>CM062568.1:72274985-73524985 GCA_031468815.1 Morus bassanus
GTTTTTCTAAATCTTTCCTCCACCTAAGCCAAAATAAATGGAGGTTAGGCCTGGAGTCAATAAAACCAGTTACAGTAGAAATATGAAGGTGAGTACCACCTTTCTTTTAACATAAAGAAATCAAATACATTTGGGGCTTGGCAGGATTTTTTCCCTACCACTTTCACCAGCACTGTGAAACACAGAGTGAACTACACCAAAGTGGCAAGTATGCCAATATGGAAAATCCGTACTAGGAAGAGAGGATACAGCAGGCAGTAAGATGTGAAGTGATATGACAAAAGACTATTATGGGGCTTCTTTCTGCCTAGACTAGTTACTATCAATCAGTATTTTCCTCACAGACAATAAAAAGGATATATGAAAACAGAAACAACTTTACAACATAAAAGTACATTTTCCATTGCTATCCCTTACTGTAGTTACCCACCACACTCAATGTTATTTGATTATCTGCTTTCCTGTGCTTGTCTCTTTGGCAATGCAAGAAGAAATAGAATATGGTTCTCTACCTGGTAATACTGGAGGCTGTTGGGCTTTAGGTACAAAATTGTAGGACTGGTCACCCTCTCTTTTAATGATAGTCCCAACTTGACCTCACAGGCTACAGAGAACAGCCCCAGCAGCTTGTTTCTGGTTCTCAGGGAGGTGCAGAAGTGATCATACACTAACCTCAAGAGCTTGTTGAGGGGAAGACTAACTCAGAAAGTGCTCGGTCTTCAAAAGAACATCAAGTGAGGTCCCCATGCAGAAACGTCGCCTCTTCCAAGGCCGGAGCATTGCAAACAAAGCAAGATGTATGAAGGGCAAGAGATGGAGGGAGACTCCAGGCCGAAAGGAAATATCCTCCCATTTCTTAAGACAGTCTGTTGCTGGAATCAGAGCAGTGCGTGCGTTTCTGCCAGGAGAGCTGCCGCTGAGGAATGCTAAACTGCCAGCACTTTATCAAAGCGTCAAAGAAAGATCAAACTGGCAGCTTGGGCTGATTTCATTTGTTGAGATTCTGCTCACAAGATTTGCTTTAAACCTTGTGCCTGGAGAACAAAGCCAGTATTGGGGTGGTTTCCTAATTGTTCCCTAGCAGTGATGATCTGGAGAGTCTGGCTGTTCGTATATCCATGTCAGAAGACAGAGGCAAGTCTCTAGGACTCCTTAGCTGGGCTGCTTTACAAACCCAACCTGCCTCTGCTTTCCAAAATTTGAGGACAGTGACAGTTTGCCTATGGGAACAAGCAGACAAGCTTCTGCCAGGTCTACACAAAATACACCATGTCTTGGGAAATGCAACAATAAGGGAGGCAAGCATCTTCACCATACAATCATTTTCACCATCGTGTTCAACTTCACAGAGCCATCCTTTAAAGTTTAAAAAACAGGCCAGACTCCTTGTTATGAATAGAACAAGGAAAAGCCCCAAGTCTTTCTGTCTGAAGGAACAGGCTTTCATGTCTCTAGCTGTAGATGATAGGAGGCTTCTTCCACAAAGCACACAAACTGCACAAGCCACATGTCCTTAAAACCAGGCAAGCGGTGGGAAGGAGATAGCCAGTGCATCCCTGGATAGAAACAGGCCCTGTTCCAGTCATCTGACTGTCTGGGCCAGAAAACAGCATTAAGCCTCATTTCTTGCTCTAATCTCTTCCACTGTTTCCCAGAGCCAGTCTTAGAAGTCCTTTTACTTATATTCTCATAGCCACTGGAATGGCAAAAACACCCTCTAATCCCCATTAGACTTTGCCATAACAGGAAAGTTAGCTCACTTCAGCTTATCGCCCTGATGGTCAGCATCTCCATAGATGGAGACTTTCTCCAGAGAGCAGTATACCTGAAAGTACGAGGCACAGAATACTCGGTCTCCAACTCCAAAGTCAAGAATGACATTAGAGTTAATGCCTGCTTTTAAGATTAACTGGTGTTGCTCCCACTGTCAGGCACCAAGATATCACGGCTATACTTCTACCACACATACACAGCAATCTCTGGGAAGATCTGACTACTAACACAATTTTTCTGTGCCTTCACTTTACTCCTTCTAGCTAGAGCAATCACAAAAGAAAAAGACCATGACAGAAAAATAGCTGAGTCAGTGGTTCTGCTAAAGGATGTAACACTTTGAACCTTCAGGAGTTTCTCTCCTTTTCAACTCCGAAAGGAAAATGGGAGAAGAGGAACAGAGATGGTTCTGCAACCCTCCAAAGCTAGCCTTCAGGTTGGACGGGAGTGCTGCACTGGCACTGTACTTTCACCAAGGCAGGCCAGGAACAAGGACAAGAGGGCTAGTTCCATGCCTGCACCACCACATACCAGACAAGTCTGAACTTCTTCCAGGAGAGAGAGACATACCAGATACTTTAATCACCAAGAGGAATGGATGAGATAGCACAAACATGGTTTATGAAGAATGTGTACAATAGCATCTACAAGAAAATGAGTTTGTGCTCACCAAGCCCAAACAGCAATACTTCAAAGGCAATGAAGCGCTACTGGACAAAGGTGGACTGAAAGCTATTTTATCATGTTCAACAGCCCCAAGGATTTTTCTGTTCTTGTTGCAAAATGTATTTGCCCAGTTCCCACGCGCTGGTGATGAATGTCATTAAGAGCTTTGACCAGTGTTGCCCAGTCTAGTGGTTTGTGGGCAATATGGTGCTCAAGGGAAACATAAGAATAAGACTGCTGAAAGAGAGCCAAGTATGCATCAAAGAGGCAATTACTTGCTTAGCAATGTTACGCGTGGACCAGTGAAGACAGGGGACCACTCACTGAAACAAACAGCACTCTGATGATTTCAGATCAACAGGTGAGTGCCCGAAGACCAAGAAGGCAGCACCACAGAGTTTCATAAGAGCAGGATATGACCTCAGAAGAGAATACTTAACACTTCAAAAATGAAACTAATGAAATTCAGGTTTGTGTGCATGAGAAGGATATTTCCAAGAGCACAGGCTAAAGCACCAAATGTGTACGCAGGTGCTGTGTGCAACCATCCCTCATAGGTTTGTGCTTTCCAATTGCCTCCCAATTTCTAATCGCCAGTACTTGCCAGAGACACAGATCACCAACTGCACCAATGCTTCCTATGAAAACATGTCTGATGAAGTGCAGATGAGATTAACCTCCTGATGTGATGCTTCCAAAATCAGGTCCCCTCAGCTTGCAGCCTTCCAGAATTTCTTTCTACCCTTGATACGTCAAAACTCTGAACTCCAATGACTGCAGCAGAAGTACTCAGAAGTATCCCTCAGGTTTGGAAACCAGCAGCCAACTTTTTAAAATATCCTGCCCCTTATGAGTGACACTTTGGCCTCCGACTGTACTATAGCAGAGTCACAGTCATGATGATGCCAACTGGCAGGGACAGAGGAGCAGGTAGCAGATTCCTGCCCACAAGCAGGACTTACCTCACGTGCTCTTTCAGCAGGCTCATAGTGGGATTTTGGCTCAGGGGTATGATAGCTTTGTTTATTTCTTTCTTGCTGCTGCTGCTGCTGTTGTTGCTGCTGCTGCTGCTGCTGCTGCTGCCGCCTGTGATCATGCTGCAGCGACAGGAGGTAGGCTTGCTCCTGCTGCAACTGGCGCTGGAGTCGCTCTGCCTGTCGGTGTTCCTCCATCTCTCGCCATCTGTATTCCTTTGAGAGAACGTGTGAGTAATTCAAGACGTGACATTGACTGTATGGTGGACGTGTCCCTATCCATCCCGTTAAAAATGCACCTTTCTGGTTGTTGCTTTTTTGTTTTGTTTTGTTTATTTCATTGTTAAAGTGTAACCAAGAGCTAAGTTAGACCAATATGTCTCGTGTTGGGAAAGTTGAGAGTGTACTGCTAAGCTTGACATGATTGGAGAGTTATGTCAAAACTGACTTTTATTAAAGGAAAAAAAAAAACCCGAGTCATTTATACTAAATCCAGTGTAAAGTTCATAAAACAATGATTTAGACCAACACTAGGCCATTGTATCCCAGGGTGGATTTACATATCATGTGTGCTTTTGATCTGCAACATAAGCACTCTAGTTCTTCACTGAATGCCAAGGTCTGTTCAGAAACTCGACCACCACACCAGAACTGTTCCACTTTAACATAAAGCCTCCTCTTACTGCCCAGAAAACGGTGTGACCATATAGCACTTCTCATATGTGCCTGTCAGCCCACGACACTAGTATAAATGGCCTTTTAATCAAGCTCCTTTGTTGTCATACTGTCAGTGCAGCTGTGCCCGACTGAGGGAAGCCTAGGACTGGCCGGATAAATGGATCCTATAGCTACTGAACAAAACAGATACAGTGCTTTACCAGTAACATGGCCTGCTCCTGGAGCAGCTGCTGCTGTAGAATTTCCAAGTGCCGCTGCTCCTCTTCTAGCTGTCGCCTGATATACTCCTGTCACATAGAAATTACCCAGCAATAAATTTATTCAAAAGGAATGCATCAGAACCCCCTGGGTGGAACACCACACGCTACTTCCCCAGTTCAGCTTTTACGAGAAACGCACTTCAGGATGGATTAGTGCCTGCAGAATAATTTAGGCAGCCCTGCCTCCTGAGCATCGGATTTTGGCCCCTTCCATTCTGAAATTTGGACTCCTGCAAATGTTGCCGGCACGGGCCAGAGCTCATTTACGTATTTTGGAAGTGGTTTCAAGAAGCAGCAAAATGCACTTGAAGGTTTTGGAAAGTTAAAACACAGCAAGTCTGACTCAACACAGCCAACACAAAGTCACATGCAAGTTGTATTAAACATTAGTTTGTTGCACTGGTGCGATGAACTGTTAGCAACAGCTAGAGCCAGGCTTAGTGTAGGCAAACCTGGAGCAAGCTCCCCCAGTGGGGCTCTGCCAAGTGCAGTTGGGACCTGCCCTGCCATCTCCCCTGCCGCCCTCACCAGAAGCTTCTCCTGAGCAGACGCTGCCAGCCTTGCTGAATTATGCGATGGTTATGACACAAACAAACATCCACCAGGAAACAGATATTAGACCAAACTCGCTTGCTCTTGCGATCTAGCCGTCTCTTCACCTGCAGCCTCAACAGGTCGAGAGGTTTACCCGCTGCTTTGCCTGACCCCCTAGAAGAACTCAAACTCTGAAGCACCAAACCCCCAAGCTGGTAACATCCTATCATGCAATTAATGGAAGTATGTAACATGTGCATGCGCACACACACAAGCACACGCACACATTTACAGTGTATGCATAAAGAAATTAATGGATCAGTGATACAGTGATGGGAGCTATAGAAAGTCTTGTGACAGACTGATGAGATACACTATACTGTTGTTACGCACATTGGCTGAGCCATAGTTTGGGTCAACAAAAATTCTAAGAGGGGGCATGTCTTTTCTTCTAAAAAAAAAAAAAAAATCAGAGTGGTTCAGCTTGGCCACATCAATTAACCATTTGTCATTATTGGCACTGTGCGTAATTAGCATTTCAACAGTTTAAAAAGCAGCTGGGGGAATACCCGGTGTCTGCCCAAAAGCAAATTGCTGTGCTGTAATTAGAGATTTTCCACATATTTATTCCCATTGGTTAGTCTTCTCTCCTTTTGACTCAAAAGTCTTTGAAATATACAAACACAATAAAATTCCCCAGTAACATGATCATTAACGATCTCAAATACAGTGACTTCACATAAGGAAAAAATTAAGGTATATCAGGCCAAAACTAGCATTCCTGAAGTTAATGGGAAATTTACAATCAGCCTCTAGGACAGCAGTTTTGGCCCTTTATTTGGCATCAGTATTTTGCAGTACATGCACAGTAATTATTACCCTGATTATCACCCTGATTAAAGTTTTTAAAGCATTTTAAAACATGCAGATTTCATGCATAAATACAACAGCTGAATTTCACAGTTCAAAAGGTTTCTCACCTGTACTTTCAGTGTATTAAGGGCACACTGACACAACTTAAGATATACTTGCTGCCTGAACTGGCATACGTTATTAGAGCTGATTTTAAACAGAGTAAGAGAGAGAGATTGCATATTTAAGTTTTAGGAAGGAAAACCCTCTGCAGCTCAAAGGTTCCATCTCAAATTCAGAATATTCAAAGTTTATGATGAGTCTCTGACCAATTCTGGGTGCCAGAAGCTGACACGCAACAGATCTGCTGTCCTCTGGGAGGCCTTCTGAACAGGGGCATGTCCTGCAAGAACCACTGATCCAGCAAGACAAGCCTAGAAACAATTTTCAGCCCCAGTGATGATTTCGCCAATTCCAATGGATTTTAGGCAAGCCCAGGGGCACGAGCTGAATTTAGAATGAGTACCGCAACAAGACTTCTTTTTTTGAGGGAATATTGAGACTGCCAGAATCTTCCATAAAGCCCTAAAATCTATGTTAGTGAGTTTGCTGTCAGAGACAACAAAGATGAAAGGGTCAGCGTTAGGTTGCCTCTAAGCCGCTTTAGGCTTATTAATTTTTAAAAAATTAAATTAGAATTTAGAAGAAACAAACCTATTGCTCATGTATCTGTATCATGGACTCACCTGCTCCCTTTCTACCCTCCTCTTTTCCTCCTCTGCTCTTCTTCTCTCTTCCTCTTCCTTACGCCTCCTCTCCATTTCTTCCAGACGTCTCTTTTCTTCCTGTTCTCTCCGCCTTTGCTCACGCTCTTGTTGCCTTCGAGCCTCCCGTTCTCTCCTTTGTTGCTACAAAAAGGGAAAAGAAACCACAAAGTTTTACTTTTGTTGTTATCAAAGAAAGAGGTGGGGTTGTTTTCTACTGTGAAGAGAGGGATTTACCAGGACTGGCAAGCTCTGCAACTGAGTGACAAAACATTTTATGCAAGTGTTCCACCAGGAAACTAAATCATACCCAGCACACAACTATCCCTAAAAGCAGCCTCTCTTACTCTCTCTGGTTTCTTCATGCACACACACAAAGTCACGTACCATATTCCTGACAACTGAGGTGTGGAAACTCACTGCTGCTCTTCAAGAGAGGCTCGCACTGAAATCTCAATCTTTGAACAACTGTTGAACTCAAATCTTAATCAGAGTGACAGCTTTCTTGACTTCAACACATTATCTAATGTTGCCAAAAGGGAATTATCAGCCCCACTGAATCAGCTAAAACTCAAATGACAACTATCTGAGCTTTCGGTAAGCAGCTTCTCTCTTAAGACAACTGATGGTCTGCTAACAATTTGGTGGTGTTGGCCCAACAACCAAGCTTGACCTAATGCACTGCCCAAAACTTTGCCTGAGAGAGAAGGAAGGCTGACCAACAGCACCTTGGCCCCTCCCAAAACATCAAAAGCACCTATATGTAAAAGAGGAAAAACACCTGAGCTAAGCTTTTACACTTACACAGATAAGCTTTCACACGACCCAAATAAAAACTGGTGCTGGTAAGTCTTCTCAAGCCTGAAAAGAATCTGGAAAACAGCTCTAGAAAGCATGAACTGACTCATTTATGCCTATAGAGCACCACGTATGACTTCAGAGGAGACATTTTAAATGCCCGTACAGTCGTGACCAACTCTTCCTGCACTTCTACAGAAGCATCCAGTTACTCCACCTACCTCGAAATCCCAGGCAGCCTCCCACAACTGCCTAAGTGTCAAAAGACCCAGCTGTCTCCTGTTTAACCATCAACAGGGAATATCTCTACAACATTTATTTCCATTATAGATGTCTATAATATGCTAAAAAATTATAGAAGAAATTTAAACCAATAAAAAGCACACTCAAATTTAATCCCAAGAACAAAATGAAAACTACACTGGTTATTCCTTTTCACATTTAGGTTAAGGTTAACACTGTCACCAATTTCTGTTGATGCAAAGCTGCCACAGATTTGCCAGTCTTAAGGCACTCCAGGTAGTCTTGCAAGAGCACTCAGACGAAGCTTTTATCTGAGTTAACAAATCCAGTTACTGGTGTGCATTTCATAGTTGTGCTCAGCTGAACAACCAAAGGCCAATCTACACTCTGTGTTACTTCACGGGATAAGCATGACTATGAAGTAATCGAAAGCTCAACAGCCTCTTCCATCTTCTGGAATTGATACAGACATGACAGTGCAGAAGAAACATTGGGGGAAAAAAAAGATGGTTATGAATTAGTAGTACTTAAATACCCCAGGCTGTTTTCCGATTCCTTTAACTAGCTGCAGTTTCGGGAAAGATGGAACTTTCTGGAAGACCACTGTTCAAATACACCCACTCTATAACTATGATGTCTTCCTTTCTGGCCCACAGCGTCATCCTGGGTTCACTACCACCTTCCTGTGCCCCAAGACATAATAAGTCTTTTCTCCCCCACATTTTCTTTACCTTCTCAGAAACACAGCTTTCTTGCTATTGCATCTCCTCTCCTAACTAAATGCATCTACCAGCCTTTCCCCTCTTGCTTAAGCAAGCTCCCTTCAATGAAGGTAGATACAAAAATAGCAAAAGTGCTGCAAGTCAGCTACAGCGCATGGTGCATTTCATAGGTTTCACCACTTCCCCTCCTTCATTTTTTAAGCACTGTAAAAGGATTAAGTAGGCACTTTCACCTCTGAATATAGGCGTCCGTGTCAAACAATTTCTATATTTAAGTCAATATATTCAGGTGCCTCTTGGCTAATCAAGTCTGACAGGCTCTTTGTTTAAGAAAACTAAGATGCGAAGTACAATAATTCTGTTGCCCTGAGGATGCAAGAGACAGCACACTGCTGACTGGTTAATATGGACATTCATCAACTCAAACACTTCTTAAACATATGAAACCTGTCTGTCTAACAATATTGTGTTGACACTGTTAAGTGGATATATTGCATATCTTGGGATGGCATCATTCTCTCTGCAAAGAAGATGGGCAGAGCTTAGGTCTTTCAGATAAAACAAATTCATCACTTCTTGAATCAATGGAGAAGTATTCAGCAATTATAAGTAACTGAACTTAATATGAGAAAAATAAGTTGCAAATTGACTAAGAGAGCTTATTTTCCACGGCATCATGAAATAAACAAAATCTGCTGTTAAAAGACAGCCAGATTGCTAGCTCAGCACTGATAGTAGATATTTATTACCCAGCAAAAGAAGAAAAGGAGAAAAAAAAAAAAAGGATTCTCTGCCACCAGTGTGCATTTAAGTCAAATCTCCAAAGCACAAATGTGCTATTGTCTACGCGCCAAAGCACAGAGAGATGGGGTTTCTCGGCATCGCTTCTGCCTTCCCATCTGACACCGCCTCAGCCCCTCGCCAGGCGGATAGGAAGGAAAGCACCCGGCACCGCAAGAGCCCGCAGGAACACGCCATACAATCCGCTTATTCCTAGCCCTAGCCATAAGGGAAAGGTTTCACTTCCTTTGCACACGGCCTTTGAAACCTGAGCATCAAACCACTGGCCACTAACAAAGTGGAATTTACTTTTAACAAGCCCAGGAAAGGAAACCTACAGTGACAAGCTTCTCTCGGGTCCTAGTCTACATCTTGACAAAGCGATAGCAAAGCTGGTTGATGGCAAGTCATCGTTGACCCAAGCTGGCTTCAGAAGCAGCCCTTTAGCTGACTTCCCACCATCCTTCTGTCAGCACAAGGTCACCTTCCTGACTGCCTCTAGCAACTCTTCCACAAGGACACACTAAAGCCCTGGTCACTGTGTTCTGTTTCTAAAAACTTAACTTCTGAATTTAGTAAGTGTGGTTGTTAGATAAGATAATTCTTACCACACACCAGAAAAAAGGTCTGATGTAAAACACTGTTCCTGTACATGCCCAATAGATAACAGATACAGATCTGGATTCCCTGAAATTTTGGATGCATATCCAGATCTTCTTTAGTTGGATATGGAATTACCAACTTTCTTGCAAATGTCAGATGAAAAGCTTATTTTCAAGGAGCTAACTGTTAACCAGAAGGTAAGGGCAGGAACTCTTCAAAGAAATTTCAGAGATGCCAAAACAGAATTTTGACAGAGCCCATACTGCCTCAAATTCCTGCACTTCACAAAATTGGCATTTACTATGCCAACAACAACAAAAAAACCATACAGAAAATACAGTGTCAGTACTCTGGCTCCTTGTCCAGTTTTAGGGCACATTAATGATGATCTCATAATGGTACCCAACATCTCCAAACTGGAAGACCATGCAGTAGAGCATGATTTACCAGGAGGGGGCAATGCAACTACACATGCAGTTGCTGTACACCAACGAATTCAGGACTTCCTTCATACAGTGAAATGCTGAAGATAAATATAGATCCTCTAATTTTATATTCATAAAATATTATTACACTGTCTTATACTCAGATGAAGGTCGATAAATACATATATTAATGATTTCTTTCACAAAGAATTAGGTAGCCTGGTATCAGCTTGGGAAGAGGATTGGAAAGATTAATAGATACTTTTGCTTTGCCCACGCTAGAGGTAAAGCAGAAGTAGAACTTCTTACTCAGTACCAATCCAAACTGTAAGCAATTCAAATTAAGTACGTACGAATAATCTCCCCTTCTGTAAAAGAAACAAAGACCTGGTAAAAATTGCCTGCAGGTACACCTACATTAGCATCTTAGTTCAGATCAGGAGTGCTCTTTTGAAGTGAATCATCCAATCATCTCCACTTACCAGGTTTTGTTTCATATTTTGAAGATGTCTTGCAGTGCCAACCACTCCTTTTGGATGAAATTAAAAAGGCAGATGCACTCCAACCACAAGCAGGCATGCAGTCTAGACCTCAGCTAATCCAAAGGAACTCCTCCTGTCTTCAAACACATGGAATGAAGTCTTTGGGTCCTCAGCACTTTAATCATTGTGCTCCACAAATCTGCTTCTACTGGACTGTACTACTTGCCAATGGAGCTATAACCTACCACTTTCAAAAACATCCGTCTTAGGTTCTCATAACCAGAGACAGATACATCATTTACGTGATAATAAAATATTAATATTTTATTATAAATTAAGTTATCCTGAACTGTGGAGGTCCACACAGAATGGGATTGCACCATGGCTAATTCTGAATTTCCCAAACCAGACTCAGTTTTGCAAAGTACAAATTCAAATGCCTTTCCAGAACAATCACACTGAGCACTGGTGTCTACACATTGCTGAACAGAAACACAGCCCTGTGTTAGAACAGCCTGGAACAGCTCAGATTTCTTGTTTTAACATCTAAACACTTATATGACACAAAGCTGATACTTATGCAACTAATCGTTACATGATTGTTGGGGGGGGGGAATGGGCACGGGAACAACAAGTAATCCCCTTCCCAAAATATTTCAGGTAATTTTCTGCACTTTGACCACATATCATTTCCACCTCCTAAGTAATATACAAATTATAAGGTTCCTGCAACAACAAGTTTTAGAATTCACCTATATGCCTTTTAAAAAGTAATCTTTTCTCTAATACTGCTGAGAATAACAGTTTTTGGCAGATGTCCTAAACACCGTTCCTGTTGCACTCTCGGTCAAAACTGTCTAGGCTCTGTGCCAGCATTGTAAGAACAAGCCCTCAATTTTCATTTAGGAAACTGGGGGGGGGGGGGGGGGGGGGGGGGGGGGAGGAGGGGAATTATAAGCAACTTGTCCAGGGAGACCATCTAATGCATAGAATTCTTCCCAAAGAATGTCAAACAGGTATACCCAAATACACACTTGCTCTACACAAGAAAAAATTACAAGAACATCAGGCTTCGTAAAAATGTCAACAAAGTGATGGAAGCCCAGAGATTCAATACCCGACACTAATCTTAACTCACATTACCAAGTTTTTCATTGTTTACTGGCTTCATCAAAACAGGCGGGTGAGTTAAGGACAATGACAACATTTCAATATTTTGGCCTTCAATTGTGTCACAACACTGATGTTTATCTAAATGTGTGTCTACCACCCTTCCCCCATCTTAAAGAGCTTGTTTTTGCTGTTGTTAAAAAAAAAAAATAAATCACTCGGGATCATACATTTTTCCAACACAAGATCCAACACACTAAGTGGGTTTTTTTGAAAACTCACTGTGAGCCTTTTTTAATATACTTTAAGAACAAGATGCCCGCCTCACCACCTGCAAAAGGAAGCCTTTATAGCTCTCCATTCCTATTTATGTTTCTAAGGGAACCAGGCTGAGGTTATAGACTCAATAAAAGGTAGAAGTTTTTCTCTTACAAACTTTACATGTTTTACTGCGTAACCTTATTCAGTAAGACATCAACCTACATTACATGCTGTCTTGTGGTTGCTGAAGTTGTTAGTTCTGTTTTGTATTTTAAAAAGCATGACTGATTAAACATAACTTTCAGGTAACTGCCTTTTCTTTTTAATTGCTCATTAAATTATGATTTCTGCAACATCTCCAAAAAGTTCAACCCTGTGCAGCAAAGAGGTGTGTTGCTTTGTTTCCATTACTAGCAGCAGCATCTCCTTTATTTCAAACAGAAATTCCAGATTTTAAGGGTTGCACTGATTACTAAAGTTAAATGACCTAGATAATTTAACCGTAACCCCCTTCTTTGCAAAAAAAGTACTGCCTGCAGAACCTTAGAGATTAAAGGGGCATTTAAAATAATTCATTGACTACCATACTAAGAGGCTAAGCAGTAACTCAACTTTTGCCCACCTTTGACAATACCAATAAAATATTTTATTTTCATATTTTCCTAGCCTCTTTTTATTATCTGCTCCCCCCGCAAAATCACAGAGCCAGAGTCTAAAAACAGTTGGAAGAGCTACGATGTTTATATTGGCAATCTCAGAAGGGTGGGGAAGTAACAGAAGAGAAATGGAGTTTATATGCCTCCCCCTTGTCCCTCCTCCTGGCTTCATGTGTGGCTGAGTCTTTGCTACCGATCCCTCCTTATAGCAGCACTAAACTCACTTGCACATTGAAAAAGAGGGATAAGGAGCATAATGTGACCTGGGAAGCTATTTGGAATTTTGTATTATTTGTTATGTTAACACACCACGGGATGCAAATCAACATTTGGTCCTGGTTGCATCCTTGTTAAACATCACCAGGATTTGGAAAACCAGACTGGGTGTAGTTTTTCCACCATTACTAAGTGAACAGTTGAAACAGCAACTCAAGCAAGAGGTCATTTAAGGACAACTGGAATTTGACCCTGCACTTCCTGAGGAGCCAGAGAATTGGTTTCACTTCAGCTCTGTGTCATACCCAGCTCTGGCCTGAAGAACTGTTTTGAAATCCTCCTACCTCTGAAGCTCATACTGCATATTCCATCCACATATATACAAATGCACATGAGCTCTTAGGAGGTGAAAAGTGTGACAGAACAATATTGCACATGTACATTCATTTTCTTGTATCTTTGGGCAGTGTATGCAAATTGCATACTTACCATATCACAAAAGTATGATTTACCTATTTGTAATTTTTGCAGAATTATGATTTTAACACTGATTTATAAATCATATTTCTAAATCTAGTTGGCTTTTAGTCTATGCATGAGAGAGTAATACATAAAAAAAAATAGGCCTCTACCTACCATGAATGAGTGCCAAACACAGATGTTTGAGAAAGCTTTAAAGGGAAATTTGAAGCATGTCATGGCCCCAAAAAAAAGTAACCTTGAGAAAAAAATCCATCTGGGAATAATTAATGTCTCCCCTTCTCTACACCTACCTAAAGTCTAGACATGTTGCTGCTTCTTTGGAACAGAGACCAAGACACAGCCTCCCCCAAATACCTTCAAACAACCCAGCTTTGGCTCCTGTTGCCTCCATAGGAGCTGCTGGATATTCAAATGCTTTGGAAGGCAGCTCGTATTCAAGTAGCTAGACATGGATTTAAGTGCTTTGCTCTATGTTTGCCAGTGGATTTGCACATGTTGTTTTCCTTCCTGAGATGTGCTGGGGCTACAGGGAACTCTTTTTAAATGGGCGTGGGAATGGGAAACACAAGCGGAAGAGGAGCTTTTTTGCCCCCTGAGCTCCAGCCTCCTGTCTCTACCTCTTCTAGCCGCCTCCTCTGCTCCTTCTGCTGCTCGATGCGCTTCTGCCTCTCTGCCAGCAGTTGCCTCTTGTACTCCTCCTGCTCACGGAGCTGCTGCTCCTGCAGCAGCTGCTGTCTCCGAAGGGCCTCGGACCGTTCCTTGTTTTCCTGCTGTAGTCTCAGGAAATCACGTCGGAGGGTTGATTCTCCAGGCACATTGACAATGGAACTGCAACAAGAGGAAGTTAAAGCCTCCCATACGATAAAGCCTGATGGGCCATTAAATACCTTCTTCGAGGCAGGGGAGCATTAATAAAATATAGCAAGATGTTAAATTTTAATCTTGCTTCTTTCGAAGCGAAGACACTGGATGCATGTCAAATACACGATCTCAGTGGAAGGCGCAAAATGAGGCCAAGCAAAATAAGGAACAACTCTGACATTACGGAGCCCCTGACCAATCACATTTGCCATAAATCACCCACCATCCAGAGCTCGTTGGCTCTAAGCCATATGAGGGGGAGCTTTAAAACCTTTAGCAGTCACAGAATAGGTATTCAAACCCTTTGGGTGGTTTGTGTGGCTTGTGCGTGCACTTAATAAGAGACAGAAATTTAGCGTGCTCCTGATTTATAGTTACAGACCTTTAGACTTACTTGGCATGGACTGCCCAGAGCCCTCCCAAAAGCAATTATTACCTTGGCTCTCCTTCTTGTTCAGGCACTTCCTCCTCTTCTTCCTCACTTCCACTGTATTCATACTCTGTCTCATCTAATGGGAAAGAAACAAAAGCCTAGATAATGCTTATCTTTAATTTTAGGACAGTGGGGAGTTGGAGTAGCACCTTAGTGAACTGCTTCCCATCCCCTGCAGTGAGAAGATCTATCGCAGACCCTAAAACTCATTTTACTTTTATACAAGCCCATCTTCCTAAACTTGTAAAGCAGCACAGTGCTTTGCAGCAGACTTTCAGAAGATTTCCTGAACCACACCAGGTTTTATATGTAAGACAAGACAACTGGAGAACCTCGGCACCACCTGAATGAAGAGAACAGGCTGCCCAAGACATTTGCTTCATAGCTCTTGCGATGGGTTATTTCCTGTGACTCCTGATTTATAGCACCATTCCAGGAATGAACCTATCACAGGCCAAAAAAGGGAAAGGCATATATGCCAATATCCTCCTAAATACTGTTTAATGCTTGTATGGAAGAGGCAGTGTCCCAGAAGTGTGTAAATATAACTTATCTGAGAATAAGACACTTGAAATTAATACTTCCTCTGTAGAGGACAGAACAAAACCTAAAAGCCTGCTGATAGTCAAAATATGAATTAAAAAAGAATCTTTCAAGGGTTTCGGTTGTTTGGAGCTTTTCTAGGGGTGGGAATTTAGAATGCAAAGCAGGACAAAAATATGTATTTTTAACAAGCTGCAATACTTGATTTTTAGAAGCTGCATACCTTTCTCTCCTCTCTTCTTCCTGGTCCTGTCTATATGGTCCTTAAGCTGGATTCGGACTTGCCTTTCATTTGGTTGGTCACGTATAAAGGGATGTTTCAAGAGTTGTTCTGTAGAAGGTCGCTGCATATAGTTCTTCACTAGACAACCTTCTATAAAGCTGAAAAACTTTTTTGACCTGAGAAAGCAGGAAGGGAAAAAAAAACCAAAACAAAACAAGACCACAGGTAAAACTCAGCTCAAACATTTGTTCTGTTCTTCTTCAAAGTCTAATTCCTTTACTCAAAGAGCATCACATCCCAGAGGATGGCAGAAGTGCTAGCTGCAAGTGTGCCTCCTAAAGAGAGCTGAGTGTGCCTCAGCTGAGCACTGGGCTGGATGGACACAGGGCAATGCTAACATACCCGCAGTGCTCAGGCACAGCTTCACAGTAATGCGCCCTCTTTCACAGGCATAATTGCCCTGAAAGGCAGGATCTACTCATGAAGGCAAATCATGTAAACTCAGCTCTGCTGCTTCTGGACCAGAGCTGGGTAGCATCCAGCTTGCTTGGAGCACAGGCAGGGCAGCTCTGGTGTGTCTCCACCTGCCGATGCTATCTAAGGGCACGTCTGCTTCAGAACAGCTGTGCCGAAAGCCACAAGAACTGTGGCCAACATTCCCCTGACAGAAGCAGCACCACGCTGCTTTTGTTCGCACCTCGGCTCACTGAGGGCTCACTGAGATAGGTCTGCGAGAGTTTAAGATCATTTTGTTTTTTACCTGAAGAGCCACACACAAAAAAATCCTCATAGAACAATAGGTGGGTGTTGAACAGTGTTCAAACACAGGCACTTGGGGTCATATTCTCACCAACACAATTTAAGGGCGTGTACTGAACCGAGCTCCTCCTGCACACTGTATAAAGTGACAGGGTATGGGAGTTAGCCAAGCTGGAGCACCACCTTCCTAAATTTGCACTTCATTTGAACTCTTGAAGGAGGACCTCTCCAGATAGAAGTCACCAAACAAGACGCCTTGCAAAATGCCAATAATGGAAATATTCAAAACTGCATTTTTCATCATTTGGCCTATCTTCTCATAACCTGCCACTGAGCACACTGTCAAAACAGTTGAGTCACAGCAGCACTGGCTTTGGCCAGAGTCACTTTTTGATTGCTAGGTGCTCTCAACCTGCTCCCATGCTTGGGCGGCAAACACCTCCGCTACCTGATTAAGTGTAAAAACAACGTTTTCCATCCATTGCTTCACTTTCCTACTGTAATATGAGGCTGAATTCAAGTTAACTTTGCTGTGTGTTTTTTTTATTTCTCACACCTTAAGTGTTATTGTTCTAAATAAAAAGGTCAATGAAAGGCCTATGCAAATACTGTATATGCATCTCTATTCCTTTAACATGCAGAAAGCAACTATGAGAGGGAGAGGGATGCCTTCACAGTACAAGTGCATAAATAAGTCAATCCATGCAAAGACCAAGCCCAGCAAGCAAGCCAAGGTTATATTATGTTGATATTGAATAGGCGGTCAAATCACTTCATTATTTTGACAGGATCACAGCATCCTTTGATCACACTCAATCTATACGAAACCTCTTTCTAGGGAGTATTTTTGTTTCATACACGCCAGTTGTAACCAGTAACTGGGAGGAAATCCTCCGATACTAATGGATTCTTCTCAGCTGGCAAGAAGCGCACACTCAATTCCAATCGTTTACAATAATTATAGTAAAAGCCTTCATTAGTTTTAATAGCTCCTTTCAACTTCGCAACTAGAACACTATAGTACTGTTCTGTTTCTGTGTTACGATACATCTGAGAAAACATACTGGATATTAAGAGTGCTGTGGGAGTTTATTTTTTAAAATATGGATCCACTTGTCACCTTAATACAGATGCTGCTCCGTCAAGACAAAAAGCTGGGTTTTTATTTTCACACAATTTGAGATAAAATTTCTCTGGGACAAACAGAACTAAATAAACAATGCATGCTTTTTATTTCATGCTTTGATTCAGTGGCACGGAAGATAACAACAGAGTGATTTTTGCTAACTTAAATTGCTTTACAGTTCTGTGGAAGCGGTAACAAAACGGCATGCGATGAGACACAAGAAAACAGCACACTACAAAAAGGGCTACAAACAAGATATAACTAATACATACCATTTCTTGGATTTTAACCGGGGGGGAGGATTCCTGGGTATCAGAAAGAGTGCCCTCATGGGATGCATGTCACAAAGCGCTGAAGGAACAAAACCAAAACAAAACATATAGATGTTGGTTTAGTTGCTCTCTGTCAATACCAAGGCTTCAGCTTCCCCAGCCATTCCCACCATCCCGACCGCACATGCAGCAGATGCAGACAGCAACACAACTAAATGGAATTAGCCTGAAATGACAATTCCACAGCTCGATGTGCCAAGGGCGGCCCCAAAAAGAGAAAGAGATCGATGCATTTATTAACCTTCAGACTCAACCACGATGGGAACATCTGTGCGCAGCCCTCCTCCAGCCCCAAGTCATATAACTTATGTTCCGGTCAATAAAATATTGGGAGAAGATGATGGCAGAAGGGAAGAATGACACAGTTACTGTTTCAAACAAACTTCACTCCACCTGCCCTCCTCTCCCACTATGCAGGTAATTAAAGCAGGATGCCTCATTTTTTTCTCCAGACTTGGAGCTTTTCTCTATTCCAGGGCCTGATGGTTTTGAAGCATGGGAGGGACTGTACCAAAAAAAGGATTCCCTGAGAACCGAAATGCAAACCCACGACTTTTGTCAAAAGAAGTACCCTTGGTTTCAGCGGACACTTAGTGGGATTCCTTTAAGGACAGCCTTTCCTCCTGCTCCGCAGCAAAAGCACCATGGCAGAGGAAACAAGGAGGGAGGCTGCCCAAGAAAGGATGCTAGAAGCAAATCCCCTGTTTTGCCGTCTTACTATGCTTGACCTCTTGCACCACCAGCCTCAGCCTGAATGATGAGTGCACGAAGAGGTAACGTTTTCCACACAGCAAATTCAGGAGAAACAGACTGATGTGAAGAGGATTCTGGATGCATAAGTAAGGGGCCCCAACCTTGGCAGAGAAGCCCCTTGGATGCCTGTGGACCCCATCAGACCGCCAAGCTTAGAGATGGACATCACGGAAGGAGGAGGCAGGATCCACATGCCAGGGGACAGACCAAGGCAAGAGCTGTTCAGCATTTACGTTGGATCTTTGCTTACTGCTCAAATACCCCTCTTGTGCTTTTACAAAAAGAGGGGCCAAGCTCTGCTTTGGTATGGAAATGAAAAAATACTATTGTCCAATTCCAGGCTTACAAAACCCACAGACACAGCTTTTAATTGAAAGCCACCCAGGCAACCCAATGCATCGAACAAAAAGGTACAGCAAAAAGGAGATCAAGTGATAGCTCAAACGCTGTTAATACAGCGCTGGCTGAGGTGTCCTGGGAGCAGCTCTCATATGGGCATTCACACAAACGTGCAATCAGGAGGGGAAAAAACAAAACACAAACCCAAACCATCAGACCTCCTGAAACATCAATCAAAACAAGAGCACTGTTCTTTGTTTTATAAATTTTACATTAACAGCAACAAAACAAAAAAAAGTCAGGCAGCAGCTATAATGAAATGACCACGTTTTAGCTAGGAAAATATCAATACTTCATTTCAACATGATTATTTCAAAGACAGAGGTTTCAAGCTAGGCTGTGGTGTGGTGGTTGTTTATGTGTAAAAAAAATTTAATTAACTCACTCTTAGGTACCTTAGGCTGTTATTTTTTAAACACAGAGCTCCAGCTGGGGTTGAGGGTAACCATATTTGCTAGTTCAATAAGGATTTTCATAAAAGTTACCACTGAAAGCCAAAACACCAGGCCTAATTTCTTTTCTTTTTAAATCCTGTCTTCCTCGCACATATCTGCTGTTTGCCTTGATTTTCAGAAAGAATAAGTATGTGAGGGGAAAATATGCTATAAAAAGTCAGTCATTTTTGGTTTCCAGGTTTCTGTCTCAAAAATACCCATATCAACTGATGAGCATTCTACAACAGGGAGCATTAAGTTCAATATTCTGTGTTGAAAATGGATTTACAGTTTAAGTCATGCCACTGCTAAGGAAGGTCAACACCGCCCACCAACCGACCAGTGGAAACAAAAGGGGAAGCAATGTTACCATTACCCATACCGGTGGAAACCCGACACAGAAACAATTGCTACAGACGCTTTTTTCATTAAGGTCAGATTTCTCGAGGCCCCACTGCACCACTCCCCGGCTGAAGTTTCAGCATCCCAGGCCAGGCCATACACAGATTGGGACACAACTCCAAAACACAATATACTAGCCATAGGAAGGAAGTCTGCCGCTCAATTAGCTTCCAAATATTCCTGCTGTAGAAATTAAATCACTGCAGTCTGCACTGTAGTGCTTAAACACAATCCTATCTTTATCGACAGCATTGCTATTTATGGGATTTTATATTTATAGGGCAGGCAAAACCAAAGAGAACAGAAATAACATGAGGATACTTTCAGAAACCTCAAAACTAGGCTTAGATTACAACCAGCGTCTCCCAAGTATATGTTTCAGTCTTAATCAGCCCACTGGAGAAGCACACGTATCACTTACGGGGAGCTCCTTCTGCCATCTCTATCGCTGTAATGCCGCATGACCAAAGGTCACTCTACATAAAAAGAGAGAGACCATATGTTAGTAGGTGGATTTACCCATTCAGAAAGTAAGACAGTACTATTTACAGGGGCCCTGTAGGTGAGACTGAAACCAAATACCAAGGCTATTTAAATAATATAAGCTACTTTTTTTGGTAACAGTATCATAAAATCCTACTTATCATATAATTCATATATATACACAAATACACACATGTATTCATACAGAGTATGCAAACAATCCTTTCTAATAACACATAAAAATATACTCACGTTAGAACAATGAAAAATACATTGGCCCCAAGGCTAAGTCTATGAAACAACAGAATTTTCAATCTTTGTTTACAATGGACTGAACATTTCCCTATAGTAGATTCACAGAAAACACTGTACCCATTCCCCCAAACAAAAGATGGAGATACGAAGACCGCAGGGTAAAAAAAACCAAACCTGGCAGGTCTTTTTCAGTGTCTAAACCAGAAAATAAAGAAATACAGATTAGTGGAATACACCCAGTCCTGAACTTTTTTCTAGTCCCAAAAATCAAATAATAGTTTTATCTAGGGGAATAGCCATCACTGCTAAACTTGCAAGAAGCCTCTGTTGGACAGATTGCTTGGAGCCAAAGCAAACGTTCCTTCACTACCATCTCAGCTTTGCTTGAGACGTTATGGAACAAGAGTCCTTCAGTGGGAGCCTTTCAAAGTACCACCTCTGGCCAGCACCCCTGACTAGGGACAGCCGAGGCGAGAGCCAGGAGGGTCACACACAGGGCAAGAGCTGGAAGAGTCCTGGCGAGGAACCAACTCCAGAGACTGCTGCAGCTTAAGGGGCAAAACACTGGAGGAGGCTGCTGAAAGAGAGCTGTTCTTGAGCAAAGCAGTCTTCATTTCTGGTCACAATAATGACTTTTTAAAAAATTAGTCAACACTACTGAGCAAATAAGCTCTTGTACTATGAGCAGAGAAGCATTTCTAATGATTGCATTTTCAGACACAGCAAGGCAATCTTTTCTTTTGGTCTAATCCAGCCATTTGAGCTAAACTGCACAGCCTCATGATCTTACCAAATCTTTCAACCATGAATTTTTTGGGGGAGAGCACCCTACAGGCTCTACTAGGAACAATAAACAGGCATTTTCAGAGGCAGGAGGCGTTATTTTTCACATCACTACTGCATTAACAAATATTCCAGAGAGTTTTTCTCCTTTATTAGATCATTTAATAGGCACCCCTCCTTCCTAATAACACCATCTGCAAAGATATAAGGCATTACCTTTAGTATAAATCGCTTTAGTAAAAAGCAATTAAATCAAGAGAAATAGGATCAATCTGATCAATCTTAGTCAAAAGGTACAAAAACACCAATTCAAATAATCTGGGTTTTTAAAATAGATTTAGACATACACAAACATACTGATAGCTAATACCACTATCAATCTCAACAAATTGATAGATATAATTGATATTCAGCTCTAAAATTCATTGTAAGGCCTTAATCACAGGCTTTCCTATATCTTTATTGCCCTTCTTGGTTAGAAGTTGGAACAACTGCATTAGTCTAAGTGAAGATTTTTTAAAAAGCATATTTTCACATATTTTCTTTCCTTGTGCTTTCATTAAAGCACACTGAGAAGAACTTTTAAGATTACAGGATGCTTTCACTAGAGAAATTTAACTTTAAATAACCATACATAATATTCTTAAGGGTAGTGCAAATGCCATCAAGCCAATTACGGTTTTGCAGTAATTAAACCTTTGGTTTGCAGCAAACTATGTAAAAAGTGATCTTTGTTGAGAAATGTTGTGATGGATAAATTTTTATCAACATGTACATGTATCTTGAAATCAGGAATAGGCACAGTTTAAAGAGCTCCTTCTGTACTTCACTGGCTCTCCAGACGGTGGTTCTATTTAAGGCAACACCTAAAACGCATTGTTCTGGGTTACTACAATAACTGGGACATAGTCTAACACAATTTAAAGTATAATCATTATACAAATTGAGAACACGACCGTTTCCAGTTAAACTCTTTTTTGCCTTCTCTGAGCACCTACAGCACACTGAAGTCCTACTCCTTATGTCTCAAAGCCATGATAATACAGGTAACAGCAACAGTTGAAGGTCATAATTTGGCAGTAACCCATACCTTGTACTCCTGTAATAAGAATGTACCTACACAAAATAATATTACTCCTACAAAGCATAGGAAGTCTCAAAAACTGCCATCGTTCACAGACGTTCATACTGCAAGTATAGGGTTTTTGTATGTTGAGGTGGGATTTTTCTGCAAACAGGACTCTCTTACTCTGTAATCATACGTAGCATCTGGATTTTCATCACAGGCAATAACTTCTGGAGCCATCCAGTACGGAGTTCCAATAAAAGTGTTTCTCCTGCCAACTGTCCTGTCCAGCTGAGCACTCACACCGAAATCCACTGTGGGTGGGAAAAGAGTAAAATAAAATAAGGGGGGAAAAATAATGCAGTGATTACTTCTGTAAGGTGATTTGGAAATAAAACCCTGTGGAAGTTCCATGTGGGAGGACCATCCTGAGGAGAAATATGATGATTAATACTGAGGCAGCCAGGCTCTTGTGGGTCACATGCAACATGCTTGGGCCACAAGCATCAAGAGAAACAGCAGTGCACAACCACCTCTCCTGCACCTCCCACCGGCCTGCCTGTGCAGAATGGAGTATACAGCTGCAAAAATATTGCCTGGGAGGCTGAGGAAGGGCTATCCCCTTCCCAAATGGTGAAGACAAGCACCTTTGCCTATAGAGAGGGAGCTGCTTCCCAAAGATATCACTCAAGCTATGGGAAAACCATATCCGTGAACATGTCTCCTTTTCAACTGTCCACCTTTTCTGCTCTAAAATCGGAGAGCAAAAATAATCTGTTGATCCGTGAATTACTCTCTGCTCTAATGCACAGAGCAGATGCATCAACAGGAGCAAAAGATGAGGATTATTCAAGAGGTGCCAACTTTGAGCACATAGGTACATAGAGCAGCAAAAGAGATGCCCATTTCATTACAGGGCAATTACATTACAAGGGTGTTGTTCTCCCTTCAGTTCTCCTGCTCACGACAACAGTGATATATGCCTTTCCAGTAACTGCATCTGCTCTAGAAGGGCTTTGTTGGCTTCACTGCATCCATCACCTGAGCAACATTGAGAAACTGGTGTAGATGAGCCTGGTAGGAGCAACAGTTTGGGAGCTACTGTGTTCCACTTTGGACCAAAAGGAGGAAAGCTCTCCCAAGAGCTTCCTCCTCCAGCAGCTGGGACATCTTCCCATGCCTCGTGCTTCAGGAAGGTATAATGTAAAACAGAAGGGATGTGGGCTGGGTGGGAGGGCTTCAGCATGGCTCTATATTTAACGAAAAAAAGGTGGCGAATGTAGCGCGATACAAACACAGAAGGTTAAAGTGTGCGGTAACTGGAAGAAACAGATTAGAGATAAGGAAAAAAACAGTTTGTTCACTTGGAAGGGAGAGAAGAGGCCAGGGGTAAGCATGGTTTTCAGCAAGCATGACAGAGCTGGAATCACATTTTAAATTTGATGCCACAGCTCCCTCGAGTGTGCCATCCAGATCGTATTTTTATGTCCAGAATCTGCACAGCAGGTGCTATTTTAATTAAAGCCAAATAAAAGAGTGACTCCCATCACTTCCCAAGTCCAGAATAAAGGGAATCAGAACCAACCCAAGTCACGCTCTGTTCGGCAGGGGGCACAAAACAGTCCCCTCACCAATTCTGGCAGGAAAGCCAACATCTTCTAACAAAATGCATGCCATCCTCCCAAATCAAGAGGAAATGCGTGCAGGGCCTTGATTCACACAGGAGCAGTTACAGAGTGCACATGCTACAGAACATGTCGCAGGGCTCTTAGTGGATAAAGTCAGTTTGGGAACAAGAAAACAAAGGTTGAATGAATGAGAAAGTGGACATGCACGTCTACTTACCAAGTTTCACTTCTGCGTTCTCTGTTAACAACACATTTTGCCCTTTAATATCCCTGTGAATCACATGATGGGCATGAAGATGTGCCAACCCCTGCATTAAGAATAGGCGAGGAAGGAGAGGACATTCAGAGTTAGGCTCTTGGCTTAGCAACAGCCTACCCGTACCCAGCACCCCCAAAGCCCATAGCACTGGGTCTCGGGCTCTTGATCAGCAGCTGGGTGTAATGGGACCTGCAGGAGCCTTGTAGCAGCACACTGCCTGCGCAGCTTTTGGTAATGCAGTGGAGACACAGGCCTCAGGTCACGCACACGTTGTACCTAAACACAGCCCAACATGTGCACTGTGCAAACACCTCTCAGCTATTGCGTGAGGAAAGTTCAGCTCCCAGAAGTCTCCATGCAATGACACTGTAAACGGCATCAGCGTCAGTGTACGTCACTGACATAGAAAGGGTCACCCAGAATTTAGTCTGGGGAAGGGGAGTGGAGGGAGAAAGGAGGCAGCATCAGCATGCATGTATGCACTCCCAAGAAGGGGGTGGGAGGGTGATGGACTGGCCATTATGCTTGAGGGCAAGGGGGGACTGACAACAAACAAAAACTCTGCTGCAAAGCTGCAGTTCTCTTCTCTAGCCTCCATAAATACGAAGCCAGCTAATTGTTCCTCAGGAAAAAAAACATGGAGGGGGAAAAAAAAAAGGCAGGAGCATTATACTTTCCAAAGGAAACAAAACCTCCTGGCATACGGTGCTTTTTGTTGAGACAGCACCTGGATGCATGCCCCAAAGCGTTAGCCATGTGGAGGGAGGGCTGAGGAAGACATATGTTGCATTTTACTCTCTAATGTAATTGGGAGAACAACAGGCAACCCTCTTAGCAACTGCCTGTATTTTGGTTTCTCCTCAGCTCTCTGCTTGGAAAATTGTAGTCTCCAGTGGGATCGTCTTGCCTGTTCGTGTTGCCCTCATAGGCTTTTCGTGTTTTATGAAAAATAAAGAAATAGAACCTTTACAGCTGCAAGAGGTTAAGAGAGTAGTGGTTGCTGTAGAGAAATATTTCCTAACACATGTTCTTCATTAAATGATCATTTACCAGTTTGCCTACATAACCATTGGGCTATTTTCTTTTTTTAAAACAGTTAATGAGCGTGACAAAAAAAACACTGTCCACAGCTCCTCCCCACACGTGTCACAAGTGAATCAAGTGAACGGCTGATGTCCCCGAGACCCTTTGCTGTCTGCTAATGCTAAGTGTGGTCTTATTTTTCACAGGAGTGAAGGCTTTTCCACAGCTTCACACTGGATACTTTTTAAAGCTTTCTGCTATGCCGACCCAGCCAGAGAGATAATTGTCTGTTCTCTCCAGAGTACCATCTAACCTTTCTGAAAAAACACATTTGGGTCTGCGAAGGGCTGGGAGGAGACGGAGGGGCATGTCTCCGTTCTCCTGCAGTCCCCAGGGCCCTCCAACCACACAGGGATCCACTGGGTTGACCCTCACCTGTGCCTCCACCTGCACCAATCTTTGGCACTTTAGCTCTTTTTAACTTTCTGTTACACAACCTCTCTCCTCCGTCTCTGACAAACTCGATGTCAAGTCAGGTTTTGCAATGTCTCATAGCAATGTGAGTTTAGCATTCCTTTTTTCCAGATATTCCAGTTCCTGCTAGCAAGCAATTAAGGCTCCTTTTGCAAATCTCTCACAGGAATGAGAAAATAGCTTTCACCTAACCCTTTTCTGAGGGAAATAATTTTTTCCTCTTCTCAGCGAGCATGACTACTTTACTGAAGGAGAACCTTGGATGAATGCAACATAGCATGCAATACCTCCAAGGTCACACAGTTCTCAAATCAAGTGCAGAAGTTAGTTTTCCTCATATTAAAGCATGCTATCCATTTAATTTGAAATACAACCATCAGTAGGTATTCAACTTTTCTTCACCCTTGCAAACAACTTAAAATGTGCCAGCCCAAATGCCAGCAGCTGGACTCTCTCCTAGCATTTGGAATTAGAGCAAGAGACCAGAATCATATGTCTCCCTCCCGCACCATCTTAAAAATCGCCAAGGCAGAGCAAATGTGTAACACAGACAACAGCAGCATTGATTTATGCAAGAGCCAGTGGTGGTTTCCTTTAACATAAAGCCCTTCAGAACTTCATTTATGATGAGGCAATTGAACAAACATACTGTGTAGTGGTATGGGTAGGAGGCAATTTGTTTTACAAAGAAGCATGAGGAAAACCATACCAGATTTACTTAGCGCAGCAAACAAATGCCAATTCAAAAAGCACTTAAACTGTACCAACTGGAAATTAAATACGAAGAGTAATTAGTTAAGGCTTCAGTTTTAGAAAAACTGGTAAGTGGCATCCCCCTTCCTGAGAAACTTTTGCGGCGCCGTCTGCCAGCACTCCACAGCACACAGCCACATACGACGTAGCTGCTTGCTCTAGATAGACTGCAGGAATATACAATATGCGAGCACATCGCAGCACAGAAGTCCTGACTGCTGGCCTGAGCCAAGAACTCCCTCCCTCCACAGACTTGATTAGGAGCAGAGAAAGACAGCTTCAACCCATTTGGAAAAGCCCATTCTGCACCCTATTGTGTTACGACACTGTGACAACCTCAGGCTTCTCAAAAGCAGTGTCTTATGGATACTGCTTCACAGCATCTACAATAGGTAAGGTCAGTAATTCTTCTGCTGGCTTCTCATGACTAAAAATTGCTATTTTCTTCAAGGCTGCTGTTACAATACAGTACAACTCACACTGAGTTAAATGATGTGGAGCAGACATGGATCTGCTCCTACGCACTGTCCAAGCGATGACACAGCTAACAGGATTGATCAGAAACAGCTTCTTGCCGACCCTCAAGCTAGGCTACATCTCTGTAAGACTGCTTCTGTGTTTTCAAGTGTAGCAGACTATTCTCCTTACCCGGAGAATCTCTCTGGAGATATATGCTATCCAGTCTTCTTTCAGAGTATTCCCTTTCGTGTTCTTCACAAGGTCTGTGATAGAGCCTGCTCCACAAAACTCCATAACAAGCTGCAAAACAAATATCAGCATACAACCAACATGAAATACAGTTCCCAGCTGTCTAGTGAAGCAAAATAATCAGGTTGCAGTATTGATTTGGGAAACCCTCATGAAGCAGAGAATATCATTTATTTTACATCTCTGCCTGGAAGATGGATTCAAACCAAATGTCTCCAATGTGTGTCAGACATATATGGAATATGTCTCACATTAGTTACCACATTTTCAAGGACTGATTTAATCACTGTAATTTAATGCTGGGAATCTGGATTTGCTCAGCTATGCAAAATGCATTAGCAGCAACAGGAGTAAGAGCACATCCAGTGCTGAAAGAATCAAACTGATCACACCATTGCAACACATCTTATTCTTTAACTCCCATTTATTTATTGAAGAACATGCACTGATGTCTGTACCCTGCCATTTCAAACCCAAACTGCAATCCTCTAGAGGGTGTAGACGAGGTGGGATGAGAAATGTAATGGGTACAACTCTCAAGTGCAGCTTTCTTTTTACAGCCACACATTCTCACTGCTCAGCTCATCTGCCTTGTTCCCATGAAACATGTTTCTATCCATCTGGGAAATGGGGAAAAAAGTTACTTAAAGAGCAAATCCATTGCTAATAGCAGATCTTGGTTCAGCCATCCTCTTAAGGATGCATGATTAGCCTATGCGATTCACTTACCTATCTGTTCAGGCAAGCTCCAAATTCTATTACTTTGTCTTTCCATAATGTGATATTTCTGTCATCCTCAAACTATATCCAAAAGGGAAAGACTTATGAACATGTTTGAGAAATATCTGCTTACCCACAGTTGGTCATCATGTCCTGGAGGACTTTTCTTAATGAAAGCACCATAATAAGTTGCAATATTTCTATGATGAGAATATTTCTTTAGCATATTAATCTCCAGTTTGATTTCTTCTTCTTCGTCCTTTGGAGAAAAAACAAAAAAGGTATGTTTAACACACCACGTAAATTATTTATTTCCTCTTCTCTTTCACACCAGTAGATTTTTTAGAAGTTTTATTTATACCAGCATCATGCTCAGTAAACACATCCTACATTCATGCCATCAAAATCCTGTTTATTGAGACTGTCTAAGACAGACCTTTACCTTCCCAAGTTTTCAGCAGTGCAAAACAGCAACTGAAGGATGCACTGGACTTCAATGATGGAGCAGGACAGAATCTGTTTAAAAACCTTGTGCTTGTAATACCTTAAGCAAATACAGTGCTAGCAGGCTTTTATTCTACGTAATCCAGAGAACTAGAAAACCGGAAAAATCTGTGAACTTACAACAGAGGAGTATTATTTCCATCTTACTCATTTTTTTCCTTTAATTTTGAAAACTGCAATCGGTTCTATTTAAATGCCAGACAGCGACTCAGTGCAGCCGGCTGCCAAAGCAGGCCCTCCGAGGTGTGTCCCCCCCACATGGGGACCACAGGGTCCCACCTCGGTGTCGGCACGGGGCTGGCACAGGAAAGCAGAGGTGGAGATCAGGAATTCCCCTTACTGCACGGACAAGGTGTTCGCCTCATGCACAAGTTTCCTCCTCCTCCATCTGCCTCCATGGAGGAAGAGCAAGTGCATTAGGAAGAGAGGGCCAGGAGCCCGGGCAGTAAACAGGATGCTGGGACACAAAGGCAGAGGAAGGATTTCCCCCAGCTCCCCCTGCCTCAGCGAGGTGCCAAGCAGAGAGCAGCTCAGGTGAAGGGAGGTCATCCATTCAAAGAGCTAAAATGGATAATGCTATGCAACCCCTCCTTAAAAACACTCACAATCCATTTTTGAACTGACAGTAGGACACATTGCATGGAAGGATCTACGCACGCTTTGAGGTGATGTCTGAGGCAGCCAGCAGATACAGAAGAAGGAACAGACACCATCCCACCCCCAGCTCTCTTACCACACCTAGACAGTGGGAGCCTTCATCTAGCACCTCTCAAAGCAATGAGCGAAAAGGCAGCTGGTTTACCCCTTTAGGCACAATCTTTATTCGCTCCACAATTTTCTAGCCTTAGATATCCAGGAGGAAAATGTCTACCTCAAATTGGTTCCAGGAAGAAACCGAAACCTCTGTTCCCTAGAGTGGCTGGCTGATGGAAATGGTAGCATGTATTTTGATTATCCTGTAATGTCAAAGCTGATTACATGAGAAAATTTTAAGCCTTAAACTTCCTTGCAATTTGTACCATGCTAGCAATCAAATATCCTATTCACAATATATGCAGATGTTAATACTAAGTACATGTTAACTATTTATACACACTGGTATGCATGGCTTTAGCAAAAGAAACCACCCTATGCTACAAAGCAAACAATTAGTTCAAATACACTAATAGTGAGATGGAGTGCTTACTCATAAATTATGAGAGAATTCCCAAAATGCACCAGGGATAAACTATTCTTAAATCTTCTCATGATGCATCTTTAAGGTAAAATACTGTGTATTTCTGGAACACTGAACAAAACAGTAAAATAATCTTGTAAATCAAGGCTCCCAGGAACAGCAGCCCTGGGAAAAAGCGTTATCAGAACAGCTTTTTGAACCAAAAGCTAACTCAGTGCTTCCTCAGCTGCTTCTGTTGTCCTTGCTGTTGTGTGATTTTTTTTTTTTATTAATTTAGACCATATCAAAAAAAAAAAAAAAAAAAAAAAAAGAGTACATGCTTACACTAGAAACTACCATACTGAACTTTGAATTCAGGCAAAAAAACTGTAATAGGAGCTTTGTTAAACTTAATGGTCTGGGACTTAATCGCTGATAGGTTAATATGTGTAATTGGATTAACCTGCTACTTTGTACTGAGTTTTTATATAAAACTTATTTTCTACCCTCAGCACATGAACACAATAGCTTTTACAATACAATGGGCAGGATGTCCTAAAGGATGTCCTAAAGGTTGTTCATGTTTATGTATTGTAACAACAGCCAAAATGAAAATGCTTAGACAGGATCTATTTCCGAAAAATAAAATAATAATAAACTCCACCCCCCAAAAATCCCCAAAGAACAAACAACTACAAAAGAAGGTGCACACGGACGCAGCAGACTGCAGGCAGCTACTGCTCTTTCAGTTTTTCCTTATGGCTGTGTCAAAGCACCTGTTCAATGGCCTGCAGCAACCCCAAGCATCTCCCTTAACTAAGGCTAACAATGGTCCTAAACTCCTGTTTCAGCTGTCATTGAGCATTTGTCTACAACACTAATAGCACCTCACCTTCAGTTCAATCCAGTCCGAATTCCAGCCTACAAAAATAAATGGATTCAGTAACTCTTGCCAGGTTTTGGAGGACTCTACTTACTTAGTGTGGATTGATAACTGCCTGGCACTGACTCCTGAAGACTTTGTTGCGACAGAAACTATCATGAGGATTAATCAGCACGGAGAAGGCTGCAGTACCACTGTGGTGCAGCAATTGGTGTAAGAATAAAATAGAAAGAAATGAAAAAAAAAAAAAAAAAAAGGTGGTCAGACCAAAATTGTCCTGTTCCAGATTCAGGAATGTTTTTTTTTCCAGGGTACAATTGATTTCATCCTAATGTGGACATCTGAAAGGAGCCAAACAATGTGCGCCCTGCCAGTGTTTACTTCTCCCCACTAACTACAAAAGGAGGATGAGGTCATTAGCCAAGATCCAGACACCAGTCTTGCAGATGTCTCCCATCAGGGTGAGATGAATCCCACCCAAAAATCTCACCGGATAAGACCGTTTCCGCACAGGTCTCCTTACGGACAGATGCACCGCAGGGAGGGCAGGCTGCAGCCTGCAGCAGGGACCCTCCTGTGCAGAGGGAGGTGTTTCGGCGGCCGTCCGAGGATTTGGACATGTGAGCCGGCCTCAGGGACGGAAGGTCCCTCACCTCCTCCCGACAACACACACGCCGCACCATGACCACCACCACCAGTCCCTCTGTTTGCAGAGGCACCAGGATCACAAAAGGGGAAAATTAAAATCAATTGAGGCGAGAGACTGTCATTCTCATGAAGGAATACAAAAGTACATCCTTTTTTCTTGGAGGAGAGAGGCAGCTGGTGAGCCCTTCCTAGTGATTTTATGCAGCTGGCATCAATTACCACTTTAAGCCATTATCTGTGGATACAAACTCCCATTGAAACCTTCTTTGTCTGGCCTGTGATGGGGCTGGTGCAAGTGTTTTATACTTACACATAAGCTGTCTGTTTGTGACAGCATGTCTGATTACTAGTAATTTTTGCAGTAAGCTATACTTTTGCAAGACTCGTGGTTAAATCAAGCTTGGAGCGGCTTTCCTCTCCCTTTACATGTATTTCCCTTCAGAGATTAAATGGACATGTCAGCATCTCTAGGGATTTCTAACCGCAACGCTGTTTTATCAAAACGACTTTGCCTGTAAGATTAAAAACCACATATGACGCCCGCACAGAAATCCACCTATATACACAAAGATCATTTCTAACCAGTTGAATTAGCACATTAAAAATAAAACCAGGCATGTTACCTCTCAGCATGCCATCTAGTGGCACCCGACCAGCTTGCTTAGGGCTGTAGCACAAAATCTCCACACCGCTTGCTCTTCCATTCATCATCGCACACTAAACATCAGACTCCTTTTTTTTTTTCCACACGGATGGCAAATCAATGACTTGTTACTTTCATCACTTGTTACTACATCACCATTTACAAAACTGTAATGATTTAAGTATCTGAATGATTTAAGTATCTGACCATAGTTGCCACCGGAGTAACTCCCAGTCAAATAAAAGCTACTAGAGCAGATCCATGTAAGGAATATTAATCTGGGCAGCTCAATTATGCAATTTCAGCACATTTTCCAAAGGTAACCCCCCCTGCATCATTACTGCAAGAAAATTCAGCTCATTTATGCAAATTTTTAGAAGATGAGGAATTCAGAAGCACCCTGCCAGATATCGTGGTAAGGAGGGAGAAGAAGGGAGCTACAGCTCTGGAACTGCCAGAAGCAGGGAGGATATAACCAAAGGAAAAGAAAAATCACTCCATGTCTGCCCGGTTTGTATATACTTCCCTAAACATCGTTGTCTAGGTGTCTCAGGAGACCAAGCAAAACAGTCCCGACCTGCCCAAGCACTGCAACTGGTATGAGACCCCTATGAAAATCTGTTTCTGAGAAACAGACCTGGTGGAAGAAGGGGGGAAATAACACTGTCTTCCAAGCTCTATAGTACATGGAAGTTATTTCAAGAGCTGAATTTAAAAAAAAAAAAAACACCAAACAAAAAAACACAAACAGAACAAAACAAAACAAACAACAACAAAAAACAAAAACAAACAAACAAACAAAAAAACACCAAACAAAAAACAAACACCAGCTAAAGGTACAGTGAGGAAGTATCCCAGAGCATGTAAATGGTGACTTTCCATCCACACTCCTTCGGGTGAAAGAGCTGCCTGACCACTGCACTTTGCTAGCTGTTGATTCTGCCCTCTCAAGGGATGGCACAGGTCAGAGAGGAGAATCTCAGGACAATTTCAGAAGATTTTGTCTACCCTAGTAGTACGATGAGGGGAAGTATGAATGAGGAAACACAGCCAAGCAAGGATAAAGCAAGACACTGTTCTGTGATGAAGGTAAGAGCAAGTTTACCTATCCTGCCAGATCATTTATACACTGCCCTAAATCAGTTTGCAGAGGAATACAAATTGGTCCCTTCAGTAACTTTCCTTTTTGATTTAAGAAATGAGACAGTGACAAATCTCAGCTCTCCCTGCACAAACAGCATTCAGTGATTTTAAGCTACAACCAAGCGCTTTAAGAATTAACACCACTCCCCAACAGTGAAATCCAAACATGCAGGGAAAGGGGAATGGGAAAAGGGAAGCCTCCAAGTCTCCTTTTCTTTGCTTTCCCACACAGCTCTGCCTGCCTATAGCCAGGGAGCTGCACTGCCTGGAGAATGGCAGCTGGCAACACTCTACCTGGGGTTTCAGAGTAAGCTGAGCTGCTGAGGATCACGCGCTCCAGCAGTGACTTTGCGGGATTTTGGAATCTTTAAATCACAGGAGAGTTAGGATCTGCGTGGACGGGCAGACAGCAGCCTCAGCCCGTGAGAGGGGAAAGGGACCACTAACCCACAGATGCCCAGAGTGGTGGAGAAGGAACTGGTTTGCCCTCAGAGGCACCAGAACCACAGCGACTCAGCCTTTCTTTCACTGTCTCCCCCCAACAGGCAAGTTGAAGAAAAACAGGAGAAGCCCACAAGAAACACAGTTTATTTTCCTTTCCACTTCCTCTCACTTTTCATTTCTGCTCTCCACCCACATTTAAAAAAAAAAAGTCCTAAAAAGCACCAAACGCAAACAAAAATCTTCCTGGATAAATCACTACACCAACTTTTGCAAACCACAATTCTGCTTGTGTGTCACATCCTCCCTCCTCCCTGCACCCCAGACCTGGCCAGCATCCATTCAGAGTTGAATCTGTACAGGACAGGGAAAGTCTGAATAGTGCCTAGCACAATAGGTGACCTTTTTCTGGCGCTGGAATCCACAATATGCACACTCGTTAATAAAGTTCTCACAGACGAGGGAGACGTTTTGGCGAGAAGAGTTGGGGCAGTATTGCACACAGTGCAGTATTTGAACCGGGAGCTGTGGCACTGCCTCCAAGCCGGGAAAGAGATTGTAACTTTGGGAGGAACCTAACCACGACCACAAGAGCAATGAGACTCCGAGCACCGGGCAAGTCCCTGCCAGCACCTGACAAGGTAGGAAGTTCGTATAAAGCAGAGCAGCTAGCAATGCTGAGAGCGCAATGTGAAGAAACGCGATCCTCTCCAACGCCACAACAGAGGGTCGGAATTGGGAATATGGTATTGAATAGTTCTTAAAACAAAATACCAAACACAGGCTTCTTGGAAGGGAAAGCCTAAACTGTTTAAAAGAAAAGACTTTAATCAAGACGTGCAGTAAACATTTAGCAAGCCCATATACAGTCCCTCCTAAATCTTAACATCCAACTTTCTTTACTGCATCCTGTCTTTCTTGAGAGTCTTTTATGGAGCCTTTGAGCTTTGTTACTCTCAAGCTAAAGACCAAGTTTATTTCCCTTCTGTCTCTCTCCTCTGTTACCTTCTCACCCCCAGCACTCACTGTGCCTGTCCCGCTTCATGTGCAAGGTCTCTCCTTCACAGACCCCCTTTCCACAGACTCTTCCCACCTTGGCATCAGCTTGTTCATTTCTCTGCACCATCCTTCAAGTCCTTCCGATTCCCAAACACGCACTTGTTCAAAGGCCTCCAGAGTGTTCATCCTCAAGAAAACGTGTCCTTCATGCCACACGCTCAGTGACACTGAAGGAGCACTAGACATCCAGAAAGCAATAGCATGGGTGGGGAGCATCGTCCCACCATCGCTGTGAGGGTGCCTCTCAGAGTTTGCCCCTTGTCCACATATGCAGCCCATGCAAAGAAAGCCCTTCACAGGCTTTACCATTTCTGAGCTTTCTGGAGCCCATCTTGTCACTGTGAGCTGCCCACCAGCCTTTGAGCCGTTTCTGCCGCCAGCACAGAGCCACACTGCCAGAAGCAGCAGACTGGCAATGCTCTCCTCAGGCAGAGCGATCGCAGAAGACGGCTGCAATGCTTTTTCAAGGGTCAAAAAAAATCTTAGTTTTGTGAGAACCGGCTGGGAGAACAGGGCTGTCCTTATGACCACATTTGGTTACCTTCAGCCACAAGATTTCATCAAGCAGGTTAGAAATGCACTTCCCAACACATGCAAAACAGAGGCTGCTTTGTCCCCACTTGGCACAACACCCTCTCTACTGCATGCTAAAGGCACCATCTGAAACAAGAGAGAAAATGAGCCAAATTGTTCTCAACAGTGCCATCGCTGAGGCTGCAGCCATAAAGCAACAATTAAATTAACTGGGCAAAAAAAGCATGAGGGACGGCTAGCTCTTAAGCAGGGTCCCAGCACTGCCCGAAGGAGCCTGTGTAGAAGCATTGTGCAGGCACAGGAGATGGAATCACGTGCAGGCAGGAAGGAGCCAAAAACCACGTGAAGACAATACTTGTCTGTTGTCTCCCCCCAAGCCACCTCCTCTGCCAATCACTCTGATAACAATATTTTCTTTCTTGCCTGATGTGTCCCTGGTGCCTTTGCCAGTCACTGAATGAGCTGCACTGAAGGCAGAGACTGCACCGCTGCTGACCTCCCCAGTAAATCCCCAGGACACCACAGTCTTTTCCAAAGACAACCGAGACCTCCTAAGGGCAAATCCTTTCAACCATTTCCAAGGCTAGTCCCTCAATCCTGGTCATGATTACTTGAAAGAGTTTCCTGCTCAGATTGCATGTTCATCCCAGCTATACAATTCAACTGTCCATCCTCATCAAGCCTAAATTATTTACAAGTTATGCAACAAGCTAGCCTTATAATGACATCTTCAGAGCTCTCATAAAACAGGAAAGGTTTAGTACCCTACTTCCATTACTATTATTCACACTAAAAACACTTGTTGCTATACAATTCTATATCCAGTCTCAGTTTTTTTGTGATCAGAACAAGCCCTTGCTAGCAGATATGAAAAATAAGTCTGTGTGTGAAGGAAAGAAATTAAAACAATTTCCTTTATGCAAAGCTCTGGGCTCAGAAAATAAGACATAGATGCTGGAGAGAAAACAGGCTTATGTACAAAGCCAAAAAGTTGCACAGCTTTTCTACTTCCAATCTCAGTGTGCATTTGATGCCAAGGAAAGCAGTATCTCTGAGGGCAACAGAGCCAGGGGAGGCATTTGCCCACTGCTTGGCCCCTGTTCCCCCAGGCAGCGTGAAGCATGCCACCACTCCCACCTGGAGGGCAGATCTCCTTTCCAAAGGGGACCAACACATGGGTCTCTCTCTGCGTGCAGGCCAGACACCACTGGGCTACAGTCTGGAGCTGGGAGATGGAAAAGGCTCCTGAGCCCTGCAGGTTTGAGACTAAGCTTTAATTTTGAGGGGGGTGGGCAGAAGGCAAACATCTGAGAGAAGAGAGAAAACAAAAGGCTGAAATGACTGAAAGGGGATTTCCCATGTACCAAATGCCACACAGAAGCCATAGGAGCAGAAATTTAAGCTGGGATGGTAAAATACAGTAAAAACAGCAGTTCAGGCATAACACGAATGTTCGTCTAGTACGTACATCATGAAAACCTGTAATTACACGAAGACGCTGATTCCCTTACAGGACAGATTCATTCAGTATACAGCCTCACACCCACACTGACCAACAAGTCCTGTAGATGAACAGTGAAGAGGGATTTACTAATAACTCCTCTTTCATTTTGTACACTGAATGAAACCCAAATGCTAAAAAACAAATAAAATACCCCAACAGTTCGCGACCGTGAACCCAAAGGCTGTCACCACACACACCTGAACAGGAACACAACAAAGGAGAGGAAGGAAAATTAATTCCACTTCGGCATTTCCTAGGGGCTGTTTCACATAGGATCCTTTATTAAAAAGAGATGGGGCTGGAAAAGTAGCTGACAAGAGAAATCCAGATGCTCCATCACATGCCGCCATTTCTTTACCTGACAGTGATGGAGGGCTCGGCACTGCTTGGTATGTAACATGATTTAGGCCAAAAGGAAACGCACAGATTTGAAAAGCAGAGGGAGTGGACTGGCAACAGTACTCCAAAATCAATCATATGCTGAAAAATAAAAGATTTAAAAAAATATGGGGGAGCATGAACAAGCACCACCACAACTGCCAGCAGTGAGCAGCTGGCAGCCACAAAGCAAGTACCTTGCACTTCCAGGAGACACGGTCCCACCAGTGACCTTCACCCCCCTATGGGACGAGTTCTGCCTCAGGTGGACAGACCTGTCCCCTTACAGGCACCTTTCCCCCCATGCTAAATTGCAGAGAGCCAGGGCAGCTATGCTCCAGGCTTCAGCACAACCACTACGTGCCTAAAATTAGACAGAATGAATCCAGGCTTTGGTCATTGGTAGCATCAATGGTTAAGGCCAGCAAATAGCTGCTGGAAGAGTACAAGTTTTATTACCAACTTTCGCTTTTGAACCCAAATCAACTGGCAGGTGGAAGAAGAACTTTGTAACACATTGCTAATCCTTCAGCTGTCCGCATTCCCTAAGTCTTCTAGGCTTTAATTAAGCAAACCTTCCTCATTAAAATGTTGCGAGTGCTGCAGTTTTTCCTTCCAAATATTTAAAACGCCGTCTGCAAAACTAACAAAGCCCTGCATTTTGTCAGAAAATGAGTACTAAGAAAAGCCCTGAAAACAAAATTACTGCATTTTCTTTGCAGCCCACCAATCCACTTCTGTAAAGTGACACACTTTACTTAGCCCGTTACTATGAAGAAGTAGATGTAACGCTTCTTTTCTGAAGTAGTGTACCTCTGTTTGAGGTACACCTGCCAGATGAGATGACATCTAATAGCCATTACAGCCCCAAACATCGAAGGTAATACGTTGGCTTAGGAGCTAATACCCATGTTTAATGCCTGTTGTACGTGCTGCTGGTAACCTATGCTTTGTTTTACACCCACAAAAGGAAAACTTCAAATTCTGGGCTACACTACAGCCTCCAAAAAACTCCTTGTAAGCAAGGACTAGTGTGAGATCATGATCTGACTTATTCAACACAAGGTTTCTTTTGTGAAGCAGCCAAAATATGTAAATTACCCAGGAATAAAAGGAATCATCCGATCTGTACATGTGTCTTACAAACACAATTGAATGACACAGTACGAGTGCACAAGTCCTTACAAGTTTTAATTTCAGGTAATCTTTGCCTAAAGGTTAAACACTTTAGCTCCTCTGGTCCAATATTAGTCACTGCTCAACCTCCATCGGTAATCCTCAACTTTCTCCCTTGCCTTATGCAAATAAAGTACTGCAAATGCAATACACCAGGCGCGAACAGGGGGGACCCAAGGGTTCAAAGTCCCGTCCCTCTCACCAGACGAGGGGCAGAAGAGATCACAAAGAAAGCTGCAACACCAGCCCACCGTAGTGCGTCTGAGAAACAGGCTGAGTATATACTGTCTGCGCAGCTCGTGTGGCTGGGGTGAGGAGAAGGGAGGAGATCTGACCAAGCCCTACAGGCTTGTCGAATTCCATTTTCAATTTTAAAAATACACCGGGAAATACCTTTGGTTTCCTTCACCAGCATCGCAAGCAAAGACTGCTTCGAAAGCCAGCAGGAGGTAGCTTGCTCCTCCTCCTTTTGCCACCATCTCCACCTACTCTTCCTTTTCTCTCTGGTTTGGTGAGAACTGCTCCTCCCAGCAGCAACAGAGGAGAGGATCAACATCAGGTCGGTAGCTGTGAGACCGCCAGCCCCAGAAATACCCTGTCCAAGCCCGCAAACCACCTGCTTCTTCCTGAGGAGGAATGGGCTCCATCTGCAAAGGGCAAACCCAGGCCCGTGACTGATGCCAGACCAGACCCGGGGTTTCTGCTCCTCCACGCTCTTCTGCAGCGTTCCTGAAACCTACAACCCGACAGCAGCTTTGGGGGTGAAAAAGCACCACCAAGCTCAGCTACTCTGTGGGAAAGAACAGAAAAGAAATAACTAGAAATATACGGGCTGAGAGCAGCTTTGCCGGAGCAAAGACCTCTCTTCAACATGCTTGTTCACATAAGAACGAGATCCACACTTATAACCCTAAGGGTTTTGAAAGCAGGAGGGAATACAGATATTGTATTTTACCTCTAAAATACATGTACGCTCAGAAATACAGCTCTTTTTTAAAAAGGAAATCCATTACAGAATGATTTACAACTGACTGACAAGATGATGAAGATGACTCTGTAATTATCAGGTCCAATCACTCCAATTACAATTTACCAGGAGACACACAAACTACTAGATTCACAGCTAACATTTTCTTCAGCACACACTAGGTCCTTCCTAAAACAAGAGAGGAGACAGACAACCTCTATCAGTAACAGACAAATGCAGCTGCTGATGAGAGGAATTCAGGGAAGTCTGCAAGGGGCAAATTTCCCTTCGTGCTTGTGCCAAACCCCTTCGGAGGACAGGTGACAACCAGGACTGCGACCAAAAGGCTTTTCCTGTGTGTTCAGACAGGAACAGCTGTTAGACAGGTACAAAGGTATGGCCACGTCTGGGCACATGTGATAAGTCGAGTTCTTTATAAGATCGGTTGCTGAGGTTTTGATTTTCTTTGGTAGATTAATGCTGACTTAGGCACAGCATTTAAAATCGCCCTGCGCTGCCAAAGCTCTATAAAGGCTGTGCACTTTAGTGCACAAGTAAGTGCATTTGGCGTTACGCCACTATGTACAAAATCATTTTCATGCAGCTGCCAGCAAAAGGGAACTATATTCTTGGACCAGATGTTTTTGTTGTCGGCACTGCCAAGCACGCCTGGAAACCTCACAGCTGAGCGGTGCTGCAGGATTGAATCAACAATGAACAGAGCAACAAGATGCTCGTGTCCATCTATCAGACAGGGCATCACAGCCCCCTCTCCCCCTTCCTCCCCCTCTCTGAGCAAGGAAGCTGCCGATAGCCAGCTAATTATTTACCTGCCCAAGAAGAAAAGCCCTTCTGCCTCTATCAGGATAAATAAAAGCAACAAATGCTTGCAGAAAATATTACACCCCAGCTGCATTTACCCTTAGCTGGGCAGGTGACAAAGAGACCACGATTAACAGCCAAGAAAATAGGACTGGAGAAAATATAAATGGTCCAGATACTATGGTACGTTTGTTTTTGCTGCTGGGCTCTGAACAGGTTTGCATTTATTAAATATTTCACCTCAAAAATCAGAGTTGCTACGGCATCTCACTCTCCAGCTTAACAACAAACAGCTCACATCTCCTCACAAGTCTCTCACTCTTGAGCTGAAAACTGAGAGCCCTGGCTGGAGTTTGGGGCCAGGAGTCCAGTTCCCGACACCGGCTCCCAGTGAGGCTCAGCTGCCCTTCGCCCTGCTGCTGCCGCGCTGCAAAGCAGGGGCTCCCGCCAGCCCCCGACCTGCCGGCCTCGCCTTGCCTTTCGCAACTGCACCACGACTAGCAGAGGGGACCCACAGCGGCTACAGGGACAGAAATAATAAATTGTCAGAGAGCTGCTTAAAACAATGGATGCGTATGCACAGCAGGCAGAAAGCAGTCTGAACAGGAACAAGGGAGCCAGGCACGGACAGCTGGGTGCTGATAAGAAAACGAGGTTTACTTGTTCCAAAACTCTCCCTAAATCAACCACAAAGTCTGTAAGAAAAACCTGAGAGGCCAGGCCTCCTCACCCAGAAAGAAAAAACCCTGCACCAGGCAGGGAAGAGGTGGAAGCATGCCCGCCTCCCCATCCAGGCTGCAGTCCTCCCCGGGCGGCGAAGGGCAACGTCGCTCCTTCGGGCTTGTGGTGAGGGGGTTGCTTCTTTGTTTATTCCAGTCACAGGGCATCACACGCGTTCAAAGTGAAAGGTGGTAGAAAGAGGACGTGTGCGTGTGTGTGTGTTGTGAGCCTGCTGGGAGCTGCTTTGGGGTCCCTCTTCCCAGACAGGCAGTTCAGACAGGCGCAGCCTGCTCCTGTACCGCAAGCCACTGTTAAAAAGCGACACTCAGCAACTTGACTGTAAAATAAATGCACGCCTAACGTGTTTTACTGAAATCTTCCTATATAGGAATAATCTGATCTCCCTCAGAAAGAGTACCATTTCAGTTTCACCAGCCTCCAGCAGCATCCACATCTCCTGTGCCAAACGTGGCCCCAGCCTGCCCAGCTACACCCACCAGCCAGCATCCGATGGGAGCTGCGCTCACCTCTAACGCCCGGAGCAGCGCCTTCCTTAAGGACAAATTCAAAAGTTACATGTCAAAGAAAAAAAAAAAAACAACCAAACCCAAACCAGACGGCCTCTCTTGTCCAGATAAATAAATGGTCTCCTTCTAAGGGACTTTTCCCTTAAAACAACAGTAATGCTATCACTACAGGGTCTCAGGGGGAAATGATTCATGAGCAGAAAAAGGCTTATAGTTCTGTGCTCAGGGTACTCACCCCAACAGATATTGCAACTTTTTACTATGCTAGTCCCGTAACATGACAAAGTGACAGTCTGAAAAATCTTCCCTTAATCACACTAATTTGAAACCAAACAAAGAGCAATTAGCCCAGCCAAAGAGGCGGGGGGGGGAAGGGGGGACCATTTACATCCGAAGAAGGAAACCTGGATTGTTTGTGGAGCTCCAAAATTCAGGAGGATATGCTTTAAGGCACCGGATTTGCTCAGAGTAGAGCTGTGTGACAATGAAGCCAAGCTCAAAGGGACAGGCTGCAGCAACTGTGCCAGCTCCAGCTCCACCACCAAAGCAAGGATCTGCCGGTCGGTTTGGAAACATTACTAAGCAGCATGGAAGCAGCAGAAATCCCACACACAGCAAATCGGACCTCTCCAATAGCTGGAGAGAAGCAGCTAAGTGAAAGACCATGTGTTGTGGAGGTCAGCTTCTGCCAGACTACAGGCATCTGAACAAAGCCCGTCACGGCTGGAGGCTCCTCTCCTGTGGTTTCCTGCAGACTCGTCCCTCCAACAGGCGCATGGAGAAATCCCAAAGCCCAGTCAAAAAGGAAAGCCTCACAGAAAATGTTGGTTAAATTGGTTAAGCTTGTCTTGCTGGTTTACTAACAAATGACACTCCGCTAAGAAAAGCCTTTAGCTGTGCTCTGGCTGGCGTGAATTAAAAAGCAAGGGGCAGGGGGTGCAGAATAGGAAAAGAAAGAACAGGGAGGCTATTACAAAGACACAAAATGTAATTAAAAAAAAAGTAAGTTCTAAGGTTGTGGGTGCTTTTTTTTTTTTTTTTTTTTTTTTTTTTTAACAACTCTTCCCAAATCAGCTCCATCTGTAGTCTCCGAGCATCTGGGGGTTTCTGCCAAAGTGATCAGTAGCAAAGAGCTTGCATTTGTCTTTGAATCACAGCCATTATGTGCTCCAGCGTTCCCACACCACGGAGAGAAATCGGAGGCGCTCGCAATTCTCCCTGGGCTAATGCCGAGCCGCCGATCCAAAGCACAAGGGATGATGGCAGTGCCTGTATGCTACTGCATATAAAGGCAAGGCACAGTGGAAAAAAAGGACATTGCTGCTTTTCATGACCTATAAAACTTCCTCACTGAAAGCGGGCTTGGCTGAGGGCAACTCTCCAACTCACTGGCAAACCTCTTCAAAGCAAGACATCCAGCTAAGGTTGCCTTTCATACAATACAGCCCTTATTCCCTCATGCCTTTGGTCGTGAGCAGACACTTTTCCCCAGGAGCCATAGCGTGTACAGCCATGCAACAGTCACAACCCAGTTTTGGCCACCTCTCCGTTGGCCTGGAGAGTAAGCATGCGCCCGCACACACCGACAACCCACATGTCCCATCCTCTCACCTTTGGGTAAGTGCAAGATGCCTCAAAACCCTTTATCTGCTGTTAGCTGCCCATCAGCCCTACTTGTCCCATACCTTTCCATTAAAACAGAAAAAAAATAAAGATGAAAAAAGTTCTCTGGATGGAAGATGCAAAAAAAACCACTGGATGCCAGTAAGCTTCTACTAGCATAACTCAAAGGTCTCTGTTATGTTGCTGTGTATCAGGTTTCAGAAGAAACTTCTGGGTCTTGACATGATGTGGAAGAAAAGGAGGTTTCTCACTCTGAAGCCCTCTACTGATGGCCAAAAGCACAGCAGTCACCCAAGTACTCACTTTGAGTATAACCAGCAGGAAAAATTTAGACAAACCCTTGCACAAGAGATCACTGCTCATCAGCCACACCAGGTCAAGATGGCCACGTCTCAAGGAACATGTAACAGCTCCTGGAGCCATGCTAAGCAGAGCATTTGTGACTGTTTATCTACACTCTAAGTAGCTATTTGTCCCCCAAAGGCTGATGAGTATGGGTATTTTGTGAACAACCATGGATTAGACCCCTAACCCAAAACAGGCATCAATCCGTCATGAGTGGTTCTTAATTAAGACCCAGGGAAAAAATGTGGAAAAAAGGCAAGAATGTAGGCTTGATAGTAAATGTCTTATTTTTTTTAATCTCAAACACTGAAATCCAACTTTTTGATTTATATTGTGCCTCAGCAACAGGCAAAATCTCTGCTGTCCACTGAATACACAGCTCCTGAATACTTGAGTTTCCACAACTATAGTCATCCCATGCATTATTGCGCTGCAGAGAAGAGCAGTAGAAGAAACATCTTCATTTTTTTTCTAAGAAAAATACTTGTTAACTGCCCGCCAGTCTTCGTCCCCCCTCTGGATCCAGCACTGCCTCAGGGATGCTACTGTGTCAGAAGATCTTTCCTATGAACCTACAACACTCTGCTCAACTGCACTGATTTGCATTCTTCTGCTTTATCAACCAGCTGTATGAAATTCACCTATTACAGAACTAGCTATATATTTTTTATATCGCAAAGTGGCAAATCATTAGATGCATCGTATGCAACAATGTTAAAATGAGCACTGTTTCCCACAGTAAAGTCTGCTCTAACACCTTATATATCTTAAGACCACTTTACTGCCAAAGAAACTGCTGATTTAAATCATACCTAACTAATATCTGGAGGAAGAAAGAGTGATATTCAGTGAATTAGCGATGGTACCACACAAGCATGCACAGCAAGGGCAGGCTGGGCTTTTGATTTCAGACTGCACTTAAAGCAGATGTCATTCAGAGGTAGATCTACTTTGGCTACCTGGATTAGCCCACTAAAGGGTTGTTTTCTTTTGCCATTCACAAACCAAAGCACCATTAAACTCAGGATTAACAAGGTTCTCTGCCTGCAAATACAGGACATGGTCCAAAATGTGGTTCATTTAAACCAGTCTCCCATGGGTCACCAGACCAGAGGCAGCTGACATCACACATCCTCAGCACAGGTTTTTTGGCTCCACCATTGGAACTGAGCTTGCCACCCAGTGATTCTTTGCTCTGACATTATCCTGAACACTGGAATTCAGAATCACAATAAATGTTATGGAAATGGTCCAAAGCAGAAAGTGAAGTAATTTCTGAGGCAAGCAAGCAGACTAAAAATAGCCTGCTGCACAGTGGAAAGAATCAGAGGGTGGGGGAATCCCTGCAGAAGACCTTTACACTCTGTTCTTTATTCCTAAATCTGCAGGTGTGGAGCACTACAAACAGTCCCTCGGCCGTCACAGGTGGCCGAGGAAGATGCGGCCAGGCTGTCAGAGAGGCGTCGCAGCCGGCTTTTCTCCCGGGTTCACGCTGCAAAGGGATGGCTGCGGGGGTGCGGTTCCCCAGGCAGCCTCCTGGCTGTAATCCTGAGGAGATGCTGCTGATGCTGCAGGCCAGCTCCTGGCCACAGTCTCTCCCACTCCCTGCTCTGCCTCGACCTCTCTCACCCACCCCACGGCCAGCTTCTGATGGGGTGGAAAGAGTAGAAAGCTAATCTGTATTAAAAAAACCCAGGAAATACTTCTTTGCCAGTGGAGATCTCTGAAGGATGGGACCAGAGAGAAGCTGGTAAAAGGGGAGCTGGGAATGGGAGGGAAGAGAGACACAGCTGCCCCTGCAGTAGCAGCCAGACATCAAATTGGCTTTGCTGTATTGTAAAACCACATCTCGAGGGAGAAGTAAACAGAAAATAGGGAAAACCCGTAGACACCTATGAAGCACTGCTATCACAAAAGGATGCCACCTGAACATTCACAAATAGAAAATGCAACTATTCCTCCTTTCTTTCCTACCACTTGGAGAAATCCTTTCCTGAATTTACAGGCGTGTTTGTTTACATTTGTAGGCAGGCATGGGAAGGAGAATGAGTGTGCATTTACATGCAGATCCATCCATTTTTACAAGAACAGTGCAAACTAACAATTTATGTTGCAAATCAAGACTAGGCTAGGTACATTTCCCAAACTCTTTTGACCAGAATTGAGGAGCAGCAGCAATTCTGAAATAGGAACCAACTTCGCCTTCAGGGACTCGAATTTGAGTGGAGACTTGTTTGACGATACAGCCCCCTCTGATCTACAAATCAATGCAGCTCTATCATTTTATAACTGACTCAAGGCTTTACATTTAAACAAATCATTGCAAAGCAGTGTAGCAGGAGAGGCAAAAAGAAAAATTCAGAGTGAAAAACGACTGACATTTATAGAAACAGGTTTGTCTCACAGTCTCAAAAAGAGGAAACACCAGTAAATGCTAGAGAAAAGGCTGCTGAGGTAAAATATGCAAGAGACAAATAAAACCCTCCTTAATGGTGCTGCCTTTGCATCACTGTTTCCGCAGCAGTGACTCACGGCTGCCTAGCTGCCCACAGCCCCAGCCAGGAGGACAGGTTAGTGCAGGGGTGCCAAGCAGCCAGCCAGCCCCTGGGATGCTCGCTCTCCCTGTTGCCTGTGGTCTCTTTGCCCAATTACATTGCCATTCGGTAAAATACTCCATGTAAGAAACCAGTTTTCAGGAATCACGGACACTGTTCTTTCTTGCTCTCGCACACAGAGCCAAGGTGCTTTGCCAAGCTAGTAACAATTATCTGAAGGTCTGTGGGCTGCTGCATTTACAGTAGGATTTCCACTTACTTTTCCACCAACTCTAGAAGCAAACGCTAAAATTCAGTTCAGGAAGAAGGAGCTATAGCAGAAAATATCCCTGGCTCTAGTGAAACACTGCAGAAACACCTCATACATCAGCCGACATGCAAAAAACCTGGAAGTTCATTTCTGGAACCGACCCCTCCACTAGCAGAGAGAGAGACATTTGTGAAGGTCCCCCATAATCCTGCAAAACTAGGCACAAAAGAGAGCAGGCTGTTGAACTCTCACCACATCTTTTGCACCAGTGATGTGCTGGGTAAAGAAACTACCATTCTACCTGGTGAACATGAGGCAAAACACAACAGCAATGTGCTCTCCACATAGGAACAGTAGCTGCTTCTGCAGCTAACTCGCTCACTTCTCACAGACACCCCTTTCAGATCAAAACATTTGAGAAATAAAGCCTGACATGAAAAGAATCAACAAGGAATCATCAGAACAAAAAGATGCCTCCTTGGCCAGACTCCCATCAGTCTATTCCTGCTTGAAGCAGGGTTCCACTAAGCGAGATGGCAAGGACAGACAGGAGAGCAAAACTAAACAGTGTGTTTATTAGGAAGCCCCAATTTTTGCAATTTAACACCACCACCTTTGCACTTTTATTTAGCAGTAGAAGATGTTCTCTGCCAGAGCGGCTACACAAAGTATGCTCAGTGGGCTTTAATCCCTTTCGGATTAAACGTATGTAGAGGAATATACACAGGCCCCTTGTTGGAAAGGACTTGAGACGTTTCTAGGCTCAGGAGACAAACAGCATCTTCTCCTACACTGATCAGCTGAACTAGTTTGCGCAGCATCTTCACGGCTCTTTTAACACTTAGCTCAGCCGTGTGCTTCCCTTTCCATATTTAAGAGATTGGGCATAGGGGGAGAAGAATGCGGTCCTGTTAGGCACAAGGGGAGCGTTCATCATGGTTACAAGTCAGCTTAGAGTACAACGAATTCCCAGGTCCTTGCGCGTTAGCACTTGCTGCCATAATCTCTAGTTTTAGGAGCTGGGCTTTAAGATTGTGTTTTAGCCAACAACTCCCTACACAATCACTCAAACTGCGCCTTGCAAAAGGAGCACTGTCAAGGGACTTAAAGCAGACGTTTTTGTCTCATTAAATGTTGGAGAATAACATCTATTTTATAGTTATATATACATATGCACATGTTAATAAAGAGAAAGAGGGGGGGAGAGATCATGCAGGATAATCTCAAATGTACAATACTATTTGTGGACCCGTAAACTAAAGAAAGAACCAGAGGGAGATTTTAAAATGCTTAAAATAGTTTGCATATGCTACCCTGCACGCATTCCTACAGCTGTAGCACTCACTTGAAAAGCCAAGCATCAAAATCTTTTCTTTAAAAAAAAAAAAAAAAAAAGTAATCTACCTCCGCCTCCTGATTTACTGTAAAACAGTGGCCAGCTGACTGGTAACGGACAGTGGCTAAGGTCTGCCTACCATTCCCAAAGCAGAGGATATAAATTTCAGCCTCTCTTCTCTGCACAGCCTGCCAGTTTTCACATAACTTGTCGGGACTTCATATCTTTGGAATTTCTCCTCCTCATTAAACCTGGCAGAAATTGGCCAGCAGATCCAAAAGGTATTAGCTGGAAAAGAAGGCAGGACACATGAACTATCGCCAAGAAGCCTCATTTCCTTAGGAAGTCAAGATAAAAATACGGAATGTCGCAGCAAAAACAGGAGGAGCCCACAGGCAGGTGCGGTTTATGAAACTACAATTAAACCCAGTCAAGAAAGATTACCTTTCAAGCAGATATATCCCATTTAATATAAACAGCAAATTAATTCTCCTGCCTTTGATCCTAATGCCCAAGCCAGATTTTAAAGTGCACTGCTGAAAGCCAGCAGCTCACACTGCACCTGGGATCTCTTGCTTGCCTATTCAGGCAGGAGGAATACGCTGCAGACCTGGGTCCAGCCTAGATACTTGCTAAAAAGAAAACACAATGCTCTGTCACAATCCTCGTTGGTTTTACTCTGCCCAAACTGGCAAGAGCACACATGCTCTAACCCTGTATTGACAGGGTTGCCTTGTTTTCCTCGAGTAGACAATATGACTGATTTAACGGGGGGTAAATTGAGCTGTGCTGTGCATCTGACAGAAATGATACAAAATGCAGCCCCGTACTTTTTGCTACTATCTGCACACAAAACATTTCTGTTTCTCATCAGAACTCGAATCTCCTCAGACAGCTCAAACAAACAGAGCTCAGTGCTCGGGAAAGCAGCAGCAAAACGCCCGTGTCAAGGCCACCTGCACAAATGCTCCCCTTGGCTCAGAAGAAGTGCTCCATCACTAGAACTTGCGCAGGCTATTATTGCTCAAATTCATGTCAGTGTAGGTATGACCAGTAGGTTAAATATCACAATTATGAAAGAACCTGTACGCTACCCACACTGAGCCTTCACCACTGCTAGTATTAGGGTCCAGATTTCCCTAACATAGATAGATGCTAGCAGTCATTCATGCGCATGAAATCACATTGTCGTTAGTGACTTCTTTGTCAATGCTAACAGTAGGTCTCCAGATGACTGCAGGTACCAAGCCGAAGGACTGAAGAAAAACAGGCACAGGATTACAGTTAAATGCATGAGTATTGCCCACTTGGACTGATAAACAGTGCCCAAAAAGCTGGAATTAAAGCACCTGTCCTACTCATTACAAGGACGGTAACAGACGTCAGTAGCTCACCCAGATGACTTATCCTTTCCTTCTGAGTGTGTCAATGCAGTTGCACCATCAGACCAAAGGAAAGAAATTTTCCAAGAAAAAGTCCAGACTTGTCCAAAGAGCTCAAGACTTGCAGAGAAATCTTAATATGCAATCCTGCCCTTCCGCCAATGGAAGTCAGCTGTAGCCTACACAGCCTTCTAGTTTCCATTATGCTCCAGTAGTAAACATGTGCTCTCACATACTGACGAGCAGTAACAGATCTCAGTGCCACAGCTGAGGAATATATCCTGAGCATCACCTGTTGTGCTACAGCAGTGCTGTCTGGCTCTCTTACAGCCAGGTAGGCAAAATTTTAAGCCTGTCTCCCTAAAACAAGGAGATTCTTCTGCACTCCAAACTACAACAGGGTTCCCTTTATGTGGCCATAAACTCAGTTTGTGTAATCTAAACTACATGACAATTTACAGAGCACTGGCAAAACATTTTCTGCTAGACAGGACAAAAACCTTGCACATCAGACCTTTCATAACCATACAGATGAGGAGAAGGCAGGGGGAACACAGCTTTTTTTGCACCTTCTTAACACAGTGATCCACAATCAACCTTAAGTATGAAGCCATCTCCTGGCCTCAGCTGAAAAGCCATGCAACAGATATACTACTAAACGAGCACCACGAAGCCTTCACAGTCAAAGCTCTTTTGCTGTTGACAGGTAATAGATGCTGGTGAGGCAGCAATGGTGCCTTCAAGGATCTTCATGGCAAAAGGAAAACATCTGTTTCTTCCAGCCTTGAAACAGTCAGGTTCCAAAATAAGCATGTTAAAATATATAAAGCAGTATACCCACAAGGACAACTGACGATGGGCTATGCATGCAAACAGTCTTCCACTCAGGTGGAAATCTTGCCCTAAGAAGAAACCGTATGCTGAAAAAAGCAGACAGAGAAACAAGCATGTGTGAACGTTTTACATCTCTTTTTTTCTCTCCCTCTTGCCAAATTTTCTCCCAATCACACAGTATCAGCGTGAAGTTGCTCTTTGCTGGGACACAGCAATACAGAGCCTTCGTGCTCGACACCAGCTCTCTCCAGTCAATCCATGTTGCGTATCATTTCCAAAGCTGCTTGATAACAGCCACAGCTTTCTGCCCTGACCTCAAACTGCATGTGGAGCTCCCTATTCAACCTCCCTCTTGCAGCCACATCAAACCTGAGATCCTCCCCTTCCCAAACAAGCCTCTCCGGCCCGACAGTCTTGCTAACCACCCCAGGACTCAGATGATGAGAGTGAAAGTTTGCCCTTCATCCAACCTGGTCCTGCTCCAGGAAAGTTTCCTGGATCACATCCAAAAATCACAGATCTTGCTCAGGCCAGGTGTTAGATGTATTTGCCTGCTAGAAGAGAAAGTCACTGCTCCTTGTATGACTGTAAGGACAAAAGGCTCTCCGGAGTTGAATGTCACTCTACTCTGTTAGGACTACGAGCTGGCAGGCTAAGCGCTGCTCTGCCACCCAAAGACAGGGGTGTTGCAACATGTCTGACACCGTGAGCCCCCCTGCAAGGCCCTACGTACAGTCATCACCCTGAAGATGGACAGGACCACCTCTGCCCAACCTAAATGCGGGTCTCGCAGAAAAAGAGGCAGCACAGTGCTGATGGGGGCTGCAGCAGAGCCCGGTCCCACGCAGATGTCAGCCAGCACCGCAGACCCTGCCAGCACTGCAGGGCTGAGCCTCCTGGCATCAGGGCCGTAGTAAAGCAAGGGAAGAACTGTACCAAGCTGCTGGGTGAGGGCATGCAGCAGAGGTAGGTGCGGGATCTCAAATTAAGGAAGGAATCAGTCAATTATACAAAAGTTCTGCAGCTCAAAAAAGGCTGTCCCACTGGCTGCAAGACCTCCCAAACCAGGTGTTACAGCTCAAGGGACCACTCGCTCCAGCTCTGTTTTCCTCCGAACTATAACAGAAAGTTCCCAGCAGCCTCTTTTTTTCTTCTGCCCCCCCCCCCCCCTTTTTTTTTGACCTAATCCATGGAAGAGATCAGGGGTTAATCTGCTTCAGGAGAGACTGGACAGCAGGGCTGTCCACATTGTAAATACCTTTCCTATTTATTCCTTTTTCACAGAACAATTCTTTGTTTTGCCAGGTAACTGTTTAACCAAAGACTACAAAATTTTGTACAGGCTAGTAGTAAGCAACCTCACATTTGAAGGACAAGCAAGCAGGGTGCCAGTACTCCCCATGGGGACAATCTGGATTTTTAGGTCCCTGATCCATTTTCCCCAATTCATATCAAGAGGAAGAGACATGGCAAAGGCTTTTAGTACCTCTGCTAACTTCAGGTTTGCTTTGACTAACTTCGCAGTAAGTACAGCCTTGTACTGGTATATACGTACTTTATCAGACAGCTGCACTAAGCCAGGTAAAGCCAGGTAAAGCAGTGCATTCATGTCTCTACATTAAAAGGCCAGCCCATATTCAGCTTCTCCAGACCGGCTTGACACAGCTCTGTTGAACAGTACCATGAGGATCTGCATTTCCCAGTCTTCTAGAGGGAAACATCAACTTTTTCATTTTTTTCCCTCCAAACAGATCAAAATCCATGGACTGTCTTTGGGTTTTCATGAAAAAACAAACCAAAACCCACACACAGAAGTTCAGGCAAACTTTCAGTGTTTATTATTTTTGTTTTTCCCTCATTTTGCCTGCCTGCGTGTGCGGGAACACACGGACATTTTTATTTATCTGCGGTCTTTCTGCAGACTGCTTTTGGGATGTCTTACAGACGATGGATAGATCATCCACATGATCGCAGTTTATAACCCCACGTAGGCCATGAGATACGGACTCACAAGAGCCAAAGTGACTTGCCTACTGCAAGAGAAAAAAGCAGTCAGCAGAATCGGGAAGATGGCAATGAATAATTCGGGTAACCTTTCCTGTCTAGGTATGGGAGATGTGCCACATTTCTCTGCAGGCCTGGAGGTTTTGGTTTGGGGTTGTTAATTCTTCTGCAGAGCACGTACAGAAAGGGCAAGACAGGCAAGCACTAAAAGCAATCCAGCTTCTTCCATAAATCAGCAGGATACAGTATCCAGTTGTTTACTTAGCATAATTTTACACTGACTAGACTGGACAAGTCATGAAACACTGGGCACAAGAGCTGAGAAATGCTGCTATTAAAAAGGCATGCGGAAAACTTTCCCAAGGGATGCCAAGAGTGTGTGTGGGAAGAGGTAGGAGGAAGAAGCAGCAGCGTCAGGGGTTATAACAAACAGAAAAGAAGGGATTGTGTTTTTCCCTCAAAATCAGTTACTAAACCTTTCAAAGAGAAAAGCATCGCTGGAAGGGGAACACAGGAGTGACACTGGAAACAACCGTGCAGCTGCAAAGAAAGCCTCCAAAAGAGTTAAGCAGAGTCAAGCCATCTGTTTAGGGTGTAATGCAAGTTCACAGCTTAGATGCAGGCAGATTTGCCAAGTAAGCTTTGCTAAGGTTTTAAATGTTATTTGCTTCACAAGAAAATGGATTCTTCTAACTACACAGTGACTGCCAAATCTTACAGCGTACTTGCGTTGCATCTGATAACATCAGTCACGGCTCACTTGGTATGCTACAGTGCTGCACACCAGTACGCAGCAAGGAGCTCATGGAAACCTAACAGCATGGTCAGCGAGTGGAAGGGGTCAACACGGACTGAACACCGCCTCCTCCAAAACAATGCCCCAAAAGGAACTGAGACCCTACAATAAAAAGATTAAAGACAGACTACAGGAATCTCTCAAATAATGCCTCCCCCCGCAACACGCGTGCAGCCTGAGATTCATGCTACATATGTACATTTTGGAAAATAATTTTTAAAGCATGTATATGCTGATAGTTTGTATTGTTCCCCTTTTACGGTCATTGGGTTCATTCCAACAACAGAATAGCTTTCAATTGATGAGGACTTTTTTTTTTTCCTACTTTTTCTAAACTCCAGTGATATTTTTTCACCCTACATGCGCTCTAGCTTCACCCTCAGAAAGTAAAAATAGGACCTACATATGCACTATTCTGTAGGAAGACTTATAGATCTTTAGATCTTACAGATCCTTTAGTGCTTGCTTTAGTGCTGTAGATCTAAAGATGTATAAAGATTCATACAATCTTCTAAGTCTTTTCTTAATTTGTTTAGAGAGGAGGAAAGTGGAAGAGACAGGAAAGTTTCATGCACATCAACACCCCCCCGACATTTCAGGCAGCAGTACTAACTAGTCATAATATATTCAAAGATCAAGCTGATATCTTCAGCCCACCTCCTCTTTTCTCATCCTTACCACCATTCTTTTCAAAATTAAAACCTGAAGAGAAAACCACAAGAAAAGCTGAGAAGGATGAAGAGTATTTCCACAGTGCCACATACATTACAGAGCTGTAATGTTTTTTCCAACACCTCTAGTTAGTTGGAGGTTATACTACCTCGTTTTCTTCATGCCAACCAAAACTTCTTAAGTAAAGCCTTCACTCTGACTTTGACATCCCTCCCGTTCAGGTGATCAAAGCTTTACAGCCCAGAACTGATGTAACCTCACTGATCCTGAGCAATGCGTGAATTGCAGAATTGGGGCCTTGAAAACTGAAAATCTGGGGTGTGCCCACAGACCGTGCCAACACATTAGGCTTTCTGATTTGTTAAGCATTTGGCAAAGCAAGCACTTGATCAGAGGTATCCCAGAAGAAAGAAAGTCTTGTGTCTGTTTTCAACACAGGTTAGACAAAATAATCACTGCTTCTATTTAAGCGGAAAGGCATAACACTGCCAGTAAAACATCCACAGAGGCACAAATCACCTAGAGCTTCAGTAGCCACTCATCAAAAAAAACCCCAAACAAACGAACAAAAAAAAAATCACAATTTCAGTTTTGTGTCAGTTTCCATTCAAGCCTCTCTCTCCAGGAGCATGGACACAGTGTTACCATTAGCCTACAAGAGCAGTTCATCTAACTGTAGCTCTTGAAGCAGGCGGAGAAGGTAAATTTGAGGCTGTGGTTCCTTCGGCATGTCTTTCGGGGCAGTGCTGAGGGTGGCAGTCACTGCCCCCTCTGTCCCCATGTTCTCTCCTCCCACATCCCTGTAAACTGTGGTGAGCTAGAACCAGGATGGAGTTGCATGGTCTGCCAGCAAAAGGAGGTGTTCATGATACCATCCCTTGAGGAACTGAAGCCATGGCTTGATGATATGGCCATCTCTAGCAGCAACGTCAATTTGAGCTACTGCCCCTTCTCCCCCATGGCCGTCAGCAGCTCTTTTCCAGTCTCACGCCACCTTCTTCATAGCAACGGCACAACTGTTCATAATGCCACGTGCTAAACTAGATCAACGAACCGATCCAGGTTATAAATAACCAGGGGAAAGAGAGGAGTGAGGGTATTTTTAACCTGGAACCGGGTCCTGTTCACTGATGCAGGTCACCATCTGCCCCTGGGGCAGTTGTGCTGGCACAAGTGTTGGGAGACAGGCGAGGACCCAGCAAGCAAGAGTGGACAGGAATATCCTACAGCCACATCTGCCACTGAGAAAATGGTGCATGCAACGGTATCACCCATGCCTGGTGTTAGCAACAGTATCATCCATGCCCGGTGTTAAAAAGCGGAGCTGACTTAACACGACTTGGAAGAATTTACACCACATTTTTAGCCTCCGCAGGCTCATTACTTTCAAGCAAAAACACATGAGCTCCACTGGTAGGAACGACAACACTTTTAAGCTGCATGGGGCTAACATCTCCAAACTCCTCCCTCTGACTGCCCTTCATCCCCTAAAAAAGCATAAGCCTGTGAGATAAAAGATAGACAGTGCCAATATACAACTAGTGTTTCAAAACCGGCCAAAAATTACAGAAAGTTTCAAAATATAAGCCATCTCCTGCAACATGAGCTCAGCCATACTATAGACAGCATTTTTCAATTGTTTTCCTTTTGCTGTGCAACCTCTCCATTACAACTGTTTGTGATTAATATATGCTATTAAAAACAGAGGGAGTGTGTAGTACAGCCAATCTTCATGTTATGGAAGAAGCCTTCGTTGTGCACAGTCCATCCAGCAAGCTGCCCTGTGTAAAATCGCTGCACAAATGGAAACGTTTGCTGTGCAAAGAACATTCATTGTATGTCAACACACCTTCATTCTTCTCTAGTTTGTCTGCTTGTTAACTGCAGCAATAGCACTGCCTCCTCATGAAGGCAGCCTTTGAAAATCTCCAGCTGAAAATTGATTTTTATCAGGCCATCTTCCAAAGCAAGAATGTCTAGCTCTTGGCAGACAGAACAGCTTAAGTTAGAGAGCAGCAGTCACACTGCCCATTGATCACAAGGAGATTTAAAGATATGACTGAAGTCCTATCAGTCGACCTAACCCTGCCGTCTTGTTTTCCTCCCTCTCCAGCCTATTTACCCATTACACCCCAGCCACTTGCCTAGGAGCTTGTGTCCAAGGCCATTTTTACTTGTTGGCGCCTATACACACAACAAAATATAAAACATTTTGCAGCAACACCCTTGTAGGAGTTTTTCTTAATGTAACCAGCTTGTCAAAGACCCCCTGCTTTGTACGGTGCACATGTGTTAACATAATTTTTCTCCTAATACCTATATGATTGAGGCATTCAGAGAAGTAAGACGCTTGGTTTCAAGAGGCTCAACCTCTCTTCAGAAGTGCCATATCAGTCAAGGATCAGGATCTCTTTTGATTTTAAATCTGAAGCTGAAGCTGTTGTGTTAATTTGCGGATGTAACTCTATAAAACACAAATGAAATCAACAGGGAAAAAACCATGCTTTTCCTGATCCGTTTTGAAGACTTAATTTAAACTGATTGCTTTTTGAACAGCATAAACTGCAAGACATCTAAGGATTCAAATACGGGCATATATTTTTTATTTCTTTGGCTGGGTTAATTTCCCGTCTTTCCCATCTAAAGCTCCACAGTAAATTCCCCTGGGTCAGTTACAACTACTACTTTACACTGCTGAATTCTGCCAGCAATCTGCTCATCGTTCCTGCAGATGTTTCTGCTTTCAGGCTTCTGGGAACTTTATTGGATCCATTTCCTTTGAATATACGTATACCCTTTTTAGGCTGCAAATGTACCAGGGAAACTACTGTCCTCTATGTCAAGCAGCCTTCTCACCTTCTTTTTTGGTAAAAGCAAGATGCTACTTCTAAGAGAAAAAAAGTGGGAAGCAGGGAATCTGGCTTTCTTCCCCTCTCCTGAGAGATTTCTGAAAAGGGAGTGCTACACGTGCTTATACATCCTGGGACCAGCCAAAGCAATTTGTGAAGGCCAGAGGCCCCTGCACACAAGCACACAGAAATCTCATAAAGGGCAGATGGGCTCAAGAGGTCAGGTCCTGCAAATAGAAAGCAAACATTCACATCCAAAGACCATGCCCTTCAACATAAATACAAGGTAAGCCATATGCCATCTCTCATTATTAAATTTTACCCATATTGCTAATAAAGGAAAATGTTCCTCTACTCACCTCAGTAACGTCCATGACTTTGATGGCTGCCAGCTGACCCGTTTTGACATGCCGACCCTGAAGAAGAGAGAGAACCATCAGCACCAGCATCTCACCCAGCCCTTCAGCATAGATAGAGCAAAACATTTGGACAAGAGCTCCAGCCACTGGGTTTTCCCCAGCTGTGCTGAACCCTTCTGATACTTCATACGGAAAACAAACAAATACTCTAGATGGCTTAAAAAAAAAAAAAGTTTCTTTTTAAAATGTTCTTATACAAATCTTAGAACCCATTTCTTCACATTAAAAGGATGATTATCAAGATTAAGCACAGACAGATTACATTCATAGCTTCCCTTCTGTCTACTATAACAAAGCTGATGGTCAGTAACGATAGTTTATTAACATGCCAGAACAGCTAAACTCCACATATTGCATATTTTATTTCTATGTACCAATGCCTGGTACCTGGGTGACATATTACTAGGTAAATGCAAGCATGCTTAGGGGGTTGCAAAAGGACATTTCTCTTTGCTTTGGTCTTCACTAGTAAAAAAAAGTGAGGTTTCTTCAAGTGATTTATCAAACCTGCAATAGCTCTCTTCGCCTGTCTCACGATAGCTAGACAAGAACAAGACGACGTCGCCCTTCAGCTACGCCACCATAAGGGTATGGTTTCTCAGTACAGCTGGAGCTGAATTAATAGATCCCAGCTCTTGCAGCGGGGAGCTCCTACCCTTCCTTCCCCTGCCTCCCTCCAGCCTCCTGTCACATATTTCTCCCGGGAGCACTGAGCTCCTTCTGGCACTCATCGGATCATATGATAAGCTGATTGAGATCACTAAAATGGCAGAAAGTTAACACAGATAAAGCAAACTGCGGGGTGGGGCAGGGGATTGCAGATCAGGAAATTAAACTGGTTTGCTCTGCAGTCAGAGCAGAGCCAGAGCTGGCAGGAGGCGGATCACTCGGCTGGGAGGCAGGCAGCACGAGGGCTCTAACTTGCCTCAGCTGACTTCTGACAACCCCCTTTTTTTCTCCAGTATATTTTTACAGGAGGTGGGGCTGTATCAATGAGCTGTCCCGTACTTTTTTCTACATAGGCACTTAGAAATGGTTCTAGTATTAGTGTTTTCCAGCTCTCCACTTAACACCCAGCAGTCTCCCCTGAGACTTCCAGTCAAACAGCCTGGTGTCCCAACACCTTTCCAAGCATCATCCCCAAAGGCTCTTCTCTGAATCAGTCAAGATCTCAAGCAAGAGGTATGCCCTCTACACTTCTTCACTTTTATCACAAATATAATGATAAAAAACACAACAAAACATTTCACTAAAGTCACATTTCCTTTACCTTTCTCCTCGCCAATTTCTAAGTTTCCCAGGCAGAAACCTATACGTAGCATCCACTACAGCTGATGGACATCAATAGGGTATTTATTTCCTGGACTAACTTCTTAACCTCTTTACAGATTCTTTTGAGACTGGCACCCCAGAACTGAAGCACCCCAAATCACTAGTCTTTTTGGAGGAATCTTGACCCCTTCACACCTTACGATGCCTTCCATGGAGGTAACAGACAGGCATTGCTGGTGCATTAGAAAGGACTCTTATGAAATGCTGCAGAATTCACAGCCTTCACTTTCTTTTACAACTTGTATTGTGCTGCGCTCTCCCCTTATTGACCAATCTACATGCTTTCTATAAATAAATTACTGTACTCAGGCTTCTGCCGACTCTGTAAACTCTCTTTATTGCATGCATTTCTTTTTACAGCTTGGTCTCAAGCTGGTTTCAATTTTGAAACAAAGTTAAGGTCATAACATGTGTGCAGTGGCCAAGACTGACCTCACCTTGACCTTACTACTTCTTGAACCAAAGCCTTTCAGCAAGCCCAGGAGAGATGCAACTCCAGTTTCCCACCCTGGACCTCTGCCTAATGACAAAAGCCTGTGGTCTTCTCCTCAAGACTTATCATCCCACCAAGGGAGGAGGGGAAAATGTTTTACACTGAGGTGGAAAAATGCCTCCTCTCAGCTCTGCCCCTATTTTCCACAGCTCTGTGGAAGGAACTAAAAGGCCCAAGGACAAGGGGAAGAACAGTTTGAGGTACAAAAAGAATATGCTAAAGATAAGAGAGGAACAAGGACATCTCAGAGGAAAAAAGCTCACAATACTAAGGAGACGGAGGAAGAAGAAGAAACTTTTTAAAAAACACTGAAATACAGTTCACCATTCATACTGCGGCAAAGCAGGGACGCTAAAATGGTGGCAGAACATACTCCAAGCAGAAAAAGTGGCACACAGAAGAGCTATGTAGCAAGACATCCACAGGATGCCACGTATTTTATGGCAAGTTTGCTCTATATGTCTTTTTAAATCTACAAACTACTGGTGGGCTTGCTATTTCCAGAGAGAAGCCTGAAATTTCCCAGGGCTCAGCTTCACAGCTTTTCTCAAGCCGCCGTTCCTCCCTGTGAGCCTGGCCCACTCGGGATGACTAACGTGCACGAGCCCAACCATCCTTCCCCTGCAGCTTTATGGGATCCTGCTGGTGCCTCCACTAGTCCCTATCAAAACCTGGGCTGCGACAGCCACAGCTGAGTGCAGCGATACCTCTTCGTCCACTGTGCTGTTTCCGCAGCGGGGATGGGAAAAGCTTCTCCATAACCCTCCTAAGGGACTGGAAAGCAAGGGAACTGCAGACTGTGGGAAGTGTGGGCTGCTCAGTATCCCAGGCCAAATTTAAACCCTGGTCATTTCAGAATATTGTTAAAAATTACTCCAAATACCCTTTTCATAATGTATGGAGCTTGCATATTCTAAGCATCTACACCATATGGGGAGGGGGCTTGCATGACATTGATTTATATGAGAGAAGTAAAAGGACATTTTGAAGCCACATTCTTTTCATTAAAAACATTTTTAGAGGGAGGGAAAAAGCAAACATCACAAGCACAACATATAAGCATGAACAGAGTTTTTGTTTGTTTGTTTATCTGTTTAACAGCTCTGCTCAAGAACAGACTTGTCAAACTATTAGCATGCTGGTATAATTTTGCTTGCAACATGAAATGGCTAAGCATTCCTGTTTCGGAAACTGATCCTCAGATTTTCATAGCCAGCTCCTGCTTTGGAAAAATTTGTCTGCGTTAAAAATAATAATAATAAAATTGCGAAGTGGTTGAATGTGACAAAAGAACTGAAGAAGTCGTAGATGGGAGAAACCCTCTGAACTCAATCTCCTGGGATTAAAATTTATTCAAATCCAACTCCCAGGGCACTTCATAAATGTGGTAACGAACAAGACCCCATCCAGACACCATCTCAGCAACACCACCCGCTAACACTCCGGCGGGACAGCATTTTTCTTGCAGAAGGAGGTCCCTTTTTTAGTACTGTCTGGAGTCATGACCCCTCGGGGCGTCCCAGGCTCCCCCATCCCCAGGGCGCAGGGCGGGCGGACATTCTTGCAGCTTTGTTTCTCCCGGCAAAGTGCCAGCAATTACCATCCCAGTATCTGAAAACTGCCGCAAGATTGCAAAACGCAACCCATGCTAACTGAAAACAGCAGTTTCTTAAAATATTGCTAGATAACAAATATCAGAGGCTGGGGATCATAGGATAACTGTCCACTGGTCAGAAAGTTAAGTACGGATATGAAATATGCAATGAAGATGACAGCAACCTAGATGCATCTTGTTACGCATAAGATGACTGTCTCCAGAGCCAACAGACTGAGGAGGCTGCAGAGGTTGCACTGTGCAGCAGCAACAGGTAGTAGAGGTTACATCATCCCAGGAGCAAGAGTTTGCCCCTTACTAGGTCGGGGGGGGGGGGGGGGGGGGTGTGTGCACAACAAAATGTCAGCACTGTCAGCTGAGCCTGGCTCCCACCCCCACAGAAAAGAGCCCACCAACATATTCCCTTCATTTAGACCATGTTAAGATGTTTATCAACCAAAATTTCCAAACTCCTTGTCATTTCTTATGCATCCTCCCTGCCTTTCTTTTTGTCTTTTCATGAGAGAAATTCATACTAAAACACTTGTTTATCCTCCCAAGGAAGTCTTAAAAATATTCTGACATTACCACTACTGCACCATTCTATTTTTAAATGGCCTGTTGGGATGAGCAAGTCAATAGAGTTGAGCCTGCTGACCCCAAATCTTGTCCTGTTTCTTCTCATACAGATGACAGAAAGTTCATTTACAAATGGAGGGTTTTAAAATACAGCTCTTCTCATCAACACAGCAACACTGCAGCATTTAACTGGATCTTAAATGAATCCACTACTGAAGCACATTCCCAGTCATGTCTGATAGCAATATGCTGTTTATTTCTCATCTCAGTGGGCTTTATGCATGTTGAAAAGCAGAGAGGACAAGGGGAATCCTTGGTAGACTGCCAAGATCTGCAGAACATTATAGATTTCAAGCCTACCCACACTCTCCAAGTCAGTTAATACACCTACTTCTTGCCTCCTTCTTCCTCAGCACACATTATTACTGTAAAATTTTTATTTTGGAAAGGTTCAAAGGCAAGTGGTGTTATGTGCTGTTTTTCATGGTGCTTTTTTTTTTCCCCTAGGATGCCTTAATGTTATCAAAGAACTATGCAAATTAAATGCAAAAGAAATCCTATCAGCTCATTTACCTCCTACCCCCCTCCCCCAATTATCCACAATTATCCAAGATACACATTCCACAGTAATGCTATTCTCCTACTAACACAGTTTCCGGCCTGTGTATTAATGTGCCTTTTGGGGGACTGTTCCTGTAAGCTTGCTGCCCAGCTAAATGGCATGGAAGTACAATATGGGGCAACATCACACATTAAGGAAGGAAGGCAGCATGCGTGACTCATGACTTGCAAGCTTGGATTATCATGTGCATTGTACACAATTAAGTCTTTGGAAAACTTCTCCAATCTTCCAGTATCCTACGCTGACAGCTGTGGAAAGAAGAGCAACTAAGCTGGAAAAAAAAAATCTCCTAATTCACATTTCAGTTGCTACAATGTACACAGAAGCAGCAGGCTAGATTTAAACATGCTATCAAGTAAAAGCTCACCACAGTACCACCTCTTAGTAGTGCTGTGCAATGCCCCCATGCCAAAATGAACTTTTCAATTTGCTTCTCATTTAGTTGACTCTAAACTCCTACCAGCCTGAGGCAATAGGCCATGGAGCAGTACTCTGCTATTAGGTTGCACACACCAGTGCAATAAATGATACCTTATTATTCCAATGCATGTTTACCGTCAGCTCTTTTTGTCGCTTGCCAACACAGAAAGCTGCAGACCAACCAACTTTGCACTGCGAATACTTGGACTCTACAAGATGTTTCTTCCCACTCCCCAGAAAGACTAGGTCTACCCTGTGAAAAGCGATGGAAGCAATGCTTGTGGAGTAAACAGAACATGCGTTTTTGACACGCAAAAAGACAGAATCGCACAAAGTGAATGCAATCCCCCCAGTTAAAAACAAATAATAAAATGTAAAATGTTCTTAAGCAAAAAGTCTACCTAGTTGCATTTGCAGCCAAAATAATGCTGTTCCTACTGATACAGCGTTCTGTAAGCTAAATAATCATAGGCTCCAGTGATGGAGATAAATTTGTGAAAAAGGGATAATGTTTATCTGGCATGGAAGCTCCTTCTAGAATAAAAATCAGCAAACAAACTCGGGGAAAAAGCCTGGCAAATCACTGCAGAAATGCACAAGAAGACAAAAAGGCCAACATTAATGTTCTTTCTTCCTGTTAGATGATTTCTAAACCCAAACCAACCAGAAACTATTAAAGACTCTCACTGTTTAAGTCAAAGACAGGACACGGTTCTGTGTTTTCCCTCTGTCTAACTCCTGACATCAAATGCCTGGAAAGCAAAATAGAAAACAACATACTCTCTATCCTGCTTTAGATATCCATAGGCTCACTAGCTGTCTATTGAGGAAATAATAATGACAATTTACTCATGCATAGTACTGCACTCTGTGAAGTATGAAAGATGCACAGTTATTATCAGTCCTGTACTTCCAGGGACAGAGGGAAAAGATGTTACCTGCCAATAAGGAAAAAGAGTCCTATGCACTGATTTTTTTCTTCGATTGCTAGTTTTGTGGTAGCTTCCCCACTCTGAAAGATGCTGGATATACATTACCCAGAGGCATTTCCTTCTCCCAAACAGCTCATTGCCTAAATAGGAAAAAGGAAAGAAAAGGGGAAAAAAAAAAAAAAAAAGAAAAAAGGATGGTGGGAAAACCATGGCAGAGAGCCACAGTCAAACTTTCCCAGGATCATAACAGGTCAATGGCAGAGCTCAAAGTTACAATGCATCTCTGCTTACTCCCAGCACTCTGGCTGCTGGATCAAGCTTTGCTGCTCTGTAGGTTGCCACCAGCGCTTCCTGCCCCAGATTTGATGCTTCTTCTACAGGGACACTTCAGCTAACCGGCTTAAGGTCCCAGCCTGGAAAACACCCTCTTCAAGAGCCATCCTCAAAGTCATCATCCCATTCTTCCAGCCAACACCAGGCTATGTCCAGATCTAGTGACCTTCAGTAAACATACTATCAACCATTTTCTCTTGTAATGGAGACCCCATCTGCAGGCCTCTCCAAAAAGAGGAAGAGCTGCCTATAACCATATTATTTCTTGTACTTTTTTCTGGTTTTAAACTTACCTAGGTAATTCAGTTGGGACATTACTGAAAGACATTAAAAAAAACACCAAACCCAAACTAAAACAAAAGAAAAGAAAGAAACCAGGGTAGAAGCATACCTCCCACATGGACACAGTTGGCTCAAAGTATATCTGGCTTCCTCTCGAAACGTCAGCTAAAATTTGCTGTGTCCGGCTCTCATTCAAATGAGTTCTTCACCCTACCTTAATGGCTTTACCAGTCACTAAATCCATCCCTCCTAACGCTGATTTGTCTCTTTGGACCCCCTGCAATGCTCTCTTTTATGCAGAACAACTTCTTTCTGGCAACTATAATTAAAAACAAGCCAGATGGAGAACATCAAGAGAAGAATTTAGACCAAAATGATAAAACATGTGCTTGTAGATACAAAATTATATCGGCTACAGATACAGATGATTTCTCATTTTACACCTCAGCAGCCACTTTCATCACCAAAAACCCTCCGTTGGATCTCAGCCACCGACAGAAGGAGAGGCAGGCCCAGTTTGGTGGCGTGGCCATAGCAAGTCCCTGCAGCAGGGCTGGCGTTAATCAGGTTGAAGGGGACTACCACGCGTCTCCAGAGCAAGCCCTGTGCTCGCCAGGTGCCACTCCACTGTCACAACCCCCCAGTGCCACTTCGGAGAGATGTCATGCACCATGCACTGCTTCTACCTTAGACCAAGCGCGGCCCACACCGACCCACCAGTGTCCCTGTGCAGGCGGACAGGGGCTTCAAAGGAACGCAGGTGCCTCCTCAGCTGAGCGATGCAGCAGATAAAGGGCAGAGTCTCCCGGGTTGCTTCTCCAGAACGACATCAATGAAAAGAGCCCAGGGCCGCTTCTCTTTGTTTGCTTTTTAAATGAATTCATATCGACATTTAACTCATCGCCCCTGGACATGCAAATCTGAGCTTTCCGACCAAATGGAGCAATTTACACCTTGTGACCAAGGCCCTCTGAAAACCCAGGCAAGCCTGGGCCCATTTCACTCTGCTCACCGCCGAGAAGCTGCCGAGAAACCACCTCAGTGCTGATCACGCGCATTCTGAAACATGAGGCGAGATGCCCCCGACGAATTTAGGTATTTAAGCATCAAGTACATAGAAACACCACAAAAGATGTACTTTTCTTTGGAAAAAAAAAAAAAAAAGATAAAAACCATAGTTAGTCCCTACAATGCCATGCACCAACACTGGTGCAAGCAGCCTGCACTCTCCTGGGTGACGTTGTCAGAGGTCATATGCCACAAGAGAGGGAAAACCGAGACCACGCACACCCTACCAGCCTCGTTGCACTCGGTCTGCTGTCGAAAACAGTGGCAGAAAGAGCCACGGAGCTGCACGTGACTCCATAGCCAACACCAACCAAGAAACAGGCGATGGCCACCCCAGGCAGTGAGGGGACAGTGTCCCTCACCGGGCGGCATCCAGCAGGCATAGACAGCATGCATTCGGCTACGCCACTTTGGGGGCCTGGCTGCCTGAGGATGCTGTCCTGCAACATCCACCAGCCTCCCTCCCAGCGAGCACCGGGAGGGGTATTAAATAGAAATCAACTTCTTTAATTTCAGGTATGCTAAACAGATGGGGGAATTATCCTGGAAGGTACAAAACCTCACTGTAAATGCAAAAGACGTGGTGGAAGGGGAAAGGAAAAGGGAGAACGATTGGCTCCGCTACTTTTATTTCCCTTTTTAATACGTTTCTGCATTTGCTGTTGTTGATGCAGCCTGCCAGACAAGGAGGAGCCCAACGCACATGCTGCCACGTTCGGCCATCCCCACTGAGAGAGTCCCCGCCTTTTGTCTAGCTGCACCACAAGACACTAACAAACACATTGTGTGTGGAAGATCTGAAGCTATCATTGGACAGCTTAATATTAATGAGGGGCAAGGGGACAGAGAACTATTTTCATTTATACCATCCCAGCGGAACAATACAGCTGAGCAGAGCAGAGAAGTCAGCTGCATAATGAGTTTGAGTTCAACATGGTTAAAATGAAAGGTTTCACATCCACGACCTTTAAAAAACTCCAGAACATTAGCAGTAAGGAAGAAAAGTTAATGAACTCTTAAATATATAATATATATCTATAAAAATATAAATATATATAAATATATAGATATATACATATATATATAAAATGAAATTCCAATCCCACTGTCAATATTCCTCCAGTGCTATAACACACAACAAAGGAGGGCTGGAACTGTGTGTTTTAGGGATTTTTGCTTTTCCTGCTGAGAGCAGACACCGGCTGGCATCTCTTTCCTTTAGCCATTACAGACATTATCAGTGCCACTTCCAGTTAGTCACATCTCCTCGCCATTACAGACTAGGGAGCCATAATTTACTAGGCAGCAACCACTGAAACTAAAATGCATCTTCTAGGGCACCAGATATGCTGGGGGAGTACTACAAGAGGAGGCATTCTTAAAAAATATCACACCAGCCAGGGTAGCAGCCGCACAAACGGGGACCATGTTTTATACTGTGACCCTGTACGTAAGACCAAATTAAGAAATACTTTCCCAACTTGTTCGCAAGATGCAAAACACACATTTAGCCTAAAGTTATATGTATTTTAATTAAACAAGGATGCGCACAAGAAGACTCTTTCCAGCATTTTTATCTTCTGATACCCTGCCAAGTACGTCTGTGATTCCAAAGCCAAAAAAAAACCCCCACCTTGTCCTTGAGAAACTGGCACATGGCCAGTGAGTGATCTGTAAACAGCTTTGTGTCCACACGAACTATTTTCAAATACTCAGGCAGTACTTTCAGACCTCAAACTATTTCTGCTTCGTCAGCACAGGAGCCTGACTCAGAAATCCAAGCCTGTACTAACAACCCTTTCTGTACGAGACTTGCCAACAACAAGAACCCAACCTCAGAGGTCGCGGGGCCCTTTATTTATTTATTTAGCAAAAGGAGGACCAAAATGAACACAATTTCCTTTCAGTTGCTACCTGGGTAGTATTTAAGTTGCAATCCCAAAGCTTGTGGCCACCATGTTTATTATTTGAAAGGGCCACGCGACAGAAGAGCCATTATGCAACATACTCGGCTCACACGTTAATCCATGGAAAAGAACAGCATTCATCAAGGAAATGGAGCCTGCACGTTCTCCGATTATTACTTTTTACTGAGTACTCAAGAACACACCAAGTGCCTCACAAAAACCAGTCAAAACATGTTCACCGCTCTTAAATAACACACTACAGGCCTTCACAGACCAAGCTGTGGCAAACAAAAAGGGAAAGAAATTCCTCGGGAGGACTTGTAAAGCAAGCCCATGGTGCTGCTGCCATTGCAGCCGGTCCCCACCCGCCCTGCAGTCTGCTCAGGGTACAAATATAATGCAGATTAAGCAAAAGTTATTTCGGTGCAGAAGGATTTGTGAGCTTTAAGTCCCAAATACACATGCCTTCTGTAACTGTAAGTAGGATATACATTACAGTTTGGGGTTTTTTTGGGGGTTGGGTTTGTTTGGTTTGTGGGGTTTTTTTTAGCATTTCTAATAACAATTGTACTTGGCGGGGGGCGGGGGGGAATCTTTTCTCATGACACTACACAAAAGTATTATTCAGCTCACAGTCCAACACCAGTGATTCCTGCAGACCACAAGTCACTACTCTGGAGCACAACTGTCATTAGATGTAATATAAAAATTGTTAGTCAGAAAGGCCAAGCTTTTGGTTGTAAATCGTTCAGCAAACTGGAACGAATAGGACTGTTCGATATTGCCCTGGACTGCAAAAGAGGAGCGAGGACCAAAATTCAGCTGTGGAGGACAACTAACACATTTTGTAGTTGCTTATAGCCAGGCAGCTTATCTCAGTGTCACCATCCATCGGACCGCCCTAATGCTGCACTGCTTCCCAGGCGGCAAAGGCGAAGGAAGAAAGGGGTGGCGGGTGCCTCAACCCCAAACAATCCCCCAACACAGGCAGCAAGGCCATCCCTCTGGCCCCGCAAGCATCCCGGCAGCCACACTCACATCAGGGGGAGATGCGGCAAGGATGCAGCATGAGCCCGGACGGGGTCCTGTCTTGCTGAGGTCAGATGCACAACATAAGGGAAGCAAGCAACGAGCCAGCCCTCCCAATGACTACAGCAGGCTGACCATCTCCGGGCCCATCAGCTCATCTCCCCTAAATATAGATATGGAAATGGGAGCCTGTGAACAGTTCTGACTGAAGTCCCAGCCCCTGGCACACCAAAAAACTGCTCCAGCAATCATTCAGCCCCGACTCAGGAGCGCCCTACACGCCCAAAGTTTCCATCCTCAGCTGGGTGTTTTCCAAAGAGGCAGCTGTGAAAGATCCCACGTATCTGCCCATACTCTGGTGTGTCCAAGAGCAGACGCAGCTAACTGCAAGGGATGCAGCCAGCCACACCTGGTTCCCAGCACAGCTGGAGCCAGCACACCACCTCCTGCTGCATGGGTCTGCAAAATAACCGGTCGCCTCAGCCACTGCGGCTCAGAGACAGACCCAGGTGGGAGACAACCCAGAAACTTCCAGTAAGATGGAGTCATTTCTGGTTCGGGATTCACAAGTGAAAACACTGCTTAATCTTACTCAGAATTTAAACTCAAAAATTTGTAATCCTACAAACACAAATATACATAATGCTAAAGCTGTAGCCAAAATTAATCTCTTACCATTCCTTTCCACCGCTTCCAACCTTATTAAAAGGAGTGGAGAGGGGGACTGGAAATAAATAAATTTTCAAAAAAGCAGAAGCTTTCCACTTGTTTTAAAAGTATGTGCTCAGTCACATTTTCCTAGGATGTATGCAAACCTACCTACAGAGGAAAGTTTGAGCAATGTTGCCTCAAAAGCTACACACCATTTACACAAATCACCACTCACATCTGGAAAACAGTCATGTTAAACACAATCAGGTACTCTGACCAAACACTACAGCCATGACCTAAATACATTATGTGGTACGGCGGTGCAGAACAGCAGTTCCTAGAATTAAGTAATCTTCCCATTTAGTGTCATGCACTGAAAACAAAATTAAATCAGCTGTGATGCTACCCTATTGCTTCTTCTACTCAGTTCTCCCCACATCAGGGAAAGAAAACAAAATCCTTTCCACCAGTCTGAATGCTGTATCACCAGCAGGAGTGGAATTCCAAGATGCTGGGGAGGGGTCTACGTATGCCAGCTATGCCTGTCCCAAATTACAGCACTCTGAGGAGAGCTAAACCAAAGTAATTATTTTTTAAATTTTAATGAAACTGGATTTCCGAAAGTTCTAACGCTTTTAAAGTTTGCCTTTTAAATTTACAGCCACTTGTCTAATTACTGAAAGAGCATTACAGTTTATTATAATCATGTGTCTGCACTAAAAACATCAATATAGCACGCTGGAATTGATTGCTCAATTATACAATGCACAGCTATTGCAACTGCTGTCAAAGTAAAATTCATAACAAGTCCAAGGGCTTGTCTTTCAAAACACGAGCGAGAGTAATACTTAACACTTAAAGCAATTTCATTGAACCAATGGATCACCAGGAGAAGCACGTACAAGATAAGATTTAGCGCAACATGCTGGCAATTATGGGCTGTGTTTGAAGGCACTCAGACACACAGATGTGTATTTATGCCAAGTGTGGGGCAGCCCCATCAAACACACAGCTGAATTAAGGGCTGACTATGGCACGATGCTCTAAACCTGAGCACCAACCATCACTTCACCACTTGCATCACCTATCCTGGGTGACAAGACCCTGATGAAAGCCAGAAGCCTATCCCACCCACCAGCCCAGTAGGTGAGGGTGCTTCACCACCCAGGGAAACTACCCAAATCCGGAAACTACAGGGCATCAAGGGAAGGAGGGTCACGGGCAGCCACCAAGGTGCAGCCCTGTGCGACCCCTGGCAGCCCCACCTCCCGCAAAGTTGTGCTGAAATGCTGCTCCACTGTCACTGAAGGTGAAAAACATACACACATGTACACCCCAAAACACATTTTTCATCAGCACTCACCTCTGCCTGACTCTGTCTATGGCAGGGAGGCAGGCTCCTACAAGCGGCTCTTTCCAGGGTAAAGCTGGTGGCTTTCTGATCCTCCCAAAGGCACCATGGGGCACCCGCTGCAGCTACACACAGCCTGATGGAGGGGAGTTGAGCCCCCACAGACAAACAGGCCTGTCCCAAAGGTCTTACTCTACCTAAATCAGGGCCTGGGAGGATGTTTTAGTCAAAAACAAGCGAAAAGAACAGAGTTCTTGTGCTACTCTTACTCCTCGTCCGGCTACAGTACATCTCAAACAGAGATGCCTGGAAAGAAAATAAACAAACAAAACCAGGCTCAAAGCCTCCAATGAATTTCCATCTGAAACATCAAGAAAACCCCAAAAGCTTAATTTGATATTACACTGGGCTTGAGTTCAAATAAACATGAGAATACAAAGCTGGAAGGATGAAAGATGCCCAGTACTGAAGAAAGAAGAAGTTCGTACCTTCCACCAGTGGAAAGCTACAAGGGCTTCGTTTTCAGATTTTTGCCACAAAGCCTAAGTGCAACCAAGAAAGAAGCAAAGCTAACAGTATCAGAGGAAAAATCATCCAAGATCCAAAAAATTAAAACTGAGGAGCTGTAACATCTGAGTATCTGCAGGAAGCACAGAGCAAGGGTTCCTCAATACATAACCAAATGGCTGGGGCAAAGAAAATAACTGAATGCAAGTTACTGGCAAATGCCAGCACTCCATTGTAGCAAAATTAGCAAGTACTTAATTTTATTTTAATTGATTTTGTTGACGCTGCTTTTTATTTTCAGTTTTTACTAATGCTTCAGCAGCTTACAAGCCATCTTCTGTACACATTTAAAAACAGATAATGCACAGCTTCGATTTAGTCTGCTCATTATTTTAAGAATTTCAGGAGACACTATTCCAAATCAAAAGGAAAAAAAAAGAAGAAAACCAACATTTCTCCATTATGTGAATAAGCCTGTAGCTAAGAGAGATTTAATCTACTTAATTATACTGTTTGCCACTTGTATTTATAGTTAGCATTGAAATCAGTGGGTAAAATTCAACAAGAAGCAGCAAGTGAGAAAAAGTGAACAGTCTAGTCGACTGCTACACAAAAATCTTCAAGATCCATCCTTAGCTTCAGTAAAAGCAACTAAAGATTATCAGGAAAACCTTCTAGTGTAAATTGAAAGTAGATCACTCCAGCTTTCCAGTCTTCATTTTCATGTTCACTGCAGGCAGGAGTTCATTTGTTTTACTTCTATGACTCCTGTGAATGTGTTACACACTCAACAGTCAGTACACACTTAACTAATGACAAGTTTTTGCTCTGCCTCAAGATAGAAATCATTCAAAGCATAGGTGAGTCTGTGCCAATGTGTTCCAAGCAAATAATCTACAACATACATGACATGCTTAAATCAAGTCTGATTTCTTCAAGGAAATTCACTGGAAAAGGAGGCCTTCAGGCTACGTTTCTCCAGGCTGCCCTATGGAAGAGACCTGAGAGGGAGTGGGTCAGAAACGTGACGGAGAGGACAGATGAGCCCCATCAAGGAACCAGGATGGAGGTCTGCACGTCTGGGGAACCATGCTGTGCTACAGCTTTGGCAGAGCCCTGGGAGATACAAGGTAATGACTGCAAACAAACAAGAGAGAGTATTTTTACTGGTGGATGGGTCAATGGCAAGGGAGAAGAAGATATGGCATGTGGGTGCAAGTACAGCCTTATCTTTCATCTCTTCCTCCACACATCACATCTTCAGCACTCCCAGCGATGACGACTCCATGCACCTCAGAAAACAGGATCTCAAGCGAGAATATCTAATAAATTCAAGTATTGTTAGGATTTAATTTCCCCCAGCTAGAATCACCTAGTGAATGATGAGCAAAGCCCTTCTTTATTCAATCAAGATTACCTGATACTGGATTGCATGTGACACTCACAGGGCTACAGCCCAGGCAAGACTGATGAGCAATCAAAAATCAGCTGGTGGGGGGGACACGGACGGGACACCAACAGAGCGTCTTTCCTAACATCTCTGCTCGCTTTAAACATCCAAACTCAGACAAAGAAATCTGCCTCATGGATATACCATGACATAAAGAGGTAGAAACCACTCCAGAAAGCTGTAAGGAACAGCCAAAGAAAAAACAAAGGGGGAGGAAGAAAAAGAGAAAGGGACTGCTTCCAGCATCATTAGCCCTCACAAAGGATCCCTGCCTAGCCGCTACTAGGAAGCCAACAGGTGACGGCAGGCCATTACAGCAGACAAGCTCAGGAAACAAGTGTGCACACAAGATATTAGAAGGATGAGGGAATTCCAGTATTTAGCATTCCCGCCTACGTGCTCTTTACACAGGACAGTGTCTCTTCAGAGCGCCAAATTTCACTCCTAATGGGAAAAAAAAGTTGCCTCAACAGTGTCAGTGACTTATTGCCAATACAAGATTAAGATAATTTGGTTCCTCAAAGCTAGATTTAAAGAAGGCTTATCCATTTAATGATGCCGTTAATGAGAGTTAATGATGATTCTTTCCACCGCATTTAGACACAGGCACTTCCAGGACTGGACTCTACTTGTCCTTCCTACCACTTCAGCTATGACTAAAAAGTCAACATTCAAATACAGGTACCTCAAATTCAGTGCGGTAAAAAAAATGGCCTGATGTTCAAAGACAGGGAAAAACCAAATTTCTCTATTGTTTGTCTGCTGCAATACCCAAAACATGCAAGGTGCTTCCCAAATCTACAAAACTGATATGGTTAAGGCCCTGAAATGATAAGGTACAATAACAAAAATTTTAAAACTTAAGAAACAAGTATCTATTAAATGTTATTGCAAAACTCTTTAGCAGACCATAAGCTCTCAGCCAAACTACTTCTCAAACTAGCAGCTGTGCCAGAGGACCTCTGCACATATAAATTATTTGTGGAGAAACTTCTATATGCATTTCGATGTTAGCATTGCTACCGTTTCTCCTTCAATTCATGCTTGCAGTGACAGTCTGACCCAAACAGCATCTGTGTTTCTGCCCTTAAGACCACTTCCCTAAATCTTCTCAGTTTGCAAGTGTTTCTTTCTACTCTTTTCAAGCCACATCCTGCAAAGTCTGCTACTACAGAAATTAAGCGATGGCTTTCTTGCACCACTGTCCACTTCTACAGAGGAAACAGCCTTAGCATCCAGTAGATAAAGAGCATGACTTGCATCTTGTCTTTGCTCTGAAAGATAAAACATGCCAACCATCTCTTTTTCCTGTTAAACCCAGAAGGCAGCTCTAACCCTCTGCTCACAAGAGAACACAGAAGCATCAGAAAGGTCCTCCCATGGACAATCGGTTTGGAAGATAATGTGGAGATGGGAAGATTGCCAGGATCCAAGAGAGCTGATTCCCAGGAGAAACTCCAGACATTGATCCCCCACCCCACCCCCAAATTTAGTTTTCCAGCTTTGCCATGAAAACTACCAGACGCTTCAAAACCATTCAGGGAAGAAAAGTTCACAAGGTGACTGATATCCTGAGCAACTTGAGGCACACTGAAGGACACACATGAACACACACAAATCTGGGATGTTTGTCACCATGAGATACTGTGAGGTGGGAGAAGGCATGTCAAGAAGAGAGGTCTGGAAGGAGATGACACATTTCCACTCCAGCCATAGACTTCCTGTGCAATTTTGAACATGTAACTCAATTTCCTCTGGTATTTTTTAATCTATAAAAATACTAACTAACTTTATAGTTGTGTTGTCAGGCGTAATTCATTAATGTTCATTAAAAAAAAAAAAGTGCTTTGATGTTCCTGGGTAAAAGCTGCTATAGATAGATCACATATTAAGGAACAGCTAAATATGACCAGCGCTGGTGCCTTACACAAGTATTTGCAGTTCCTCTGTACTGAGCAGCCATTTGAGACCAGGAAACAGCAGCCGACGCTTCCAGCAGAAGTGTCAGGCACATTCGGTGCCTCGCCAGATCCGGGGGAGAGCGGCCGACACCAGAAGAGCAAAGTAACAAGATCATGGGTGCTGAGGGAAAACCGAGGAAACGGAGTCAGACTTCCCCTTCCTCCAGCAAGCAGCCGAGCCTGGACTGCCGGCATCCTGCGGTTCAATTTGTGCAGTCTAAATATGGGTGATTGATGCCTTGTGGGACATCCCAGGGCAGGCAGAAAACAGCACAAGACCTATTAGAGATCTATGTCCTTTTGGAGCAGATGCTGGAGGCTAGGCAGGATGTTCCAGCACACCTCTCCTCGGCGGAGAGGGACAGAGGGGATGAGGGTGGAGGGTAGGAGAGTGGGACATGGGTCCCATCCCACTGCCCATAAGGTGTGATGCCACCACCAGCCATCCCCTGGCACAGCAGCTCGAAGGCAGTGTCCCAGCTGGGTGCACCCAGGTTTTGAAGGCAGCTGGGCTACAGTGGCCCCTGGAAGTGAGAGGAATCCCTTTGGTTTTGAGGAAGTGCCTCGACATGGCTGGAACAAAGCATGCATGACCAGCTTAACAGCAGGCATGGCTTCCCAGCCTTCACAAAAAGGCATGCTGCAAACAATGCCGCAAATCGGCAGGTGAGATGAAAAAAGAGAGGAGTGCCTATTCAATAAGGCTACTGTTTACTATTTCTTCACATGAGATGAGATCCCTCCACCTTTTTTAATTTTTCACTCTTACTCCAATTAAAAAAAACAATCTCCTATTCCTGCAAAGGTGGTGTGACTTGTTCAAGGAGTATATGCATCATAACTTTCAGCCTCTGAATAGTAAATGCTCTCCATGTTAAATCTGGAAAGGCAGAAAGGGGTTACGGGAAGGATTATCGTTAATTCTTTCACTGCTTTTCAGTACAGCAAAAGGGACTGAGCAGGTTAAGACAGTCTCTAGAAGAAGTAGCGATATTATTAAAGAAAGGTCTGTTGAATAAACATTAACAGCATTATTTGGACATCTTCAAGAGACTGTAAATCCGAGATTTGCTGATATAGAGGAAATGCAGATCTTTATCTATAAGCCTGAAAGCAAAGCAAAATGAAATAAATTTCTGAATTCCCGCTCTGCAGAGACATTTTGTTCTTCAGGACAAAACTCCACTGCTTCACCACTGTCACTTCTGCACCTTGCCCGGCTCAGAGTTGGAGCTGTTGGTGTACTTTCAAACCTAAGGTGTTCTTGTTTCCAAATTTAAAAGTCACTAGATCCTCTGAAGGCTCCGTGTTTCAGGGGTGGTGAGAAAAGACTGCCTTTAAACACAGGCCAACTCCTCCCACACTTCTCAACCGATGGCTCACTCTATGCCAAATTATTTTAAAATTCTGCAAATCCAAGGAAGAAGGTTCCAGAAATGAGGAGCAGCCCGGGGCCGTGCAACACCCTCCACCCACAGGGACCCTTTCCTGCACCCCACAACCCACCCAGCATTTGTCACAGGTTTAAACCCTCCTCTTAAATGATGATTTTTGCAGGGCAGAGTGGGACCCCGAGGAACTCCTCTGAAGTAAAAGATCCTCAAACCCCTGGGTCATGATTTATTCGACACTGTGATGGAGGACCACCAAGCACCTTGGTGTAGCCGACCACTCCCATAACCCTTCAGTAGGCAGACATACTTGTCCTCCTTCCCTGCTCAGCTGCAAGAGTTACAGCTATTTAAAGAAACTGCAGGACAAATCCAACACAAGGACTTGTCACCCTCCTCCCCACCTCTTCTAGGACCGGCAGACATTCAGCACATCATTAATTAGGTCCTAAACTCACCCTCTGCCTGGTGATTTGCGTGCCTCTGATTCATTAGAATATTACTAAGGTACAACTGGAGATAATCATACTGTTAGCAGCGTTAGCATGGCAGTTTACAAGATTACATAGTGTGAGCATCAGTTAGAGGGAAGTGTATCATGAATTTAACAGAATAGTAAAAAAAAAAGAGCAGCAGTCCAATTATCTTCTCCCTACGCCAAGTTTCAGATAAAGCCCTCTGCAAGGCCAACACTATAGCACAGTAGGGAGCAGCACAGTGGGCTAAAATTGTGTTCTTCTTCTCTTCCTTGGGAAATGAGGACTAACAACTTGGACTGGAAGGCATTTAACTATCTGTTTGATTAGTCATTCAACAGAATGAGGAAGGTCACCAAAGCACCATCTAGCACAGACACATGCCTGACCTCACGTCACATGCAAATGTGAAGTCCAAGTGCAATTCCTCCCCACACTCCTTCTCCCATCTCTTTCCAAAGCTGGGTTTGATACCAACAACCTGCTTTATCCCATTTCTCTTAAACTATTAGGCTTCCTGCATTTTAGAAGAAGACCAAGCTTACAGCAAGATGTTGTGGATAATGCCCAAGATACCTGTGCAGTATTTATAAATAACTATTTTATACCCTCCAGGTTATCTGTTTGATATTAATATGTCCAAACGCCAACAGTTAAAGCAGAGCAAGGGGAAAACTCATGGCAAAAATAAAGCTACTTTAAACCAGAACAAAACAAAAAAGCAGAGAGGTTTTTTGTTGAGTAGAACAACCAACTACCTTCAGGTTTACACAGTGCACTCTTTCCTACGTGAGTCAAGGATCAAAGAGGATCCTAAACCTCAAAAAAATGCTAGGAAAAGGAGCAGAGGTTAAGCAAGAACCTGCCCTGGGTCTACGGGTAGAACTGATGACTCCCACATCCACAGGTACAGCTGCAGCAAGCCAGAAATTAAATTATGCTGTCCAGGGAGAGGCACAGATGGGAGAAACTTCACAGCTGCTGTCTATAGCATGAGTAAATACACCCCTGCATGCAGATGTTCTGCAGGTTATTTTCAAGGTACAAGCTGTCCATAGGAATAAATGAACAAGGCTGGGTCTGCCAGGCAGTCTTTCTGTATCACCAAAAATACACATGATGTCACCAGATCCCAAGGGCAAACAGCCAAAACCAGACAGGGACGCTGTCATCCAGGCAGCGGGGAACAAGGAAGCCTGCAGACCATACAACTTCCCCACCAGGCACGTCCTGAGGACCCGACCTGACATGAAGCACAGGAGCTGCGCTCCAAGCAGATGACAGGAGCTCACGGCATCCCCAGAGCTCAGACACGCGTACACCAATGCACGTGGGGAGCATACAGGGACCAAACGCAATGGGAACTCAACGGGAACTCTTCAGTTAGGAGCACAAGGGAACCAGAGAGCTAATTCTGCAAAGAAAGCGGGAAGAGATAAGGCTGCAGCCTCTCCACCAGCTACCGACGTGGTCTGGGTACTGGGGGAAGCTCACGCCGAACGTTAATTAAAGTTGGAACAACAGCCTGTTGGGACTGAATGGATTTACGCAGGCTCAGCGTGGGAGTGCGGCTCAGCGACAATTTATTTCTTATTTATACTGCAGTACCACTCGGTGGCCTCAAATCATGACCAAAGCAGCATTGTGTTAAGATATCATTCAGCCACCCACAAAGGCAAACCGCTTAGCCCAAACAGCTTACGAGCTGATGTCCTCATTCAGGAAAGCACGTGCACCCAAGCTATCCTGGACAGCAACTACTCTGAGAGTTAAATCCTGCCCCAATTTGGGCAGAAATACCAGTCTGGAAAAGGCCTGGCCTGAACAACTGTCGCAGCAAATTCAGATCTTTCACCCAGCTGCATTGTATCCAACGCCCAGGTCCCACAAGTTCCCAGCAGCTTGGTAAGCTAGAAGGAAGAACGCTAGGGTGCTGCTAAGGATTAGTACAAAGTTTTGTAAAGTAGTCAAAATGCAGCTGTGGTATTCAAAAAGAGGTCATGCAATTTAAAAACATATTAAAAAAAAAACCCCAAAACAAAACAATCCTCCCACCAAAAAAACACCAAAACCAAAAAACCCCAATTCTTAGACAGAAACTTATATTGAAACAACTCAACTTGTATTTAGCTTGAAGTTTGCTCCTCCTGTTTCAAAGCTCAAAGGAGGTTTTCCACGCCCAAAATTTTGACCACCGTAATCAGCTACACCTCCCTATAAATGTAATTTTGTTAGGACTGCCACAGTTCTAACCTGTAGGGTCTGTGATACTATTTACGCTCCTGGTTTTAAGAAAATATTGTGACGTTCTGTTGGAGGCAGTTTCACAGGGCACTCTTCCACTGAAGGACTGCTCTATGAATACAAGAATATTTCCACATCTCAAGAGCAGTCAAAATCTCCCTAATGCCAGTTTCTCCTCTAGTGTAAAATGTATGCTATACTCCACTATAAAAGAAAGGATAATAACTATTTAATAAAAAAATGAATAATAAATTAATAAAATTAATCAGATGAGGGGGACTAATTTTTCCCATCTCCCTCCTGATTTCCAAGGCTCAAATAAAACCACAGAGCCCAAACATTCAAAGCAATCTCCAGGGAGTATGAGCCAGATATAAACTTTAGGCCTTTAGGGAAGGAAAAAAAAAAAAAAACCAGTTCATTGAGGGTCTCCAGTCTGAGACTCATAATGGAAACTGTTTTACAACTTGAATTACAACTCACACTAGAACCCAAATTTATAGTATTTTCTTAGTATCTGTATATATGTCTAAATCAAATCAATAATTAAGCTTTGGGCTTATAGGATTTACTTCATTATAGCATCCCACTTGGCAGGGTATTTTACAGCAGCAAGTTTACATAGCAGTTCATCCATAACCATGATTTACTTCACTTTCATTAGCTTAAAGACTAAAATCAGAAGACATTTAATTTTTCTAATTTAATATTTATAAATTAAGGAAGTAGAATCATGAGTACTGGGTTGCTAAAAGCCGTTTCCATGCCAAGCAGTTCAACAAGAAAAACTTACTGCTGCCAAGGACATCACTTTCAGCATGGCTTCACAATTAACTACCACTGTGCTGTATGACTGGAGCTGTGACGAACCCTGTCAGGAGGAGAGAAATATCTGCCTTTCCCCAGGCATGTCTCAGGGGGTATTCAATGAGGTGCCAAGGAACGGAGAAGTAATTTGGAAAGGCTGAGGCAGACTCCTGGTCCCACAACTTTTGCTTCTGTTACCACATCTATGGACTTCAAAGATGGATGGATGGATGACTGGCTGGCCAATCTTGTAACATGGTAAGGAGGAACAAAACCATGCCACCAAGAAGAGTGAGCAGATTAGATCACAGGCTGCTAATAAAGACCAGGAGCTCACCAGCAAAGTGGAGTTTCTCCAGCTCTTGTCCCTTTCTGGGAGAACAGCAATTAGCACCTCACCTGTTTGCTGTGCACATGCAATGACAATGCCTTGTGTTAGCTCTCAACCAGCCAAAAAAACAGATAAGTAAACAAAATAAAATGTTATCTCAGCTGCAGACAGTTTTATTACTACTCTACTCCCTGCATTTTTACTAGAAATACTGTCATTTAAAGAAATCCATTTATTCTGTCCTCAGCTACGAAAACAAATTCTGTTTTTTGAGGAAAACATAAGAGTAACTTAAGCCTTTTCAAAACATGCCTCTATGAAAGCAGGCTCTCTCACATTAGCCAGATGAACGCAAGACTATTTTTCCTAGTTTGACTTCATCCTTTCAGCTAAAGCTGGTGAAACATTGGTACAGTTTATGGGCAGAGCAAGTCACCTTTTTTTTAATTCATAAGGAAACTAAAAGGTCTAGTTTGCCAGGAGTTACTTCTCTAAACGTACAGGATCACTTGTAAAAAGCCATGGGTGATTTGATCACTTTCAGTAGTTACCAAAAGCAGATTTTTGAAAAAAGAAAAAAAAAAAAAAAAAAAAAAAGTATCGATTCCCAAGGAGGAAAGCAGGAGTGGTGAAAATGCTCTTTCAAGAAGGTTTATTGCCTTGCCCACCAAAAAAAGGTGGGTGTTTAGGAGAAGTTTGTTTGGTTTGCAGCTTCAGCAAAGCCACCTGAAGTTAGTTCCCATCCTTGTTTGGAGGTAAAGCAGGCAAAGCAGGGAAGCCGCTACGTGAGCAAGAGGGAACAGGCAAAAAATGGGGAAAAGCCAAGGGTAAGAAAGCATCTGAGAACGGAAGTAGAAAGCAGGGTGCGGAAGCAGTGGGGACAGGGAGTCCCCGTATGTGCACCAACACCTCACGAGTCCCCCACTGTCAAAATAAGTCCATCCACCTTGGGCAGACCATACTGCTGCAAGGCACAGCTCATACCCGCGTTTCGTCCCACCACCAGCGTGCCAACAGTTAACACCTCACTCGGAGGAGACCTGAGCAGATGTCTGCGGGTGTGACTTGCGGATATGGCTAAAAACCGATCTAAGGGCAAGGTGCTGCTGCCAGGAGCAGCGGCCTGACAGCTCCCTTCGCCGCACCTCCAGCCCCCAGGCTCGGGCACAGCAGCAGCAGCAGCAGCCGGTTCGGAGAGCTACACCAGCAGAAAACTCCAGTTGCTTCTTTGGAGTCTCAAGGAGCAGGTGAAGAAAAAGAAAATGAACATCCATCGCTCGGAGGTAAAACCGGTGCTGCTGTGCTGGGAGGCTGTTGAGTGCTTGCTGTCAGCAAGCAAGCAGGCAGGGCCAGGGCTTTCTGAAAAGAGGGGGTGAATGAGGACGGTGTTCCTACCAAAACCAGTGTCTCTTCTGAGGATAAGACACAAACTCCTGCTGGTTTTCATTTATCAGCTGGAAACCAGGGAGCCTGCTGCTACAGGCTACAGGGTCCTCCTTACTGACAACAGACAACTCCAGAAATCAGGAACTGACCAGGACAGATTCAGGTTTGGCACTAGGAAAACCCTCAGCATTGAGAGCTAGTGGGACACAGAAATAGGTTGCCTGAGGATGTGGCACCATGAGACCACAGGGTACACAAAATACCCTGTTTATCCAGGAACAATCTGGATATCAAGAACAACCAAGACCTGTGTCTTGGGGCACAGGGAAGGACTGGATGATCTCCTGAGACTCTTCCTACCCCTACTTCTATATGAATGGATTGATTTATATGAATGGATTGTATATCTGTACATGCATATATGTGTACATATATATACACATGTATATACACAAACACACATAAATTATTGATTTGGGGGCAAGGGATGATGTCATGCTTAACTTCCTTCATGCAGTTCGCAGCTGACCGATCTTGCCTGGGAAGAAAAGAAAAAAAAAGTCCAAACCCTCTTCAAATGACTTACACTTTTAAAACGCAAGACAGTGCCATGTGTCCCATACCTAAGGACTGTGGTCAAAACCTTTGGGCTCTTACGTAAGGTTTGAGTCCCCTGTTCAGGGAGAAAAGAACAGGCTTCCCCCTCAAGCCAAGGGAAATCTTCCTAAAGTTAATCTGCTGGTTGTTAAGTAACCGAGGCCAGACACGGAAAGGCGACCTGATCACATGCATGAGATTAGCATGCTGCATACGCATGAACGCAATGGCTCGTGCTGCCCCAGCAAAGGCGCTGAGGGGGACGCGTGCGCAAACCTCCGCTTACACCCTGTAACATCTGACGGGCTCAATGGGGCACTCGGGAGTGAGGCGGAGGTGAAGAAGGCAATGAATCCTGTGTTGTCTCCTGTACCCCTCAGAAAACATGCCGATTTCGTGCTCCCTTCTCCCCCCACCCCTTCCCTTCCTTTCCCTTCCCAGCCGCTCCAGGCTTGCGTTACCAGCAGGGCCAGGGTGGCGTCGGGGATCTGAGCTACAAACTTTCCTGAGGAAATGCCACTGAGATGGTATCATCAGATCCTTTGAGAAAAGAGAATAGATAAGACCACACTCTGGGAGATAATTACCCATTTGCGCTACAAACATATTTTCTTTTACAATAGCCAGACTTTTACTCTTAAACCGCTAGGCAATTTTTCCCCCCTCAGGAAGGTAAACCTGCTATTATAAAAAACACTTATGGAAAGTGCCTACTGAAAGCGCAGGATGACACAGACAAATACAGATGCCTCCTGCCAGCCGGCTGGAGCAAGCCGGCTTGTGCCCGGCGCTGTGAATCACGCTGTGCTCTGCGATGCCAAAGCCAGTCTGCTCCTTCCTCCTGCCTCCCCTCCATCAACGATCAACCTCCATCAACTTGCATCTCATCTCCAAAGCATCCTTCTCCATGAAGGGAGGCAGGGCAGCTCTCAGCGGCTATCGATGGTGCAGAAGGCCAGCAGGCTTGAGCGGAGCTCAGATATTGCTATGGACGACCCAGGTTGCAACACAGGTCAGCCTGGCCGAGCGTCCCTATCTCCGCCGCAGCTCTGCCTCATCTCAAAGCATGTTTTTTCAGACAGCCCCGACACCAGTTGGCTCCCACCACAACGCTGGCAGAAGCGCGCTGTAATTTTGCTCAGCCGTAAGAATTTTAAACCATGCTTAAGCACGCTTGCTAACCACGCTTAAAAGACCTACCGAAGTGCAGCCAAGAATGACTGAAGCCCTTCAGCTGGCCAAAGGGCACCCTGGATAAATAAGTAAATAAATAAGGATGCTGCCAGAGACAATGAGAGCCTATCTAAAATATTTCAAAACCAAATAACAGAATAAGGAGCTTCAACAGGATTTGTAAGTCAGTGCATGGGAGTACCACGTTTACAGAAATGAAAATTCAAGTATTGATCCACTTCTCAAGGCTAGCACAGGGACTTCTCACAGGAAGAGTAGGGGGAAAAGAAAAAAAAAGAAAAAACTGATTAGTAACAAAGGTTGACATTTACTCAAGTCAGGAGAGGAAGTCTGGTATTTTCAAGATGGAGCAGTGACTGCAAGCACAATGGGAGATGTGTTGATACCACAGCACCAGCAGCAACCTTGCTGAAGGCAATGCCAGAGCACGGCAGGACACCAGGGCCTTAGGACTATGGGGTACTTGGGGGTGAATGGCGCTGCAATATCCACCCCTCTGGGCTTTCACCGCCCTTAACGGCATCCCAATAGCTCCACCAGCTTCATCCTCCCAAGGGCCTGGAGTGAAGGGGCCTCTCCATGGCAGGATAGGTAGATGTGGCCCAGCAAGAGCACAGCAGGAAGGGTGGGAAACCAAGAGAGCAAGCTGCTGCCCCCCAAAGCCTCACTGCCCCTGTGCGGAGCAGCAGGAACGGTATCACACTGGCAATGGCATTTTGGCAGCATCAGCACTGCAGAAGATTAAATGGTAACACTCAGTGTTACTTCAAACGTTTAAAAACAAAAAAAAGTGGTCAGTGATTTTCAGAAGACAGATACTGTGCACACTCCAAAAAAACAAGTTTCTTTAAGCCCTCCCAAAAAATGAGGGCATGTGAAAAGTCACACTTGTCACATCTGAAAGGTTGAGCTGCAGGCCCCACAGCCCTGGGGAATGAATTTAGAAACCTACGTGACAGACTCAAAGATTTCTTGTCCAAGCCATGCACACCCACAAAAAACTGCCCTTCCTTCAGTCTGCCTCCTCCATGCCCCTCCAAAACCAGGTATTTTATCTGGCACAAATGTGCTCCTCTAACAACACGAGGGCAGCGATGAAGAGAGTGTGTTTAATGCCGTTTACCCATAATGAAAGCCAAGGTCTCCCAAACACTGGCTTGGGGCAGCTGGAGAAGGAGAAAAGGCAGCTTGCTCCTACCCCTCGGGGTTCAGCCCTGAACCCAGCTGCCTCTCCAAGCCTCCTCCAGATGCAGGCGACCGCACGTGCCAACAGCTGCCAACCTCGGCAGTGTCGTACGATGGGGCAATAGATGGAACGGGGGGAAAAAAATGGACCACCAGGAGCTATTTCAAGCACACCCCCCCCCACAGTGTCAGGGACTGAACAGTGGCATTTTCAGTAACAACTACAGGGCACCAAGGGATAATAACATGTAATATTGCATTTGTAACAACTGACAATATCAGACGCTAATGATTACATAGAGGATTTTCTCTTCTGATGGCACTCCTATAAAACACCCAGGGTCAGTAGCCTGCTTTCATCCCCAAAACATAAACCTTCCCATAAGAACTGAAAGCTTTGAAAGCTTAAGTTACAAGAAGTTCTGGCTAAACTTTAGTATAAAATGCTGTGAAAGAGGCCTGTTTTCTTCAAAACCCATGGCAGGCCTAACCCATTGCAAGGATCCACAGAGCTGTGCAAGCTCAGGACATCCCCTGAAGCCCAGCCACCCAGAGAAGATGGACGTGCTGGGCCAAATAACCACAATACTCCAGGAGGGAGCACGGCAGTAAGTCCAACTTGTACCTGAAAGACTTCTACCTTTCAAATGCCTGGAAAACTTGTAGGCCAGGGGTAGGAGGAGAGCTTGGATCTCGCAATTGAATGAAAAGACAGCAACCAGGAGCTTTACATAATATCTGGTTAAGTATGCAACACAGGAAAGGCTAATCACTGATGCCTACTCATTTTTTCCTTAAAACAAAGCAAAGGCATGTCCTGAACTCCTAGAAAAAGAATTAAAAAAAAAAAATGCACAACCTAAAGCATGTATTTTCACAGCTTTTTTGAAGCTGCTGTAAGCTCTGCTGATAGCCAGCCTGAGACCAGGGATGCCAAGAATTCACACTCCCTTCACATAATACCTATTGTTCCCCATCTCCAAAAGAGTTCAAAAGCTTCAGGTAACTCTGTGCCAACCCCCATTTCTTTCCTGACACCCCCACAAAACAAAGCAAAAAAAGACCTGCACTAAACAACTGTTAAGTTGTATTTTACCTCCTCTTCCTTTCATCAGATATAGGGAACGTAGGTCAAAAATGTGCAGTAGTCCAGCTCCCTCCATAAAGATTAATGATGGAGCTCAGGGAATTAATACCTGCTGCACTTCTGAAATGGCAATGTGGCTTTAAATCCCTTAATACAGTTCCAATAAGTTTAGTTCAGATTTGAATAGGTCTAGGAATCTTGTTTCATCCATTTGGCAATTGAGACTTAAAACTGAGCTTGAAAAACAGGAGAAGTAGGAAAGGCTAAAAACGAAAGGGCAGCAGTTGAACCTCAGCTCCCAAGAGCAGCTTTCCCCCCTTCCCTACAGCCAGTACAAGGTGGTCAGAAAAATGGCCAATAAAATGAGAAGCCAGCTGAGAGGATTTGTAACGTGAAACCGCCAGGCACAATACTGCAAATTTTCCCTAAGGGGTTTGGGGGGGGGGGGGGGGGACACCAACCCCGCTGGAGAGGTCATTAAAGACAGATGGCTCATGCGGAGGGTTGGTAGGAGCACGCTCCTCTGAAACCCAGGCACCAGCATCAATCACCCAGGTATCTGCTGACAGAGGTAGATCCCCATCAGCGGAAAGCAGGGCTGTGACCAGGACTGGCGTGCAGCACCTTGCCGGGACAGAAAACCCAGCTCCCACCAACCTCTGCCGCCAGCCCACCCATGGCTGCTGCCACAGCGAGCACGTCTGGACCCAGGGAGACAGAGGAGGAGGACAATGGTGCGGCCACGAATGATTTTTGCATTTAGGTTTCCTGGACGGGTATCAGCAATCTGTCAAAAAAGGAAAGAAAAGCCCTAACCAAACCATCAGCTACGCTCATTAAAATCCTAAAGACATCTGGAGAACTGCCCTTTCTGCAGCATTAAGTCATTGGCAACTTCGTCTTAACTCGGACGGAGATTTCCCCGTCCTCCTTCCACCCCACCCCACACCGAATTTAACGGCAGGAGAGAGAACTGGATCATGCTCAACAAAAAAAATTAGCCAAGGGCCAGCAGCAGGGTGAGGCTGGGGGAGATGGGGGGGGGCTGTAAAGATAAGTAAATCCTTTGCTTTGCACATGTCTTGTAGTTATTTATCCCCTCGCCGCCATCACGTGAGCCGAGCCGGAGCCTGCACACCGAACAAAGGGCCTTTGCTGGGCCGTCCACAAGGAGCCCTTTAAGCATTTCTGCACGGCCTACAAGTATCCTTCCAAGCAGCCTTTAAACTGTGACACTAAAATAAAAAAAAACAAACTTTTTATGCAACAATGTTACCCCTTCACCATGCCACAAAAAGTGACATGGCTGGGGCACATACACCCCCACCCGCTGGCAGAGAAAATTCCTAAATTTAGGCATGTTGGCTGCGCCCCTGTATCAATCAACAGATCAAGCTCTTCATTAATGGTGTTCAGCTAACTCGCTAATTTAAGGGATGAAATTTCTCCTCCACAGTACCTTGAAGAGGACAGTCAGCTATTTTAGACCCCCACTTCAAAGAAAGCAGTAAAAAAACAACTTATCCTCCCTAGTCCAATGCTAGCTGCTTTAAAAAGCAAATACAGCTTCAGCCCAGAGTTCAGAGCTGAAACGTGCACGGAGGATTTTTGCACAAGGATCAATGCAAGGCCTGAACCCTTCTGGCTCAAAATGCCACACCCTGACAGCGAGCATGCACATGTCTCTCCTTGTGTCCATGTGTCTGAGCATACGTGTGTGCTAACAAGCCCCACAGCACACCAGGAGGGTCTGCAGAGCAGCAGACCTGGTCCTGAGGAGCTCAATCCTGCAAGATGCTCAAGCAACCCCTGCCTCACTTGAGCTAAGTCACCTGATTTCAGAACTATAAAATGAGTCAAAATGTGCAGAATCAGGCTCTAAAGTAGAAAATCAGCTCCTCTGCTTAAACCACAGCAATCCTCGCCTGCCAGTTCTTTTTAATCGCTAGACTGACAGCCATGTGGTAAAGTCGACATCGCCAAGTACTTGTCATTTCATCGGTGCTGCCAATTCCCATCTTGCTGAGACAATGACACATCAAAAATAGCTTTCATCTGTTTATATACTGCATGCTCGGCGAACTATGTCACCAACTGCTGGTGTGGAAAAAAAAGCTTTTTTTTAATAATCTCCATCCTGGAAAAAAAAAGCCCTAAGATTACATACCCTCTGAAAAATATGAAAAATGTATTCCATATTTTGGGAAACCTTCAGTGAATCCCATATTTCATTTCAGATTATTATATTCTGAAAATATTTATTACAGTAAAGCATAATAATTCTCATTCTTTACTAACAAAGAGCAAAGGAATCATAACCCAAACTTTTTTCAGCAAAATGCTGTTTTCTGACGCTGCTGAAAATATTTAGAAGACAGAAGCAGATATCCAAAAGCATTTTTTCCTTATAAAAATGGGAGGTTTTTGCAGGTCAAACAGATGCCAAAAGCAACATACACAAAATTTCATGGTCTTTCTTCACATTTTCATTGGTCTCCCTGGAAGACATACACTGCGTAAGTCACATCCTTTTGTTCCTGTCTTCCTGGGCTATTCAAATTTGCTGAGCTATTTCTTGGTGGACACCATAATTAGAAAAAGTCCCGCTCCCTACGGATCTGATGAACATCTGAGTTTGCTTACGTAAGAGTATACCGTGAAATGTTTATTTGCACAATTTTTGCTTTTTTCTTCCCTCCTTCTATGTATAACACAAAGGGCAAGAACGGTTTTAAAGCGCCAAACTCCATACATGAAATTTTGAAAGTAGATCTACAAGCAAATCCATAAACTCAGAATAAAGGCTGGAAAGCCAAATTAGAAAATTACAGCAGATAAACCCTAGAGCTAAGAAACTATACCCATCAAACGCTACATGGCAAGCAATGCCTAAAACTTGCTTTGATTCGTCGTAAAACTCATCCTATACTTCCTTCAGAAGCGTGAAAGGAACTGCAGAAATTCAGGGAGAAGATTTCTTTCACAGCTAAAAAGAACGTTTTAAAAGCTGAAATAACTTCTTTTTGTAAGCCCTGAATTCACTGTTAATGTATAAATTCTCATCCAAAGTACTCTTCTTTGAACTGCAGAACACGTGCGAGTGTTTCAGCAAAAATGGGATTCGTAGCAGTTTTGGAAGGGAGTCCCAGCTGAGACTGCAGGAGACAGCAAGCTTCAGGCCTGACTTAGGGAGCCCTCATGACAGCCTAATAAATCAGAAAAACATATTTTTCCAACTTGTAGATTAAAACAAATACCAATTTGGTGATAGCATGCTTTTGAGCAGCCGTGTTTCCAAAGGAAAAAGGACTGTTTACACTAGCCTGATACTCGAACAGACAGAGACACACGTATCATTAATTATGCCTGGCAGATGGAAGCAGCCTGCGAGTGCCTGCAACGCAACGCATAGGTCATCAAGCTGCCGAGATGTAGGTGTAACTTTGCTATCCTGAAATGAGAGGAGATGAACGGCAGGAAAGATGAGGCTGTGCCAGCTGCAGACAGCTCTTGGACGCTCCTCCCCAGGCAGAGAAATCTACCCAGAAGAGCCACACCACTGCACTTCTACCACTGTTTACTGGGCAGCAAATTCAACTAGTATGTTTTCACACTGCCAGACTCCTTGCCACAGGATGCCAGCGAAGCCAGAGGTAGAAACATGGTTTATACCATAAGGGCTATTATGCATGGATGAACTGGATGCAACCTGAGTCGAAAAAAAAGAAAGCACCCACCCCACACCCCCAGCATAAGCTGCCAAAGACTCGTATATCCTATGGGAGGTCTCTCTCTTTCTCTCTGTGTGTGTGTGTGTATATATATATATATATTTAATCCTTTTCTCCATCACTGCCAAGTATTAGAGACAGCAGCCTAGGCATAACAGACCTGTAGTCTGATCCCACATGGAAGCTCTTAGGCTAGTCCAAATATACTTAGATTTTTGTGTAGAAAAAGCTTAAGTTCTTGGAAACAGGCTTTTACATCAAGAGTGGCAGCTCATTGGCATCTTAAAAAGTAGGACCCAGCTCTAAGTGCAGCTGAGAGCATGTAGTGCTGACATAAAGCAACCAAGCAAAGGAGAAAGTTCCTATTTTCTCTTTATTAGGATTTAGTATCAAGTTGGCTAAGTGGAGATGTACAGATCAATGGAAAGAGCAGATTTCTTTTCCCCTACTCCTCTCCCCTTTTCAGGTGTCTTCCTCCTTATGGAAGAAGCAGCAGGTAAATTAAAAAGGTCCTCCACTCCCCTCAGGAGGAGCCAGCCTGCCAGCTTCTGGGAGCGGAGCTTGGCTCTGAGCTTAGAAAAGTTCTTTTGAAACATTGCTCTGAAAGCAAAAGCTCTCCCCCAAGGAGGTGGCAATGTGGAAGCAGGTATTGATAAACAGAGATATTAGCTGCTGTTCTGTTCTTGCAGGTCCAAATCAAACAACTGGAAATAGGAGATAATTATGTATGCATTAAGATCAAATTTATATTTTAAAATGCTATTAGCGAAAAATTGGTAAGAGATCAAATGCGATGCACTCCATGTAATTGCTGGATTCCTTTGGGGTTTATTTTCCTTTTTTTTTTTTTTTTTTAAGTAAACGTATTCTGTAAGAGGAAAGATATTCGCATATGGTTAAATTTTAATTCAGTTAGTTATATAAACTACATGCCACTATAAAAATTCTCACCAGTAGTTTCAATTCCATAATCACAAGCTGTTATTCACTTTCCATGATTACACGTTCTGCCCGGCTGAAAAGTTTCCACTTCAAACATGGGTTAAGCAACTCACAGACGCATTTAAATCAGACTGTAAAAGAACTTCGTGAACTTTCTGAGTATAAAATATACTAAAATTAAGCCTGACTTTGTCGTCATACTTCATCGACCTGTCATCGACTTCATCGTGTACCCAAAGGTAACATTGTTCAAAGCCGAGATACGGCATAAGAACACCGTATAAAAAAGACAAGGCAAATTATCTCTCATTTTAGTATTTCTTAGGTCAGTCTACAAGTAAAAGACCTTAATTTTTTTAATAAAAATACAAAGCAAAGCTTCTATAGAAAAAAACCCCTCATTAAAAACTATCTTAAAATGCCATGCAGCAATCACCCAAAATGCAGTGATACTATAAAAACACAAAACATGCTCTTAGCATAAAAATAAAGGTCTTCATGAGCTGGGCTTTTATTCTGAATTTAAAAGTAATTAAAATGTATTATATGCCAGTGTTGGATGGGGCTGAGTCCATGACTCAGTTCTCATGTCACCTCCAATCACAGTGACAAATCTGCTCTTCAGGATGAAGTCTGAGAGCTACAGCTAAAACAATTTATTACTGCTAGCTCTAATTAATCCAAATCCAACCATTTCTATTTCTTCTATATGTAAAATAGACTAGATGCAGGTTTCTGCCATTTGTGATGCATTTAATTCAAACAGGAAACTCTTCAAATCTAGGATTACAAAATTTTAATGAATAAATTGGAATAATTTGTCCCTATGGGCCCCTAGTCAATGAAATTATTTGTGAATGTAAACTTGAGAGCATGCCTGTATTTTCCTCAGTGTCACATCCATCCAAAACTAAAGATAACTTGTCATACAGCAGCCTTCTACATATACCAGCCTAAAGGCATGCTCCCGAGGAATCAAGCTGAACAAATATCAGGAAGAGAAATATAAGGGAGAAGGAATAAGAGACTAAAATTGCCACTTTTTAACAGAGATTATAGTAGTTACCCAGTAGTGCCTGCCTCAAGAAGGTGTTTCCAAGGACTGGTTAATGTGTGCATGCAGTTCCCAAGAATACAGGCTAGGATAAAAATACTTATTTTTATTTATTTTTAAGCTACGAAGGCACCCCGAATAATACAGCCTCAACTTATGGCAATCAGCATAGCTTAAACCACTGTAAATAATCTCCAAGGAGAGCAATAATGTACAGTCATCCCTGAAACAGTGCACAGGGGTCGGGGGGCAAAGAGCTTACCAACATTAAGCACAGACATCTCAAAAAGAGCAGCTTCCAGCTCCATCCAATATATGGCACATTCACACATGACCTGTAACCCACTGCTGAATCGCAGGGCTGGGATTCTGATCTCAGTAAATCTGGGAATTATTTGGGATTTGGCCAGTACAGTCCAGAGCAGAGTTGGATAGTAAACACATACCTACCCTTCAGAGCAAGATTAGCCTAAAGAATTATTATTTCTAAAAGACCAGAAGAAAATAGAAGCGTATGACAGCTATGCTGTGAAAGAACAGTACTTTTCAGGGAATGCCAAAGCCAGACAGATTTACACTTGCTGAGAAATGAAACAACCTCACCACCCCCTACCCTAAACCTACGGCAGAAACATTTTTCTTTGTGCTGGAGCTATCCAATACTCAGACCCAAATTTTGGCCCTGCTGAGACTATTCTTTTATCCACACAAGCTTTCATTCAGTCTCCCTGCAAATTGGCATTATGATAAAGTACCATCACACTTCACTTGCCCGTGTTTTAGGCTGCACAAAGGGAGGATGCAAAAAAGGAGATGTTGCAAGAATAACTGTGCATCTACCATTTCATAACATCTGAGCAAACAAACGCAACATACTAACTTGGGGTTTGTGTATTATTGTGGGGTGGAGGATAATTTCTCATTTCCCTCAACGTTACCCGTACACATCTATTAACGGAGCCCAGACAGATGAGCTCTGGCTGGTCGTACTGCGGTAGCTGAAGGTCTCCCTCATCACAGGTGTCTGCCCGGCCATCCCTGCCTCTGCAGCAAAACTCACCTACTAAAGCCCACCTACATGCATGCTTTGCCGCCTCTGCATCGGAGTGGCATCTGAGCTCCAGCTGCTTCTCTCCACAGCTGTGTGATAATAAAAACTGGAGCACTGCGGGGCAGGCACTCCTTCCCCTCTTCCCAGCTACCACCAAGAAAGCGCTTCCAGCAGCACAGCAACATCCCTCAGGGCTCATCTGTAAGCATTCACAGAAGCGCCTGGCTGTCCCCTCATATTTCAGTTTGCTAGTGCATCATAAGTGAATTAAAAAGACAATCACAAATGCTAGCTTGGTTAGTCGCTTTGCCAACAAGTTGAGCACAGGAATTTAGTCAGAAGTCCAAAGGTCTTTATCCTGCAGCCCTGAACCATCCATCACAGCTGAGTACCAGCAGCTCAATACACCAGCAACTGCTCCTTGCAAGCTGAATATGGGAAGCACATTAATTTTCCTACCAAAACAGAGGATACTGGCCACATGATCCCTCTTCATGCAATTAATCGGAAGGTGTTTTGAATTTAAATAAAACTATGGCAGAAATTCCCTTCTGCCATTCAAATCTCACCAGAAAAGCAAATTCTGGTTTGCTGCAGGCAAAGGATGCAAATAGCCTTGAAGAACCATAACAAGCAAGCAAAGAACAGGTTGGTCAAAAGGCCAGTGCCATCTGCATTCCTTTACACACTTGGACGAGACTAAAAGAACTGGAGGGTCGCAGTTATGACAGACTTGCTTTTCTGTTGTCTTTTCAATCACCATTCCTCACAGAAAAATAACCTCATGCTAGCAGGTTCGGGTTTTTTTTTTTTTTGTTTTCAACCTGTAATACAGCCACTGCAGTTCTTCATCTAGGAGACATCTAATCATTTGTTCCCCTTCTGAATCCTGTGAGCAAGTAGACCTTGACAGAGATCTATTAACACCCACATGATTCATGGCACCAGTCAGAAAGCAGAGCAAAACCATCATTAAAAAGATAAAGGAGAGAAGCCAAGGGGACAGTTCCCCTAAATAAAGGGATTTATCTAGGAGATGCTTTACTAATACAATGTATAACACAGTACACCATACTGGAAAATCACTTGCATGGTGGACAGTCCCACAGCAGTGAACAAAAAAAGGCAAAAAATAAAAGTAAACTCCGTAACTTGGGAGAAAATCAATTTCTAAGACTCAGTGCCAGCCAGTATAAATGACGCTGCTCCACAGCTGTCATTTTACTGTTTTTTCGTTTGTAACTAAAGACTTGTGTTAGCACTTTTTTTCAGAGAAACCCATGAAGCATCCAGTCGAACATGGAGAGAACAAGTTTTTCTACTCGTGGGGACGCCTGGTGCTTTGAAGCAGGCTGCACAGAAACAAGCACCCCAGCGCATGCACAGCAATCGGCACCGGCCCTCGCTCCCTTGACCAGCGGGGCTTCCTTGTGGGTGTACTCGGAAAGCAGGGGGGAAAGAAGGGACCGGAGGGAAGGACTGAGCACCCAGGCCTTTGCATCCCACATCCAGGCTCTGGGAGAAGCAGCAGCAGCCTGCTGCCCTCCTCAGCTCTGCTTCTAACTGCAAACCCAAACAGCACTGACAGCAGCAGGCCACTATTTTTAATTACACAGCTGGGATCATCTGCTCCCTGAAGAACTCTTTAATTGCTCTTTGCTTGACAATCCCATCCCCCTCTCACAGCAACCAGGTCTTGCACAGCTCCCTCCCCCCGCCCGACAGCCCTGAGGTCCCTGAAACATGAGCACATCATTTTTGGAGTCTTTTATCCTGGTTTTTTTTCCACCATCAAGAAAGTCTAGACACATAAGTACTGAACTAGTCATCAGAGACACCCAAAAAAAAAACCAAAAAAAACCAGGGCATCGAATATGCACACCTTCCACCCAAAAGTCTGTGTTATTTTAACACTAATCCGCATTAGTATGGCGAGGAGGGGCAGGGAAGCTATGCAAGCACCAACACAACCTGCACCCTGTGCTTCAGCTGCAGAGCACCTGGCTCTGCCGGGCCATGCACCCAGCGCTGCCAGAGCCCCGTCTTTGCTCACCACGTCACACCCCGCAGCTTGCAGGGAGTGTGAGGAAAGGGCTGAACGAGGGACCTCCGACACCCCTATACCTGGGGTTTCTAGGCACCGACACAAACAGAAGCCAGCTCACCTATTCCTGCCTACTCGCAGGAAAAGATAAGGGGCATGCTACATCTGAGAAAGCACGGAAACATTTTAAATACTAATACTTTAGCCTTAGCACGCTCTGTATGAAAACCAAAAGCGCAGACGCCTCCACAGGGAAAGGTATTTCAAAGGGGATCCTCCCCTGGACAACGCCAGAAGCAGGAGGCTGCCCATCCCACGGGATAACCCTGCACCAGGGAAGCAACAGGGTGGCCGTCGCTCAACCCTGCATCCTCACGCTGCCAGCCACTCGCCCGGACTTCCACGGCACGCCACGGAACTCGCCGCCTCGCCAACACCACTGCCTCCTGCCGCGAACGGCCGCTCCTCCAAAGCCTGCGAAATGGCGGTCACAACTGCCGAGCTAATCCTCTGTGAGAGGTAGCATTGGTAAAGCACTTAAAGGAAAATGAAGCGCTGAGGAGGAAGAAAATAAATATTTGGCAAACACCACTTCAGTTTATAGCAGAGTAGGTTTACAAACCCTGTGAAATTAACTTTTTTTGTTTGTGTCCCCTCCCACCCCCCCATTAAAACACCCACTCACACACTCACGGAACAATTCATGAATATCATTCTTCCCTTTCCCTCTGTCCCCAACCCTTTTCCACTAGCTCTGGAGGTAGTAAATTCAATATATGAAGAAAGTTTCCACTGTAAGTTTCAGTTTCTGCCTTTATTTTAAATTTCATCATGCTCCAGCTATTTCAAACATCCCCAGCCAGTCCAGAGCTGCAAACGACACCCATCCATAATGGGAAAATTAAGTGCTTAAAATTAAGTACCTCTCACTTAGGTCAATGAAAATGAAACGTTCAAACACAAAATGTTTGGCATGTTCTTTCTTACTCTGTGCTTCCGTAGATTCTTGTTTTCAAACCTTAGGAAGAGATGATGCTTACTAGCGTCCTCTGTCCTAACATTAATTACTCTCAAACCATCTCCTGTTATGCACCCGCTCCAGTGCAAGTGCTTTCCTCCGTTATATGAAGACTGTGAAACTCTTTAGCTACCCTCTGGTTCACCCTGCTGTCTATCATGTTACTGGGGACGTGAGGACAACCCAACAGTCCCAACTTTGAGCTCCCTCACTATCTAAAAGAGCTGCCAAGCCTCCTGCAAAAAGGTGGCTGCACACGAGCTACGGGCAGAATATTCCTGCTTGGAAAACCACTTACAGCTGCACCTTCAGGGGACACAAGGTTTCACAGTCGTAGCAAAATAAAAGTTTGCACCTCGATCATGCAAGAATCCTGGGAATATATAGAGTCTTCATAGATAAGCACACGTGTTCACCACGTACTGGGTGAGAAGGGAAGCATAAAGGCACCTTGCCCCACTGCTGCAAGCAGAAAGCAGTGCAGGTTTACACAACCCTATTTTCACCAACCTACCACAAGTTTATTAATGCGTAAATACAAGACCAAACATACTAAAGAGTACAAAAGCCATGTAATCATTTTCCCAGATTAAATCCATCTGTCCAACAGAATCCATCTGTCCAAGGAGCTTATTAAGGCTGGAATAAGTCTTTTATTAGTCGGGTTACTAGGATCCAAGCCTTATCTCTGCCACGTTCAAGTCCTCCCAGGCACAGCAGCCAGCCGGCCAGCGTGCAGAGCTGGCCACCCCCTGCATGGCGAGGCTTTGCCATGGCTCCTGCTGCACCATGTCCCCTGCACCTCCCAGCTTCACGCAGGGAAGCCGTGGAGGCGGAGGGTCCCTTTTTCTCATCCTGCTTAATTGTGTTCAGGCGTTTGATGCTCAAAGGGAAAAAGCAATGCTCTGAATGACTCTTTTCGCCCATAAAAAACAGGAAGGACCCCGGTGCAAGCGCCCCAACCTCGGCAGAGCCCGAGCTTTCAGCCGCGGCACAATCCCACTTCTGTGCCAGGCTAGCTATGAAGGGAGTCACTCAAACCCAAACCCAGGCTAAAAGAAGGCGAGTAATGTCTTCATAAGCCCGCGGAGGGCACGGTCCCGGTGGCCAGCCTTGCCTTGCCAAAGAGCAGCAAAGCGGGAGGCGAACAGTGCCTCGTCAGTCTCCCCGGCTGCTATTCAGAAGCTGGCAGGCGACTGGAAAACCAAGAGACTGCTAAAGTTCAGCTTTGTTTGATGCTTGGCACGGCTGGGAGCAGCAGCCCAGGGAGGCCGGCACCGGGAACATTTATAGGAGAAGGGTCTCCCAAAAATGGAAAGGAGGGGAGGAGTGGCTAAACAGAGACGTATTCCCACCACAGATGCCAGAAAAGAAAGGAAATGACCAGACAGACTAGGAAAAAAAAGAAAAAAATTGTTCAAAGCAATTTAAGTGAGGTTACACCAGGCAAGGAAAAAAGGGCATAGATCAGTTTAATTTGGAAGGGAAATTGCAGCAAGAGCACCTACCAGGTTGCAGGTCTTTTTTTTTTTAGCTTGTTTAAATAAAAGACATCCATCAACAATATGTTACATCAACAATATGTTACATAAGGCGCAACTCCTGCTCCTTTGCACAGATAACGTTGGGGGTTTATTTATGCTTCCCAAACCCCACGGGAACTTCTTCCTGTGTTTTATAAACTCTCTATAAAATAAAAAAATATATGTTTACAGGATAACAAACTACCAGCTGATATACTGCAGCAGACAAGAAACAGCAATAGGAAGAATTAAGTCAAAACACCCCAAAGCAGTGGCATATCCACGTTTACTGCTCATGATCTCTGCTACAGGAGGGCAAAGCACACTTCAGAAACTCACTGCCACATCAGCCAGGACACCAAGCAGAAGCCACCACTGTAATTTCTGTGCTTTAAAGACAAACTACATCAACAACACCACATGCTCTGTTGAAAAGAGGAGGATGATATAATTGCCTTGATTTTAAGCACTGCACAAACAGCGATGGGGAGGATGAGCCACACAAATCCTCCATCCCCTGTCGGGGTGCCTCTAAGCCATTACAAAGGTGGACCATTAAGACAGTGGTGGACCATTAAGACAGTGTAGATGAGGCCTATGGGGAGGATCTGTAACACACCACCAAGCCCTGAACCTAGCCTATGCTTTCCATATTTCAGTGAGTGTTTGTGCGCATCCTTAAAACAAGATCTCTACATCAAGACAGCCCTGGAGTTACTCTTTTACCCCCAAATTGCTCATCCTCCTTCGCATTTGGAAACACCGGATAAAATGGACTGCATCCAGCATAACCACACATGCATGAAGTGTATGTGAGCGCACGCGTACTGGAGAGAGAAAAGAGGGAAGAGCCTGTATCTCCCTCCTCATCAGGGCTGGGGCAGGCAAGTTGGAAAAGCTTTCTGTAAAACTCCACCATGAACCAGGATACACATCCGAAGAGCCAGTATGGTGTAATGCTGTACCTGGCCTATTTCACCCATTTGACTGGGCTTATTTTAGCACAGTGAGATGAGCTGAAAGAGTTGTCCATTTTCACACATGTATGTAACCATGCCTCCTCACCCTCCCAAATAAGAGGAAGAAACGCAAATTTCCGTTCCGTCACTTAAGTCACCAGAACCACTTATTTCTCCAAAATCTAGACTGAAAAAAATCAGTAAGACACAGCCAAAATTTCATATGCTAGACCATATCTAAAACTAAAGCAACTGAGGGCTCTACATTTTGTACCAGATCATACAATTTTCCTTCTCACATTTCCTACCTCCCAGGAGGAAACAGACAGAGATAATAGGCAGTGAGATGTGATAAGGGAAATAACCATCAGTGAATACAGCCTATAAAAAAACTAATTTGTTTCCGTAATTTCCACAACGCTAATCTACCCCTATAACTCAGCAATCAGTAAGAGGATTACTGCCTCTACTTGTTCAAGAATTTTTTTTATGGGGTCCCTAACTGTTGAAGTTTAAACACATTTAATAATACATCTACAAAACCTACAGTTTCATGTATAAAAAACTCCTAATCTTCCAAGCAAGGGGAATTACATTCCTCCAGATCATGATGCTCCCCTAGCTTTTAGTTACGCTGTTTAGGCTCAGTCAAACCTGCCTTATGCTTGGAGGACATGCCCCTTTCTGCATCTGGTCCAGAAGCCTTTTACACTTGCAGGTGATACACCTTCAGGCCTCCCTCTGAAGTCATTCCCTCCTTCCCCCCAAATTACAGAGAATCTTCGCCAGGATGACAAAGCCCCAGTAACATTTAATCTGCACTGAAGGGAGAAAAGAGAGGAAAGAATAAGGAGGAAAGAAAAAGAAAGAATTTAAGCCAGACCTCTGAACAAGGACTTTTTATCCTAGACTTACTAAGGGCTTGTCTACATGGGAAAGTCAGGGTGAAGGAAGTGACAGTGTGAATTTTCAGCACACTTTCTTTCAGTGGACTAAATTAACCTGCACAACAGGCGCTCTTAGTGCACACTCAGCATCCACAGGGGGAGTTAGTGCAGAGCAGCTAGCGTGCTGTAAATTCACACCCTAGCTTACTGCGCACTAACTTCCCCATGTAGACAAGCACTAAGCTGCTGAAGCCTTCATTTGCCTAAACGCATCCATTTTTTTTCCTCTCAGTGCGCTAGTTCTGGTAAACTCAGGCCATCACTATACTAAAGGAAAAAAAATTAGCAGGCTAAAAAGAACAAACACTTATTCTTCTGGTAAAGCAAATTACAACCATACAAAAAGGCACCTTAAGTGGCACAGAGGCGGATTCAATTCACCTTCCCTGAGTCTAATCAGAGCCCCAAAACGCATGCAGATGAAAGCCACTAGCACAAATGGCACCAGTAAGATCTCACAGGCCAACAACTGGTTTTCAGCTTCTCCCAGGTTCTGCCTGTCACACCAATATAGAAAAACCCGAGAGCAGTAGGAAAATGGATTGCACTCCATCAGTGTTGAAGTGAGATGCAACCTCCCAGTGCCAGCAGGCTGAGCTGCCGGAGCCTCAGAGAAGGTCTACGCCACGGACACAGTTCAGAACCAGTTGCTTCTCTTTCTGTTAATTAATGAGGGCTTTTCCCCCCCGCTGGCTGACTAAAGGCAAATTTGTCAGTCAGTCCTTCTTAACAGCGGCCTCTGGCACTCTGTCACGTTAAGCCTCCCCTTGCCCCTTCTCAAAGGGAGCATGTTCTACATCAGTAAGATACTGATGCGGCTCTGACAGCCTGATGTTACTGCTTCAGAAGCTGTCTGTACCGAGCTGGGACTTTCCTGTCTCAGATCCATCCTGCTTTAGCCCTGCTGCCTGGTGATCCACGCAAACTCTCTGCACCTGGTCCGCAGTCCCACTGGGGGACACCCAGGCACCCCAAAGCAGTGACAGATTAACCAGCTGTCGTTCTCCAGAGAAGCAAAGCAGCTTAGCAAGCCCCAGCTCCGTCCCCTTGTCTGCCATTGTTTCCAACCACGGATTTGGCTAAAGTGATCAGACTTCAGGCTCCTGAACCGTTCCCAGCACTTTTTTACCCAAAAGACCATTACAAGGTTAATATTGCACTGGAAGGAACAGAGAACTTCTCCTGAATCACAACTCTTAACTTTACTTGATGTTTACCTTTTTTGCCTTACTTCCACCTTGACAGTGAGAAGAATAAGCAAAAAAGACAAGGTGTGAGTTTAAGGAGCTACCATTTGAAGGTGTGTATGTCTCAGGAGCTCGGTGATCTGCGCCCTGAACAGAAAGTAGCTGGTGCCCTCTCTGGCCTCCCACACCATCAAGAATCATGTTTGTCATTTACCATTGCCAGAGCAGAGCTACAGCAGAGACCATAAAAGCTATAGGACAGATGTAGCCCTACATAGAGTTTTCTTTGCCTTAAGGACCACCGCCAAGGCCTCAGTCCCATCAGGGCACCACCTCCAGGTAGGACACCACTGGGCAAAGGGCACCAGTTAGGAGCTGGAAGTACCATTGGTGAGGGTTGCTTACACTTCCACCCCTTAAGCCTTAGAAAATCAGAACTTTCTTTCAAACATACACACACAAACAAGCCAATCTGTTGACTTCAGGTTTACCTCTTCATTGAAAGTTTAGTGATTTTTAGGGCATGAACTGTAAAGGCAGGAAAACTAATTCATCCAGGTAAGCTGAAAGAAAAAAAAAATAGGCAAGTGATAAACCCCATGTTTTTCACACAGCTCTGCTGTCTTCTCCCGGCAATACCCTTAGCTCTAAATGACCTGCAAATCAACCAAAACATGAAATCTGACTCCACGCTTCTGCTCTGCAGAATACAATCAGCCTGCCAGAAAGCCCAATGATGACAAAGAGGTTTCAAGGAAAGTTGTTTAAATGTATTACTGCCTGTCAACGTTAGATTTTCTACAAATACTGCACCAAACACGGCAGTCCCTCTCAAATGGGGTGGGAAAGGGTGCCCAATAAGGAGAAAAACTCAGAGAAAAAGCAAGAGTATTTTGAAGCAGCCAGAGAAAACAAGGATGGCAAAGTGGCTTCCAGGCAGTTTTCAGCTCTTCTACCTCAAGGTATAATTGAGCTAATCAGATCAAAACCAGATCTGGTCGTTGCACACATCACAGACTGTCAGAGAACTCTCAGTGCAGAAACTGATACCATCAATTGATCTTCTATGGTCTTCTCTGGAGCTAACAAAATCCTGACGGTCTGCAATAGTGCTACCAGGCACAGTACCGCTGGAACTACCTCGGAAACAAGTGAAAACATACTACAGATCACTACCAATTTCACCTTTGCTTTAGAAACACAAAAGCACAGCAAGCAGGAGAACAATAATATCAGCATTTTGACCCAATGTCAAATGTTTCTGGTCCCCTTTAGTCTTTAAAGCAAAACTCCAGAAGAAATTTTGCAATAGTAGTTGGAGAGTTTTGGGAGGCACTGTCACGTTTCTATCCGTAGGAGCCCATTCCCATCAGCACACCTCTTCCAGGACACCTGGGAGACACCGCATCTCAGCGGTGCAGACATCCTCGCCTCCTGCAAGCTACGTTTTGGGAAATCAGCATCACCCTTTGAGGAACCACTTTCTTTGCAAGAGGTTCCTCCTCTAGAGCCCACTACACGATTCCCTATTTGGTCTCAGGCAAATAAATCTGGCCCAGTCCAAATTCAACATGTCACTCCTTACTTTCTTAGGTGGTCCTAATGGATAGGGGAATGGTCTAAGACAAGGGCTTACACTACGATCATGCAAGAACAAAACTACCAACGAGGTTTCTTTGAATCTCAAATTTTTCCCATCTTGAAGTTTCCAGGAGCAAATGCACATACACGGAACTAAAAGTAGATATTTTAACTTTGGTTTTAACTTTTAATTAAAAATGCCTCCTATGAAAGGTTTTCAGATTATACAGGCTAGTATTGTGAAGGCTACAATACAGACCCTTAAAACGCAAACAAGAGAAGGATTTTGTTTATGCTGACAGAGCAAATTGAGCAGACCAAAATCTACCTTCAAGTATTTATTTTCACATTGTGAATGTCAACATTCTTTTCTGTCTTCACTACAACTGGGTAAGGTACAGTCACTGAACAAACCAAGGTCAAACACATCCCTCCAAGGTTTCACTTGGCTAGATACCACTGGACTTACTGGTGCAAGCTCGGAGATATGTAATCAAGCAGGAGACTGCAGAGATTCCTGAGAATTTGGGGCGGAGAGAAGGGTGTATTTATTAGTGTTTTAAATTATAAACGGGTGAAAGATTAATTGTTAAAACAATAAGGGGGCCAGAGCCCAGAGGAGGCCCACAAGTGCCTGTGCAGCAGGGTTTCCCCCTAAGGCACAGCCCCCCACACACACACATGCCCTGACCTCACAGCATAAGGAGGGAGGGGAGGCTTGTGTAAGGAAAGGTCAAAATAAATATCTGAGGCATTTAAGCTGTATTTTTTCTACACTTTGATTTCTTTCATGGCAGCAGAGCTGTAAAACAAGACCTTTCTGGATTGAGCCGCCCATTCTTCAGGAGGCTTTCAAGGACCATAATTTCAGAAAGGGTTTTGCAGTCGACCCTTTGCAAGGCAAATAAATAGCCATCGAAAGTACATGCACATGTTTGTACTTTTCCACGGAGGGGGGGATCAATCGAATGATCTTTCAGCAGACAGCCCACGTGTGTGCCTTCCCTTCGTGGGGACTTCTGCACACCGAAGGATCCCAACAGCTAAACTGCAAGTGCTGCCAGAATGCAAGGAATTCAAGTGCGATGGCTGGACCCCAGCTATGCTGTCTGGAAGCACGGGAGCAACCTACCAGCATCCTAATGGCTGCAATTAACTTACCCTAGCACTAATTTATTTTTTTTTTTAAATGCCCCTTAAAAAAAAAAAAGACACAGAGATGCCTAGCACTTGCCCTTGTGCAAAATCTTTCCATCATAAAATGAAAGACTTTGGTTCCTGAAGGAGTTCAACATTACAACCAGTTCAGTATCAGAGTCTTTTAGCAATGCCTGCAGTTAGACACTTTGTGTGAGCTTAAGCAGAAGTATAAACAGGCAGAGGCATAAAACACAAAAGACATAAAATTGCCCATTGTGGATTTTTTGTAGTTGTTTTACATGGGTCAATCCGCAGAGTGCACAGGTCTTGTATGTCCCAACTGCCCCCACACATACACACTGATTACACTTTGAGGTGTACCGTTCTGAGATACCTCTAATTACAGATTAGCCTAAGATTCAGCAACCCAAAACACTTCCTTAAAAAATGTTATCTCTTCCAATGTTGCATTGGGGAGAGTTATTAACAAACACAGCAAAGCAAACCTCCAGCCATTAATTTTAGCCAACACTCGTTTCAACCACCTATGGGTCAGACCTTTTCACCTTTAGCTGATCCTACAGTGAAACCTTCCCTATATTACCTCTGTGAGAGCCTCCAGCCCCTTTTCCACTACTCTTTTTTCTTCACCAAAGTTTAAAGAGGGCTACTCCAGGAAACAAAAACTATGTTTACATTTCCACTGCTTGTCCAGCATATACTTCATGTTTGGGTTAACTTTAGGCATTTATTAGCGCAGATAGACGCAAGCATCACAGCTACTGTCTCCAGCTGCCGGATGGCTAAGCAGGCGAGGCGCAGGCAAGAAGCGGCCAGGATGCTCGTCTGGTAACCAGAAACTCCAAGCAGGTGTTTTGTCTTCAGCTCCCCTTCTGAGTCACCCGTCTGAGACTCACAGCACAGGGTCACCAGCCCAAGCAAGTCAAGAGTGATGTGTAAAGGGAAAAGGGAATATTTCAATACTTTTTTTTGTTGAGGTTTTTTTCTGGTGTGTGCGTGTGTGTTAATCATCTTATTTATGAGGGGTAGTCACTCCACCTACAGACAAGATCGGCGCTGGGTTTTCTCCTACTATTGCTATCAAGCGCATCTTTCAACAGTATTTGCTGATCCACCATATGAAACAGCAATTAATAAGTCAGATAGAGGAGTGTAGCACTAATCAAATCCAGACCTGCGCAAGAGGGAGCAGACACTGCACGGGAACCTGCACAAAAGGTTGGCTGTACAAGAGGCATTCGTGCCAACACATGGGCGCGAATCAAGACACGCTGCGACAGAAACTCAACATAGAAGAAAACACATTCATGGATGACACGCCACAGGAGAAACCCAGCTCACATGGTGACGCTTCTGATAATTTTTCTTTTGCTCGTATTGCCACGACGTCACCGCCTGCAGTTACCGCGTTGTGAAACAATCCCCTCTCAAAGGTGTTTCTGAGTGATGCCAAGGATGCCTTAAGCTAAGTAAGTACAGCAAATCAGAAACCTTGACTTTAAAGTAAACACGAAGGCTGTGTTTCTAGGAATGTAAATGAGACACCTGCACATCCAGAAAAATGGGAACACTACAAACATATTAAAAAAGTATGAAGCTCCCCCACCGGACTTTGTTTAATGAATATGCAATGCAATATTCAGTAAATAGTAATGATTTGGTGAAAAACAAGCCTTGGTTAGCTATAAGATTTCTATTTAGAGCTTCCTATGGCCACCTTTTCAAGGTGAGCACCGAATACCACAAGCAGTCTAAAACTCAGCAAGCAGAGTCAGGCCACACTACAAAGCCCTGTTAGGTCCAAACAGATGTTATACTGATCCAGGCAAGAAACAAAGGCATCTAAGATCACAGCCTGAGGCTCCAGGCAGTGCCAAGCCTGCAGTGCTCGTGTTCCTCTCAGTGAGCTATGCAAGACCTCCCAGGGACCACCCTGGAGGGCTGCCACCACTCAGGCGCTTTCGCTGGGAATCAGACGGCAAAATGGGCACGTTTTCACGTACCGATGGGATTGGGGCTGTGGGGCGGTTGTTATATTTCACTGGGTGAGCCATCTGATGCCGGGTGAGAAGCCTCATGCTTCAACCTGCGTGCAAGGTTAAAAGCTGAGTTAAACTGCACAGTATTTATGAAACACTGCAGGGAAGAAAATCAATAGCATCACATTTAGAGCCACTGTTCGTGGCCTTGTACACAAAACCTTTACCACTGCCGGGCTGGGCAAACGTACCAGTAGGCTCCAGTTCTGCCTTGTGTTCCCCAAAGCACTACGTAGTCAAACTTAGTCCTACAAAAACAAATTATGATTTTTTTATATCCTCATACCCAGATAGTACACAAGCACCCTCATGTCCTGTGTAACAATTATACAATCCCTTTCATAGATAATCCAGTATTTGGCATTTGGCTATACGTGATCTTTTCAAAGTTCAGAGTAAAAAGAGAAAAATAGTAAGATAATTTGCAAGGTTTTCCCAATACCATCAAAAAACACAGTCCACATCTTTTTCTGCAACGCTGGGGCTCAGTTGTTTAGACCTTAATTGTGAAAAGGTACGTAGCATTCAGATGGGGAAAAGGAAAAGACAAAACTGTATCTGTAACTCTCCTGTTTTGCTTTAACCTCCAGCGATTACTCATCTCCACAGCAGGAATCCAGAATATGTCTCTTCCTGCATACGCTTGTCCTCCTCTTGCCTTCAGTCCCACCCATCCGACGCTGGCTCAGCTGCGCACCTGAGGGATGTTTGGCTTGTGAAGGGAAAAAACAGTAAACAGAAGGAGAGAGCATCCCTGGTTCAAACAAATAAAAGGGCTATACAGCCAAAATACAATCTCAGGGAAAAACCTATCAAGAAAGTCGCACACCCTTACTACAGCCTCAGCGTAAAACTGATATACCAGTTTTCTGTTGTGAGGTTTGCATCTTGACTTAATCTCCCATCAAGAAACAACAACAATAACAAGAAAAAAGAGGATTTGGTATGGTTCTGGCCAGTACATCCACTATCCCACAGACACAGGGACTGGGAGGCGGAGGGATGAGAAAGGGCGCAGGCTTTCCTACCGCTCTTTGGGGCAGGGGCTAGAGAAGGTATCAAGTAAAGAGGAGTTTGGTTTTGCCTCACTCTGATATGGCCCATGCAACGTTTCTTCAGGAACAGTAACGTACAGTTGAAACTCTTCAAGACAAAGCTGAAAGCGTCTATGAGCGCAGCCCCGTGAGCCAACCAGAGGGAGATGAGATGGCTGCAGGGTGTTCCTGATCAGCAATATTAAGAACCATTTATTCAGGCTGAGCTGTACTCTGGGGAAGGAGACCTAGATGTTTATCTTCACGGCGTAGGTGAGACTTGAGGGACCTCCCTTCAGCACTCGAGCCTGACATTTTTAATCCAGGTTTTCTGTATTTGCAAGTGCTCTGACTCCAAAGCTAACAGTTTCCAGCCAACCCGGAGCCCCAGCGAGGGCAATGGAAGCCTCATCTGCACGAGTGGCTTTTTGCCAGGTCAGCCAGCCCGACATGCTGCATCCCCAACACACTCTTAGAGGTGGGCAAAACCCTTTTTCAGGTGGGTACATGCCATTGCGGCTGTCCCCAGGCTGGGCGAGCCATGCAAGCAGCACCGCGTTGCGGAGGCTGTGCCAGCGCGCCTGTGCCAGCCGGGGACCGTACCTTTCCCCACCCAGGAAAAAGGCCTGCTGCCTCTCCACCCCAAAATGCCAGCGAGAAGCCGGTGGCCAGCCAGCCATGTTTCTCTTTCAGTAGCCAAAGCTCAGATTCCCTGCCAGCTTTCCGCGGGCTGCAGGAGAAGAGGGATACTCAAACCGGCACAAAGCCCCATCAGTGGGAAGATAACCTGTTTAAAAGAAAAAAATACAAACACGAACAGGCTTGAACCAGCAGAGTGAGTTTGCATTGCGAAGATTCAGCACTTCTGATCCGGCTTTAAAAGGCCCTAAAAACAGCTTTCACAAACTGTCAATCTCCAGCCACAGTTTCCCAAGTGCTCGTTTCGACAGCAGGGCCAAGCCCAGCATCCCTCCTGCCCTCCCTCCCTCCCTGCTTCTCCGGCTGGTGCTGCTTTGCACAGCTGCAATTCAGTTTGCTGCCAGAGCTGTGCCAGCCCAGCTGAGGGGACGATGAGAGGGAAGGGCTGAGCTCTCCCAGCCGACACTTCTGCTGAAAGAAATGCCTGGGAAACAGCCGCGTTTAAATTTTGGGGTTTAAATTTTGAGACTCCCCTCCAAAGAAGAGCCTAAGAGTGGCAGTGTCCCCTTACTTTGTGACTTGAACCCTGCAAGGGTAAAACCCTAAAAGAAAAACTAAATGTGAAGCCCAATGAAGCCGACCTCATTGAACAATAAATCCCTCACAAACTGTATTATTCCCCACACTCCGCCCCTTTTCTAGGCTTGCCTAGACTGTAATTATCTGCAGGGTAAGTGCCAGCTTTCCTCCGCAGACGCACCTAGCACGTCACTGGGGCTGTGTCGCTCACTACTCCCAGCCTGCACAAAAATAAGGCAACAAGAGTGCTGCCTCTTACAAATGTGTTAATAATTTCCCCCTTACTAGATCATGTTCTCAGCGTTCCCTTTTATTTATTTTTTTTTTAAAATGTTTGAAAACTGCTGTTTTCAAGGAGGGGAAAGCTGGGACAACTGGAATACAAAGACGGTGAGAGGGCAGGAAGCTGTGGATGGGCACGTAGGCTCTTGAGTGCAGTAGCTGATTAAAGCAGAGGGCACACTGTGAAATAACCATGCCATCTATTATTATCAGTATACTCGGAATTTATAATGTTGAAAACCCCACACAGATAAACAAACAATCTCATCATGAGGAGACGCAGACACCCAGCTCTCCCAGCCAAATCAGAGGGAGAGGATTCACATACCTAAGAAACAGCTGAGCACTCGAGAGCCGGTATTGTACCCTATTTCCAAAAGCCGCTTGGTCTGAACTACCACCTCCCAAGCACAGCTGCCCTCCGAACTCACCTAACAGCTGTGGACTTGGTTCGGGAATTACTGGGGGTAGACCAAAGTCACCTTCCTCATCCGCTTCACAAAGCGATCTGAGCTGGGGAAGTTATGGGGGTGGAGGGAGGGAACACATCTGCCCTAATTTAGGGCATCTAACTGCTAGTTTCAGCTAGTTACCTTTTGATCAGGGTCTAAGACAGGTCAGATGAATCACCTGGAAGCACCTAGTCCTCTCTCAACCATAGATGCAACCAAGTCTGAGTAAGTAGGTAAGCCTTAGACATTAATTGCAGGTGTCCGAAATTCAAAAGCGAGGAGGCTCAGTGCGTAAGGTGCCAAAATTACACCACTGTATTTAGCAAAATAAAAATGGAAAGCAGTCAAAGAAAGAAAGGGAGGGGGAAATAACTCATTGGCTCACTCTTCATAGGATGAAAAGGCATACAAACACACCAGACAGATATGATTTTTCTTTTTCAACATTCATTATTTTTCCACCTTTCTTTCTGCCCTAAGTGCAAACACACTGGAAAATTGCCAAATTTCACTGTAACTTCCATAAACATTGTACCTCTATATCCAGCTATGTTTCAGTGTATCAACACTCTTTATCCATTACCCACAATAAGGCACAGTGCAGATTACAAAAATAGCCACATTTAAATAAGCACAGCTGTGTAACATTATGCAGTGAAGTTCCAATATAACCTGGTTTAGTCTTGCTAGCCTGGATAGAAGAGACAGGTTATAATTACATTAAGAAACCTCTTCTCTAACCCTGATAGAGACCTAAAGAAGATAAGCCTTGTCGACATTTGGGCTTTCTGTACTGGTTTTCTGTTTTGCTTCTGCCATCAATTTAAGGCAGAAGTGTGTACCGCAGCACTTAAGCCAACCCATAATTCATGGAAGCATCCAGAGCTGATTAGTCCTGTTGTATAATCAGGTCTCCTTGATACATCAGGGGACTGCTGTTCATGCAGGAGGAACGTACTGTGCCACTTTCATCATAAGCTGTATTAGACAGGATCCTTTTTTGCCTTTTATCAACCTGATTGAGCCTTGCATAAAGCTACTGATTGATATAGGAAATAAAAATGAATACATGTACACATATGTCTAAGGGACAGCTGTCACAGCTCCAGACATTGAAGGGAGGGCATTGATTTAGAAGTTCTGATTTTAAAGAAACTAGCAGCCTGCCAGAGCAGTTAGCATTACCTCCTTAGTATGTTAACATGCATGATTTATATTATTCTGATGTGCAGTACACACACAGTTCTCTCATACACTGAAAAATTCATGGCAACGACACAGAGGAGACCAAGCAACAACACAGCAGTGAGAGCTCTTAGTCAGAAGTTGCATGAAATGCTTGAATTGGAATATCCCAGCTATGGCTTTAATTCAACATAATAATTCAACCTCTTTGCATTATGTCCATCTTCCTAATCTTTTTGTCTTCCCTTTTTGTTGCCTTACCTTTTGCGGAGAGACAAAATTTGAGTCAAAATTAGCACTTCACATGATTTCATCATTCAAACCCTGATGAAGATTTTGCTCAAGATTTCCAGCAAAGAGAAGAATAGCTAAAAGCCCAGCACAAACAATGAGACCATTCCAGCAAACTTTTACTTGCTTTTTACTACTTTCTAGCCCACGTGAGTATTTCACTCCCAGATTTAGAAAGAAACCGTTTTGAGCCGAATTTACTGTAACTTTGTAAAAGGAATGCTGAACAGAGATAACTGTTTCCTAAAGATACAGCAAGCAACTGAAGTGTACAGCAACCAAGCATCACCCTGCTGAAAAACCCTACTCTGTGCATTGTAGTACTTCGATACTGTCATGTGAATGACGTTGGGCCTGATCTTAGAAGTACACCCACGTGCCAGCAAACCCTTCTCTGTCCCAACCCTCAACCTTTCTGAACCAAACATTCAAGGTTCAGCGGCAGCTGAAAGTCACTCTGGTTTAGCGCTGGGCTCAGTACAGCAAAACTTGAGAACAGCTGAAATAAAGAGAGTGGTAATAACCTGAACCAATTCTTGGTCCTCATTCAGTCCATCTTCTTGACTTAATGATTTGGGGCAAACAACAACTAACAGTTTTCTGTTCCTAACACATCACTGACAAAAGCTAAGCCAGGACGAGGACCAGCCGCCTTAGGAAAACAGTTACAAAGACTTCTCCCAGATTAGTGTATTTAATTTCTGTTTAAGTTGATTAGATTTGTGATTTGGGAGTGGGAAGAATCCGAGATGAAAAGGCAAATGCTGGGCTCCAGGTCAGGATTAACCCCAAAGGCAGCACGGCAAGGTAAAGTTAAGTTTCCAAAATAGCAATCTCCCTTGGTGCAGGCAGTTTAAAGTCACTGGCTGGCACTTCTCTTTTCTCATCATCAAGGAAAAAAAGAAACAAAGCAACATTTCATCACAGGGAAGTAGAGAAACATTATTAATAGTTACCACAGTGTTCCTTGATTTCTCCTCTAGTCTGTGAAAGGAAATGGTTTGTTCTTAGTTGATAGGCAAGGGATGGTTTGGACTTACAAACCAACAGGGACATACAGGCCTGATAAAGGGGGGAGCTTTCTGTTCCCAACGAGCACAGTATCTACAGAAGTACTCGACTCCCTCTGTTCCTCAGTCCCTTGCTGGGGGTAAAACTGGTACCTATCAAGAGCAACTCCTCTGTTCAGCCTCCCCTCTCACCCCTTGGCAGTGCTGAGGCACTCTTTTTTCCTGAAAGTACACCATCAGGAAGGGGCTGTAGTAGGTACTAGCATCCCCATCTCCCCTCTTCCAGGTGGAAGAACTACCATTAACAACTAACCCGCCATCCTCTCTTTCACCCGAACAGTATTTCGGTATTCTTAGATGTGCAGATTTGGGACTTCTTAGAAAACACTGTATGTGATGATACATCACACAAAGCCGTATGCATCATACCATCTCCTTCCCAAACCAATCAAACATTTATTCATGCAAAGTATTAAAATTTCAATAAGAAAGCGGGATTGATTCTACCAAGACTCTCCTATAGCACAGTGGCTGGAATAGCCTTCAGGGGGCAGGAGATAAGGGATCACATCCCAGAGGAAGAGCTTGCATCCTCATTTCCAGCTAGCCAAGTGCTCTTGCTAATGCGCTACAGAAGCACCACCAGCATTCCCTCTGTTTTGCGAGTGCTCATGACGCTGCTTTCAGGGCTGCAGAGTCCTAGCACAGCGATTTTCTGTAGCCCTAAGGTAAGTCTTAAACTCCAGTTACAACCCCGTTGCACACAATTCTTACCAGCATTTTACTTGCCTGCATATACGGCTCTCCAGTCAGCAGGCTGGTTTTGTTAAATCCACCTTTAAGGCATCTGCTCCCCCAGAGCCTTGTAGGGGTGCACAATTTGTGGTGATGGTTTCACATGGTAGCAAGGCACTGCCCACAACCTTGCCTGGAGTCTACTTAGGGTCTAACCCAAAAATGGAGCAGATGTTATGAACATTAACATTAAGAAAAGGGTGGGAAAAGAATTATGAGGGTTCATGCTGCCCAACCATGCCTCCCTCAAAAACATACCATGTTTTCTACAGCATAATTAGTAGAAAACTGCCTCCTCCCCTATCATTAGAGGGACTTTTCTGCTACTGCCAACCCAGGTTGGCATGGGGTCAAGCAGGGAACCCATTCATGGGACACCAAACCATACTTCATTTGCCTCGTAACTGGAAATTCCACCCGGACTTCCCAGTTTATCAAATGACTGGCTACCGTGCTTTCCATGCCCACAGTGAAGTCAACAGACACAGAGAGAGGTGGACTCTGACAAGCAAGAACAACCAACACCCTACTTTCCAGTTCCCCTTTTTTAATCAGTGTATTTTCCAGCCCCGCTCCCAGTGACGGTAGCCCTCTGCAGAGTAGAAGAAATCCCCTGGACAAGCAGAAAAAACCTCCAGGCAGCACGTTTTGCAACCCAGGTCCAGGAAGTCTGCAGGACTTTGGCAGAAGGGCAGGTGGTGCAGGAAGTCCTATAAACTCGGGATCAGAGTCTACGGAGCCCTGGCTGTGACCTTAAAAATGGATTTCATGAGTAATTCAACCTTGACCGGTTGCGCACCCATACGTGGGCTTGGCACAGTGTGTTTAAAGCGGTTACTGGATGACTACTATCAAGATGAAATGCACTGCTAAACTCTGCCTATAAGCAAGGGCAACAATCAGCTTCTACAGATTATCATTTATCATGGCTCTTACAGATGAAAGTTAAACATGCCAATCAGACTTCCAGGCACCAAAGCACAAAGAAAGAGAAAATTTGCAAAGACCACCTCAAAAACCAGTTCGTATTGATGCATATATCTGCATTAATATAAAGAAAAAAAACCCTTACTCCCTCGGGCACAAGTCAAAAATTGTGCAAACAGCTGGACGTTGCATTTTAAAAGCGCATTAGGCAAGCATCACTAAATTGACAGGGCCTCTGTGGAAGGATGCTGTGCTTGTTAGGGGTATCCCTATGAGGCTGGGTTGACATTGCCTTCTCAGAGGAATGGAGAGCTTGCTTGAGCAATTTGCTTAATGCTGAATCTATTTTAAGAGCAGTGACCCAGATCTTTGTTTTGTCAGCAGATGACTTGTATAACAGAGATGAATTGACAAGGAGTTAAACCGGCATTGGGCAACGCCACAGTGCTAACAAGCCGAGGCAGAGGCAGGTGACGGAGGAAGATGGCACCGCCAGGCTCTCCCACCTGAGCTTAAGCTTTCCAACCTGCAGTCAGCCAGAGGGTCATTTCTAGCTAACATAAGCCCTGACACAGATATAGCCTAATCGGCTAAGTGACCGTGCCCCTACGACCTGCAGCCACACTGGGAGCATCTTTACCATGGCTGTCCATAGTAGCAGAGTCCTCTTAAAACACATCTGGTCTCAGAGTAAGAAGCGGGGTGAACCAGAGCCCTTCAGTAGGAGTTTCACCAGTGTTTTGCACGCACCAAACACATCCTCTACCCAGTCATACATAACCTCCCTGATGCTTCCTGAGAAATGAGGATCTGCCCAACACCCCTCTTTGCCCGAGGCAGGAGGTAAGAGGGAAATGGCCGGGCCAGTGCCCACAGGTGAGCTGCCTGCTCAGCTGCATCTGAGGGGTACAAATCACTCCATCCACACTCACTATTGGAAAGAGCTGCAGAGACTGAGGAGACATTTAGCCTTGACAAGTGTCGTTAGACACTTGTCTAATCTTAAGCATGCTTTTTATTACTGGTGATTAACATGGAACTGAGCGCTTGGCAAATCCGGAGGGGAGAGACTTCATGGAAGCCCTAAGGCTGAGGGAAAAGGAGGATTGCTAGCAGGCGGCTGGAGAAGACCAAGCTACTCAGGTGGCTTGTATTACATTTTTTGTCTGGGAAGGTCTTTTGTTTTAGCTGTCTCCAGCATTTCTTAAATACCTACAACCGTATGGAAAACAGACTGAAGAAAGATTAATTTCCCAAGGACTGAATATTCTGAAGGATGGAGAATGCAAAACTCAGAGAAGAAGAAGATACCATTGGGCGAGGGGAGGGAAAGTCACATAAACCGTCTCCAGAAAGGGTCTCCCAAGAGACAAACAACTGCAGACCTGGTCAAAATAAGGAGAAAGAGGGAAAGACTGTCAACTTGATCACAGGCCTGCACCCCTAGCCAGGTGAAAGCATTTTTAGCAGCCCTGCTTTGCATGGGAACATGTTGATTCCTCACAAAAAAATATCACATTTGCACACATGAGATCAGTGCTTTTCCCTTAAAGATTTGTGTTCTTGCTAGGAAAGATACCTGCACTGTGAATAAGCAAACTAAGCTCTCTCAGGGGCGGATTTTTTTTTTTTTTTTTTTTTTATCCTCTGCAGTCCAGAGTCTGCCTGCCCAAGGCACGTGAGTGATAAAGCAGCAGCAAGAATAGACTATTTGAAACAGCTACAAGTGACTGCTTATGGCTGGGTTTTGGGGTTTTTTTTCCCTTGACCTCCCTCTCCATTCAGTGTTTTGGGAACACCACTGCACTGCCTGACATAAATCACACGGGGAGATAACGTGGGTATATCTGCTCAGCAGAAATTGCCTATGCCCGTGGCTCCCTGGCAAGGCAATTTTATCCAAATGCTGGAAATGCAAAGCAAGGAGCAGGTGAAAGGTCCAACCTTTGCTCAGCCAGGAGCTGTGAGGGAGAAAGCAAACAGGCACAGTGGCCAGTGGCACCTACATGCTCATGGCCTGTAGACAGACAAATATCCTCCAAATACAACTCGATGGGAGACTAAGATCCAGACCCCTGCTTTAAAACGCACAGGGAGAATCAGCTTTTCTCCAGTCCAAAGCAAAACCCACCTAAATAGTTTCTGACCAATAATAAAATAACATAAAATAAAATAAAATAACATAACGTAAAATAAAATATCCCAAAGAAAATAGATGGGGCAAATGCCCTCCTAGCACCCCTGCCTCCAAACCCTGCCATCCCTGGATGCACTATAACAACACTCTAGCAAATTGCTGCCCATGGCAGAGAAAGAAAGCGGTCATTAGAAACAAATATGTATACTTGCACTTTTAATAATAGATTTTTAACAAAGTATAGGATGTAGCAATAAAACCAACCTCATGCTAATACAATGAAGTTAATAAAATATTTCTTAAGCAACAAATTTCAGGACCAGAGCTTTCTGGACCTCCCAGAGTTGGAAACGTAGCCTTACGGCCAGGTCCACAGGGATCACTCTGCCCATCACCGGGATGTGACTATGGCCGATTATGCCCAAGTGCTCATTCCACAATGAAAGAGGATCATCGTGGGGGCAGCGGGCAGGGGCAGAAAAAAGGGAAGATGAAGAAAAATTTCAGAATCCTGCAGGCTTAAAAAAATCAAAAGTAATTAAAATCACACAGAAGTCAAGTCTACTACCAATTTATCAAATATTTAATACAGAAAACCCTTAAGCGCACCACTGTCAACTGAGCTTGAGAGGAATGTGCTCCTTTCCCAGCATATGGCTTAATCTGCTCCCAGGATGCCTTTCTTTACTCAGTAATTTCAGTTTAAACAGAAATGAACTGTGGATGTACATTTTAGCTCAACGACTGCCTTTCTTTAAACAGACCCCAGGTAAAAGGGGCATTAACCTCCTCTCCCTCTGCCTGTTCAGCACTGCTTATCACTGAGATGAAGGAGTATCTTTTCAAAGCGCGCCCTTTAGTCCTTCTGGTGCCTAAATGTGAAGCTCCAGCAGTGCAATGCCCCCCAGAGCGGGACGTGTGTGTCGTCCCCCCAGCCCCAGCTCTAATCTTCAATCAATCCCAGCATGGAGAGCATGAAACACAACAGGTTAAATTCAGCAGAGCAGGACAAACAGGATCTGTGTCCACGCAAGAGCTTCTCTCTCCCGAGTTTGTTCTAGCAATCCAAACACTTCAAGGGGTCAAGTTGGAAATCTGCTGCAATTTAAACTCTTCCCAAGAACGTAACCCGCTTTCAGCAATTCCTGCATGGGAGGGGCCCAGATCAACAGAGGGAAGTGAGTGCTTCCAAAGTATTCAGGCACCTATATTATTATTGAATTTGCCATATAGGAGCAATTAACAGTGATTAGAGCCTTTTGCCCACCCAGTGCATTATAGAGGTCAGCACCAATCCCTCCAATAAACAGATCTGCCCATTTGCCCAGACTTCCTGCTACTTTTTGTCCAGCTAAATCTTCAAGAAATACACAGTCCTAAAGTAACCAGATAGCAGCCTATACCTTCCCTTAATGCCTTTTCAGCCTGCTAGTACCGTACACACCCCATCTGAACAGTTTTCCCCTGGAATCAGTGCAGCTCCTCAGCAAATGAATCTCTGTCCAGATGGTGGTCTCAGCAGAAACTCCTCTAAGTACCTCCTAATACCTAAAAAACAGACTTGGCTCAATCCTTCCACAACTGTCACCTCCTTGCAGATCAAGGGAGTCAGGAGAGGCGGGGGGAAGGAAGGAATCTTAAAAACAGCTTGAGCAATAGATGAGATTGTGGTTTTCCTGGAAAAAATGCTATGTGAGTGCATTCAAAATTGCAGATATCTGAGTGGGAGAGTTTTGATCTTTATAATTTGTTGCCTGCCACTACCAGAAAGACCACTGCATTATTATCCAGCACCTGAAAGACTGAATAAGGATACAGTGGCAACCAGCGTGCATAATGCTGGAGAGAGGTACGTCAGCTTCTTCTTCATCCCCTGCTGCTCACAATACGGCATAAGGCCACAGACACTCTCACGCATGCCTCAATGCATCCATAAGGTGAGAAAAATCTGAATAGTTAACTAATTTTACTTGACCTGGTAAACTGGCAGACTGGGAAACTGTGAGTATAGTAAGCCTGGCATGTCCCACAGCTCTCCCACCCACTCTGTGCCTGGGGAGGGCAGGGAAGCAGTTCCTGGGCAGTATCATCCGAATCAAGGCAGAGGGACAGGCGGCTCCTGAGGGGAGAGCATCACTCTTGCGCAGGGAGCGGATGGCCCCAGCCACATTCAGGAAGGAGAAGTGCAACTGGCAAGGAAAACAGTGACTAAGCTCCAGGCTCAAAGGGCAGTCAGCCACTCCACATCTAAAGTTCCCCCACCAAATGTTATTATCATCCCGAGGAATTAAACGAACCATTTCAGAAGGCTGTGATGCCCACACAGTCTCAGGGGAACGATCGCACAGGCTAACCCACAGAACAAGAGACAGGATGTGGTGGCGGTCCACGTGGAAGCTGCAAGCCAACAAGCTGAGGTCAGACCCCCGGGGACGACCTGCTCACCTCCCTTGATTCCCCCACTCCCTCTCTACCAGTTGCCTAACACTTATAGTCTTACATACTGCCATTCGGCATTTACAGAGGCACTAGGCACGTCCTTATACCTAAAGGACCGGGAAACAAAATTCATGTACACCAAATGTCCTACAGTGAATTGCACTGAGCATCTAAAAGTCGCAACAAATTCTGGAAAGCCAGAAGTGTTGCAATGGTTTAAAACAGAGCAGTCGAGGTGGGGTGGTGCTCTCCTGGATGGCAATGCTGGTAACATATGTCACAGAAGGAAAAAATTTTAGAGCAGGGTGTTACAAATCAGTTGTATTAAATTTTAAACCATTCCTTCTCCTTTTATCTTTCTGACAGAATGTCTTTTTTACCTGCCACACCCAACCTCAAAATAAGTATCAGCTAAACTACAGTTTATCCAGCTCCATACTGCCTTTTCCTCGCCTGAATATAATTAACAGCCACCTCCAGTTTAAAAAGAGATTCCTTAACCTAACAGCTGCATCAGAATCAGTACTGAAATGCCTTGAGAGTTTTTGCTTAAACCCACACTTTGAAAAGTCATGATGGAGTTCATTTTCTTAAGTCTGAAGATAGAAGAAAGTGAAATGTTTTGCTAAGACTTGTTCTGCATATGTGTAAGAAAGCTCCCCTCTGGAAATGCATTTTGCAAAATCATGCAGAGAAATAGCATGAAGCCATTCTCTTTGTAAAAGAGCAAATTGATTTGCAGAGGCTGGGTTTGAGGCTTAAAGGGGCAATTCAGAGATAAGGCAGCAGTTCAATTTTGTTTTTACAAAAAGAGTTTCCCAGAACTCTGTAAAATACCTGTCCTAAACATTTATCCACAAATTGGTTAAAGACTGCTTTCTTTCCAATCTGCAGCAGCACTTGCACCAAGTAGCTTTGTAAGAAAACCCAGTCCCAAACAACAAAAAAAATCCCAACAAAGTCTACTTGGTAACAGTAGAAGGCTGTATTTTGGCAGTGGATGCAAACAGTGCAGAATTGAATCAGCTACTGGCTATCCCACAGCTGGGCCACACCTGGATTAAAAAAAAGTCAGAAAACAATAGCAAGCCTTGTAGTCAACGAGAGGTGCTCACTTTGCTCAAGAGGATGAGCTGAGACCCGGCACTTCATCCAGCACCAACCACGATGAGCTGCAATCCCTTTTTTTAAACAAATTTGCAGCAGACACCAGGACAGTTTGCCATCATGGGCACAGAGCCAAGGCCAGGTTTTGATCCTGCACTTTTTGGGAAGGATGGCGATGCCCGTCCTGGGAGCCCCACACCGTTGTGCCTCTCCCCTGTCCAGCCACCCCTTTGTCCTGCCCGCACTGAATAAGTTGGTTGTGCCCCATTTCTTCCCTCCTCCCCCAAAAGAAACAAAGGGCAGCAGTCTCTAATGGCTCACGACCGAGGGATCTGGGGCTTGGTTTATTACATGCTTAACGGAGCACTGAATTACTGGTGGTTATTGCCTAGTTTAACTGCTTTCCTTAAAAGAGAAACATGAGCAAACAAGCACGTGTCACAAAAAAAAAGCCCCTATTCAGACAGGAGCTGACGGGAGAAAAAGCATCCAGGGTTTACAACTGTTTATTAGCAGTTTTGCATTCAGGTACCGGCTGAGGTTGCAGCGAAGACTAATGCAAAGAAATCCCCATCTCGTCCACCACCTCCTCAGGGGGCTTGTCTGGCCCTGGATTTACCACCCAAGGTTAGCACACACTAAGTACCCACGGCTTTAACTATATGGACTTAGCATGTGTCAAGGGTAGCGTGCCTTGTCTAGACAAAGCCTTTCAATGCACTTTAGTTAGCATATACAAACCTCACACCTTCAATCCCGGCTGAGAGGAGCCCTGGCAGAGAGCATCCCCGCGGAGCTCGTCCGACTGCCGCCTCCGCCAGCGGGGAATCCCCTAACTTCAGAAGATGGCACCACAGTTTTGCCCAAAAGACAGGGGGAAAGAAAATAAATAAATTTTGTGATAGCCACCTGCCATCTTACCCCAGGGGAGCAAAAAGACAGACCACAGACCATTTTCCTTCTCTTGCTCAGCTGACAGGTAACGACTGTGATGCCTCTGCCTCCACCTCGCAAGCAAACAGTGCTGCAAGAAGAGGTAAAGTTGAAGCCTTCATCTTGGGCGCAGATCTTCCCAATGCCCAATAAAGAGGGTCTTTAATAGGCTTTCTCCATGGGGAAGCAGAGAGTAGGAGAAGAGCAAACAGGCTCTCTCACTCCCATCTACCTAGTCATCTATTTTTCGTGACACTTGTAAGGATTTTAGACCCGTACCCCAAACCAAAACACAGCTGAAATCAGCCCTGAGGTTGAAAAAGTGTTGAGGACAGGGTAAAACGGACGGAGCCTCATTTCTTTGGAAAGCCAAGGTAAAAAGAGACCACAAAAAGAAGATCTAAAGAAGGTACAGAATGCGTGTGGAGAAGCACATTAATGAGAAAACAAACAAACCTCACCCACCTTGGCAGAACTACAGCCAATACCAGAGGTCACATGGACTTAACCATATCCCATCTATTTGTTAGTTACTTTTATACCAAAAAAAAAAGAAAAAAAAAAGCCACAGACAAGCCTAGAGGAAGAAATGCAAAGGATGATGAATGTAGAGTTTAGAGGAAGGGAGAGCGGCGGGAGGAATTCACCCACATCAGATGAGTATGAGGGAAGAGAGTGAGAAGGGCAAAACAAACCAGAGAGAGAGAGAGAGAGAGAGAGAGAGACCTACCACCATGAAAAAAAGGGCAAAAATAGAAAATTCATTCTATGAGAAAAGATTAAAGAGTAAGCCAAAGTTGTTAAAGAGATGGGGAACTTCCAAAAACTGATATTTCTAGAAAGAATACTTTTTTCTCTCAAGTCTGACAAAGGAACATTGTCTCGAACCAAAAACGTGCAAGCCTTTGCCCATGGCTCTAACCCCAAGCTGCAGAGCCAGGCTGATACCCAGTTTACTTCCACTGACTTCAGCAGATGGGGCCTGGTCCTGGACAGCCAAAGTACTTCTAGCTTTAGAAAAATAATCTAAACTAAACCAATACACACCTGAACACTGCAGTAAGGAGGATTACCTCTACCATGCTCTTATTCCACTGCACTTCCTTTTCTCTCAAATGACATTTACACCTCTTAAATTATAAATATATAGGCAGCCTGCATAATCTGTTAAGGATATTACTCCTGCCGGCCTAAGACAGCAAAGACATTCAGAACATTTCCCTCAAAACATTCAAATCATAAAATCACGTATTTGTTGAAGAGAAGTTTGGCTCAGGCGCTCACAAGACTTTTTCTGCCGTAATGCAGAACAGTTCCTGAAACTAGGTGGTTTTGCTGACGGTTGTGATTCAGATGCAAGTCTCTAGTCATTTCAGCGTGTTGTTTTTATCATCTTTCAAAGCCGTCCGTAGTCACTGTTAAAAGAAACCCACAGAATTCAGCGCAGCAGAGGCGAACCCACTCTGTGCACTGCGAGGAAACTCAGCACTGAGCATCTTTGGAACGGCCCCGTCTGTCTCTCGGGAAGAGCAGCATCTCAAGGTCAGGTTATAAACACGGCTCTCAGGGAAACACTCTGTACTGCTGCTGGGTGCCCAGTCGGCACAGGAAAAAAGGAATGGCCTTTGAAGGTGGACAAGCTATTAAATTTTCACTAGGTGAAACGTTTACCAAAATAAATCCAGTCCTTTCCACTCTTGGTTATTATCAAAACACATATGGTAACTGACATACAATTAATGGAGCTTTAAACCAAGAGTTCTTGGAAGGAAAACGCGCTCCCAACTTTTCAGCTAACCTTGACAAAAAGCCAGGTTTTGGTAAAGTTCAGCAACACAAGGGCTTTACGAGATTTCCCGTTTATTGGGCACCTCTCACTCTCACAAGCAGCGGCTCTGAGCAGAGGAGGTGAGAAGAGGCTCTGCCAAGTCAGCACCATCCACCACCACTGACACAGACTGACGAGCAGTCAAAGCTCGGCAGACCAAACTACCACCTCACAGGTACTGTACCACCCACACCCTCTTCAATGGGTTTTCACGGACATGTGCCATTTCACATCAGTCAACAGTTCAGGCGATGGCACCCGCAAAAAGAATTTCATCTCCTCTTCTCCTAAGCACATTGATCCTGCAGAGTGAATGCATATTAACACTAACACGACATTTTAATATCCAAGGCTACTGGCTTTGTTTCCAAACTCCCAAGGACCTACAAACTAAGTTGATGCCACCTTTACAGATTTTAAATGCTGTTCATGCTCCCTTTTCCAATCTCCTCCTATCCGAGTTACAGAGAAAGATTAAAACCCACATTATGGTGCTACTGGGTCAGTAGATTCTCCAGCGGGTTGAGATACCTCCAAGACCTGGTGCTTTCAGCACAGCTCTGTACTGTGTAAGCAAGCAGGACCCCTCTCCCTGCTGGAATAAACTAACCAGATACCACCCAAGGCGTTTCAGCTGTCTGCTTAACCTTCCCTTCTCCTTTCTGCAACAGGAAATCCTACTGGTGGGGAGCACAAAATAAAACCTTCCCCTTTCCCATACAGCCCAGTGCAACCACACCGTATGTATACAAAACATACTTCCTTACAACAACAGCACGTGCTGACTACACGCTTTGCTATCAAAAAGCAAAGAGGTGCAGAGCAGCAGCAGAAGAGGACGCTCCAAAGTCAAACCCTGGTCGCAGCAAGGACTTGATCTGCAACCGAAGTAGCAGTGTCAGTGACAGCAGTTTCACTGCCCGTTTCTCTCTTCCTTTCCCAAAGCCCAGTGCAAGCGCTGCCACAATACTCCGTCCATGAGGAGGCACCTCCAAACTCAGCAACTTAGCCGGAAAGAAGTCTGCTCAAGAACTAATACATTTTTATTCCTAAAGAGGAAACCAGAGCACTCTTCCATTACCTCAGAGGAAACCTAAGGAAAAGTAGCATTACTCAGGACTGATTTACTGCCTCAAGCCATTCAGAAAACCATAAAGCCAGTGACATATAAGACAAGCAACTCATTCACAAGAGCTCTTTGATCTTAAATGCAAATAAAATTAGGTCAATATTAAAGATTTTCATTCCTTGCCATGTAAGACTTCCACAAAGGCTAAGAAAAGCTTTTCCCATCCCTTCTTTTAACACTCAAGTTATTTAGCAAGTAACATTTCTTTCACATGACTTGAAACATTTTCTCCATATTCATTTATCATTGCTCCAGAATTTAACTCTTGGCGAGAACCTAAAGCACATGGGGGGGCTGCATAAAGCGTTCTCCATAGCCCCCAAGGACAACTCGGATCAGAGAATTTCATTGCGTTTCACGTGGGGGAAAGGGAGGAGCAAAGCGCACCCTTCCCAACACTTGGATTAAAAAAAAAAAAAAGATTTTTTGGTAATTTGTTATTCAAAGCATTCCAGCGATTTTTAACAGATGAAGAGGAGAAAGCCTGCGCCGTCACTATTAATAGGCTGACATTCTTTCTTCCCCCGCAAGACCACACCAGAAACACAGGCGAAGGCGACAATTTAAGGGAGTCTGGAGGCGTGCCAGCTCTGCCAAAGCCCCAACCCCTGCAGCGCAGGGACTCCTCCGAGCCCGTCCCTGGGCGAGCGCATCAGGTGCAATGTACAGTGCTGGTGTACGTAATGCCTGCCATGAAATCAGGGAGGTCCTTTACATCCAAGACGTCCCCGCAGTTCTCAGCACTGCATCTTTTGTTCCTTCTCCTGTGACAGTGCACCATTAACTTAATCTGCCAAAATAACAGCGGATTGCAGGATAAGCTAAGGATATAGCATCACCTTGCATTTTTGGTTTAACATGCTTGATTGTGTTAGGGTAGCTTTAAAATTTTATTTATTTGCTTTCTAAACCAACCAAGAGCTCTCATACGCAGCAAAAGGCCCCTGAAGCTATCCCTGTAATGTGATATCTGCTCATAAACATCAATATACCAATTTTAAAGGAGTTAACACTGCTATTTAGGTGTGGTAAAATATCCTAATACCTGCCCCACCTCTGTTACAGAGAGCAATACAGTTAAATGTGAGCAATTCAGTTCAGGGCTTTCTGCAAAACTCATTTAAACACAAAAACCTCACTAACTGCAAGACAGCACATAACAATTCCACCGCAAACACAAGCGAAACAAGCAGGGGTACCATGAGGCTCGCCCTACGAGATCCACCTGCCCAGTTGCCCAAGAACATTTAGCCCCTTCCTCTGGGCGGCTCTTAAGAGACAAGAGGGTCAACATGCAAAGTCTTCCCTCTCTTTGGCTTGGGTAAGCGTGAAAGCTGAACCCAGCTATCACTAAGGCAAAGAAGGGATCTCTTTTGATTAAAGCACAGAACTTCACATCCAGAGATTTGGATTATGCCTCTGTCTCATATTTCCAGGGTGGCTGGGAATAAATTACATCAGTTCCCTGCTGTACTTCCCTCCCACATCCTCACTCCGAAGTAAAGCACAGTGGATAACTTGGGTATCAGAGAAGCAGCACACGAGAGCTTCACTTCCTTCTGTGTTTATATGGGAGATTACCACCCAACTGATAGCTTGGTTTAACAAATGGTGTGGAATATGAAACTTCAAGTACTTCAGGAACATCCGCTGTAGCTGCTGAAGGAACATGCCGTATATTGCCTCAAAAAAACCCAAGTGTTAGTTAGAGAAAAGATACTCGGATTATCAACAGATTGAGATTTAAAAATGAGATTCACAATCAGATTGAATTCTACTAGCTGAGCTTACAGCTACAGAGAAGCAATACTACGACATGGCCGGGGGGGGGGGGGGGGGGGGGGGCGGGAAATAACAAAAACCCAAACAGGTTTGATGGGAAAGTATACCTCCTTGCAGAGAAGCACACCTTTGAAAAAATAGCTTGAATGTCAGGCACTTAATTACAACCCTTATCAACATCATCAAAAGAGCTGAAGTATTTCTATAATTCCCTCCTGAAAAACAGTAACCTAGAAAAAAATGTAGAAGTATTTCTCTGTAGAAGTATAATTTATCTGAACAGGAAAGACCCCAGAGCTTACTGCTGAGGGCACAGAGAGGAGACACGAGGCACTGACTGCTTTTCACACTGATAGTTCTTCTCAACCAGATCCCTCAGAAGTTCTGCAGAAGTAAACCTGTCTATATCTAAGTTCCCAGCCTTCATACAAGAGTGTGGAGATATTAACTGAGGGCAAGCACGTTCACCTCTTGGTAAATGTATGCAAAAACAGGTCACTTATTTATGAGTTTTTCACAAAACAGGATGCTTCCCTCCCAGTGATGGGCAAGAGGGTTTTTACGTGTAATTCGCTTTCACACATCCACTTACAAAGGCATCTTTACTCCTGCTATATATCCCACAAAGACGACAGACTATATGAGCTACTACATGCATGGTACAGAGTGGGGTCAACCTGTCCGACCTTAGACATCTGGAAGACACACAACTGAGACATTCATCCTAAGTTCCCATTATAATTAACAGACAAAGACTCAAGTAAAGAGCAATTTGCCTCACCTTAGGGTAGTTACCTCCGGAGGCCACTCCCCTGTCCTATTTCTCTCCACTGTGAGTCCTAGAGCACACATCTCAGATTTAGACAGTAGGCAGCCCACCTACTTAAGCCCCTTTCAGAAGTACCATCCAAGCCCACTGCACAGAAACAAGCTGTAAATTACTGACCAGATGTGCACATCTGCAGCTCTCACTACAAAGTGCATTTTTCACCTATCAGGCCACCATAAAATAACTGGAGATACACATTGCTATCAGTTTTTTTGAGACGCACAAAAGAAACCCCATTAGGGCTTCCAGTCAGCAAATACCTCATCATTCTATGCAAACAGTGCTGCACCAGTTTCCCCAAGAATGATTTTGATTATTGCAACAGCACATGCTAGAGGCACTATAGCTAAGGGTCCATCAGCATTTCATACCCCTACCTGCAAGAGCTTGTAACTCAGCTACAAGTATTCCCTCTTGATGACAGCCTTGTAAGATGGCACATTTGTGCTTCCTTTTCAACATTCTACAGAATCTTCCTTGTGAAGCACAAAAACGAAGAAAAATAATGAATCATAATGACATTGGGGAGGTCCCTGTTTTTAAGATACATAAAACCAAGTGAGGCATTGTACAATTTACTATAACACATTAAGGCTTATTGACCTTAAGTTTTTCTTTCCTGGGTTTGAAAACAAAACAACCCAATACCATTAGATAGCTCCAAGTGTAGGGGGCAGGCTTTAAGACAAGTTTATTTTGGTTTGAGCTTACTGTTTAAATCAGAATCATGAACTCTTGCCCACTGTCACCCCCTAAAGCTACTCTCACAAAATCCTGGGAAGAAGGAATTGAAACTACCAGAGCTTAACTGCAATTGCCTTGTATTTTTAAGACTTCAAGTAATTTTTAACATTCCCAAATGCAAAAATCCCAAACAAAGTGCATCAGCTTTGAGGTAAACCAGCAGGAGTAAACTATTGCCTTGGTAGTCCTCAGAAAGTTAATAAAACTCAGATTTGGTGCAACCAAATATTTCAAGCTGCTGTCATTCTTTTACCTACCTAAGTAACGTCCACCCATTTCACCTCTGTCCTCTGGTGAAGCTGCCAGGTGCAGGAACCAGAGCAAACATGTCAATACCATGGACTGGTACAACACAAAAAGATGACAGCCCAAACATTCAAACCTAAGACCAGCCCAATTTTCAGAGCCCTAAAACGTCCAGTGAAGCTAAGGGGAACTCCATAGGCATACCAAAAAGAAAAGTCACTTTTGGGGATAATACAACACAGAGTGAGGAGCCAAAGACCAGGTAGATGGGTGTTACGGATGGACGTGAGGTCCAGCATTTCCATGTGGAGCGCGGCACTAGAAAGAAAGCCTTTGGAGGCAGGTAAGGAGTGGGGCAGCACCTGCACCTCCAAAGCTGCAAATGCAAGGCGCCCAGAGGGATCTTTTAGGACATCTCCGGCCAAGCTGGTGGGAGGAGGATGAGGAAGTGGGCCTCACCAGCAGCCCGAGAGCCAGGGAGTTAATGGGGCACTCAAGGCACACAGGGGCAGGGGAGAAAGCAGACGAGCAGCCACGGCACACCACCAACAGCCCCAGCAGCCACGCTGCTGATCCCAGCCCACAGCAGACCCTCTCCAGGGGCAGTGCTACCTTGCTCCAGGCAGCATGTCCCTTCAGCCCATGCGGCTCCTTCAGCCTTAGGTACAAACCCATGAGTCACCGCGATCCCTGCATGGAGAGCAGCTCTTATCAACGCGCCATGCGACAGCTCCAAAGGGAGGTGACGGAGACATACCAGATAAGCACGACAATACCAGTATAACTGCATCCACGTTAGGAGTTTTACCACATTAGCTGTTTTATTACTAGACAGGCTGATCAGGACCTGTTGGCACTTGTAGTGTCCTGTTTGTAAAGCGATAATGACAGCTACAGTGGCGGAGCAACCCAGGGAGGCGCAGCTTCAGTGGGAAAGAAGCATTTTGCCAGGAGTGTTAAACAATCTCCCCCAAAACACATCACTTATTCTGGCACGCAGTCACAACACAGCTAGGTGGGCCGAGGGAGGTCTCATCAGCCCGGGCCATGCTGAAATTGGCACAAAAGCTTGTGTCCGTATGCCTTCCCCTGGTGTGCATAAGCCCAAAGCCCAGCTGGCTAGTGAAAGCTAGTGAACTGCCATGGTTAAAAGCTAGTATCTTTCAAATATAGATATACATCTCTATATTATATAAACTATATATGCTGATGTATTTCTACTGAAAATTAAGCTGTCCCTTACTTTTTCTTATATTAAGCACTTCCCTGACTCCACACTACTTTTTGCTTCCCACAACTATGAATCATGCACTAATTCGTTCTCAACATATAAGCCAGCTTCTCCTTCTTCACCCTCTGATTCCCTCTGTAAATTCATCTTCACTAGGCTCCTTTTCTCTGAGCTGTCCTACTATCTCTTCCTAACTCCACATCTTCCCATAGATTTGGTCCTTGGCTTGTCAGTATGATGCAAGACCAAGCAGGAGGAGGGCATGGGAAAACCCCAGGGAGAAGTCAACACCCTTCATGCCTGCTACGGTGAGTTGCACAAGGCACTTGAGACAGGAGTTAGTAGCACCAATTTCTAAATAAAGTGGGGAGAAGCCCACTCCATCCATACATCCACCTGATCCCTATGCGCTTCGGAAGTACCAGTCCTCTGTACGGGTGGGCATCCCTATTCCCCAGTCTGTAGGATTTCATCCTTCTTCACTGGTGTTTCTCACAGGTTTCCCAATCAGCAGTAAATTAAAACCACCACCACTGAGGTCAAATTGTAGTTATGCATTACGCTGAGAACAGCAGGTTTCACTCTGCTGCAGGATGGCAGAGCCCGGCAGAGCAAGGGACTGCTCTGCCTGCAGGACTATCGTGTCTCCAGTCTGTACTTGCTTCTCTTGCAGAAAGCTGCTCCCTCCTTTTTCTAACACTGAAATAGATACCACAGAATTTAGGACTGCTGGGCCCTGTGGCCACCCAGGAGGAGATACGTCAAGCTTTGCTTGGGACAGGACAGGGGACCAGGAATGAGGGTTAGGTGGAGGCATCGTGAACGTCACAACAGCATACTGACCATTTGGCAGCACTCTGCAGTTTGTAATCAGTGTCATATTTTGTGCCTCTGTCCAAGTGTTTCACACCGCATCCGAGGCAGAAAATACACTTTGGAAGTAATACTGAGATGGAATGTCAAAATCTCCAAGTCCTCTACATTCAAAGCTACCTCAAGGTTCCCAAGAAGTATGCACAGTTTTGGGTTTTTTCCTCCCCCTTCCCATAATTGCCTGATTTTAGAGCCAACAGTACCTTTTCTGGAGCCTGTGCAGACCTTAGAAACAATCAGGGACCCATAATGCTACAAACGTAAGGTATTTGATAAGAAAACTCTTGAGCAAAGCTATGAGATCCCCTCCCAAATCCATCTCTTGTTCAAGCGAGTTGAATTTTTTCCACCAGCTCCAGTGGGAGTTGGACTGGGACCTAAAATAACGCCGCAGATAAGGATCTTACTGTAACTTTTGACTACAGTCAAGCTCACATTGTGCAAGTCAATGCTATTGAGCTTAAACATCAACGTCATCCAAAGGCAGGGAGAAATACTTCTGGCGGAGCCAGAGTGTACAGTCAGAAATGTAAAACGGGAAAAACAAAAATACCACTTTCCTCCAAGGAAAACAGATCTCGAGAAGGTAGGTACACAACCTACCCAGCTGAAATCACGCTTGCAACAGAAAGTACCACTTGAAAAGAAGATGACTAGAACACAATGTGTATACACAAACACATGCTAGACCACATGAGAAAAGTCAGCTGGCATTCTAGTCCAAAAATTTATACTAAAAAATGTATATGCTGAAGGCAGGGAAATGCAAAGGGTGAACACCTCTTGTAATGCTGGATTCCCTTTGGGGACATTCCTCTACATCATCCCCTAGGGTGGGAGGCGCGGACCTGCCATCATCACAGAGGCCAGAAAAAGGCTCCTCTGCACACTACCACTGAGGCCCCGGTGCCTGGAAGTTGATAATACGTCACCAAAATTTCCATTACCAGGAGAGAGCAAAAATAAAGCAAGGAAAGGGAAGGTGTATGTTTCTGGTTTCCTCCCCTTCTTTCTTTAATATCCCTAAACTACCAAAAATCCCTATCCTGGTCCTTATGAATAAAGCTCACCTTCCTAATGCCTGGAGCAAGGTACAGAGACCTTCATGGGGAAAACCGTCTACCTTTGCAAGCCTGGGGAAATGACCCTTACCACTGCCAACAGGGGGAGAGCACACACACACAAAAAGCAATGAGAGTATGAGACGATTTCAACTGATACTTTACCCACATCAGTTGAAAAATCTTCCTACAGAAAGCTGAAAAAATTTCCTAGGAGTCAGCATAAGACTCTGGGCTGCATTTTGTTACATCCATCACCTCAAAGCCCTCCACACACCCAGGTCCCAGAGCGCCAGGCCCTCTTCTAATTATTCCAGGAATAAGGAGTCCCTGCCCCAGGAGGCTGCAATTTGATTTAAGACAAGATACAGAAAGAAGACGTTTTGACAAACAGACAGATGGACTGGGGGAGGAAGAACGAGAGGGGACATGTGGTTACCCACAATTGGCAGGTTGCTTTCTTTTCTCTCTTTTTTTTTTTTTTTTTTTTTTTTTAATAAAAATAAATATCAGTAATCCCCACTGGCCACCTGCCTAGCTTTTGTATATTTAATTAAGAAGGATTTGGGTGATGAAGAACTGGTCAAAAGTTCAGCCAATTTGGGGGAGGATGGCGGGGGGGCACGGGGGTGCAAACAGCGCTAAGGGCCACATCTAGCCACAGGACCAGAGGAATGCCAGTATTTCAGCCACTGCCTGGTCCTTCCCAGTTCCTCCAACAGCAAAATCTCCCTTTGCAACGCAATACAGGAAAAATCAGAGGAGGAAGGGAAGAAGGGCAGTTCATACTTAAGAGAGCTGGTCTGGACCAGTTCCTGAAAGCCGGTGACCTCACTGATCTTCAGTACAGTTTGTCTTTAGAGCGATAAGACTGGAATTGTATTCATGTTTAACAAACTCATTAGAATCCACAATGATGTCCCTTTAGCAGTGAGAGAAAGAAAGGGGTGGGGGATTCAGCTGAGTTAGTAGAGAATACCAAGCACTGTCTTCTCTTCCTATCCCCCACCACAGTCACCTTGTAAGATAGAAAGTCCATTAAGACAAAAGTAGAGTATCCTTAGCGTGGGAAAACATTAATCCAAGTTTTAATTTATTTTCAAATCAGCATTTAAACGATCACATCTTGCATCATTTCCTTTTATGAGCCAGCAGTTAGACAATACACATCATTTACATGCAGTTTCGGAAGGCTGCAACATAAATCAACAAAAGAAGCCTTCACTATGAATTAACTATTACAAGGCTCTTAGAAAGCCACACCAGCCTGCACTGAGGGCAATTAGGAGTATCACCCCTAATTCTCATCCTTCTGGTGCGCTCTCACAGCTCGCACAAAAACCATCCTTCCCCCCAGCTCTTGCTGCGACAAGAGAATTACGATGTCTATCTGTGAGACGTAACAGCGCACTCTCAACAGCTATTTTAAAGTGTTAGTTGTCTTTGAAACCACATACACATACACCCCCCCCCAAAAAAAACCAAAGAGAAAGTGACGGAGCAAGTTAACACAGTTCAGTCTCAATAGCAAAATTAACCAGCCTTATGCCTCTATGAAGGATCAGACGGGGGAGATTTTACAATGTGCAAATTATTAACTAATGCCTTTAGTTCACAGCTCATTTTTGCATTAAAAAAAAAACAAAAAGGAAGCAAACACCCAGTTCGAATCTTATCTCTAGGCAAATTTCGGGAGTCTTTTCATTTTGTGTGAGCCAAACTTCAAATTAAGCTTACTACTGGACGTGAAAAACTAAAATCTAATCGCGGCAATGATAAAAATGCTTCTCCGTTATTTGCAAATGATGAAAAAAAGTCCTTACAGCAGCTAATCGTTTGGTAAGCTGGCTACAATTTCCAGTTACAGAAAAGTGCTCTGATAAAGCAGGATTGACTTCAGGAGGAAAGGAGACCGGAGGCGCGGCCACGACAGCAGCATGCACACAAAAAAAAGCACAATTACAGGCTAACACCATTTTTCTGCCGAATTCTGTGCCATTCACATCATTCCTTGCTTGCACCTCACTACTTAAAGGTGGCACATCGCTACTCTGTTGCTCAAAAGCGGGCCTGGGGGCGCTGAGCCCCAGGAAGGGGTGCTGCTCTGCCAGCTCTGCCTGCTGCGGGCAGGCAGGGCACTGCTGCGGACAAGCCCGCACATGCCTCTCAGCTCCCATCAGCTGATACCAACCTGTTGAAGGGAAATTTCTCTCTCTGAACTCCAGTAGAGGCCGTGGGGCTCCTTAAAAGTGTAAAGCTACAGACTCAGGGGGTTCCCTCAGCTCGGAGGGAACTCCGCTCCCTCTACTTTGCAAGGTTTAACCCTTTGCTTTCTAACTCACAAGCGATGCAACTTGCAAAAGCATCCCTCTTCCTTCCGTGCCATCACTCTCGGGTTTTGAACTAACTACGAAAGGGCAAACAACTTCCAGGCCGGCCTTTCGTTCCCCAGGATTTCAGATGACCAGCGGAGGAGCTCTGCTTTGCCCCAGGACGAACAAGCCACCCTCGCCGCCGCCCCTTCCCCTGCGCTGGGCAAAGACTTCCCAGAAACATCCCATTTCTTGTCGGCACCCAGGGCCTGGGAACCTCAGGCTCGTTTTCTTCCCCAATCACCTCTGCGTAACAAGCTCTTCTTGAAACACAAGGCTCCTTTACATCGTAAGGAAAGGTGTAAGGGAGGTTATGAAGATGAAAATAATGTAAACTTTACAGACTTTAAGCAGAGCGGTTGAAAACTGAGTGTTTTTTAATACCTCATCGCCAAGGTCCCAGGCCCACACTATACTCCACATAAGCCAACCCATTTAATGGCATAAAAACCCAGGAGGATCCACACTGCTCAGGGACAGGGAGCAACTCCACTTGCATTTAGGTACCAAACAACCAAGGGCTGCCCTCATATTTCATGCGCGTATATATGTCTATACACATCTACACACCTATATATAGCTAAATAAATAGCTACGGTAGAACTATCTATAGAAATACCGCTAGTTAGATAGATCTGAGCTATTTCCAGCAAGCTCAGCTAAGGCAAAGAGGAGAAAATCAGGACCATTTTCTGCTTTTCAACAGGTCGGCGCAGTCTCCTTCCCACCGCTGGAGAGGAGACTCCCCAGCAAGGCAAACGACCTTCGGTATCATCGCCGGGGTGTATGAGCTAGACAAAGAGATAACGTCATGCCCTCTCCCGCTCCCTCCATCCTCCCCGCAGTGGCAGGTAGCCAGCCAATCGCGCTCCCCGCACCCGGGTGACATCATCGCTGATGCCGATACACAAACGTGGAAGTACATCAAACTAGCGCTGCCCCAGAGATCTCGGGGCTCGGCTCCTCAAAGACAACCCACCCGCCACCAGTCCCTTGGGGAGACAGACCGGTTAAAAGGGAAATACAACCGTTTGGGAAGAGGGATTTCAAGGAGGGGTTGCTGGGTAGGAAGAAAGTGGAAGGCAACAAGGAAAAACGTGGTTACGCTGTGCTGGCCTTGGTTATGCGGCTCCTCCGAAAGCCCTGAAAACATACACACACCGTTCCATCTTTGGGTGTCCCCGGAGCATTTTTCCTAACAAAACAGCGGCCGAGAAAAGTTAAATACTATTGCACTGCTACTGCGCCGATTTTTTTTTTTTTTTTACATAACTGCATTCTTTAAGAAGAAAGCCGAGGCTTAATCACAGCAAGGAAGTTTTTTTGTTCTGGTATTTTTTGTTTACATACAACCCTGCTAGGTGTCCACATTTTAAGACTGTGTGCACAAAAGTGGACGAATGCCTAAGAAGTAGTAGTGTAAATCCAAACTTACACACCTGTCAACCCACTACTGTCTGAAAGGCTCTATAGCCAAGCAGTATTTACCTATGTCCTTTATTCTTGGCACCCAAACCACCATGCCCTCAGTTACCAGGCAAGAGGAAACACTGCCACTGTTGTCTAACCAGCAACGAAGGGCCGGGAAATCTCATGAGACACACACTGAAACTAGTGCCCTGACAGAAACCGCCTGCTGCTCCCCCTGTTATCAGAGTGACACCGATGCCCTTAGACCTCAGGTGTTCATTCTTCTTCCATGCCAGTAAATGCATGCGCTGAGTTTCATTTCTAATGTTAACTGTTCCGGGAGCGTTCTAGCATACTTAAGGCAAAGGAAATTTAAAATTTCTATTGCCAAGACTGTTAAACCACCGAGGACTTTGCTCATTAAGTCAAAGCATTAACAAGTAAGCTGAGAAACAATGCACCAAATTGCAATAATTAACAGGAGAGTTTTAAGTCGCACATTCACGCTCTACTTTTTTTTTTTTTTTTTTTAAGAAGGGTTCAGGTGATGCAAGGTCTGGGAGCGGAAGGATTACAGAAAAAAAAAAAAAGGTGTAATTTAATTTGTCAGAAAAAAATGTTAGAAAAAAATTAAATGGTCAAGGTGGTGTCAAGTGCAGCTTCCCACTCATCTCCCCCCTCTCCTGGCCTTTTGAGCCACACCGTTTTTTTCCAGCTTTCTGCCAACAGCAGCAGCCTGGTTATTCCACTTCTAGTCTTAAAATGCAACTTGCACGCTGCGCAGACAGACTACTTCTCCACCACGAAAGCTGAGGTTCGCGCCCTCAAAACAAACTGACATGTGTTTGATTTGCAGAAGAGGCACCAAAGTGCTTTATTTAGTTACTGGAGCTGCAAGCAGCAATATCTTGACATCAGGGAAACTCACGAATTATACTGCCTTGTTTATAAGCAAAAATGAAAAAAAAAAAAAAAACCCAAGCAGCTAGGCATACTCAGTTACTTTCAGTTATCTCTCCTTCCCTCTGCAAATATGCCTTGCATTTCTATACAATATAAGGCTAGAGCCTTCCATCTTTAGCCAAGTATTAAGACTGTGTGAATAATTAGTCATCCTGGTAGCTAGCACTCACTGCAAAGTCATGCAATCTCGAGATTTGTTTGTTCCACTGACTGCACACTGGAAGGGGAAAAAAAAAAAAAAAAAAAAAAGTAGGCTAGTTTCACACCCACATGGGCACTCTCCGATTTCTATTTTTTAAAGTCATACACTTGTCAAACAGGTTATTCTGGGAATTCTGATTTTCACAAAATAAGCTTGCCTGCTCCGATCACTTATTGTTGTCACCCTGGCCCCCCCATCATTGCAGAGCGCAGCACAGCGCGCTCGGATGCAGCACCATTCACCCCCGACTCGACAGCTTCTGCACTTTGAAGGTTTTCCAACAAGGAAACCGGGTGACAATTTTAATGAAGGCCAATGCCTTTGTCTAAAGTCACTGCAGCAACTTCCAGGAGGACTTCCAGCAGCAATTTTGCATAAGCCCGTGGATCTATTCGTATAGCCCGGACACACTCGGACAGCATCCGCTCGGTTGGGTCATTTCTCGGGGGGGAGGGCGGTGGGTAGGGGGGAATAAGGACAATAAAGGACTATTTCATCCTTTCAGGATGGGTACTTGGGAGACTAATTTGTGCCCCTCTGGAAAAGCAGAGGCCAAGAGGCTGACAAACTTGTCACGGGCAGCAACAATGACAAGGACAACATTTTTATCATCCCTAACTGTTCCGCTTGCCACAGCGGGTGGCTCGCCGTCCGCCGTCCGCTCAGCCCGGCAGAGACACCTCTAGAAAAATGACAATAATAAAAGGAAAAGAAATTCCGCCACAAACCTTGTAGACTTGCCCGTACGTGCCATTGCCAACCACTTCCACCAGCTCAAAAATCCCAGCGGGGTCCTGGGGGGGGAGGGGGGGGGAAGGGGCGAGAGGGGGCGGGGGGGGGGAGGAAGAAGAGAAGCGGGGTTACATTTTTGTCAGGCGATGGCTGCTGGCAGAGCCCGGCGAGCGAGCCCGGCTGCTGGCGGCGTGCAGCTGTTGCGCCCTGTTTTTCCACGCACATGCCAATACATGCAAACAAAGGAAAAGCAGCCCAGGGCCGCGCTCCCCCCCCCCCCCCCCCCGCCCACCCGCCCCCGCGGGGCTCCCCCCACGCAGCCGCCGGCCCCCCGCGCCCCGGCCCCGAACCGGCCGCTCCCACCCCCGCCGGCCCCGGCAGCCCCGGCGAGGGGCGCGCCGGCCCCCGGCCCCCCGCCCCGGCACTCACCCGCAGGGAGGAAAGGTCGATGTCCACCAGACTTTTTGCAGGAGAATCGTTCGCCATTTTCCCGTCTCTTCCTTTTTTTTTTTTTTTTTTTTTTCTCTTTTTTATTATTATTATTTTTCTTCTCTGTTAAATAATAGCGAGGCCGCCGCCGCCGCCGCCCCCCCCTCCCCGAAGCGGCCGTGAATTGCGCGGAGCTCCTCTCCTCCCTTCCGCCCTTCCCTTCTTCACTCCAGCCCCGCCGGGTTGAAACTCTTCAGCATTGGGAGGGGTTGGCGGGGGGGATGATGGATAGATAGATGGATGGTGGGAGGAGGAGGGGGGAGAGGGAGGTGAAGGAAGGGAAGGAGGGAGGGAGGGAGGAATGAAGGAGAGGGGGTGCTGCGGTCCGTCTCTCTCCCCGCGGAGCGGTGCGGTGCGCTGCGGGGCTGGATCCCCCCCGAGGCGGGCGGCGGAGCCCTGGCCGGCCGGTGGGTTGGTCCGTGGGTGGGTGGGTGCGTGGGTGGGTCGGTGGGTCCCCGCGCGTCCCCGGCGGCAGCGGGCTCACACCATGTCGCGGCGGCGGCGGCAGGAGCGGCGCCGGGGCCGGCAGCCTCTGGCAGCCTCGCGGTGCGCCCCGCGCCCGGGCATGGCACGGCTCGGCTCGGCTCGGCCCGGCCCGGCTCAGCTCGGCTCGGCTCGGCCCGGCCCGGGGCGGCGCTCACGCCGGGAGCCGGCAGCGGCAGCCGCGGCCCGGCTCTCGCATGGGGGGCTCACGCCCAGCGCCGCGGCGGAGCCCCCGCCGCCTCCGAGCCCTCCCCGCGGCGCTGCCCTCGCATGAAACGGCGCCGGGCACCGGCGGGCAGGGGCTGCGCGTCCCGGCGGCGGCGGCGGCGGCGGGGCAGGGGCGCGGGGCTGGAGCGGGGTGCTGCGAGCCAGACAAAGATAGCCGAGGAGGAGGAGGAGGAGGAGGAGGAGGAGGAGGAGGGGAAAAGGGATACAAAATATACTGCGAGCGAGGGGAGAGAAAGAGAGAGAGAGAAAACAGCTCCCCCTTCCCTTCTCCAACAGGAAAAGCCGGCGGAAACGCGCCCGCACCAAAGCACTGCTGGGTAAACTCGCGTGGAGAGAAAGAGAGAGGGAGGACGGCGAGGGGACCGGCCCCGGCAGCCCGGCCGGCCCCGCCGCCGCCCAACAACAGCCCCGACGGGGCGGGGGGCTGCCCTCGCTCGCCCCCGCCCCACCGCGAACGACGCCGCGGGGCCTGGCCGGCGGGGAGGGCCCACGCGTGTCCGCGGCGGGGCCGCGGGGCGACGCGACTGCTGCGGGCAGCCCCTCCGGCCCTGCCCCCCGCCGCCGCGGGGACGGCACGGTGATCCCCGGCGGCCACGGCCGGCGTCGCCAGGGCTGGTTGGGAATAAGAACGGAAAAGGTGCGCAAGGGTGGTTGGAGCAACCCCGCTGCCCGGGGGATGTGGGGGGTGCGGGGGGGATTTTCCCTTCCCATCCCCGGTGAGACAACCGGCAAACTCTCTCGTTTTCTCTTCCCCCCCCCCCCCCCCCCCCCGGCCCACAGGAAAAGCGTTCCTGCCCCGTCGCGAGACCTCTGCAGACACAAATACTGGCCTCCAGAACCAGATCCAACAAACTCACGAGAGGGCATTTTAACGCATCCTTTACTGACAGCCAGAACTGTCTCAGGCCCCATTCCCGCCCAGAAGCATCCTCCAGCAGAATCTGAATCGCACAGGGAAATCTCTCTCGAGCTAGTCGCGTCAGGCAGTTGCACACAGGTGTGAACCTTGGCAGGATTTGTCTCTCATTGAAGTTCTTTATCACACTGATACGGCAAAAACGTTACCTGCTTGCAAGAGGTCGAGTTACGTTTCCTGTGGGAACCAAGGTTTTCCTGTCTCTTCTACTTTAACCACAAAATTACATATACATAGCTATAAGTATTACAGAAACGTACTTTTAAAACAAAACAAACCTGTTGAGCAGAAAGTGTAAGAATAAATTACCATAACAGTTTAATGGTGTACTTCATTTTCACTTAAAGTGTAGTTACAAAGAAAGGAAGCTCAGGCCTGGACCGCGCAACTGTATTTGTTTGTACAGGAGCCTTACAGTCATAAGAAGGCAAACGATCTCAAATGGGCTTGATGCTGGGTCCGTCTGAATGCATGCACGCAGTGGCAAGATCAGCTCTGCAGATGCCATAAGTTTTGAAAAGAGGATTTCCATCAAGGTGTATTATCAACAGCATGGTTTGCATTACATGGCTTATTTAACTCTGCCTTTCTGTGCGTAAGAGCAGCCTCAGTAGGTCAAAGCCACTGCCCATCTAGGCCAGCATCCGGGCTCCAGGTGTAGCCAGTGGTGAATGCTGAGGGAAGAGCAGAGGGATATGTTGACCATCCAGTGGTACTTCCCTGGGGCATCCTCCCAGCTCTCTGCAGCTCACGGAGTTCTTCAGCAGCATTTGGTGTCACCAGTTTTTGTACTCTCCGGTGATTTTTTCCTTCCATTAGGTTGCCTGTTTACTTTGTGGATTCATACGTGCTTCTGGCTCTTACAGTGTCCTCTGACAGGGAGCTCCACAGATGAACCAGCTGCTTGTGTGAAGACCACCTTTGTTCATTGGCTTTGAACCAACATCTGCTAGTTTGTGAGAACCCCCCGCTGGTTCTTGTGTTGGAAGAGACAACAATCATTTCCTATTCATTTTCTCCATTACATTAATTTTTTTATAAACTTCTGTTGTGTTCCCCCTCACTTTTCGCCACCTAGCAAAGTTCTGGTCTTTTTAGTGATACCATGAATGGAGGCCATTCCATACTCACCCTTCATTGAACCTTTTCTGCTTCTAATGCCTTCTTTTTAAAACAGGGGAATGGATTTCCGTACCGTGTTCACGATGGGTTCCCCATGCAGCATCATGGCGGTATCAGTCGTCTCCTGATACTCCCTTTTTTCACTGTTGTTGAGAATGAAAATGACATTTCTGTGGAACATGTCTGTTCTAACTCCACAATCCCTTTCCATAGTGGTGATACTACCTCAGAGACTGTTGCTGTGTACTTCTGGATGCTGCAAAGGTTTTCAAGCCCAAACTCTGTGAACTGCAACTTTTCCAAACCCAATATGTAACACTTTTCTCGTGCCCCTGAAATAAAGTCTGAGTTTTTTAGAGCTGAGGCTCTGAGCCCAAATACACATTTTCACCATTACAGCTCTGATGCTGATACTGTAGCCTCCCCTCTCTGCTTTAGGCTTATATTTTATTCTAGTCAGTTTTGTTCATTGTTTTGTTTTAGTGTTATACCAGAAGACCGCTGAAGAAGCACAAGTGCTAACAACAAGATTGTGAATCCTTGGAAACTGGTGCATCCCCTAACTTTAGGGGAAAAAATAGTTTTCATAAAGCAGTAAATGCCACAGGAGAGCTTCCTGCTAGTTCCCAGGGTGAAGCAGCACACCGCCTCACCTTCCTTTTTCTTCCTACACAAGCGAAGGGATGAAGAGGTTGCTTTCTTGAGGAAGAAGTCTCTCTGGCTGTGGCCAAAACCACTCTGTTCACATGTTCATCATGCTCTTCACCAGCACAGCATACTTTCCCAGTTTGGAAAGTCTAAAGGTTAAAAGACCAAACCTAAAACCACTGAAAAGAAGATGAGTAGTCTGTTTTAACTCTTCCTCACAGAGTGAAACCAGCACCCCGAAGGAGACAAAGCGAGACGGCCATCGAAAACCATAATGCAGAAGAAATGCAAGGAAAGGCAATTTCAGCCCTGTGGATAGTCACCCCACACACAGAGCAGTGAATGACTGTGTCTTCTAATGACATACAAAGTACAAGCATCAAAAAATCTGAGTCAGCTCCATCTGTTCGGGAACAAAGCAGAAGAAAGCTGCGGGGCCAGTGTGCTGCTTTCTGTCACCCTCAGACAGTTGCACCCACTCCTGCTCTCTGTGTCCGCAGCAGTGGAGGGAACAGAGGAGCTATAGTTCCCTGAGCAGTTTCAGCACCCCTGAAAGAGGGAGGCTGAGCCTCCCTTTCTCCGGCCATTTGTTCCTATCCTCTGGCACCACATCCCTTGTGTCAGCATAAGCATTCGTACAGCTGTGCAGCGAGCCAGGACTTACTCATAGCAAAGCTAGCCTAGGAAAGGAAAAGGATTTTTAATTTTACTATTGACCAGTTCCCCAGGCTGGTTCATTGCCTGCCTGCTTGAGCGCTTGTGTTGACAAGAGGGAGGCGGGGCAGAAATTGCGTGCAGGGGAGGAAGCATCACCAAAGCATTGCCTCTTGGTGGTAGCTGTGGCTTAAGTCAGTTTCAACTCTCTGTGGACCCGCAGGGGTAGAACTAGAGCAATTTCCTTCCTTACTGGAAAAGGCACTGTGGCAGTAATGGGAACCCAACATTTATGTTCTGGCCACAAAAGAAATTCCTTGCCCTCTTATTTTTTTTTCCCCAGTTCTTTGAAATGGTCTTTGTTTTATTCTTTTCCGCATCTAATACACTGGGGCCCTAATCACTGACCAGAGATGTAGAGGTCATCAACTGCACTAACTTTTTAAGAGCTTAATCATCAACAGTATCTAAGGAGATGAGTAAAGAGACGGGAAGTTCTGAATTTTCATTTTGTTTCTGCTACTGATTCATCCCGTAGCCTTGGGGCATCTCATTTCCTGCCTCCACTCCCATGCCCTGTGTGGAAAATGGGAGTGATTTTGACCTACTTGATAGTGTGAAGTGTTAGACATGTGCCCCGTCGTACTGTTTAGGGAAATGGTTCTCGCCTTGGCCAGGGAAGTCCGTGAGGGAGGCTCAAGCTAGGGTGAGGAATACGGGAGCACAGAGTAGCAAGCGAGGCTGAGTGAGGCTTTGCACAGCCCAGCTCTCCTGCTGCAAGTGGGCTCCCAAGACCAGAGGGAGGTTGGGAGGCTTTAAAGACTGCCTGCTGTCCTCGTGCTGATGAGTTCTCCTCGTGCTGGTGAACGCAACGTGTGCTTGGAGTAGACTGTATACAGAAGCATGCCACATAATCAGCCTTCCTCCAGCTTACGCTCCTCTCCTCCTCTGCTGCTTCCACCACCGCTGTCTCACACCTCCATGTAAGGGCTGCTCCATGCAAGCACTGCCAGTCCATCCAGGCTTATATATGCTGCATCTGAATGTCATATAGGTGGACGTGTTTCTGCAGCTCTGGTTGCCCAGTTGTGCACGCACTGCTGCTGGTGACATCCTAGTGCAGGACAGTGCACTGCCTCCTGGACCAGTGGGTTACCCTCACCCTGACATGCAGGCGAGACTTAGGCACGGAGCTGGACCCAAGCGCAGGGAAGCATGCATAGATGTTGCTGTAGGCGACACCGAGTTGCGCAGGGCCCAAAAGGAGCAGCTTTCCACCAGCTGTATGCTTTGAGGCCATCACTGTCCACCCCCTGGCTTCCCCTGTTAGCAGATCGGGGACTGGATTGAAAGGACTCCTGAAACACAGGGGCTGCCTAAATATAGCAATCCCGCTAGCGTGGGAAGAGCGGCAAAGAGGGGCAGAGCACTTTCCATGGCTGCTCTGTACTGGGCGGGAAGGCACAGTACTGTCAGCACTCTCAGCACTTTAGAGGTGCTCAGCTTTCCCTATCCCCTGCCAGGCTCCACATCTGTGCCGTTCTCTCAGCTGTGCCAGTACAACTCCCCTGCATTGTGGTCAGATAGCTAAGCTGATGTTAGCAAGAAAGAAAACACCTTTTTTCTTTACGTTTTGCAGGCTCTGCCTGCAAACCTCTTATTAACTCCCTGCTTCGAAGGAGTGGTGGGCAGTATTATGAGACCAGGAATTCCTCAAGTTGTTATTGCACAGAGATTTAGGTATCGTGAAACTATGTCCTAAAAGTTGTTTTGGGATGAAGGAGTCACCTCAAATGGCATTGCAGTATAGCCTAGGGAGACAAGTTAAGTTAACCTGAGTCCTGTAGTAATTAATATTACACCTGTGCAGTACTGGAGCACCCTGCAGTTCTAACTTGATCCAGATCACAAATGAACATATGACAACGTTCTTATGAAAATAACATAATAGGGTGTTTATATCATCTTTATGCTTTTATGCTGGCTGTGGTGAAGAAAGACAGTACCCGTTCCATCTAAAGCTGTAGGACATGAGAAGCTGATAGCTGAAATGGTATGAAGTTTGCCAGGACAATGTGCTCCCAGAGAAATCTGTGAACAGATCCGAACCGGCAGAGTAAAGTTCAGCAATTTGCATCACCTAACTGGGGCATTTTGAATCTGGTTCTGAACATGCTCATACAGGATTTACATCTGTGGATCCACAGCCTCTGTGAGGAGGCTGCTCCTGTCCCTCGAACAGAACAGGACAAGGAGGGGTGATTTCGTGCTGCCATGGTCTTTTGCTGACTCCACATCCCTAATTGATCTTCCCAGACGGAATTCGCAGCACAGCCCAGGATCTCACACTTCCTATCAGACTGGGAATTGTCAGTCCTGCAGCCAGGCAAAAATGCATAAATCCGGCATAAGAATACTGTTGCATGCTTGGGCTAATTGAGAAGATCCCGGGTATATTTTCAGACACTGCCCATGCTCTACGTTTTAACAAGCTAGCTGTTTCTGGTCCTCCTATCTATCACACAAGGCATGCAATGACTGAGTGTGGCTGGCTGTCACAAGCTATCTCTGCTTGCAGCTAAGCTGGCTTGTAGTTATCTTCCTATGACCCAGCTGTGACACTTATTTCTCCTCTTATACAGGGCCCTGAGCCATATCTGTAGTGGCTATGACCAAACTTTTTCCCCCCGTCTGAGTCAGAACTCCTTGGGGAGAAAACAACACATTTGTCTTGGTGTGCCTTATCTCACCAAGGGGCACCTGGAGATGCTCACCCGGAGTTTCTGAGTTCCGTGCTTCGGGATGACAAGCAAGGCAGAGAGACAACCTGCTCACGCCACATTTGTGCCCTGGAATAAGAAAAGCTGCTCTGCCAACATGATGGTGGCTGTGGCTCTGCTGGTGTTTCTCTACAGGCAGTGCTTGTGTAAGGACCTCCCAACCCTTCTCCACTGAGCACATGTGCAGGTGTCCTATGCTTTTCCTCCTGGTCTTCGGTTCCCGTCACTGTGCTGTCTTTGTGGTTGTGCTGGTGCCTTTACCTGCAGAGCCATGTGATCAAACAGATCAGAATTGGAAATAGCCCTTGTTTTCAGATTTTGGTTTGTTTTATCCAGCTCAGTTATGTTCACAGTGTGGTGAAAGAGCAGAAACAAGAAAAGCAGAGAGCATGGAGGTGGTTGGGTTGCTCTTTCATAAGCCTCCAGCTTATATAAACACAGTTCAAGTTGAGTCTGCAAGCCTACCAGGCTCTTGAGGAGATAGGTGGGATTACTTCTTAAGAACTTAGGCCTTGTTTTGGCATGGCCCTGAACATAGTCTTGATCTGAGTCAGAAATGCCGCATGATGCAAAGCACTGAACCTGTATGAATTTACTCCATCAAGGAGTCGTTTTGTCCCAAAACATCTTCTGATGGAGCAGGTACTGTCAGTACTTCTGTAGCCAGCTTAAACCTGGTAAAAAAAGCATAAAGCTGGCACAGAAATATTTCTGCATACTTGGGCTAACTGAACGGAAAGAAGATTGTTGTGTGCTTACATATGATTCAGTGCAAGCTGATCCCAAAAAGCCCACAGGTCTGGTAATAACCAACCTGTAACCATGGCCTGAGTTGGTACAAAAGTCATTGCATTACCAGAATTAAACCAATGCAGTTCTACCAACACTGGGCTTCTCAAGAAAGCTGTAAGAGCATAAATTCCCATAGTCCCTGGTCTGAGCACAGCTGCCTTTAATCCTGTGAATTTATCCCCATGTTGAACTTCATGCATTGTGCAAACTCCCTGTAAATTCATAAATCTTTGAGGACTGTGGCTTAAGTGAAGTAAATTATAGAAATTGAAATTAAAGTGTAAAGCATATATTTTAAACAAACATTAAGGCTACTGAAGCCTGCCCTTTGAAAGCTTTCTTCTTCAGTTTCCAAGTGACTTTTATTTGAATGTTGAAGGGATTTTCATTTTGTGTAATACTTTACAATGAGGAAGGAGTCATGTTTTGAAAGTAACTCTAAAAATGAAGAGTGGATTATCACCAAAATGCAAAAGAAAGGAAAAAAAAAAAAGCATAGGTGAGAATTAACTGCCCTTTCAAATGAAAAATTAAAAACTCCTGTGCTGCTGAAGGAAACTGAGAACAAAAATGATGCCACATAAGGATTTCCACAATTAATACACAGGCTTAATTGGTTTAAGTTTCCCTTTCATTTTATACAGCATGAGGTCCACAGAAGCCATAATTTTGTGAAACTCTGGCTTTGTCAGTGAAGCTAACTTAAACTGTTCCCTTTCCTCCCTTCCCTGGTGCGTCAAACCTGGCTTCACACCGCAGAGCACTGCCCTCTCTGTGGGCAGCTCCTTTTGCCAGAACAAGGGTTTGCAGGGCTGAGCTGCACACCACCTTAAAAATAACACTCCCCCGGAAGAAGTGATTTTTACCGTGAATCAGTTCTGATTTCTGGCGTGACCCCACAGACAACTGCAGTGGCATCACTGAGGAGGCCGTGACGGCAAAGAGGAGCACATGGGAGGCTGAAATGGTGAAATGGTGTTGGCAACTTCTTAAGTTAGCTCCAACAGCAAAGCCAAGATCTCATGGAGCTGCTGCTGACATGTCAATAGAAATGCCAGGGAAAGGTCCGTGGGAAGAGACAAAGCCTTTAGGCATTATCATGCAGCATATAATTTAACAAAAGACACCCACTGGTCATAATAGATGGTTAAAATGAAAAGTATTAGTCACCCTTGGGCTGGTGATTGACACAATGTAATCCTCCAGGTATTTTTTTTTAAACAAAATGTTGTCATCAAAATACAGCAAAAGGTTGAATGTTATGGGGCATTGCTGGGTTTTGATGTGAGGCAAAGTATTGTAGCTACAGTTTGGCTTGAAAAGGCATTTTCTGTCCTTTTCTTTTCTTCTAGGTCTTGTTGATTTACCAGGTGACTATTCCGTATGATACATTTACCCTCTATGATCTGGTTTTAAGTAAGCCAATTATCAGGGATGCTGTGACACAGCAGTTTTGTAAAGCTCCTCAGTGTAACCATTAGTGAAGAACTTCCTAATCAATGCATTTTTTTTATCTTCTGAATTGTGGAGTCCTTTTTAGGACCTTTCTGGACTCCCTTTTAGGGGTCTTGTGGTCATAACAGAAACACTGAATAAAGAGGGTCTACAGAGAGCTATCATGTCTGGAATAAAACATGTGGGATTCACTTGTCCATTTTGCATGCCTACATCTAAGCTGATCACCTAAGCTTCCTTTAACAGTTTACACAAAGAAGTAAGCACCTCCAGGGTACAGTTCATCTCATCCTGAAACAGATAAAGTGGCTCAGAGGAACGGTATCTTAGCACTGGCTACAAAGAAGGCATGGTGACTTTGGACACTGAAGCCTGCACCGAAGACAACTCGGGCTAGTGCAATGAATCCCGTGCAGCCAGTCAATGCTTTCATGCAATGCCAGTTTTTAAGATTTTCAGCCGTGCAGTCCTGCATGCTTTGGAAGTTTTTTACCCATATGATTAGCAAAGTGGAGTCAAAGGAACAGATATTTAACTGCTGAATTACTGTAGCTCTTCTTGTGAATCTGCACGAAGCTCTGTTGACCAACTTCTCCCATTTAAGACTAGTGTATTTACTATAAGCAGTCATCATCAGAAACAAGTATGCTCTTAGGCAGTGGTGAATAGGCAATTTGCCCTCAGTTCAATTAGCTCTGAAATGGAAAAAGCAGGAAATTTTATACAAAGACTAGAAAAACAGCACATGATTTCCCAACAGCACTTGAAAATTTTTCTGCTGCTTTGATCGTTATTGTTCCCTTCTCTCACAAGCCCAGACTGGAGCCGTTACTTGGGCTAGGTGTAAATACATAAGGACAAATGATGAGATGAAGGCGTACACCACAGGATAAAGTCCCAGTTCAGAAGACAGCTTAAGTACTGAAGGCGGTGGGACGTTAATGGCATGCAAATGCGCACTTCTGAATAAGGGCGTTCCCCCAGATCAGATCCTAAGTAGTTGGCAAGAGCACTTTGCAGAGTTCCCCAGGACACTGCCAGATGTACTCAAACCCTGCCTGCATTCCCTTGCTGATCAAGTCCTTGATTTCCTCCAGGAGAGAAAGGATGTCTTCACACTAGTGCTGGGATCTGAAATTCTTCTCACTGAGGATGAATGTGAGCTCACCAAACTAGCTTTCCCTTGCACTTGAATCTTGTCAAGGCTTGGGGTAAAAACCTCTGCAGCTGGAACACTCTTGACCTCCATGGAATCCCGCCAGCGCAAAAAGTGGTGGAGATCCTGCATCTCCACCAAGGTGCACACTTGTGCAGCAGAGAAAAAAATGCCCAGTCTTGGTGTTCACTCAGCTCTGCTGGGAAATAACATGTAGATATATTGTCATACCATTGAAAATGCAATACCAAGTGGGTGAAATTACTGAGTTTTAAATAAGGGCCAGTTACCTTAGTGTCTGGCATTCCAAGCATTTTGTTACAATTAGTCACTTTCCTCTCACCACCAAAATAACATAGGACGGAAACACTTTACAATTTTTTGATGATGAAATTTTACACTGGCAAGGTATAAAATTATATTTAGATATCAACCTTCTCCTTGCATCACACAGCAGGTTCCAACATGTTTGCATACTACATGTTATAGGACAACAGCTAATATCTACTCTTAATAGCACTTAAATCTTATATAGCTATCTGACATCTCTGAGCACTTTAGAGAAAAAAAGATTATTGTCTTTATCAAAATGCTGAGAAATTGGAGGCCACAAGTTCTTTTATACTAATATAGTAATGTTAGATAGTAATCTATCTATAGATTACATTATAGATACATATATATCTATACATCAGAATATAGTGTACTAATAACTACTATAATAATAAAAATATTATTTATATATCTTTATAATTTGGGATTTGGGGTACCTAACGTGAGACAAACTATTTTCTTTCGCACTTTGCACATCACTTTTCTTGGCAGTTGACTTTATACACTCTTTCTCAATCCTTTCTTTTTCTACAATCCTAACATCCCAAAATGTGTGCAGATGTCTAAAAGTTCCCTTGAAAAATCCTGGGGCTAAGCGTCTTGCCCAAAGATGACTTGCCTGATGAAATCTGCAGCGGTACTGCCTTTTCACAGAACCCTTGCAGCAACATTAAGGTCAAGCTCCTAAACTGACTGTCTAAGGCACCCAGGACCACACTGCGCTCCAGCACCCATACCACCATAGTGCATTTATGCAATCTGGCTTCCTATAGCATGTGCAGGCATCATGCTGCATAGGCAAAACACCTCTGCCAAGTTTGATCAGTCTTCTGTCCAGATGCTGTCCAGATGTGTGCCAGCCAGTGCAAAAAGGGATAACAGTTTTATGCTATGTTGCCTCATCATATTTCAAAAGATGAAACAAGACAGCTCGTGTCATCTTGCAGTGCCCTTCAAGCATTTGACACTCCAGCATAGGGCCTATCACTGCCAAGGATGTACATTACCTCCTTGCTGCTTGTCATTGCAGGCCAAGGATAGTTTACAGTTAAGAAAGTTCAGTCAACAGCGTAATGAGGTGAAGCTCTTCTGCCCCAGTAAGATCCTGTTGATGGATGTAGGCAATCTAACAATTGCAAAGGAGGACCTAAGATATCTCCTTACTGAGCCATCTTGTCCTGGCTGCAGTTTTCCACAGCTCTGCTCTGTTCAGTCCAGAGACGGCAGCATGGACTGATCAAGTAACCAGTTCCCTAGACTTCCCTGGACGGAGGGCTGAGGAGCCAAGCCACACAAGGAATCTGTAGGGTTTGGGGCCCTTGACTTTGGCCTAGTGTAGTTGATGAAGTCCCGTGCCTCAAAGTGTCCTTGCGCCATACCCCTAAAATACTCACTGTTGGAATAATGAAGCTGCCCCTAGATTGCATGTATGAATTTTTAATCTCCAGCACTCTGGGGTTTGCCTGTCCCTTTCAGTTGTCTTTTTGTTTAGTCCTATTTGTAGGCGAGGAGACATTCATCAAATTTGACTGCATTTTATGGTGTGTAAAAATTTACTGTAGGCAATAACAGATAGACTTCTGCACAAGTATCAGAGGTGGGAATCATCCTAAATGCTGTAAGATGTCTACAGTGTAGAAGTCCAAACTTGACCTCTTCACATCTCTCTTTCTTCATAATAGTCAGCAGAGAAAGAAAGGCACTTCTTGGGCATGGTTCATCTCATGTAAAATAGGTCACATGAATCACTGCCTGTTTCTCTGTATTGACTCTGAAGGGAGTCTAGATACATAACTCAGGCATAAATGGTTATACTGCAAATGTCCCGAGTTAGATGGGATGAATCCCACATGCCTTGTCTGGACTTAACACCCTATGGAAAGACTTTTTTCCTCATATACTCCCATATCAGGTGTGCGTTAGTCAGCTGCTCAGGTGTCTCTGAGTATCTGCTGCAGAAGAGCTCATTGTCCCTTCACCCAGCAGTGCCAAACACCACTCCATTAAGATGGTTGAGGGAAAATACAATTAAGGGTAGTGGGACTGGACTGCAGGACATGAGGATCAGCAAGCAGGATCATAGAATGGTTAAGTCCGGGAGGCGACTCTGGGAATTGTCTAGTCCGACCCCTGCTCAGAGCAGGGCCAGCTAGTACAGGTTACTGAGGACCGCATACAGTTGGCTTTTGAATATCTCCAAGGACAGAGACTCCACAACCCATCTGGGTGGTCACCCTTTTAGTAAAGAAGTGTAAGGGGTTTTAATGTTGAAATGGTATTTCTTGTATTTCCATTTATGCCAATTGCCTCTTGTCCTTTTACTGAGCACCACTTACAGTCTGACTTCATCTTCGTTAGCCACCCCACTGGGTATTCATACGCATGGATCAGGTCCTCCTTGAGTCTTCTCTTCTCCAGGCTGAACGATCCCAGCTCTCTCAGCCTCTTCTCATATGTCGGATGCTCCAGTCCTTTCATCATCTTCATGGCCCTTCACTGACTTGCTGCAGTTAAGTTCCTGTCTGTGTTGTACTGGGGAGCCCAGAACTGGACCCAGCACCGCTATTGTGTCTACCAGTGTTGAACAGATGAGAATAATCACCTCCATCCACCTGCTGGTGACCCTCTTCCTAATGCAGCCCAGGGGCTGCTGGCATCATCTTGAGTTATTGCAATAGACAAGGGCAGAGGGCAGCTGCCAGCATGACTGTATTTCACTTCCCAGGAATGCCAGAAGCATGTCTTCTAGTTAAAGAGCTGCAGCCTTTAGGCAAGCCAAGTACAGCATGCTAGTACGGATGCTTCACGGGGAAACTGTATGTGTGGGAGGGCAGGTAGGGAGCTCATAAGGAGAACCACTATTCTGGTACTAGCCCTCGGTTGCTACTGAAAGAAGAGCTATATAGAATCATAGAACCACTGAGGTTGGAAAAGATCTTGTGGTTGACGGGTGTGTGGTAAGGAAAGGGCAGCTGCTCTCCATACAAAAGGAGATTTGCCCTGTTGCTGGTAGATGGGGTAGAAAAAAGAAGAGAGGTAAAGGGTGAAGAGGGGAGAAAGTGGTGGCCAGGCACAAGCATGTGTGTCCACAGGTATAGGGTCTCCAAGGGCATGAAGCAGACATGACATTTATGCAGATGGCATTGCCTGTGGTCCTTCTTGACCCAGAGCCACATTTATCAAGGCTGCTTCCGTGGTTGTTTGCAAGTGGCTGGAGAGTCCTTTCAAGCATAGGGTCCTACCGGAGGCACTTGTGTTGGAAGCGGCCCTCACCACCCTTGCCTGGGCTGTGAAGAACACAGATTTACCATGCTAATCTGAAGGGTGTTCTCCATTCTGGCTTTGAAGTGATATTGTGCACGGTACTAGCAAGCCTTCAGCCTCTCTTAAAGATCTTCAGGACAGATAAAGATGGAGCACTTATTCCTGCAGAGATCCTCAGGGGAAAACTGCAGAATACAAAGTGTCAACGGCCATGACAGAAAATAATTTCTGCTCTCTGAAACACACTCCTTTGCTCTACAAGTGGATTACAGTGCATAGGGGCCAAGCTGTCCATTGTCTAAAGCATAGGGTTATCTAAACAAATATAGCATACAAGTCATTCTTTTGGATTTTTTGGTACAACACACTAGTAAAACTTGTGAGAGAAGCTCAGTTTGTTGTATTACGACCTTCAGCAGGTCTCTCAGAAAGGTGCTGTGAAAAAGAATACATGGTTGGTAAGCGGCACTGGCAGATGAACCAAGGCTGCTGCTCCACAGTGATCTAACGTCTTCCCAACCAGGTGGGCCCATCTCCTCCCTCGTGGCCTGGTAGGAGTTGGGCCAAAGCACTAGCAGAAAACAGCTCGGCATTTTCAACCGGTTATGGTGATGAAATGGCTGTGGCAAGGACCCAGACAGCACCAAAGCTGGCGCCAAGCCGAGCACCTGGGCAGGGAAGGGCTGGGTGGTGGCAATTCACAAGCAGAGTGGTCAAGGCTCTTGCAGGAGGGGAACCAGCAAAACACCATCTTAATTCTTCTGCACACAAGCTATTTGCCAGTGTCGTGTTAGCTATGAGGGAAAATTTATAAAAGCTTTATCCACCTGAATGAACGTTGCCCAGAAACACTTTTTTTTTTCCTGGTTTTCCCAGTCCACTGAAATGAGTCAGTTACTAGTGGAGATAACAAGAAGTGTTCACTGAAACAAAAAATACCAGTGTTCAGCAGGGTGGCACCCATGCTCAGTGCATGCTGTAAAATTCCAGCAGGCAAGGAAGGCCACTTGGCTCTTGTTCAGGAACCGGCAGGAAACAACCCCCACCAAGCTGTGATTCAACACCAAGAGAAAAAAAAAAGAAATCCCTTCCTCTGTAACAGGGAGCATGGATGAACGTGGCTGCGTTAATAAAACAATGCTGCCCTGTCACATCTGGAAACCCAGGTTGGGAAAAAAAATCCAATTAGCTCCAACCGTCCTTACTATAGTGGTCCTAAATCAGTCCCTAGAGAGCCGTTGCATCAGATAACCGCATCTCGCAGTGACTGACTACACACTCGACAACATTTGCCACAGATGGCAGCCACCAGCCAGGAGAGAGGGGTGCCCATTAGCAGAGAGGCAGAACTCAGCTAAAAGTGCCTCCCCCAGCCTCAGAAAAGTGGTAATGGCATGAAACAGAGCTGCTTGCTAGCAGATGCCCCTCCCATGCAAAAGAGGTTGCTGGTCTAAATTAAAAAAAAAAAAAAAAAAAGGAAAAAAAAAAAGAAAAAAAAAGGAAAGAAAACAGACCCTACAAAATATTCTTTTTTGTTTTTTTTTTCCTTTTTTTCCCCCCTTCATTGTAAAGCACCCAGGTAAAGCCAGAGCTTGTAACCTTCCCTTATTCCAGGTGCTAAAGATTGCTGTGTGCAAAAAAAGCACCGTGAGAGACTGGCTGGATTGTCTCAGTTAGCAGGTGTTGGAAGCCTGCAGGGATTTGCAGGTTAATTAATCCTGACTTACCAGGGCTGGGGAGGCTTATTAGCCTCCACCCTAAAAATGAGGAAGACAGGAGGAGGCCTCTGGGGGGGAGGTAGGTAGTTTGTGGGGAGAGAAGCTGAGGCAGAGCCAACTCTGGGGAAGAGGCTTTAGGTGGGGCTTATGAATTCATTTTTCATCCCTTTTTCTCTCAATAAAAACAAAGTTCAGAAGAAGTATATTTTTACACTTTAAAACAAGCATCTAATTTGTTGATGGTTAGCGGGAGCTCTGGTAGCAGCTGTGCAGAAGCCAAATGAAATCTCTCCACAGTCTACCACAGAGCTGGACAAGTGCTTTGGTGTTACTCACCTTTGCTGTCTCAGGCCCTAAATAAGGAATTTTTAAGGCCCATAAGGGAGTGGGGAGGATGTTTGACTTGCTGTCAGGGTTTGTGAGACCACACGCTTGACTTGATAGCATTTCTGTGCTCACCCGCTTGCGTGTCATAGGATATATGTTGCTTTCAAATCAAATTCAAAATGTCAGGGAAGGTATCGCTGGCCAAAACCCTGTTGACTGTGGGGAAGGGAGAGAGGAATGGAAACACCACAGGAGGGGGATGGGCGACCTGTTTAGCATAGCTACAGCTTCCAGCATCTCTGCAATTGTTTATAGTTCAAACAACTGGCTGATGGCACCCACTTGCACCTTCTTGCTCAACAATGCCTCTATCTCCTCTCTCCCCCTGGTCCTCCTTGCCTTTAAGGTGTTGACACCCTGACAAGCTCAGCCCTGGCCTCCCCAGGGAGCAGGGCGAGGTCTTCCAGGGAGGGCTGAGCTGTGCATCCTGGCTTCCCTGCTCCTCCCAGCTCTTGCCCACAGCATCCTCTCACATGCTCCCCTCTCTCCGGCAGCTGCAGCAGCTCAGGGTGACAGGCAGGACTGGGTGGTGGGAGATGCTGGGGGTGCCACCACCACCACAGGGGGTGTGTACCAAACTGCAAATTTGATGCCCAGACAAATACCAGTGAGGGAAAGGGAAGAGGGACCACAGCCCTCCTGGGAAGTAGAACTGCACTGTCTGGGAGAGGAGGAAAAGAGATGCCTGCAGAGCTCCTGCTGTGGGAAAACACATAAAGCCCCATGCGCAGAGGAAAGGGCACCCCAAGGAGCGCCCTGGAATAAGGGCAAACAGGAATGGGAGGAAAACACAGAAGTTCAGTAGGGAGGGAAGTGAGAAACAGGGAGTAATCAATTCCTTCAGGGCACCTCTGGAAAAGAGGTCAGAAGGGTGGCAGGCATAAAAGCGATCCTTGTGGGGATCACTCTTGTCATGTGCTGGGCCTGGGAAAGCTCTTCTTTCCCCCAGTACATTGGAGTCAGACCTCTCATTCATGGTGTGTTCTCAAGGCAAACTCAGGTCAAAATAAGCCATTAATGATGATAACAATTGCCTTTGATGGAGCTTGAAAGGGAATAATAATACACATTTTTTTCTTTTAGCAGGGGGGAAAAAAAAAGTGTGACTGGTATTCCAGGGAGGACTGCTAGGCTCCAGGCTATCACTTGTCCCGATTCTCAAGGAATAAATCAAGAGAAAACTCCCCGTGTTTCATTTCACGTGAGAAATGAAAATGAGCTCGTTCCCATTTCAGAGGGTTTGCTGGGATGCCCCTTTCCCTCCTCCAGCATCTGCAACCAAGATCAGAAAATTACAGAAGCGATGAGGGTGGTGCTCACCGCCCAAGGATAATTCCCAAATTCCTCCCCCACACACACGCACATCCCACTGAAAGCTGTTGCCTGTAGCCGATTCAATCTTGAGCCACCTAGTGGCATTTGCTAGAAATAGGTATTACAGGCAACATCAGGCTACAAGCCCCCCAAAGAAGGCAAGAGGTTGAGAAAGAGCTTTAGTGGCAGCTCTGTGGTTCATCCATGTCTTGCCCAAATTGCACTGAAAGCCCTTTTTGTTGCTGGCTGGGTCGCCCTGTTCCTAGAGCATCCTTCGGGGCATGGACCAAACACTGAGTATCTCAAAAGGAGGTAGCAGAGGGTACAAAGCCATGCAGCCCCTTTCCCAAGACCCAGCTTATGTTGGTTTCCCTTGCTCCGAGCTGAAAGCACTCACGTGTTGCAAATGCCTTAGATGAACAGAAAGCCCTCTCGCCTGTACAGAGAATGTATGGGGGACTGCGGAGGGGCCTTCATGGGGCTCTGGGGAAAGGAATAAAAAAAAAAAAAAGGCTTATTGTCCAGAGGCAGGGGAAGGGGAGGTCTGTCTGGTGCCATATCCCTTCAGGCACTGCTGGGGGGAAGGGGAAGCCAGCAGAAAGGAAGCCCAGGTGGCCCCAGGGTGTTTCTTAGGGTGATAAACTGCTGTGGAATGAACATCCGAGTCTGGAAGAAGCCAGCCTGCATTACTAAGTTTTGAAACATGTGAAGCAAAATTAAATTGGTCAATCTGACCGCTACTCATTGTGTCATGTTAAAGAATGAGCTTGAGTAGTTATTTTTCTCTCCTGCTTTCTCAAGAAGGAAATCCAAATCTGCAAAAATCATAATTCATTCCCCCTAAAATCAGCGCACACCAAAAAAGGCAGGTCTTTAAATTGGCTTTTGCCTTTTCAAGTTCCATGGCTATGAAGCTTTAAACAATGCAAATACTTGTTTTGTGTAAGAAGATGCTAAGATTCTCACAAAGTCATCGCTTGCCAGAGTCAGAGGTTAATAAAAGTGCCAATGCCACAAGACTTACAGTAAAATCATAGAGATTCACAATATTAATATATGTTACTTTGTCTTTTGAATTAGTTTCAGCCTTCTGAAAGCCAAAGTTTCCTTTCATATTTTTTTTTCTCTGCAGAACATAACCCAAAATATCAAAAAGCCAAGTGAGAGTCTGGTTTAAAGAGCAAGGTACATAATTTGTAGAGGCAAGGGTATGGCAAGAATGCTGTGATTGGACATATCAATCATTTCTATGGCAACAGAGGAGGATATAACAATACCGTAGAACTGAACAGAGGAGACTGGGCAAAAGGAGATCATCATTATAGACTACTAATATTTTCATTTACTCATTGTAGAGATAGAATCACAAAATGCAGAAAACCATACACAAAATATCCAAAATTATTATTTATGTTTCCACATTTATAGTTTACAGAAGCAAAAGTATCTTGTATACAATGAGTGTTTCCTTGTTCTTCCAGGGAGTGTTTGAAAAGTCCGTATGACTACAAACAAAGGATATGTTTTGTGAGAGTGTATGTAATATAGTATAATACACTGGGAGTGTGTGATCGCATGTACAGACACAGAGACTGAACCTTAAATATCCACAAAGCTTTTGCCTTTCTATACATCTCAGATGAAAATCATAATATTTAACACAAAGAGTGATCATTTTCATATTTTTTTTTATAAATGTATTTATTTCTTCTCTTTTTAGTCACCATGGGTGGGATTTAGCTTGCCTAAATTATAGTGTCTGGATGAGAGACACAGCCTAAACTCCCACGGCAACCAGGGAAGACTGAGTCCATATGGTCAGTGGAGCCTAGCAAGCTACTCTCCTCCTCCTGAGGTAAACCCCAACACTTGATCAGCCAAATTGCTCTCCAAACTCCACTAACTGTATGGTCTAAATCCTTACTGACTGTACCAAGAGCTTAGACACCTTGCTCCCATGCAGACATTTATGCTTTAGACACCTGAGGCACAGTCCAGCTGCCTGCCCATCGGTGTCTGACACCGTTTCAGACCCCTTTGGGTGGCTGACATCCTCACGGGGCTGGTGGAGGACCTGTGGGAGACTACTGGAGCAGCAGCTCAAGGCTAGACAGGATATCCAACATCAAATGGCACCAGAGCTGAGGTGACTGAATCAAGCCCTTCAGAGGGGAGCGACAGGCAAGGAGTCAGGTGCGAAGTCAATGTGGGGAGTCCAGGGAGCAAGGCAGGATCAGCAGGGGATGGAGGGGAGGGCACAGGTACACCTACAACATAGCTGGGGCAAGGACTGGGCACCAGGGTCTGAGCTCACATGCAGCCCCTGGCACACGGGGTGCAGGGTGCATGTCTGAGGGTCCTTTGGGAGGCTGCTCAGCGCAATGAAAACCTCCTATAGCGCACACAGGGCCCTAACACTCTAAAATCAGGGTGAGCTGAATCCTCACCCTTGATGTTTACAGTGCAGATATCTGCATTTGAGCCTGTCACCCATGCTTCCACTCCAGTAGCTGCAAAGAAGCAGGTGCTGCCAGGAAGTTGTACTATCTATTCTGAAGATATACTATCGAAAGAGAGAAATTACGCCCTGGAAATACCTATATCTCTCCTCTGACCACAAAGGGAATCTCAGTGTAGATGGGGTTGCTGTAAAATGGGTCAGAGGATCCCTGCCTGATACACCTTTAAGAAGACACAGAATGAGCACAGATGGCAATAAGTATACATGAATGTAGCCCCATAATGTGAAGCTTTCCTAGCCGTTCACAGGCATTATCTCTCTCATTATATTGGAGGCAATATTAACATAAATTTCTTAGATTAAATACTGATGATGTCATGAAAATGTTTACTGTTGGCTGAGTCCTTAAAGGTTATTCCATGTCCTACCCGGAGGACAGAGAAGGTATGTACTGCCCCTCCCTGCTTTTCCCCATCGGTCGATCCTTGCTGTTATTCCTCTTTAGCTGCCTCTGTGTGGCAAGGCCATGTTGAAATATTGTTACAGATTTCTAATATCTTTAATTTTAGAGCGGGAGCAGGGGTGAACAAACAACAAACTCACACACAAAACAGAGATGGGTATTGGGGGTGATAAGCAGTAGACTGACAGCTCTGTCCCAGAGCCCTTCCTCTGTTGGAAAGCACAGGCCCCCTCCCATTGCCCAGACAGCTTCCACACCTGACCTTGTAAGAGGGCAATACAGCCCATATTCCTTTTCTCAAACAGGTGGTAATGCGTCCTGCACACAGTGGTAGCTTTGGTGATCTTGACACCTCCACAACAGAAGTGGAAACAAAAACATCAGCTCTCAGAAGGTTGTCTCTTCTCTCAGAGGAAGCTAGACATGACTGTTTTGAATTAAGGTACAAAACAGCCTCCCACACAAGGCCAGAGATGGTACTGAAAGTCTCCTGCACACCTACGTATAAACACATATACCACAGAATAAATCATAGAATAATTCAGTTTGGAAGGGACCTATCTAGGTGCCTCTCATCCCACTGGTCCACCCCTTCACTAGAACAGGGCTCTTTCAGATCAGGTTGTTCAGGGCCTTGGGTAGCTGTGTTGTGAGCACCTCCAAGGACGGGGCTTCCAGAGTCTCACCGGGCAACCAACCCCCCTGTGAGGTTTGGCTTCCCTTTTATCTGATCGGGATTGCCTTTGTTGCAACCTGTGCCAGTTGTCTCTTGACTTGAGCTTGGCCTTCACTGTAGTCTCTCAAAGCATCCTTAGAGCCAAGATGCTGAAACGGATGAGTGGACTATGGTGGGTGGAAAGCTGGATGGACTGCTGGGCTTAAAGGTTTGTGGTCAGAGGTACAAAGTCCAGCTGGCAGCTGGTTGCTAGTGGCCTTCCTCAGGGGACAATACTGGGGCCAGTGCCATTTAACATTTTTGTTAATGAGCATTGCTCTCCCCTTGTTCACAAAGCCAGTCACCTCAGCACAGAAGGCAGGCAGGGTAGTCAGGCGTGATTTGTCCTTGCTAAGCCGGTGCTGGCTGTTCCCAGTTACCTGCTTGTTCTTCATGTTTCCAGTCACAGCTTCCAGAAGATATGTTCATAACCTTTCCAGGGACTGAGGTTAGGCCAACCAGCCTTCAGTTCCTTGGATCCTTTCTCACCCTTCAGGTGTGACACCTGCCTTTTTGCAATTTTGCAATTTTGCAAAAAGACCTTCCCCCATGTCCACAACCTTTCAAAGATGGCAGAAAGCCATGACTGTCTCCTTCAGCAACCTCAGACGCATCGCAGCAAGTCCCATGGTCTTCTGTCTTGCCTGTCTTCAGACCATGTACATCTTACAATACCAAAACACCACGTCCACCTACAATTGCACGTTAGACAGCCAGTGCCAGGAAATGCAATCTTCTAGCTGTGTTTTCCTAGAGCATCTTTCATATCTTTGTAGTTCTGGTCTGGGAGATTAAACAGAAAACCTTTCTGATCTCCATACCACTGCTTTGAAACTAAAAGTGGCAGTGTCTGCAGAGAGACATAAGTCAACCTTTTCTTTCCTAAAAAGGCTTGCAACCACCATCCACCCTGCTCTTAGAAACTCTGCAGTCCTTAAAGGAAAAATTAAACCCTCCTCCTTCATAAATGTCTCCAAAAACAACACAACACTCCCTGGAGAATCAGGAACTGGAAAGCAGGTCTGGAAGGTCTGCTGGTTTTTCTTCTTTCACACATTCTGCTACTGTAAATAAGCTGCTACTTATACCAAATCCTGCTTCTTGCTCAGCCACTAAGGGTGGGATGTCCCATAGCCAAACTAGTTGCAGACTTCTACACCTGAGTGTGTTGCATGGATCCCTTCACAGTCAATGGAGGGAAGCAGGCTTTCCTACCTTTCCTCATAAGGTAGATATCTAAACCAGGCCAGATATTTCTCACAGTTACTGGAACGGGACATAGAGGACCAGCTCAGATGTAGATGTCTACAGTGAAGGTGCTCAGTGTTAGCTGAGATGGATGCTGCCTGAAATGCATATTAAAAAGTGGCACAGATCTCTAAAAGCATGTTCCTGGCTCCTATACTTGCCCTCCAACTAAACTCTGAGTCACCAGAAGAGTCCTGATAGAACAACTGAATCTTTGGATGTTTTAGAGCAAACCTGGAGGGAAGCAAATTCTTCCCTGAAAACGCCTAGCCATTAACACCAAAACCAAGGTGTTAGCTTGACTACCTTAGTGATTTTGAACACAAAGATGATTTCTCAGAAACTGACAATTTGTAAAAAGATTTTGAGTGTGATAATACATTTCTTGTGCTAGCTATGTCCTTATGCCAACTGTGAGAACATGTCCACTGTATACTAGAAATTACCTCTTTCACTGGCTTGCACATGGTGATTTACAGTTAGAAAATAAGCATAAAACTCTTTGTGTGGCTAGAGCTCCATAGGCTTACAGACAGCACAGGATAGAAGACAGTAAGGAATCCAACCCCTTGCTCTCAACAAACATGTTCAGAAGTTGAATGCAGGGATTAGCCTAGATACTCCCTACAATATTACATCAACATCATGTTTGCATAGTTACTCCCAGTCCCAGAACAAACAGTAAGGAAATAGTGAATCAGACCACAGAGGTTTCCAGAAACCTGAGCAGGCAGACTGACTGAGGTGCTTGTGCAATGAATAAAAGTACTGTCACTTCTCCCCAGCCAAACTCACTCTGGAGTAATTTACTCAGTGTTGTGGGAAGCACCTGTAAAAGTTTCAACATGAGGACTTCTATCATTCTGCTGGAGGCTTGAATTTGAAAAAATATTCCATCTGAACACACAGTACATTCAAAAAGGATTTTTACTTCAGGACAGGTAATTCCACGATTAACTGAAACCTGTGCTTTCTAAGCTAGGCCATGTCTGCATCCCTAATTCATTGTAGATCAAATTCTGTTATCACTATTTGGGTCATCTATTAGAAATAAGGAGGATTTCTCCAGAGAAGGTATTGATGAAAGATGCAGGTCAAGAACCAATTGTATTAGACATTGAAGTGTTTCCATTGCATTAACAGATATTTTGAGGTGAATCAAAATTCCTTCAAATCATAATATGCAAAAAGATAAAAAGATGTGAAAATATTAAAAAGAAAAACATAACTATTTTTCATTCCATGAAATTACTTAAGATGTTCCTGGTTTTACTTCATGGCTTTTAATGGACTACTGTCAGAGAGCTATAATCTGTGCTGCCCCAACTTTTTATTGACATATTTATTCTCCAGTCGATCAAGCATAACAGATTCAGCAGCTCCCATCCTACCTGACTTAAGCTCAGAGAAAGAAAAAGCAGGTGTAATCTGTACCTTTCAGGTATGAACTGCTTCCTCTAAAATTAAAAGAAAAAACAGAAAACAAACAGAAAGAACCCCCTTTATCTTTATTCTAAGATAAATCTATCTGTGAAGGTAACACACATAATGAGAGAGGAAAAGGTGCCAGTAGACAGGTGTGACCTGGCTTTCGTTACCTATACCTTTATCTAACTGGGTGGAGACACAAAAGAAACAAAATCTTTCCATTTAGCTGTGTCATTATGGGGTGAGGCACCCTGGCTTTCGTGCACTGAAACTCTGACAGTGGGTACAGTCATGCTCTCCCACTAGCTTCAGTTGCCACATCTCTTTCCCAGCTTCTCAAATATCCTCACTTTCCCCAGCTTTCCTCATCGCTGGAAAGTGGTTATGTGTCCAGAAAGGCATGTCCCTCTACATCCTTCCAGCATACCAGCTCATTACGGTACCGCAATTTATCGTTCGCATCTTTCCCCTCATCCCCTTTGGTCATCTGATGGTCTGAGCAGTTTGATTCAACAGACAAAATGCAGCTCTCCGACATGCGCTCGCTGCTCCCACTGGCTCCAGAAGAATTTGCATGTGTGGTACTAAATGAAGATTTGGTCAAAGGAATTTAACAAGACAGCTTGTCACGTAATACATATGCAACTCCATCTGTGACAGAGAATATACCCATTAATAGTTTTAGAAAGAGGAATTTAGCTTAGAGCTCTTTTCAAAGAGCAAATAAAGCATTTAGGTGCACAGCAAATAAAACCGTATAATTTCATTTACTGCAACTTCTAAGATAACATAATGGTTTATCTATTGGTGGTCAGAAGCCATTCTGCAAATGCTTCCTGAATTTAGCATACATTACCTGCAGAAAAGTAAAAAAAAAAAGCACAGTGGTGTGCAAGTCACCGTTTGTCAGCAGGGAAGCTTTCATCCTACAATCATGAAACATGTGGCTTAGCACTCAACATGAGCTGCAAGTCAAATCCAATAGCTTGCAGATATCAAATATTTTGCAAACATCAAATAAAATATTTCACAAACAAACTGTGGTTTGAATATTGTTCCAAAGTATTTGGGCAATACTTTGAAATGTATCTATTCAAAGACAACTGGGAGTTTTCAACATTTCACTAACTCCAATAGGCCAGCTCCAGCATAAGTATTATTTTTATCTGTTTCTACCAAGAGAGTACAAAAATTCTAACACTTAATATGTTTAGCAAAGCAATGCTGTAGCTGGAAGCAGCACAAAGGACATAAGGCTTCTCTGTGCTATCCTGGGATTAAAATTGGCAAACACATTTCACTAGCCTGGTTTTCCAACAGAGTCACAGAGCAGAAACAAGACAGGCACTTACTGCACCAAGGTATGTCCCTCTCTGATTGAAGGCTTGCTCCTTACAGAGCACTTTGTGGTGTCAGGGTGAGACCTTACGTAGTGGGATGTCCACCACCTCCCTGGGCAACTGCTGGAGTGCCGAGGAGGCTCTACAGTCTGGTGGAGACCTACCTCCTAAAGTAAAACCTGACTTGTGGGTTGGTACAAGGACAGCTTTCTGAGTTGCCTGGGGTATGTAGCTAGGCTTAGCCTGCACCTATGAAGATTTCCAACCACCTCTTCCTGCAGCCCCATTAGCACAGCTAACATGTTGTAAAGCGGTTTTATGAATCACTCCCTGGAGCTTTTCAGATGTCACTGAAGGGTCACAGTAACAGAAAATAGGGACCATATGGCTTACTCACAACAGCTTACTCTCCTCAGCCCAGAAGAGCAGGGCTGAGACCAACCCGAAGCCCTCCAGCGTTTCACAGCACTCACAGAGCCCCTGGGGAGCTGGAGGCGGGGCTCAGGACATGACTTCTTGCCCATGCTTGTGTCTAAGCTGCCTACTGCAGCAGGAGCTCCTGGACTGACTTTAATGGTACTTATATAAGGCTCTGTATGAGATCTGGGCTGGCTCCAAACCCCAGATTACAGCTCTGCAGCATAGCCTCTCATTTGCCCCTCCTTAAAAACCTTCTCCTGCAGCCGACAGGTAAGGATCATTAATGGAATAATAATCCTGGTAATGGGATCTGGCAGCTGCAGCCAAAAACTAACCCTCTGCTGGCACTTAGGAGGGATTTTCAATAATCTGGAATACAGGTTGAATTGTCTATGTATAAATACTGGATGCAGCAATGTGATTAATGACAAAGTTATCTCTTGTGATGAAACAGGGAAGTCTGGTCCAGAGCCAGCACTGGGAGGTGAGGGGAGCTGAAGCTCAGGCAGGGAGAAGGGCCATTACAGCTCCTTCTCCCCTGAGCTTGCAGGTCTGACCAAGCACCACTCAGGTCTCAGCTCTGTTTTTAGGCTTTGCCAGCCAGGTTTAAGCCAAATCTCTGTTAGTCCAACCCAGCCTTAGTGGTTGGAGGTGGTGGTACAAGACATGCTACAGAGAGGCACTACAGAGAGAAACCCACAGGAAAAACCCAACCCCGAGTGAAGTGTTTCAGAAACTCCTGACAATCTTTCTCTAACATAGATCAGGCACCTCCCATCTGATCCCATAGCAGAGAAAGAGGATGTCACAGCAATCGACCTGAGGCAGAGAGACTGTCACACCAAGGACCACCCTTCCCAGACTAGCAATGCAACGTGCCCTCTGGTGAGAGACCGGTGGAATAAACCAGAAAAATCCCCAAATTTTGCAGCCCTCCCAGATTCATTAGCCTGCTGTTAGGACTGGTGATCTTTTTCCCATTTAGTGGAAGACATAAGGCCAGCCTCTAGCCAGAGGTAGACAAGTCCTTCAGATGAGCTGGCGTGGTATGAGGCTATTTCATACATCCACGTCGCTCCGTCCCTGGGGCTCTGCATCCTCCTCTCTCACCAGTCTTTCCCACGGGATCTGCTGAGCCACCAGCTTCTCTGCTGCCTATGTACAAAGATCTTTCCACCAACCAGGTTCTCCACTTCCTACACACAAAGAGCTTTCCACCAGCCCTCATGTTTCCTTTGCGACCATGCAGCCTTTCTCATCCTCCTCTGCTACAAACAACTCCTTTGCCACACCAGGGCAACAGCCCCCAGCCCCAAAAATGGCCTGGCATGGCCCAGAGCTTGGTGGCATGGGGGAAGCTGAAGGACGACATGATAAAACCTGTTTGCCAGAGTTGCCAAAGGTAAGTCTGTTTTGCTTCCTTGTTTGCGGCACCTTGACAAGGTCAGGTCGAAGCATCTAGCAATGAGTGACTAACTCAAGGCCGCCTCGTGAGTCAGCAGCGCAGCCTGGCAGGGCTCAGGAATGCTGATTGCCGGGTCTTGCAGTCACTACCAGATCATGCTTTCCCCGTGGTTGCCCTAGCAAAGCTCTCACTTGTGAGTACAGCACAGAAATATCTCCTGTAATGAGGATTTCCCACTGCAATTCTTGGCAAAGCTGAATTGCTGCAGACTTATGAGCCTCCGTTCAGATCTCCTCTAATTCCTCTTTTGAAACCCCATTACCTCCATCTGTGTTGCCTTTTGCATCAATCAGCCATTTTTACTTGATGGGCTGTTTTTGTGTTTGTTTTGTTTCTTGCAAACTTTGATAGAATTTCACCAACTAAATTTTGTAGACTCTTTCATTACTCACATCTTGTGTGCAAACAAATGCAGCCTGCATAAGGAAAAACCACAAATCAGCACAATTTTATTTCTCCAAGAAAGCAGAGAAGTTCTGAGTTCTACCCAAAGCAAAGCAGTTTCACTGCAAAAAGCAGTATTAACTAAGAAAGATGGCAGTGCTACACCCAAACGATTCAGAAGCATTGCCCAGAAAATCTCTTTCCAGCCCTGGAACTGATTATTTTGCAGCTTCCATTTCAATTGCATTCAACGACTGAGGGTCAAATCCAGCCTGATGCTGAAGAGTGGCCAAACTTAAGCCTAGCAGGACTGCTATGGGTCTCTGTGTCCCCTCCAGAGGTGATTAAGCTCCAGTGGGTTTTTGCAGAGGGCCAGTGGATAATAATATTGCCTTTATAAATCATGTGGTATGGGCAATAGGTGGATTAACAAGTAGTATGTAGGCAGACATCCTCACAAATGAGCACCACCCAGGACCATTCTCTGTCGGAAAGGCCAGCTGGGATGGAGCAGCCCACACCCATTATATTCAACCACATTTACTTCTAAAGCAAGGTATCTACTGGGAAGCGGACCTCAACTGTGCTAGCTCCCAAATCCGCTGGAAGAGTGTTAGTCACCCTGGGCCAAACCCCCAGGCCAGGCACTGTTTAACAAATGAGCAGCATTGACAACCAGGGCCAGCAGCTGCGAGTGTCCTTGTCACCGTCTAATTAATTAATACAGGAGGAGGGGTAATTCCACAAAACACCAGCCTCATCTGTGCACTTGGCTAGGACATTATACGTTATATATGTGCACAGGGCTCATTCTTATCCCTTCCTTGCAGGTTAGCGCCCTCTCCTCTGTGCCAGCGCAATTGCTTACATGATTTGGGGCTAAGCTGGATCATTTCAGTGACCAGCACAGGTCTTAATAAGCACATGTGATGGCACACCCAAGAGGGCAGTGAGCTGAAGTGTGGTGGTGCAGATGAGGGCTGAAGTGAAGGGGCAAATTTCACAGCGTCAGCCAAATACTGTATTTCTTTTTAAAAAATCTTTACTGTATTGAATTACTGCCTATTTTTAGGACTTGCAGGACTTGGTCTATTCATCCAAGCAAGTTACATATTTGTTTATTTGTGAGAAATGCTGACACCTAGAATAAAAGAAAAATTATTATGTGACCACTTTTGAATTAATTTTGTCTGGTGACATGAATTTTCTGAAGTGTTTTTGTCACCAGACATTATGTTGTAAAAATATTCTTGGTCATTTTAGGTTATGTGGAAGTTTTGACTTTTGATTGTGGCAACTTTAAACCCCCTTGATGAAGAATATACTTTTTTTTTTTTTCTTTTCCAATTTACAGCAAAACAGTCTGATGACAAAAGCTCCACTCCAGAATCTTTTAGCCAGATTTGATCACGAATTATAGAAATGCATTTCTTCCAAAACAGAACAAAAAAATGTAATAGAGTTTTTGTCATGTGTTTTGATAGTAAATGTTATTTATGATAATTATCAGAAAAAATGTCATCTAATGGTCACAGGAGATCACTCGGCACCCTGCAATGCTGCTACTAGTTGTCATCCCTTTTGGGAAGAAATAACAAGTTGAGACTGAGGTTGAAATACCAGCCGAAAAAGCTCTCTTTGAAGATGGCTGTGTAGCAGTACCACCGTTGTACCCCTTTGATTACACCCTCTTGTTGTAACCACATGATTATTTGATTCCTTCAGAAAGCACAGCTTAACTAATGCATTTTTCTGTAGGCCACAAGAGTTTTGATTGCTTATCCATTATATTTCTTATGTGTGGGGAAGGGGAGGGACATCTTCAACAAGTAGTGCCACTTTACTTCATGGGTGCAGTGACAAATCCAGCTTGAAGATGTCCAATATGATGTGTGAATGCATTTTTTTCCTCAAGGATGGCTCCCGGGCACAACAAGCCTGCTGAAGTTTGCTTTCACTCCATAGTAGCAGGCATTGTGTGGCTCCTTCTGATTTGCTCTCTTTGTGTGACTACTTTTTAGAGCCAGCTTTCCTCTTCCCCTGCTCCTTGGGTTACTGGAGCTACGGGAACTGATTCCAGCCAGCCTTCCATACCACCAGCCCCACTGGATGCAGTAGTGAAGCCTGGTAGTTTTACAAAGCTTTGGTCCTTCTCCCTGTCTCTTCCCATGGGTGAAGGAGAACTGGCATTACTGACAACCAGGACTGGCAATGCAGTATTGGAGAAGAAATCTTGCTTTGCCCTTCAAGCACATAGTAGCATAGTTAGCTCTGGGTGCATCCTTTCTATTCAGCTAATGCAGAACATCAAGATTTTCACACCTGAACAAATTAAAGAAGTTAGTCAGAAGCCATTTACAAGCTCATCTGATAGAAGTTGGATCCTAACTGTGTCCCATTCTGGATTCAGGACAAGACATAGGATAGAAACAGTTTAGATTTTAAGTCAGCATAACCTAAGAAGCCCCAGCTAGCAGCATTCCTCCTGCAGCTGAGGAGTCGATTACTCAGCAGCCTTACATTGGCACAGCCTTGACGTTTGTCATATGATATATAGCCCAGCATGGGAACAGTGTCAGGCTTTTCACAAGAGTCACAGGCTGGCCACTCTGGCTTAGAGAAATGATTTTCCGTCAGTGCCTTTTGAGCAGACATCCACCCCCCTCCTCTGGGAGTCTATGCTGATACTGTCAGCAATGAGATGCTGTTACTCTAACTTCAGGAAGTAGCAAGAGTCCTGGTTGCACCAAAATAGTGTAAGCTGTTCCCTGCGAGATGCATCAACTGCATATTGGTGTGAAACCACGCGTCTGTCATTTGGCCCTCCATTTTTTTGCATTCCCCCAAAAGCCAGTGCACTTTACAGCTTTATCCAGCTCCATATGTGGATACTACCAAATTGGACTTGTATGTCAGCAGCACATTTACATAAAATAATTCTAAATCTCTACAACAGTATCATTGCCATCAGCTTATTCCCAAGTCTTGAGAAGAGCAGATGGAGATAGTTACAAGTAAGTCCTACAACAGAAAGACGTTACGCTATTGTGTGAAGGGAAGAACCCCAGGGATTTTGCTGTAGACTTTGGTTGAAGTTACCAAACCACAACTGGCACACTGGGTCAGCCGCTTGCAAGAACTCCAAGGGCTCCTGACCAATGCCAAGTTCTTGCTTCTCACCACACCCCACAGCTTCCAGTTCCAGGACACTTCCTCCCTATTCTGACAGATGATGACCTGGTCCCCATTATGCAAGTTTTTGTCAACTCTTGTCTAGACTAAAGCAATGCCATATATATGAGCAAGAAGTCATGAGCCCTTAGGAAATTCCAGCAAGTACAGAAGGCTACGACACTCCTTCTCACCAGCACAGACTAGGACCATTACCCTCTTTTAGTATTTTCATACAATGCTGAGTCCAGCCCGAGTCCCTTGTCTCCACAGCACTCAGTGGCCTGGGTCCCAAATTCACCCACAGTTCCTGTGTGAAGACTGTGACGACCAGCTTTGCTCCTCACTTGAAAGAGAACTTCCCATAATGACAAACCTCAACTTGTGAGGGATGAACTCCCCCAGAAACTGCGAATGGTACAAGCCTGCATCTTTTGTGCCAAGAACAAGACCTCTGCTTTAAGCCTCACTTTTTCTACTGTACACAAATAGCAGCACATACATTTAAAACAAAACTTCTGCCAAAACAAAGTAGTGCACTGCAGGTGTAACTTCCACCTACGGGAAGGGACAGGAGAGAAAGCACGTCACTCATGGTATGGCTGTCATGATGTTCAGTGCGTGGCTGGAAAGCCCATAACTACCAAAGTGCTCTCTCAATAAAACATGCTAGAGAGCACAGCGGGTGCCCATGGAGGCTATGCTTTGCTGTTTATAAGAGACTAGATTTTGTTGTTTACAAGCATTCGTGTTTATCACATTATCTCTCGTGAGCCTGTTATGAGACTTCTTGAAGGTCAAACAGTTATTTTGGCAAGCCAAGTAGGTCCTCTCATCCCTCATCTGCTGTAGGTAACTGCACAGCAGCCCTATCCACATGGAAAGCTAACCTTAGCAGCAGTCGGTGTTTTTCCAAGCAGGGCTCAGGCAGTCAGAAGTCAGCAGATGTCCAGTAACCAGCAGCCTCTCTGTGGATTAAAAGCAGGTAGGAGCATGGTGTTAACTGCCTTTGTTCACAAGTGGTAGCAGCCTTTCTGATTTAGGCCCCAGATATTCTGATCCATATTCAAAGACTTGTAATGTTAAAGTGAAGTGACAAAGCTTTTTTCACATGTGCTCCTGCTTATGTCAATGCAGCTGTGACCAAAAGGCACAAGCAAAGGTAACCACTTACAATCTTGTTTGCCACAGGAAGGAGAACCCATTCAGCAATGTTAAAACAGTTTTAGATTGTTACCTAAAAGGGAAGAGCTCTTTTCTCTTTCTAAAACCCTGGATATCTGGCCCAGTCCTATGGAGACTCCCAAAATACATCCTCATATTACCCCTACTGTTAAAGGGGAAGGGGCAGTTCTGAGAATTGATCATAGACTCATCAGGGCCTCATGTTTGCTGAATTAATTTCCCCAATTCAAAGCTGTAGCATCATGTTCTATAGGTGGATGGGCTTTCAATATGTAGCAAAGGAATAACGGTTGGCATAATTTTTGATCAAAATAAAAAAATACTTCCTGCTCCATGATTTTGTGCTTCTATTGTGTATTTTTCCTCCACGTTCTCAAAAGACAAATGTTGACTGAAGCCATGAGTGTAGCTGAAGATACTGTTCTTAGGATGGGAATTCCTACGTACATGTTACTTTAATAAGCCAATTTGAGAGAGAGAGAGATATCTGTGAGGGACAAACAGAGCCAAAAACCATACGACTTTGCATTTCAAGAATTCCAGAGGCTTGAGCAAGCAAAATGGCAGTCAAGTGTCATTCCCTTCAAATAATCATTGAACTATGACCACCATGCAGGAAGATATATTTCATAATATAAAAGATAAACAGTGATATAAAAGGCAGATGGGGACATGCAGAAGAACAGCAGAAATGGCTTCTCCAGGGGTAGTTCTGTCCACAAATTGTTATGCTCTCAGCTGTACAACCTGTGCTTCACAACATAATAGAATATTTCATGACCAAGAGGGGCTAGATTTTATTCAGATCCCTCCTGTACCTCCATTGAAAAGTAAGCCTTGACAGACAGAAGTAAACATTATCCCATCACTAAAGCTGTTTATTAAAGCTTGGATCCTGTTGATGAAGAAGGATTGGCAGGAAATGTCATTACGTGTTGGGCTCAAGTTTGCCAGTCTTACACCATCATCACTGGACAGGGACAATCTCTTCCAGCACAGCAGGGGTTACCAGCCTTCTTCACTACTTAGCACAGATTAGGAAAACAACCTAGGACTAAAGAAACCAGTTGGCGAATAAATGCCCTAGTGGTAAGATACTGAAGGTCAAATTCTGAGCCTAGTCTATAGCTCTATTGTATTTGGATATCTGAGCAGATAGCTGAAGTATGCATGAGTATGCATTCATTCATTAATAAGGGGTTACTGTAGTACATTTTCTCCTGATCCTTTTTTCTCCTCAGCTCAGTACTTTCACCCACAGTCAGGTCCCCAGAAAGGTTATGCTAGTGTAGAATGATAAAGTCCCACTTAGATAACGATGATGAGGCTTTTCAAAGAGCTCAGTTTCCATATGGGCTCATACATGAAATAATCCAAATTTTGCTGAGACATCACCCAGAAATGCTGGCTAAACCCAGTCTCTAAGAGTTGCCAAGTCCTGTGTACCAACAAAAGGACAACTATAAGGGCCTGATTAAAGAAACATGGCAAGTCCCAGTTGTTTCAGTCTATCAGAAGTTAGCGTGAGCAGCTGTGATTAAAAGCTGCATTGGCTTTGCAGGGTGACTAGCAGCACCACTGCTGGGGCAAGCATTGAAACTGGCCACAGCATAGGCATTTTATCTTCTCTGCTTCAGAGGCATATGAACCATTGCTTTTGGGGAAATGCACAAATAGGTTATTTTTCTCCGAGCTACAAGGCTTGTGGTTAAACCACACTGAGCTGAAAATGTAAAAATCTCACAAGCCTGCAAAATGCTTTTTCACTGTCACATGTAGAATTAGCAACAGTATTTACTATTTACAACTGTGTTGTGCGCACTGATTATTTCTGCCCTTGAACAAAACTTCCCAGGTCCTTAGGCTTCAGGTGCCCCTGCTAGATTTGAGACCAAGTCTTTTACATCTGTGTTAAGCTGCAGAAAAGTCTTTCTACTTTAAGAGCTCAAGCAGACTTTCCTGTTTTTAACCAAACCTGGATATTGCGCCTAATAGACAACACCACCTCTCTATTTATCCAGATATTTTTAATTTCTTAGAAGCAGCCATCCACATTGTTAGGTGTTTTATAATTAAAATACACAAAAGAACAGGATTAACTGGCATAACATGAACAGCTACCTAGCCAACAAAAACAAACAGGGCAATATGCCACATTTAATAATATTACTAATAATGAAAAATTACTTTGGATTTAACCATGCACAGCTTATTTCCCAACCTTTTATCAAAGGACTAAGGGTTTTTAGCATGCACTAATAGTTAACAAATTGGGCTTCAGGAGACTGAAAAAGCTTTGTCATACACACGCTCAGATGATCTTCCTTTCTTTCAAACTAGCAAACAGTGAATACTAACCCCTCTGTCATTAATGTGGTCATCCATCCCTTATTAGAGGTTCTTCCTAATTCCTTTGGATTCTCCCTGAAGGGGATAACCCATCTTTAATTTAAGTCATGTCTCACTGCATTCATTTTTGCATGAGCAAGAAGAAAACTTAATCAATATCATACCTGTGCAGAGCAACACTAAGCACAGTAACTCTTGATTAAATCTCATTTTCAAAGTAGAATTCGGCCCAAAGAAAGTTAGCATTTCAATAATAATTAATCACAGCATTAAAAAAAAAATTTGCCTTTTTATGTAGTTCTAAGACTGCGCTGAATTGCTTACCTTGAATCAAAGCTGTAGATGTAGCTTTGCTTTTTGCCTGTTAAAATATGATGTTACTCCAGTCATCACTTGCGCACTTTTAACCCAGCTAAGGAGCTGATGTACAAGGAAGAACTCTACAAAACTTTGCCAATGGCTTCTGGTGTGTTATGTTGTGATTTTTCAGTGTCTCAACTGAGCAGGGTAGCCCACTGTTTATAGGAGTTGCTCGGGAGAACCCTTACTGGAGGTCCCTGGAAATTTCCAGACAGGTTTCAATAACCTCCACGATTTTATTTCACCAAACACTATTCAGTCATTTTCGCAATAGTAAAAGGTTGCCTTTTGGGGAAACGGTAAACATTACTGCGTGTTTGAAACATGTTGAAAGGCTGAACCTCTATCGCTTGCATAAGGAATACTGTAGCCCGAGAAGTTCTGAAGAGCCATCTCAAATTCCCAGAAAGTATTTTATTAAGAATATCCTGAAGTCCCATCCTCACATCCTAGCTTTTTCCCATTTTCACAGTTACTAAGCCTAGTCTGAACTCAAAAGCAGCAGTAGAAAGTATATTTTCTTTTATAAACAAATCTCGGTAAATTCCAGAAACTTGTTAAATACTACACAGATAATAGAGCACGGTAGATTGTCAATCTGAGGGCAGTAGGAGTGCATTTGAGAGAAAAATATGTGAGGTACATTATCTAAAATGCCCCTTAAAATGAAGTTTTGTCTATTATTATTCCTATGATCTATCTTCCATGCTGGAAGGATGGTCACACTACCACCGGCTGCAGTTGCAATGAGGCTGCCACAGCAGAGTGACTGTTCATTAAAGTTGCCTGGTTCCATGTTTTAGATTTTAACACTCAGCAGTAATGCCATTCAAAAGTAAAAGGCACACCCCATCTCCACACTGAAGTGCAGAGGCACTGTGCTCTCCAGGTGGACTCCTGCATAGTAACTAAGCAACCCCATCCTGCATCTTTAACTCACATAAGCTGATCTTGCCACAAGATTTTCTTTGGCAAATTTCACCTTGAATCCCTTGTAGATCTGCAGTTCATGTCTGAAATCTGCTTGTTATAAAATTGTGAATTAATTACTTCAGTGAATAATGGTAGGCCTGAATTTTGTAATCTAGATGATTGAAATTTTCAACTGGGAATGGATCTTCTGCAATAAATCAAGTAATGTTAATTTATGCCCCATACATCTTTTGATCTACATTGATGCAGATTTTTAAATTAACAAGTAGAGTGTGAATGTTAATTGTCCCACTGACTGTAATATTGCCAAGCTTTGCTTTGCTTTATCTGCAAGGATCGTAACATTTAATTTGAATAAGTAATCAAAACAAAGTCAATAGAAGATTCTGAACTGCCTTTTGGTGACCCAACACTTGAATTAAATGTTTGCTTCCCATGAGTAAGTCATATGGGAATTCTCACGGACAAGTATTATGCTAGGAAATCTTGCATGATCACATATTCATAGAAAATAAATAGGAAAGAATTACAACCACAGTTAAATAGAAGTTCCCTTTTGAATGCAAATGATTATTTAGGGTATGTATTCACTCAAGTGAATACACTCTAGTCCTTGCTCATGCAAAACTCCATCAGTACTAACCAGAGGGCCAGCCCCATGTTAGAAATAGCACAGAGTTGAAATAAGAAATTTGCACTGGTGGAAATGTTTTATGTAAGCCATCTGAGAAATGCTTAGCAGTAAGGAATGTATTTGTAAGTGTCAGGAACGATGGAGTGTAGTTCAAGGGCAGGACCACAAATCAGGACCATAAACGAAAGGTGCTGATTGGTCCAGAGACCCACCACGGCTGTTCATACTCCAACCCCCGCAAGAGCTCCTGCATGTCAGTACACAATGGTAGAAAAAACTATGGGGTCAGAGTATAAACACACAAGCTTCTCAAAAGGGGATTTCATATCAAATGTTTCACAAAGGTTGATTTTGTAATTTATTCCAATGGAAACAGTATAAATTAAAATAGAAGGCATCCTCTCATCCTAATCCATATCGGTCTAACCTAATTTGCTAAATCGGGAAAAAGAGACATACTCTCATTCTACCAGAGCAATTGTTCCCCACCTTTATTCAACTTTGTGTTTGCCACTTGCTTCAGATCCAGCACGATGTGTGTGGGCCCACAATACCTGTATCTATTCCAGCTGCATCAACTGGCCTAAGAAAAAGATACTATTTCTCTTTAAAAAGCTTGTCTTGACTATATCTTTACACTGCTGCAGCTACAGCAATGCTGCTACTAGAAACATAAATGAATGTTCTACTTATCTGAACAAAAGCCAAACACAGGCAAGTCACAAATGCTTCAGATGCAATTAAGAAAGAGACCATGCAGCAATCATGGAATAATTTAGGTTGCCAGGGATGTCTGGAGGTTTTCTAGTCCACCTCCCTGCTTAAAGCTGGGTTCCTGGTGGATCTGAACAACTCAGACGGGTCCTGGAACTTTCAGGTTTCATTATTCCTACGGTGGTTATGTGGTAATGCTTATTAAGTCTGTTAGGGTGTTTTCTCTCTCAAATTTATTGGTAGTCTGAGATACAAGTATTAAATGAAAATATCATTTATGTAACTATAAGCAAGGCATGATTCATGCTATCTCCTGCTACATTTTCTAGTCTGAAGGATAAAACAAGATTTGTAAAAGAATAATAGGAATATAGGGCTTGCAAACATGAAAGTTGGAGAACAGTTATACAACTGTATAGAGTTTTAATCATATCACAGCTGACACTACATGCACACAATATCTCTTTGATGTGCCACTTTGGTCTAAGACATTCAAAAGGTGGGAAGATAAAACTACATCACTCATGTAATACATGCTTCACCTTCAAAGAACTATTGAGGCAGGATTTTTATTTGTTATAATAAAAGTCATTCTCAGAGGAGATTAACTGTTAACTGCATTGTCATTTAATTATGTCAAACTTATTATGCTGAAGCTTTCAACAAACAGTTTCAAGAAAATTATTGCTTAATCTAGCTATTTAGGTGAAACACTTTCACCTGTCATTTTTATTTTTTTTAAAAAAAAGAAAGCATCTTTTCACAGTAAGTCTGTATTTATTCTGGTGGAGGAGGGAGATTTTTTCTCTCTTTTCAAAACTTTTGTAGCTGGACTTTACCTTGAGCATATATCAAAGTTGCCTTTAATGCCATTCCTTCCTTCAAAACTAATTGATTCACCGCGTAAATATTCCTCATGCACAAATGCAGTCAAGGGTCGTTTGCACATGGTCTGTAAATCAGGCACAGGAGCTAATATCAGAGCTGCTGTTTGATCCCCTAGCTTCTGAGACTGATGAAGCTTTTCTGTGTGACTCACCACTGCTTTTATTGTGAAGAAAGAAATATTTCATTTCTCTTCAAATTACTGTAACATGCAAACCCAGCATCACTATTTCAGAGTTTATAGCACAGCCATTAATAACAGATTGTCCTATTAAACAGAAAGTTAACGCCAATATAAATCCAGGAAGTAGAAAACAAAACAAAAAGCACAAAAAAAAAAAAAAAAAAACAAAACAAAAAAAAAAAAAAAGAATGGGGGAAGCACAATAAAATAATACTTAGACTTGGAGGAGCAAACAGAGCATCTTCTGCCAAGCAGAAATGAAGCAGTTGCTTTCTCCTGCAAGCATTACCTCAGCCACTTCTGGACAGATAGGCTTTTATCTGTATCTCCATCTTCATGAGTCACTGTATAAATTGTTTGGCTGCCCTGAGCAGGTCTAAAGAGGGAGAAATCTAAAGAGCAGGTGTCATCAACACATGGTGGAAGCCACAGTCCTCAGCTCCATAGTCACCCTCCCAGAGGCACTGCATACACAGGGAGCACAAAGGGCGACCAGCAGAGCCCTGTGGGAAGCGTTCACACCAGAGTCCCTCATGACAAGAGGGAACAGAGCTGCTCAGAGAGACCCTGCTACCACTCGTGGCAGGACCAAAAGCAGTCAAAGAACATGGACACACCTGGAAATCCTGTCATGGTACCCTCATTCTTCATCTTAGTCAAAAGGAGATCAGTTGCCAACACTGCCCTGGGCAACATCTAGGATTAACATTTTGCCAAAAGAGACTTAAGTGTTTCAATTACTGTGTGGAAGAGATTTCCACCCAGTCTCCCCACCAGACACTCCAAAACCAGGTGATTTGAGATGGTGTAAGGACTGGAGTGATTGTCAGTGATTGTCCCCCATCTCAAGTCACCAGACCTTGAGCCTTGAAAGTCTTCAGATCTTTCGAGAGATCTTAATCATGCAATGATCACATTGTTTGAATCAGTTCATTCTAGTCCTGACACATCCCAATTTACATACCATTTTGTGTTCCCAACTCTGTCATTAATGTTTAATGCCTTAATTCAGCCATCAGTCCCCACTCAGCAAAACAATTCAGCTAAGTACATATTTAAAGTTAAGCGCGTTCTTAAATGTTTTGCTGAAATGAAGCTGTTTTACACACATGCTGACATGCTTTGCTGAACTGGGTTTTCATGCACAAAAGAGTTCTCTTGCCATAGGCACTTAGGAGCGGAGCCTTCCTCTTCCTCATTTGCATTCATGTTGAAGTGTGTGGCTTGTGAAGGACACAGAGTTTTCTAAAATGTCAAAGCATTATATTCAAGGAGAAGGTGGTTGCAATCCTGTTTTGGTTTTGCTGCTGCTCCAAATGTCATGACACAACCATAATTTTCTGTATTTTCTGAATTCTGTGAAGTTGATTTATTTTAAACCAAAATTTGAAAGGTAGCTACGACTCCGAAGCTCTCTCTTCACAGTAAACTGATCAGATTGAGGTAATGCCTGATCATTGGCATTATTCGGATCTCAAAGGAAGGAAAAATTAGTAAACCTTTGCACAGATGTCATTTTGTCCCTGGTAGAGATTAAAAAAAAAAAAACAAAACCCAAACCAACAAAATGTACTGAGTGATTTCTCAAAGTGGGATATTTACCTTTGTCCACCAGGACTCTTATTCCAACATGGACCAAATTCTTTTAACTTTTCGTATTGAAAATTTGATAGTATATTTCTCCAGGGCCTTGGTTTGGTTGGCTGGTGGCAGGGAGGAATTTGGGTTTTTGTTTTCACTTTTCAACCTGTTTTACCCATTCCTTTCTACAGGAGAATGAATGAAATAGATACCATAGAGGCCTTTTCAACTCTAGGGGAATCCAATTTATTACAGTCACATATTTTCATTGCTGCTGGTAGTGGTGGAGGCAGTAACGGATTCACTTGCTTTCTTGACTGTGTTATACATACTTTAGCTTAAGTGCTTAAAAATCTCATAAAGCACTTATTTTAAATATTTTAAGTATTTGAGAGATCTCAGCACTTTACTGTTCCTTTACAAGACAGCTGTCTCCAGCAATAGCTCCTACATGGTCCGTTTACCTCTACAGCAAAGAATAACTCACAAGGTATCCAAATCTCCTCTTGAATACAGGGACGGGGGAGGGCGGAGGTGGGGTGGTGAGAGGAGAGAGTAATCTGATGGGCAATTTTGTGCTAAAGGCACTCATTGCAACATTGTGGAGAAGTCTGTTACCTCAAAGTTTGATTTAAATTTGTCCTAGTTATGGGTGAAAGTCAGAGGAAAGGAGCTTCTTTAGCACGCTTTTTAATCAGTTCAACAATGCTCCTAATTTTAGGTCAAAATTTTGTTCAGTCAAAGTGCATGTTCATTAAATACTCTTTCATTTTACGCAAGGAGGATGTCCATGACAGCAATAAACAGCTTTGCAACTTTCAGCTTATGCAAGAATAAAGACTTACTAGAGCTTGACCTAATGTACATCCACCCAGTCCTACGTGACTGGATTAAATTGAAGAAGGAGATTTCAGGTGTTCAATCAAATTCTACTAGCAGCCTGGTATTTAAAATCAGAATCCCCCTTCTCTCTCACCCCCACAAAAGTATTAGATTTATTAGAAAGGTTAAAGAAACATTTTCTGAAAAACTGGAAAAACCCTAATGAAATAATAGTAGTGTCAAGATCTGAACAGCACACAGATCTGTCTATCTCATTATTGTGATCTGGAAATTAGGCAAGAGAAATTAGGTGACCTACTTTATATCTCTCAAGCCATGGACAGTAACTGGACAGTTTCTTTGTGCATCATTTGCTTCCTCTCGTCAAAACTCTTCTGAGTAGCAGGTGTTGCCCAGGGACTTTCTGATCTGTGTGACTCCCCTTGCTTTCAATGTGTCACCAAGGAAACAGGCCACTTATCATTTTTCAGGTTTAGATAGGCTGTAAATTGTTTTTTTCCTGCTAAGGCATCTTGGGGTATGGGGAGCTTGACGAACTTCGTGGAGCTTCAGATAGGCCCAGAAAGGCAGTTGCTGGCCATGAACCTTGAGAACTACGACCAAGACTTGAGAGGCACATGCAAACATGTTGCAACATGTAAGCCAGTTGTTGGAAACCAGAGAGGTTTCCTCTTCTCCAGGTACATTAAGTGGAAGGCACTGCTATGACTGCGGTGTGGACAGGCACACCTGAATCAGCAGTGAGTGTGCCAGGCATGGGCACAGCTGGAGCCTTGTAGGGGCAGCAACAGTCTTCAGCATCTACTGCAAAAACCCACCTCAGAAGCTCTGTCAGTGCCTGCATGGTGAAACCACACAGGTCTTAAGGTTGCTGCAATATGATTGCTGCTGGTTCTTATGACAGGTATCTTAAAGCAACTTGAAGAAGCTTTCACTCTGCAGTATTTGCAGGAGTATCTGCTGCGTAAGCTGAAGGCCAGTAGACCATGGAGACACAAAATCAGGCAACAGCCAAGAACTGTAACTGAGGGAAGCTTCCACAATAGATTATTAAGTACAAATATAGATGACAGATTGCACTGGTTCCAATGTGTATACTAACCTGTGTTTTGGGCAGACATAATTTTCAAGGCTTTGGCTGGGGGCCCTGTGAGTGAACAGCACTTTCCCATGGGGTTCTCAACACAGCACGAGGCTTTACAGATTAAAAGCAACATGTATTATACATGACATCTGTGTGTACTGCTCCTCAGAAGCAAGGTACATCGAGGGATGAGAAAACCAGCAACCTTCCACCATAAATTCCTCTTTCCTGGCCCCCTGGCCCCCCCCCTTTAATATTGCTGTCTACCAACATGTTGGCTTTGGTCGTCTTGTCGTAACAAAGCGAGCAAGCCAGTCTGTGTCATACGTGGGCTTTCAGCAGCTAATTAACACGAAGAAGCCATGGGAGTTTCTGAGAAGCTGAGCCCTGATGTAACCCAATGCCTTCCACTAGGAAGCTTTTAGACGCTCTAGCCATACATAATTTATTTTTGCCAGTCACATGGCAGTAAAGCTCATTTTGCATAATGGACACTTGCAACGAAAAAGTGCTTACAGGGTTTCGGTGGGGCAGGCAGCCCTTTCATCTATCTATATCAAAGAGAAATTAAACAATTATGGGAGTTTACAGCATTCTTGTAGAAAACTCTGAAAATAATGTTTTAAAGATCTTAAGGGTCTTTTCCAACCTTTATGATTCTACCTATGATTCTGTGATAAAGGCGTGCAAAACCTATTAAGGCAGCACTTAAACGCTCTTCAAATGCACGGCCGCGCAATTGTTCGGTTACGCCGCTTTCCGGCGTCTTTGTACCTCTTGATTTACATATAATTCATTTTCTCCCCCGCAGCTCCTATAGAATTCCTCTTTGGCCGCATTCCTATAGAATTCCTATTCGGACTGGGTGCCGGGAGGTGCTGCGTGCCGGCTGGCCCCGGCCCCGGAGCCGCCGCTCCCCCAGCGCCCCGCCGTGCTCCCACGCCTGCGTGGGCGCAGATCCCACGCCCCCAGACCCGCCGCCACCGGGAAACCGGCTCCGCGGGGGTGGCGCGGGGTGGGGGGGTGGCGCGGAGGCGGCGCGCGGCCACCAGCCGCCCGCCCCGACGGCCGGTACCCAACGGCACGGCACCGCCCGGCACCCCCCGGCGCCCCCCGGGATGGCCGAGGGCAGCCCCACCTCCCTCCTGCACCTCTCCATCACCCGCTGGTGCGTGGGGGTCCCGCGGACCCAGGCGGAGGGGCGGCTGGGGAGACCCTGGCTGAGGATGGAGGGGGGGGAAAGGCGGTGGGGAGGTGGGGAGGGTGGTCTCCCCCCCGCCCCACACCTCGCCGGGGGTCTCGCACGACCTGCCCGGTGGGCTCGCTACAGGGAGGGCGGGAATCCGGCTTTTAACACTTGTCGCAGTTTCGTAGGACAAAAGCCTTGCTGTAAAGGCCCCACCATCATGGTGGTGCACAAACGATGCCATGAAAGCAGGGAAATTTCCCCAAAATAGTCCGTCTCCCCCCACAAGCCTTGCTGACATGGAGGTGGTTTGACGTGGGGGAAATGGGATTTTGTCTCAGCCTGCCCACTCTGGGATCTGGCCGCCGGGCTGCCATCCGCTCGACGTGATGCTGCAGTACAGGAGGCTGCGGGGCTGCACGGCCGGCGGCAGGCTGGCGTTCAGAGTGCTGCTGAGCGACTGACATTCTCTGAGGTTATGCTTCCTTGAGGTGAAGGTAACGGTTGAACTCCTCGGTGAGATACTTTCTGTGGTGGACTAAGGTTGTCACCATTGTTTTCTTGTGCTTTGATGAGGCCGTCATCTGCCGTGTGACAGTGAAAGAGAAACCAGGGTTACTTTCCTTCTTTCCCCAAGCACAGCTGAGTCCAGCTAGTAAACAGTGTTGAAAATTTGTGTGGAACACTAACAACACATACAAGTGAACTTCTAACTTAACAGCAACTAATCTTCAATCTTTTTCTTCCCCCTTCTCAGTAATACCTGAGCAGCAGGAGTTAGTCTCTGCTTTTGCTGTGATACACATATCACTACTCCCATTTTAAAAGGACTTAAGGAAGAGATTCATCCAAGGTCATCCAACAAGTTTGAGGCACTGCATAAAACTGAATCATAAACAATCCCTGAAAGGATGAACCGATGATTTTTTTCATCCCAACAACCTTCTGAATCACCTTTTCACGTTTTAAAAATTTTTAAATATTTAGCTTCATTTTATGGTTGGTGCATCGACAAAGCAAACTAGATTTCGGTGCAGAAATGGTTTAACAGCAGACTTGCACACCAATATAATGGCCTGGCTGCCAAGGGTTCACGTATAATAGGTGTCAAACCCCAAAAATCTGGAGTCCATTTGAGGTCCTAGAACCAATCAGATAATAAACCCAACAGAAAGTGTGGACAGAAAGTAGTAGATAAATGGAGGAGGTCTTTCCCCATGTGCCTTTGCTTTATCCTCTATCTTCCTCCCTTTCCTTTTGATTTTCTTGTCTTTATTAAGAGCTTTGTTTTGATCCATGCCATAAACACTCAGGTTTTGAGAGCCTTGGGGCGAACAGGCAAGAAGAAGAGCACTGTGCTTTTTGTGGAGTGTTTTTTTTTCCTGATAGACAGTATTTTTGTATGATGTGTCAGCACTGAGAATGTGTTTGACTTGTTATTTGAGAAAGACTGGCAGTTTAATAGACGATAAATTCATGAAGTGAAATTCCCAAATATTTTGTCACTAAATAGTTAAATGCTGAGGCAAAACTATTGGCAGAAACCAGCTACTAAAGCATGAATTAATTTCTGCTGCACTTGCAATGACTCTTGTGGTGTTACATTAAGGATGAATTTGGACTTAGGTTTAATCTCCTCTGGGACTGCTCAGTTACGAAGGGTTTTGAGAAAGTTGCTCTAGAAGAAACAAGCATTTCTGCCTGCTGGGAGGCAGCGCTCCATCAGGATTCTTATCTAGAATAAATTTTATTTACCTTTCAGCCCCATGACGGGAAATACCCCATTAACGCAACAGATCCCCTACCTTTGGTGCAAGTTCCTGCTCATTTCTAGCCGTGAAGCGTTTGCTGTCGGGTGGTGGGGTTGGAGGCGGTGAGGAGCTGGCAGGGAGCCCAGCACAGCTCAGCCCTGGCGCCTGGCAGCCCCAGCCTCTTGGGCTGGTGGGTGAGAAGATGGGCTCCGAGAAGGTAGAAGTGAAGCATTTTAGGGCCTTTTGCTGGGGAGAGGGAAACCTGGGGGAGGCAGTCAGCCTTCTTCCCTGGAGAATGGGGAGGAGGCATGAATAAAAGGTGAGGCAGACATCAGCAGACTGCACAGTGACCATCTTCTTGCTCAGTCTGCTCTAGCAAGCCAGTTTGCTGAAGACCTTATCCTCTATCTGCTGCCAATACAGCTAATCCAGAAAGATAAACACTGGGTCACCTGGAATCAGGCTACTAATAAAAGAGAGGATGCTGATTTAAAATTCAGCTGGCTTATCTCACCTGGTGGTTATGAAAAATCTGCTTTCCCAACCAACTCAATTATCAGTAAAGACACAGTGAGTAACTGGCACTGTGCGGCACTAGCCTTCAGCTGATAAATTAATTAAATATGCACAAATCATTTGGTATAACGGAAGCAGAGTCACAGTAAGAAAACAGTCATACAGTCAGTGTGTCACGCTTTGAAAATTAATCTCTGCTTCTTTGCTCCAGCTTTGCTCCTGTATTTGTACTGCAGGAGGCTATTATCTTCTGACATCGAAACCATTGCCATTATCTCATAATTAAAGGTCTTTTTTTTTCTGGTGAAGGCAATACTTCAGGCTAATAAGTAACTAAGTTTACGTCTTCCTCACGTTATTCACACAAGTAGTTGCGTTTACTTGACTAAGACCATTCTGATAAGTAGGATGAGTAAGGTATTTGGCCAAAGGATGAGTATTTAAATGCCCTAACCAGTTTCAGTCCTGGAAGATCTGTCACAGAGTAACTGTAAATTAAAACTCTCTTCTCTTATTAAATTTGTGCTAAATTCAGTGAGGTCGTATGAGAAAGAATTTAGTTCTTCATTGTGCACTCTCCATCCCAAAACACGATATTGCACATTTTAGATGGAAAAATGCTTATATTGTTATCTGTGGTATAGTGGAGACCTTTATAATTAGGAAATCAAAGTTACATCCTTTGATGTAACAACAGTTACCATATGAGAGATGCTAATACTTTCTGTATTGGTGTTAATGCTATAATGATATTACTAAGTAGCTTTTTTTTATTAAAAACAATGAGATCTAGTTAATTTCTTAGCAGAGTCTCACATGACTTCTCATACACTTTGGAAACAAGGAAAGTAGAAATTAAAAAGTAAAAACGTGTGTGTGTGTGTATGAATATGCATCATTTTTTTCCCAGAATACAGACTGACATAAAAGTAGTAGCTCTCTTTTTGATTCTACACTTCTATAAAATTGGAGTAACTATTACCGAGTTCACTGCAAACCTGATGAGCTATTAAAATCTCAAGCTAACAATTCTTTCTTCTAATTCTGACAGAAACAAATTGATGTTCTTGTTTTAAAGGATAGCTGATAATTTCTATTTGTGTGAAGGATGCACTGTACCCCGTTGGCTACTATATGAACTGTATATGGAAAGCTGCGGTCCACATTCCAAGTATCAAGTAAATGCAGCCACCTTTGGAAAGGTACAGAGTAGATAGGATATATAAGATAAGAAGCAGAGATACCTAAACAGAAAATCTGATGATCAAATATACACACTGCATATCAAAAGATATTAAACAACAGAGAAGAACGACTATGTAATGTATTATGCTTGTGTCTTTTCTAATATATTTCTGGTAAGCCCTCATGTAGACACAGTTATACTAGAGAAAAGAGTATTGTCTGTGATGGAGTCCATTTTCTTCAGGGAACTGTTCTATGTTACACTAGCAAAGATTTCTTTTGCCCATATATTTTAGAAAGCTTTACCAGGTAAACAGCGCAAGGTTAATAAACTTGTCCTGAGGAGCTGATTCTTCTGTCCTTAAAAGACCCCTTTGGTTGTTACATAATTTTATACTTTCCTTTTTAAGTATACTTGGGGAGATTTTGCTCCAAACGCACCCTAAAAAAGTTGTTATAGTAAAGTTGTTATAGAGTCATCCAAGCTAAACAAATGCAGATGTAAAATCCAATCTCCTTTAAACAGTTCCACTCTTCTAATATATGAAGGTTGATACAACCCACAGAGCAATTACCACTTAGAAATCCCAATTGCAACAAACACTCATAGCTATTCACCTTTATTTAACAAATTAAGGAAGATAGAATGCCTTGTAATTATTTGTTGCTCAAGACTTTTTGTTGAGAATTTCCTATTTTTACCACTAATATTATTCTATTAGTGCCCACCGTAGGAGCTACTAAGCATTTTTTCAACACAAAACCAAAACAATTTAAGTAAAAGTTGTGCCTGAAATCAATTTCATTTGTGCAGATAACCTCGTTTTACAAATCATTTCTCTCAATTCAGTTGAATCTAATATTTTTTTTTTTTTACTGGGTAAGTTAAATCACTCTTACTTAAAATTAAGATTTGAGTGAGTGATCCAGTGTGATTTATTACCATAGCTTAATGGATCATCACCCATCAGCCAAGCCCATGGGTAGAACTTGCCTGGCTCAGGGTACATGTCTGCCGTGAAGCCAGTCACCTTAAAATCTCTTGGTAATCAATGGAGAGAAATAAGTGGTTATGTATGATTCCTCTCACCCTAAATAAGTCATCTCGGGCAGCTCAGATGAAACGTGCCTCGGAACTGCCTGTTTTTCTCCACTGACTACAGAGTCTGCAGAGTCTAGCTTAGACATCTCTACTTTGTAACCACGTAGGTAAGATTAATCCTATCCGGTCTGTACGCTTTCAGGTGCTCCAGCCTGGCTGAGTTACCACCTGTAAGCTAAGCCTTCTTGCGGTTCAAGTTAATGCATTTTACTTTTAAGTTGGGACAGGCATGGATGAAGCATAGGTCTGGTCATGCAGAAGAGCTTAGCAGATGAGCCATAGCTGCTATAGGTTGGTGCTTGCACCTGTTTGCTCACAGCCTTAACCGACCCAGCGCATTACAGTGCAAGTTAACACGTCCCAAGTGAGCAAGCTGGGGTGCAGCTCCCTAATGGCTTGAAATGGTCTGTTCTTCTGCAGCAGGAGGTAGGACCGTGCAGCAAGAGCCTGAGGAGGGCAGGAATGCTGGCTTAAACTAAAGGTGCACATGTAATCGGTTACCACAGCCTAGCTAATGGGCTGAGCTATTAATAATTCATCAAGCTGTAGTAACCTGACTGCATTACATGCATGTGGACTGTAAGGACTTTTGCAGCCAAGCCCCATGGGAATCAAACTGTGGTGATTTAAAACACTACTAATCTCATCTGCCCTATCCCTCTGCTCAAATACACCACTGACTCTGTAGAAGAGGCAGTGGGAAGAAGTAATGGGTCTCATGCCACAGAAGCCCCAGTTTAATAGACTGGCCTTTTAGGAAAATGGGATTATGCTAAAATACCAGCTTGAGAAAGGGAGCAGCTGGGGTGGGTACACGCAGAAACGTGCAAAGAACAGGACCACTCCAACACTGTTAAAACTGGAGGTGCATGTTAGTGTGAGTTTGGGAAATTTGTCCTTTAGCAGGCCTTTGGACCAGCAACGTGCACTTCTGCACAGAGTCCAAACTTTGCACTGCTGAGTGGAAGCTCCCCTCACTCCTCACTAACACTGAGTACTCGATCCTCTGTTCCTGCTATATAGGGAATGTTAGCTCCAGCTGTCCTGGGTTAGTCTCTGTCTTTGCAGGACAGCTCATGCAGAATAATCATAGTGAAGTGGATTATTACCCTGACAGTATCTTATTACTCTGTAGGGCCTAACCTTGACAGATGCTGTGTGACCTCAGCTCACATTTACCACCACGGTGGTCAAAAGGTTGCTTTGCAGCTTGATGATTCAGATCCTTTTAAAACAGATAAGTCAGGCCCTATCCTGCAAGTACTCCTTGCAAGAGTGACTGGGTAGGTGAAGTCCCTTCTGTGAGTAAGTCCTACTCAAATGAGTAAGGTTTGCAGGTCTGGCAGAGTATTGGATAATCACGGCACCTTCGAGTTCCCCTAGCTGACGTGCCCCACCTGACTGCGGGTGGTCTCCTGGTGTGTGCACTGGCTATGTTTCAGTCCAAGGTAAACCAGGCTAGTCTGAAATTTCCTACCTGAGGGATAATCCCTTAAATTACTTAGATTTCGATCTGCTGGAGCCCAATAGAGTTCAGGTCAACAGTTACCATTTGAGAAGTATGTAAGAACAGGTATTAGCCTGCAAATGATGGGAAGAAAAAGAAGTCATTAATGACAAAAAAATGTAGCAGATATGTTTTTGCATTTTAGAATGAATTTAGCAAGTATCTCTAATTTTCTGTTCGTTTTTTTAGCTTATTCGGTTAGTTTTCCCAGGCCTGGGGACAAGAAGGCTGGGCACAAGAGGGAATACCAGGTACTGGTTTTGCTACCTTTGTTTAAAAACGTTATTTTTAACTGCTCTAATAACATTTAAAAATGGCTGAGTGCTCAGCTCCAGCACTATAATACAGCAGCTGAATTGTTGGTTGCAAGTCTGTAATACCTCGCAAGATCCAGAGTGATTTGTGCTGTCACCAATTACATTAAAATAGAGTTAATTCCATGAAAATCACCACATTAGAGCTGCTTTGGTAGGGCATGAATTCCAGATCAGACTGGTTTTTTAAAAATTAGTGCTTTGAGTTGTAATATCTTTTACAGCATGGCTTGCGTGAGGCGTCTGCCAGACATCACAACCTTACTCAGAGCTCTTGAGACACCAGGTCAGGAAAGCCTGGCTCCGGGATGCACGGGGGTAGCAGCTGTGATTAATGTCTGTGTTGTGCTTTTCATCCTTGCACATATCTGTGGAGTGACCCAGCATGTACTGGTGGTCAATGGAAATGTTGTAAACAGTTTAAAGCCATTTACGTCAGACCACCTCAGATCCTCCTCCTGCACGTTCTTTCTTTTCCCTTCCTTCCCTTCTTCTAGAGCCCAGAGAGTTTATACTCTTTCATCGATTCAATGTCCAAAGTTATGACCACACTCTGAACATCCAGACTGGAAAAAGGGGTATTTTAAGGGCATTGAGACACAGCAATTTTACAAGCATTTTGAGTAGCTATGAAGTACTGGCTTTAAGACTGACATGCCTTTACTCGATCTGCGACTTTTCTCCGCTAGTCTGGACTTGCTATCAGCTTGATCCAGCAAGATCCTTTATTTTGGGAGTGCCTCACCGCAGACACTCCCAGGCTTCTCCTCATAGCTGGCAGGATTTGGGACGGTGCGTGATAGCCCCCAGCCTCCAGACTCTCTTCCCATCAGCAGAAGGTTACCCTCTGCTGGCTGCTGGTGGCCCGGAACCACTGCACTGCTCCCCTGGCTTCCCTGTGACCCAGCCTGGCAAGAGCCAGCTGGTAGCACCTGAGTACCAGGGATGGTGACTCTGCTGCTCACTGTGGTTGGGATAAACCTTAGAGGTGGTCTGGAGGGTTTCTTGGGTTTTAGCTTGCCACAACCACCGATGGGCCACCCAGTCCCTAAGCTGCTGTGAATGGCTGCGGAACAACTGCTCTAAATCCTTCAACTTCTGTGGGAATACGGGCCCTCAATAAGACGGGACTCTGGTCCCTGACTTCACTAAGTGTCCTGTACAAATCTGTTGCACCCCATGCACCAGCTTCTGTTTGTTTGTTTAGAAGGTATCATTCCAGGGCAAAAACTGTTAAAAAGAGTTTGTAAAGCATTGGTTAAATTACCTTCTGTTGGGAAAAATACATTTTCAACAGAATTTAGAAAAATAAATGTAGCTTTTTTACTTGGTCTTTTCTTCACCTGCTTTCAAAGGAGGAATATGAATTATTTGCTGACTTGTTGAAAATCATATGCTTGTCAGTTCATAATTTTTTTAAATTTTCTAGGTATCATTATGATGGAATAGCTATCAAGAAGAACTCTTCCTTTTATGCACGTTATTGCTCTCTTCTGTCTGAAAAAAATTATCACAGGTTTGTTTTTTTAAATGTTTTAATCATCAAATGTCACATGACAGTCTATATATTGTCTGTATATAAAAGTCTGTAAATCATCTGTTGAACATTGACAACAGTATTATATTTTTCTTGTTATTATACACACTATAAAAGTGCTGTGCCATTAAGTGCTGTGCCCTTATAGAGAAGCTCCATTTTGAAAATATGCCCTGCCTGATCAGACCTTCTTGAATTGGACAGTTTAGCCATGTAGATCTTAAGAGCTGGAACTTGTGCCAAACCTAAAGGATGAGCTTAATGTATTGAGACTCCAAATGGGAGCTCAAATAAACATATTGACAATTGCTTCAAGACATTGTAGCACCGTCCATATTAAACAGTAGGCTGGAGACACGTATTAAAGTATAAATGCACTGTTTTGAAGAGTCCTACGCGCAATCATGTTATCTGGGTTTTTTTTACTACTTGAAACAATGAGGCGTATTACTTTGAAAATACTTCATTCACTTTGTTTTAAAATTTCAGATTTTAAAATCACCTCTTGTATGGAAACAACAAGAAAATGTATAAGATGAGTATAAATTGATGGCAAAAATTAGAAGTCTGAACATAATTGATGAATGTAAAATACTTTGGCAGACTAAACTGTAGACATGAGCACGTTCCAGTTGTAGGCAGGCGAGGAAGAGTTCTCATGGTTAAACTCATGGTTGAGATAAAGAAACCACAGGCTTGCGTTTCTCCCCAGAAAAAGGAAGGGAAATGCTGCCACCCCTTAGCAGTTTTACACTCCTTTTAAATGCACAGAAGAAAAATAGGTGCAGCCTATGCCTTGGACTTTGGATACCAGGCTCATATATATCCTCGCCCTCCTTACAGACTTGCAGATGACTAATGTGTATACAGATAAATTCTGTACTTTGTTTTCCCTTCTTTGAAACGGAGATATAGCATTTTTCTATAGCATAAATGTTAGAGGGATACAAGTTAGCCTATTAAGCATTCAGATATTCTCATGATGATGAAAGCTGTTTCAGTGTCTGTAATATTTTACGTGATAGTTACTTAATTGGATGCATGCTCTGTGAGAGAATGGAAAAATTATACCCATAGGTTTATTGCCCTTCTCCGCGGGTTTTACAGCAGAGTGATGTTGCAGAATTCCATAGAGTGACGATGGTAAAGAATGGGACAGGGCAGAGGATCGGGTTCTGCATATGATCAAGTGGCAATCAGTTGTTGTGAGACCAAACAAATTATTCATAGGCAACTCGAGGCTCGTTTCCCATGAGACCCTTACTAAAGTGATATCCCTTGTTATCTGTGCACCCAGTATACCCAGAAGAGGCCTAAGATTTTATGTCTGTAATGAGGAAGGTTCTTGGCCACTGTTCAAGGAACGTTGCACGTCTGTGGCTGCCTCTCTGCTGGTATTTCTTCTTCAGGGAAAGAAAGGTGTTTTCCTGCAGTGTCACCTGAAAACAGCAATCTTACTGGGCATAGCAGGAGAGCTGCTAGTTCTGGTCATAGAAGAGATGAGAGAGAGAACAGAACAATTTGAATTGTTGCTCTTCTTCCTTCCAGTGTAGAAGCATGCTGAAAAATTACAAGAAATAGGAGGAACCAAAGAAGTGATGTTGGCTAAATCCAGGCCAGGTGCAGAAACAAAGCTTTTAGCCACTGCTGGGAGCCACAAGCACCACATGTGCCAGCATAGCTTGTGCCTTTGGCCCCACCTTATGGAAACGAGCCAAGTTTCCTGACCAGCTGGGGAACACGCTCTATCCCATGCTTAACCATAGGGGAGCCGCTGCACTGGCTGCAGGCCTCCCTCTCCTTCTCCACCAGCTGCCAGAGGTGCCTGCCCAGACACCTACTCCTAAAAAAACTATATTTAATTTGGTCAAACCAAGGAAAAGGAGGTGTATTCCAGGGAAAGGGCTGATATCAACCAGCCATCTAGTGATCTTGGTATAGGTTCTTGGGATAATCTTTCAGATTAAAAAAAAAATCAAAATATAAAGATTGTATTCAGACAAAGATCATCCTTCTAGTGGCAATAGAAAAGTCTCTTAACTACAAAAATATCTTGTCTGTTGCTTCCTTCATTTAAGATAGTTATAAGAACCCACTAAGCTGTTGTGTGAAGCCTGACAGCTGAAATTAGAACAGCTTCCACTCTAAATGCAGCCACACATCCCTGTGCCAAGCCAATGTGCACACCTGCAACACCTGGGCGGCCAGGTGTCACAGTTACTTCTTAGTGTCTGGTAAAGGACAGCAGGAAAAAATGGAGAGAAAGCAGTAAAAAACCACAAAACACAGGCAGAGAAGCATGAGTAGCACAACTCCGAAAAAAATAATTAGGCCACAGACAAAATAAGTAGCAGCTTCAACCAAATAAGCGAGTTTGTTTCCATTTGTGTTCAGAGTTTTGTATAGTCTTTGCAAATAAATAGGAACACATCAAGGAAATACCTCATCTTTACTGTCCTTTCTGTAGGGTTTCTGTACTTTTTGAAATTTTTCATGATCTAATGAAGTTGATAAAAACAGCACTGGCAAATTCTAGATTTTTTAATTTTTTTAAATTAGAAAATGGAAATTTAGAAAAAGAGTAATGAAAGCTTGAAGACTTTTCTACCTGCGAGAACAAATTTTGTTCTCACAGAGGTAATCATATAATTGCAGCACGGGTATTTGACCCATACGATCTCAATTTTTGAGAGTGTGTTGGTGTGGAAATTTCCAAATTATACTGAAGATTTTTAATATACCATTTCAGTGCCGTCCAAATGCAGGTCTGTGGACCAGACCCAGCTAATGGAGTACACTTCTCTGGCTTGTTGCCACTTTCCTCTGGCAGAGACAGGGGATGTCTGCTTGAGTAGGGAATGTATCCTAAATAACTATTGCTCCTTCCCATGCCTGAACAGAGTCCAACATGCAGATACTTTTTCTGGTGCATCTACCTGAGGGGAAGATGGAGCTGGGAGCCCAGCTGAGGTACCAACACATCCACCCAACGTGTGGGTTGGTGAAGAAAGGGATGGTTTCAAAACTATGATCCACTCCCTCTGATTACTGAAAAGAATATTTCTTGACCATATCAAGGTAGTCGGCAACTGTCGTGGTGCTGGTAGTGAGGAACTGAAGTGAAGTGAAGGCTCTGGCAGGTTGGGAGCTTTGTCTCTTGGTGTAATAGAAATGGCAGTAAGATTTTAATGGTCTGCCTTTGACTACAAGGAAGGTGTTCGCGTTTTGATAGGCAGCAGGGCCTTGGATGTGCCTGCTGCTGAGTTGGAGTGATGAGGATGCTCTTATACAGCACCTGTGAGTTGATTCATTTAGAAATCTTGGATTTTTTGAAGATGTGTGTACTGCAACTCTGATGATGATGTTGTGAAAGTAGCGTAAATAAACACAACTGTACCCAATGAGGTCCCCAAACATATTACGGAGATTTAAGGGAATCTGGTATTTTACTGATTTGTGTTACAATAGGGTAATCTCTAGGAATGGGAGCTTTGAGGACAAGCTCTCCCTAAAATAGTACTTGCTCTGGCAGATCAAGGAGGCTTGGAGTATGGCAGTGTTAAAAAAATGCCACTGAGTTCTGGCTTCGTAAGAGTTACTTTATAGTTCTAGTAACAGGGAAGCTTTGAGCTTCTGACTTTCTGGTGAAGCAAACCCATGTTTTTTTAATAAAAAAAAAAATCTGATATGATTCTAGCAAATTAGCTTTTCTAATCTCAGTATAATCTGACAGTCAACAGCGCGCACACTCACCACCCTCCCTCCTTTCATTTTTCCTTTGTCCTTCCCATTCGCCTCCTTTGTTAGTTTTTTTTGTCATCCCCACCATTGTATTTCCCGTTTTAGCTCTAGTTCCCAGCCCATAGCATCATCCAAACTCTGCAAGAGACATGCTGAAACTCCTTGTGATTTTGCTGTCACCCGTTTTCCCCTTCTCCCACCCACCTCCTCTTTTGTGTGTCCTGTCTTTACCAAGGCACCACTCTCTGGAGGAAGCGAGCAGCTCTGCCTGGCAGCCGAGCACCTCTGCGGGCACCGGGTGAGTCCGAACCCACTTTGCTGACAGCGGGAGCACATATATGTTAGCTCTCTGTAGGTAGTTGCATTTAATCGCCACCGAGCTCCCGAGCTCCCGGCTGGCTGCTGGGGTGCGGGAGGACCCACGCAGCCCCCCTTCTCGCACCTCGTCGTCCCTGCGTGGGGGGGAGCAGGAAGCCAGCTCCCCACCGGAGGAGAGTGATGCTGATACGTGTTGCCATAGCAGCAGCAGCAGAAGATACAGCTGGCTGCCAGCTCGGGGAGAGCAGGAGCTGGAAAATATTCATTAATTCTGTTTCACAGTCTTTAGAAAAGTGCAGGAAGGACCTGCTTGAAAGAAGCGTTATGAAACATCTCTACTTACACATTCTTCCCTTTGTCCAGCCACCAACTCTAAAATGTCTGGGAGAAAGAGTCAATAGCGTTACCAAACATACCCGACATGAATGTTGTGTCCTGTCTTGGGCAGCCAGTTTGGTTGTTTTGCTGGAGCACCGCCTTCATGGCAGAGAACAGTGGCAGAGGGAAAGGTAATTTTTCAGGTGGCAAAAAGGTCAGTCCTGTGGCCAGCAGAGAAGTGAGAGGAGGCATTTTCAGCAGCTTGAGTTTCCAAGCTGATAAGCTGTTCCATTTTGTCCTCTGTCCCTTCAGGACGTATGGTGGTACCCTGGCTTATAATACATCACAGCAGTGAAACCTAGCAGCCAGGATCTGATTAGATAGCCTGAGTGTTGGCAGTCATCAGTGGAAGCACATTTTCTACAAAGCCCCTGCCTGTCACCCTTCAAAACAGCCGAGTCCAAAAGGACCCTGGAGTTTGAAATGCCTTCACAGACAGTGAGCAGGTGTCAGCAGCAGATGGGAGCTTGACAGTCGGAATCCAACTCTCACAGCACGTCCCTTTTACTAGCAACACTGCCTCGCCCTCCTGTAGGATTAGCCTCAGCAAAACAGGCAGGGAGAGAGGTAGGAGATAGTAAAGCAAGGAAGCAGCCTATTGTGCCTGCGTCCCTGGCTTTTCAGCCAAAAGCCAGTGGTCAAGCCTTTGCAAGTTCAGGTGAATTCTGACCATGTGGAACATCACACAGGCTTGCAAAGTAAATGGGGGAAAGTCAGAAACAAAGTGCCATCTAACTGATATAGGGTGCAGAAAATGTAATTACTGTGAAAGCAAAGCACAAGGATGGTTATGCTTTCATTATTTGCATGTTTATAATTATTATTAGCATTCCAAACAAACTGCAACTACAAATACAAACCCACGGTTTTGGTGCAAGAAGTTGGGAGGCATTGCACTGTTAAATGGCTAATACCTTGCTGTCTCTATAATGAATGGTTCAGTTTTATCTTGAAATTAAGAAATTGGTCTTCAGACTCATTAGAAAATCATGGGGCTGCTGAATGACAGGAAATAAGAGTGGGGTTTGTTTCCCAAGCACAATGCTCCAACCTAGTGCACTCTGTCCAGTTTGAGCTCATTTTCTCACTAAATACAGAATAAATTGGTGAGCTTTTTAAAGGTTTTTTTTTTTTTTCTGTTGTATATTTTACCACAGTGGAAACGCCTGCAGTTATGGAGATGCAACTGGTTACAAGAGCAATAGCCAAAAAAAAAGAACAGTGAGTTTCGGATACATTAGACTTGTAACAAAATGTCTCTCTGTGTGTTTAATTAGAACTGCTATAGAATATGTTCTGATGAAATACAGTTAACCCATCATCTTCTTCAAAATAATCTTTGTCTGTGTAATCTCACTAAATGCTTATTTTACCTGGTAGCGAAATATTTTTGTTGTCTTAATGTCGGCTCAAATAATTTTATCTGTGCTGAGAGCAGAAATTGTGGCTGACAGCCCAGGTTTTGAGTACTAGGGGAGTTAGTGGGGCACAACCTTCCTTGCCTGAGGCCCACGGTAACAGACCCTCATGTTGCTGAGCCAGTGTCTTTTCAATGCACTCAGAGTTTATTGGCATGACAAGTATTTAAATACTAGGAAATGATGAAGAAAAAGGAGCGCAACCCCTGCTCACTGAAAAGGGCAGATGCGAGACTAACCTGTGGCAGTTCTCCCATAAGCGTGCTGTCATGGGGTGGCTTGACACCAAGGTTGTTGGAAGTCAGCTAGCAGAGCATGAGCAACAAACTTATGTGGACCAAAGCGAGGAAAAAAGGAGAGACTGGATGTCTGTCTTATTTTTACAGAGCACTCGGGTGTGGGAATGAGTGCTCTGAAGTGGATGTAATGACAGCTGATGAGAAATGTACTGTCACCCCGACAGCAGAGCCAACTCTCTGCAGCCTTATTTAGAAGGTTACAACTGTGACATGAGTGCTATAGAAAATATATATGGAAGATATGTATAGCATTGAATATTCACTGGCTTTGAAAAGAAAATCATGTACTGTTTAGGATTTAAATATTTAGTCAGCCATGCTTGTTTCTTTCTTCCACACCTACTTTTTTAAAAAAAGGACAAGCATTCCTCTGAAGAAACACATCTTATTAAAAATCAGGTTATACAATTTCAAGAAAGTACTTAATACCTTTAACAGAACTGACAAGATAATTGTGATCTTTTTTTTTTAATTGTTCAAAATAAATTCTGATGCATTGAGAGCAAGAATTTGCACTGTTCTCCATCTGTCATTTATCTGAAGACTGAACAAGAGAGATTTCAGTACCCTTGGCCTGAATTCAGCAGATTCTATCTTTGGGAGCAAGAGCTAGGGAAGAAATACCCCTACGAAACGGTACGTTCAAGTATTCAGTCATCAAGCAAGTTAGCTGTTTGCCTGTGTGATCTTTTTGTACCCTCTTTTTGGTCACCTTCTCCAGGTTGTACTGCTTGCCAATGACTACTACAGCCATTGTCAAGATATTTTACACATGGTGAGAAAGAAAGAGCTTGGCAAGGTATGCCTTTGCTTTAATAACACTCATTCTGATGACAGCAAACAACTCTAAGGATAAAATTGTTTCTGTGTAGCTTGTTTACTTAATGGTTTGATCTAAGGTAGATGATCTTTTATAGACAAAAGGAGCATTCAGTCAAATTATTCAAGAATTCTTAATTAACATAACATGCTCCGAGAATCTGAGTTTGTGGACATATCTTGAGCACTCCTGGCACACCAACAGGTCTGAGCCCAGCACAAAACACGAGGCCATGGACACATATCTTTCATTATATCTGCATATCCATGGCACAATTATTTGTCTCCTTTCTTGCACTGCCTTGTGAGGTTCAGCTTGTTGCTTCGGGATGCTTCCACTTATGCTGGAGCCCAGCCAGGATGGGGCCAGGCAAAGAGCCCAGCTCAACGGTCATTCTTTTGCTTCTGTGCTCATGTGTGTTGTTTTACTGAGTTACACTCCACATTTCACAGGCATAAAATCAGTGAAAATTCATAAATGACTTTGTGCAACAGGTGGAAGACTGTATCATGTCATTCTGGAGGTCTCTGCAGCCTGAAAGAATAGCACTTATGTCCTTGCCAGATGTATGCCAGCTGTTCAAAAGCTATGATAGGCAGCTATTCAAGGTACTGTAGACACACTTGTTTGTCCTAATTATGTTATTAGGTGTTTGTGTCCTTTTGGTAGTTCTACCTGAGGAGAAGGGCCAGTTGTTTCTTGTGTGCTGTACAATGGGATTTGCGTTTGTACCTCAAGTTGGTTCTTTGGCTTCTGAGACAGCAGAGTATGGATTTTGAAAGGAGCCAGTGGAATTTAAGATAACTTCCATTTTGCTGCTATATATTCCTTTGAAAGTCCCTAATATCAATAGAGTATGCTGTCATAAATGTGGTCTCTGGTTCTGGCACGAGGTTAAGTGACTGAAATTTTGACTGACAACTGTTTTTCCAAATTAGGAGAGTTATTTTTCCTTCGAGAATGCTACTGCATTTCTTGGTGACATTTGACATAGAAATACGCAGTTTTCCGATCAAAATAATTTGCTTCTTATTTACAGCAGGTTGTTAAGCAGTGTCTAGTAATTAATTCAGGAGACGACATTTACTGTTAGGATCTTTTTCCTTCTGCTAATAAATGTAGCTTAGCTATTGCTTATTTGGAAGAAAAAAAGGAGCTTATTTACATCTACATTTAAACTATCAATACAATTTTATTTCATGCTGTTGTAAATATCTGTAGCACACCAGTCATGTGCAGCTCCATGAATTTGTATTCTAGGAAATGGAGAACATCCTACTTCATGATTTCCTGGAGGAGGTGCCTGTGGAACACATGAAGTCAATCAGATTGTTCAGTAAAAATGTTGAACTCTGGCTGCTTAATGCTTTGGAAGAGTTTCCACTACTGCTCCAAACATCCAAATCTAAAGGTATGTTTGAGGAAGAGAGAGATTTTAATTAAAAAAACTTTGCTTAAACTGCAGAGACGACTCTGTTACAAGACTCTTACAGAAATTGTTTTAAAACCTTTTTTAGCTGATAGTAGTGAGGACTAGAGTTAGTTGAGATACAGTTAAAAACAAATAGTCTCAAATAATGTGTGAGGACAAATTTAAGGCAAAATTATTCCCAATTCATAGTAAATTAAAGTGTACTTGAATCTTTTTAAAGATCTGTCTCTTGCCATGATTGCTTTGGCTGTGTAGATGTCTGAATAATATGCAGTCTGCCCTCTGAAATTTAGGTATTGTTCTGTCTCTTCACCTTGCAAGTGGTTTTATGCAGATAAATTAATTAATGACTATAGGACAGTTCAATATAAAGGGAAAAAAAGCCATAGACCCGTAGGGAAACTATGACTCTCTTAGAGGAGGATTTGAAAAAATCTGTACTGTACAAAGGTGTGTGTGTATATGTGTGTGTTTGTAAATATGTATGTACATACATACATATTTTTATACACGATGCTGACGATTCTGGCTAAAACATACTGTTGCTCAGTTGCTCATTGAGTGAAGACCAACTCTTCAGTGGCAAAGCAGGGCTCCTGTGTAGACAAAAGATTGTGTTAGCATTCATATGCTCAAGGAAGACTTGCAGGCAGTCTTAATTCTGGCATTTCTTACATTTGAATGCTTGACAGAGCAAACTTAGTCATGTGTTTTTAACATGTGTGTGCATAGAAGTCTATGTAATTATTCAGCTGCGACCCTTTGTATATGCATTCTGGTCTTTCTGGTTTGTACAAACTTCAGAGAAACAGCAATTTTCACTTGAAAACCATTGCCTGTCTACAGAATTTTCTAAGTTGCTTTATAATCAATTTTCCTGTAACTACGAATCAGTTATTTTATTCTTAAAAAAGATATTCTTGGACCACGCTTGTCATAATTACACCACATTATAAGCAGGAGAAAATAGTACCAAAGAAACCAATTCCTATTAACAGTGCTGCAGATTTATAGACGCATAAAGGTGGAAATGTAAACTCTCATCAAAATATAGGAGGTTTAGAATTAACGTTGCTTTCATTCACCTTAAACAAAACATGTAAAAGGGTATTAGTCTTGATTAAGAAGTATTTAATGTAGAAAATACTACAAGTATTTTTTCCTGTGTGTTATGGGTTAACAGATTTGCAGTGAACTAAGAGTGGTGACCTGGGCAGCTTCTGCTTGCAAGCTTTAAACTGCGAGGGTCCCCAGCCCAGCCCGTAATGTGGGCTCAGTGCCGCCACTGTGCCCCACATCAGCCTGTTGCTCCCCTAGGGATCTACTTTCTAACTTAAAAGATCTGTCTTCATTAACATCTTTTAGACTGTAAAATATTAATTATATGAAACATCTGCCTCTTTTGCCTCTTTTTCTTTAACAGAAGTTACAGTGTTTATGAAAAGACTCAGGAGAAAGACAGACCTTTCTAACATGGCCAAGGTATGTTCCAGAATCCGTGAAACAAAAAAGCTGGGCATTTCATTCACTCAGGAAGCCCATATGCAGTTTGGACTATTTATGAGATGCTCCATTGTAGGACAACAGCAGCAGCGCAGGTGTTCTTAGCTGTATACTAACCATGGTCCAAATCATGCTCACCCTCCTACCCATCTCTTCCCACACTGTGAGTATGCTGAGGGGGCCTTTTCCTCCCTATGGATTCATGAAAGCCTCTGAGATATGGTCAATGGTCCCCATGGAGAGGAGAACATCACAGTAGCTGGAAGGGTCAGATGATGGTTTCCAGTATCTTTGCTCAGCCATGCCAAAGCCAGTCAGACAGCACATGCTGGAGTTATTCTAAAATTGGTTTTACATAGCAACCTGACCACCCTCTCTGATGAGTGCTGCAGCAGCCTGCACAAGGGAAATCACTAACATGCTGGCTGCAGGGAAGCTGCGTGGTCAAGGAGCGGGGTGTGAGGTCTATAAGGGCACAAGACCCTCACCTTTTTCATGGATCCCAGGGATCAGCTGGCAAAATCTTCTCCATCTTCTGACCAGAGAGTGTTGGAAGGAGTGCTATAGGGAAGCATCCTCTGAACTTTCCTCCTCAGGGTCATCACTCAGACTGGCTTTTTCCCTTGGGAAGAAAGAGACAAGAATCTAACAATTAATATGTCCGCCTGCTTTTTGCTCTACAGTATCATTCTTCTCAGCTACAGTGACAAAGAGGGACAAAGGCCATCCAGGAGCTGCATTTTAAACCCTTTGAACACTGTGAAGTAAATTGTTTCATTAGCCTGTACTTATTCAGCTCTGCATTGTTATGAGGGGCTGTACCCTCCCTGCAGCCTTCCTTGCATTGGTGTCCCTGGATACTTCCAAAGCCTTGGGTTTTGAGGGGGTCCAGGCCATGACAGAACAGATAGGTCATGAATGGAGAAGAAAGCAGAAGAGAACAGGTGGTATATTGTCTCCTCTTCCTCAAACAGCAAGTACAAGATCTTCCCAGCATGCTGGTTGGCTTAAATCACTACACTGTGTCCCCAAAATAAAGGGGAGGAAGGAAGGGAACTGTGGCTTCTTGGACTGCACAGCAGTGTCATGTTCTTCCTTATTAAATGTAGCTTTCCTTTATGGGAAAACTTCGTCACCAACAACATACAAAAGACATATCTCACAATTTTAAAAAGTTTTAAAAAAGAATAATAATGCACAAACTTGCATAGGTGCACTAACACAGGCAAAAGGTTGACTTCTGTGAGGTGCTGAGCACTTGCAGTTCCCATTTACTGCAGCAGCCCTTGGAGATATTAAATACTTGAAAAGCTCAGCTGCATGTGCTTCTGAACAGTGCTTCTTATGCATCGAAGAACATGATCCAGCAAGACTGCAAGTGCCAGCTATTCCCAGCCATTTGCATTTGATTTGCACACTCAGACTTTACATCATTCTTCTTGTGCTTGAGCCATGATGCCAAGGGGCTGGTTGTAACTTTTTGCTTCTTCCCTGCCTATTCCTAACATGCGGGAAAGCTCCAGAGTCAACACTGAATTTATACCCTCAAGATTTAGGGCAAAAGAATTTCAGCCTAGTCGGGGGGAATTCTCTAGCGGCAGCCTCTGGCTGCTCTACGTCCCCTTTATGCTGTTTAACTGGCATAAAGTGAACATCACAGACCTGAGAATCTGGGTCAGATCTATGCTTACAGCCGAGCACATTCTGAGCCTGGTTCTTGTTCATGCTAATGAGCTCTTGGCACTGTTCTCACAAGTAAATGATGTTTGCACTGTCTCTAGAGCCTCTTTAAAATACAAGGGAAGGGCAAAGGAGTTCCAGTGTACCTGATGATTAGTCCCATCACAATTTAAAACCAATAGTTTCAATAAGTGAAATTATGTAAGTCTTGTAAATGAGCATCCCCATAGTCTTTCAGCAGTCGCATAGCCTCTATTACAACTTCTGTTGAGATTGCCAAAGCCATGGATACTGGGCTTCAGCAAAACAAGGTAAGAAAAAAATATGGGCTAAACATTTTCCTGCAAATGCATCCCCCTGTCCAACGCACACCAGAAAGTGGTTAGCTGAACACCACAGGTGTTTAAAATTTTCAGCTTGTGAGAAACATGCAGATGCTTCATGGGGAGGTGGACGTCCCTCAGAAAGGACTGCTGAGTGTCAGACCCAATCCTAGGCTTGTGTGGACTCATATCCCCTTTCCTCCAGTGGCCCTCATCAGATGCTTGTGTGAAGCGGGTATGAGTAGAGCAAGTGATACCTCACTCCTCCCCCATTGTACTCTCCTGGCTTCCAGCAATCTGAGATGAAGGTTATATCCACATCTGGGTATTTAATAGCTTGATTTTGGCATCCACAACATCTTGGGGTAGTGAGTTCCAGGGTTTGATTATTTGTTGTGTGAAAAAATATTTTTTTTATTATTTTATAATTTCTACCCTTCTTCATGCACTTTTCTCTGCAAACCTCCATCACATCCTTCCTCAGTTATTTCTATGCAAAGCTGAAGTTTATCTCATCTTCTCACACAGGAGTCATTTGATATTTCTAATCAACCTTCTCAGTTTTCTCTGTCAAAAATGCACCTGGAATTTCAACTAGAGACTGATGGTCAAAGGAGGTGAGAGTGCTCCTAATGAGAAGTACTATGGAGGAGCTGTGCAGCTGCAGCCTCTGAACAGTGTAACCACACTGTCCCTTGTAGAGTACTTTGCAATAATTTAGCCACCTGGTGAGAAAATAGGAACAATTTTGGCAGGGTCAGCATTCAAAAGAAAAAAAAACCAAAACTTTCCCATCCTGTGTAGATAAAGCAGGCTGACAGCTGTTACTACCTGGACATGCAGAAGTAATTAGAGCATAAAAAGGTGCAAATTCCCTGCAAGAAAGGAATGTGAATATGATGCTTGTTGTTTCCTGGGGCTGATTCCTGCTCTGGTAAGCTCTTTTTAAGTGTTGTCAGAGCTGGCTCTCAGTCATATAGAGAATGATATTTAGTATAGTGAAGTGCAATGGCTAAAGGGACTAGCCTAAAACACTAAGGCATGGAGTTGGGTGCTAGCAGCCTACTGAAGATAGTGCCCCTGGTAGTTCCCAGCCTTTGGGTTGTGTGTTCTTGTTGCAAGCATCAGCTCTTCTTCTCACACTGGAAACTCCCAGTAAAATAAGAAAAAAGATTTTGTCTTTAACTTAGCTGAAGGGGATTACTGAGTGAGAATCAGAGTGCTTTTGGTATTTCAGTAAAGCTAGCAGAATGATGAAAAAGAAAAATTGCTAGATTGGGAATTAAGTTTGCAAGCAAATGGTCAGCTGCATTCACTGCTGCTTGTGGGATGATGCTAAGCTCCTGGTGAATGGGATTTGTTAAAACGTTCATGAATCCTGAAGTTCTTCGGAATTTTACAAAAAATACTTTTCCTCTGGAAGGCCCAACTGGACATGGATTATTCATATAAAACTGCAAAATTCAACAAAGGCTTTAGGATCTTACTGATTTCAGTATGGAAGTGAGAGACTAAATGTATGGATTAACAAATTTTAATGGATTCAGGTTTCATTTCCCTCACTCTTTTCATCATTTCATCAAGAATCTGAAGCAATACTGTGTGATATTAGCAATTAATTAAAAAGAAAGGGAAGAGATGAGGATCAAATGTTAGGCTGAAAATTGTTTGCAGTATCTATGTGAGTAATACTTTTTGGGACAAATATGAAGTCAGATTCAGTCACAAATGACTCATAAGCAGATAAATGGGATAAAATCCCAACAAATATTATTTTAACTAATACCATATTTCTAATGTTATTTTTACCTTCTCAAAGATTTGGGCAACTTGAGAGAACTTGCCTTTGAATTTAACTGAAACGTACTAAGGACAGGTAACATCAAGGGAAAGTCGGCCCTGGTAACACCATTCCATGCTTTAGACAAAATACCATTATTTGGTGTAACTATAATAATTCTAGGCAAAACCAATTGCCCAGGCAATTGCCCAGATACTTCAAGCATGTTAGCCTTGTCTGCTCCATCACAGGCAACAACACAGTGTCATTGAAAAGAATATCTCCCAGAACAAAAAAACTCTTGAAGACAACTTAAGATTCATCTCCTTTGATTTTTTTTTTTTTCTTCCAATTTGGAGACTGGTTATCTAAAGTCTAGTAGTGAATAAGGGAAGCTTTTTGACTGAGTTAAGGGCTTGAGAAAATGAAAGGCATTAACTGTTTTCTTATTCTCTATAGACAATGAGAACAGTCTTGAACAGCAACAGCAAAGTCACTGTTCTGCGATCAGACTTGCATGCTGTCATCGATCAGGGATTTCTGGATGTGCCAGGAAACCTCTTTCAAAAGAAGTTTAGCAATCCAGAGGAGCTGCAGAACAACATAGAACTCAAATGTAATATTTTTTTGCTGTATTTTGTCTACCAACTGAAGCCCTTGCTTGCCACTGTTAAAGCTCCAGCATTTCCTCTTGTTTATTCATGGCATCTGCCCTAATGGGAATTACAGTCTTGCCGTAACCCAAAGTACTGGAAAAGAGCCAATAAAAATGAGAATGCAGCATGTAATATTATCCTTTTAACTTTAAAGGTTAAGAATGAAAGGCTTTCCATTCTGACTCTCTCTTAAAGCTTTCTGTGGCAGCAGGAGCAGGGTTTGTGTTACTAAATGATGTATCTTCTAGAAGAAGGTTGGCAAACAGGGATATTAATTCTTTATCATTTTCTTTGACAAAAAGAAGTTTCCAGGAGTTGCATTTCGCATTTTCCTCTGTTATTAACTGAAGTACACAAAATCATTTCGTGTGGCCAGGTTTTAAAATATTGTATGCTGAACTGGATGAGGACTACTGGCCTTTCGGCTTTTGTGTCCTTTCACTGTATTGCAGCCTGTGGGATCGCTGTGCTGCTGTAAACAATAAAATACACAGTTTGTATGCAGCCATGACATAATGCATTTGCCGGCTTAATGAAAAAGGATGGGAACATAATGACAAGTTAATTTTTAGATTAATGGGCTGCCATTTAAATTATTAGCAAGAGATAGGCAAGTTGGACAAGGCTGTGCACAGAACTGATGGGGGGAAACCTCAGCTCTTTGTTCCTGGCCTGCCACCGACTCACTCGCTGACAAGGGATGCGCCACAGCCTTTCCGTCACTGCTTCCAGTGGGAATAATAATTTGCCTTCTTCATAGAACCATCAGGAGAACCATTTAAATAATATTTATATATGGCTTAAAATCAAAAACACTATGCAGAACGCTTTTATTACATTTGCTCGTTATATTAATGATGGTCATATTCTTTCCAAGGGGGATTTATTGCATTTTCTGGTTTTGTTGCTTTTCCAAATTGTTATTTATAATAAGGAAGGTTTCACAGACCCTATCCATATGCCTTCTTGAAGGAAGATGTCTCAGTTAGAAGGGTATAAATTCAGAGAGGTGCAATAGTGTTGTACCGTCTGGCACTGGGTTGTAGGTTCCAAGCTTTTGGGGGAACAGCTGCATTGGTATTTGGCAATTTACATTTCTGATGGTGTACAGAATATTCTGTATTTTCTGTTATTGTTTTAAAACTGTTTTCTCCCCCTCAACAGTTAAAACAAGATTTTTTTTTCTGAACCACATAAAGTCTCGGATAAGTAAGTTGGTATTGCATATAACCAAATCCCAGCTTTCACATTTGAAGTGTTTATTCTTGCCGTGATGACTAGGTCAGTGTAGACATTGTGGAAATGGACATAAATATGAATTCTGACTGATTTCAAAGTAGGGTACTATTCCTCACTAAAGGAATAGTATGATTATATTAATCATAATGCTATAAACAGATGTCTTAACATATTTTAAGCTAAAGATAAAAGAAAAAAAGCTGAAAACTGAAGAAATGAACCAAAGAGCAAGCTAGTCACTTCAAGTAATGATCTGCCTTCTATATTTCATAGGTTTGAATGACTTAATGTCTTTGCTGGCACCTTCCACAGATATTCGGGTTCTCCTGAACTGTGTGTCTTCAAATCTTCAGGCTTTTGTCATTCAGGTATAAAATTAATTTAATAAATTCAGAAAAGAAAGAGTGATCACATCATTTATCCTGCTACATGCTGACTGTCACTAGTCTGCAGGAGCTACATTGTACGCTAGCAACCTGACCAGACTGCAGATTTGCATAAATACCATTTATGCATGCTGCAGAAAAAGGGGGAATTAATCGTCATACAAAAATTCCATCTGTACAAACAACCACAAGCATATTTCTGTGCATATATCCACTCGGGCGGTTTCAGTATCTGCTCTCATTTCGTAGACACATATTATAACAGTCCCCAATACACAAAAATTCAGAAGAAAAATGTTAGTAAAAATTAAGGGAACACTTCATGATTGCTGAAATTGTTGATTCATGAAACTGTTGACTTTTAGCAGGTTGTAGGAGAGTGGTAATTTCTATATCACAATGTCTCTAGCTCTTGTGAAAGATTCAAGTATGATCATCCTCGCATATGCACTTTCCCATAGGTTACCAACTCTACCACCCCTGTTCCATCACTGATTCAGAATTAGCAGTAGCTTGACAGCACCACTGCATTTGGTTGGTTGCCAGACCAATTAATTTGGGTCTGGGCAGTGGTTAAAGCCTTTCCCCGCCACCCCTTTCTGAAGAAGCAGGGTAAACTGTACTTCTTTAGCTTGATTATTATTTTTTTCTTAATTAAAAATAGTACTTTGTAGTTCTGTGGAGCCTTCATCTCATAGAACCCTCAGCTACCTCATGGGAAGGTGTAGAGAAGATGGAGCAGGACTTTTGCTGGGGATTGACAGTTATAGGGCATACGGCAATAGACAAGTTGCAGCAAAGAAAATTTCCAATAGATAAAAGAAAAAAAAAATTACCATGAGAGTAGTTAAGCATGGGAAGAGGTTACCCAGAAAGGCTGTGGAATCCACATCCTGGAGGTATTCAGAATTTGGCTGGACAAGGCCTGAACTAAGCTGGCCATGCTCTGAGCAAGAGGCTGGATTAGATGATGTCCAAAGATCCCTTTCAATCTACTTTATTTTAGGATTCTAACAACAACCACTGATTGTTCCACCTTTGTACACAGTTTGTACAGGAAAATACTCTGCAACATAATAAGGAATTCTTTTAACCAACTATATCATAAAGCAATTTTTTTCTTTATCTGCAGCCAAGCAGGAATAAAGAGGAATTTAGAAAACTGGCATCGGATTTCCAGTTGAGATGGAACTTCCTACTGAGTGCAGTAAGCAAGGCTATGACCCTCAACTATGCAGACAGTTTTGGTAAGTAGGATCTTTGTGACTCTCACCTGATACACCCCTTTCTGCCCTGAGATGGCAGAGGCACCAGATCATTTTAACCGATACAAATTCACGCTACAGTCAATAGGGGCATCACTTCTTCCTACTCCCTTCCTTGCATCAAGCGGCACCATTCACCTCGTGATGTACCTAGCCAGGTCAGGGAAATGAAACGGTTACTTTTCAACCAGATTTGTTTTCTGATCCAAACTCTAGGATAAGCAGAAGGGAGGAAAGTAGGAACATGCAGCTGGAGATGGTGGGAAGGGCAGGACTCCCTCTTTCTGCAGAAGCCATCATTTGTCTGTGGAAATACAGAGAACAGCAGCCTGAGGTGTGAGCCTCTGCTCTCCCTCCTTACAAGAGCTGCACAGCCCGGCAGATGGGTGTTATGGAGAGCTGGGGCCACTAATATCCCAAACCAGAAAAACTCCAGATCTCTCAAGTAACAGCTCCCAGTCCTTCAGGTTCTTCCTGTATAATACAGCCAGAGCAGAGCCACTGCGATAACTACTTGCCAAAAAGGCAGGCAGTTCCTCTGACAACAGCTATATGCTCCTTTTCCTTATGCCTTACACTGACACAAGTGCTTGCCTAGCCAGCAGCAAGCCTGTTTAAGGTGTTAAACTGACTGCAAACTAGTGACTCCTTTAGCTGGGTTAGTTTTCTCTCTGTTTTAGGGCTCTGAGCTGCCAAGCATCAAATCCATCCCACACCAGTGCAAGGCAAGAGAAGCAAAGGGACTGTGCAGTCACATTCACGCGAAGTGGCTTGAAGTGGTACAACCACATCTTGAATCAGTTCAGTCTCTTCCATTTCTAGATTCCATCAACCCTCCCTGCCTTTCACTTAATTTGTAAAACCTTTCAGAGGCTCACTCTCTATTATTCATTCTGCAGAAATGCACCATGTCCTGTGAGTAGCATCTGATCCCAAACTGTGTGAACTGCTTTTTAGATTTTCAAAGGAGCACCTTCATATTTTTTCGTCTTCTGTTGGATGGGGCTTCACACAAATAGCCAAAGAAAACCTCATTATCTTCTTTGAAATCCCCCTTCAAAAACGTACTTTCATGTGTTTCCTACAAAGATGTAACAAAGGGGTATGTTAAGGTTGTTGCCTTTCGTATTCTTCAGTATTCTTTCCCCGCTAATGTCTGTGTTTGTGCATGTATGTGCGCACCCCTTTTCTGCACCTAACTGCTACCTTTTGCCTTATATTTAGATTGCAAACTTTCTGGAGCAGGATTACAGTTTTCTTCTGTGTCTGTGGGGAACATAGCACAGTAGGGTCCCTTGTCCATCAGATGCTGGATTACAGTAATAATAAAATAATAATTTCTCTCTGTCTCTCCAGAGGAGTTCTGCAGAAAAACTCTCCAATATTACATGCAATATTTTGGGCAATGAGGAAATTAGGAATTAATTCCAAGAACAGCACTGGAAGCATAATGTTTATTGAAATTCCCCATGATGACGAAATCCTCTTCTCTTTCCACCACAAGAAGAGTTTAATGAATTGCCTCCCTGTTCTGCAGTTGTCAGTGGTTAGGGACACAACTGATGGAGAGCATCCCTTCCTCTGCTGAGCCTTCCTTAAACTAGTTACAAATGATATTTTCATCCCACTTATGACAGCCTTCCTACTATACTTCAGTAACACTAAGATTGAATTTATTCTCACATATGAGAGAGTTAAAAAATGTCTTTTAATGTTTCTCTGTGATGCTCCAGTTTGATCATTATTATCTTCTTTCTTAATACCCTTGGTTCTTTAAGATGTTGGGCTATATGACCTATCAATGTCCCTTCTTTCCCATGTTTCTATTCTGGTAGGATTTCGAGTTTTAGTGGATGAGGCTGAAGCCATTATGTTAACAAGCCATCTGGTGTAAAAGTTCTGTACTCGGGGTCATTGCTTTTCAGAAATTTCTTAAATCTCAGCATTTCTTGCAGGAATGAAGGGCATCCTGCAAGTTGAAATATGTAGCATCCACACTGAGGAAACGCAATTACTTAGAGAAATGTGTGAGTGTCATGTTAATGCAGTGTGCCTTCCCGCAAAATAAACCACATACCAGTAACCAAAACCAAAGTTAACTTTTGTCTGGGGCTCTTGCCCTGGAGCTTGGCACATCTGGCACACATAATATACTGGCATACTCACACCTCTGAATTTAGGGTTGAATTTTACACTTTTCCAGCCCAGCCTCCACATGGGTGATGCCCAAGTGTGATCAGAGGAACTGTGCAGTTACCCTGGCTGTAAGGCAGCAAGGAGCAAGTGTGCTACAGCAGGCAGGGCTAGTGGGACCTCTACAGCTCTTTAGGCTTCACCTCCTCTCCAGCAAAAGTGCCTTTATGTATCTCCATCACAGAGCTTCACGTCAGCTGGTACACCTCCATTTCCATACCAGTGTCCCTTTGGAGGCATTCAGGGATATACTGCTGAGCCACACTGGCTGGACAGTGACCTGTGCATTCCTCTTTTGCAAGCAAGCTGCTTCAACCTACTCCCTCTTCAAAACAGTGTCCCTCTGTATTATCCCAAGGGACAAGCGGAGTAGTAGCTTTTTTTCATCCTTATTCTTGTTAAATGTATTGAAAACACTTGTAAGACTGTTAGAAACACTCATGGACTACTAATGTCAGGTCTGTAGAGTTTGAACGCCAAGTATAAAAGTCTCTTTCCTAGTCCCGTAGATAAACAAGTACTTCCACTTACTTTGCTGTAATTCAAAGATGTGCAAAAGGACAAACAGCAGAAGCAGCAGCTTCTCAGACACACATAATATCAAAAGAGGCAGTATTTTTCATTTTTAAACCTCTGTAAACCTTGGTCATTCATATAAACTGTGGTATCTCCTTGTTGATGTCCATGTATACATGTTTGTGGGTTGCAGAGGTTATGAATTGCTTGATGAATTCCTATGCAGATTTATGGCATGGAAGAAGACCTATTCTTTACTGTAAGGGCTTTCAACCAAAGTATGATTCAAAAGTCAATGGCCTCAATGAGTCTCTCTTGGCTTTTAGCAGTTATGCCCCAAGCTGTAAGGTAGGCCATTTAATTTCATAGATACAAGACATACAGACATCTGTAGGAGGGTTTCCCTGGGAAGATGTGGAATGATTTATCTGTCTGAGGGGAGAATGGGGATGATATGTGGTTGTTGATAAGCCTTGTAGTAGCGGTGAATGCGGGGAAGAACTTGAACAGGAAAGTGAATAAACTTTCCTCTCTAGCTAAAGTAAGGGGAAAAGGCTTTTGCTTGTGCTTAAAATCTGCAGTTGGTGCCCATTTTGCTGTGATATTTGGAAGACATAATTTTCTAAGTACTATTTGATGAGTGCTAGTCTGCTACTTTGTCTAGTCCATTACTATAATGAAGCCCTTCAAAAAAGAACACATCATGAAGATAAGCAAATGAAGAGGTTGTTAAAATTATTTTTGTTTTTCTTTAAACCTAGGATCCTGGCATTTGTTTAATTTGCTACTCATGGATTTTGTAGCTCACATTTTCCTGTCCTATATAGAGGAGGAGGGAGATGAAAGTTTGTGGGTTGCAAAGCAAAATGAGTCCCCTGTCCTGTGGGTTTATGAGCCCAGCCCTCTCTGGGGCTATTTTGCAGAGGAGCAACCTCAAGCCAATGCTCCACAGACAGCTCTCATGACTTTGATGCAGAGGCAGAGTAACTTTGGATTAAGCAACGTTTTTCCGGAGTTCTGAGCTCTTCAGTGGACACAGCCATAGGCAGCAAGGTGAAATAAACATTAACTTTAAAGAAAATTACAAAAAAAAAAAAAGTTATAAATTGGGTAAATCAGGAAGGATTGGGAGGGGTGTGATTGTTTGCGGGGTTTCATGTGTGTAAAGTAGAATTAACAAAATCTAAGTTTGGAGCTGCGTCCAGTGTCACCTAACCCTCAAGCCACAACGCATCCTCCACATCCCACCCCACGATCCTATCAAGGGATCATAATCTCCACACCACCCACCTCCCCTACCACCACAGTTCCCTGATTCTTTCCTTAGGTTTCCAGACCTTTGGTTCTCCTTCAGATTCTCCAAGCGTTGTCTAAACAAGAGCAGTACTGTTCTGGTGGGTTGGGAGCAGCTTGTGGGCTAGCTGACGTCCAGGCTGCATGTATTTATCGATGAGAAGAGAAGGCGCATGCTGTGGTCTTTCCTTGCTGCTGGAAGTACTGAGAGGTCTCTTTCCTCCACCTACCTGTTAGTTTTACCAGAAGTTGCAGAAGTATGAAATCCTTGAGGGCTTTCTGCTCCACCAGGCTTTCTTGCAGTCAGCCCACTGCTTCAAACTTACTAGCATAAGGGATGACATACAGGTAGAAAACAAGATAGATTCTAAGTCTTCCTAGGATACAAGGCTAAATATAAGGACATACAGGAAGATGGATCAAGCCTCTGTGCTTAATTCAAGTGATGAATTAGACATTCAGCTGTTTTCAGTTTTCTCTTCCATGCAGTAACAGCGCTTGTCTTAAATCTCAGAGAACACTGTTTTTTTCCAGAAAACAGTGCTGGACAAATGTTAATGGCACCAAGATTCATGAAGAAAATTATATTTTTGGGGTGATCCTGCTATAGTTATTTTACTCCCAAGATGTATTCAGCTTCCATAAACTAGGACCAGGATCAAAAATGGACTGTTCTAAAAACACCTTTATTAGTTAAAAAGACCCTTCGCGGACCCTTGTTTTTTAAACACTAAATATGCTAAAACTAGCTCAGCAATGAAAATTGGAGGGGAGAAAGAAGGCACAAAGGGGACAAACCCAGAGTGATTCATGCATGTGATGGGCATCTTTGACAGCTTTTGTTATTTTTCAGATGTAACATAATGACCCATCCTGCCATACCGCCTTAACGTCAAAAACCAAACTGTGCTCGCAGGCTATGAGCAAGGAATCTCTAGAACACGGATGGTCAGAAATTAGGAGATAAGCCAGTGGAAATCTTATTCAGTATTTGCCCTGCTTCCTACGGTCTTTCACTGTGCTGCCCATATGGGCTCTTGTATGGCCCACTATGCCCATTGCAATGCTCTTATGCGGGTGTCAGCACACAAGGGTTTGACCCAGGTCTTGCCTGTGTAAGTGATGTGCCTATAAATATGTCTATCAGTTTTCGTATTTTGTACATGATCTCAAGAACAGAGCAAGGCTGATTAGAGTGAGGGACGATGGGTGTCCGTAAGAGAGAAAGGGTACAAAACGTGAAATGGGGAGTATGATTACTTGAGAGAAGGTATGGAGGAGGGAAGGAGACAGTGAAGGATTGGGAGAGTGTAAGAAGAGCTTAAAGATTAAAGATCCCAACAGCTGATGGATTCTACCAGTCCACATGCAAGATGCTGATAATGGAGGGATGAAAAAGAGATTCTTGTAAGAGCCTGCTGATGCTGTGGTTCAAGTGTCTGCGGATTGTGAGGGAGCTGAAAAACTTGAACCTGTGGCTCAAAAGGGTTTCAGGAGCTGTGACAGAGTGAGCGAGCACTTCTGAGTACTTGTGTCCTTCGAATGGGTGGTAGCTCCCACCTCAACCATCACAGGCTCCTTCTTTTTGGGTGTCAATACTAATTCCACAGGTTGCTGAAAAACACAGCTGCCAAAAGTATCTCCATCACCCACCTCTTTGTTTGTATTGCCATGTCCTTAGATCCTCTGAATAGATTCCCATTGCACAAGGATTTGTCTTCTACGACCTTTGATCACCAAAAATCATCATCATGCTCCCAAGCAACCATCTGTCCCTGCGCCTGACTAATCCCCTTCGGCCACAACCCGTTCTGCGGGGTATCTAAACTCTCCGCAGTCTTAGCGGCATCCACCAGCCACGCTGCTGTTTCCTGGATCGCATTTCTGCTGCCTGACATATCGCTTTGTGCATCACGGGTATATTTCATAATTTTTCCTTTTAACTCCTTTACCTCACGCAGCTTCTGCAAGCTCTCTGCGACCCAGTGTCTTTCGTCAGTTCCCATCCTCCATTCCGTCCTCTGCCAACAACACCAACCTCCGTATCTTTTTCATCTTGTCCCACAGGCATTTCTGTGCCTTCTCTACAGCCTGTTATGCTTGGGAAAAAAATCTGTTCATCACACCTCCACCCTCATCTCATTGAAATTAGTGCTAAAAACTCAGTTTTGCTATGAAACCCTGGAAAAACGAGAGGGAGGATTGGTAACAGCAGTCAGAAAAGAATCTCCCAACCTTGCCCTGATATCAGCAGCATCAATATGTGTCTGTGGCTTAGCAGATCCCTTCATGATCTTTTAGTTGTCACCTTCATTCTTCCTCTTCCTTCCCCATCTGTTTTTGGTTCTCCATTCCTAGTTCATGCTGAATATAAATTACACTCCTCAGCAGAGAGACCATGTTTTTCCATTTATTTTGAACAGCGCAGCATATTTCTGAATCTTTTTTTTTATATAATTTGAAGCATGAAAATAATCATTAATAATCTTGAAAATGGAATACATTCCAAGTTAGTGACATGTCCTGAGGAAAACATTATTTTTATATGAAAAAATGTAGAAGGCGGGGAGTGACACAATACAAGATTTGAACACACTGGCTTAACGGGGAGTGTTGCAGATGAAATGCTATATAGCCAAACGCATGCAGTATGAACTAAGAATTGTTAAGACTGGTGGCAGTAACGAAGATGCTCTGAGTGAGCCGTAATCTATAAAAGTGCAGCTCAGAGAGCATTGGCCCGATCTTTATTCCTTATCACAGAGCTTGCAGTTGCTTTCTCTCAGCACGAATAGCATTTTTTCATCTAGAAAATCCCATTCTAGGCTTCCTCTCTTTGTTCACTTGTTACCAAATTAAAATCCTATTAAACTGCACACCTGCAGTGGGTTTATCTGCAGAGCACCATGCTGTAGCTTTTAATCCAATTCCACACCTTCATAACATACAATATACTGCAAATCAGGGCGCGGAGAGACAGAGGTTACGTTGTTCATAGCTCTGTCAGCAGAAAGCAAGTCAAACACTTTGATTTGTTAAAAAGGGAGAAAAAATAAGGACATAGTTAACGACCTCACTTGCAGGAACAATGAGTGTTCATCTGAGTGGTCTATATAATCCAGGATATGGAGATCAAGTGAAATTGTTAACTAAAATGATCAAAAAATGAGAGTAAAATCTTGACCCAGCTTAAATTCAGTGGCAAAACTTCTGCTGATTTTAAGAAAGCCAGGATATCAGCATGAACGAGCAGTCCCCATCAGAGGGAGAGATGGGACTATTTGTTTTGAAAAAGAATAGAAAGGCTTACAGCAGACACATAAAGTGTGAATGATGGATTAAAAAGTGGAAGTGGCCTCCTATCAGACCTTTGCCACGCTATGAGGAAATCCAACGTGTAGCTCCTCTTGTTGGGTTAACTGATGTAAAATAAGGTTGGGTATCTGCAAAATACCTTGGGTTCAGCAGGAAAGAACAGAGAATACTTTTTTTATTCAATGAAGGGAGAAACAATGATTTGCAGTCCCTACAGTCAAAACATTGCCATGTTTCTTTTCCAATTTTCAGCTCATCCAGGTCACTTTGGAAGAGAGAATGACTAAAACTTTTGCTAAGTTGGATCTTCGGATGGGAAGCACTTCTTCCTCAAAAAGATGGACAGACACGCTTTACTTTTGCCTCTGATGAACAGCAAATCTTCAGAGAAAACCAGCCTGACTTGAAAATTCTTTATTCTTACTTTTTGATACAACTTTATGAAATACTGTTTTCATTCCTTAAATTTAAGATATTATTCTCTGAAAATACTAAATGCAAAACTGTGCTAGCAACGCAGTTATTTTAAGTTGTCACATGATTTGGTTGTTTGACTTTATTTGAATAAATCTGCAGAAGAAAAAGGTGAAATATTCGTGATTTGGTTTTATCTATTTCTTGTATTTTTTGTCGTCAGTAAAGCTGAAAGCTGACCTGAAGTCACTGTGGTAAATTTATCCGTAAGCTACAGAACAGATGAATGTGTCAGTGCTGCTTTGTGTCTACAGTGCGTTATTTCAAACTGGTATTTATTGCGTATAGAACTTAGCACTAATTCCTATGTCTTGAAAGATTCCTGCTTTGTTTCCCATTTCTGCACGACACAAGAGTCAATATCTCACATATAATTCTATTAACTGAAATGTAATAGGTTGTATATAATGATTTTGTTTATGTCAGAAACCAGGTTGTTTGAACTTGTTCTACAAGCAAAGCACAAGCAAAGACTTTATAAAGAGAAACCCTGGAATAAATTTTTATTAAATAGTAAATACAGAGGATGAAATTTGTCTCTTGGATGCATCAGATTACATGGGCAAATTCCCTGAAACGCCAGGGAATTGGGTTTTTAAGTATTTGTGAAGAGCTTGTGTGCGGGGAGTTGACTGGGCCCGGCTGTTATTTCAAGAAGGGACAACTGCTTCATTATTTTAAGAAGGAACATTTCCTGACCTAGAGAAAAGCAGTTGTCAGGAGCTTAGCAAGCTTTCCCTCATTTCGGTTTTGGAAATCTCCATTTATTTTCCATTTGCATCTACATTCTTCTGTCTCAGCTCAAGCACTGAAGTGGGAATCAATATTCAAAAGGGTGGTATTACAGCAGATGTAGACAGGGCTGTGTGCTAAAGGAAAAGGTAGTTGTGTATTCAATTTTGCTGATAAGATCAAGTGATTTGCGGCAAAATTACGTACTCTGAGGAAGTATCTTCACTGTCTGAAAAATTCATTTGGGCCTTAAGGCCCATTATACCCATTTTCACCATTCCTTCAGGTTTCTTATGGTGAAGATAAAAAAACAGGGAGTCTAGGAAAAATATAAGAGATAATATAATGAGACTTATTCCTCCCCGTCTTCTATTGAACCTGTACTCCTTAAATAATTTGCATGAATGCAATGAAAGTTTACAAGCATATATTTGAAAGAATTACAAGTTTGCATTGCCACACTGAGGGAGTCTACCGCCAAGAACAGAAAAGGAGCAGGGCTGCATAAGCACCTCTACTCAACAGGGCCATTGACAGAAACTAAAATATACCTTCCAATCTTCGCCTAATTAAAACCTTGCCTGGGAAACATAGAGTTTAATAGCAGCTCCAAGTACTTACACGTCAAAACGAGTCCCACGAGCGCCACAACTAACAAGGTCTGCTTTCCTAGGACTTGGGGTCCTGCTGTTGCTCGACCCCGGTGTCCAAATGAAGCTTTCCCTGCAATGGGAGCATTAACGAGGGCAGGCTCCCTCGTGGATTCTCTTTTCTAATAACTGGAGAGATCGCACCGCCTCCGCCTCGGTGGTCTCACGTACCTGGTTTTGCACGTGAGGTACACATGGAGAGTTACGTCACGGAACACCTGGCCGGCTGCACACCTGACGGAGACGGTCCAGCAACCTCCCAAGTCCCCAGCAAGCGACCCACGCAAACACAGAGCGCCACGTCCCACGGCGAGCCGAGAGGGGCCGAGTTGCGCGCCCGCTACTCCCTCTGCGAGCCCACGCCGCGGCTGGCTGTCCCACACGGGTGTCGCCGACAGGCGTGGGCAGAGCCAGCGCTACACCTTACCCTAACCGCAACGGGGTGTGGCTGGGGAGCAGGAAACGAACCGAAGGGGGCTGCGGCTGCGAACATTTGGGGCTGGCGGGGCGCTGCGGGGCGGGCGGCGGCCGCAGGAGGGTGCTGCGGGCGCGGAGCGGGGCGCTGCCGCACAAGATGTCGGCGGGGCGGCGGTGGCGGCCGCGGTGGTGGTGGTGGTGGCGGTGGCTGCTGCCGGCGGTGCTGTGGGGCGGCGCGGGGGGCTACGTGGTGGTCAGCTCGGTGTCCTGGCCGCTGCCTGAGGAGGGGGGCGCGGCGGCGGAGGAGCTGCACAGTTCCTCCACCGAGGAGACCCTTCCCGCGCTGCTGGAGGAGGCGGGCGGCCTCTGGAAGCAGAGCTACCCGCTCTCGGCTTACCGGGAGGACGCGGCCCTGGGCTCCGGGCCGGCGGCGCGGCGGTCGGCGCAGGGGGCCGCCCCCTCCCGCATGTTCTCCTACCGACGGGAGGGCGGCGGGGCGCCGGGCCGCCCCGGCACCGCCCGCTTCCTCGCCCGCCACAACACCTGGGGCTTCGTGGCTACGCGGGCCGCGCATGGAAAGGTAGGGCGTCCCACGCCCGCGGGCCGCCGCGGTCACGCGTTACCGTGCCGGTAGTGTCGGCTCCGTGCCGCCGCCAGCAGCGCCCCTGTCAGCGGGCCCCGGACGCGCGGAGAAGATAGTCACAAAAACCTCTTCCTAGGAGGAGAAGTCGCGTTTGGAGGACAGCACCCGGCGGGCAGGCTAAAAACCCCCCACCAGAGGGGCGCAGAAAAGGCAAAAGCTCTAAGCCGGAACCAGGCCACGCTGCCGGCCCCGGCCCCCGTGGGGTCAGCGGGGCCCCAGCCCACCCTGCCTCCCCGAGGAGGAGGAGGAGGAGGAGGAGGAGGAGGAGGAGGAGAGCCGGCCGGGCTACCACCAAGCCTGTCCGTCCCACAGCTATACCGGCTTAAAGGACGATTTCTCTGTCGCGAGCATTAAGCAAAATAGCTGGGCTGCACTGGAGGATCGGGGTCATCGTTTTTTCCAGCTTTAAAATATTTCCCTTTTTTAAACTGAAAGGTTGGAATTAGACACAGCAGCCAATACGACTCAGAGGAAACAAAAAAAAGGGGGGAAAAAAAAAAAGGAAAACAGAGCTTTAACTTTTTCTGGAAAGTATCCACAGACTCATTAACGTACAATTTAAAAATCAGACAAAGTTAGAAGCACGTTAATCTTCAGAAAGCTTGGCTGAGTTATTGGCAGTTTATGTTATTGTGAAATACAAAGCAACAGGTTAAAAAAAGATGCCATTAAATAAATATATACGTACACACAAGAGGCCTGTAATTCTACATCAGTTTGTCAGAAATCCTATGAAATCGTATGATCTTAACTCGGTTTATGGTCTTGGCCAGAAACCCTCGGTGGAATTACAGCCGTAATATAGTCTGCGGTTAGCTGTCTCTAGTTACAACACAGAAGTAATACAGAAAAATCGGATTCATAATGAAATTTGGAATTGATGAGAGGGGTGTTGCTGCCATGAATGGTGAGCTATGCTGCCTGTGATCCCAATTCTTTTTGAGAATCCACTGTAACATTAACCAGGCATGACAGACTGAGCATTTTACGCAATGGAAACATGTCCTGCAATATTACTGACAGCTACTATTTTTTTTTTTACATTGTAACTCTTAATAATAAACAAGTATTTTTAGTTTCTAGATTATATAGCTTTATTAAAGCATCCCTTCTAAGGAATGCTGACAAGGACCATTTATAAGCATTACAATTTTAAAGGCATATAAACATTAAAAATCAGAAAGCATGCAATCCAGGTAATAACATCATCCAGGGTTTTCTTATGAACTGTTCATACTTAATTTGATTTTGCTGTAAAAGATTTATCAGTTACATTGAATTAATGTACTGACTGATAATTTTACTATTTAGCATCTAATTGACCATGAGGAAAGAAATATCTGAAGACATGAAAAAATAGTAATTCATTAGGTATCTGTCACTGCAATTTATAATGGGATGAAAAGCACAGTAGGAGTATAAATCCTTATGGAGAATACTAATGTGTGTTGCTACCGGCCAAGGACATTTTTGCATGCGTTACATCCACTGTGTGTATGCAGGTCAGTCTGTAGGGCAGAAAACTTTTTGAAAACCTGGCTCCCTGGTGTCCCTCCTCTGACATGGGAGGAAGGTTTGCTTGGGCTGACTCAGTGGCTGAGCCCCCTCCCCATAGCTGAGGTTCCTGGCCAGGCACCCGAGCTGACGTCCAGCTTGACTTTAAACACAACTCTAGCTAAAACACCTTTCCCTCTCTCTTGGCAAATGGATGCAATCACATTGCAAATCAAGGCTGAAAGGAGAGGCAAAATTAGCATAAAAAGCTGGCTGAATCAAGGCTACATTAGGCTCTGTATCCTTTTGGGTTTGAGAAAAGGTATTAGCACTGTTTTAGAGTAGACATGTCGACGCTGAGGTCATTGATTTTAATGCATTTCAACATTTTTAATTTGGTAGTTCCTTTAAGCTCAGTGGAAAAGAAAATGTTCTTTATAGTGTCATGGACAGGACTAGAAACAAGAAATAGAGGAGAGATCTGTTTTCACAGAAGCATGATAGATCTAATTCAGAAGAAAGTCTGTCTCACAATGACAGCAGAAAGTGGGAGACTGAGCAATTGGGGGTTGCTGTCCTCTCTGCTAGTGCCCTTGAGGGAGTCCCCAACATTGTAAACCGTCTGTGTGCAAAGATGTAACCGGTTGCTTATTTGGATTTTGCAGATCCAAGGTATGCCCTATGGGAACTGTTTACTTCTCAGCGACGGTCCTGTCAATAACAGCACTGGAATCCCTTTCTTCTACGTGACGCCAAAGGATAACACTGTGGCAGATCTCCTGAAGAATCCCGTGGCTTCTCTGACCCTACCAGAGGCAGATGGAAATTTCTGCAGGTAACAGAGTTTTATCTGCCTGCTAGCTAGGCGATAGCTGCCCATCACCTTCAGTGAGAACAGAGTCCTCAGAACAAAATGCTGGGTCCCCACCTTCAATGCCCTGCATTTATTTTTGGCTCTCACCATCAGCTACAAGCTTCTCCTTAGCTTTGTTTTGCAGTAAGTTGCCCCACTAAAGCATGGTAAAGAAAAGCAGAAGTGTCATTGAAGTATATTTTAGCATCAGCAGCTGCAGTGGCTTTCAGCTCACACATTAACATATATAAATTTTAATCTCTTCTTGGAGGTGCCAGATAAAATCTAGGTGTTCAAGATCCCATTATAGGCCACGGCAATCTAGTCAGTAAAGTCCGTATTGTTTCAAGGGCTATCCAAGTCATGGTAAACCAGACGCCCTTGCTCTGCTGAACAGCTCTGGAGGCTCTGCTGATTACCTTGACAGGGCTTTAGCTCTCCAGGGTCTGTAAAGGGATCTCAGGCTCTCAGTTCACAGGTTACACGCTCAAGACCATGCCACTCGGTCTAATTACCAGCTCCTCAGAGGGTATGATTGAATATGAGATCATCACAAATTTTTGGCACCTTGTATATCATAAACAGTCAGTAAACGATACCCCACATGAAGGAAGCTGGGTCTGAGATTTACTGATCTACAGCAGGCCCCAGGTTTGTCTCTCTGGAGATAGCAGTGAGTTGACTTCTTTCTTCCTAATCATATGTACAATGAGTAACCCAAGATCACTGAAACTTTATGTGTGTAAAATGTATATATGTAAAGTCAAAGTTGATTCAATTTTCCCCTCCATGCTTGTCTCCTTGAAAAAGACGTATCTTTGCCATATGTTTGTTTACAGTCAAACATGTGGCAAACTTGGCTGGGTCACCCTTGTGTGAAGTGTTATTTCCAAAGGCCTCTTTACGTGACGAGGTACATGACACCAAAACTGTGTCAGACAGGACTCCGTTACCAAAGCAGATCTTGGCTGATATTCCAAGGAGAGAGAGAGAGGAGAACTGGAAATTACAGGCTGCTTCAGAAAGAAACAGGATTGGAAGTTTTTACCCCAACTTAAGGTCATCTTTGGGGGCGGAGAGGTTTATCTTAAGAACTGGATCCCAGATTTCCCCAGCTGGGGATTGCCTTGGGTATCATCCCACCTCTCAAGCCCACCTGCTGAGAACAACACTGGAAAAAGCAGTGAGTGGCAGATATGAAGCACGTTGCTGTTGTGCTTGTCTGTGTTTGCCTCCAGAACATACTGTCTGTTTTCTTAAGAGTTATATGGTGGCAAAACGAAATGTTTCTTAGTCCTAAGTGGTACAAGTGGTTTCAGGCTAACATCCCATTCCCAAGGAAAGGAAATCATGCCTTCCTCTTGTGACATCAAACACCTAATAGGAATCTTCTATCACAACATTTGTTACGGCAATTCAGCCTTGAATGCTTGAGAAGGTCAACAGAGTGGTGAAGTTAAGGCCAGAATGGTTCTGCTTGTTCCTTGAAATGATTTCATTAAATATTTTGAATTAATAATTTAAAATTTAAGTAAATGTATCAGTTATTTTGTAACAGGCTAATGGAACTTACTGCTGCTTTCGAAGCGTTTTCATTCAATCAAATAGTGAGCTGAATATCTAGACCAAGTGCTTAAAAATGTATTTCAAGCCCGATGTCCTAGCACCTACCTGGTGCCCTATTTTCAGAAGCTGAAGACTCAGAGCAGCTTCCATTGATGATAACTGCTGGTGTTGAGCACTTCTGAAAACTACACACCTGTTTAGGCTCTTAAGTGAGGCCTTTCATCCCTAACTTTAAACATCCATTCTTGAAAGTCTTTGCCTTTTATGTTTTAGCAATGTCACCACCCGATTCACCTGTTTGGAAAGCGCCAATTCACCAACAAAAGAGAAATGCTGCATGATTTATACAAATATTAAATTCATATACATCACAACCCTTCGAGAATATTTATTTGCTGTCTTTCTATTAAGTAACTGTTAATTTCCAAACCGAACCACTACCCTTTGCTTCTGTGTGCCAGAATGTTTCTCTCACAGCCAGGGCAACCTGGATTCTGCTACCCAACTCTCTAGTTTCCTCCGCAGCCTGAGACAGTGCTCTCTGGCGAGAAGAGCTCTCTGGGCACCGCCAAGGAGCTAAACCTGGATTTCCAAGACACCTTAGGCCAAACGAATTACTGGTGGCCACATCCCTACTCTCCCACCATAGCACCAGTTGCGTGGTGTCCCGCCATCCTTCTCTCTCACATCAGCTCTGGGCTTTGCCTGACCCTGAGTTGAAACGTAAATCTGAAGAAAATTAACCTGATGATGAGAATAAGGTTTTCTGCCAGTCCTTCTTTCCTTCTCATGGCCGCTGCTGCTCCTGGCCATGCAGTCCCACCCCCTCCCTTCAGCTGACCATATGGTGGGCACCTATTTTAGCTCAGTAACCGAGCAGAAACTTCTTCCTTTTTTTTTTTTCTGGATTAGATTTCTACTGGGTTAGTAACTTGAATCAGCTCCCCAAGAGCCAGAGGACTGCAAAAGAGAGGGGAAAGGAGAAGGTGGAGGAAAATAGGACATCCTTATTTTAGCATGTAACCATACTCTAAATATTGAGCTTACTACTGAATTGAGTACACAGATTCAGAGTCTGATCAGTGCTCCTTGCATTATTTATTTTGTTCTTACATTCAGTTTGGTTTTCATTATTTCTGGAGTTCTCATCTGGAACAGATGTTGGCTGGCATTAGTGCAAAGAGGAAGTGATAGGGAGAATGAAAAGCTGGGGCATTTGTTGAGCTGCAGTTTGTGTTTTTGATGATAGTTAGGAAAATGTGAGCAAGCTTTGAGGCTGTCTCACAGCCGGGATGCATGTGGGCACTGTGACTTAAACTTTCTTCTTTCCCTTCCCTCTGTAACCAGGGTCAGAAATGAATTTACATTTTAAACTAGCAACCCATGAATGATTTTTCAGTTTTAAGCTAGCAACACCTTAGACTGCAGCCCTGTACAGCATCCTACTGTTACCCCACAGAGAGGACCTCTGTGGGCAGCGCAGCAGTGAAGAAAACAAGCAGCGTGTCTAGGCCATGCTGCCAGTGCTTGGGGTTGCCTGTCCCCAGCACTGCCTGCAGCCCTGGATGTGCTGCTGGTAACACAGCCAGCTTGCTACCTCTGCTGCGGGCAGTCCAAGCATCCCTTCAGGGTGTGCTCGACCTGCTGAGATAGCCAGGCTGTGCCATGCAAACAGCACATAGCATCCTTAGTGCAGAGCTATATGTGGTGGCTCAGGCTTTGTATAGCAGGTTTCTTCCGCTTCTTTACTTACACGATGTGAGAGGCAAGACCTTTTACTCTGAGAGTCCTCAGGTCCTGCTAGTATTAAGACAGTATCTCTGGGGTTCCCTTCGCAAAGGAAAATGTCATTTACAGGTGGTTTAATACCAGAAGTTCTCTTGGGCAAGGGCATCATTAATTGTTTTGGCTTCAAAATAATTATACAAAATAGCTAAATGAATAATGCTGTACGTGAGAAAGTTCATGTCCTTGTATGTCAAGCAATGTATTTGTGGCTTGTTTTCATGTGGAATTTTATTAGAATTTCATTATTAACCTACACTGTGTTGCAAGAATTAAAAGAAATGTGAAAGCTGGTCGATGCCTGTAGTCAGTGCTCCTGGGAATATTTGGCACTCCCCTGAAAAATGCTTCTGACCTATTGCACACAAAAGAAATATCTGGCCTTTAGAAAGAAAACATAGCTGACATTTCAATAGTCTTGTATCTAATGAGTATCAAATGACTTGTGTGTGTGTGTACATCAGTTTGATATTAAATTTATTTAGTAGTGAATTTCATTTGTTTTGTTTCAGAACAGACTCAAGTTCCAAACCTTGACAATAAATACTTTCAGGGATGTGAGGAATATGGAGTGGCCTTTTTGGTGCTCCAGCCTTAACATTTAATCAGCTGGAGAGAAAATTTGAAAAGCCTAAACTAATAAGAGAAATAACATTTAATAATGAAAGAAAGAGAACTGCGATGCATCTGAATAGGCACTAATTGCAAGACATTATAATGTTGCAGCTACAGTCTGGATTCCTCATCTCTGACCTAGAGATTGCCATTTCCCAGAGGGAGACGGGCTGCAATTCTCTGAGAAGGCTCTCTGATGGCCAGGCTACAGAAAGCATTCGTTAGTAACTACACTGCATCCTATCTGAAGGCTGATAAATGGATAATAGAGGCAAGAAAAATTAAATGGTTCAGGGCTATAAATAGACTAAGCTGGCATGTCTATGCCACAGACAAGCTGAAAAGATTGAGTCCCATTCTTAGAGCTTTCAGAGGGATCAAGACCGAGCCCGACATTAAAGAATAGAGCAGCTATTGTTCTAAACGCATTTCCCAACACACAGGCTCCTCAGATGATCTCCCTTTCCAAGCAAGCTCCTGGGTCTACCTCATTACAGCTGCAGTCTGGAAAACAGGCAATTAATTTTAAGCATGAGTCGCCTCCTTGACATCAGGTTCAGCACATTCTTAGGGACCAAATGCAGCTTTCTTAGAGAAGGAGCAGTTACACGGCTGCCATGAACTGGTTTTCACACAAGGGAAAAAGAAAGAAAAGCAATGAGCTTTGGGGTCAGTCCACTGGTTGGTTTTCCTTTGTTATTAGTTTGGAGGATGGTAGTTCAAATCCACACTGCAGACTGTGAGTGATTTTGAGGGACTTGGATTCCTCTCCTGGTTTATGACCTGCATTAGGGGTGGCTCCATCAGAGCCATTTTACCCACCATGTTCATCTACCGCTTGAGGTAGCAGATTGGCACGACCGGGCAGACTTCTTCAGAGCATATAAGCTGGCTCCATAGGTTTCCTAAACTCTGCATTGAAAAGGCTGACGGGAAGCGCTGAGCATCTCCAGTGCTTCTGGATACCACCAGGCCATGGGAAGAGGAGAGTAATTCAGTGGGTTATGGTCCCTGCACCATGATGAATCGGCAGCATGCATAAACTGCCGACTTCATTCCTGGGCAATCCTGAGAGACGATAAGCCTGCCATGGGTGGCAGACACTACTTTTGAGGTGTCAGTTGGCCATCCAACATACAGCTGCCTCTGGGTTTGTAGAGTCACTGTCTGTTAATACGAGGATGAATATAACACAGAAACTTGGCACTGCACCTTCACACAAAGAGAAGTGACGCACGCAGAAGACAAAGGTTGAATCCAGACATCCCTCAATTTTTGAGATCCGCCTCTTGGTTCTGTGGCACAGACACATTTCTAGTTCTGGTATTTATATTGGCCCTTTTTAGTCCTATGCAAATAATTATGTCAGTAGCTGTTCCTGAGAAATCTGTATTTAAAAAAATCAGGAAGATACCAAATTAGAAAGTCAAATATGAAACCTAGTATCATCATGACCCAATGCACACAATGTAGCTCTAAATTACTATTTTTTTCCTGTATTCTTAAATAACCAACTTCCCAAAATCCCTTTCTAGTGAAGTAGTATGTGTTTCTCTGACTCTGTTTACAGAAATAGTTGATGCTGTGATTCTTTTTTTTCCCTGTGAATTTTCTATGGTTAAGCTATATAAAAGTTTCCTGTCTGAAACATAGAGCTCAGCTAAAGAAACAAGTTGTTATTGTCAGTGAAGGCAGACAAACAGACTGACTTCACTTAACAAATTGTAATGAAAACATTATAGGAAGGATTATCTTCTAGGAAGAGTGAAATTATTTAAAACACAAAACCAGGCATAGCATGAATACAGGCTCACTTAGGTGCAGAATAGCCATTGTACCAATACTCTTCAGCTCCCAAGCCTGACTTCAGATTCAGAAGACTGCTCTTCCGAAAGCAAAAGCAAGAATGTCTTTTAACTATCTTTGTTGGTTCTCAAACACAGCTGATAAAGAAATTCTTGTCAAAATCAGAGCAGGGCAGGGCAAAACTGCCCAGCCATATCCAGCTGAAGGCCAGCAACAGCTTTTCAGATTACAAAATTGCTTTCAGCAGAGATTTTGTTTGACGTTCATGCCACGCAGGTTAGCAGCACCAATACATTCTTTCTGCTTCAGAGACTCTGGTAGTTAGTGGGGAGCAAGTGAAATGTATGAGGAGGATAACTTGCTTTTCAAAATTAATCACATTTATGAATCAAAATTATAAGCACTTTACAGTAATTCTCTGAGGACATAGCATTTCCTCCCTTCCTTTCTGTACATTTTAGGGGACAAAAATTCCCATGATGTATTGTATACACAATTGAGTCTTCACCTGATACCCAGTTTGATGCTGGGCGAACAGGAGCCCTGCACAGCATGACAGGGTGCCTACCTTGCATCTGTGGGAGGTGGCAGGGATGAGCTGTGCCAGCAGCCAGTGCCCACCTCCTAATTGTATGGCTTTGTATGGCTGCTGCTGCTGCTATAGGGAGGTTAGGATGTGTGGAGACAGTCATTGTCCTTACACCACACATGAGCTGCATGCTCTAAAGTAGAAAAAAATGTAGGAAAAATGTTCTCTGGGGCTTTCTTCTTGGCTCTCTGGTCCTCCTTTTCTGCAATAGCAGAAAGCTCTTTCCCAACTTCTTTTCTCTTACATTCTGCTCAAGAAATAGAGGGGTAAAAGCAGTGCTTTCTCACTGGGCAGGGAGAACTGCGTTCAGGGGTGACGGGGAGGATTTATGGATCCTGACAGGGACCATGGAAGGCCCTGGCTCCTCAGGGGGGTTGAGGAGAAGGATGGCAGCTCCTCTGTGGGAAAAGGAGGCTGGGGAAGAAGAAAAAGAGAGATTCCCCTCCATAGACCCCTGCTTCGTCCCCCAGTCCCTGGAGCATTACTGAACCCTCCCACCTTCCTCTAACTGATTCCTTCTTGGGGACACCTGGCTCTCCTTCCCAAGTGCCTCCCAAACTCCTGTTTTGCCTTTACTGCTGATCTGTTTCACCTCACTAATGGACTGCAGAGGCTGAGAATGAAGATAATACTCAGGGATTCTTTTAGTCAGAAACCAGGAGACAGAGTGTCGTCAGTCAAAGCAGAGATCTCAACTGCAAAAGGGAATCCTAACAAGTCCCAACATCATCACCTTGTGTGTCAATATAACTGCATTGGGTTCATCAGATCTGGACTTGGCTACTTGTTTTATAGGAACCTTCTAATTAAAATCCAAGAGATGGCTAGTGTAGTAAACAATTTAATGAGTAGGTGGCACTCTTTACTCTGAATCACTCTTGAACCATGACCCAGAATGTGCGGAAGCGGTATGCAGTTAAAATAAGTGGGACGTGTTCATCAGCAGTGTACTTCGTGGCATTGCATTGCTATTGGGAAACATATTTCACTTGGACACAGACTCCTCCTTAAGCTCAGTAAAGCTGGCACCTTTGTAAGTGAATGCAGCTCATGCGTTCATCTCACGTGCTTGGAAGAGACAACTGCCTGGACCGGGTCAAACTCTGCATACCTGGTTTGCTCACCCTAAGCAGAGGGACGGAGACAATCAATTCTTCTCTTTTCACAAATCAGATGAATAATTAAGATAATCTCTCTTAATGCACTGTGTTCTTATAAAATGCATAAACTGAATCTTCTTCCATTTTAATCTGGCTTCCCTCAATTTCCGCAACAAGGTGTATGTATTTTACATAACCATAAAAAATAAATGTGTTCCCTATCGCTTGGTCTCCTTCCACAGTTCCCTGCTTTCGCTTCCCCTCAGTTCATATTTTATGATAGCCTTCACGAAATCCTCTCCAGGGAGACAGAGGACCTGATTCTGGTAAAGACAAGGCCTGTGAAGCCACCTCAGGTTTCCTCGACAGAGAGATGGTGTCACCAGCATACCATCTCTCCCCCGGCTCTGCCTCCCCCTCGCCCCTAGTCAGCAGCACACGAACGTTATATAAAGCTGCTCCTCCGCACCTACTTCTTCTTGTGCCAACAAAGATAAAAGGAGCCCAAGGACTGAGAGCTGAATATGTGTTTATTTATACAGAAGGCAAGAAGTGACTAGTGACTGCATGACTAGACCTCTACACATGTGAGGGAGGAATATTTTAGTAAATATACCTATTTATCCCTGGTATCCCTTTATTATCTTCAGTAAAAATATGAGCTGTATCCCTGACTACATCCCTTTACTCCTAGGAAGCAAAGCCTGCACTTATGTTAGTTACAGTGGTAACACCACTGAAAATTCAAGACCTGATCACAATGGAGTTAGAAGTGGTAGCTGTTAAGTTTAGTGATTTTTGATGGTTTAAAAAGTATAAAAATAATCACACATTATGAGGGAAATACTATGCCAAAACCCATGCAGAAACAGATTTACTTTAGAATATGAAGGGCTCCTTTGATAAAGAAAATACTAATGCTAATGTAACATTAGAATAAAATTAGGTTCCTATTCTGAAACAGAAAACCTATGATAAGAGGCAGCGCTGAAAGCAAAGCCAACAAAGTAATAACACAGCGTACTGAACTTAAATGTATCATTGTTCTGTTCAGCTCTTCTAAAACTTCATCTAACATCATCTCAGCAAATAATTTGTTTGCCTCATTTGCCAGAAAAACAAACTAACCCTCCAGAATATTATTCCAGTGTGCAAAATCCAGTTTGAGTAACTTTTACTGGGGGGGTAGCATTGTGTGAGTCGATCAGTGTAACACCCTGACTCACGAGAACATACAGAAAACTGCAAACAGAAGAAGGAGCCAGGGAAAAAAAAAAACAGAAATAAAACCATTCCAGATACGGATGTACAGTGTGTGGGTTTTGTTGTCAGCCAAATATGTGGAGAGCAGTTCTTCCTGTAAATCAGGGAAGAGTCACATCTGACACTAGTCCTATCAGGCAAAACCGTCTCAGCAAAGGCAGGCAGGATTCACTGCTTAACCACAGCAACGCCAGGTCTATCGCCTACTCAAAATCAGCGAGTACACTTTCAGAATAGACATGTACTTGCACAAAAAGATCAAATAATTGTAATCTGAGAAGGTGTCAGACCAAAATCTCTCACTGCTCCTGCTCTTGCTCACACCCAAATCTACCGCTGTGATCCACTCTGAAATGCAGACTTCCTTTAATAACAATCCCCTTCTAATTCCTCTCTGAAAGTAACAGCGTCTTACTTAGAAGCTATACCCAAGAAAGGCACTTGCAAATACGCCTGCTTTTCCCAGCTCTTCACTTGCTTTACTATACCGTTAGGCTGCAGAGGAAATGGCTTCATACACACAGATTCACAATTTTTAGTTTAAAGCAATCTTCTGAACTGAAATTTTGCTAGTGAGAAGTCCCTTCCCTTCCATATTTTTAAGAATCATCTACATAAAAAACATAAAGGTGTGTAGAGGGTGTTGATACAGTATTAAGATTAAGCACAAAAGATAACAATAGATCAGGAGATCACTTCAAATGGACTTTAAGACTCTGCTCTCCAGGGCCAACAGCTGGAAGAGTGTGGATCTGCATTGCTCTGGCTACTGGACATGCAGGCCCTCAGCTGACACCCTTTGTGGGATTCAACTCCTCTCTCTACAGCTGCATATGCTGTATTCACCTATATTTATTCGTGTTTTGGTGAGTGAGCTTCTCCTTGGACCATGGACGCTGAACACCCAAAGCCTATGCAAAAGAAATGGCAGGAGCTGCGGGTGTCCCCAGGGCATGGAGCTGTGCTGCTAAGGGACAGGATGCTCTCAGGCCACTGTCAGCCAGCTGTGAAACTGTACCTTCAGCATGCCGTAGGAGTTAGCGTTGAGGATCTACAGCTAGCCAAGGTGACCATGTAGTCAAGTTTGTACTCTGAATACACACTGATAGAAATAAATCCCGTGCCAGGGTAGAGAATGCAGATTTTTCAGGTACTCAGAACACCATTCATTTATTACTTTGTAATAAAAAAAAAAGTACTAAAGAAAATTAGACCATTATTTACTGATGTGAACAGAAAGTTTGAGCCTGATCTTTGGCAGCTGCCCTTCCTCCCATGCAGAAAGCATGGCAGAGGAAAAAGAGTATGAGTGGAGTTTGTCCAGAGGTCATTAAGCTGAACATCCCCTTCAGACAACTGCTGCTCCAGAGTGAACAGGATGCTGAAAAAACATCCCAGAGAAGATGTGACTGCAAATGGCTCTTTGGAGCTCAGGCTGCAGACGGTGCCAAGTGCTTACTGGGCATAGCTGAGTATCAATCAGCCCGCTATACTTCCTTGCATATCTCTGTTCATAGCCCTATCTATAAAAGCAGATTCTTTGTCCAGTAAGGTATACAGTCTTTCATAACCATCTGTGGGGAATCTGCAGGTGTTAAATTAGCTGCAGGAGGATGCCCATATGTTTCCTGCAAGCAATAAACACATATTGAGAATTATAACCAAAAAAACCCCCAGCATTGCAGATTGCACGCATTTAAGGCTAAAGGGCTTGAGCCAAGATCTTTAAGTAAAATCGCACACACATGAGATGTAATTTACTGTGATTTGCTGCTTCCAATTAAAACACAGAGAAGAAGAAATGCATCTTTTCCTACTGTAGTTTTTTGGGCTTACGTTCTTATGTGGGGAGACAGTCCTGTGAGATGCTGAGCAGTCTCAAACTGCTGGCAATGGGACTTTGGACTGCTCAGCACTTGCCAGGATCAGGCCTTTGCAGTTATTTCATACAACCTTTTTTTTTTTTTTTTTTGTGTGTGACTGGTCAATTTATTTGTGATTTATATCCTTGTATTGTATATGTCAGAGTCAGCAATTGCCCTGCAGCTACTAATGGGAGTTATTTATTATTATTGTACAGAAAGAGCCAAAAAGCAACAAGTACCTTCCCCGTCTTGGTCTGAAGGATGAAGGCAGTTGGAGAATTTTTTGAATAGATCTTACTTGTCTCTTTGGTGTAAAGCAGTTGAAAAATTGCTAAAAATGAACAAGGATTGAGTTTCTAGGATAGGCACAAGGAAGATACCTTACGTTTTACACACAAATACATGTATGCATGCTTATTTTGTAGGCATAGGCACAGACTAACCATCTCACTAGTTCTCTTCACAACCTTGAATTGAGGTCTGTACATATGTCATATATGTCACATATGACATATGTGCATATGTCACAATCCAGTTTTTAAGAGCATAAATTAAGACTAAGCAAGTCTCTACAGCAGAGATCTCCTTCAGGTGAGTATTCCTTCAAGAGCCCCTCCAAATGTTACAGCTGGGTGTAGAAAAGTTCTGCAAGGCTTGACAAAATATCGCAGCTTTTTATATGCAAGCAAGAATTCGTATTTCTCCAAAACCCTTAACAAAGAAACCAAGCTATTACACATGAGCATTTTTCTCTATGCACAGAAAAAATGTAATTGATCCAGAGGATCCAAGGTGTGCCAGGCTGACTCTTACGGGACAGATGGTCACAGTGCCTCCGGAGGAAGTGGAATTTGCCAAGCAAGCAATGTTTTCCAGGTCTGTATGTAACAGGCACGTAGTACAGTGTAACTTACAGGTTTGAGACAAATACACAGATGTGGCCGTTTGCTACGGAAAATCTGAGAAGTAACAAGCCTGACCTTTACTTTGGGGCCATGAAGCGTGTTGGCTCCTGTGTGACTTGGAACAACAGGCAGAGCTGTTAGACCTCCTTTTAACTCTTGAGGTAGTAAAATATGGAAATGCAATTAGGCAGTGTTGGACAGTGTTGGTAAGGCACATGGTTTATAATCTGGGGATTATGAAAATGTTTCACCCGGCTCTGAGGACAGATTCCATAAATCCAGGGTGTATTTGTTACCTTTAATGATTCTTCCCCACCTTAAGACAGGTAGTGCTCTTCAGCCACAGCCCCCTACTCAGAGATGGAGCAGAGCTCTTCTGCCTTTGAGCACATGCCTCTTTGCAGGCTGGAGCTTAAGGGTTTTATTACCTCTCCTGGCGTACCACGACAACTGTACCAAAGCCATAATGCTTACAGAACAGTGTCCTTTGAACAGATGTTAAGCAGAACCCTGACACATACACACACACCCAGGGTGTGCCCCCATGCTCTCCAGTGGGTCTTCAGAATAACAGGTGTGAAAAGCCCGAACCTGAGCTGGGGCACGCACCTCCCAGTTTTTTGCAAACTTTGCAGAAATCAGATTACTGCACGGGCCAGAGTCCACCAGCACCTTGGCAGTGGATGCTCCACTGTCAGGGAACAAAAGCCAGACCGACACGGTGAGGGCTGCTGGGGCTCACCCCATCCAATGCCAGCAGCAGCTGGAGCCACTTCCCAATGCCACAGTCGTGGGTGCTCAAAGAGACAACTCAGAAAATGGTGGAAACCCCAGCTCAACCCAGAGGTTGCCAAACCAACCATCTCCTCTGCAGGGGCAGAGGGGCACTGGGCCAGCCCTACCCTGACTTGCACCGCTTCCACCCGTGCTCCTGTGAACACAGCTCGAGCTGTTGTATCCGTTCCGCACACCGCTGCTGAGCATCCCACAGCATCCTCTGCAGATGCTCTCACGGGGGCTTGGGAACTAGATGTCTGCACCCAGTATTGCTGGCAGGGAGTGTCTTTTCGAGCTAGCTGTAAGGGCAGGCCCAAAAAATGAGACACAAACTGAGGACAAGAAGTCTCTAGCAGGCAACAGCACGAAGAGGCTGTGCTCTGCCTGCTAGCCAGTTTTATTGGCTCTCCTGGTATACCACAACTTCTACCAAACACACAGTATTTTCAGAACGCTGTTTCCTTTGAACAGAAAGAAGCACAACCCTGACACAGGTTCAGAGAATCTCCTCTAACTGTTTTTCACTTAGAGACCAAACAACATCTGCCTTTAGAGATGGGGTTCTGCAATGGGGGAAGGTGGTGTTCGCTGGCTGCTTTTGTTGCAGTTCTCACCAGACGGGGTGTGGATGGTCATAAACCTTATTGCAAGGGAGGGCAAAAAAGATGAATGGTGGTGGTTCTCAGATCTCAGGTTTCACTCTGGCTGAGCACACTAGGCTGAATTAAAAAGCAGGCTATGCATATGCTTTGGCACATCTTTTAAATTTTTTTTTTTCTTTGTCCTTCCAGGCACCCAGTGGTAAGAAAGTGGCCTCGCAGCTATGAGTGGTTCTTCATGAAAATGAACATTGAGCACATCTGGCTTCAAAGCTGGTATGGTGAAGTTTCTGCCATTGCAGTAGAAGAGTATTTAAAAGCAGTTCCAAGTAAAGGATGATTGAATGGGCTTCAAGACAGAGATCATCTGAGTTTCCTTTCCAAACACTTTTAAAATTTTGTGCTGGATGGTTACTTTACAGTGATTTTTTTTTTCCCCAAAGGCTTCAAATTAGCCCTGTCTTACATGGAGCAGAGTGAAAATAAACCAACACAGACTTTCAAATTATAAAGGAGAGGTGAATACTAGCCCTACCCTGCAATGTACAAATGTGTCATTTCAAACAGGCAATGCATCATCTTGAATGCTGCTTAAAAATGCTTTGTATCTGTTTGTTTTGACTTTTATTGCTGTGCACCCACAGGGAAGCTACAGTATGTGCTAAATATAATGTTCTGATTTACAGAAAAAGCAAATTGCCTACTCAGAACCCTCTGTGCATTGTGGAGGTATTACTGCTGCTTGGTCTTCCTTGATTTGTAAGTACTCTGAGATAAACTTAATAGCTGCAACTTTAGATATTTAAGTTTTAAAAAATATTTTGCTAAAGCTGTCCTCATTTGCTGACATATTTTCTACATGTGCTTTTCCCTAATTGTCTAATTTGGTATTTCATTTGGAAATTGAGTAGAAATTCTCTCTTTTAGTAGAAAAGATGCAAGCAGCTCAAACAACACAACTCCAGTATAACTCGTCTCTCACTGACACAAAGCTAGTTAAACACTTTAAGGGCCCAAACCAAATCAGCCCCACAAGGATTATCCCACTACAAGTATAAACATTCTCATAAGAAGAATTTAAGTAAATGTTCTCAGCTAGCCTGTTCCTGCTATGAGACAGGAAAAATACTTTTAATAGCCTGTAGTCCCAATTTTTTTTGCATCCCTTCTCCAGCCACCACTTTATTTTCAACTCATTTGTGCAACTGATCTTTGTAAACCATCACTAACTCACCTAAGGGTGGAGCCAGTCCCTTAACTGTGTTTCCTCACCTAGTTTTAAAGGGCTTGTTCATTAATCTCTTCTTCCAAGAAGCCTAAAGATAGGTAGATATTTCAGGCCATGAAAAACTCATTTTCCTAGTGTGGAAAGTGCAAACTTTGTTGCAAACACATTACGAATGGGCATCTCATGTGATAATACCAAAAGAGTTCAAAGAGTTTTATTCATCTTCAGCCCTTTCTCTAGATGTCCTGGTAAACTTCTTCTGCAGTTCCTAAGGGTATCACAGGAAGAAAGGTCCCATGGCTAACCAGCCAAGTCATTACAGTTTGCAAATTATACGGTTGTTCTCCCTGTCACATTAAGAAAGAGGCACATTGAGATGGGGTTTCTGTGCCTGTGGGAAAAGTCTTCCAGCATCCTTGGGAAGGCACCTGAGCTCTGGCCTCAAGCCTGCACCACGGCTGGGCTGAGGAGGAGCCTGGGTCCCTGAGCGAGTGACCTGAGCTTGTACAGGTTAATCCCCAGACAGAGCTGAGAGGCAGCTGTGTGAGCTGTGACCAGCTGGAAGCCAATTAAGTGTAGCTGAGCTTGTTTTGGTTCAGGCATGGAGAGAGGGAGTCGTTCCTGCAGCAGAGCTGGGCACCGTGCTGGTTTAACTACCAGGGTCCACTTAGCCCTTGGGCAAGTTCAAGGCTCTAGTAATCACTACCACTCCAGATATTCTGTAAGAATCAAAGACAAATGAGGGGAAAAAAATCATTTAGACACTTATAAGTAATTTTTGTTCCTTGTCTCATTGCCAGAGACTCTGTTAGCAGTGCTGATCTTTTGCAGAGGTAATTCTGCAAAAGGAGGAAGTGTCCTGCCTGCATACATTTCCTTTTTTTTTCCTCGGCAGATGAGCAGCATTTTCCCATTTGAGTTTGCCCCCGAATCTTGCACTGTGTAGTACTGAAACAAAACGGCCCATCCTGTACAGATTTATAGAGTACCATCAAGTGAAATCCTCCTCAATTCGTATCGTTCTGCCATGGAGAGCTTTGTCCACTATGGATTTGATACTTTGCCCATTAGGACCAATGGGACTTCTAAAACTGAGTTCAACAGGCAGAGCACTAGACCCTGCAAGGGAATCTCCACAGATCTAACATTTCTGTGCAACTTTAATTACATGTTTCATTATCCCAGTTCACTACTATTCCCAGAGAAACCTGAACTGCTTATTCTCTCCCCCACCCCTAAACACACGCGCGCGCACACACACACGCGCGCGCGCGCACGCAGAGATTAAGCAAGTCCAGTGTACAAGCTTAATGTTTAAACAAGCTGAAGAAGAAGGGAAGAATTTTAGAAATGCTGCTGTTACTATACTCTCAATTTCACTTACATCCCTAGGCAGCCTGCTAACAGTGACATCCTATCCGTTAACTTATTAACACTCTTGCCTTAAAGCAGTAAGGGATTGTATCAATGATGTTTAGTAGAGCTTTAACTGTTTAAGAAGTTAGTGTGCACTAAGAAAGGTTTTGAATTTACAATACCCTGCTTGCTATAGGCTGTCTCCCTGCACACCTAGATTAATTGGAGTAGCTTCTGTATTGTAAATTGACACATTCATCAAGAAGCTTTTCTATATGGACCTGCCATGAGGCTCTTGACAGAACCTCAAAACATGAAATGACGATGGCATGTAAAGTGACAGAAGGGGCTTCATGAAGAAATGCCATCTTAAATCACCTGTTCTCATTTCATGCTTCCAGGAATAGCTGCCATCAAAGTCCTTGAATGTCTGTAGAAATTCATCAAAAATATGACCTGCAGGTTTTGAATGGAATCTTCTGGAGCAAAAAAAGGGGAAGAGGTGGTAGTTTGCTTACTTGGGCTTTACATTGTTATATACTAGTTCCAATTTTTGTTCAAACTGACAAGTGTCTCAAGTGATATTGGTCATCATGCGGTAAGTGATGTTTGTTAAAGCTTTTAACCCACAGAGTGTTATTGAGATATCATCATAAAATCATAGTTCCTTGAGACTGTAAAGGATCTGATCTTGCTTCAGTTCAAGTCAATAGGAAAAATCCTATTTATTTGTTGTGCTTTAATTATTAGATCAAATAAGCAGTTTTAGAAAAGGTCTTGATAAGCTGGTATGAATTTATTAAGCATTTCAACTAGCCGATGTGTAATTTATTTCCATGTATTCTGCATTTAGTCATTTCTGTGGCTTCCCCCAAAACGCTTGTTGTGCAATGTGTATTATTTAAAACTTTAACTGTGGTTTTGCAATATTTAAGAGATGCATTTAGTCATGTCTGTGTACTTGCTGAAAAAAGGAAGACAAAGTTCTAAACTTGGGTTCTCACTTCTTGCTAAGTGACAGTAAAGTTTGCACATTACTTTGTGCAAACGTAATGCATTTACAGGATTTAAGCACAGCTAGTTTGAACTGCTGTTCTTATTTAACCAAAGAATGCTCCGTTTCTGATGAAGTTTTCATCGCTTCGGTGGATGAAATGCAACCTGTCTCTTTTTGGATGTGTATTGCAATTTGGAATGTATTTTGATTTCTAAAGTACTGAATGTTGTTAGCAAAATGCCTATCGAGAAGAAATGCAAATAAAACAGATTTCAAAGTGGAAACTGCAGTTAGAATATTCTTGAGTCTGCAGTACAGCATTAGCCAGAGTAACTGACCTTTTGCTGACAGCCATTAGAATTTCTATCCGATCTGAACATCTGCTTTTTTTTTTTTTTTTTTTTTCTTTTTTCCAGTTTTCCTGAACCCAGCTAATTTGTCTCAAAATACTTCTGGGAATTGAGATTCAGATCTGTATTGGTACAGCCTTGCTTTTCTCTGGGAAGAAAAGTCTAGCCAAGCGCCTTTCATCTTTCCTTCGTCTTCTCATTACTGTCAGCTTTGCTTTCACTGTGGCAGTTAAATGTCACTCTTAACAACGTTTGCTCTTCTTTTCTGCACATGGGGACTGAGCGCTTACCTCTCAGGTGCGCATTAGTGGTGTTTTGGAACTTTCCTCAGTGCCGTTTCTTCCCTTGCTAGCCTTGCTCTTAACAAGTTCTTGTTACAGCTTGTTCTCTGCTGTCTACTTTCCTCTGACATGTTTTCTTAAGCCAAGGCTGACAATTTACCTTTTCATCTTGCTTTCCTGCACCATCTCCTTTCAACAAAATTCAAGCTCTCCCACTAAAATTCCCACTTCATATCTGATAAAGGTTATAGGAAACAGCCTGTGTTTCCTATTTACGCCTTGCGGCCTTTGTCCTGCCACTAGCTGGACTGCATTGACTGTGAGGACCGTGACAACAGTTTCCTAACCTGTACAAATCACAGCCAACATCAGTTTCCTATTTCCAGTGACTCCATATTCTTAAAAGAACATTTCCTGCAGCTGTTCTTTTCCTTTGTACTGACTCTTTTTACTTTTATCCCGTTTCCGGAGTGATGTCTGTTCTGATTACATTAAGTGTCTTTCACTTTTTTACCAAAAAAATCTCATTTGAACAACATTTTTGGACTCTCTAAAGTACTGTCCCTTTTTTTGGTCTGCTTTTTGCCAAACAGTGAATTTGTGCTCCTTCCGAAATGTCTTTCACTTGCTGTCCTTCAACGTGGCTCACCTTTAGCTGCTTCTATTCTGCCACCACCTCCATGCACCCCCTCCCATCTAATTCTCCTGCTCCTCTGTTGCCTTATCCTCTTTTCCCTATTTTTTTCTTCATTAACTCTAGTTTTTCTGTGTTCTTCCTTTGACTTCCAATTCCTTCTCCACAGCCCCTTCCACATTACTTTGCTCAGTCTTCTTGACGTTGCTACTTCAATCTTGTTCTCACAATGCTCAAGAGTCCTAACACTGCCAACTATTTTGGGAGAATGCTAAAAAGTTACTTGAAAGAATACTTTCAGTTTGAAGTAAGTTTATTTATGTAGGTATCTATGTATGTATTTATTTATTTGAACATCGACTCTGGAACAGAAACGGGAACATATTTGCCTTGGTGCCAACACAGAAGAGGGCAGTTCACCTTCTGCACAAACTATTCCAGGCTCTACTAGACCCTGTCTGCGTCAGCAGCCACAACGTATAATCACACTTAGGAAGAAAAGGACATTACCTAAGTTGGACAGCGTTGTTTGATGACAGAGGTTAGCCATGTACAGTCACACAGCTGTTGACTTCGGAAGGAATTATAGAATCATTAAGGTTGGAAAAGACCTCTAGGATCATCAAGTCCAACCGTCAACCCAACACCACCGTATCCCCTAAACCATGCCCTGAAGTGCCACGTCTATGTGTTTTTTGAACTCCTCCAGGGACGGTGACTGCACCACCTCTCTGGGCAGCCTGTATATATAAACTAATCAGATACTATACTTCAATGAAATTTATTTAAAGTAAGGTCAATTCAATAAACGGGTCTATGAGACCATTCAAAACAGACTGGTAGCTGGTGAAAAGAAGCGATCTGTTTCAGAAGCTGGGAAAAGGTATAGGTGTCTTGTATGGAAAAATAGGCAAGACTTTGAATGTGTTTATTTCAGAAGAGGTATATATCGAATATTTCTATTTAATGGAAAACGAATCCATAAAACGACCATGTTTATTCAGTACCTTTCTCTCTTATTTCAATACATTTTTCTCTCTCTCTCTCTTTTTTTTTTTTTTTGTGCCTGGTACTGACCCTCTTACCATTTTTCATCCTTCCAAGAGGAGCCCCCCTCAGTACAACAGCTCCTGTCTGAGCTTTGGGTGGCTTTGTTCCCTTGCCCCTGTGTTGCCGCACATCGCTCCATTCCCGGCCGGCTTCTGACCACCCCTTCTCCCCATCCGTCCGTCCGTCGGTCCGTCCGTCCTTCCCGCGCTCCGGCCGCCTTCCACTCGGAGGGACGCGCTTCACCCCGCAGCGAGGGCCAGGTGTCACCCCGGAGGGTGCAGTAACGACCGATTTAAATTCACGCGTGTGTCACCGGCCAAGCCGACGACCGGACTTAGGACCGCCGCCCGCCGCTAGGGCGGAGGGCCGAGCAACGCCCGAGGGCCCGTTCGCGGGAGGCGCTTTTCGTTAATCCCCCGTGGGCACCGCTTCCGGGGGCGTGGCCTGCGGTGGAAGGGGCGTGGCATGCGGCGAAAGGGGCGCGGTCTCTGGGGAAAGGGGCAGAGCGCGGTCGCTCGCCCCGCCCCCCCTCCCGGCATCCCGCGGGGGGAGGGGGAGGAGCGCCCCCCCCGAGGGGGCGGGGCGGCGCCTGCGCGGCGGGGCGGGGCGGCCCGGCCTCCGCCTCGCCATTAGCCGGTGCGGCGGACGGGCTCCGCCCGGGGCGGGCGGCGGGGGGTTACCTGGGCGGCGCGGGGCGGCCGCCGGGGCAGAGCGGAGCGGAGCGGAGCGGAGCCGAGGCGGCGGGGAGGCCTCCTCCCGCTCCTCCCGTTGTCGGCGGGCCGCGTGGCGGCGGCGGCTGGGCCATGGTGCGTCGCGCCCGGCTGGCGCTGGTGGCGGCGGCGCTGGTGGCGCTGGGGGCGCCGGTGGGCGAGGGTGCGCGGGCCCTGGAGTGGTACACGGCGTGGGTGAGCACGGCCTACGTGGAGCCGCTCAGCAACCGCACGGTGCGGGGTAACACGGAGAGCGGCCGCTACGGGGACAGCTCGCCCAAGGAGAGCGCCCAGGGCCTGGTGGGCATCCCCCGCGGCGCCTCGCCGCGCCACATGGAAGGCTGCGCCACCGACACCGACTACGACGTGCCGCTGCCGCCCGGCGGCCGCGGGTCCCCCGAGGGCGACCCGCCCCCCTGGATCGCTCTGGTGGCCCGCGGCGGCTGCACCTTCAAGGACAAGGTCACCAACGCGGCGCGGAAGCGGGCGGCCGCCGTGGTCATCTACAACGAGGCCCGCTTCGGCAACAGCACCGTCTCCATGTCCCACCTGGGTGGGTGAACGGGGCCGGGCCTCGCCGGGGCCGGGGCGGGGGGAGCGGGGGTGGCGGCTTTGTCTGGCGCCGGGCGGGGACGGGGAGCAGAAATCCCCCTAAAAACGGTACAAAGAGCCGGAGGTTCCCCCCCCCCCCCCCCCCTTAAACCGCGCTGGGGAAACGCCGGGGCCGGTTTCTGCCTCCTCCCGAATGACAGCCCGGCGTCGGGGCGAAGCCGTCGGAAGGGACGGCCGGGTGACAGGCGGCGGCGCCGGGCGGGGGGACGGGACCCCCGCTTTCATTTAAAGCCGCCTCTTTCCGCCGTTCCCTCCGTGCGGCTGCGGCGGTGAGAGGCGGGAGCGCGGCGGGTACCCTGGGGGTGCCTCCCGGTGCCTCGGATGGCATTGCCGCGGCTGTTTGTTTGAAGGTAGGTTTTTTTTCTGTGGTTTGTTTTTTTTTTTTTTTCTTTATGGCCATAGCTTCGCCGTCCTCCCCTGCGCAGGTCTGTAGGGGGCGGGAGAGAGATGTGAGCATCAGGTAATCCTTAAACGTTTGCGAATGCGGGAGGAAAACCGAATCCTGGCGAAGGATGTTGGCTTGGCTTGTCTGAGCGTGCTGGTGATCCGCAGCCTGCCGAGGGGATCTGGGCTTTCTGCTGAGATAACATCCCAGGTGTTCTGTCGCTGCTCGGGCTATGGCGCTGAAGCCTTGCTGGGTTTTTATGAACGTGACAAAACTGAAGGTGAAAACCCCTCAAAACTCTGCTATAAAATCTGTTTGGGGTTGTAGGCTTCTGAGGAATTGGAGCGTCTTCAGAGGAGGATATAAAGACAGAGCAAACTAACTTGTTTTATTATATGTAACATATAATATGTTTCCTTTATGTAAAAAAACCACTGCGAATGTGTGTTTCGCGTGGTCCCGGTACAGTGACTTTGTTAATGCCCAGGCCATCGTTCTTGGTGGTGAGGGGGCAGAAGACCAGGGAATTGCTTGAAGTAGAACCGTAATACGTTTCTAAAGAAGACAGACTTACTTTCTTTAATATTGTGAGCTGAAAATCTCAGGGAGCTGTTGCTTCATAGCATGTATGATATATTGGGTGGAAAACAAGTCTCTCTCCCTGGAATACTGAGTGGCACCAGCTTGGGGGCTGGACCTGTAAGTACCATTCCTCTTAGCCTGCTGCTTCCTTGGGTGGATCAGCTTGGCCCCCCTCTGGTGTTCTTAACCCATGGTGAAAGTGGAGGTGAGATGCTAGGTAAGATGCACATTTGACTTTGATCCCATGTGGCAATGGAGGTACTTCATTGGGTAATAATTCTTTCCTCTTTATTGGCTGTCAGCCTCTTTTTCTTGCTGTCACTCTGTATTGGCCAGTCAGTACAAAATTTTTTTCCTCCCTGTGGGGATTTTCCCCACAATCCTTTCCATGCCCCATTGTAGCCTCGCATAAATATTTGCTTGCTCTCTTGTGGAATCTTGTCCTCCTTTTCTTATCTTGCTTATTTTATTAAATGTTTATGATTTTCTCTTTTCCTGCTATCATCTCTGTGCTGCAGAAGACCTTCTTGGGCTTATGCTCAGGTTTGGACTTGCTGGTATAGTTACAGCTATCGGTGGTATAAAGAGGAGTGCTCCCCAACTGCTGGTTGCTTTTTTCTTAAACTGGCAGATTGTTGCTGATAAAAGCTCTATGTAGCGCTATGTAAAGAGTGTGATTTAGTATAGTACATATACGAAAATACACTTGTAGTTATTTATACTGACTTTGCAAATGCAGGTTGGCCCTCAGGATGGTTTGGATGGGACAGGAATAGAATAATAATATCTCACAGTATAGTCAGTAGCTCTCTGGAGTAACAAATCTTTGTTTCATGGTCAAAACTTTCAAACATGTACATGTTTAAATTTTTCCATGCACTTTGGAAATATAGAGCATAATTACTGTTAGGGGGCAGAGGGGGAGAGTCTGCGGAAGACAGGCAAGGGAAAACATGGAATGTAGAGCTGTATTTTAGAGGATCCAAGTCTGCCATTCCTGTGAAGGGATTTGTGAACTCTTCACAGATCAAAAGTCAGCTTAGCTTGACGCACGAGAAAACAAACCCTGCTTCTGGGAGGAGTGCTGAGGACTGCTGAGAACAAATACTCTGGGAAATCTGGAGTGCTGTAACTAAGGAGTGGAGTTATATGCATAAGGAACATCCATTTAATAGATTTGCAGTTAGTGGCACTGAAAACGATGCGAGATGGAACAACGGTTACGGCTGGTAGAGGCGCAGCCTGAATTATGTGACGGTGATAAATGGGTAACTTTTCTGACCTCCAAGTTTCGTCTTTTCATCCTCCTAAAAACTCACCTTCGAACTTTCTGGTGCGTGTGTGATGCGTGTGTGCGCTTTTGTTGTTGTTGTTGTTGTTTTTGGTGGTTTTAGACTTATTCTAGCTTGAGTAAAAAGAGATAGTCTTGATTAGGCAAAGAAGTGATTTGCTGTAGCTGGTGTCAAGGCACTTGATAAAGGACAAATATTCCAAATATTCTGCAGTTCAGTTCTTTGTTTCATGGATACCTTGTGTGCTTCGTGACTGCAGCGAGTAGGGATTTTAATTGAAGTTTTGGAACAGCAGAGCCCAGAGTTTGAATATGTAGCCTTGCAATCCTGCCCCTCCTTCCAAAAGAAGGTTCTTCAAATATGACTGTACTGATGTGTCTCGTGTTTTTCAGGCCTTTGCTCTTTGCCTGAATTATGTTGTTCAAAATGCTGACTTCCCTCTTCGAGGGAAGTAATAGTGAAACAACTTCACGTGTGGCTGAGGAGGCTTTTTCCAGTGAAAGAGACTCATTTTACCCAAATGACTCAAGGAGTTGTATTTCAGTTATTGAATCTGAATAGTATAAACTCAAACTTCAGTTTTACAGGAATACAGACTTTGCAGGCAGTCTTAATTCTGTTCATTTTTGGTGGTGGTGAATTTAGTATAATAGAGAGGCTTCAAATTCCATTTCAAAACCAAAATAAATATTGTATGTAAATATTAGCTGGGAGTGGGTTGGAGAGGAGTCTGGAGAAGCAAGATGTGGAGTATTGTGGAGAGCAGACAAAGGAGTGTTAGAGGCTCAGTGCTGGTCGAGAAATTAGGGAGAGGCAGAGGTATATTGCAGTGGAAAGAAAAAAAGGGTCTTCTGATTCTGTATTTTTGTTATACTTCATGCTGGGCATCCAGCCATCTCTGAATCCCCTCTCAAGCTAGGATTTGGTGATCCTGATCAGAATGTAAGTTTGATACCTATGGAATTAACATATGATTGTGCTTGACAGCCAGGCTATGTTGTGGAGGAAGGGGGACTGGCGGTAGTCATTTGAAGATAGATCTAGAGTGGAGCTTTGGTGAATGGCATGTGGGTTTAAAGGAAGCTTGGGACTCAGCTTGAGCATATGACTGGCTATGTAAAGAAAATGGTCTTAGATTTGGTGCGGCTTTGCTAAAACACATCCAACTAGTTCTTTCCTTCCTTGTCATTGTTTTTTCAATATACCTGCATAAAAAAAACGATGCAAATGACTTTGTACTCATGATTTTAAAAGCTCATGCTAGCTCCAAAGCAGCAGAGTTAAGGTTATTTCGGCATGTACTTCAACTCTGCTACATTGCTTTCAGCACTGCTCGTGATTCTAGGACTGGAATCCTGGGGACTGCATAACTTCTGTATTACTGATGCTTTCTACTGAAAGCTTCTGGTACTGTACTACTGAAAGGGCAGAACTGAATACAGCGCTTGCTTAACTCAGACAGTGACTGTATGATGTTGAGCTGCTATGTTCTGAAGAAGCAGGAGTAACTTCAAAATGCTTACACCTATTTCATATGTAAGAGTGCATATGTGTTGAAAACCCATGTGGAAAGAGGAATGTGTTGATCGCTTGACTCTTCTGGTTAGGCATCCTTCTTGAGGCAGGTGAAAACACAACATGTGCCAGAGATTTGGTGAGATGAGCTTGGGGTAGATAGTTGAGACAAAGCTTGTCAGTGGATTGTTAGTGTGCTGTTATGTGTTTGGTAATGATCAGAGACATTTGCTAAAGAGAACATTACATTCAGTATTAATTGTGGCAACATTAGTAGCGTGCCTATGCTTAAATAGATCTAAGGACTGACCTCAAACATTTTTACCAAGGTGCTCAAACTCTGGGAGCTTTCTGGTGTTTCTCATGAAGACAAAAACTAGAGTATGTCTGCAATTGGTTTCTGGATGGTAGAAAATTCTTTGTTATCTGTAGGCATGAATGGGAATAAATGTGATGGTTTGGGATGCCTGGAATCAAGATCTGTATCTGTACTACATTTTCCTCATCAGGAGAGTGCTGTTTTCCTTTTGCAAGAGAAGACTAGCAATACTAGCAGTAAAACTGACCTTGGCACACTGGCAGGAAACACACCTTCATCTTCAGAGTTCCAAATTTGCCCTCCTTTCCAGGTATGATCTGCCAGCTCTCACTGCTTTATTTGGATGATAATGTAAAAAAAAAAAAGCACATACCGGATGTCAAATCTCCTTCATTCCACTGAAGTATCAATCAGGCCTAGAAAAGAAAACAAGTTTACTCTAGCAGAGTAAAAATGTGGTTATTTATTGCAGAATTAGAAAGTTATAGAAGGCAAAGCCAATAAAACATGTTCTCAGTAGATACGTGTATGTGACACTTGGAGTTCTTTTATAAATGTGATTTGAGGTCTCTGAGTTGTGTTGCAGTTGAAGAAGCTGATGGAATGACTCAACAGCATTTCAGTCTTTGAATAATGTGTTTTAGAACAGAAGTCTAAAATTAGTGAGGAATGAGTTAAAGCCCTTAGTCTTACAGGCTGCTCAGGGCAACTGCTTCTCTGAGACTGCTCTTGTTCCTTTTGTAATAGTGGATTGCAATTTTTTTCTTCTTCTGTCTCATGACCTTCAAGGCCATCATGTTTAGTTGCATGTATTTTTAATGGCAGGTTCATCACCAAGTCTTTAAAACTGTTAAAATGCTTTTAATGAGCACTTATTTAAAAATGTATAGCATACTTGTGTTAGTTCTAAAACTAGCAAGTGTCACAGTGTCTAGCAGCCATTGCACAAAAGGAAATAACTGGCTGATAGTCGGACATGCTAGTGACAAAACAGAGAAAGGCATTACGATTTCTGTGGGGTTTTTAAAAGCTTCTCTTGGAAGTCGTGCAGAGAACTAGATAGCAGGTTTAAACTGACTCAAGATTCCAGGTTGAGGAGGAAACCTTTATTGATTGAAAAATCCAGGCTGCCTCTAATCTTGACGCTTTCTTTTCTTCCCCAAGCCTGAATGAAACCACATAAACCCTTCCAGCACTCCTGTACGATTCACTAGTAATCCTTAGGCACCCGTCCTGTTATTTGTAACTCTTACAGTTGATTCAGGACATAGTACCTACTCTCCTGATATAGGTATGTGGATAGCAGTTTGCAGCAATGTGAGAAACTTCTATGTTTATACGTTCTTTTCTTGTTAGCTCCCTGGGGGGTTGTGCAGGGTCAGAAAGCAAGGAGTGTTTCACACACTTTTTTCTTGACGAGATTCCTGAGTCTCTCTGGTAATGCTTTCATGCCAGTTCAGAGAGGAGAATAATATTAATTAACCAATTCTTAGTACGCTTGGAGTTGTGGTATCATGGCTCAGCACGTTGTTGGTGAGTAGAACTAATTAGTGGAGCCTAGTTACTTGTGGATTTGTCCTGTTGGTCTTCAGCTTCACTGCTTTGTGTCTCCTAAAGCACCCACCAGGCAAGGCAACACGTGCTGGGAGCGGGGTGGGTGCTGCTGGCCAGCTGAGTGGGGTGCCCAAGGGGAGGCATGGGTAGGGCCTTTCCCTGGTAGTATCTTTTTTCTTTGTCTCTCTGCACCATCCTCAAAATTTCCAGAAACACAGCCCTACCTGGAAGATCTGCTCTCTTGCTGGGCCTGGATCTGGCAGACAGGTATAAAGGTTCTTGAAGTTGGTGACCAGAAGTGAGACGGTTATGTAAGGTAAAGCTGAAAAAGGGTAACTGGCATTGAGATAGGAGGGTTATTCAATTAATAACTGGAACCTGTAGTGTTTCACCCACAGCAGACCGTCTGTACTTTACGGAGCAGGGAGCTGCTATGTACCAAAATGAAACTTCTGCAAATTCCCCTTGGTAGCTGAGTCACCAGGTTGATGAGGTGTCACAGCCAGAACAGTCTCAACTAAAGGAGTTTGTTTGAAATATTTCAGGCAAATAACTCTCTGTCTTAGTAGGCAGAGAGGTGGGAGAGTCTAGAATGCTGCTTTGAGTTTTGAAAATCCCCACTTGATGTAATGTGAATTAGGCAATCATTTCTTTTGACGTAGCTTCTCAGTAGTGAATCTAACACAGCCGGGAGGGAAAAAGGCTTTAAGTCTTCAGTGGGAGGTCTTGTTGCAGGTAGGTAATCTTATGAATCTAAAAAGGTAGCTTTGACATTACTGCTTTAGCTTTCTGGCTAGGAAAACCCCTCTCTTCTTTCTTCTTCCTCTACTTTCTCACTGAATCAAGCTTAGTTTCATTTTTTCTTAGAGGTAGGAGTGCAAAATAAGCTACAAAGGCATGACTTAGAAAGGGTGTATAGCAGTTTGTATTACGCATGAGGTAAGAAAAATAGCACAGACCAGTGGAAAGGTGACGTTTTTAACAAGTACATTTGCTTATAATTTATTTTGTAATACGTAGGTTAGATGTTTTTGAGACAATACTGGAGATACTTGCAGACAAAATGGAATAAAACTCTAGTCACAGAGGATCTTTGGTTTCTGCTAGTTGGTCTTGACAGTATCTTATTTTTGGTGGCAATATGGTGCTTAAAGGGTTTTTTAAATTAAGTGCTTTTTTTCATATAGATTGAGTGCTTTCGCATTCTAATATAATAGAAAAATCCTTTGGTTCCATGCTCCCAAAAGAGTCCCAAAGTATTTCTTGACAAGTCCTTGTCGTGAAGTCTCATTACATTTTGAATATTTACTCTTGAAGAATCTTTAAGTATTTCAATGTTTAATGTAACTTAAATATCTGCATATCTAGTGTAATTGTGCGATGGATTCAGATTCAAACTTAATGTGTCTTTCCATGGTATTCACATACTGTCTCCAGCTGCAGCTAAAATTCCCACACTGGCAAATAAAATGCCAGCTGTTCCTGAGTTGCGTGTTTAAAACTTTAGCAACTTCAAGATGAGATGTATATAACTTGCCTGTTTTTTTTGCATGGCATCCACATCCCACCTCACTGTGTGGACTGAGGAGTATAGGACCTTGAACAGTAAAGATGTGTCTGTTGATGTTTAACTTGTGTTTGAGAGTTTCATTAAGTAAATAAAGGGTTCTTTACTAGTAAACTTCACATCAAGTCTGCTATGCCTGAAGAAAACCTCAGAGGTTTTCCTACAACTTTGCTCACTGGTCTTAACCAAAGAGGCCCAAACTACCATCAAGCCAGAATGCCTGAATTTTTACTGTGATGACTGACTCTTTTTTTCTTTTTCCCCCTCCAACAGGAACAGGAAATACAGTGGTGATAATGGTTGGCTATCCAAAAGGAATAGAGATACTGGAGCCAGTACGAAGAGGGATTCCAGTAAAAATGACTATTGTTGTTGGCACACGACATGTGCAGGAATATATTAGTGGTCAGTCAGTTGTGTTTGTAGCCATCGCCTTCATCACCATGATGATTATATCGCTCGCTTGGCTCATATTTTACTATATACAGCGTTTCCTATATACAGGATCACAGTTTGGAAACCAGGTAATTGGGAGATGATGATGCTTTAGAGTATTTACCATCTTCTCATGTCAAATCAGTTGCCTAACTTTGTTTATTGAAGCATTCTTGAAGATCTGTGCCTTCTTGCTCCTTTACTAGCTGTGAGTGCTACTCAGTAATGGTCAGTGAGGCTAATAAGCAGTGTGCTAATTGGCATCACAAGTTTGGCTAGTTGTAATTATTAGATATCCATATGAAGTAGTGGGAAATATTTAGCCACTTGTCAACAGCTGAGTAAAGGCAACTTCTTGTGTGATTTGTCACCTAACTTAACTTCCTTCCTTTTGACACTAAAAATTATTTTCATTCTTCAGTAATTTTCGTTCTGAAAGCACTAATTTCCCTAACCAGATTTTTTTTTCTAATGGAGAGGGACTATGGTAATCTTTTTAAGACCCACAAGTAATTAGGGCTAAAATTTTCATTCTAAAGCTTTATGAAAACTGCATTTGATACTTGTAATCCTACTACTCCACTGTAGAGTACCGAATGGCAGCAGACTAGGAGGAGCATGTGTGGTGAGATTCAGCTCTTTTGGACTATCTGAAGCAGTGAGAGTGGTGGGAGTACTGGGAAGATCAGGAAGGAATAAATTTGCTCCTTAATTTGCCCCTTCCAAATCCCTGTTCTTTTTTGAGAGGTTATAAAAAGTCAGCTTTACTTTTTTTCCCTGAGAGAAGCACTTCATCACAGACTAATTTAGGTTGGAAGGGACCTCTGGGCGCTATCTGGTTCAAACCCCCGCACTTGAGAGCAACTTACATGGAGTTGTTGAGGACCTAGTCCAGCTGAGGTTTTAAAATATCTTGGGATGGCACTTCCCTGTGCTTTTCAACTCTTGTAAATAAATAGGTTAGCTTCCTTCCATGGTCATCAGCAGCTCTACCACAGTTCTCTACAAACAGTGAAGAAAGTTGCACTTGTTTTTCTTTGCAAGCAGTTCTTTGGGTTTTTTTTCTCAAAACAACAACAAAAAATGTTTCAAATGACTGCTTATCACAAGGACTTCCCCTGCCTTCTGTTTGAACATGTAGATTTTAGCTTTGGGTGAGAAAGGAGGGGATTTTTTGTTTGCCTTCAGGAGTCTGAGCTCTGATTAGGACTTTCAGGACTGCTCTAGAAAAATACTTAATTTCTCTTTTCAGTAACTGAGGATAACACATGGGACTTCTGTATTGGTTAAACTTGAAATGTTGGTTCCCTAGAGTCTTTTTTACTAAGCTTTAAGTCTTAGAACTTATATTCTGAGAAGACTTTCAAGAAAGCAAAATTTTTGAGAAGTATTTCTAGAAATAGGGATGTGTTTTTTTGTGTTGTAACAGTTTGAGGACAGTTACTTCTTCCTGTTATGTTGGCTTTAGGATAGTTCACGCTAAGGGATGTTCAAATGCTTTGTAGGTAGTTCTAAGATGGTTTTTTAGGTTGAACGTCATGTATCCCAGAAATATGTACCACAAACTCTTAATAGATTTTTACCATTGGGCTTGTTATCTAAATGTTCCATAAATGAAATTGTGTAGCATTAGAAGGTTATGCCACTTTCCTCAGTTCTCCTTTTGAAATGGCCATTGAAAACAAAAGTTTATAAAACTGTGCAAAGTTTGAAAATGTTGTGAATACCTTGGTCAAGATATATCATTATAAGTCTTAAAAGAATTTTGGAAACAAAGCCTCTTTTCTAACCCAAATGTTTTTTATTGACTCCAGTATAATTAAAACTTGGAAGTAAGCAAGTTACTGTGTAGCTGCTAAGTAAAGGTGAAGATGGTTATCTCAAGACTCATTCTAACATTAGTTTAGCAGTAAATCTTTGGAAGACCTCCTTGCTACTGAAGATGAAACAGGATTTTGCAGAAAACCCTGAGCTGATACAAAAGGTGGAATAGACTGCTGCTGCTGTCTGTCTGTCCGTTTCTGAGAGAACTTTCAGACTAATTCTTTTTAACACCATAAAAAAAAATTCCTATTTTCAATACTGTAAGCTGGTAAAATTATATAAGTCATTGTAATTATCTTTACAGAGAAAAGCTGCCATTATGTTTTTTGATTGCTTTATGGTATTTCATCAGTGAGGGTTGCTGCTAGATAGATCAACGTCTGTGAATTGGGAGAGTTTGTTTCTCAATTTCTAGCAGTAGCTAGCACTTTGTCTTGGAATACAGTACTGCTTTCTTTTCTTGCTTCCCCTCTAAGCATAATTAGGACTGTTACTGTACAGAAGTCCAGTATGGTGTCTCATGTCTGTTAAGCCTTTCTTGTCATCTCTTTTGCATAATGTGTCCTTTCAGTGCAAAGCTTTGTATAATGTGTGAGACAGTGTTTAACTGAGGGGTAGCATTAATAGCTACAAGCAGCCTTTTGACCTGGTGGCCAGCTGTAGGCTGCCCGGCTGGATTCCACCTTCTTTCAAGCTTGTGCAAAACGTATGGTGTGCTTGCTCATGGGCTTGCCTAACTAGAAGGTCTAGTTTATGTCTGTTTCAGCTCTGATGCCTCTAAAGCCTAAATTAGTGTCAATTTTCTTGTGCAGGAAGGCCCTTGATGCAGGCAGTCATGATATGAGTCTGTGTATGTCAACTTGGTCCGCATAGTTCTGCAGTGGTTGAGCTCATTGTAAGAGTACTATGCTTATAGATAATGTTTGCTGCTGTGCCCTGAGAATGCAAAACTTGCAGTTCTTCAGCACCTGCTGGCTGGAGGCATTTTGTAAACAAATTAGCTAGCCAGAGATGAATCTTTAAATGCATTCAGAAGATTTAGTAATCCACATGGAAAGTACTTAAAAGCTTTGAAATGTAATTCTTAAAACTAATTTGTGCACTAATATTTAAAATCTTTATTCAAGGGACACAGGAAAGAAACCAAGAAAGCAATCAGCCAGCTTCAGCTGCATACTGTGAAACGTGGAGAAAAGGTAATTCAGTGGCTCTGGTTATTGCTGTATGATTTAAGAACTGTTGTAATGTCTTTATAGAATTTAAACTAAAATTCTCACAGTGTAATTGCAGTGTGACTCTTAGAGCATTAGGCTCATTTTAGCACCTTTGCTTATAAGGCCAAGCTTAAAAGGAGTCAAATTTGAACTACTTATGAGATGTAAGGATGTTCTGTTGCAAATAATATCTGGTTATACAGAATGTTGCAGGAGACTACAGGGCTGATACTGTAAAGATGAGGAAATACTAATATCTTATTAGCATTTGAAAACATCAACAAGTGGATTGCAAAATACTTCCTAGGCTCTATTGATTGCACAGTTCTTACAGCTGATGTAATCTTTTGTTTTCTTAAAAGGACATTCATCTTTTTATTGATCAGAAGGCTGTAGAAATCTAAAAAGCTTTGAAAAATGAAACACTGGTTTCATCTTCTGACATACAGTACATTAAAGAGCTGTTTAGACTTACTTGAAGCATAAATTTTTTAGAAGTACATTTCTATATATTAAAATAAAGCTATTCTAAATTAAAACAGCTTTCAGAAAGTTAGCTTTGACAGCATACGGCCTAAACGCTGTATTAGAATAACTGAAAAAGGCAAGGTTTTGAAAGAAAGTATTTTAGTTGGAGTTTCAGGCAGTTCTGATCCTAGATGCCAAGTTAGTTTGACTAGACTTCTGCTACTACATAGACATTTTTTCCTCCCCTTATTTATCTTATTTGATTAGTTTTTACTGAAGGACTGATTTGCTCAGAGATGAAAAACAAGGATTAGTTTTTTAATCCATGAATAGAATTAAGGTGAGAAAGGGCATTTATGTGTAAGAAGTTTAAAAGCTGTGGTTCAACAGAAGCTTCAGCTCAGGTGACATGCTGCAGAGAATATGTCCTTCATTTAGTAAATCAGTTTTGAAATGAAAAATCCCAACTGTCTTTGAACTTGTCTCTTTTCCTCTTATGCATTCAGCATGTTTAGCATTTTATGAGTATTTGTTACTTTTTGGTGGAATTTAGAATATAATTAAAAAGTAATCTATTTCAAGCTGTGAACAGAGGGATGTTCATACTTCTGCTCATACAATGGTGAGATCAGAGATCAAGAAAGACTGAACTGAACCAAAACTTGTGTAAAGCAGTATCAAAGCATAACAGCAGCATAGGAAGAAATGGATGTAAAAGGGTTGTGCTGAAACATACGGCGAGAACCACAGGAAGCTGTTAACTGCTTTTAAGTTGATGTTCAGTAAACATCTAAAAAGGATTTCTATTATGAGATTTTTGCAGTGTAGCAGGTAGTTCCTTCCCATCAACATACCCTTGACTAAAATAAATAAAGTAAGGGAATTTAACTAAGTTACGTAGTATGCTGGTTGTAACTGTGAATGCCATGTGAGTTAAGCAAAGTAGAATGAGATTAAATTAAAATATCTATTAAAATACAGGTTTTCTGCTTGGTAAATCATGTCTTCTAATTTTATTTGAATCAACCTACTATCAGCAAATTTATGTAACTTAATGATGCGGAGGTACTATCATGAACTAATGTAAATTTATCTGGAAATACAGTCCTGTCTACTCAGTAGATGTGCATTTTTTTCTTTAAATACTTCCTTTCGGCCATTATGATTAAAAGAGTATATTTATTCTACTGTGACACAGTACAGTCTTCCATTATCACTTCTCTTGGGGTTGAGGTATTGAACTAAAAATAGGTCAATATTTTAAAAGTGTATTTGCTATCATGTAGATCTTTCCTGAGAAGCTTATGGGATTATTGTAAAATGGACACTCATTTGAGTATGTGGTACATATGGTATGCTTGGGCTTTGCCTCTTGTACAGAATAAATATTTGTTATAGAATAAATACTAGTCATAAATACTAGTCTTAACTCTGCTTATGTAAAAAAAGTCTTAGTTTGATTTACTTGGGAATTTAAGGCATTAAGTATATACACTGACAGCTTGTAAAGGAGGGGAAAAACTTGCCTTGAGCTGGAAAGTTTGCTTGCAGTACTAATTCATTTGAGTGGTAATGAAATTTGTGGTAATGAAATTGAAGTGCTTCTGTAAGCAGTAAACACAAAATACTTACTTTGTGGGGGATGAAAGGGAAGAAGTTGGCCCACTGTGTTCTTCTCATACTTATGTTTTATACAACCCAATTAACATTGAATTATTTGTCTTGTATCTGGAAACATCCATCATAGTTGCAGTGCAACTATAAGCGTGGCTTCAAGAAGGCAGTAAGGAAAGATATTTAACCCTTAGAAACAAATTGAAGTAGGGAAATACTATGTTTTGACTGCCTCTCTGGTGTGAGCTTGGAGAGAAGTTTTAAAAATGAACCCGAATTCCAAAAATGAACCCGAATTCCATTCTTGAATTCTCTTCTAGCTACCAAGGGATATCAGCTAGGTAGAAAAAAGAAAAAGTGGGGAAGATGGGTTCGCAGTATTCAACCCCAAGAATCTCATCCTACTTAAGCACTTGCAAGTCTTTGGGACTATCAGTTAAGAATTAGATAATGCGCTTTCATCTAAGCTAACCTCTTTTAACGTTTCTTTGTTTTATAGTTACTTTAAACTGAAATTTTACTGTGCTCCCATGAGCAAAGCTGATGTTTGAGACTTAACAAATTAAGGTACCACGTATACGTATTTAAACTAGAAAATCCGAGTTTGGCTGCTTTTAATATTTGGTATCACTTGATCAAATCACCTCTTGATGGAATCTTGAATTAAATGAGGAAGATGTTCTTATTTGCTAAACCATTTTATATGCTTTACATTCTGTGAAGCTAGCTATTACATAAAGCTTGTTCTGTAATGAAATATGGATGTAAGGCATTTAAATGTGTTGTCATCTTTAGGGGCTAGATGTTGATGTGGAAAACTGTGCTGTGTGCATTGAGAACTATAAACTGAAAGACACTGTCCGAATTCTGCCATGCAAGTAAGTTGCCGTAATTATTCTTTCCTCTTCAGCATATTTTCCTTAAGAAATATGTGATGAGCTTTCTGGAAGCTCTCCTGAAACTCTGGTGGCAGAGCTGAAGCTGTGCCATTTGTATGGCCTGTTACAAGTTTAAGGGCACTGGGAGACCATGTAGCACTTCATATCTATGCAGGAAAAAGGAGCAATTGACAGAGGTGTAGGAGTGAAGTAGAGCTTTCTTAGTATTAAGTTAGAACTGTACACTGTTGAACTGGTAGCTCTGTGGTGTCCTTGTGGTTAGTAATATCTCGTTTCAGAAAGCTAGCATGAAAGAAGATGCTTCCAGAGCTCTGTCCTAAGCAGTACTTAATTGTCAAGGTTATAAAGGCAAGGGTTTATTTTTAATGTAGTAACTTGCACATCATTTGAAAGAATAGTGTGTGGCTTTCATGATAAGTTCTAAAGGGCATTTCTTTTCTATAGGCACATCTTCCATAGAACGTGCATTGACCCTTGGCTTTTGGACCACCGAACTTGTCCAATGTGTAAACTAGACGTTATCAAAGCTTTGGGATACTGGGTATGTTGCACACTTACTTTAACCTTCAAGGTAGAAGTACAGTGCAGGAGGCAAGACTTCACGTAACTGTTCAGAATGAGAACAGTTCTTACTTGACAAGACAAGAAGCTGGGCAAAGATGCAAGAGTAATTGAGTGAGAACCAGAAAAATAAGGGAATTTTATGGGTAAGAGCTTAAACAGTGTATCGAGCAGCTTGTGAATCCTTTGTGTACTCTTCTGTGATAACCAATTTTTTCTGTCTCCAGGTGATGATAGTAAGGAGGTTGAAGCAGAGGTGAGGCAATTTGCCCAAGCTGCAAAAATATAACTTAATTCAGTAGATCTAGAAGCATATATTTGATCTTGTTGAGAACTGCGATTCAAAGGAATAAATTATAGCTTTTCTATCTTGAGTGTTTGTGTACATCCACATAGGCGCAGTGTTTTATCCCTGTAAATGAGCCAGTACTTAGAACCTTCCTGAAGACATTCACCAGAAATTGGTTAAGTAGAGAAAATGATGTGCTCTCATTTCTTTCTGACAGCACCAGAAAAGAGAGATGAAGACACATGCGGTAGGTTACTCGGTCACTGTTGATAAATAGTCTTGAGTTCCACTAAAATGCCATAGGTGTGAATGTACTTCTCTTCTACTGATCTACAGAGATCTTCAGAAAACAGGGGTGTTCCTTGGTTTCAGGGATCTTCCTTTCATAGACTAGCCCTGTGTTTTGACTAGCTTTCCTCTTACTTTGTTGCAGAGACTTAGCAGATCTATTGAAGACTTTTATGAATTACCTTTTTTTGTCAAAGGTGACTATACACTTGCTATGTAATAGATATACCAGGTTGTGGTGCTTCTATGTGTTAAGTCAGACTTTACCCAACAGTTGCAATCTTTTTGTCATGTGAAATCGCTGTTATTACTGTAATACGTTAGCAGCTTATTTTTTGCTCACTTTTGGTTCTTGGAGTTGATTTAACTTGTGTTATATGCAGAAGGATATATCCTTTGGTATACAGTCTGAAAACTGAAACACTAGAACCTTCAGAACACTTTTATTCCCTGGATTCATGCTGTTGCAGAGGATACTGATACCAGGCCTAACGAGGAAGAGTAATACCTCCTCTGCTTCTTAGGCAAAATAAATGTTGAAAAGCTGGTTGAATGGGATTATATTAAATACAGAAGCCCAGTTTTGGTGGTTTTTTTCTACTGGCATGGGGGAAATGTGTCTTGTTTATGCATCAGTCATTCAAGTCCCACTGAAGCTAGTAATGTGGGGAATCAGCATTTTTTCTAGCTTGGTTTTCAGCCTGATCCAGGTTGACCAATCTAGTTTGTAGAGTGATTATGTGAATTTTTTACTGATGTGAAGGGAAAAAAGTGCAAAGAGCAAGGCAGCTTCTTTCAGCAGCATGCTTGCCGAGTGATGTAACTGCAGACAAGAATGTGCAGCCTTATTATAGAAATCTACTAAACCTTCTGCAAAGAGGCTGAAGGCTCAATTCAGTTTTATGGAAAACGAGTGCTTCAGATGCTTCAAAATTTTTGAGGGTTCAAAGTAGAAAGAAGTCACTATGTTCTATTACCTGGCTTTTCTTTTGTAAAGAGCAGACTTCAGTGGTCTAGTTCTGCATTATGCTATTTCTTGCAAGAACTGCAGTTCAACATGTCTGATTTAGAGCATTGTTGAATCTTGTAGTTTTGGTGCTTATTTAACTGCCTAAGTTCTGGAAACCAAAATCATTAATATGCCCAACCAAATACCTAGAAATTAGCATCACATGTGTCTTAACTTGTGTTCAATGGTAGCAGTTCTATAGCTTATTAAAATTCAGTACATTTTAAAATATGCCACTCTGGTGCTAAAGAAAGGATCAGCCTAGAATTTCTTAAATCTTAGGATGGGCCTTTGCTGATTGAGGAGGGGAAAAATATTCATTATGAAGCCCACAGAATAGCTACTTGTACTGCAGTATACTTACGTATAAATAATGTCAGTATATCAATGGCAATGGTGTAATGAAGGTAGTCTCTTTAATTTTAGGAACAGAATCATGCATGTAGGACTCCTAATTAACTTTCAGAATGGATCAGAAATAGCTCATGCTATACAATAGGTGAAATAAATTCCTTTGCCTGTGCTGCAGATGTTTTGTTCCTGCAAAGTGACAAACCAGCATATTTGCATTTTTGGAACAGACTTAAAGTTAGGCTGAAGGTAGAAGAGGAAGGAAGTTTGTTCTGATGTCAAATGTTTGCTTGCCCCAGAAAATAAAAAAGCCTAACCTTGCCCAACTCTATCATGAAAAACAGCAGCTTCCACAAACTTGTGAAGGATCAATACGTTTGCTCAGTGAACACTTTATATGTGCTGAGCCTGGCTCCTAACCAGACTGCAGCAATACTGTTGCTACACTGTTGAAATACTCTATACAAAAGGCTGGCTGGGTTGACTCCTGCTGTTGCTGCTCTTGGCTTTGGGAGTGGCTTTGAAAAAGTGGCTTTCCTTTTGCTTGGCTTTGTTGCTTTGCAGTCAGACAATAACATTGCAAGTAGACACTGCTCGATACTGTACTCATGAGTGCATAGATGATAGGCAAAAAAAAAAAGGTCTTTCTTCCAATAAGATAAGGTTACAAAGTGGTAACATGGAGGAATGGTGATGCCTAATGGTAGACAAAAGTGTCAGTTAAATATATTTAATTTTGAAGGGGGACCCTGAAGATGTACTTGAAGTTCCAATACCTGAATCAATAAGTGGCAGTGTTTCAGTTGGAAGTCTGAGTATTGCTTTACAAGATGATGACAGAAATGAAGTAAGCGAATTGTCAGCTTCCTCCACTAATGAATCTGTATTGCAATGTACCAGTTTAAAAGAGGACGCAGGTGAAACGACAGCATTACTTGGTAAGTAATAATTTAGTTTATCACTTGGCAATCCTTACTGCCATTCATTGCATTAGAAGAAGCCATTTTCTAAGTGATATTAGTAGTGTTGGTATTGCACTGCGGACCAGACTGAGTGGTGTCACTTACGACTGATGTTCAGAAAATACAAGCAGGTAGATTTTGAGAGAATTCTATGGAGCTGGAGAAAACAGGTCTTGGTGGGGGGAAGATGTAAACAGTGTCTTAGGAGGATTACTTACACAGAGAACCTTGAGAATCTTAAGTATATATAAATATGACATTTGTTGCCAGAGTTTGGATCAGTGTAACTAACAAAATGTATTAAAATGGTAAATCAACAAACAATTTTTCTTCTAATTCCTGGCTTCTAGATGTGGATGTCAGTAATAACCGGCATGGAGAACATCTATCTAATGGAAATTCCCACTGAATTGTTTCATGGAAGATATCTTGAATAGACTGTTGAAGAACTATTATTTTTTATTTAATTAGTATGGACTTTTGTCTAGTTAATGGAAAAAATAACAATGTAAATTATTTTACCTTTCAAACTTTTCTAGCTGGTGTTCCAAAAGGGCTAAAAACTAAGAATTTTGTACACAGGAGGATTTTATAAAATCTCCTCTGGATGTCTCATCCTAAAAAAAGATGCAATAACCCTTTTTCTGTAAGCATTGTTACAATGTCGTTGTGTTCCAGAGGGCTGTAACAAAGATGAAGACTAGGCAGTGAAAACAATGTAGAATGTCTAACAGATAAATATTTTGGATGCACTATTTACATTCAGTATGTACACACGGAGAACACTTACAAGACTACAACTATGAAAATGTTCTGATCTGTTGTAATTGGAGATGGGTATTCTCAGAAAAGACATAATCTAACCTTGAAGGACTCAAATAACTTCACGGATATGTTGGATATCCTTTTTTGTGATGGAAAAAATTGCTAGGTGCAACTTCCCTTACATGTAACAAAATACTAATTTGATCTTGTAATGTGTTCTACTTGGAGTGGATGCTGAGAAAAAAGGAGACTTTCTCCATCTTGCTAGCTTTTATACTGAATTTGGCAGTAATAGATTGTGCTAGGTGGTCTTCACGTGCTGAGCATGTAGACTTATTTAGGTATATGCACATTGGTTACCTCTTTCAGTCTTTAAACTCAGTAGAACAGAGGTAAAGGGCTAATTATGGCTAAAATCTATTTATTAGGCTATTTATAAGAATTTACTTAATTCCTTCTTACTCCTGCTCCCATCCTGTCCCACTGCGTTATGTACAAATTGAAACTGTTTCTTAGGATCTACGAAGTTTGGTTTTGTTTTGGTTTTTTTTCTTTTCCTTTGCATAGAGATGCTGGAATTTTTCTCTTGGATATTCCACATTAGGAGTTTTGACTGGGTTTGCCATTAGCTTTTATTCCTTTCTTTTAGATTAGCAGTATTGTGCCTTATAGTAAACACTTAAGAAACCTGAAGCATCTGAGAGTAAATATAAACCCTGGCATCTCCCATTATGACCTCTTATTCAAATATTTATATACTGGAAGTGGTATAACGAATTGCTAAGCTGTTTTGTAAAGAAATATGTATATTTAAAACACTACTTAAGAGTGTTAAGTGAATTGTTTAGGATTTTAGCATTGTCATGTTATAAATAATATGCTACATTCCTCAATTTTCTTTTGTAAAGCTGTGTTACTACAGGTTGCTTAAAACAGTGTCTTTTACTAGACATTTGTTTGAGAGTGCATTTTGTTTTTAAAATGTATATTTGGAACGTTTTTAAGAAAATATGCAATTCTTTTTCTAACTTATATTGAGCTTCAATAGAAGCAATAACTTTTTTTAATTTTAGAATGAATGTTCCAGAAATGAGAGGTTTCAGCTGGGGAAATATAATCTGAACTTCTACTTTGCAGAGCAGATGTTTCACCCTAAATTTCCTTCAAAATATTCCTATTAATGCCTACTTTAAAAAAAATAAAAATCTGCCTCTTCCCTGTAGGAGTGTAACTTTTAGGTTTACTGGAAAACTGTCAGGTTGTAGTTCTGATGTCACCAGCAGGTGCAAGTTTTTGTGATGCCTTTATCTTACAAGAAGCACATGAGAATGGAGTATGACTGACCAACCATCTCCAAAACTGAACAAATAAAAAAAACAACCCACAACTAAACCAAACAACGTATAGGGACATTTATGTCTCCAAAAGAAGCTTATCAATATTTCCAGAACTGCCTTTTTAACTATCTCTTCAATATTAAAATCTAAGTCTTCTCCCTCTTCCTCAACACAAAACTGAACATTGATGTAGTAAATGTTGAGAGGGTTTAAACTCTGGCTCAAGGAGGAACCAAAAGGCGTTATCAAGAAAAGTCTTGTCAGTCTGTGGAGTGTGTCTTGCTGGTACCTGCAGCGCAATATTCATACTGGAGGGGAGAAATGTGGTAAGTACTTCAGCTTTTATGTAATACGTATACAGCCAAAAGCTTTTGCTAATAATCAAAGCTGAGATCTGGCAGAAAGCTGGAAGAAAAGCTAAAGAACCTGCAAATTGAAAAGTGTGCTTATAAAATTTGAAGTGTAACTAATACTTCTGACTTAGAAAAGTACCTGAGTATGAAGATTCCTGGAGTATGTTTCTAATGCTGGCGCTATACCAGTTATGTTTCAACCTTTCACAAGCGTAGTTACAGTTGTTTCAGTCAAATTGGTTTGCATGTAGTTCATCTTCGATATAGTTGGGTCTCGTAATGCCAGCTGTGCTGCTGAGGAATGATGACAATAAAAGGCCGAATTGCAGTGCCTCCAGCAAGCAGTTTGCTCTCCATGGATGCACGATGACAAAAATCTTCCGAAGCGAATCATTAGTCTGACCTCAGTCAAAAAGCTGACACGCATTAGCAAAAAGTGGTAGATTAAAAAGTACAGGACAGGAAAGAGACAATCTATAGAGCTTAAAACAGTGGCAAGAGAGGATTAAAACATGAAGCTTTATGACCTATTGTTATTAATTTTAGAGTAAATGGGTGTAAGCAGTTACAGGTAAATACAGGTTCCCAGACTTTGCTGATCTGGACCCTACTGTATTGGATCAAACTGGTATTTCTAGTTTCTAGCACTTCAACTACCAAGAGTTTATATGAAGGTCAGAACTAACGAGTCTTTCCCTGCTATGAATGTTTTTGCAGGATAGGTGCCTTGTGACTCCCTTCCCTACTGTTTGGAGAATCTTTCATCTGCCTCCTCTGCTTAGGCAATGTCCTGCCTCATGTGGGAGCTGATGCTGTATGTGTTGTGGGTTCTGCCTGCCCTCCCTGCCCTGGCCCAATCTCTTTCTGTTCCTAGCTGTGCATTTTTCATAAAACATGCAGGAACCTGTCTGAGACTTCTGTCAGATTTTGCTGAAATCGGGCAGAGGGTTTCTTATTAGAGGCGTTCACGTGGTATGATTATACAAAGGTAAAGCAGGGTGCCCATGCGAAGTGGACAGCCCCCCAGTGGTGATGTTGAATAAATCAGTTGGGGAAAATCCCTAGTCAGGACTAGGGGATGTTGTTGTAGAATGGGTTTTGTTAGTATCGTGTTCGTAGGTATGGCTTCGTTAGTTCTGGTGTTACTGTTAGGGAGAAAATTCGTAAAGTTCCAATGATTTCAAAAAGGAGCACATGTCAAAGTGGACTGGTGTTTAAAGTGAGACTAGAGGCCCTCCTTGTTCAGAAAACTTAGTTTATTAATAATAGTCTACAAATGCCAAATTGGAGAATAAATTTGAGAGTAAATAACTGTTTAAACTAGCTTCAGCTTTCAGACTTGATACAAGCAAAAATGAACTGTAGATGTTTCAGATCTAAATGCACGTTAATTGTGAGTTTAATTACCTACAGTACCAATTTAACTAGAAAATTTGGATTTTCTTTTACTAAGTACCCCTAGACTGGATTCTTTTTTGGCTCTAAGCAATGCTTGGAGATCTTTTGCATGTACTAGGGAAGTGTGATTAGATGGCAGTAGCTCCTTCCCCCTGCCCCTCACCCCCCACCCAAGTATGTGAATGTAGTCCGGTAACCTGTTGCCAGTAATTAGTGCTAGATTCTGGAGGTACGCCAGAGGAGTTGCAGGATAACTTAACTACAGTGAGAATGCTTTTAATCCATGCCGGCTTAATAAATTGGGCACTGGTATATTCCTGCCAAAGCTGGGCTGTTACACTTTGAGAATTCCGGTCCTGTGCCAGGGTGTAACTGGCACAGAGAAACACCATTGCAACAACTTTGTCAGAGGTGCAAAGACTTCTTTGGTTTTTTTTTTAATCGCTTGATTCAGGAGCAGTCGTCCTGGTTTTCTGCCTGGCCTGCTAAGCTTTTTCTAAGACTAGGCAGTAGTAGTTGTGCAGAGAGGAGCCCAGTAAGTGTCTAGTGATGGTTACCCTGCTTCCTCTGTCCTGTGGCTCAGAAGATGTCTGAGGCGGAGGCAGCATCTACACTTGCAGGTTTTGATGAGCTCAATCAGAAGTGAAAGGTGTTGGGTTTACATTATGATGGCAACAGATAGGACACAACAGCTTGGGCTGATTATTTAGTTGCCCCGTACAAGCAGACTTCTGTCTAGACGTGCAAGTACTGTTGGCAATACCAACTGCACTTTGAAGTATACACCAGTAGGTTAAGAATGGCATTCTGAATTTGTGGAATGTTTTTTCAGTTGTTGCCACAATGTGTAATAAGGATATGTTTTTGTTACACATCAGCATCCCAAGTGTTTGGTAAATCTGGGAACTCTTGCTCAACTGAGCCTTTAGCACCCTGAATCAAGCCAGTAATGATGAGACTGTGGTGATGGTTAGGTGGGTGTTTGGGGGTTTTGTTTGCTTCTTGTTTTTTTTTGGGCGGGGGGGAGGTTCTGTGGGTTGGTTTGTTTTGGTTTTGGGTTTTTTGGGTGGTTTTGAGTCAAGAGGTTGCATGTGTAGCTTTCATGTGTAGTTTTCATTGGTTTGAGTTTCAGCACTTGGCATTGAATGCAGTGATTCCGTGCTGGACGAAGATACTGAGATCAGTAAGAATGTACTGAAATCTAGTGGAGGAGTTGGCTGGCAATATCTTTTAGGGTTAACCTGGAGGGAATGGAATTCTTGGTGTTGGCTGCTGGGTGAATCAAATTCTGTTCGCAGGTTGACAAGAGACCCTTCTCTTCTGCATGTCTCCCTTCAGCCAGGCTGGGTGAGACTTTGCACAGTGGCTTGGCCCAATTTAATAGCTTGCTGTTACAAGGAGAGAAATTGTAACATGTCTTCTGTCCTTTAGATTGATCTTTACTAGATGTGTTCTTTCCTCCCACAGGTGATTATGTGAAGATTTGGGAATTGGAATTGTAGATTAAACATGCACAAATCAAGCTGAAGGCTTTTGTTTTTGTTCCGTATGGGTCCTGATATCTCTCCTCAGATATTCTGCTGTATTGCAAAACTTGATTTGAGAAAGTTTTTAAAGTAGAATGTCTCTATAATTGCATGTGTTTGTGTGAAGAATGCATTGCCTGGAAAATGTCCACTGTACTTCCATTGGACCTGAAGCTACTTTTCACCATCTGAAATATGGTAATGATACTGCATTTTTAAATTAGCATATCTTAAGAGCAAAATAATTTGTTGACATCGTTTTGTTAGTCTGAAGCTTAAGTCCAAAACTTTGAAGCCTGTTACTTCTACTATAAACATAACTGCAGAGAAACATTTGAACTTGCTAGTCTGTCAACAACTATTCACAATTGACTGTCTTTTATGGTAACTTGTACTAACTTGGTTGCATTGTTTGGATTAAGCACTGGGCTATGTCTTTTCCATTGTGTATGTACAACTGTAAGAATGTCAAGTTATGCATTGTTGTTGTAACTTAATGGCTAAAAGCTCAAATTCCATAATAAATTATACAGACCTCTTAAAAAGCAATGTCTGAGAAGCTTGAGGGTTTTGTTTTCTTTGTGACACTTATGTAAGTGGATCTGAGACACTCAAGTAGCACAGCACAACACAAGCTTACTTCATGATGGGTAACTAAGGGGGAGACCCCTTCTGCATCTTGTAGAGTTTCCCCCATGTAACCAACAGATTAATAACCACTGGGTTAACCTTGGCTGGCTGCTAGATGCCCACCTAGCTGCTCTCACTCCCCCTTCTAAATAGGACAGGGGAAGAAAATAAGATGGAAAAACTCATGGGCCAAGATAAACAGTTACCATCACAGGCAAAAAGACTTGGCTTGATAAAGATTAATTTTAATTTATTGCCATTTAAAATAGAGTAGGACACAGGGCAAAACTAAAACCACCTTTCCTTCCCCATGGTCTTCCTAGATCACCTTTACTCCTGACTCTTCTACCTCTCCCTTCCCTGTGAGTGGTGGCAGGAGGCTGGGGAAGGAGGGTTGTGGTTAGCGTGTAACAGTTGGCCTCTGCTGTTCCTTCCTCATGCTGTTCCCCTGCTGCAGTTCTTAAAGAACTGCTCTACTGTGGATCTTCTCTGTGGGGTGCATGGAGTTACGGCAGAGGTGCTGCCAGTGTGTGCCAGGTTGTACTGCTTGGGTCTGACAAGGGCCACCTTGCAGCTCCCCACCCCCCCCAACCTTGTCACCTAAACCAAATACACTTGGGAATGTGGGAGGCTTCTAACAAGGAAGCAATGCAGAAGCATACAGCAAGTTCAGTAACAAGTGTGAATGGTCTCATCAGTGCACAGGGCTCTGAAATTAATGGGCTCTGCCTGTTTCCCAAGTATAGAAATATATTACAGAAGTGCCTGTGATAAAAATCATAAGACTGTTTCTTGGTAATTTTTTCAGTTACAGGACAAATCCAGGGATTGGGGATTTATGTATGTCAGTACAACTCAAGCAGATACTGTGAAGAGGCAGAACAGCTAAGCTTTTCCTGTAACATCATTACAGCAATGTACTTTTTTTTTTTTTTTTTTTTTTTTACAAGGCTTAAATTCTTTTAAAGTAATTCTGTAAGTCATAAGGTAGATTACTACAGCTTCAAGGCATTGCAATCAGTTTTCTGATAGAACTTATTTCTTTGTTATAAGCTATAGCACAAAGTTCCAAACAAAAGTCTGAAAAATCTATATAAAGTGGGTTTTTAACTGTGTTTTTGAAGAGGGGTACTAATATGTAGAAGATAGTCAAATTGTACTTCAACTTTAATAGATTCAAAGCATTAAGGTACAAATTTAGTGTACAAGCTAGGTTAACTGTTGCTGCTAACAATGACTTATAGCAAATGTCTTGGGTGTTAGAAGGACTGTCTAGAATTGGAACAGGCCTTAAATAAATGCTACTTTTGTTAGTCTAATACATCTTAACTCTTGGAAGCTGTACAAGTCTAACCCCTAATGACTGGAGAACACTTCTCACAGGACCTCTTACCAAAAGATTATGCTGCATGAGATGAGAGCTCAATGGGATTTTTCAGTCCAAGCAATTTAGCAACTTAAATTACTTGGAAAGAGAAAGCTAGAAGACAGTCTTGACCTTGCATTATTGATTGTGCACTTCATAAAAATGTGAGATACATATGCAGATTTAAAACAGCTTTCATTTATCAAGCAGCATTAAATTGGAACTAGATAACTTTTCAAGTTGTTGTCCTTTTCAGTCTCAGGGCTTAAACAACAGTAGCTATTCTACTATCAATCAGCTTAAAATAATACTTTAGCAGATTCCTCCCCCTGTTTCCCCAGCACCTGGCATCTAACACCTGAATGGTACTCTGACTATATGCTTTAGAAGGAAGAGGCTATTTTAATTTTGGTAGCCACAGAGCAACCGCCTGTGCAAGTTTTAAAGTGAGAAGAAGCTCATGACTTGGATTTTTATGGAAGAAATGGGACCAACCATCTTTCCTCAGTGAAAGATTCTTACAAGCATGAAATAGGTCTGGTACTTCAACTACTGATGGTATGAGGCCAGTATTCTGCAGTGATCTTGAAAAGAGAGAGTACTGCTCTGAGCCTACAGCACCCAACACTTCATATCTGCCACGTAAAGATAAGCCTTTAGCTTTTTCTAGACATCAAGACAGACTTTCCCTTACTCGCCCAACCAGCATGCATCATTAGAAAGTTGTATCCAGCCTCTAGAAGGTCTTACGCAGTAAAGAAAGGGCAAACAGGAACTAAAGTTACTTACTTTGACAGAAGTTGACTTTTGGACACAGACAGTGAGTGCCAGATTAATACTTAAATTTGCTCTGAAATGGCAAGTATCATTTACATCCCCTCTGGAATTAGCGGCTGTAGTCCCGGATATGTGTATGACATACAGAACTTAACCCAGAGTCAAAAACAGCATAAGTGTAAGGCCTAACACATTTCACAAACTCAAGCATGTGTACCAGAAAAAGCATTATTTATTGTTTAAATGAATAAAATGCTATTTATAGTGTATTACATAATTAATCCAGTGATTTAAGTTAAAAATATACAAGTAATTGGTGTAGAACACTGGCAGGTTTTTTTTTTCTTTTTGCCAGTGACACAGTGGTTTTTATTTTGATGTTTTTGTCTCTGATGGATTTTCCCCAGTGTCCAGCGTCTTCAGCAATCTGAAAAGGCCAGCTGCTTCTCGTATCCGACTGAACTCAATACAGAATGCTTGCACTTCTATAAACAAGTCCTGTACATTAATAATTTTGTTTCTGATTAAAGACTGAAGAAAGACACAAACAAGACGTACCAGGCGGTTCTGAAACAGAAGAGAGATGGTTTCATAATCCAAATAAATGTTTGCAGGCAAGTCAGTGAAAGGACTGTTGGCCCTCAGCAGTACAACTGAGGCGATTCCAGGAGCAGTTCAGCTTCAGCAGTCATCTTGTTCCCAAGCTTTGTACATGCTGCCCCTACTTTTCTACCTCCCATACTGCTACTGTATTTAAAAAATGGACTCCTCTGCCTTATGGTACTTTACTTCTGGATACTGGAGCTTTCACAAGATTAATCCCATGCTCAAATGGAGCACCAGGTCTACATCTGTCCTTAATTTCTTTACTTGGAGAGAAGGGATCATAGCCCAAGATGATGTCATCACTAGGGTCACCCCTCTCGCTTAGTCTTATTTTCTACATATTATTTTCTTTCATAAAGAAAAATGAACAAGCTTTACATCTCAAAACTCCCCATCACCACATGAATAAGGCGCTCCAGCTGGGGAGTGATGGCAGCAGAACTGATCCCAAACCTGCTTTGTGGGAAGGGCTCTATCGCTGAATTGGCACATGACCCTCTTGCTCTGTTTTGGAAGGAAAGACATTACCAGGGACACCTAATCCAAAAAGACAGTTCCAAGCTTGTGGCTGCAAGCTGTGATTTTCCACCTGCTCCAGTGAAAAGATGGGATCTTGGAAGCACTTCTTAAGGGATGCTTAGGTAACATGTGGTAGAGCACGCTGGGAGTTGGGAAGTGGAGACCTAGGAATTGGCACCTACAATTTGTCATATGCAGATCCAGTCACTAACAGTCTGCTTTATCCATTTTTCCTCAATGACAAAAGCAGATCTTTCTTTATCATTAAAGTGGTCTCATAGTTCACATCATGAGAAAGAGTTGAGCCCAAACCTTTGTCTAAAAGCAACTATATACATTAACGATGTTTATCAGAACTGAGGGGACTTGATAGATTAAGCGTCCAAAGTATTTTAGACTATTTGACACTGAAAATAAGCTACCGACTATTTTTACAGGAACTGAGCTTACTACTGCAAAGTTTCCTACCTATGCCAAGACAATTCAGAAACTGAACATGTTATTTCCTTCACTGCAATCAAAAGGCATCACGTGTTCTCTGCAACACAAATTAAATTACAAGAGTAATAACTGAGGAACATGAAACTCAGAACAAAAATACAGATGCAAGATGCTGGCTGACTCCCAATCTCTGAGGATCATGCCTCATTCACTTCCAATAGGAGTGGTTTAGTACCATGCTTTTCAAACAAAACATCCTGTGTCTCAGTTGCTGTGAGGCCTCGTACGCAGTATTAACAAACGTTAGATCTCACAAGCTTCGCACGCTGCTTGGTGACCAGTATGTGTTCCTTGACCCTCTGTTCTTTTTTGTCCCCTGTGTGCCTGAAGCACAGCTGCTATACGCTTTCAGCAGCCCCTCCGAGTGCTGTGTTCCACTCTGTGGGCATATTCTCAGCTGCAGCCCGGGTCTGCTGCCGTTTTCCTGTTCTGCTACCAAATGTAGTAGGCACAACTATTCAGCAGGTCACAGATCAAGCCACCCATGTGTATCTGGCAGAGTCCCAAAGCGGAGAACCATCAGCAGCCACCAAAAGATAACAAATGATTAGTCATCATTAGGAAGGGTACTGAAAACAAGACGGGCGGGGGGGGTTGCTGCTATCTAAAACCACATTGCACCCGTGTCCTGTGTACTGCACACAGTTTTCGTCTCTGCAGCTTAAAGATATAGTAGAGCTAGAGAAGGCACTAGAGAGGGACACCAAAAAAAGCTTAAGGGAAAGGAACAGCTGCCTTGTTGCAAGAGACTGAAGAGGTTGCAGTTCTTCAGTACCGAGAGGAAAAAGCTGAGGCAGGACTTGGTCAAGATTCACAAAGCCTTGGGTAAACTGAACACGGAACTGTTTTTCACCAATGACGTATCAAAGAAAACAAGTTCTACCGGGCACTTGGTGAAACCAACAGATCGGTTTAGGATAGAAGGGAGTACCTCGCACAGCATACAGACAACCTTGTGTGCCACAGGTGTGGAAACCTCCCCGGGGGTCAAGATCCTTGAAGTGGCTACAACTTGCGTGCTGGTACTGAGGAAGTATGACAGGCTTGGAAAGCAGAGAGTATGATGTTAGGAAGGCAGAAAACAAAGTCTTTAGTCTTTGAGGAGATCTGCAAGCTGTCCTAGGTCGGCAGTAGTCACGATTCAAGGGCAAGACTTCCACGTGAGTTTTGTAACATCGCCTCAAAGGTCTGGAAGTGGTGGGCACACTTGTACAGAACAGCAACTTGAAGCTTAAAACTAGGCAGAAGGCAAACAACTAATGCTGGGGGTGAAGAAAAGGCACACTGAGTGACAGATAAACCTTTTGCATGTAAGGACCTGACTCACATAAAACCACGGTTTTGCCAGGGAGAAGTGTATTATGTCTACAGAAAAACATGGAATGGTAATTACCTGTGAAGTCTCCTAAGAAGGTGAAGAAACATCTGTTAAACACTATGAAGAACTGCATAGTGTGTTAGGAAAAAAAAAAATGTGCCTTTGAAATAAAGAAGCAGTAAGACAAAAATAACTTCATGCTATCAGCCTTACAAAATCTCGGCACATATTACACAGAGCAATATATGGGACCCTTTTCCCTTATCAATTTCCTTAAGTACTCACCTGCATATATTTGTCTTTAATCTGTTCACAGGTGGAGATACAATTGGAGATATAAAGATGAATAAATTCAGGCGGGAGATCAACTGCAGTAGTAAGCCTGTTCAAATTAAAAATATCCAGTGGTTTATGAAGCCATAAATCCAGCGATTCCATTGCAAAACGGATGAGTTAGGCCTGTGACATCACTTTATTCCCAGTCATGTCATACAGAGCCGATTTCTGACAGCTTCCATAGACACATTTCTAATAATTTAAACTTATTCCTTCAGAGTCCAAAACTTTTTTCACTCTGACACAGTACAGAAGCTGAGATAGACTGGTTTCTAGTATATCTGACACACCTACAAACATTTGCTCTTTTACACAAATGAGTCAATGATACTAGTTTCCAATTTACGAGGAAGCTCCCAAGCTGCCCGAGTACCAAGACTCTTCCGCAATAGCACTGCAATACAATTTTGCGTATTCATATTTGAATTTCAGGTAATGAATCTAGATGCTGAACTCCTTCCTTAAGTATACAACTGGAATAACTCCTTTGTTATGGCAAAAGATCAGGTTCCTTAGTTCCTTCAGATCTAAGTTTTAGTCCTAGGAACTGAAACAATATGAATTATCTACAGCCCAAATAAGGGACCCTAACTAGATGAAAGTGTTAACTAGAGATTAAAGATGCACAACAATTTCAGACTTCTTACTACAGAAGAACTGGAAAACTACTGCATCAAAGAATGGTATTAGTTTATTTTTAAGGGTTAACAGCAAAGCACACCTATTTGTAGTTTAGCAATACTGACTACTAAAGTATTTGAGCTGCCACTGTTTCTTAATTGAAAAGGCAATACAGCTCTCTTAACACAACAACATACGCTAAATGTAAAACTGCCATAAAGCTACAAAGAATTTGACCAGAGTAACTCTAACCACAGTCCTATCTCAAGTAGTGAAGGGGGGGGCGGGAGGGCAATAAGGAAAACAGTGCATGTTTTAGAGATTTCAGTTTCAAGTTTTTATCTCATTTCTCTTAAAAATCAATGTCTCCCTGTTTGCACTGACAGTCATTTTGCAGTTTGAGAAAAGTTGTTCCTATGGTAGTTTCGCTGTGGGAGAACCAGCATGCCTGACTGGTTGTGTAGCTATCCTGGACAGGAGTAAAAGCTCTCTTCTCACCGCTGTTTCTCCATGTTGTGATCATTAGCCCAACTTCAGGGCAGTAACTGCTCTCAGTCTGCACCAGTAGGGAAGGCTTTATTTCAGAAATTTTTCTTTCCTCAAAGGTGCAATTCAGCTCTGCTGCAGAGAGACTGCTGAACAAGGCTGATTCGGCAGTTCACATTGAGCAATTGCCAAGAAATGGAAGAAAGTAAGTGGGAGAGATGTACTTTTGTAGGTTGTGAGGATTAGCTGTCTGAGTTTTCCCATTGAAGGGGGCTAGCATTCTGTTAAGAAAATGGGTTGCACCTATATGCAGAGGTTATTCCCAACAAAGACAGGGCATGACCGTAAAGCAGAACGGCTATTTAACAATGCCACCTTTTGTTCACTTAAGCCACATCAAGAATGCAAGTTGTATTTAAGCAGATTAGCTGTGTGGCATTAACTTTTTGTGGAGGATTCTCACAATAACTGCCCTTTGTCCCACTGCAGTCTTCTATCTTCCACACAAGCATACCTCAAGAAGGATCAAAATTAACATTTCCAGATGTCCTAATAAAACACAACTGCTACCTCAGTTGAAGAGAAGACAGAAGCTAGAGATGAGGCTAATTTTTAAGATATGAGAAAAGAATGTGAATTCTTCACCAGGAACGACTGGATTGTGACCCATTAGACAGAGCGACAGTCACTACAGTGACAAAACCATACACATCCAGTAACTGGTCATTTTGCAAGTCAGTGACTAAACTTGCAGCTTCCTGGGACATAGGACGTACTTGCTAGTGAAATCTATCTATTAACCAGGAACCTTATGTCTGAATAAAACTTTAGGCATACTACAGATTGCAGTGACAGGCTCCCTTAAGTGATAACCATTTTAAATACTGTTTTGAACTGAACATATCAAACAGCTTGATAAAATGATTTTCTAGTAACTATCAACTCCAGCTGAAGTTATCCACAACACAATATGTATTTCCTCATTCTTTTCAAAGTAGAAACGCTTTGCTAACGTTGAAGAGTAACAGAGTGTTTTCTTCGAATTAGCCTCTCCATTCTTGGAGCAGGGACTGAAAGATTAACTAGCACAGCACCTGTGCAAGAAATGTGCTTTTTACCATACCTAATGTGGTAAAATATGGTATGTTATAAATAGTATAAAATTAATATAATTTTAATTAAACCAAAATATTTAATTCTTATATAAAATTACAAATACTTAAAAGGTACTATATATGCCTCCACCATCATATCTTTCTGCTGGGAAACTGGGGGGGGGTGTCCCCCTTAAGTTGCAGTCTTGCTACTGCTAATAGGAAGCTATTTTTCCTATTAGCATATTATTGATATTCTTTCATATTCATATTTTCCTATTAGAATATTATTCATATTAATAAGCAATATTACACTAAAATTTTAAAATAGCACTGCTGTAAAAAGGGAACTTAAAAATTGGCAGTGTTCTCTGAACTTAGCACTGAAGATGTTCAAGAGGTTCAATTCTTCATTACCAACCCACAGCTAACTACAAACTTAGTCTGGACTAAAGTAAGAGGTTTTTTCTTTAACCACAGGCACCATGAATAAGGAGCTACACGAAAAGCAAGTAAAGCCTTTATGAAAGAAACAGACTTCTAGACAATCCAGTGGTTATAGAAAGCAACAAATCCACAGCACTCTCTTCCTCTGCAGGATTAAGCAGAGCACACTAAGTCTTATATTAAAGGAGTATTAAGAAAACCAAACACCACAAACAGCACAGAGAAACTGAAAAGGGAATGATAGTTTAAATACTCTTCCTTCCCTGTTATCTGACTGGTCATTTCTTCAATTCCTGTTACTTTTTGGTACTCTTTGGAATGCATCCAAATACAGCCCTGTGGCCAGCCTCACAATCACTTAGTAACTGTTTGGTTATTTATTTTACTTACTTAAGGAAACCTTCTTAGATTTGAGATAGGACTCACCGATTTACAACTTCCATTGAATGTAAGGACATGTCCATGTTGACCAAGACAGAAAAATACTCTGTTATCTGACTAGACTGCATCAGTTTCAGCAACATTTCTATAGCTACTAAAGGATTGTTTTCAACCAGGTCTGGCAGTTTGGCAGGAGTGAGACCAATATGGTAAACAAGCTTGGGGTCCTTTTCCAGTTCTCCAAGGAGCTGTAAAGAAAAAAAAAAAAGACTCAGGGTTTGTTTTTTTTTTCCTTAACTATTCACATTACTGCTTGCAGAAACTGCTATAATACATCTCAGCTACAGGAGAACGATAACCCTTTAGGTTTAGGCATCTCTATTGAAAGACACTGGAGGTATACCTTAAAATTTCTATGTAAGGGCAACTGCGCCCATAAAATCTTCAATAAGGCATTTAGTAGTCTGTCATCAGTGGGTGGCAAAAAAGGGAGGAAAAAAAACGATGAAAAGTTTCAGCCTTCTCTAGTTTCCTGTTCAGCAGAAAGAAACCTCAATTTCAAGTTCATTGTTGTCAGAAAAAGTTCTGCAAATAAAGGATATTTTATAGTGCTAGCATAATGATTATCAAAAAGGCACACTGATATCAGGGGTAATACTATGAAATTGAAGGGGGGAACCAAACAGTGTTGGCATTTCTGAAATAATTACTTAGCAAAAGCTTCCACGGAAGCACGAACAACTTTGTTATAAGAACATTTTTCCATGCAGAAAAATATTGGTGCCGCTTATTGATCAACTGTAACTATGTCTAGTTAATGCTATGAAATTTAAAGATTTCTTCCTTATTCATACAAACCCAAGCCAAAACTCTTGGGTTTTTACAATTTAAAGTCCTTGGAGTTCCCTGAATCCAAACACAGATCAATAAAAGTGAACCAAGTTTTCTAAAATACATGAGTTAATAGACAGCTTGTTAGAAAATCATTCTAGACAGAAAAGTGCACGATCCTTACCTGTGTTTGCTGCGGGGAAGTCAAGGGGCTTTTAAAAGCTTTTGCCATGATTCTTTTGATCTCGACTCCAGTGCTGTTCTTAACACACATTGACTTATCCCACTGAATTGTGTGATCTGGCTCTATTGGATTTAACCATGCCAATTCATCCTCACATATATGGAGCGGAGGCGGTGGTCGAATAAACTCTGGTCGAAAGTGACCTAAAATGGCAACAATGTGAAACTGTTTTTAAGCTTCAGGTATTCCATTTTAAACCAGTAAAAGAAGAAAACCCCCAAAGCCCGCCCCCTCCCCCGCCCCCGTTTCTTTAAGACACTGTAATGCTGTTCTCAGTGTTACAATCTTATTTGCCTCCCACAAAAACATTTATTTCTGACTTTTAGTGATGCTGTTACATCAACCTGTTTCTCCTCTTGATTTGGATCACTACGTTACTGATTCTACAGTCTTTTTTCCTTCCACAGTAACTGCTTCTTCGGAAGGTGTTAACTGTCAACACAGATCTTAGTGTAGAGGACTAAGATCTGAGGGGCATCAGACCCAGTGTTCTAGCCAACAGATGACACGGGTAACAGCTTGAAGGCAGGCTCCAGATTTTTAAAAGTCTGGAAATGTGAACATTATGGAGTCTTATCTGGAGACAGCCTGACACAGTTTTGCACTGTTTCGTTCACCTTCGTTCCCATTTCGTACCATGAAAATACCTCTGAATTACATTACAATTCATCTGCAGAAGCATAACAACATAGCATGTTATAAGTTACAGAAACAAAGATGTGGAAATGCACATACTTTCTATAGGAGGTTTTGGTCCACTCACTAAGGCTTCCGTGATCTGGGAGGCAACGGAGCTGTCAAAACCGGAGTTGGAAGAATCTGGGTCAGGATCGCTGAGAATGCTGGGGAAGCTGGCCTTGCTCTGCGTTGGCAACTCGGACTGACGTTCTGAAAGAAGGCCAGTCCATAATATTAAAGCATAAAATTGAAACAGAGATGCCTGGAATACTAAAAGTAGCAAGAAACAAGCAGCTTTAGAGAAGAACTAGCTTAAAAAAAAAGAAACAGAAAACGTCAACATGAAATTTAGTCCTGTGTCAGGCAGCTGGTACTCGGAGCGCCAGCTGACAGGCGAGTGACAGAGGTATGCAGCAAGGATAAAGAAGAAATAGAAATTAATCTGAAGCGTAGTCCTGGCTTTAGAAAAGGAACATAACTGATGGAATCTGTGTCTAAAAGCACATTAGTAGGTTCACACGGTACTCTTTATGAAAGAGTTCACATGCTATATTCAGTTTTGCAATCACTTCATCTCAGAGCAGGGAAGTAAAAAAAAATCTACTCAGATACATTTACAGGCTCCAGAACAATAATGGTCACACTAGACCTGAAGTCAGCTATTCAAACTTATCCAACACATTTCAGTGGCATCACATAAGCTACTTTTGCACTCGCTATCAAGCTACAGCGAGTGCTTGTGTGGAAAAAGATGGAGTTACAATTGTTATGTGATTTTACGTACATCGTCATTAAAGCGAACCTAAGAGGAACTGGAAGTGTCCCTCCTTTAAAGGCCAAATTACAAAACATAAACAAGTTACATAAAAATAATATTACATTCAGTATACACAGCTGAAGACTTGAAGACTATGGGGCTCAATACTCGCATTGTCAGATTTTGAGGTGTTGTTCTGTCACAAGCTATCACTCTTCTGAATCTGAAGACTTAATGGCTGATCTTCGATATTCTCTGTGTTATTTTGAGAGATCATGTTTTCCATTGCTTTGGCAAAAAAAAACCCGAAACAAACCCCAGCAGACAAAACTCAGAAAAAAACCCACTACAGAACACCACCTTACACTCCTCTCCCCCTCCACAGAGGGGGCATTAAGCAGCAGATTAAGCCTAAAGTAACCTGAAATCCAAAACCGTTGGTACCATACAAGGAATCCCTTGAAAAAGTTCCACGTGAAACTAAACACCACTTCTTTTCCTGGCTATTTAAGCGTAGTGCTGTCAGATTTAGTGTACTGTCCCTGTCACTTCTAAGCAAAGTGTGCTTGCCCTTTTTTGTGCAACCACGTTGGCCCTTCCCAGCTTCCCATGCATATGAACTATTTCATACGACTCCAACCAAATCCACAAGAGACGCTGAAACTGTGAGTGACAAAAAGATCATCAAAACAAAGCACCACGCATTGCTAATTTCTTTTTTGGCTTTCTGTCCTACTTTATCCAATTATTTCAGATCACGCAAACATTTGCACATATGCCCACTGAAGCAAAACAGCAGGGTATGTTTTCCTGTTAAAGGCAACAACTAGCATACCTTTCATTTATTTTCAAAAAAACAATTTTAAAGTCAAAGTCCAAATGAGCTGCTTTATGAAACATGTCTTCTACTTCATAAACTATTTCAAACTCCAGCCTGTAAGCACTTTCATTTAGCCACTGAACAGACAGGTTGATTTAACACATGAAGTTCTATGAAGAAAAAAAAAAAGATATTGGGTGTCTTTTTTCAGTCTTTTCATTTATAGCCTAGAACTTAAATCCATTGGTTGGTAAAAGTCACTGATTTGTTTGTATCCTCATAATCTCAAATGATTAGTAATGCTTAATTAGAAATGTAAGAGTTTAAGATACAGTCCTTCAATTCACTGATTTTAGAAGCCTCCATGAGTCCTTAGTTATATGCATTGAAGCTCAAAAGCTTACCTTCACTGCTTCAAGAATTAGGGCTGGATCAACAGTTTCAGGTAAGCAAAAGCAAGAATTAGAACATGGTGATTTAACAAGAAAAAATATAGCATCTTGAACTTAGACATTTAAATTGAAAAAAAAAATCTGAAAAAAAATCACTTAAGTTCACTTATGGAGCTATATTTTTTTCTTTTTACAGGTAAAAAGAAACTTTCTTAAAGGAAAGCTCTACAATGTATTATGAACTTTAATGTAGGTCAATTACTCTTAGATGTATTAAGGGTTAGCAGACAAACAGTTATGAGCACTTTGGCAGAAGACCTATCCCTGCAACTAGGAGAAAGTGACATTTTTGATACGGTAACACACCAGATCAACCAAACCAAATTATAGGGAGAGACTGAGGCCTGAATGAACATTCTGTAGACCAAAGGGAGACGAGAATAATGCAAGTTTTAATACTCATTCCCAAGATACTCTATTCCAACACTATACTTTTTTGGAGAGGAGGAAACCCTAAAAACAAAAAAAGAAAATCAAAACTAGAAACCCCACCATACAGCTGCAAGTGAATTGTCACAATGAGCTTGAGTTCAGAAGACAAGCCAAGTATTTTTCCCTACCTTTACAAAAAAAAGCAGTAGGATAGATATGCTGATTGAAAAAAAATTTAATGCTTTCTAAGTTATGTAAGTTGATTTTGCAAGTATATTCTGAAGCAAGCCAAAATCATCCTGCTCTAAATAGCCCTGAATTCATCTCAGGGACCACAATTTTGAAAGGCCACCAAACCTTACAGCTGTTATGTTCCATGAAATGTGGCGGGAAAGGGTGTAAAGGCAACACCTCAAACATGGTATCTAAGCACCTTAATACAAGTACTTATGCACTGTCAGCAGCACAGCTTCATCCTGCATACTGAATCATTAGGAGAAGTATACTGAAGACTTCTGAAAAACTCACAGACCTTCCAAAACGTGACAAATAGACAGCCAAGAAGCACCCAATATTAAAACAAGCAAAAGATTTATCTTTTAAGAAAGTGCTTTTAAGAAAGCAGACATTTATTCTAGGGAGCTACAGCAAGAAGCCCGAGAAAGACAGCATGAAGCTTTTTCAGATGCAGCTTGTTTTGTTACGTAACTCCTACAACTGCTCGTAAGCCATTAATTATGCATGTTTACTGTATTATGTAAATAACGATACAAGCACATCTTAAAGGGCTTAATTTTGCAAAGCCCCATTAATGACTTTGTACTGTACTTTAAGCCATCAGTGTCTTCTATTTTCAACAGGACAAATTAAAATGCATGGCCTAGAGTCCCCACCCATACAACTACCGTTCTGAGGTTCTCTACGCATTTCATTTTTAATGAGAACAAACTGTTCACAAGGCAAACACAGTACCAAGGGGAAAACAAATAAAAACAAATGGAAAAGCTCCAGGCTTCTTTAAGACATCACATATGCCTTATGCTAAAAAATCACAAGTGACCTGAAGTTTCACAAAATCTGAATGCACTGAAGTATTCTAGAAAACGCAGACAGGATGAACAGAACAACAACCAGAAGGGTTTGTCTCCCCCGCGGCGGTATGTTAGGGCAATTCAATTTGCATTTTCAAAAGATCCCGCGGTCTGGAAATAGTAGCTGAGGAGGACACCAGAGGACATTTGTACACTGTGAACAAGGGACAGTATACCACAGCATAACGAGTCAATGTCAGAGTCTACAGAAAAAATGACGATACCAAGATACAACTGCAGGACGGAAAAAGCCTAATTAGTGCCTGACCTCAGAGCAGTAAACCACATTGTACAGATATAGAAGTGGGATGGTCAGTTTTCAAGCAAGCAGGTCCATTTGCACGTACCTAGGAAAAAACCTGCTATTTTTTCATGTTCAAACTGAGTCCTTGTTCCCAACAATGTTTTCTATTTCAGATTAGCCCCAGATGTGACTCATCAGTCAACATGATCAGAACAACCACGTTCCTTTTCTCCTGTCAAAGGATAAGCATCACATTGCTTTTCTTTTCAATCTAGTAAAAGTAGACCACCTTCCCACTCTTGAGCTAACGCTGTAAGATATGACTTTATTTTATAAAACTGAAGATATAATTGTAATAGCCAATTTGCCAGGTGCAGTTGAAGTACTGGTACTTGACAGCATGATAGTTGCTGTTGTTCTCTCATACTAGAAATACTGCAAAGAGTGAAAAGGGATAAAAATACACCAAAAAAAAAATCACCCAAAAAAAAGCTCCCACAAAGCTTTAGACAAAAATCCTCCTATACTTGCAAAATGTTCTCATGTTTAAGGCAGTGACATATTGCTTAAAAAGCTGATGGTTAATTAGGATAAAACAGTAAAGGCATAATCTCTGCTTGAAGTTTCTCTATGTGCTTGAACATAGGCTTGAAGACCCTAAAGTACAGTTCAACCTTTTTCACATTTAGGATAGACAAGAGTGTTTCTCAAGTAACTCGTAGCCACGTTACAATTAGCATTTCAATTCATAATCAAACCACTGCCACAAATCTTCCTTACCTGCTAATGCCAGCTGAAGCCCACTTATATCCACAGACTGGCCCATGTTCCCCACGTCCATTGATGCAATCTGCCGTGGCGTCTTCTTGAACAGTTCTCTAGGGGGGGCCAACATCAGCTGAGAAAGAAAGAACTTTTCTGGAGGAGTTATGGGTGGTAAGAAGCCTGTGGAGACACAATGAAAAGCAACTCCCGATTTTTAAGGCAGTAGCATTAATGGTTTCCATATGCTTCACGCAGAACAAGCAAAAATAAAACGTAAACTAACGTGTTATTTGTGGCAAGATGAGTGCAACTGAAGAGTCTTTGCGAGGAGATGCAAAACTGCTACTACTCAGCTCCTAAAGTGATGCAAAATACAGCATTATACTGATCGGTATCAGGCATCTGGACATGCAACATCTGATGCTAAGTCAGTCAGGGTGGTTTTTTTACGCGCTAATTCAGACAACTAGTGAGCGGTCATTAAATATGACCGGACTTTGCAATTCATACTGTAAGTTGCAGAAGTAATTTTTTTAGAAACTGATTTACCGCTCACTGGTGTGCTTGCATTTACTGTAGTGGGAAAGAGTGTTTCATGTACTTCTTTTTAAGAGGTTTGTCTCGCAGCTTTAACGCTGCCCAATGCCTCCCATGACCTCCAGGTTTTTGCAACGGCTTTTCCCCCCCAAAACCCCCCCGTCACGGTCCAACCAATCCGGTACGAAGCCTGGAGACGCTTGCCACGGGGAAAAAAAAAAAAAAAGAAAAAGTCCCACTGCTTTTTTCCCAAACCCAGCAAGCACAAAGCCACCGGTGGGCAGGACGCTGAGCCCGGGTGGCTGTAAAACGAAGGGGAGATTAAAGCCAGATACATTTGAATCATGAGTTATTAATACAAATACAATACATAAGAGCTGGCGTGGCTGCTTCAGATCCGTGTTGCCAAACTCCAGCAAGAGTCTCATTACCAAATAACTGAAAAACAAAGCTTTGCCATTTTCTCCTCTTTCTCTGAGGTTAGCCCCTTGGCACTAGCACACCTGCCTCCCCGGAGGGTTTGGTGCGTGGCTTTATTTGCATCGGTTTTCAGCAGAACAGGAATCCTCTGACCACAGGTCAGGGCACACGCGTGGAATTGCGCCAGTACGTAGCAATCCGGTCCAGCACGATGCCTACCGCTGAACTCGTGGAAAGAAAAAGAACTGCCACTTCCACTACAACTTCATACCTGTATTAACTTAGTGCGCATAGTTACAAAGATTACTGAATAGCTGCATATAGACCTGAGAGCGGGGTGCGCTCCGCCTCGTCGCCGCCGCGCTCGGGGGCCGGGTTGAGGAGGTGGGCGAAGACGGCGGCGAAGGGGTTGGCGGCCAGGGGCTCGGTGCGGTACATCTCCCAGAGGAGGTAGAGGGCGGTGAGGCGCTGGGCCGGGCTGGGCAGCAGGTCGGGCTGCTGCAGCAGCAGGACGAGGACGGAGCCCAGGCGGAAGTGCTCGGCCTTCCCGAAGTAGTGGTGGAAGGCGCTGGAGAGGCCCTCGAAGGTGCTGCCGCCCGCCTCCTCCGACACGATGCTCAGCAGGCTCGACAGCTCCTTCGGCGACAGGCTCATCCTGCCGCCCGGCGGCCCGCCGCCGCTGCCCGCCGCCGCTCCGCCCGACTCGCCCGCCTCCGCTCCCACCTGAGTGCCGGGCGCCGGGCTCCCCCCGCCCCCGGGCATCCGACACCGCCCGCCGCCTCCCGCTCCGGCCCCGCCGCTCCCCGCTGCCGTAACGCCGCCCGCGCTGTCGCGCCGGCACCGCTTTACGACGCGGCCGTAAGGCGACGGGGCGTTCCGGCTCGGCGACGGGGAGGCACGCACGCGATTGGCCGCACTGGCGGGAGGGCGGGGGAGGGGGGAAGCGGCGGTCCGAGCCCTCCCCCCTCCCCGCCTGGAGGAACAGGATTGGCCCGAGCCGCCCGGCGGGGGCGGGGAGGGCGCCGGCGATTGGCTGCTGCTGCCGCCGGACGGCTCCGCGCGGTCCTGTGGGGCGGGGCGGAGCGGGGGCGCGGCGGCCGTTGGGGCCGGTAGGGGGAGCCCGGCGGCGCGCGGCTGCGGCGGGAACGCCAGTCCGTCCGTCTGTCCGTCCGTCCGCCCGTCCCCCCGCGGGGGCGGGTCCCACCCCCCCAGAGTGACAGAAAGGCCTGAGGGGCCGAGACCCATTATTGATAGGAAAGAGATCAAGGTCTGGGAGGTGTAACAGCTGCACGTGCATACCCAGGTGTTAAAAAATGGATGCTTTTGGCATCAAAACCCCAGGGCGTGCAGCCATGCGAGGCGTGATCCGAAGGCCTCGCTGGTAGAGCAGCTGCTCACCAGCTGACTGGATCACAGTGAGAGGTCTGCTCGCAAGACACGCAGCTAGACTAGCAAAGCAGATGGAAGAGGATGCCGGCGAGCTTCCTGCCGCGGCCAGCGGATTCGGGGAAACAAAGGAGCCCTTGGAAGTTTGGGCCAATTTAGAATTTACTAACAACTGCAGCAAGAACTTTTAACTGTAAGATTTAGGAAGAAGACCAAAGGATTGCAGATGGCTGAGGAAGTAATCTGTGTAGGTGTGTGTGCAGCAGGGCTAGCTGGAGAACTTGGGAAAGCGTGGACGTGAACAAGAGCTTTCCACCCTTACTTGTGATGCACAGAGAGAAAAAGTTGAATATTTTCAGTCAAATAATGTGGCAGCTCAGTAGTTTAGAGAGGAGGACTCTGTGGGAGAAGAAGGTTCCTCATAACTCAGATGGATTTGTGTATAAATAGGTAGAAAGATGAACTTTGTCAGCTGACATGAACGCCCAGTCTATGAGAAGACATTTCACTTTACAGAGGAGCTGAGGATATACAGAACAGTCCAACTTTGTCTTCCCCTCTGTCTTGCTGACCCATAGAGAAATTGTAGTTCTCTGTTCCTGTCAGAGAAAGAGGTTTGGTTCGGTGGGGCTGAAGAACCATTGCAATAGATTGGGAAGGTGAAACCACGTCAGTGGTCTGCAGACTGGAAAAGGCCCAAGTGGCTGTTTCTGGCTCTCTCTTCAACCTGCTAGAGAGACTAGGAGATATGGTTTGATACGAGGGTGTAAAAGACTTGGGAGAGTGATAGCTTATTGAAGTGAAACTAAGTTTTCCTGATAGAAGTGACTGGTCTAAACGGAAGAAGCTCGTGTGAGTAGCTGCGGCTATAAAGGTCCATAACTGAACACAGAAACATAGGATCATGTTCATCTAGCTCAGCGTCTTGTCCATGACTGCTGGCAGAAGCGTCTAGCGTACACTTGGCTTCTGGCCATCTGCCATTTAGGTACTTCCTGAGTTGAAGGTTGAATGCTCGTTGTTGCGATTCCCAGCCCCAATGAAATTTTCTTCCTTGAGCTCAACTTAAGTGCTCTGTGAACCCATTAATATTTTTGGCATGCAATGAGTTCTGCAGTTTAAGAACCATGCTGTGCAAACTGGTCCTTTCTTCTCCACACTGTTCATTGATTATCATTCTGTGCATCTCTTATCATGTCTTACCTCGGTTGTTCCTCTCTAAGGTCGCGCCCCCTTCTGTGACATCCTCGTTCTGCCATCCTTGTTGCCCTTCTCTTTCTTTTCTACTTCTGCTGTGTCCTTTTTGAGAAGGAGGGACCAAACTTGCATCCAGTATTCAAGCTGTGAGTGTCCCGTAGATCTATACACCTTTATAGTATGAGTCCTGTTTATTTCTCTTTTTCTTTTCCATGTTGTTTGCTCTTTTGAGCCATGAACCTGATGCTATAGCAGAACTGTGCTTGATGACTTCCTCAGCAGGAACGGATAGGTAGCACCCACCACTACAAAAGGGAAGGATTCCTTCCCTTTCCACCCCACCCTCATTGCAGTATTTTACTTTGTGCTTATCAAATATTTGCTTTCACTGCCATTTAATTCAGTCATTTGATATTACAAAAATCTCCTGCAGCACCTTCCTGCCTGTTTTTGGTTTTGCAGTCCTGAATGATTGTTTTCTCACCAGGAGACTTAGCACATACCTGGGAAGACTGCGTCATCCGTCCCGTTACGCACACACAGCAGGGTTACTCCTCAGTCTCACCTTTGCGCACACAAATTCTTGTCGTTACTGTAGTTTTCTCAGTACAGAAATTGGACTTGGTGATTTATAGTTGGTTCGATTATCTCCATGGCCTTTTTAAAGATTGGTATCAGACTTGCCATCTTTATTTCTTTGATACGGAGACCGTTTTGACAAGCAGGTTGCACATCGCAGTTCATAGTTTAGCATCTTCATCCTTCAGCTGGTAAAAATCTCTTGGGTGAACCCCATCTGATCCTGGTGATGAATAGTGACTCATTTTATGCATTTCATTTCACATCTCTTACTAACACTTCACTGTGGGACAGTTCTCTTCACTTGTACCCCACCAGCAAAGGTTCTTGTCTGGGAACGTCTCCAGGATCCCATGTCGAGATGCAAAGAATTAAATTAGCTTTTCTCCTACAGCCTCCTGCCTGGAGGCTTTTGTATGTTGCACTCATCTGTTGACCTCAGACTGACCAGCAGATTTTCTGTTTCTGGTGTGCTGGTAGAAGTTGTATCTGTTAATTTTTGGCATGAAGTTTATGGTTAGAAGTGATCATGCCTAAAACTGTGCCTTAAATTGAGGGATCGTTTGCTGGGTGCTAATCCACAGTCAAATAGGCCTGTGGTGCTTCTGTCTAGGTGGTCTTTTTTTGTTCAGCTGGCTCCTAATAAACTCTGCTGAAGATAGCAGAGCAAAAAGAAGAAACATGGTTAGAAAGAGAAAGCTGCCTCTTCTTTTCGTATAAATTTCAGAAACGTAAACTGCTCGGATAATGTACTTACTGGAATAATGGATGTAGAATTGCAGAAGTGGACTTCAGGGCAATAAAAACTTTCCCCAATGACTGAGATAGCAAAAAAATTGTGTGACTTGTACGTGGCTAATGCAGCCCTCTGAAATTATTCTATCTAAATTAAAAGGTTTCTGTTCAGAGCAGGAAAGCTAACAGTTTAGAAGATGATGTACTTTACAGGAAGTGGGGTGGGCACAAGCTCAGTTGACAAAGGGGATTCTGAAGTCACAATGATTTTAAAGCAGATTGCCATTTCAGGGTAGTAAAAAACTTAATCTAAGAAAAAGATGGGGGTAAAATACTCCTGGGGCAGGAATTGTAGTAAACGTGCTGTAAAAGAGGATTTCTGTAACTGCACGGGGTGCTGCGTTTCATGGGCATGTGAGCGTGTTGGATATTCTTGAGCTCAAAACTTGTGTAATGAAGAAGTGAGAGTATGTGATACTAGTGCAGACTCAAATACATGAGTTCTCAGCCAGATTTGATTTCTGAAACGGATCACGTTGCACTTGAGGAGGAAGGTTGGGGCCCCAGCTTCCTCTGTGGGTCTGGGGGGGGGTTGGATTCCACAGGGGACACATCACTGCAGCACAGTCTCACGGAGTAAAGGGAAGGGTTCAGTTTTCTGCCTTTGCAGAACAGCTCCTCTGGGACCAGGCTGAGCATGTCCCATTTCTTTTAGATGGCTTATAGAATAGCTATTAAATGGTCAATAAAAGCATAAAATACACCTGTCATTCTTTATGTTTGGGTTTGAGTAAGAATCCCAGTAAAAATCATGCTCTGAGTTCCCTAAGAGGGGTAAAGGGATTGCGGCTATACTTACATTACTGACTTTCAGTCTCCTTGTCTAACTCTGTCCTGTTGGCTCATAAATGCTAATACAGATGCACAGATTCCAAACTAAAAGTTACACAGACAGTCTAGTTTGGCAGGTAACCCTCTGCAAATACAAATAAACCTTTACAAATGATTTGACTGTTAGTATGCAATTGGTTTAGTATCTAAATGAACACCAGCCTTTGATAAATTGTAATTGTTACTGGAAAATTAGATCCACAACCAAAGGAGCACATTAGTTTGATTTGATTTGATTTCCTGAGCTAAGGGAAAGGCCATGTAATTTAACTGTAGAAGTTGTTTTTCCTTCTTTCCTTATTAAAATTGATTATGTTATTGTTCGCTATGGTATTTTAGAGGAGAGCCAAGGAACAGACCGTGTAATTTAACTGTAGAAGTTGTCTTTCCTTCTTTCCTTACTAAAATTGATTATGTTATTGTTTGCTTTTGTATTTTAGATGATGGCCAAGGAACACGAACTGCATTGTGGGCACTAGGAAGAAAACTACTAATGAAAGAGCAGTAGAAAAAGGCAGTGTTTGGAAGGAGAAAGAAACAGTGGCAAAGAAGATGTATTAAATTTTCTCACTGTGCAGGGAGTATTTGAGTTTCTTCTAGCAAAGAGGCTGAGTACTTAGGAGACAACTCCCACCAGCATATCTTTTATCCCACATTTCATCTGGGAAGGACACAGTGGAAAGGAATTAAATCACACCTTAAAGTCAAAGGGGAAATTAAAGCACTTCCAGATTGTTCTGTTTATTCTCATGAGTCGCCTCTCTTGTACACAAATTCCTTTCCCTAATAATTTAAGTGACCCATCCCATTTACAGTGTATTTTAAATAGCAACATATCGGAAAGAGGAAGGAGTAGGTGCATTTTGTATGCATCTTTTCATGTCTATCTTTCTAGACACCATTGCATGTTTTTCGTCCTAGTTCATCTCTTCAATTCAAAACACAAGATGAGACCATCAATGCAGAAACAGATTTTGTTATTCCTGGAGTAATCAACAATATTGGCATGCTAACAATGCCTAAAAGCCTTCCTGAGTAACTGTATGAGAATGCATCTTCACTTGTTAGGCAGCCCTCAATCATGCCAAGGGATTCTTGGATGCAGTTTGAAGAGCACTTAAGAAACACCAAAAATATCATAGCATGAATGGCTTCATAAGTGCTGAACACTGGGTGGCTTGGAAATAAACGTTTGCTGCTGAATTCTTTAACTACTGTGAATTTTAGCGGTACCTCTGCACTTTAAGCCAGTTTTCAAATGGCGGATGCTCACACATGTAAATTAATGTTAGTCCACTCACTTGGGTTCTTGAGCATTAGACACTTCCAGAAAAGATGGCGCTCTGGCCCCCATGAAAATCAGTGCTGAAACTCCAGCAGGGTCATATTGGCATGTAAAAGCAGCATACAGCATGGCTATTTGCACAGATATCTTTACATAGACCCTTCTTCTGACTAGGAAACCCTTCCCTGATAACTCAGAAATCTTTTTACCTAAAAAAATTTTTTGAAGCAAAATGATATTTTCATTTGTCCTTTCTTCTTACTGTTTGATCAGACAGGGATTTTTTAAAAATCCATCTGTAATTCTAAAATAGCTGAGCATGTTTTGTGTGAAAACATTCAGTATATGTATTGCTCGGGAACTCTTCACTGTGAACTTTAATTTGAGCACTCAGCATTTATAATTTGAGCTATGCAATTGCATGTCTGACTCAAATGGCACTATTTCCATCCCCTGGCTCGATCACTTGATTTATGCTTTATGTTTCTGTTTTCATCCAAAATCAATTTCAGTTGAATCTTGACCTATGCAGATAGAATTGCAGGAGGAAGGACTTCATGCTTAAGCTACGAATTTGAAATCCACCTTCTGAAAGAGTATTCAATAATTCAGAGCTGATTAGAGAGCTCTTGTCCAGGAAATGGGTGATTCAGGTTCTCTTTCTTCCTCCACCTGTAGAGTCTTAAACTCCAGCCCAGGCTATGGCTAGTAGGAGCAGAGGGGAGTGCTCATCTCCTCTGGCTGAAGTTACTTTGCTTTGTTTACTGCGATTAAAGATTCACTGCAAGGGAAAGGGAGCAAAAGCAGGGTCTGATGGCTTTAGTGAGCATGTGCTTGGTGAGATGCAGGACGGCGGTCTGTGTTCTAGTCCTGCTCCGGGAACAAGGCAAGCACGTGCTCAATGACAATCTGGTATAAAAGCATAAAAATACATGTGTGTAGGAACTGGAAGTCTTGTTGTCCCTCTTGCCCATTTAAACTCCCAGCCATTGGGAGAGTTGCTTCTTCCCATTCTTTCCCTTTAGAAAGAAAATTCCAGAAGTTTAGTAGGGAAGCTCTCTTTCTCTCTCATATGTATATAATTCTATGTGTATGTGCTTATACATGTATAAACATACACACTCATATTTAAATATTAAACCACAAGTTTCTCATTAGAAATCTATTCCAGATAGGGAAGAAGTAGCTTAGATTATCTGATGATGTGACACTTTTCCACATGACATTTGACCAGGAAGATGCTTGGAAAAGCTAATTTTTAAATGTGCTTTTAGGACCTGATACAATCCTTTTGTGCAAGAAGGCAAAATGTCAGTAGTATTTTTAGGGGCGTTGCTGAGCATTGTGGTATAGTGATATACATAGACCAGGCAAAGAGAGAACCTCATACTGCAAAGACCTATTTATAAAAGTACCCTTAAAAATATTTGATGATTTTGTTTTCCTCCAGCACTGGTGCAGCTCTGCTGATTTGTAACCTCGGAGTTCTGTGTCATTGGTTTTCCCGTGTTCCCATATGTTTCAAACACCCAGTGAGCTCTTTGCTTTCCAACTGCCTACAAAGTTTCTCTTGTGCCTGACTCTTCATTGCCTTCTAACTATGCTGCACATCCTCAAAGTGTCTTGTTATTCATCCCATCTCCTGTTTTATGCTGAAAGCTTTTAAATACATTTTAATGATGCATAACAGCAATATAATGAGCCTAACAGCATGCTATTGATTTTCATTTGAAACACTGACATTTGAACATTTCAATAGCCTTTTAACAGTGTGTATATTTAATGTGATTCAAAGACAAGGCAAATGCAATGCAATATCTGTCTCCTAAAAAACCTCCACAATCTTGATCCACTGAACATCTCCCCACCTCACCCACAATCTGTTCATTGCAGTCCGCCGCATTAGAAGTGCATAATTTTCAGTGTCTTAAAACAAGCAAGCCATAATCCTTGGTACAAGGAAATAAAAGGGAAAAAACACAAAATCGCTGTATCCAGACATAGCCTTGCTTATCTGCTCTGGTCACGATGAAGGTATTAATGATCCAGATCCAGTCAGTGCTGTCAGAGAGTGCAATGTGTTCGCTCCATAGCGAAGTAAGCTGCCCAAGGACGCCCTCTAGGTAGGAGGTAGCTGAGTTATGGGACACCCTAACTCAGACTAAGTGGGTGGACAAAGTAAAATGAAGCCAGCAAACATACACATCAACATAAAATGAGATAACAGTTCCCTTTTGGTGAATAACTCAGTAGTTGCATCCTATGGAGAGTACTGTTTTCAGGACAGGCTTCAGAGAAGTCAATGAGCGAGATGGAAAGCAGCCATATGGTGCCCTGACTAGCCCATGTGTGTGGCTACTTGGACATAAAACTAACAGCAGCATTGCCAGGCTGCACCAGCTACATATTTTCCTTCTGCTATAAGTGAAGGCCTTCTTTTTCCAGTGCTGTGACGTTTTTTTCAGGGAGTGTTTATTACAAATGAATACAAGTAATGATTACATCAAGTATTAACCTTACCCTTCTGGCTTTTCACAGCATTGCTCATATTCTTTACCCATCAATTATCTGTACGGCAACATAAGTGTGTGTGCCACTATCAAGATATTAGGAAATACTGTTTCTGCCCTATGGCTTGATCGAACATAAGGTAATACAGAGAGAGAGGGAAAAGCAAAGGACCAGGGAAACAAAGACGACTTATGCTTTTGTAAGGTCTTCAGTTCGCTTGCTTTCCCGATGTGCAGCTGTTGGTTTGTAACCACATCAACCAAGAGGATCACCTGACAAGACATGACTCAGACTTTATTGCAGTTGAGTATAATTAGGCAGGGTTTTTGCTTTTGAGCTTAAAAAAAAAATCAGCTGCTTTGATTATCATTTTGTTCGTATTTTTTCCAATCTCTGTGCTTTGCTTTCAAGATCATGAGGATATTTCTGAGAATACGTAAGTGATTTTGAAGCTTAAGATGCTTTTTGAATTAGTAGTAGTTCCCAGTGTGCAAGTTAGGCTAAAATTAAAATACACGATTCACAGAGATTACCTAAGAAATTCAAAACTGTTTAACAAATAAGGTACCTGAGACAGGCATAGGCACATGCTTTGTGATCAAAATGTAAGTAAAGTTCTATTTCTTCCCATACCAGAGACACTGACTTCTAACTAGTGACAGAGATGATCAAGAAGACCATCTTCATTTGGCTGACAAACTTGGAAATGAGAAAAATAGTCTATCTTGAATAGATGGTGGTAGTAATGAGTAACTCTGCTGAAAGCAGTAGAGCAGACCATGGGTTTTAAACCAGTCTGAGAAGAAATCTCGGATGTGTAGAACTATAGACAGAAGAAATGGCTGTTATAATTTTATTTAAGACAGGACACATGAACGGTCTCCCAGAAGTACCTAATTCTCCTGGCTGACTGCGGAGGGATTGTAGAATGATCAGCTCAGATGTCTCATTTTTGACCTCTAAGTTAGGACAGATCCATCCCATCCCTAAAGTCATGCTGAATCCTCTGGGGAAGCAAGACCAAGTCTGGAACCGAGTTAAGGCCAAGTCCTGGTGAAAGCCCCGGTTATACCCGCAGGCAAGATGTATGTTCCTTTTCTCATCTTCCCATGGTCTATTGCATCTCTTTTTCCCAGACTGTGCTGGTCTTCCATATTTTGAATTTAAATTCTTCAGGACAAGGCCTGCCTCTAGTGACATGTTTACAGAGTCCTCAGTACAGTGATTGCTGGGACTGCAAAGCATCCCTGTAATGGAAATTCTAGCATGTCTCAGGAAGAAGGGGCTTCTGTGCATAAGCCATTGCAGCAAAAACTAAAATGTAGTGCAAAAGCAAAGGAGATGGATGATACAACCACTTCTGTTCTGCCAGCCTGCTATGAGTGAAGTCCCCCTCAGCTCCTGCTGTATGAACCTTTCTCCTGTTAACTATGACTATAAAAGCCCAAGTCCACAATGCTGCCAGTTCAATGAAACTGAAAGGTAGTAAATGCAAATCTTGTAAACAAAAAGCATTTTATATACACCGTGCGTAAAAACAACTTACTGCCATAGACTATCACCAAGGCCAAGGTTGTAAGGAGGTATATGACACTTTCAAAGTTAACAAAAATATCTAGTATAAGTGCTTCTTTAGCTTACACAATCTATTAATGATGGATGAGACCTCTTGAGGGAGTATCTCCTCTGAAGTAGCTAGTCTTGGTCACCATCAGACAGGAATCTCTAGCCCATAAATCCAATCAAAAACAGCAATTTCTGTGTTGCTCAGTTATACCTGTGAGAGTCTGCTGACTTCAAAGTGCACGAAGGATTTGGTCTAAGGCACATCATCCATCATCAGCGCAGAAGTGCATTCATTCTGTGGTGCTGTGAAAAATTGCCCAACGGACAGTTGCTTTGCAGGCCAACAGTATATACACATGGGAAACAGGGTGCTGGTGCACAACACCCTGCATTTGTGGCTGTGCTGTCGTATGTCTAAAAGGATCCCAGGTTTTGAAATTCACGCTCCTCCTGCTCTTCCTTTTAATTCTCTGCTCAAAATCCAGTGCAAACTTCCTCTCCCATCCTGACTATTTATAAGTATACATAGAAACAAATGTTTTGTAAAGATGTGAGAGACATTCTGCTTTATTCCCAGGGGCAAATAAAGCCTTTTATTTTTAGCCCAGTTTCCTAAGGAAATGAGACTGATGCAATCACATTGTCTATTTGTCTGTCTATCAAATCAGCCCCCTTCCCCCCTTCCCTCCCCCCATCAACTTCTGACCATTAATCTTTCCAGCCAGAGCTGACAGAGAGGCAAAATTTTTTCAAAAGTGTTAAATGCACAGAAGTTTTATGAAAATCAGTGACCAGGCCAGAAGAGAGACCTTACCAGTTCCCTCACTGGAGAAGTAAGTACTGGTTGAATTCAGCCGGTAGACAGCAACACGCTGGCAAGTCACTTCGTGCGTGGCTGTAACACTGCCATGGTGCATGTTGTCTCCTGAAGGTGGAAGAGCAAGAGGGACTGAGGTGGCAGTTTGGAGGTGCTTCTGGAGGGGCTCTCCTGGCTACTTGGCAGTATTTCAGGGGTGGGGAGAGAGAGGTGGCACAGGAGAAGGGAAGGAGCAGGGTTGTTGGACATGTGGGAGGCAGGGGTCAGAGCACGCTTGGGGTTTTTCTTTGTGTCCCGTGGTGGCTCAAGGAACAGGGTGGAAAAGAAATGCAAAGCCAGTGCTAGAGAAGTGGTCATCACTGGCTTTGTCATTACCTGACAAGTCTTTCCCAGGTAGTTCCTGTCATGGAGAATAACATGCACTGGAGGAATAAAGACAGGTTCACATCTAACCAGTCATTTGATAAACCCCAGCAGCAAGTGCACATGCTGCCTCAAATGGAGAGCACAGTTTTGCCCACATATTAAGCTGTGGGCAGTCTCTGAGTTTTTCCAGTGTCACGATCATACCAAGTATATTCAGACCAAGGCAGAAACCCAGCCTGTCCCCTGGCTGCCTGACCACCTGCCTGTTCCACTCTCAGGTATGGTCCTGAGCAGTGTGTGTGTTTCCGTGTTGGAGGGAAGTATGTAACACAAGTATGTATTTACTCTACCCATGTTTGCAGTAATGTCTGGAAAATAGTCTTTGATAAAGCTAAGATTATAAGTCTAGTGAACATGAGCTGATGTTTCCACTGTGAAATATATATTCTCTTATATTTCACCACCCAGTGACCTGTGTTTTAAGTCTCAGCGGCAACGGAAGTGTGTAAACACCTTGGAGATGTGTAGCATGATGCCATATTATGGGAGAAGGGCACACAGCTAAAAGGAAAAGCAATTTTGGTTTTTAAAAAGCTTCTTCAACTTAGTTCAACATCCACTAATGCCTTCCAAAACACCCTTATTGTGATGCTTTTATTATGGAGAAATTGGTAAGATCATTTAAGAGACTAAGCTTCCTTTAGCTCCTCCCTATTCACCAATATGCTGGTCAGCAGATAATGTTTAAAAATCTTTTTAGCAAAGGCATAAGGTCTCTTGTCACAGCTCTGGGAAGCAGCTTCTTCTGTTAGGGAACTCCAGCAAGTCAGTACCCTAAAAATCTATTTAAACCAGTGTTGGTGACATGCCTTTTTTTCAGTTGCCCTATCCTTTCTCACTAAACCTGAGATACTTGATTCCTAAATTCTTTCAAGCCTAAATCTGAAGTATCTCTGAGTGTCTGGAAACTGTTGATGGGGAATAATGTTTCCCCATTCTCCTGCAAATGCTTAGTGATCTGGACACAGATCCAAATTATTTTGAATGTGGTTGGCCTTGGAGTGCATGGAAAGGAAGAAGAGTCAAGAAGTACCTACAGCATGAAACTCCTCCTCTCACATATGCTAACTGTGGTGCACAGAAGCACACAAGCATGCCACTTGCAGTACAGAGATAGGAGACTGTGTGGCACCCCTGATTTCTCTTGCTGTCCCTGCATATCACAGAAGACTGGCATCCCTAACTGACACCCTCACAGAAGCTGTGAAGGTGCAGAGTGCTGTGTTAACAGAAATGGCACAGAGCACACTGGCATCCAAACAAGTTTGAAGGCTTGGCCATTTTGCCTTTAGCAACTGAAACCATTCTGCACATATTTAATATATAACTAAACTTTCTTTTCCCATCAGGTGATCTGACCTCAGCATATAACTTTGCTTGCCAGGAGAGAAGATGGTGAGGTGGGTCAAATAATGCAATAATGAGCAGAAACATTCTACTTGTAAGTATATTACTGGAAATAAACTGAGTCCCTTCTCCAAAGGGGAAAAACCAGCTTTCCTCAGGATCCTTGATTCATGCATTATGCATCCCGTGCTTGTGTCCCTAAATGTTTCCCTGTGATCAGCCACCATCTGCAGATCTGTGTCCCTGACTGCCAATCATTCCTGTGTTTCTTGCAGAGATCACACCAAGGACACATGCCTGCAGTCAGTGTAGTTGGAACCATGCACTCTCCCTCAGCCAGCTACTATTTCAAGTGTATTAAGCCACTGGAGCCTGTGGTTTGGCATCAGCAACCACAGCACAAACATCTTACTATCACAGCATTAGAAGTTGTCTAATCAAGACGAAAATGGTTACCTAAGCCTGGCACAGCCATCTCCCGGTTAGTAGTGATGACCCATTCATGCACTGGCCCCCCTCTCTGGTTTATTATAGCACCTGTGGGTCAGATCAAGCTCTTCACAGGGCTTTCCCTATGCAGTAACTCTGTAGCTGCTGCTTATCACCCCTACTCTAGATCTTGATGCAATTTCACAACCCTGTGGCACCAGAGACCTCAGCTGGCGAGGGCTGAGGCAAACAGCTGTCTCCCTTCTGCTACGTCAGCAGCACCATTTCTTTGCCAGGAACTATCACCGTCAAGTAAGGGTTAAAAAAAACACTGCTGAAATGCCCTTCATGGCCAGAGCCTTCTGTGTGCATCCTTCTGAAATAACATCACAGTCCAAAACAGGAACAGCTCATTCGCTGGTGCAGGATCCATGCCGGGGCAGCAGCTGGAGAGGACACAAGAGAGAAAATGCTGAATCAGAAGTATTTTATTTTTGGTAGTTTAATAATGGACTAGGAACGTCTGTGAGCAGGAGTTGAGGAAAGACAAACATGTCTTTCTGCAGCACACGGTGAAACAGTTCCTTAGGTAGTTCATACCGGTGATGCTTTGAAGTTCTAGCCACCCTCCCAAAACTCCTTGCGTGGACTTGCATATAGAGCTGTGAATCAAATGTGTGCTTTTGGGCAAGTTCGGTTTGTCTGGGTATCCACACCCACATATATAAGCCAGAGTAAATGCTACAGTGAGAAGTGGGCAGAGGTCTAACTTGCCAGAGCTGCGAATGTCTGGCAGAACTGAAAGCGTCAGGTCCTCTGAGTCCTAAGGCTGCTTCTCAGCCAAAAAAAAGGCAAAGCACTAACACAACTAGCTCAATTCCGGTTCACCCATTAGTTCACTGCTTTCTCCATGTAGGTATACAAAGTGTCTGTGTGGATGTACATGTTCCTGTATTTTTGCAGATATGTTCTTTGTCTTTAGAAGATGGCATGCCCCAGCAAGCTTCTTGGTTTACAACATCCTTCCTATGGCCAGGAGTTACTGCAGCTTCCACAGGCCATGCCAGAGCAGAGTAAATTTTATGTCGTGTTGGCACAAGGTAGTTGCGCTGAGAGCTACTACAGGATAGTTTGATAACATGAAGATGCTTCTGAAAATGCTTTTTTGTTAAGGTCCTGAGTCTTGTTCCTGGAGAACATAAGCTCTTCTGAGACAAGCCACCGAGTCCTTCAGAAGACTTAATCTGTACCACAAATGGATCAACTCACATACAACCACCACTGTGAATACAACCTTGCAAAAAGCAGCAGAGAAATGTCAATACTGTACTTAGATAAATGGTTTCAACAGGAAAAAGTGAGTTTGCTCAGTGCAGTTTATTTACCATCTGAACATTCAGAGCATTTCAAACATCTACTTGATCAACAAAGGAAGAAATCAACTCTGTATTTACACAGTATTGTACCAGCCTCCCTGTTCCCAGTAACTCTTAAACCTGTGGCTAATTTCAACCAAAGGAGAGAGAGGGGCAGAGGCCTGGAAGAGATTAAGCTGTACAAGCTCCGTCAGTGTGAAGCTTGGCAGGGGGCAAGGGCTCTACTGTGGAGTCCGCCCTCATTTTTGCTCTTTGGTCTCTCAAATCTAACCAATTTTCATGCTCTCACTTCTTGACCACCCTGCAGATGTGTTGGACCAGCCGGCCTCAGCACGGAGGCCTTGGGAGGGAGTCCAGGACTGTGCTGGAAGGAGGGGAGGCAGGAGGCATTGTGAGAAGGGAGGACTGAAGATGTAAAGGCAACATGGGGATCTGGGGATGGGGGCTACAGGGAGACTGTTACAGTGCGGGAAGGCAGAGAGGAGAGCGGAGACTGTTACAGGTTTTGCTGGTTCTGCTGCCCACAAAATCATCTTCTTTGACATGTGAAAGGAATGTGAAGGTGCAAGACAACGGGAATTAATAAATAATCAGTAATACTCGGTGCTTTTCAGCTCCAAGTGTTTTATAAACATAAATGAACTTTCATGAGTTGTTGGAGAGGTATTTAAGCCGTATTCCATTTTCATAGATAAGGAGATGAAAGCTCTGGCTTAAGTCCAAAGTTTTCAAAAGTAGAAACTACTTTTAAGAGCTCCCCTTGATGCTCAGCACCAGAACTCCAAAGGGATTGATTTCACAGCTGCCATTATTGTCAACTATATGCTGATTACTTCTGCAAAGCTAGGTCTAAACCTGTGCATTCAAAAGCAGCAATAGCTTCTGAAAATTGAGGCTCTGTTGGGTTTTCCCAAACTATTTAAGGAGAGACTGGTTCATGAGAGAAACAGATATGTAAAAACATTTTAATTTGTTACTGTTGCACCATGACAAGAATGGAAACAAAGACTTTGCAGGCTTAAGACACTTACAGAAAGGGCAAAGTAAAACAAAGATTAAAAGAAAAGACTTCCAAGTAAACCCATTCATCTGTGCAAATGGGAAGGGAAGCAGAGCGTGTTTTCAAATCTTTCTACATCTCCCGTAAAGACTAGGCAGATGGCTTGGGTGCATTTCTGTAAGTGTGTGATGAATATTTTATTCTTGAAAGGAATAGAAAACATGAACGTGTATGTAGTTATCAGCTTCGCTGAAGTGAGGGAGAAAGAACGCAGGACTTCATTAGAAACCATGTGAATTAATAGTCCAGAGAAGAAAAAAAATATTTGGTTTATAGCAGTACAATAAAAAAAGGAAGAGAAAGTTATAGTTATTTTCTTTGGAACGATGCATTCCCAATTTTAGTTGTTCTGCGGCTATGTTTGTTTCTTGTTTGCCTACCTGCAGAAACATGGGTGGTGAAAAAGCCTCCAAATTCTGTAGAAACGAAGGGTGTCATGTTTAAGTTAGCCAGCAGCCAAAACAGGAGGAAATCACAGAGCTATCACACAGAATATAGCAGCCAGGTAGAAGCAGAAATGCAGTACTGATCAAAGAGAGCAGGTTCAAACCCAGTCCTAGGCATGTGCAGCACGGTTCCTACCCGACAATATCAGCAATGTGCCGAGTACAGTTTCAGCATAACCCTGAGTGTCATAGCAGATCAGTGGGAAGATGTAAGAATCACAACAGAAATGCTCCTTTGGGGATCCCCAGTGCATAAAAAAGAATAAAAAATTGCCAAAAAACATTATCTTAAAGGGTACCTCGAAGGCACTCACATACACATTTTAAAACTTGCCTCAAAGCGCTGACACTTCTGTGACATTCAGGTTTGTGCTGTGACGCAGTTTTGCCATACTTGCAGCTGCAGCTCCCCATGGGTGGTTTCAAATCCTCAGGAGGTGAGCAGAAATGGTGGTTCCTCCCTATGGCTTCTGCTGCACCGCTGTGCTCAGCCCCGGCACCACTGGCAGCACCGGCAGCACCGGCAGCCCGGGCACATGCACCCCGAGGCTGCTTGGGTGGTAATGTGGCATCGAGCTCTATGATGGGAGATGCCGACTCCTCCACAGCTGCCAAACAGGTGGGCGGGATTCACAAAAATGGAAAGCAGTAGAGTTTTATGCGGCTTCAAGCTGGTTGTAGGGTCCCTGTGTGCACAGAGCTATGAGAAATCCCATGGAACAGGAGTATGGCATCAGACCTTGCTGCGTATAGGCAGGACGGAGACCATAATAACTTTAATGAGACTATATTCTTTCATGTCTTTCTGTTCTGCAACTCTTGTGTGCTTTGAGTCATCTCTGACTGAGAAAAAAACATGGTTATTTCACGATTTCAAAAAGGTTTTACTGTCTACATGGATGATATTCCAGGGGATGGATGTTCAAAGGAAAAACAGGGTAAGCACCCAAAGGAAATCTTTAGAACAACAAAAACGTCTGGCTCCAAGTGCAGCAAAGCAAAGTGGAAATTCTGCCAGCTTCCTAGGCCATACTTTCAGCGAAGGTGCATTGTACCCAGATCCAGCAAAAGACAGCTGTGGTAGAAATACCACTGCCCATCTTTATATAGAAACAAGATGGGGCACTATAAACAATGCTGGCATACTTTTGGAGGTGGTTTGGGTTTTGTTTTTTTCCCCAGATCAATTAACTATTGCTGAACTCCTGAAGACTTTTTGATCTTGGAAGATGAATTAGTATGGGGATTTTGGATCAGGAAACAGCCCTGGAGGAAGTTGCTGCTAACATTGGCCGCTCCACTTCAGGCTTCCTTTGAGACTGCCTAGCACGAGTGAATGCCAGCAGCTACGCTTTCAGTAGTGTGTCAGTGCAGCAATACCTTTTTCCTATCAAGGTCATTTTGCTTTTGCTGCTGAAACACCACTGCTGTACAGAAAATTGCAATTAGAAAATGGGTAGGTCAGAACCTCCATTTAGGAAGTTTTGTCCTTCCTGCTCTGGGCTTTTCACCTTGTTACAGGTTGCAAAGCCTTTGCACCTTTACATCTGAGTCTGCCACCTTTGTTCTCGGCACTGCTAATTTGCTCTGTTGTTCAAGATCCTATATCACCAAGTTTAATTCATTACATTCCAAAAGGTATCAAAACCACTGGCTGCTTGCTTCATTCTCCTTAAACGGTGACAATGCATTTTAGGAGGCCAGCTCTTCCATTCCCACTACACTACAAGGACTATGCCATGCCAAAAATAAATGGTATTCTTGGAATGCAGTTTCTTATACAGGGCTGGGCATTCCTCTCCTTTTGTACCAGAATAATTTTAGTGTCTTATTTCAATGTCAAACTGGGTATTATATAAAAGCCCTGAGAGGATGGGGTCTATGCACAGCTATATCTTTGAGAATGAACATGCCTATGAGGCGAGGGGTCAGGCCCCTGGAGGATGGACAGGTAGGGTGTCCTGGGCGGTAATATGAGAAGTACCTTTTTCTTTCCATTGTTCCAGCAGTCATCAACAGCATCTCCTCTCGGCTTCCTGGGGTCATTACCAATGGGCTTGGGCAAGCTGTGATGAAGAGAGGTCTTCTGCACCTACCGAACGTGGAGAGGAAAGCAGGTGTGACTCAGCTCTGGTAGAGTGCAGAAGCATTTTAAGCACTGGAGGGGGCTGTCAAGTGATTGGCAGGGGAAGCCATGGTCACGTTCCTCTGCTGTCCTTTGCAAGCTGTGGCCATGAAGCCCCTGCCTCGGTTTCCCCTCTATCACCTGCATGCTCTGCAGGGATTTGCTGTATGTGAGTGTAGGGCTAAAGGACTGGTTTTTCCTCCAGTGTTTTGGAGAACTGGAAGTTGAGGGAGACAAGAAAAAAGTTGGAGAATTACTGCCTTAAACCGCATGCGTGTATTATTTTAATTACATGCCCTTGGAGGGGCTGTCTTCTTAGGAAATGTTTGTCAAACACCTTGAAATATGATAGCCCTTCCAGTGTCACAGCAACTGTGTGGTTCCCAGAAGAGGTTTGACAGTCCTAAATTGCAGAAGTGGGTTTTGCAACTGGAAGTCAGGGAGCGATGCTGGAAGTAAAACAAGAAGTGGAATCAGCAGCAAAAACATTTTGGATGTTTCTGACCTAAATAGTTCATCAAAAGACCTAGTACTTGAATGAGTTCAGCCAGTTGAAATATAAAAATGCACATTATAATGTTGTTGACAGGGAAAAAGCCATGAAATATCATTGCATAAAACTGTGAGTCAGGACCTCTACTGTGTTTTTACAGTGTTGCCTGTAACTTACTCGCACTTGCTCCTGACAGTGTATTATATCTTCTTCTATCTTCATTATTGCACAGGCATTAATTTAATCAGAGATAATAAGTGAAACCTCTGGAATTAATTACAGGTCATAACAGTTTTGTTACTTTACTAGAGCAGGCGGGAAGACAAAAACATGTGGGCCCATAAACATTAACTGGCTTTTGCAATCCAGTCATTACAGGACGAAGATGATGAAGATGAAACTGCTTGGAAATGTAGCAGAGAATGCTACAGCAGTTCTTGGTGTGGAAGACCTCAACTACCTTTGCCATCTCCTGGATCCTTTCAAACCCAAATGCATCTTGTGTTTGAATCTATTTAAAAGAACTAAGCTTAGGAATTGCTTTTGCAGATTCCTGGGATCTGATGTGTCTGGCAGGAGGGGTCTTTGTGGCATGGTTTCAATGGAGGCATGCTGCCAGGAGTTGGGAGCTGCGTGTGAATTACCGTGATTTCCCTTTGGGCCCTCTTGTTTCTGCCAAATTTGAAGTGGACTTTCTGCAAGTGAGAAGCAAACATGGCCCCTTTCCAATAGGACAATGTCTGGGAGGGCGTCTGACGTGAAAAACCTTGCAGAGGAGCCTTTCAAAGCATCTTTAAAAATCCCCTCTTGTAGGGGATTTTTTGTAGTGAAGGAAGTCATTAGTTGAGCATAGGAGGCAGAGGGCATCTTACTTGGTTGCCTAATCTTTCTGATCCCAGAGTTACATTAGAAAGTAACTCCATCGTATATAAAATGATACATCTCATACTGTTTCTAAAATGCCTCTAGTCCCTTGGTACACTATTCAGCACAGTAAAAAACTTCCTGGTCAGCAGGATTTGCTTAGTATTTAATCTAACCTTTCCTTTTTGGAAAAAAAAAATCTCTCTTACTGCTTTTAGTGAATTGCTTTTTAAATGCGATAAACACATCATCTTCTTTTGTTCAACACACCGATACTTGGAGGCAGCTATTTTGTGGTCCACTTCAGTTGTCACTTTCAGCCGAGGTACACATATATCAGACCCATCCAGTCTGAGCTCGCTAGTCAGCTTTAAACCCTTAATCATTTCTGTTGTTCTTTTCTTAAACTGTCTCTGCTAGATCTACATCGTTCAAGCACCAAGGTACTTTGAAATTAATGATATATCAAGACTGGTCCCTTTGGACTTTTGTAGAGGAGTACTGTTATCTACCTGGTCTGTGATGCAGATTTGTCTCCACAATGCAGGAAATATAATCCTATGTTACACGGAAAGCCTGGCAGTCTTAGCAGTGGGGGATTTTGGATTTTGAGAGTCCTTTCAAGGGTGACCCTGTGCCTGGAGCAGCGTACTGAGGGCTTAAGGCTGCTGCTGGGTGCTGACCAAGTGTGACGCCACATCTGCTCCTTAGTTCGGTGTAGGTGAGAGGTGAGGTCTTTTCAAAATCCAGCCACATATCAATATGGAGAATCTGAAGACTTGTGGCTTCAGTTCTTTGGAAGAATCCCTTCCCTGCTGTCAGAGTGATCCATGGTTTTCAGCCAGCAGGCTGCGGACCTCCACATTGGCGGATGGCTTCAAAGGGACATGCCACTAAGAAAAGCAAATGTATTGATGCCTGCTGACAACTGGCCTACAGGAGGCTGAAGCCGTAGTGGAAAACTTTGGGGGCTGCAGAAAATAAAGGGTTGAAAACAGCAGCTGTTGATTAATCTCTGTGGGGCTTTTTTTTTTTTTTTGGTCCCCTGGAATAAGTATATTTTAGTTATTTTTCCCAAGATGTGTTAGCCAGCAGTTTGAATTTCCAATGTTATATTCGCTAATATGTATTATTTCCCTGGCACCCTACATATTATTTCTCTGCACTCATTTCTGCCTCTAGTACATCCAAACTGGGGATCATCTGGGCATTTCATCAACTGTGTCTTGGGAATTGAATTAGCTCACTGATTAGGGCTTTTTCAGACACTAATAAAGACACAAGATAAAGACTCAGAACTGAAAACATGGAGATGATTGGACTGTGCACCTGCAGAATGCTAGCCAAATCCCATCTAATTTGCTGCTCTAAGTATAAATAAATTAAGCTCCATCTTTAGGCTCTCATTTCATGATAAATGTAAACGAATCTCCCTACAGTCTCCTGTCTGAAAGATCAGCCTGGGTTTTTCCCCCAGCCCAGGATGTGCAATTTCACCTTAGTTTTCCTACAGTCACAACATGACTAAAGAACTAACCTATCCAAAACACTTAACTAAATAGAAGTTAGTTTTCAACTAGTTTAGTTAATGCAATTCACTACAGGAGGTCTGGCTAGGGGGGAGCATGGACAACCTGTTCTGGTGGCAGCCCATACGTGTATCAGCTTCAGCTATGGAAGGCTTGGAGCCTATCCTAGAGCATTGCACACCCTCCTAAGTATGTTCAAGCATTGCCAGCCCCCGCCGATGTAGGCTCAGAGGGTTCACTACCCTCCAGAGAGGGCCAGGCAGGCAGGAGGCCCAGACTACCACGGCCGCCTGTTTCCTGCCCATGGAGGCATCATTTGTTTTATGTACGTGCGGAATCTGCGTTCCCCAAGCATGTCGGCGACATCCAGAATAAAAATTATATATGTGCTTGATGGATGAAAAAGATGAAGCTGTGTGAAGTTAAAGGGCATGCCCAGGGCTGGGAGGGCAGTCAGTGACAAAAGCAAGAAGGGAAAGGAAAGCTTTCCCTGTGCCTCCCCGCTGCACCCTGTGCAGTTTGTACTCCATCTCACGGATGCTCAGGGTCTCTGCAATTTATGACACTCTCCACGTAACTGCTGTTTATTCCAGGTACGATGGATGCTATGCTCTAACGTAGTCTGAACAGCAGACTCCCTGCCTTATGCTATTTGGGAATGATACATAAATAACCCAAACACAGTCATTTTAGACCGCATGTTAAGGGTGATATAAGGCCAGTAACCTCTTTTTCCTTCAGTTCTTTCCTTTCAAATACATCTTAATTTTTTCTAAAGCTATTTTTCTCCTGCCTACTAACCTTAAGTCCCTTCAGGCAATTGAGTAAGATAGTCCTATCGTTTCTAGGTTGTATCAGAGAATATATAAGAAGGTGCGTAACTTCTCACAGCACCCTGTTTTTTGTCTAATAATCTACTAGATTCCTGTCCTCCCTGGTTTTGTTTACCTCTCTATACACTGGCATTATAAAACTGTTGCCTCACAGGAGATTTCAGAAGATCCTCAGATCATCCAAATCCCGTTCAAATACCGGCTGTGGAAATAGCCAGTACATCACTGCAGGTCTTTCTCCATGAACATAAACCTTTCATTAGCTGTTGCCAAAGACTACACGGTTAGCAGGTGGAGGCTGTACCGTTTGGTGATGAGACATATATGCGTGGGATCTTTTTTCTTTGCTGGTTTTTGGTTAAATAATACGGTAAGCATGTTCAACTTCTTTCTGCAAGCCTTTTTGACCTTGAGGTTATTGGTGCCTGTTCCGGTGCTGAAGCAGCTCTGTTACTGCTTCCTCATGCCTCCAGCTGCCCATCTGTCGGAGGTTAGGAGCAGCGCAGAAGAGCCAGAGGAAGGGGGTGTGTGAAGCATCCTCAGCCGTGTCACAGCCAAGGCCAGGAACCATTTGAAATACCTGGCCTGGCGGCGTACGGGACGTGGTGCACACCGAATGCTTCATGCTGAAGTGGCTCCGGTGGGTTTTCGTTCTCTGCTGACTTCCATGGGGAAGGAGATGCCTGGGGGGCAGGAGTGAGGGTGGTGGTATCCTAAAGCTCACAGGCATTTTGGCAGTGAGCACCTCTCTGCAGCCTCCTCAGGATGTCGGGGAATGCTGTGCACAACACCACGTTGAGAAAGTACACTCCTGCTTTCAATAGATGTGAAGTGTTTATTACAATATATATTACAAAGTGCTTTGTTTTACTCTGTCGTTCTGGATCAGTTTTCCTTCTTCTCATCCACCCCCTTTTCCCCCCTCTGCAGCCATTTCTCAGCGGCTCTTTGCTAATTACCTTCCACTGGTTCCATGTGTTGGAAAAGCTGCTCATTTTAAAAAGCAAGAATGGTACCTTTTTCACTGAATGACTGTCAGGCCAGTTTGGATGTAGTTACAAAGCCCGTGACTTTGAAGGAGTACTTTTGGTGGGGTTCAACCAGAAGCGTGTCTCAAGATGTAATTAACAGAGGCAGGTGTGCATGACACCAGATCCTGAAACCAACTGCTTTACTCTTTTGTTAACTCTCAAGCTCAAAAGCACCTCAAAGGTCAGCAATCTGCTTGGTCCTCTTCTCAATTGCATCTCAAATCAGCGTGCCTGAAAACCAAAGTTGAATGTAAAAAACCGCTCCAAAAACAATAACAGAAATTAATATTCAAATGTCTGAAAAGGGAAGAAATATTCACCCTCTCACTTCACCGAGCATTTGAACTTTCAAGACTTACATGTCTTCAGGATTGTTTTGGGGGCAGGGGAAACCTCTGAGCTATTCTTATCCTGAAAGAGCATTTTAAATAACTCCGTACACTCCCATGAATTTTTAAATACATTGTTATGTGGTTGTCCATCATCTCCTCCCTTTAACAGTTTTTATTTTTATATCAGACAAGCAGTATGCTTGCATTCTGTGCATGGGAATGAAATCACTGCTTTACACTGGAATTGTAAACAACACGGATCACACGGTGTTGACTAGATTGCAGCTGAGCACAGGATTTTGCCTGCTAAATGTTCCCACTGGCAGCTGGAAACCAGTCCACATGGTCACCTTCTAAATCCCACTTAATAATTACCGCTGGCTGGGCTAAGTAGTGCACTGCAGCATCAGTCCCTTTCAAAGAGTTGGGAAGTTCACAACTCACGTAACAATAGCTTCGGGTTGGTAAAGTGAAGCTCAGGTCCATTTCTATCATCACAGTTCTCTACTAAGAGGGATCTTTGCCCAAATTATGAGGGTGTGATTTAACCCACAGCGACTGGGGTCTTTAATCCAAATGAAGAGTGTGTGAGGTTTAGCTGCCTGCTACTGCAGTGGTGATAAAGGAATCATTTAATATTTGCTGTTAATCGGAAGCGGAATGTGACTGAGAGAAAGTACACTGGTCGTGTTTTAATGGCAATCTGAGTTACCAAAAATGTAAAATCCAGTGTCAGAGGATTGCCGAGCTAAGGTGCTGCAGCAGTAACCGTTTGTGCAGGTTCACAAACGGTCCTACCGACAGCTCAACCGCACGCAGTGCCTGATTATCTCTTAAATGAAAAGAAAAAAACAAACAAACAAACCCAAAAAACCCCCACAACCCCAAACCCCGTAAAATTAAGATTCTGACTTTTCGGTTGAGATACGAAGTTTCAAGCACTGGCATTCAAAACATCCAAGTAAGTAGCTGCAGGCTCACGCTTTTAGCCGTGATCTGGAAGAGGGAAGCGGAGCTCCCCCCGCCGAAGCCAAGGCACCCTTTCCTTCCCGCCACCCCTGACGGCTCCCTGCCCGCCGCAGGCACAGACCCACGGGGGGCGGGGGGGTGTGTACACCCGTGGGGCACCCTCCGAGCGTGCCGGCACCGCCTGGGGGGACCTGGGGGGCCGGATCCGGGCGCTGCCCGCCCTAGAGGGGCACGGCAGGTGCTGTGTGCCAGGGTCCCGGGGTGCCGTGGGACCCCGCGATGTGCTGCCTGCGGGGCTCGGGGAGACCCCGGGTGGGGGGGAGGGAGGGAGGGAGAACCGCCCCCCCCCTCCCCGCGGCCGGAGCGTCCCCCTCCCCGCCCGGCGGCGCGGATCGCGGGGCCGCCCCCGCACGACGCCCGCGGCTCCGCGGAAAGGGCGGCCGCCACCGGGGCTCCGCCTCCCGCCCGCCCCTCCCCGGCGGCCGGGCCCGCACGGAGGGAGCCGGAGCCGGCGCCGCCGCCGCCGCCGCGCAGCCCTCGGGGGGCGATGTGACCCGGGCCGCCGGGGTGCGGAGCGGAGCGGAGCGGGGCGGCGGGAGAGGGCGAGATAGAGAGAGAGACACGCTCCGAGCCGGGGAAAGATGTGGCTGAAGCCCGAGGAGGTGCTGCTGAAAAACGCCCTCAAGCTGTGGGTCACGCAGAAGAGCAGCGGCTACTTCATACTGCAGCGGCGTCGGGGCCACGGAGACGGCGGCGGTCGCTTCACGGGTACCTGGTGGGGCGGGGGGCTCGGCGGGGCGCCGGGCCGGGCGGTGGGTCCCGTCCCGTCCCCCCCCCGCCACGGCTCCCCGGTGCCCCGCGGGGACTTGGCCGCGCCGGCGGGACCCGCCGGCGGGGCGGGCTGCGGGGGGCGGGAGCGGGCTCTTTGTTCGGCCGGCGGCGGGGCCGCTCGCCGGGCCGGCTGGGCTCGGCTCGGCTGGGCTCGGCTCGGCTGGGCTCGGCTCGGCTGGGCTCGGCTCGGCTGGGCTCGGCTCGGGGGATAGCGCGAAGCGGAGAGGGCGGGGGCGAGGGGCGCCGCCGGCCGGGCCGTGGGGACGGCCCCGGCTCCCCCCGAGTTGCCTCGGGAGCAGCTGCGTGCTTCTTGTAGCCTTGAGCACCGCTAAAGCCACTTCTATTTTTATTTCTCTTCTCTCCCCTCCCGGTGGCTTAGCTGAAGCGTGACTAAGAGCAAGCCCGGAGCCCGTGAGCCGCCGTGCGGAGGAGCCGCGCCGGTGCCCGGGGCCGGTGGGGTCGGCTGGGGGGAGCCGGGGGCGGCCCGCGGAGGCCCCCGGGCTCGGCGGTGGGAGGTGGAGGGGTGCCGGGGGGGCAGCCCGGCTAGGCTGTGTCCCCCGAACCCCCCCGTGCCCCCTGCAGATCGGCCGCCGCCTGCGCTGGGCCCCCCCCCCCCCCCCCCCCCCAGTTTGTATAGTGGGAGTTATAGAAACATCTGTAGGACTCCTGACTTTTGGCCCATGCGTAGGTTACGGGGCGGGATGTGTTAATTCAGCGTTGTGGAAAAGTGGATTCTGCCTTATTTTTGCATTAATTATACTGCGGCTTATGTGGCTGTAGATAAGCCACGTTGCATCCATGTGGCACTCCAGGTACGTGTAGTGAAGGATATAGATGAAGAATGAGGACTCACGCTCTGCCCTCGCAACGGTGTAGAGCTGTGACGAACTCCGGCGAGCAGCGTCGCGTTCGGCTGCGTTGACGTAGAGTTAGCTGCGTAAGGAATTTGGGCCAAACGCTTGGTTCAAAGACATCAACAACTGGATTCAAACAAACAAACAATACTTTGGAGAAATAATACAGTTTAACGCTGTAGTTCTTACTTAAAAGCAGACGAGGCTGTTTTGTGCCTTTTTAAAAATCAGGTTTTTTAATGGCGCTTTGTATATTTGAAAGAATAGTCAGGTATTCTCAAAAGCAATATTTTCTAGGCAGTTTAAGAAGCTACATTATCGGGTTTGGTATTTATTTTATTAAAACCTTTTGCTCCTGAACCATTGACCCTTGCCAGTCGATAATACTGTTTTCTGCAGTATTCATTCATTTATTTGTTTATTTAAATCAGAGCTTGTCCGGGCTGTGGAGTCATAAAGGAGCACAAAACTTAATTGTGGCTTGGTGGATCCCATGTTATCCATGTGTTACTAGTGAAATGCTAGCTGCGATAAGGTCAGTGGAAGTTTTGCCATCGAGTTAAACAGCCGTCTACCCTCATGTTTTCCCCTGCCCCCTGTGTGGAAGTCATAGGCCACTCTTCTGTGATTGTGAGGACGATGTGGATTAATTTTCAGAGTTAAAAATAGCCGTTTACAGCTGCTTGATTTAGATCCAGGACAACCATGAGGTTCAGATCCGCAAATGTTAACTCCTCGCGCCTGAGCTTTGTGCGGCAGAAATTTGCAAGCTGAAACCAAACAAGCTGCTTTTCTCTCTGGTTAAGTTATAGGTGAATCATTTTGCTGAACCTACAGTGCGCGGGTTTGCATAAATCTCTTTTGGCTGGCAAAGGAAAGCCACTCCTGTCTCAGACAATGTTTTCCAAGGGAACTGTAAATTCTGACAGTCTCTTAAACCATTTGGACATGTTTTTATTTAAAAGGCCTTAGAAATCAGAGCCCTATAAACAAAAAGCAAGTGTGGGGGAGCATTAAGCATAGCTGGAGTTAGATGGATAGCTTAATTTTTTTTCACAGTTTTCACTTGGGATGAGCAAAATGGAGACCTGTACTGAGAAACAGTTGGGCTTTGCTGGTAATTCTGCTTTCGGTGCAAGGCTTGCCTCCTGATTCTTGCTTTACATGACGAATAGAGACACTTTATTAGTACCTGCCTTTTCCAAACTGACAGATAAAAAGGGCAATTAAGCACTACCATATTTCAGAGTACAGTCTACCAAACTGTAGAGCTGTAAGTTAGAAGATTTTGTTTGTTTTACTGGGGAAGCAGAGCTTAAGCAAGAACAATATCTGTATCTGTTTATTTTTCCCTTTAGTAAACTGAGCCCTGGCCAATTATGGGTAAGTTTGATGAAAAGGTAAAAGTTTCAAAGATGTGAAGATCTTGAAAGCACACGAAAGCAGGTGCCATGGTGAGAGAATCTCATAGCTCCTCTGGTGAGGAGGAGGAGGATGCTGTGTATCCTCAGGCTTAGATTCATGTGGGATCAGCGGAACAAAACCCCCAGAAGACTAGATTTCATAAGTAAAGATTGCAGATGGGGCAGTGGACCACCCGTGACGTAATTTGCTTTGAACAGCGTGGAAGGCTGCGATGCCTGAGCTACCCCTGTGCATGTTACTACAACATGGTATTTGCACTGAGCCTGTGTGAGGACATCTGGTTTTTGGCCCTATTCTCATATTTGCATGGGTTTTTTTTTTTTGTTCTAGGATGCTTCTCTCTCCTTACCAGGGCATTTTATCCGTTACATAAGAGTAAGTTAGCACAGCTGGAGGGTGTATTTTGTGTGGATTTAATTCCGAAGCATGGACTAGAGAAGATCTTTCACACAAAAGTGCTTTTCTTCCGTATCTACGTTTCTTTCTTTGAGCGCTGTGTTTCAGTCAGACTCTGAGCAGATGTTTGTGAGAGAGAGACTATATTTACTGCTGTTATTTAATTTGCGTCCTAGGGCAGTTACTGAATGCATGCTGGGCTTGCAAGCAGTGGGTACAAAGAAATGATGGAGGCTGTGTTTAACTCTTCATTACCTGACCAGTCTTATTCTGGTTTCTGTCTTCCTGAGGGCTATGCTTTTCAGGTAAATGTTTAACCTGCCACTTTAACTGCATCTCTATTGCAGAGCTCTGTTGGATCAGAGACTTAAGAAGGAAATTGGTAATATTTTAGAAATAATTTACGGAAATGGGATTATAATTTTTTAACTAGTAACTAATTTTAAAAAAACTAGTTTAAGTTATAAATTTTTAAAAAATTATTTAGCTCAGCAATTTCTGTTGTTTCTGGGGTTTTTTTGCCTAACTGGAGACCTCTTTAGCTATCCCTACAAAAAGATGTGTAACGTAGCCATGATTATAGGTCAAAGTTGGTTGGATTTGGTACTTGCTGGTATCTTTGGTTCTGAGGTTACATATTAATGATAAGCTTGAGGTGCCATCAGCAGTCAAAAATACTGTCAAATCCCTTATGGTAGAATAGTGCGAGATGGTTTAGCCTGTAAGTGAATCACTACTTTCATTTTTATTAGGGGATGTTGAAAGCTTCATTCGCCTTCCTGTTTGATTAGATTAGTTCTGTGCATTTTGACAGCAAAAGTGCTTGTTCTGGGAGGTGTTGGGAATGATTTCATCATGGGCACCGGACTGAGAGTAGGTTTTTACTCTTCCCAAGCAGCTAGCTTTGCAGTTGCTGTTTACACAGTACTTCGCATCGCACACTCTTAGTATATAAAACCCACTTAGGATTCTTTTAAATACTTATGAATTTTCCCTTTTTATAAATAAGGTTAAATAAAATTTTAAAATGAACGCGTTTGAAGCAGCTTTTTGTCTTTACTTTTTGAGGTACAGTGCTGCTTCCACTTCTTGCTTGAAGTAGATCAATAAAAGATTATGTTTTGTTCCTGTTTTACCTGTGTTTTTAATTCAGTTGTGGTATTTCCCCCTACTATTCTTCCAGCCTCCATTTTCAGCTCAGGGCACTTTCCAAGCTGGATGTGGTCTTACATCATTTGCAACTCGCAGAGGATCAACGTTTTGAAAAGAAATTAATTTCTCCTTCAGCTCATATAAACCTTTACGGTTCACAACTTTAAATATAAGATAACTCACTGGCAAAAAAGAAGCATCTTCTGTATATGAAACTGAAGCTTGTTATTCCTTTAATAAAAAAAAATGGAGTAAGCACAATACACTTCCTTGAGCTGTATGCCAGCAATTGAAGAAAACTCCTGTCTTAGGATTTTATTTTTTTCTGTTAAATAAAATTGTTGCAGTGTGATAGCTTTCAGACTGATCTATAGAGCAGCTCTTGGTTGTGAATGGAGATCTGACTAGTTACATGATAAGAGCTCACTTCCTTATTTTTCCCTTTGCCTGGATGTTAATTTTTTGATCTGTACAGAAAAATGGCTATTGATAAGCTCTATGTCCTTTTTGTGGAAATTAAGAAAGCAAAAGATCTTTTGCTGTTCTTTCATACTCTCCAGTCCAAAAGTACTGTAATCATTGTAAATAAATCAGCTTTCGGTAGCCCTGTGCATCTCCTATGGTCTGGGTAAATAATTTTATGATAGAGTCTATGTCAGAGAAAGGCAGTGAGGGGACCACAGAGGTTGAGGGTTCCTGTGACTCATGATGGGGAATCCATCTAGATTGCTGCTGTTCATTACATCCTAGCAAGAGAGGGTCAAAAATATGGTGAAGACTTGGATTTTTAGTAGAGAATGCAAATGGGCATCCCTGTAAACTTTTTCACCTTTTGCAGGGGTGAAAGGTAAAATGAGTAGCATATTACAAGATCTGTCCCAATACAGTCTTTGAAACAGCTTGCCTTTTCGTCTTAAAATATGTCCAAGATGCCAAAACAAGTTACCGATAGATAAAGGCTTAGTCTGAGCTCTAATTAAAAAAAAAAAAAAACAAAAACAAAACAAAAAAAAAAACCAGCAAGTGCTTTCATTTTAAATGCAGCAGATTGAGGAGAGGAAGATGCCACAATAATGATGTTAATAAAGGATATTGGTAGTGCTCACTGTCTGTATTAATGGTTTTGTTTTCTTAAGGAAGAGCTCTCTCTGAAGCCTTGCACAAGGAAAGGGGGAAATCCAAATACTTTACTGAAAGCTTGGACTCCTGTCAAAAAGTTATCTAGCCTTGCCCACAGCTGGAATTCAGATCAGCAGGTTTTTTTCCCCCTTCTGTTTTTTTTCCCTTTTTATTTTACTGTAACATTTTTTAAGGAGAAGGTATGCTTATAAGCTCTTACCTGAGAGAGGGTGCCTTCACTGTCAGAGCATTTGGCCGGGAGATATGAGCTGGAAGGAGGGATAGCTTCTACCTGCAAACCTGGGCACCCTGATTTATAGAATCATTTAGGTTGGAAAAGACCCTTAAGATCATCACGTTCAACCGTTAACCTAGCACTGCCAAGTCCACCACTAAACCATGTCCCTAAGCACCCCATCTACACGTTTTTTAAATACCTCCAGGGATGGTGACTCAGCCATTTCCCTGGGCAGCCTGTTCCAATGCTTGACAACCATTTTGGTGAAGAATTTTTTTGTAATATCCAATCTAAACCTCCCCTGACACAACTTGAGGCCACTTCCTCTCATGCTATTGCTTGTTACTTGGGAGAAGAGACCGACCCCCACCTCACTACAACCTCCTTTCAGGTAGTTGTAGAGAGCGATAAGGTCTCCCCTCAGCCTCCTCTTCTCCAGACTAAACAACCCTGGTTCCCTCAGCTGCTCCTCATAAGACTTGTGCTCCAGACCCTTCACCAGATTCGTTGCCCTTCTTTGGACACGGTCCAGCACCTCAGTGTCCTTCCTGTAGCGAGGGCCCAAAACTGAATACAATATTTGAGGTATGGCCTCACCAGTGCTAAGTAGAAGAAGAAGAAGAGGAGGCTGAGGGGAGACCTTATCGCTCTCTACAACTACCTGAAAGGAGATTGTAGTGAGGTGGGTGTCGGTCTCTTCTCCCAAGTAACAAGCAATAGCATGAGAGGAAATGGCCTCAAGCTCCGTCAGGGGAGGTTTAGATTGGATATTAGGAAAAATTTCTTTACTGATAGAGTGGTCAGGCACCGGAACAGGCTGCCCAGAGAGGTGGTGGAGTCACCATCCCTGGAGAAGTTCAAAAAACATGTAGACGTGGCACTTCGGGACATGGATTAGGAGGCACGGTGGTGTTGGGTTGATGGTTGGACTTGATGATCTTAGAGGTCCTTTCCAACCTTAATGATTCTATGAATACAAGGGGACGGTCACTTCCTTAGTCCTACTGGCCACGCTATTTCTGATACAAGCCAGGATGCCGTTGGCCTTCTTGGCCACCTGGGCACACTGCTGGCTCGTATTCAGCCGGCTGTCAGCTAGCAACCCCAGGTCCTTTTCCACCGGGCAGCTCTCCAGCCACTCTTCCCCAAGCCTGTAGCATTGCATGGGGTTGTTGTGACCCAACTGCAGGACCCGGCACTTGGCCTTGTTAAACCTCATACAGTTGGCCTCGGCCCATCGATCCAGCCTGTCCAGATCCCTCTGTAGAGCCTTCCTGCCCTCAAACAGATCAACACTCCCACCCAACTTGATGTTGTCTGCAAACTTACTGAGGGTGCACTCGATCCCCTCATCCAGGTCATTGATAAAGATACTAAACAAGACTGGCCCCAACACTGAGCCCTGGGGAACACCACTTGTGACTGGCCGCCAACTGGATTTAACTCCATTCACCACAACTCTCTGGGCCCGGCCATCCAGCCAGTTTTACCCAGCAAAGAGTACACCCATCCAAGCCATGAGCAGCCAGTTTCTCCAGGAGAATGCTGAGGGGAATGGTGTCAAAGGCTTTACTAAAGTCTGGGTAGACAACATGCACAGGCTTTCCCTCATTCTTTAAGCGGGTCACCTTGTCATAGAAGGACATCAGGTTAGTTAAGCAGGACCTCCCTTTCCTAAACCCATGTTGACTGGGCCTGATCACCTGGCTGTCCTGTACGTGCTGTGTGATGGCACTCAAGATGATCTGCTCCATAACCTTCCCTAGCACCGAGGTCAGACTGACTGGCCTGTAGTTCCCCAGATCCTCCTTACAGCCCTTCTTGTTAATGGGAGTCACATTTGCTAATTTCAAGTCAACTGGGACCTCCCAGGTAAGCCAGGACTGCTGATAAATGATGGAATGTGGCTTGGTGAGCACTTCTGCCAGCTCCTTCAGTACCCTTGGGTGGATCCCATCTGGCCCCATAGACTTGCTTGTGTCTAACTGGTGTAGCAGGTCACTAACTGTAAGACCATGGTCTTATTCCTGACCCCCAAGCCTCCTGAACTGTGTGTGCTGCTCTGGCTCCCTCTGCTTGCCTTTCTGGGGTGGGTTTCCCGCTCCTAAGGCATAGATGAGATGGGTAAGGCAAAATGCAGGTACTTGTGTTGAAATGCTAATGTTGTGTTAAATTCTAATATTAAAGGTGAGGATGTACCTGTGCATGGAGAGGTGGGGCTGGGTTCTGTCTGCTTAGAGAGTGACCACCAGCCTGCGCAACGCTGTAATCCAGTGAACAGCTATGATGGCTTTTTATTTTCCTGTTGTGGTGGCCAAATGGCACAGAAAAAGGTGAGAAATTCACAGAATGGTTTGGATTGGAAGGGACCTTCAAAGATCATCTAGTCCAAGCCCTCTCCCATGGGCAGGGACATCTTTCACTAGAACAGGTTGCTCAGAGCCCCGTCCAGCCTGACCTTGAACAGTCCCAGGGATGGGGCGTCCACATCTGGGCAACCTGCTCCGGTGTCTCACCACCCTCGTAGGAAAACATGTCTTCCTTATAAAATAGTTGAGCATGTTTGTGGTGGCAGAGCTTAAGTAATACTAGATTGGTCTCTTCAGCATTATTTACAGCACCCACCAAAAACGAGAGAGACTTTTTTATACTGCCCTAAGTAGTGCTACTTGTCTCGTTAATTTACAGGACTGCAGCAGCAGCTTGTCTGTCCCACCTTCTTGTCTGTTTTCAGGTGGAAAACAGTTTCAGGTATTTTCACTTGTAATGTGAGAATCAAAGCAATTTGGCTCTGCAGCCTTCGGGGCTATAAAAATAGGCTCGGCCTGACCTGGACTGATGGCAGAGGGCTGAGATAAGCAGCTGTGAGAGCCGCGTGTGGCAGTGTGCCTGCCTGGGGAAATGGCCTGCAGGGAAGTGAGAGTGAGGAGAAATAACCAGTGCTCCAGGGCTGTGGTGCTGTTTCTGCCATCCTGGGAGAGCGGGTGCGTGGTTCAGCTTGCTTCTCTTTCCCCGGTGTGTTTTTTTCCTCCCCATGCGGTGGTCTGATGCTGGAGCAAGATCTCAGCATCACACCCAGGGGTAAAGGACTCATGGGGATCACGGGACACTGACCTCCACAGTGTAATGCCCAAACTCCCTTTGTTTCTCACGTCCGGCCTCCCTGGAGCGATGGGACTGAGGAATAATGATTAAACAATTTGTTTCAATTCGTTTCTACATGCCAGATTGAAAAAAAAAAAAACCAAACAAAAAACAACAAAACCCAATTTACCTAGTGGCCGTGTTTGATCTGGCAAAGCCCATATTGGAAGTAATGTAAGGGCTTGAATGTTGATATTTCCCTGGGTGGATAAATGCTTGGAGCATTAGGTCTTTATGCTGAAATCTAATGTTGTCTGTGTTTATCTTCAAGTGTGGTGAGCCCGTATCGTTACAAAGGAAACACAGGCTTTCTACAGCCCTCAGAGGAGTCCTCCTTCATCCTTTTTCTTATGTACTTGCCCAAATAAGTTCTGGAACTTTTTTTTTGGTGGGGGAAACCTAATAAGAAATACTCTCTCATGGGTGCTGTATTGTATCAAAACCTATTTATATAGTTTTGCAGAATTCAGCAAAGACAGTGGCCGCTGTAAATCTAAGATGCTGAGCCGCTGTCGTTAGTGGCCTTGCATAACTGACGGTGCTCTTATCCAGCAAAAACATGGATTTTAGGGAGGCCTGAGTGAGAGTAGCAACCTGTTAAACATCTGAGTTTTGAACTTTTAGAGAAATCAAGTCAAATCAAATCAAATCAAGATGGTATGAAAGACCTAGAGATGTCTCCAAACATTTATGCTGGGGGCCACCACTGTCCAGGAGTAGCTTCATGCTTGCTGTCCTGGGCTGTATCCTGCCTCGGCGCGTCTTGAAAGTCTCCACCCTGGCCTACAATGCCTGGTGCCTGTGGGATGAGCGGCGCTCTCTGGCTGGGCTGTAAGAGGTGAGGATGAAGACAGCAGTGGTCCTCAGTGTATCTCAGCTCCGGGTCTCGCCTTGGGCCAGCACCGGGGTTATGGTCAGCAGTTAGGGCTCCTGCGTGGTGGGGTGCTTGAGGCCAGGTGGGAGCCAGCTTCATAACCCCCCATCCCTCTCTCAGCAAGGACATTGCTCCTAGGGGTGCTTCTGAGATGCCTCACAGAGCCAGGCGAGCAACCCCTGCTATTTGGTGCCATCCCGGGAGTGCCCTTTTGGCAGGCTGAGGTTATCCTGGTTGATCATCTTTCTGCTGCAGCTGGAGCACAGGGACAGTGTGGGGCTGGGGAACGGGGACATCCACGTATCCATCCCGTCTCTGCTGCCTGGTGGCGGGCTGCTCCTTCAGCTGCCCCATTGCTGCCTGCCATGGCTATTGTGAGACTAATTGTTTGCAAATCATTGCAAGATGCTGGAAACTATGTGAAGAAGTGTAATTAGGATTCAGGGTATAAAGCGCTTCTGCGCCTCAAAGAGCTGAGATGAATTCTGCTTTGTTGAAGCTGTTAGTTCAATTTCGCTGTCCTAAAAAAACCCCAACTTTATTTTTATGATCATCTGAATTGTTTGATTTGCTCTTTTCTCCCAGTTCACGTGCCTGAACAGCTTAGAGTGCCTCTTGTCGCTAATAACTCTCATTGCAAAACTGTATCCTCTGGGAAGCAACCTGTACTGTTAGCTCCTTCTGCTTCCTGGGAAGAGCTTTCTCCTTTCGGGTAAAGTATTCGTTTTGTCAGACTGCTGCTTTTGCTTCCCAGGCTTGTTTTTCTTTCAGCCCCCAGCTTTCTGATGGAGGAGCAGAAGTAGTGAGCAGCACTGAAAAGCAGCAGTGAGTTCCTGAGGATGAATTCAGAGGCATGCTTTTTGCTTCATGGCTTTGTACTGGAGCAGGAGCCTGGCAGGATGGTGGACTGTGGCTGTAATCATAAATCCCTCAACTTGGTGGGTTTGTCTTATAAAAGTAACCTAGTCTGATTGAAAAAAAAATGTATGAGTATTTCAAATGGGGTTTTTAGTGTGATACAGGTGAGCATAGCTACCAACTGCCCTTCTGCATGGCCCTGTGGAGCACTCACTGACCGAACAGTCACTGCAGTCCCTAGAGACGGCGTGGTGCTACCACTTTTCTGACCTTTAGAAGTGCCAGGTGCCTGTGGCTGAGAACACCCTCAGCTTTGGAGGAACTGAGCATCCTGGCAGATTGGTTTGGGTCCAGGTACTGTGGTGGTGGTCCTCTGCCTGTTTTCTCGGAAGGGCTTGATTTGGCAGATATCCTTAGGGCAGGCCTTGTTGCATATCGGTCCAGCTGTGCTGGTCTCAGGTGCAGTGGAAACCTCAAGTCTTTTCTTTTTTTTTTGAGTAGACCAAGGGGAAGTGGAAAGCCAGTTTTCTCTCTGCTTCAAACTTCTGCAGTAGTCAGTTTGCTTGTGCAGTGGCTAAAGCTGTTCCCCAGGATGCTGGAGACACAGGCTGGACTCTGTCTTCTGCGTGACCCCTTTGGTTTTGGGAGAGCGGGTGGAAGCGCTTGATTTGTGGGGCTCAGGGCTGTGGCACATGGGTGGGAAGAGGTCCCTCCTTGTGCCTCGCATCTGGCCCGCTGCTCCTCAGCTTTTAGAAGTGTTGTCAGAATTTCTTACCAACTAATTGCAGATACCACATGTTATTGTTTCTTTAACTACATTGACCTTCAATTCCCGCTTTGTAATGAATTTATGAGTTTGTGTTAAACAAAAGATCCTGGCTGTGGGGACCAGATGTCTTATTTAAAAACAATATAAAACTACAAAGGGTAATGTTGCTCAGCATTGTGGCACTGCAGACTTCCTCGTCACTTAGCCTCAGATTTAACTCTGCTTCCCCCCCCAAAAAAAAAAAAAAAAAAAAAAGTAATAGTAGCTTTGGCCTTTTCCCTTTTATTTTTTGAGGATTTTATTAATTCATTGGTCCCAGACTCCTAAGTGATCAGTTGAAGCCCCTCTGCATTGTAGCATGGCTTAGGTACTTAAGTGACCACCCCATTTATGGGAAGGCATTTGAGTAGTTCTGAAAAATTTCCCTTTAAGGCCTTTAACATACGATGGAGGTGAGCAGAAATCGCCTTACTCTAAGTAGAGGGTGCCTTAATTCATGTGCTGTTGAGCCAGGCGTAATTGTTAGTGCCTTGGACTCTCTCTTGAGTATTGTGCTAAAAGATGGAAATAATAAATAGTTTTTCGGTTCCAGTTTTTAGTATGAGTTCAGCTTTAATAACCCTCTTCCCAGTAGCTCAGAAGTTTAAAAGAATTTTTGAAATACCATGTGGATAATTAACACTGATCCGGGAGAGGAGCCTGCATTTTTCAGTTTGAAAGATACGGTATCTTTAGTAGAAATTGGTTTAGATTAACTTGCTGTAAACATGTTCCTTTTTCTAGATTAGTTATGAGCATGACACAGGATAACTTGTAATGGGATCTTTTATCTTTCTGAGGGCGTATAAGGAACCATGTGTTTGAAGATGAAGAGTGGTATGCTTGTGATAGTTCATGTGAGAACCTGTTCGTTATAAAATATCCTTGATTTTTTGTTTTCTGTGAAGAAATTCTCAATGAGTTCATTGTGAGGAATCTGCAGTGTTCTCTCAGTGGTCTTTAGCAGAAGGCTCTGCAAACCTACGTCTGCAGCTTTCCTTAGTGCAGTTACTGTACAGTTAACTGCTTTCCTGAAATACTTCTGCATCTTGGGAGGTCAAAAAGCGGACGAGAAGTTGGTGGAGTGGCTCGTTAAAGGGAAAGAGGTACTCTGGATTTTAAAGTCCTCCCAAAAATCTTGTCCCACATAGAGTAAAAAAACCCGAAACACAAAATGATGAGAATTTTGGGAAGGAAACCAGTGTGGCAATTCTTTTTCCCCCCTCTGCTTCTGTTTCATTTTAATTTTTGACAGTCCTGTAGGTATAAATGGTTTCACTGTTGCCTGTGGTACAGAAGAGGTCTGCTGCATCCTAACTGAAGGCACACGAATGCATCAACATGTGAGCCAGAAACCCTTTTATTTTATAAACAGACCCTGTTTTATAAGAGACCCTTCCATGGAACAAGCATTTAGGACATTTTATTAGAAAGGTTCTTGCTCACAAGCTAGGTATTTTTCAAAGCGTGTTTCAAAATCAGTGTACTGTATGAAGTTTCTTATTTATTTGTTTGTTCAGGGATTTTTAGGTTGTTTATTTTTCGATGCTTCAGTGAGAAGCGTAACACAAGTGATACAATTTGAAAGTTACCCCAAATGAGTATGAGGCAACTCACACTGGAAAAATTTTCCCTCTAGTTTAAGTAATTTTCATGCTACTTCAGTTTCAGCTAAATTATGATATTAGGCCTGGATGTATTTATTAGTATTAAATCCTTTTCATGCTCCTGCAAGTGCACTCTCAGAAATTCCCTTTCTCCCGCCTCTCTGCCTCTGTCAGTCTCTCCTTTATTTTTTGGCACTTAAGCATCAACTTCACATGCAGCTGAACCACTGCTACAGTACTGTACAGGTGCTAAGCCACAGTCACAGGGTCCTGCCAGACAAGGTTGCTGCTCTGTGTTGGGCAGGCTTGGCTTTAGTGGTACTTGCTTTTATTTCCCCCCGCTGTCCTTATGTCCCTTCTGGAGTGACCCCACCACAAGTCCCCCCAGCAGGGGACAGGATGGGACCCCCATCAGCAGCAGCACTGGCTCCGGGTGATCGAGGCATGGGATGCAGCACCCTTGTGAAGCCCTCGCAGGGACTCGTGGCACATGGCTGGGATGCTTGGGCTTTATTCTGGCAAGTATCCAGAATATAATCTCTTTGATTCTTAGTTCTGGCTCATCTTTGTTGTCCTTTATTAATATTTTAGCCATAGGTAGTTTAGACAAGGGAGGTAATTTTTTCTTTGCACAGTTCAAGGAAGAAACTTTTTAATAGTTGGTAGGCCAAATGGAAATTGTAAGCAGAAGTAAACAGTGAGAAGAGGAATTGGTTCTTCTGGTCAGTTATTCAGGAACAGAAAAAGGAATTAATTTTGCACAGGCAAAGAAGTAAAAACAGAATTTTGCAGCTAATTCTGTGCTTTCGTATGTTTCTTTTCATAACTTCTGAAGAAAAGAAAGTATTTCACAAATCAGATGTTCATTAAGCGTTCTCTTGGGATTTTGGTAGCACTTACTGTTAGTTGACTTTTTTCCATGACTTTGGTGAAATAAAAAAGAAATCTTTCTCCTAGATCTATCGTCAGGGGAAAACATGCACAGCGCTTCATATGTTTCTTCTTTCTCTTTCTTATAATGTCACAAGTCTTTTGAAATTTGAAAGTTAAACCCTGCTTTTGTTCTCTGCATCATTTGATGGCTTAATCTTACTGGCTTTAATGCAGTGGTTTTGAAGTGGTTTTGAAGACCGCACACTGAAGTGGGCACTCTGTTTTCTGTGAGCACAGATAATTTGCTACCTTTTATACTTGGATGAATTTTTGTGTCTTTTTCTTGCAGTTACAGGAGAGCATTTAGCGTTTCCTGATATTATACGTATTATTGGTCTCCAAATTCTGGTCTCCATTTTAAATAGATGGGTGTAATATCTGGACATGTGTTTAGCTGAGAAGCAAACTGGGGCTGAATAATATCTGACCGTACAGTTTTAAAACATACTGTGTCCAATTTCTGCTTGGCTTTGAGAGCATCATTGACGGTGTGTGTGGATGGAAGGAGGAAGCCCTTGATGTAATTTTCTTCGCTCTCGGAAGGTTTTTGTTGCTGTTCCGTGTGAGCTTCTTACACCTCCTAAACCAGAAAGTGGTTACACTGCTGCTTTGTTGTGCTGTACTCAAATTAATTAGCTGTGGTTTGTTGTCCAAGTGAGAAGGCATTTCAAATGTGGACTTTGTAGGTCTCATTTTATTGTTTGCGTTAATCACTTAGGTGATGGACTGGAGAATGCAATTATAAAAACTGCACGTCGTGCCAAGGGCTGGCAAAACTTTTGGAGGCTGAGAATAGTTCCTTTTATGTTGGGTTAATGATGAAGGAACAAAAACACAACAGGTTGGAAAAATAAATGTACAAAGGGAAAATGTAATACTGCAGAAAACTTCTAGATACGCCAGTGGCTTAAGCAAACATGGTAAAGCCATTCCTCGCTGTCGGCCATCCCTCTCCGTAGGAGGTCATGTCTCTGCAGGACATACAGCATAGGGGAATTGGATATAAAGCTACTCCTGAATTGCTATTTGTAGGTGACATAAACCAATTCTGAGTTACTTTAATATGCCAGCTTGCAAATCATGGCATTTGAATAACTTTTTCATGCACAGCTTGGTTCTGCCTGCTGGGGGGAGGTAATGGGAAAGGCCAGCAGCTCTAGCTGGCCTCCAGACTGGAAAGTCTGTTTTGGGGACAGCGATTGCTCCAGCTCTCTTAAAAGAGTTTGCCTGCATTTATGTGACGTGCAGATTTACAGTGGGATACTGCTGTAAGCTTTCTTGGATATGGTGGTGTGTACACAAGATACAGGAGGTGATTTTCCACTCTTCTTACGGCTGAGACCTTACTTGTGGTGAGCATCATGTCCAGTTCGGAGTGTCATGCTTAAAGATTGGCTGGGGAGATTCCAGTTTAAGCTCAAGAACAGTATGCTATTTGAAAAACATGACCCATAAGGACGAGATGAGGCAATCGGGGTTTCTTCAGGTAAAGATAAAGGTGGGCAATTATGATGATACTTTTTCAGTATGTCAAGCATTAACATAAAAAATGCTTGTGGCCAATTACTCTCCATGTTCCGGGGAGCAGGATTAATTTCCAGCAAGAAAGTTTAAGATTGTGGTGGTTGGCTTGCTTGTTTGTTTTTTTTTTTTTTTGCTGTAAGAATACTTAATGAAAATAGTGGAAGAGGCTAGCTGGAGAAGTTGTTGCATCTTTGTTGTGGGAGGTTTTGAAGAACAGGTTAGACAAACACCACTTAGGGCATAGGTGTATTTATCCAGCTTCAGAGCATGGCTGGAACGGTAACTTCTCAAGGTGCCCTCAGGTCTTTCCACTTCAATTCTGTGATTGTATACATGTATATGAGGCAAAACCGGAAACACAAAGAACTCGATATGCTTTTGATCTTCTAATCTGCTTTGCCTTTCGCATTTTGAGCATCTGTATGTTGCAGCATAAAATAGGGAAGAATTGTTATTGTTACGTTCTGCATTTTAATTTTACGGCCTTAGATGTGAAAAGACTTCCAGGCTACAGCAGTGAAAGTTGATGCTATTTCTCTTTTCCCCCCTTTTTCTTTGCAGGTCGCTTGGTTGGTGCCCTGGACGCTGTGTTAGACTCTAATGCACGCGTCGCTCCTTTTCGAATTTTACTTCAAGTTCCAGGCTCACAGGTTTACTCTGCCATTGCATGTGGTGAGTTATTGAACGGATCAGAAGTTTACTGGGCCGTAGCTATTGGTGAGTCACAGACAAAAAACCCCAAACCGATTCTGAGCATGGTCAGTGTCTGCATGTCCAAGAAGCTCAAGGTAACCCCAGCTAGTAGTGTGTGTGTGGAAGGCTATTGCCTATAGCTTGTTTAACAACAAAATTAACCTCTGGTTAAAATCCCACACAGGAGTTATGAAAAAGTGTTAACTAGAAATGTTAAGTTTCTATAGAAAGCTTGTTTAGCTGCGGGTGTTTTGCATTAATATTCTGTCTCTTGCAAAGTAGTGTGGTTCTGTTCACATGCATATCTTTTCCTACAGTAGTAATAGTTCCTTACAGCAACAAGCTACTTAGTCTAGGCTTTCACTAGTGTAGTCTTCTGCTTGTTTACTATGGAATGTCTTACTACACTTGCTTATAATGAAATATAACTGGAACATTTGGAAGATGCTACATGATTTAGGAGATAAAGTTGTCAGGGAGAATGTCTAATTGCCTGGTCTGTTGTCCACTAATCCCTTTTGCAGTGTTTCTGCAACCTCTGAAGGTCGAGCTCATCTTCAGGAAAGTGATATTGAGGTGAATTGCAGCAACCAGGCCATGGCACTCTAAAGGCCATCTGAATGTACTTGTTCCATTCATCCTGTTCTTGCTTGGCCAGTGTGCAGGGCTGTTCTCATCCCTTCTTCTCCAGTCTATAAAATCCTAGCATTGAAATTACAGCAGGTTTTCTTGGGAATTGTTCAAAGTTACATCAGGGGAGTTCCGACTTGATATTAGGAAACATTTTTTTACTGAGAGGGTGGTCAAACACTGGAAGAGGCCTCCTAGGGGGGTGTCAATGTCCCAGCCTGTCAGTGTTAAGAGACATTCGTACAATGCCCTTAATAATATGTTTGACCTTCTGGTCAGCCCTGAAGTGGTCAGCAGTTGGACTAGATGATCGTTGGTAGGTCCCTTCCCACTGCTCTTCCTTTCCTTTCCTTTCCTTTCTTTCCTTTCCTTTCTTTCCTTTCCTCTTTCCTTTCCTTTCCTTTCCTTTCCTTTCCTTTCCTTTCCTTTCCTTTCCTTTCCTTTCCTTTCTTTCCTTTCCTTTCCATTTCCTTTCCTTTCCTTTCCTTTCCTTTCCTTTCCTTTCCTTTCCTTTCTTTCCTTTTCCTTCCTTTCCTTTCCTTTCCTTTTCTTCCTTTCCTTTCCTTTCCTTTCCTTTCCTTTCCTTTCCTTTCCTTTCCTTTCCTTCCTTTCCTTTCCTTTCCTTTCTTTCCTTTCCTTTCCTTTCCTTTCCTTCCTTTCCTTTCCTTTCCTTTCCTTTCCTTTCCTTTCCTTTCCTTTCCTTTCCTTTCCTTCCTTTCCTTTCCTTTCCTTTCCTTTCCTTTCCTTTCCTTTCCTTTCCTTTCCTTTTCCTTTCCTTTCCTTCCTTTCCTTTCCTTTCCTTTCCTTTCCTTTCCTTTCCTTATCAAGCCATGAGATAGTTAGCTAATGTAAGTTTTGACATGTCGTTGATGGTGTTTGACACAGTAGTCCTCTAAATGGAAGAGGCAATCTGTATATTCACCCCTTCCTCTATACAAGCTCATTCAGCATTTCTTCCTTGGTTCAGCAGAGACCCCTCTGCGTGTTCCCATTAATACAGGGAATTTTTCCATGTGCCAGATGTCTGTGAAGACGCTTGCATAAAGTCTATTTGTGCTATTTTTGTTGTGGGTAGGTTTTCTTTGTTTTGCAATTGCTCTGTGCTTTATATCCCTACCCCCCTCCTTTTTATATTTAAATAATGCCATCTCATGGAGAAATTTAAGAGCTTCATGCTGTTACAGTCCTCGCATGAGACCAGGTAGCTTTCACTGGAAAAGCAAGCTCAGTTTTTGCTGTCATGGCTTCTTGAGCATTTGAATATAAGTAATATTCCTTTCTGGGGATGATCCTTGCCCTAGCCACACTCTTATTTCCACAGTGTTTTGGTATTTTTGGTTGGGGTTTTTTTGTATATTAAAGAAACTACAAATCAAAAACTTGCCTGTTGGAATGGTTAAGGATTTTGCTGAGATAAACTTATTTGCTTAATGTTTTCTAGAATTCTCTTTGGCTCTTCTGAATGCATGCTCAGCCCTGAGAAAATGAGATTTGTAGTAACAGAGTGGAAAGCAGAGGGCTGTGTTTTGTATGCTGTGTGGGTAGGACATACGCAGTTGCCAGAGCTGCACAGAAATGAAGAACCATGGTAGCAGAAGTTGTTTCTGAGTAATATCTCTGCTGTGAAACCCTGACGTGAGTGTCCAAGGGAGAGCGGGTGCTGGCAATAGGATTCAGAGGAACAGCATCACCCGACCCTCTTCTTAGAAAGCTGGAGGACTTGACTCATGCAGAAGTGGCCGTTGCTGCTTGCCCAGCTCTGCCCTGTCTGAGCGAGGTGCTTCATGCAAACATGGCATTAAGAATTTTGTTACTGGATTTGGAAGAAGCAGTGAGTCAAATTAAGGTTCCTGCTGTACAGCAAGGACAAGGAGCAGCTCCAGGACTCCTTCCAGTCTCCTGGTTAACTTCATTAGGAATAGCCATCATGTCATTAGGCAGTTAATTAAAATGACATTTTTTAGTTGTGTGTTGGCACTTGTCTGTTCAGGAGCTGTGGGCTTAAATGATAATATACGCGTGAGGGTCATATCTGTGTTACAAGACTCTTGCAAATCTCCAAGGGCTGCTAGGAAGTCTGATCCCTGCCCAGCATGGCTGTTCTGGCAGAGATGTTTTAATCCAGATGGTTAATCATGTTCTACACCAGTACAGAAAAAAAAACCCCCTAACCTCAGCCCTAGTGTAGAGCCACTTAGGACTTTCCTTTCAGAAGGCTTGTGCCTTTGCTTCTGGCAAAACAGAAACCAAGTCACAGTTAAGTGAAGTAGCTTTTGGGAGAGGGAGAGCAAAAGGGTTTTGTGAGAAGTAGGTTTAAAGAAGAGATTATGAGGAGTGAGTCTGTGGTTAGACTAAATACACATTTGACACAGGCACATAAAGAGGGTGGGTAAAAGGTGGAACAAAATGCTGTGCAGAGCATCGGTGCAGGAAAAGGAATAAGGAGGAGATTGGCAATGCTTGGGTCAAATCACAGGACGACTTTAAGCCATGATATGGAAATTAGAAATAAAGGGACCCGAAAAGCTGAGGAGTTGGCCTGACCAAATGAAAGGGGCAAAGAGATCTTTCAGTATTTGAGCAGAATCCCTGGAGATACCTAAAGGCAGGCAGGAAAGATTGCAATAGCCCCCTGGGAGACAGCCACTGCCAGAGCCCAGGCTCAAAGCAGTCCGAGCCATGTGGATGCTGCTGTGAAAGGCGTCTTGCTCACGGCTTATTTCACAAGAGGCAGCCTGGCAGCTCTCCCTATAGTTGGTATCTTTTAGGTTGCTCAGAAATAAAAATTCAACTCAGTGTTTGCTTTGCGCAGCCGTTGCACAACCATTTCAATATAAAATGACTGTATTTGTGGTCTTCTTAACCATTGATATAACTTATTTTCTTTACCTAAAGGGCATGTAAGTGTCTCTTCTTTAGTGATTTTTTTTTTATTTAACCTTGATTAATGATATTTCTGAAGTTCCATCACAAGACCTTCCTGTCAAGGAAGTTAAAGCTTGGAAAATTTCCCTGCCAGTTGGCATTCTGCATGGAAAACAGAGCAGAGGGAAGTGGAAAATCCTTAGCTAAATTTATCATCTTTTTGTTGTGAGGCAACATGGTGCATCTCTAATGTACATACAAATCAAACCTTGAGATAATGGGTCTGCTATTTGAGATTCATTTTATTATTATATTGATCTGTGATTTGTATGTCTCTTACATCCAATGACTTCTCTCCTTTCTTCCACTAGCAAGGCATTAGGAAAAGCAACTTTTGCTGCCTTTACTTTTTTACCTATAATGTTTAATCACTGACCAGTAAGATCTGGAGGGGCCAGGTCTTCCCCTGATTGTCCTCTGTGTTGCCCGTCTTGCTCTGACTTTCCTGTCATCGTGTGATGCAGCAGCAGTTCAGTTTCAAGCAGAAACAGCCAAGGCAAATAGGTGGTGACTGAAATATTGTTTCTGGAGTCAGTGTGAACACATTACATTTAAAACAACAACAGCAAAACCCTCAACTAAATCCTTAGAGAAGGAAGCCTTAAAGATTTGAAAATTTGTATTTGTCAGAGATTTTGTTTACTGTATTTCTTCCCCAAACTGCAGAAATGTGCTCTTGTAGACGTTTTAGGTGTTGCTGAACCAAACTCTTTTATTTTTAGGTACTTCAGTTGTTATAGAGAGCTTTTCAAATAAGGTGCAGATTATGACCATGTATATTCCTCTCAAAGGGCGTGCATGTGTGGGGGGTGTGTGTATATGCATGTGTGTACCGAGGGAGGGAGAAAGGAAGATCAGGGAGTTTTGGGAACAGAACGTAAATCAAAGGTTTCCAGTAGCCACTTAAGGAACGTCATGTCAAAATAAGCTGCAGTCTAGCAGCTCAGGATGAAGTTTTGCTGTTTTTTCTGCTTTGACTTTTAATGCAGCATTTGCTGGCTGAGAGCATTTGAGAAGATAAAACTAAAAGCACTAATTCTCTAAAACAATGAGGTTTTTGTTTTTCTCTAACTATACTTCTACGAACAAGACCTTTTTGACCTGTTTGCTACCAAGAATTTTGAGGTTGAAAGTTCAGTTTCTCATAAGGAATTTATGAAATAGTGCATTTTATTGCTTTTTTTCTTCCTTTCAATTGTATTTTGTAGGATGAGTTTCAATGCACTACTTTTTGCTTTTCTAGGTGCCACTGTAGAAGAGATAAACCAGCACTGGGAATGGCTGGAACAAAACTTGCTCCATACTTTGTCTGTGTTTGACAATAAAGAAGATATTGTTAATTTTGTCAAAGGGAAAGTGAAGGTAAGGAAACTGTCTTACTTTCACCCTTCCCTGCCCGATTACATGTGGTTTATTAGAAATAATGTCATGAAGTTGTTGTAATTCATATTGGGTTTTGTCCATCTAAACATTGTTTATTGGTTTTCTGTGTGGCACTTGCACCTGATGTGGCCAACATCTGTGCATCTCTACTCACATTTCCTTGGAAACATGTCAAAACCGAAGTATCTAATTTAATCTTTATCCCACATGTCCCTTTCCAGCTTCACTGTTCTTCTCTTCCCTGTGATGTGCAGCTGAGCTTTCTTCAGCATCTGCTTTCTGTTCCTGCACCTCTCCAAAACATTATGTTAAAATACCTTCCCTTCCTATATCTCAGCTTTTCCTCCTTACTGTGTTTCTCCTCCTATCTCCCATGTTTTTCCTAGCTTTATCCTGTCAGTTTCTCTTGCCTGTTTCTGCCCATTTCCATACTCCTGTCCCTCTTGATGGGGCTCAGAGGTGTCAGCAGGTGATAGCCAGTGCCTGAATCTGCTGGCAGCACACCTGTGCAGATGATGACGCAGTCCTCACAGCACAGGGACAGGGGACAAGGTCCTTGTGCAACATCACCTGCATCGTAAGGGTCTGGCACGGAAACTGCCGTTGGCTTTGCAGGATGCGAGAGTTGTGGCTGGGTACTGCAGTGAAGCTGCTGGCTGGCCACAGGGTTGCAGAAATGGGCATGCCTTTGGAAGGCTAAAGAATTTTAAAAGTAAGGGAATTTGGTGACCAGATTTAAAATAATAACGGCATGCATGGTAAAACTTGGAAAGCCTGGCACCCTGTGCTCTGCTTCTAGTAAAATACATGCTCCAAGAGGAGCTTGGCACTGGCTGGTGGGGGTGCGGGTCCGGGTCTGCTGGTGACTACTGTACCTCAGGTCCTGCTGCAAGCTTTTCCTTGCTAAGAGTTTTAGTGAGGTGCTCTTCCCCCCATATCCTCTTTTTTAGTCTGGAGAATTTGTAGGAACGTAATGTTTTTGGTGAATTTCAACCCTGCTGCTGTGAGCTCAGTGGACTCTGAAGTTGGGCAAGAAGGGAATGGAGAGGCAAAAGATCACTGTGCAAATCTTAGTTTTTATCCTGCTTTCTCAAAAAATCAGCTAAGTGCACAGAAAGGCTCAAAATTAATCTCTCTTGATAACACTGTGGCAACCTGTTACTTAGCACAGTACATATTTAAAATTCTTCAGGTTTCATTAATTAATGTTAAGTCCAGGTTTTGGACCCTCACTTCGGCTGTAGACTTTTGGCATATTAGAACTGCTTGGTAATTGCAAATTATACTAGGTGCTGTAACATACAGATTATTTGTCTGAATGGTGCGATACATACTTAACTCCTTTGTTGTATTACTGCTATTAAAATTCTCAACACTTAATTATATTTACGTAGATGTTCTTGAAACCATGTTTTTAATGGTTCCAAGCATGTTACCAGTTACTGACACATCTCAGTGCATTGCCTTTTCATAAGAAAATAGTACTGGTCAGAATACACAATTGTTACTCTACCTTTGCTCTGTATACACCAAATAACAGCAATCATAAGCCGTAGTGAAACTGTTAATAAATGGTTCTGCCAGACTCATTGAAAAAATAAAAAAATAAAGCCAGCAGAAGTCTTGATTTGGAAGCATTCAAAATATGTGAGAGATGCAGAAATGTCTCTATTTGTGAAAACGGCAAATCAATTTGCATTTCTCTGTAAGAAAGGGTTGCGTTATTAAAATTTGAATGGGTAGCTTGCAGCAACTTGCTCGAGTGTGAATGCTGTAGCTTTATCCTGATATATTATCTCGTTATGGACTCAGGCGCTGATTGCAGAGGAAACGAGCAGCAAGCTCGCCGAGCAGGAGGAAGACCCTGAGAAGTTCCGAGAAGCCCTGGTGAAATTTGAATCCAGATTTAATTTTCCTGAAGCTGAGAAGTTGATCACCTATTATTCCTGCTGCTGTTGGAAAGGAAAAGTTCCTCGGCAAGGCTGGCTTTATTTGAGCATCAACCATCTCTGTTTTTATTCCTTCTTCCTGGGCAAAGAATGTAAGTATAAATGGATAAGAAACCTAACACTGGGGAGAGATATAGATATAACTCTTTTTAAAAGCAAGAATAGCTAGAATTTTTATGAAAAGCCTAGTTCGCCTCTGAAATTTAGTTTCTGAGCTTTTTGTTGTTCAGCTGAAAGATCCTGTTTAGTTTTCACTTCAGCATTTATGTTTACATTTTAGTATTAATCCGGTTTCAAAAATGAGACTGTAAGAGTATGCAGACACAGCTGCTATCTGGTTCTTTTTCTTGCCATGGTGAAGCAGCCTTAAAATGTAACAGACCTCCTACAGATTCTGAAATAGAGACTTCTAGTGCTGAAAACGATGAGTAAGGACGGGTCCCTCCCACAGGCGGGGAGGCACAGTGATTGCTGCCGGGCGGCAGGGCAAGGGCTGGTGGGGCCAGGGGTGCTGGAGTCCAGCTCCCTGCTTGAAAATAGCCCAGGAAACATAACAGGGCTGTGCCCTGGAGAACCAGGTGAAAATTCAGAGTTTTTAAGGGAAAACAGCAATTTAGGGATTTCTTTGTGTTTCTGAATGGCAGTGCAGGAACGTCACGAGAAGTGTGTCCTGGGGCTTTTAGACCTTCAGATGGTGGCAAATTTGTGCATGATAGTGACTGTAACAAATGTACATTTTTAAGAAGCGAGTTGTAAGACTTTGGTTTTGGTGTTTCTCTGAAGAGGAGGGGCCATGTGATTATGAAAAGCCCGTCAGAATTGATATGAGAAGATAAAAATGAATGTAATAGATACTAGAAGGTAAAGGTGAATGTAGCCATTTGAACTCTATAGCATTTCTCTGTTGAGTAAGATTGTTCATGAACTGATCGCATTTTAAGTCCTGTTTATCCTGCTGCAACTTCAGCGAGCACAGTAATATAAACCTATGCTACTATAAATATAGCAAGAATTGTCAGTTATAACAATTAGGAAAACGTTAGCATTTACTCTCTGGATTTAATATTGGGATGGCTAGTTAAATAAGTACAGAAGTGGTGTTCCCCAGGGCTCGGTGTTGGGGCCAGTCTTGTTTAGTATCTTTATCAGTGACCTGGATGAGGGGATCGAGTGCACCCTCAGTAAGTTTGCAGACAACATCAAGTTGGGTGGGAGTGTTGATCTGTTTGAGGGCAGGAAGGCTCTACAGAGGGAACTGGACAGGCTGGATCGATGGGCCGAGGCCAACTGTATGAGGTTTAACAAGGCCAAGTGCCGGGTCCTGCAGTTGGGTCAAAACAACCCCATGCAATGCTACAGGCTTGGGGAAGAGTGGCTGGAGAGCTGCCCGGTGGAAAAGGACCTGGGGTTGCTAGCTGACAGCCGGCTGAATACGAGCCAGCAGTGTGCCCAGGTGGCCAAGAAGGCCAACGGCATCCTGGCTTGTATCAGAAATAGCGTGGCCAGTAGGACTAAGGAAGTGACCGTCCCCTTGTATTCATAGAATCATTAAGGTTGGAAAGGACCTCTAAGATCACCAAGTCCAACCGTCAACCCAACACCACCATGCCTCCTAATCCATGTCCCGAAATGCCGCATCTACACGTTTTTTGAACGCTTCAGGGATGGTGACTCCACCACCTCTCTGGGCAGCCTGTTCCAATGCCTGACCATTCTTTCAGTAAAGAAATTTCTTGTAATATCCAATCTAAACCTCCCCTGAGGGAGCTTGAGGCCATTTCCTCTCATGCTATTGCTTGTTACTTGGGAGAAGAGACCGACCCCCACCTCACTACAACCTCCTTTCAGGTAGTTGTAGAGAGCGATAAGGTCTCCCCTCAGCCTCCTCTTCTTCTTCTTCTACTTAGCACTGGTGAGGCCATACCTCAAATATTGTATTCAGTTTTGGGCCCTCGCTACAGGAAGGACACTGAGGTGCTGGACCGTGTCCAAAGAAGGGCAACGAATCTGGTGAAGGGTCTGGAGCACAAGTCTTATGAGGAGCAGCTGAGGGAACCAGGGTTGTTTAGTCTGGAGAAGAGGAGGCTGAGGGGAGACCTTATCGCTCTCTACAACTACCTGAAAGGAGGTTGTAGTGAGGTGGGGGTCGGTCTCTTCTCCCAAGTAACAAGCAATAGCATGAGAGGAAATGGCCTCAAGCTCCCTCAGGGGAGGTTTAGATTGGATATTACAAGAAATTTCTTTACTGAAAGAATGGTCAGGCATTGGAACAGGCTGCCCAGAGAGGTGGTGGAGTCACCATCCCTGAAGCGTTCAAAAAACGTGTAGATGCGGCATTTCGGGACATGGATTAGGAGGCATGGTGGTGTTGGGTTGACGGTTGGACTTGGTGATCTTAGAGGTCCTTTCCAACCTTAATGATTTTATGATTCTGTGAAATAAAACTGTAGATTTAAAAATGAAGTACATTAATATAAAAATAAGAAAGAGAGTAGTTGGTAATTTCTAAGACTTAAAACATAGAGACATGCTTTGAGTTAGAGGTCCTTTATTTCCTTATATTATTTCAGGCCAGTTATTGTGTCATATCTGCCAAAGGTGGCAGAGTTAGATTTAAAATGCTGGCATAAAACCAAAGTTGTGTTTTGCTGGGAAGACTGTAATGGAGTTTCTTGATACATAGGAGATATCCGAGTTCTTGTTTAATCTCCTTGTTTTCTCCTTAGTATCAAATAATATCCTTTGTGAATTATTTCTTCTTGCTATCATTGTAGGCTTTCTCTCATTAAATCTGAGATATCCTGTCTGCCAAAGCACACAAAGCTAAAATGATACTTATTAATGATAGATAATGGGGGAAGGAGGAGGGAGAGAGAAAAATCTTTCATATTGTTCCAAATGTTTTGTTTATGCAATATCACAGAGCATTAAATGATACTGGAAGTACAACATCACACTGTATTATTTAAGAAGAAATCGCTTCTCATCTCTTTTAATAATAATTCATCATGAAAATGCAAAAAACCTCCAAACAACTCCTTGTTTGCAGCTTTTCATTTTGACCATGAAAAATACACTGTTCATTCACTGCTACAGTTGGTTGCATTGCCTTTGTGTTCCCATGCATTTGCATGGAAATGTGAAAGAAAAACCTGGATTTTCTTTTGGTTAAAACAAAACTTCCCTAGCTGGATGGGAAGCATTATATGTTGAAATGCTTCCCACATGCCTGATTCTGATAAAGCAGATTGCTTCTGTTTCAAAGCTAGTATTTTGTCACAGTTATGAAATCCTTGTATTACACTGAATAATCCAGATTTACTGTAGTTCTGCTTGTTACTGTTGGAGAAGCTGATGCTGATTATATGTGAAACAAGTCATTCATTGTCTTTTTTGTCAGGTAGTAATCCCAAATTAAATCTGGTTAAATCTGGTCTAGAAAATATTGCTAAGAAATGACATTTGTTGCATTCTTCAATACAGCACAGGGAAAAAAGCCAATACATGATTTCAATAAAAATAGTTCTTCTATGTGTTTTAACTCTATAAAGGTTCCCCCAAATCTTTATAGGCAAAGCGTTAAGTCTTCTGCTTCTGGCAAGACTGTTCCCTTCCACTTATTTTATTTTACGTTGAAATGACCTGGAATGCAATATTTGAACCTGTTTTCAGCTTCTCATAAAATTAACTTACGATTTATGCAAGCATAAACTCCTTGGAACATTTTTTCCAGGACAAGTCCCCCTTTATCTAAGCCTCAAAATATTTGCAGAATTTCAGAGGCTTAGAACATCAGATTTCTTGAAAGGATGTGCCAGGGTTTCTTCACCATTTTTAATTAAACTTGCGTTTTCCTGAAACTTTGAAGACTTTGTACTTTCATCAGAAGCTTGGGCCCCTTACAGTCTGCTGTGTTGTTTCTATAACCAACAATGTAGAGCCTATGTGATTCCAACCTGTGTGAACAATAGTGCTATTGCTACGGTGCTGTTTGAACTTTATTGCCTTGGCTGTGCCCGTACAGATGATTTTATGACCATTCACAACAGTTTGTGCATGTTTACCCAGCTGTGCTTTATTTAAGTAAGAAAAAAATGTAATCTGCAAAGAATCTTGACAGCTGTGGTTCATGTAGTACGGAGAACTTGCTGAGGGTAGCTCCTTAGGTAATGAATGATCATGGATAAGTGTCATATATATATGACAGTGTTTGTTATTACTGCCTTTTGATTGCTTTATTGGCATCAGGAGACCAGCTAGGGATGTTAGGGGGTGTAGTCTTGATGTTATTGGCACAGAGAACCCTGGGAAGCTTCCAACAGTTGTTAAGTAGAAATTTAATCTATTTTAAAGTCCTTTCCAGCCTAATTTCTACCCAGAGATTCGTGTGAGAGAGGCAAGTAACATCCTGCAGTGGTTACATAAAATAAGCTGATTCTGTTTACCATTTGTATTTATATGATTCAGCAGTGTTTAAGTATAGAGAACAGTGTCCTATACTTTTTCTTTTCTATAAACAAGTCTGACTGCAGCTAATGTTTAGACCAAGATTTGCCATGCACCTTTTAAGTAAAAAGTAACCAAAATGGGAAGATACCAGTGTCTAGGCAGCTTTTTTTTTGAATGCTCTGTTTATAGTAACACTTAAACTTTATAAAAATAACCATGTGCAAAATCTTCCTTTTGTATGGGAGTTAGCTTCATTTTAGAAGTCCAAGTACTGTGCATGTACTTGGGTTTCCACCTGCCTACAGTTTTATTTCTGGGAGATTACAAAGCTTTTCCCTATTTTCTTCCTACTCTTGAAATGAACCGTTTCTTCTGGTAGTAATGAAGCAGGCTGCAAAAATGACTTGTAAAGGAGTTAGGAGCACAGCGTATGGCAGGTTTTCTGCAAAGGCAGAACTGCCCAGTCCAGCACTTCTTATGAAAATAGGTAAAATTTTTGAGGGAGGGATTCTAAAAAAGACAGTCTTTTGGAGTGGGGGAGAATGAATGTAGAGTAATAACAGGTATTTCAGCTTTTGCTTGGTCTTTGTCTGTAAAATTGGGTCTCTCTGCTCTTTGGTTGTTTGCATTTCATTCTGAATTGCTTACTTCCCAAATCTGAAAAATGTAAGCAGAGTTTCCAACCCACTTTTGCTTTTTCTTCAATGGCAGTGAAACTTATCATTCCTTGGGTTGAGGTCCAGAAGCTGGAAAGAACCTCCAACGTCTTCATGACCGACACGGTCCGTGTCACCACTCCAAATAAAGAGCGCGACTTCTCCACGTTCCTCAATATCGCTGAGGCTTTCAGGATCATGGAGCAATTGGCAGATGTGACGCTCCGAAGGCTACTGGATAATGAGATCTTTGAACTGGATCCAGGCCTACAGGATCCTACTCAGATTACCAAGAGGTAAAAAGCTAAATTGTTCTCCCTTGCAGTGGGCTTCATGGTTTGCTTTGTTAGCTGGGTAAGATTTCAAAGGTTTACTTGATTGGGCAAAAAAGAGATCTTATGATGTACTATGGTGTATCAAATAGGTGCATTTTAACTTGTGTGCCAGATACTTTTTTCCATTTTATATTCTTCCCTTAAACATCACGGTGGTCTTTTGTTTGTTTGTTTTAAAAGTACCATTCCCCGTAGAAGGATAGGTTGCAGCAAGGGATATTTTCCATCTTCCCTGAAGAGCAACTTTATTTTGTTTATAATTTTCACAATGTGTAGGCTTTCCCAGTGCCATCAATTCTGTAGAATTATTGCTTTTGATCATATCTAAAACATGGAATTTCCCACTAGCGTGATTGCCATAGCCGCCTTAGCAAGCAGTTACAGGACTTAAAAAACCCACAGGCTGTTGCAACAGATTAATGTTATTGTCAGCTCTACCCCATGCATCCCTGAGATGCATCTCTGCATTCCTCTCCCACTACAGAAATGCATTGGGTTCTCAGGGATAAGATTGATAACTATTTCTCTGCCAGCAGCACAACAGACATCTCTGTGTTTTATTTGTTGCTGTGGGAAAGGGGAAGGGAAACTGCCCAGAGGAATTTTAGGTGGGCAGGATGGAATAGCCCAAACTGGAATTTGCCTGGGGTGTCAGGGTTAAGGTGCTGGTTTAAAATACTTCTTTTCTGAATGGGGTGTGAGTGGAGTGCGTATCCCCTTCTGAATCATACCCTCTCCTGCTTTTCCTTCCTCTCCCTCTGCCAGAGGTATGAAGGGAATGACTCAGGTATTGCTTCCTGGCTAAAACATAAGGAATGCGTGGTATCCTCTCCCAAAAAATAGACACACGTCCAGCAGCAATTTTATTGTTTCTGAGGGTCATTTTTGCAGTGGTGTTGGGTCTACATCTTGGCTAAACACTTCTGCAAAGTTTCATAATGGAGTTTAAAACAATAAAATGCCCTTTCTCTGCAATTTCCTATGTACAGACGCTAAGGAAAATCACTGACACCAGGATTTCATCGATGATATCATCAAGGAATTCATTTGGGGTGATACAGCGGTGAGCAGCCACGAACATCTTTGCAGGCTTTTTTTCATAGCCAGGGTTCCTTTAAGATGTTGTTAACATTGTAGGCTTTTGGCCCAAGAAAGGTAGGGTATGTACTTTGACTAATGTAGGATATGGCTTTGAGCGCTGGATTATATCTAAGTCCCCTTCCGTGCTTTACAATTCCACCCTCCTCCTGCTTTTGGACTGAAAAGTTAGATGCAGGAAGCAAGGAAAGTAAATCCAGAGGAGAGTAACAAAAAACTGGGGGGAGATATTTTCAGCATCTACTGATTTTTAACTCATCACTGTCACTTCCCAAAAGTCTTTGGATCAGGGGTATTGACTGAATGGAAAACTACAAAGAAACTAAAATTATTGTTGCAAAGAAAAGTATAAGCTTAGTAATATGCTGTAATAAGGAGGTTATCAGGGTATCAACCTCTAAGTACCTTGTGGCATTTTTGAAAAGTAGTATGTTTATTAGCAAACAAGCAACAGAAACCATCCCACACATTTATGCAAACAGGTTTTTTCCTCTCCTTCCCTCCGACTTAAAAAAAAAAAAGGCGGGGGGGTTAGGCAGAGGAGAAGGAAGGATAAAAATATATTTACTGGAGAGTTCCTGGGCAAGTTGTTCCCTAACCTGTGCTGATGTTGATATGCTGTAACTTGAGATGGCAGAAAGGAAAACATGGAAACATGGAAGATGCTAAAATCCCATTTCCTCTGCATGAATTAGGTAGTGGTTGGATAAGCTGCTGTTTCTGGCGCCCTTTGTCACAATTCAGCAACCGCTTTGATGTAACATGATTAAGCAAGACTGTGGTTTGAATAGTGGATAAACTGGTTTTTAATGCTAACATGTTTTTGGGGGGGTGAACTTTCTTGGTGTGTGAAGTTTTTGTTGCTGCTTTTTTTCCTGAAGCCATTGTAGTACTACAAGAACAACTGTTTTTCACTTGACATTTTTCCCCTAATAATTGTCTTTGTTAATTCTTGTGCATGATTTGGAAGCAAATTGTAGTGTATCAAAATGAAAGCAGTCATCCACACATCATTAAAACTATTCCAGCTGTGTCAAATGAATGAAGTTGCTGTAGATTTCTTTTGTTAGGCTTTCTTTTGCAAGAGGCTCATCTCAATATCTTTATTTTTTTACAATGCATTTTTAATGTCATCATGGTCTATATATTCTACATTCTGAAAACCAGAAACCTTTGGTGCTATTCCTGAGGATCTTGGGATCACCCTGCTGAGCAGTGGGGGCTCGGGTCTCAGAGAGGCTGTGGGATTAGGTTCACAGTCTGTGACACAAATTATATCATGGCCAGAGTCAAACAAGTTAATATACAGGTTTCCATGCTGCTTAATGAGAGGATAAGGCTCGGAGCAGTGGATTACAAAGGGATTAATGGCAATTAAGTTAATTGCCATAAAAAGCAAAGTAAAGCAGAGGTGTTTGATAACTACAAATGCCATTTCTTGCAGATGTATTTATGTGCCATACAATTTTACTGGAACATACGGTAACTTTTTTCTTTTTTAATAGGAAGGTTGCTAAAAATCTCTGGTATAGGTTTCTTGTACTTCTTATTTCCATCTCTTTCAGGATGCAAGAATATCCATTGCATTCCTCAAATGTAGCAAAGAAATTGGCCAGAGAACACAAGATTTAAAGACTTTAGTGCTGGTGTCAGTAAGGTTTCAAAAGTATGATACATTTCTCCAGGCTCTAACCACCTCGGTTTCTTTTCTTCATGTCTAACTGTGAATTGCCAATGAGGATGGCTTTGCTTCATATGAAGGCAGAGAAGGTTTTTAACACTGATCTAAGCTGAATGGAAACTGTTTGAAGTGTCTTGAATCATAAATGTCACTTCAGTCCGTATTAATTCCTTCAGAGGGGGAATCCTAGAATGCCGTAAACCTTGTGCAACAAGGAGGATGTGACTAGAAAGAACCTTCTTTTACTGCATCTGCCCAGCAAAAGGCAGGGTTTGGATTATCTCTGTGTGTCACTTGTGACAGATGATTGCCTAATCTGTTTTTAAGGATTTTCAGTAACGGAAATATCAGGATCCATACCAGTACTTCACTGTCCTATCATTGAAAAGTCTTTCTGAAGTCTAACTTGAATCTTTCATGCTGCTTTTTGAGTCTGTTACTTCTTGACCTACCCAGTACTATTGAATAGATCAGATGCTCTTTCTTTGGAGCAATCGTTTGTGTATTTGGAGGTTGGTATGCATCTACTTTCTCTTTTCTTCTTTAAACTGCACTGCCCTAGTTCAGTCAGGATTTTCTTATCAGTCCTGGTTTTGGCCTTTCTGGTTGCTCTTCTCTGGACATGCATCACATCCTATGTGGCTTCAGGCCTGGGGTGGTGGGATACAGGATTGTCCCCAACACCTCGCCGGTGCTGACCAGGGTAGGAGCAGCATGACCATCTGTCTGCTGCTGTACTCCAGGACTGCTGTGCTGCATTTTGGTGGCCATGCACTTCTGCAGCCCAGCACGGTGCTCCCCTTCCTCCTGTGAATGTGAGGCTGTTGGCTCACGTTCAACTTGTGATCCCATGTAATCCCTAGGTCTTTTCTTTTTGCTGAACGGCTGTCGATGGACTTGATCTCTATGCTGCATTCGTGCAGCTTATGATGGACAGCTGCAAATACTTGTAATGCTTTTTTTCCATACCATCCCGTAAGTTTATGAATATCAGTCTGAATCTGATCCTGTTCTTCTGCTCATTAGCTTCTACCAGCCTCATGTCATGTGCTAGTTTAATAACAACAATCTCTTGATCCTCGTGCAGATGGCTGATGAAGATGTTGAACAGAAGCTAGTACAGGACAGACCCCAAGGAGGTCCTCTCGATACAGCCTTCCAATTTACCAAGGAGCCTTTGAGGGCTGCTTTTTGGGGTACTCTTTTTCAGCTGGCTTTGTACAACAGCTTTTCACTTTAGTCCAGTTTTATTAGTTCCCATGTGAGAAAATATCAAGATTTCATAAAGTCTGGCTAAGATATCCATTGCATCTCCTCCACCTACAAGTCCAGTGTTCCTGCTACGTAAGGGGATTATGTTGGGTTTACATTTGTCCTTACAAGTCTGTATTAGCTCTTCTCAGATAAATTCTCCTGGCCTGCTTATGAGAAACCTTTCTTGCCACGCGAATTTAACAGTTCTTCCAATAAACAAGTCATGTATCACTGGATGTGTTATTTCCAAAATCTATAACTTTCTGGAGTCTGAATAGCAAGAAGAGTCTAGTAATCGGTCTCTAAAAGCAAGAGGTCAACCAGCCTGTTTAGATTTTAGATAGGCAGCAAATGACTCAGCAGAGCTAAAATCTTGCCAAGCTGACTTCTGTTAGATTTAAAGCAGAGAAAAACATTTGACAGTGAGGACATAATTTTGAGTGTCCTGATACTTTTAGGCATTTTGTGTCTTGTGTGTTATTTCCTTTAATTTAAAACTCTTGGAAGGTAACGTAGGGGTCACACACAAGGAGTTATCACAGTTCAGACTTGCCGTTCACTTTGAAGTGCTGGGGTTGGAGGCAGTCCAGGATCCTGTAATGTGCAAGTTGGGAACTGTGCTTGGAAAGAATTGCTGAGTTTTCTGAAAAGTAGGGAACAAGGCAATTGCATCTTCTTGCCTTTTATTCTACTGATGCATGTGCAAACACTCAGTAAACATTAGTTTTACATAACGATAGCATTCCTTCTTTTTCTTAGGTACAGCTTAGTACTCTGCATTTGCTTAAAAATCAAACCACCATGGAAATTGTTAAGCTACAGAAGAAAATTTAAAACAGATTGGGCCTTAGGTAGAAAGGTTGTGTTTCTGTTCAGCATTAGAGGTATTGTGAAACTCAGAATGGAAGCTGTGGGACCTGGGCTGGTCGCCGCATCTTTAACATGTTTAAACAATTGCCTGTCTTGTTTTAGGAGCTAATTTCATTTGTGGGTTTTTTTGGAAGAGTTATAGGGTTTGGGTTTTTTTAGCCAGCTCTAATTTTGTTTGGCTCTATTTATGAAGGGAAGCTATTGCTTTAAGCCCTAGAATTTGCCTGCCTAACAGGAAATATTTTCACGGTGTGCCGCTTTGTAATAAGGCCCCTTATTTGAGCCCACAGTGGTAGGTGCTGACAGCATTTCGTCCCCGTGCTACCATTTTTCTTTCCAGGATCCCTCCCGCCAGCAGGCTGGCCCCTGTTTCGGCACTTGTCTCTGGGGCAGCTCTGGCTGCGGTGTGGTCTCTGCGGTGGCCCTGCCCGACCCCGTGTTGTGAGTCATGGGGGACAGGCAGTTCCAGGGATGTTGGGGTTGGCAGCCTTCCCCTGGTACGGGGTGAGGGGGCTGGACACAGTGCTTGGTGAATTTACTTAGTTCCAGATACAGGAAATGTCATTCTTCAGCTTAAAAACCTGTGGCTTCTTGTCTGAAAGGCTCCACACCTGGAGCCTGCAGCCCCAAGAGATGCAGCAAAATCCTGAAGACTCAGAAACTGCAGATTTTGGAGCATTAGAAACAGTCATCTCTTAAATAACAGACAATCTCTGCCTCAACAGAGGTCCCACTCTTCTGTATAATGCTTCTTTTCACATAAAAGTATAGAAATTTTCACAACCGAGTAGATCCAGGGAGGGTCTTACCTTCTCAGCACAATAGCAGGAGAGCACAGCTCTACCCGGACCTGACTGCAGATGCTATCAGCAGCATTCATCTGTGCTGTGCAGAAATGGAAAATATTTTAGTGGTGAGTTAACTAGAAGGCATATCCTGATCCAGCTTTGTCACAATAGCAGATCGCTGTGGGCACTTATCAGAGTTGCTCTTACTGTGGAATTTTAACTCGGGAGCAAACTTTTTGTCTTCCTTCACAAAGAACGTTTCTCTTTGTTCTTTGTGAAAAAACAGGAGACAATTTGTCTGTTTTCCTTGGATAATCTTATTAAGAAAGATAAGGCTTGAGAAGGAAACAGCAGCTGAACACTGGTCAAGCGCATTCTGTCTTTTCTGTTGGTCACAGATACAGATCCAGCCTTGTCAGGTCTCGGTTTGTTCTCTAGTCTTCCTCCCTGTTTCACATGGCTTCAGTTTTCTCTATGGATTAAACCCACACAATTGATTTAATTACTGAAGCAGAGGCTTCATCTGTCTCAACTTATTTTTAAACATCAGGGCTGGGGTAGGGGGAAGGTGTCTGCAGAAGAGGAGGGTGAAGGAAGGAACGGAGAGGGGATTTACAGCACCAAGGTACCACTCCCTGTTATGCTTCAGCCCACGCTTCAAATTCTTTCAATGGAACAAAGTCAAGTTTTTTATTTTTTTTTTTCTTTCCCCTAAGGTGAATCATGTTTGGAAAAATTTACTTGTAGTAAAGAAAATGATACAATTTAAGCCCTAATATTTCTGAAGCTGCTGTTGGTAAGCTAATAGCCGTGGCCTGTTTATAATGTAATTGCATAGCTCTCTAAATTACTGCAGACTTCTTCATTAAAAAAGGAGAAAAAAAAATCCCCAAAGCCAAGTCTGTATAACCATAGCTCAGTAATGAAAGCTTAATTTATTTAAACTTTTCCTCTCCACATAAATGTGGATGGGTGACTGGAAGGAAGCCAAGTCCAAACTGAATGTCGCTGGTGCTGTTATTCCCAGCTGAGTCTGTAAGTGACCTGAAACTGTTCTGCATTTTGCAACTGTTCTGAGGGCTCTCAGAGGCTGATACCTCTGCAAGTCAAGGATGCAAAGATGTAAATGCCACCATCATTAACTCTTTTAATACTGACCACTTTGAAAGTACTCATCGAGCAAATGCATTACTTTTGGGTGCAGGGGCAAATCCTTGGGGTGATGTTGGTAATGCTACTGGGAGGGGAAACAAGGAAGATAAAGCTAATCCCTGTTGCTCTACTTACATCAGATGAAAGATTTAGTTATCTCCTGGGCATTGAAACCTGTAACTCTTTGAGACTGGAAAGCAGTACAGCAGCCACAGAAAATGCGTGATTAAACAATAATTAAAGAAAAACCCAACAAACCAGCTGATTTAAATCAGTGTCCTTTCCTTTCCTCCTCGCCACAGTAGTTGCTTTTGATCTTACTGTTAAACAAGCAAGTGTTGATAATGATTCCTTTCTGTATTTTAAAGTTGGTCTTTTATCCATCTGTTCACATAGGCAGTGAATATTGCTGTGCACGGTGCTTTTATCCTGTATCCCTCATTCTTGGTGAGGCTAACAAGAAAATGAACCTTGTGCTGGATGTCCTGACTTTTGGGGTCTTGTGATTCGCTCTTACTGCTTTCTCTTAAGGGATCTTGAAGCCAGAGCGCAGAATGAATTCTTTCGGGCCTTCTTCAGATTGCCCAGGAAGGAGAAGCTGCATGAAGTTGTAGACTGTTCTCTCTGGACGCCGTTTAGTCGCTGTCACACAGCGGGAAGGATGTATACTTCAGACAGTTATATCTGTTTTGCCAGCAAAGAAAATGGCTGCTGCAATGTTATCATCCCACTTAGAGAGGTAGAGTTGTTTGTTTGTTTGATTTCGAATCTCTGTCTCCCTTTTTCTGCTGTAAGCATCCACTGTCACTTGACTTATCTGCAAACTATCATTTGATGAAAAAGAGTAGGATATTTGTGTGTATCGTACCTACAGGATTGTTGTAAAGCTTGTTCTGGAACTCATTAGGACATGAGTTCCTAAAAATCTGGGTGATTCAACATGATCCTCAAAGTGAAGTATGGACAGGTAATGCAGCAGGACAGAGTACTGCAAAACCAGAGTCTGATCGGTCCAAGCCTTGGACAGTGCTCCCCTCCCAGTCCCACAAACACATACATCCAGCTTGGTGTTGGTGGAGACTTCAGCTCGGACCCATTCTAGCAATATAAAAGCATCCTTCCCTGAGGTCAACACTTAACAGTGTTGAAGTTCTCCCTCCATAGACAAACTCTAGCAAACTTGTGGATACTTTGCAAACCTGTGGGGCAGAGAGAAAAAGGGGATGTTCTGGAAGCAGTGACGAGCTGCCACATTTCCATGAAATCAGAGACTTATTTAAATGGAATGGATGCTGCACGGGAAGGTGGTGGGAGTAGAAGAGGAGAGGGAAGCTGTCAGCAAACACCTGCCTGATCTGCTGTGGGTACAAGGCTGTTACAATCTTTTAATTAAAGCTTTCCTTTCATCCTCGACTAATAACAGTAACATTGAAATATCCTAACTGTAGCAACTTACCTTCCACTGTTACAGAAATAGAAAACAATAAGAGAACAGTGTTATATACTTAATCAGAAACAACAAAACAACTGTTTTCTGCTGTCCTCAGGAGAGTGAAAATAAATTTTCTCCTCCATCCTGCAGAATTTGATCAAGTTGATCCTTTTCTAAATCTTGTTTTAATCATCACTCCCCTTTTTTTCTTTCTTCTCCGTCCACTATCCAGAAGTGGGCCTCAAAGTCATTTAAAAAAAGAAAAAAAAGTAGCTGGGATACTTTTTGGTGTCTGCTTTGAGCTTCTAAGGAGACCATAAACTTCAGGTGGTAGGATGTGTCTGATCAAGAAAAGCCAATATGAATAACCATATTTAAAGCATGTGTGTAAATGAATGCTGTGTTTACACATTTTGGTACATGTAGAATATTTGAAGATGTTTCTGTGGGTGTGGTGCATAATGTGTTTTCTATAATGTTTCTGGAAAAGGTAATCAGTATAGAGAAGATGGAGGACACGAGCCTTCTCCCTAATCCCATCATTGTTAGCATAAGGAGCAAGATGGCCTTTCAGTTCATAGAGCTGAAGGACCGGGATACTTTGGTGGAGAACCTGCTTGAGAGGCTAAAAGAAGTGAACTCCAGCAACCCGGTGCACTGTAACAACTTGCAAAATAAGAACCAGGTACTGAACTTTTGGGGGTTTTGAGGTTATGAATTCAATGTGTTTATCCATTGGTCCATTGTCCTGACTTCTTCGGGGGGCTGATCTTGGGCCAGTGCTGTCTGATGCCTTCTTTAATGACCTGCCTGATGGGATGGAGCACACCTGCAGCATGGTTGCAATTGACACGCTGGGAGGAGCAGTGAATGTGCTGGGGGACGGGGCTGCCCTTCACAGAGACCTCAGCGATCTGGCAGAATGGGCTGACAGAGAGCTCATGAAGTTCAACAAAAGCTAATGCGAAGCCTGGCAGAGTAACCCTATGCAACAGAAAGGTCTCGGCGCTGGCTGGCTGGAGAGCAGCCATGTGGAAAAGGCAGGGGAGTCATGGTGGACAACAGGTTGAGCTTATAGGTCAGCAGTGTGCTCTTACAGTAAAGAGGGCAAACAGCATATGGGGTTGTACTAGCAGGACTGTAACCAACAGGTCAAGGGATGTTACTATTCCCTTTTACTCAGCGCTTCTGAGGTTGAGCAGGAGTACTGTGTCCAGTTTTGGCTCTACTCCACCACACAAGAAAAGCATTGACAAATTGAGTAAGTCTAGTGGAGGGCCACAAGATGGTTAGGGGCTGGAGCACATGCTTTATGAGGAGAGGTTGAGGGAACAAGGCTTGTTCAGCCTGTCTTCTACTAGCTAATGAGGAGTTACAGAGAAGATGGAGCCAGATTCTTCTTGGAGGTGCCAGCTAAAACACAGGCAGCAACAGTCACAAGTTGCAGCAAGGGAAGATCCAAATAGATAAAAACAGAAAGATCTCCCCTCAAGGGTGAGCAGAGCTGGACCAGGCTGCCCAGAGAGGCTGTGGACTCCCCTTCCTTGGAGCCACTCAACTCAACTGGTCACAGCCCCCAGCACCCTGGTCTGAGGAGCCCTATTTTGATCAGGGGATTGAAAAAGATGATCCCCTCCAACTTAGATTGTTCTTTGATTCTGTTTTTCAAATCCTAACCAAAGTAGATTGTTTGGTAGCTTGTCATCAAGGACACTTAGAATTTACTAACAACTTCTGTTTTAAAGTAACAACCCGTTTTCTGACATACAAACGATGATAATTTGAATAAAGTTTTAAGTAAGGCCTTTCCTCCTGAAAGGTGTGAAATGTTTTGATGCAAAAGGCAAAGGCTAACCCAGCTCTGTGTCTTGAAGACAGTTGAGGATGTAGTTCTTAGCCTCTTCTTGGTCGTTACCACTTTGATTCTGCATTGCAGAACAGTCCTGCCTTTGGATCCACATGCATGCTCAGGGATGGTGAGCCTGCAGGCCTGGGAACAGAGGCTTCACAAAGCAAGGAGAGAAGCGAATGTGGAAAGGAGAGCAGTTATTTGCTCAATGCAGAAGCACTAAGGTCGGACTTTCATCAGTCAGGAACCGCAGGCCTTGATTTTGGAAAGGTATATAAAATTTGGGGGAAGTTGTAAGAGGGTTTTTTTTTTAAAAAAAAGCTGGGGTGACATTCAAACAGATATTCATTTTTAGTAAAATGAACTCTGCATCGGCTGGAGAAGTTCGATATGGGATAACAGCTTTTCTGTTTGCTTGGAGTTTTTTCTTCTCCCCCACCCCCCCATTTCTTTCTGGTGAATACTCATAATTTTTCTCCCTCTCTGATCAGTTCTGCTCTCCCCCTGTGTGGTGAACTCCATAAGAAAATGGGGAAGGTTGTTGTCCTTAGAGCAGACTTCCCGTATCCATTGGTAATGAAATACCTTGTGGAATTTCTAATATGTAAAACGTTTCTGTTTACCAGTTCTCACGTGCACACAATTTGTTCTTTTAAAATATATCTTCTTGTTCCCAGTCTAGGGAGCAAATCAAGGAGAGTCTGTGGGATGACCATTTTGTAGAATACGGCAGAACCGTGTGCATGTTTCGCACAGAGAAGATTAGAAAACTGGTTGCAATGGGAATCCCTGAATCCTTAAGAGGCAAACTCTGGCTGCTTTTCTCAGGTGAGCACTCTTAGAAATGTTGGCTGTAGCATCATCTGATTCTGACCGTGGCAAAAACATTTAGGCAAGAAATCTCCCAAGGGCAATTAAATGTCCTTTACATGGAGCTTATGATAGTGCTTACAGAAGAGGGATGATCAGCTACTGAACTAATAAGTGCAAGGAAGTACCTAGGTAGATGTGTAAAAATTTTATTTCTGGATAATATGACATGACATGCAGAAGAATTGGAAAAACATCTGCTTTATCTGTGTAATTTAAAATTAACGTCATGTTTTCATAAAATAAGGTTTGTCTTCAAGCAACAATTAGATTGTAGCATAAATATTGATTTAACCCTAGACAAATCAAATTATTGCAAAATAATGACATCTTGAAGTCAGTAGTCCTACTCCTGCATCTTGCTGAATGTTGGCAGGGGTAATAGAAACTGGAGATGGAAAAAACAACTTGTTTCATCCTCAGATCTGGAAGAGCCAGAATGTGCTTACAATATGATCTCAAGTTTAGTCCTTAATCCAGTATATGACATGTTCAAACATTTGTAAAAAGTATTCTGTCATGTGGAGCTTTTCCTCCTTGGAGGGTGTGAATAGCGCCTGAGTACATTTCTCCCAGTAATACTTTCTGCTGGGGAAGTTTTCTGCTTGATGTCGATATTAAGGTGTTTTGAATGGTGTTGTGTCATATAAGCTTTGCTAATACTGATTCTGTTTTCAAGACACGTATTATGCTAGGACTTTATTTCTTTTAGGTCTGGAGATTCCATTAAATTCACGGACCCTGGGGAAAACCATCTTGTCTACATCCTTTCGAGCAGTAATACCCACAACACAAAGTTTAGTGTCATCCTAATCCACTTGTGTCTTCCTCTTTCTCTCTCCCTGCTGCCTTCAGACGCTGTGACGGATCTCGCCTCGCATCCCGGTTACTACGTACATTTGGTGGAGGCGTCCATGGGCAAGTGCTGCATGGCGACGGAGGAGATCGAGCGTGACCTCCACCGCTCGCTGCCTGAGCACCCCGCCTTCCAGAGCGAGACGGGGATAGCCGCCCTGAGAAGGGTGCTCACAGCGTACGCACACAGGAACCCCAAAATAGGATACTGCCAGGTGAAAACCCCCCAGCGGAGTAACGCTGTTTTTTTTCCTCCTTCTGCTCTCTCAGTTTTATCATTCCCTTGGGAGTATTTTTAATGGTGGTTTTTATAAATGTCTTTTTAGTTATGAAAAATACATAATTTTAGATGTTAAATGTCATTCACTCTGGAAAACAAGTGCATAGGCTGGTACCCTGGCTTAACAAAAGTCTTCCCTCAGCATTCTGCAAGTTGCATTTAGAGTTAAAGGAGGGAAAAAATGTTTCTGATACTTCCGTTCGAAAGAGCGTTTCTTACCCAATACTTGGAGACAGTGCAAAGTAAACTGGCCTGCAAAGATGAGATTCATGTAGAGCACTGGGACAGAGGTTTAATGAACTAAAGTTCTGCTCCTTTCTTCCAAAACTGATGACAAATTATGAAGTACTTTACACAGCTGGCCAGCTAAAATAATAACTTTACCTTCCGTGCAACTCCCTGAATTCTGATAATCATCAGACCGGTTCCAGATCTGTTATCTTCTTTTGAAATACAAACACAGGGAGGTGGGGAAAGCATCCCCAAAACATCTTGTACTATCAGTTATGTGCGTTGCATCTGGGCAAATCCAGTACTGTGCTTTTCTCCATTGTTTCCTATTGCTCTTAAGAAAAGCAGTCTGAAAAACTTGTTACGCCTTTGGGTTGCAATTACGTATTCACTGTCTATTACCTTTCTCTTGATGTTTTGTTTTAGTTGTTTACATCATGTTAGGCTAGTTTTCTTTCTTTAAAAACACCCACAATTTACCTTTGTCAGTAGGATTTGCTGTCACTAACAAACCCTATTTTCTTCTCTGCCCTTGTAAGTCTATGAATATTTTGACCTCTGTGTTGCTGTTGTATGCCAAAGAGGAAGAAGCCTTTTGGCTGCTGGTTGCTGTGTGTGAACGAATGCTGCCGGATTACTTCAATCACCGAGTGATAGGTGAGCTCGTGTCTCTCTTCTTGCTAACTGGGAAGGGGCAGCCGAATGGCACTGAAGTAAAATGCTCAAGGTCTTCAGAGGTCCAGACCCCCTGGGTGAGGTGGTCTGTTGACTTGTGCAGTGTGCAGGGACAGCAGCGGAGGCTGCTCAGGGTCCAGCTAGGGTTGGTTTTGGTTTGAAGCATTTGAACTGCAAGAACTAAAAATATATGCTAAACTTTACAGTTGTCTTTTTCTTCCTGTTGGTCGGAAGGCGGTGGCAGCTTTGCCTGTTATGTAAGAATAGAAAGAGCTTGCGTGTCTTGGTTAGGAGTGTTCAGTATTTGAGGCTCAAGTTGTTTAAGATGAACCTAGGAAAGATCTGCTATGGTAGCTATTTCTGATCTGATGTGTCTGCATTGCCTGGCTGCTGGAGTAATACAGGCTTGCGTCTAAATTGGCTCTTGGTAATGAGAGATGATACAAAACCCTCTGAATGTGAGATGCTGCGTTAAGAAATAAGCCCAGTCCCTCTGCAGTGTGTGCCTTGTACTGCATGTGCTATGTCTCCTGTTCTTTGCAACGCAACTATTTTTAAGACTGCTGTGCAAATGTCTGCCTAACACACAGAAAAGAGGGGCTGAACAGCTTGATGCAGTAATTGCAGGTATGCATACAAGAAAAAGTATTTGTTCTTTGTGGTCACTGTACTTCCTCCTCTTACAGAAATGTTTGATAGCTTTTCCCTCTTTAATGCTAACCTTACTCTTTAGTTAGTGTCCGCCATTACACCGTCACCGTAGCAAAGGGAGGGATCAGGGTCACTTGTGAGGAGGTGTGGATAGGAGGAAATCACTGGCAGTAGTGGTTCTGGGAGCTAGAAATGGTGTTGGCACTCGTGTACTGCCTGGGGAGCAGGAGGAGATGTCTGAGATTTCTCATCTTTTGCTTGGAGGATGGGGTTGTCATACCTCCCTCCTGACACTGTGCTACTGCACTTATTGTCTTGTCACTGAACTGGCAGGCAAGGTAAGTTAAAGCAGAGTTATTCCAAAGTTAGCTGGATGCTTAGGGTGTTTTGTGGTGCTTTGAATGCCATTGGTATTTGCAACTAGTGGATTGGGCACTGTAGCTGTCCCACTTGTCAGAACTTTGGTTCTTGTCTCCAAATGTGACTTTAAACTGCCATCTCAATGACTTACTCCCACGTTTGTCTGCCTTCTTCCTTGATTAAAAAAGGAACACAGCTTTATCTGTCCTTGTGCATTTCTAGATATCATCAGCCTAGGGCCTGTCTTGAGTTACTGGTGACTTTGGTGCTTGCTGGGTTATTGCCCGTAAGTATCATTCTTCACGCCCCAGTAAACTTGAATAGTCCCATGTGGACAGCCATATCACTGCCCTAAGTTCTACTTAATTTTGGGTTTCTATCTTGCCCATCACTTGCCATGGCTACAGCCTACATTGTTTGACTGCTTATAGTCTTGGTTGTCCTGTCTCTCCATTTTCCTGTCCTCTGTATCTAAAGGAAAGGGTGAGTAGTGCAGTGACTCTAAAAGAGGTACTGCCATGGCTCACCGCAGTGCAAAGAGCCAGGGGCTTCAGCTCAGAAGTTCCCCTGCTCCCCCTAGTCGAACGGCAGCAGTGTAGTTTTGCAGCATGGTAGCTTCACTGAGCAGTTACTTCTGCAGCTTTGATTTACCCTAGACCTTCGCGTGGCCAAATTGATGCTGCTGATCTTCTCCACCCTGCTCCTCCCCTAGTTCCTGTTGCTTGAGTTAGTGTTCTTGGCTTCACATTTCAGTTGACCTTCTTTTTTGAGTCACAACCAGCTCTTGTCTAAACTTTGTATTGTTTCTTCCTGCAACACTTCCAAGACCCAACTTTTCCTCTTTGTCCACAGTGCCAACACTGTTGTCCAGATTTTGATCTATCTATAACTTTGGTGATCTGTGACCTTGGTACCTGTCACTGTGCTTTTCCTCTTCAGTGTCAGCCAGTAATCTCTACAGTAAAAACAGCTAGTGAATTAATGACCTTGCTTATAACAGGCCTTCTTAGCTCCATCTTTATGCCTTTTTTTTATGACATTCAAAATCTTTTATGTATTTATTTCTTTATAATTTTTGCTTTCAAAACTTAGGCAATTCAGTCCTACTCAACCTTTTTGTTTTTATCACAACCATCTCCCTCCTTGAGCCTCACCAGCTATGACCGCTCTGTCTTTTAACAAGCCTTTTCATCATTTCACTGCTTGCAAATGGGAAAAGCCTGCAGGCAGGGCTGGCACCCATTATCTCCTACTTCAGGAACTCCCTCTGTTCTTCTCCCTTCTGCTATGCACAGAGGAAATTATAAGCAGATAGCTGGAAGATAGAAACAAGTTGTACTTGGGACAAGAGTGGTGGCAAGGGCCATGCACATCCTATTCTCAAGTTAGCATGATTTTTCCATCCTCTCCATAAAACAGCAGGCCATCTCACCCCACTTCATCTGTTAGACTGTCATCATCTTGCTATTACAATTCTTGAAACAGTGAAAAACCTCACTTTATTTCTCTGATTTGCCTTTTCAGTCTTGGAGATGTCATTTAGTCTGCATCTTGGGTCATCATTTTTTAAATGGATACCCTGGTATTCTACCTCATTGTGGTTTCATGCTGTAATAAATTAGAGATTCAGTTGCTCAGATATCATGATTTCTAATGGAGCCTAATGAAAACGTGGGCATAAAAGTAACTTTGAATACACCTGCTTGACTTTTGTCTACAGTGACAACACTAAATTATAATATGATCTTCTGCAAAAGATCTGGGTAGCATTGCACATTCCTTTTAAACCTCTGCTTTTGCCAGTCTCTCCCATGCTGCCTCTGAGCCTGGAATGATCTTTTTATGTGTGTCTGCCTCTCTGTCTCTGGCTTCCTTCAAATTCCCCTAAAACCGGCTCTGGGGTTTTTTTGTCAATGTTAATTATGGCTACTAAATTGTTTGTATTAAGCTTGTTAAAAAAGCAAACAAAAACCTGCCCTCTGCCAAGTAACCCCAGTCCATTTTCTCCTCTGTTTTCTTTACCCTTCTTATTTACAGTCATCTGGCCCGAGAAGGCTATCTCTTCAAAGCAAAGCACCATGCTTGATGTGTTTCTCAAAAGCTCTTTTCATGACCCTGGGCACTTATTTTTGATTTGTGGTGTTGTAATGTTTGTTCAGCCACCAGCAGAAGCTCTTTGTGGCTTGATGTGAAAAGTTCTAAAGACAGAGAAATGTCATATCTGTTCTTTTATGATTTGGATGCAAAGCCAAAGATGCTGGCTGTCTGCCACAAATTGTCCAGGCTATATTCTGCTTTGGGACAACAGAAGTTTTGAGTGCTAAAGGTATATATGTTTCAGGAATTTCATAGCAATTAAAGTTATCTGCTAATATTAGCAGAATATGGACTATGAGAAAGAAATGAAACAACTTGAAAGACAAAATAATTGAAAAGCTGACTGCATTTTATATTCAGGAACATTTTTAACTTCTAGTGTCTTCAGTTAAAGCTCCTGACGAGGCAGATCTTGTTTGTAGACACAGGCCACTTCAACGACACGAAACTATATTGATTCTTCAATAGCTGCTGACAAAGCAGGACTGAGCTAGTAGCTAAAACAGAAGGAACAGAGCCCAGATCTGCTCCTTTTGGAAAGACTGGTTGAGACAGTCAGGAAAGCTTACAGCTGGGCATTGCAGAAATCTTCTGTTCTTCATATATATATATATATATATATGCATTGAAGTATATAGATCTGTGCATATATTTATGTGTAAGTATTTTTCTTCCTGCTTAGTGTGTGTAGCCATACCTGGATTTCCCTCTTATATTTTCTCACTTAGAAGAAAAACTCTACTGCCTGCTTGCTTGAGTACATACACTGGAGCGGAATGTTTACTGTCTTATTTTCACTGCATAGATCCCAAGTCAAACAGTAAAATGCTTTAAGATTGCTTTCACTAGCACTTAATTATTATGTGCTCTTTTAGCCGAAAACAACAGCTGCTGCTATTACTATTTCATTGCACTCGAAAGGCCCTTAGCAGAATCAACACGGTCTTTTTGCAGAAGGTTGTAGAGTAAGGATTATGGACGTGAGGGTTGGGGCTGAGATCACAGCAGGAGAATAATGGGATTTTTCATTGTAGGTATGTGCATGTCTTGTCAGTTTAAATTTTAAGAAAGTCTTGCAGTTGATAATTGACAGCGATCGTTAGCTTTAAAGAATATTTTTTCCTGTGTCAGTCCTGGCTAATACTGTTTCGTTATGACTTGCAGGTGCTCAGGTAGACCAGTCAGTGTTCGAAGAGCTTATAAAAGAGCAACTTCCAGAGCTGGCTGAACATATGAAGGATCTGACAACCTTAGCTTCCATCTCTCTCTCGTGGTTCCTTACCCTTTTCCTTAGCATCATGCCCCTGGAAAGTGCTGTGAATGTTGTGGACTGTTTCTTCTATGATGGGATCAAAGCCATTTTCCAGCTGGGCTTGGCCATACTGGAAGCCAATGCTGTGGATCTGTGTAACAGCAAGGACGATGGGCAGGCCCTGATGATCCTGAGCAGGTATGGCCATGCAGGAGCGCTCCTTCCATCGCGGGCTGTTCTGCCATAAAACAAAGGCATTTGGGTGCCATTGTGATACCGACGGCGCTCCGTAGGCACTGGCGGGACCCTCCGTGTTGCCTTGCTGCTGCTGCTTTTGCAGCGTCTGCCTTAAACAATGGGCTTTGTACGTCGGACGAGTAGATGTCCTGTGAAATTTCCTGGCAGCCCCGAGACATGCGTCGACTGCGTCAGTGTGCAATATCTACTGCTGCTCTTCGTGCCTTCCCTAGAATGACGGGCTTCCTGCTCCAGACTTCAAGGAGACAGAAGTTTTCTTCCTTGGGCAGCATTTAGTCATTTGGCTGGCTTGCCATTCCTCGGATGAGTAATCATGAAGGCATTTTTAAAAAAGCCTAGCAGCCCAAAACCCAATTTATTTCTAAGTCTGAGCCGTAAGACTTGTTTGCTGATTTATATTGAGAAGAGCACAGTGCAGAGTAACCTGTGTTGCTTATATTTCTTCCCTTCAGGTTTTTAGAGCATGTCAAAAACGAGGAAAGCCCTCTGCCACCTATTGGTAATCACCATGCGTTCTTCAGCGACGACCAGGAAGCCTCTCCAGTGACTGAAATAGCTAACCTGATTCATGACTCCTATGAGGTAAAATACAGCTCCGTGTCTACTGGTCGGTTAAGTTTAAATTTTTAAAAAGAAAAAGTTAAATATAACATGGATGTTTTGAAAGTTAATACCTATCTTTACAGATTCCCTGAATGAGTGCTCAAATGCACAATGCTAGGTGTAGTATAAATACCTACGCTGACAGATCAGTTAGAGTCTGGGTACGCGTTTTCTTCAAGGACTCACAATACTTTAGAAGTTGTATTTCCAGAAGATGAGAAATACAAATATTATAAAATACTATAAAAATTTTAAACTTCTGTTCCTCCTTCCCTGTAGAAATTTGGAGACCACTCTGTGGCACAGATAGAGCACATGCGCTACAAACACCGAATCCGTGTCCTGCAGAGCCACGAAGACACAACCAAGCAAAATGTGGTGAGTTAGGGTATTGTTTCAGCTCCTCTCTGGAGGCAGATGGCTTTCATTTTTTAAAAGGCACCACTATATCTTGAAAAAAGAAAGAATCATTACTGACTCTGGAAAAAGCTCTTTCCTGGGATGCTGATGGGTTTCTTTTTTCTTTTGCGGCCACGTGCATTATTTTCTAGAGCGGCTTTAACGTTAAGAACAACTGCAGGACTGTCCAGCCCAGCGCCTTGTCTCTGACATCTAGGCAGATGCCTGGGGAAGAGTGTAAGAAGAGAGCGAGCACGATGCGATGCGTTCCCGGCCTCCTGTGACTTGAAGCTTAGGGACTTCCCGTCTTTGTTTCTAATAGCCCTTGGGGGATTTCTCTTTTCACGGACCTGTCCAACTGGTGAACCTAAAGAAGGGGGAAAAATTGCAAAGATTTTTCAATTCTGCGGTTTTCAGCTGTACCACATAAATACAGTTCCTGCGGGGCTCATGGGCCTGCCCGTGTCAGTGATGATGGGAGAAAAGTTTGTCACTCACACGATTTTCTTTCTTTTTAAGCTCCGAGTTGTCATCCCAGATGTTTCGATTCTTCCTGAAGATTTAGAGGAATTGTATGACTTGTTCAAGGTTGGTCTTGCTGAAAAGTAGGGGAGGCACCTATTCGAGGCTTCTGGGTGGAACTTCCTGCTGTTGCTTTGCAGTGCCACCTTGGACCTCGTGTCCTCTGCCTGGGCAGTACTATTTGGATGGGATCTTGTCATTTTGTCCTTTCTGTGGTTGCTCAATTGTTAAAGAGGAATAGTAACGTACTGATCCTTCAAAGGAGAATTGCTTCAGAGTTTCCTTTCTAACTTGCTGCTTGGAAATGGTCCACAAGAAATTAGGTTCTGGTAGCTTTCGCATGCAGAATAAATTGAATAATACGTAGCTCTGCTCACTGGGAGCTCTGCAGTACCTTTAGGACCTGCTCACTTAATGCGCTTTAAAGGCAGACTCTGTTTTCGGTGGGGGAAAAAATCCCCACAAACTTGTGTCCTTGCTATTTGTTCCCAATTTTCTAATAAATTTTTTTTTTTTTAGAACTAAAAGCAGTTTCTACTTCAGTCCCTTTCTGTCAAGCTGATGTTTGTAAGAACTATTGTAGAAGTTATTTGGAGACAGGAACATCTAACCTTATACAACTATGCTTGATTTAGAAGTCCAAGCATGTAATTATCGCTGTTAATGGACCATTTCTTTTGTGTATTGTTCATAGCCATAAATACTAGGTACTGAGAATATGACCATGGTATGTTCTTAGCGTTATGTAGCTTTGTGGCTAAGACCAGCTGTGTCCTCCCTCCATTAGTGGTTGTAAGACGATGCTGCTGGGGCTTGCTCTTCAGTGCTTCCCTCCTGCTCCTTGCTGCTCTGTTTTTGGGCTTTGACTGGCTTGCACTCCTCCCCTTTCCTCATTTCGTTTCTGGATGGTGGTTCCTTTTTCAGTAGCTCCCTTGCTCTCCTGCGACAGCTCGTTTTGCTAGGACTCTTTGTTTTGCATCAGCCTGTCCCTAAGGGAAGACTAATTAATAGGTACGGTATCCAAATGGAGAGGTCTGAGAGAGAATAAATGAGTAGGTCAAGCCTGTCTAACACTTAACCAGAATTTTCTCCAACCCTCTGTCCCTTTGGATGGTGAGAGACGTCCCGGGCCAGATGTGGCTAATAGAATTTCAGTTAGTCTGCAGTGAACTTCTTTCGAGACTCTGTCCAGCCTCCCTTCAAATTTATTAATTATCCGTTGGAAATCATGAGAGCACTTGGCTGCTCTAATTAAAGGTTCATACTTTGCTTTTTCTCACAGGAGTGGTCCTGGTATCATTATAACACCTCAGGGAAAGAGAATTTTGAGCATTTCTAGCATCCTTTGATGTGAATGCCTTTTTCTGCTGGTTGCACTCTCTCTGATACTGCACGCCGCAATCCCCCCTTTCCCACCTCTGATTTCTCCTAGAGGGAACATTTAATAAGGTGTTACTGGGACATGACAAGTCCAGTCATCGAGCGACATGACCCCAGCAGACCGTACGCCGAGCAGTACCGCATCGATGCCCAGCAGTTCGCTAACCTGTACAGACTGGTCTCGCCCTGGACCTGCGGGGAGCACACCGACGTCCTCGCCCAAAGGACCTTCCAGCTCCTGGATGAGAACATGGACCGGCTGATTGAATTCAAGGGGCTCGCCAGCTGCTTAGGTATCGGCTCCCCTGAGGGTTGGAAGGTGGGCAGAGGTGGGGGGCGGCATGTGGATGAGACATGGATGTTAAAATGCCGTACAACTGGCAGGGGAGGATGCGGGCAGATGGTCTTCTTGGGCTTGTAATTAGCCTAACCAGTGACCTTTACAAATTTCTTGTGTTCAAATCACCTGAAGTCAGTTAGACTTAAAAGAGAGCCTAAGGACATGATTGACTATTGTATTAAAATATTTGATTTCTCGGACAATAGTAATTTCATTGAAAATATTTTATGAATTAAAATTATACTTGGGTCTGCATGGAAGGCTAGGAAATCCTCTCTACCGAATTGTTGCTCGCAGTATACTTTTGAAATCTCAGTATACATCTTTGTAACTGCTTCCTCAAGACTTAATCTTATGCAGCCGACTGCTGCATGCCTTATATGTTGACGATAAGCAGAACAAAAACCAATCTGGCCAGCAGGGACTGAGAGCTGTGCTAGGGTTGGTCTTGAGGCCACCAGCTGTTCTGAGATGAAGCTGCCCATCCCAAAATCAGGCTGAAGACAGTGCCACATCTCAACTGTTGCCTGACCCCATGAGAAACAAATGAATCAACATACAAAGCTTCAGTAAAAATCAGTAGATCAGTATTCTCGCCACTTAAGCTTTCTACAACTTTTTTATGTGAACCAAGCCAACCCTTGGTTCCATGACGATATTATATAATTTTGATTCTTAGAGAGATACTACTTTAAAAAGTTCTTCACAGATTTCAGTGCATTTGGAAGTTTAGAATCTCATTTCTACTGGTCATTGAAAATATGAATTATATGTGAAGTAGTTACCTTTTTCGGGCTTATGCTACAGAACAGCAGTAAGGGCCGAAGGGGAGAAATACCAAGAGCTTGATGTCCCCCAAAGGGAGTTTTCTGTCTTTCCCCTCTCACAGTCCTGTTTATCTGTGGCAGCAAACAGCCTTCGTGAGATTCCCTGCCATTCTCCTTGATATTTTTAAAGCTATGCTGAAGCTCCATCGGGTTAGGTACTCCTTGTCTATTTTACAAGAACAAAGAGCCAACCAGATGGCTCTCACCTGCTGTTCCTCATTGACAGGCACCACTTAAGATACTTCAGTGTAATATACAGGCCATTTGTTTTCATGTATTGTCCATGCAAACAATTATCTTTTGTGCACAGAGATGCCGGATTTATTTTAAACTGTGGAAGTAAATGCTCTGGTCCACTTCCTTCTCGCTATTTTTTTTTTTCTTGCAGATGTTATGTATAATGGAGAAATGAATGAAAAGATAAAGTTACTATATAAGCTGCATATCCCACCTGGTAAGAAATTTGAAAGGGAGTCAATACCTCAGTTTGCCTCGAAACTCTCGCTTAAAGCTTTTGGGAGAAGGCTACTATTTAATGAAGACCGCTGCCTTGCTTCCTTCAGCTGGGAGCATACAGGATTTGCATTTGTAGTTCTCCTCACTGCATTTTAAAATTTATTCCAGTCAAAACCTTTTTGGGTGAAATTTATAGATATAATGTCAAGGCTCACATCTGCTGCATTCAGAGATCTTTTGCAGCCAATTATGCGGTTACTTCCAGACAAAATACTGAACTGGAATAACACTTCTGGTACTCCATGGACGGTACAAATCTCCTTATCATGGCTTGATCCAGTTCTGATTAGGTGACAAAATTCCGTGGCAGTTTCTCTGTGCAAAGTTTTTAATTAAATGTGCCATTCTTGGCAACTTTCCAACTCTCTCACTGCAGCACCAGTCTTACTTACATTAACATAATTTTACAGTATGATTTAATGAAGTACTGTTTAAAAACATCTTTGCCCAATTATTCTGGTTTCTTCAAATATGTAAATTTAAAAAGCCTAAATAACCATTAAGCAGCATTGGAAAGCTTAAGCATTACATTTTTCACTTTTTTTGGCTAGCTCTCACAGAAAATGAACGCGACAGCCAGTCACCGTTAAAGAATCCTTTGCTGTCAACTTCAAGACCACTAGTCATTGGAAAAGCAAATGGTATGTCCAAAATGGTTCTCTAATGCATGTGCACATGAGCTAACCAGTGCCATTATCTCCACTCTCTGGGTTTTATTTTGAAATGTCAATTTACTCCAGTGACTAATTCTCCTTTTTGCATCTGCTCCAAAAAAGGTGATGCAGTAGATTACCAAAAGCAGTTGAAGCAGATGCTGAAAGATCTAGCCAAAGAAAAGGATACTAAAACTGAAAAAGAATTGCCAAAAATGAGCCAGGTATGTATACTAGAGGCTATGGTCTGTTTTTAAAGAAGCAGAGAGCACTCAAAAATGAAATGACTAAACACAACAGTTTAGCTCTTTCTGAGAAAGTGTAACTTAAGCCTGAGCTTAGATTCAGTCCTTTAGATACCAAGGATTGCGCTGCTCTGATCCAGGGAGCAGGCATCGTGTTTAAAAACGCTCAGCCACCTTTCCAGCAGCTCCCTCGCCTCAGACTGCCTGGTGAATAGAAAGAATTTCAGGCTTGCCCTCACCTGCAGCGTAACAGGCTGGAAAACAGGCTCGTTCAGGCTGGAAAAAGCCCTCCTGCCAAGCCCAGAGAATTCCCAAGAATGCATACTGCTGTTCTGCCTTCCCTGACCTCCTCTCCACCAAACTGGTAACATCTTTCTTAGTCCATCACCGACTGGGACTTGCCCCATCATAGCCAAATGCTGACTAGAACTGCATGAAGGCAGCTGAAGGCTCTCATCACCTTACCACCTCCTCTCTAACACCAGTAGAGCTTTGCGTATGTTGTTGGCATGAGGAAATCTACTGGAGGGAAAAGGGTCCCGTTATTAGTAAAACAGATGTACAGACATGGAAAGAAAGATGGGACTACACCCAGAATCCATTCTCTGCTGGCGTTGCTAAATAAAGTTTTAAATTCTTGGCATCTACCTCGCCTTTCAGCTCAGCAGGGCCACGTAATCTCTCATAAAGGCATCACTCGCTGGAACTTCGGAGGTCCCTTCCAGCCTGAACTAACCATCCTACGACTGTATGACACTCAAGGGCTCACAGATTTCATAACAGGATATGGAAAGGTCCTCTCATAGCCTGATACTCATCTGTGATGGGTGAGCCAGGGAAGGGAGAGAAAGGAGTTGGGCAGGAGAGATGTCTGCATTTTTATTATTAGAAGAGCTAGGGAAAGATGGAGAGGAATTGGCTTACAAGCCTGTGGATGGCTACTTTGGTTGCAGTCTGTTTTGTGTAACAGCCACCCATTTTCCACCAAGGGATTTTAATCCCTTGCATTGTATCTCACTTGCCCTTTGGTCAATCTGGCAGGTCCTGATCTCCTTCATCCAGGCAGCAGAATACTTTTCTGCTCTCTTCCCTTTTTGATTTGCAGCACCAAGGTCTCCTGGCATCAGCAGGGGTTGCAATCCCTTTGCTAGCATTTTTTTAAAACGCAGGCAGAAGTTATAAACGATCAAGTCTGTACATGCAGCATTCTGCCTTCCTTGGCAGTACTGTGCCCTCGCCTGACTCCTACCGTTACCCGTAGCACGGCTGTTCAGTAGTTTGATTGTAGTTTTTTTCATCCTTTACAGAGGGAGTTCATTCAGTTCTGCAAAACCTTGTACAGCATGTTTCATGAAGATCCAGAGGAGAATGATTTGTATCAAGCCATTGCCACTGTGACCACACTATTACTTCAGATCGGGGAAGTAGGACAAAGAGGCATCAGCCTGGGGAGCGGATCGGACGAGTTTGCCGAGGACTTGCAGCCTGAGGCCTCTGCTTCAGACCAGGATGCTGTTTTTACCGACACTGTGAAAACCCCTCATCACAAAGACTCTCAACCTTCACCTGTGACCGAAGGGGACTGGACTGTCTCTTTCGAGCATATTTTAGCATCCCTCTTGACTGAGCAGTCATTAGTTAACTTCTTTGAAAAACCCTTAGAACTGAAGCCGAAACTTGAGAATGCAAAGCTAAATCAATATAGTCTCAAAACAAATGGAATGGGCTGCCAGTCACGGGGTGAACATACGAAACTAAACACGCAGTAGTAGCAAATCTGTCAAAAACGAAAAGCACTGAAATTATGCCAAAGCACATACCGTAAAAGGCTTTCAGTTAGCAGTGAACTTTTGATAAAAAAAATTTGTTGCCCTGTGGTTTTCAGTTTAAGAGCTTTAAAAGCTAAAGGGTGTGTAGTTTGTTTTGTGCCATTGATTTATTAATTATGTTCTTGTTTTGAATGTAAAAGGAAACATCTGTCTACAGCGTGAAGACACTGAAGCCCTCTTCCGCACAGGGAGAGCGGAGGCTGGCTCCAGTTGTCCCCCCCTTTTTTTTTTTTAAACAGGGAAAAACACTTCTCAGCTACTGTCCGCAGTTTGTTTGGGTTGCCTTTTTTGCACTAATACTGAAAACTGTTTCAATGCTGGTAATTGAAACTATTTTAATATATTTGATTGTATTCCAATTTGTATGTCTTGCTGAAATGTCAAGTGTACATGGACTGTGCTTCTGATGTTGGTCTGTGAAAACATGCACTTTTCAATAAACCCTTTTTGTACTAGGCTTGCATTGATTTATTTATTGATAATATTATTGATTTATTGATTTATGGAAGGTAAGTGCCTTTAGTCCCTAACTCATTAAACAAGTTCCCTGAGCTAGCGTGCTCACAATTAATTCACTGGTCAGAACACCATGTTTCTGTGTAGCACGCAGATTTGCTTGGGAGGAGCCTACTGATCCTGCCTAGGAGACCAACGGGGGCCCAAATACAGGAAGCTTACTTTATCCACAAGAGATTACGCATGTGAAGTATTGATCTAACAGTCTGGGGAACTGGGGGCTTGGCGGGGCGGGGGTTGGTCGTTTTGTTTTTTAAAACAAACTTGGCCTTAACTTAAAATGCCTGTGTAGTGGCTCTTTATTCCCACAGGAACAAAACAAGAACACCAGGACTTTGCCACCCACATAGAATATTCACATCTCCTCCTTACTCCATTCACATCCAACAGAAGCCTACAGTATCTTTAATTAAGAAAATTACACCATTATATACAAGCCCAAGGAAAGCAAGATAAGAGTTTGTCACCTGTTCAACTCAACGCTTCATGGATGAGAGCTTGAAGAGACTGGACAATAAAAAAACCAACTTAGGAATAAACTTTCTTTTTATCCTTTTATTGTAATGAAAATGAGTTTAGTTTTCATCCACATTGACTGTCTGTAGACCTGCAAAACAAGAAATTGTATCACCACCTATTACTAGGACAATTCCCTTTATGTATATGCAATATATGTATATTCACAAGAAAGTGCACCTACAGTTTCAAACCTAGTTTGCTGATCTGTTCCTGGAAGAGCAAATTATATAGGCAAGTATTTCACCAAGGGGTAAAACAAAAGCTTCATGTTAAATCAGTTCTGCAAATAAGGTGCTTCTCAGATGACAAGCAGAAAAGGCTCAACCTACTTGAGCTTCTGTCACCAGAGGATGTACTTCAGGAAAACACAAACCTTAAACTACTGTAACAACTATGGCCAGTGTTTTTTATTCCCTTGAAATTTACAGGATTATTTCACTAAACTCTTTATTTGCCTTTTAACGCTGATCAGGCAAGCTAGCTACACCAGAGCTAGTTCAAGCCAGCAGTCTGACCCCTTCATCATGCTTTTCATCTGAATTTTGCACTGCAGGAGGAGCTGTCCACTTTGCTACTTGTTCAGAAAGACATGGCACAGAGGAAGAGAGACGGCACGCAACCTTACCTTTGAATGTTGTGACTGGTACATAGGTAACCAGTGTGTATAGCTTGTTTGGTGAATCTTCGTCCTCATTGCGCTTTCTGGACAAACGCACACGGATACGGTAAGGAACATTCCTAAAATTAAGACGACAGATTAATTTTCAATAAAATATGGACTGAAACCTGTCAATTCATAGAAAAAGAAAAGTTCTCTGCTCCATGGCTACTGCCCCTGCCCCGAATTCTTAAGCTTTGCCTATTTGTGCAAAGACACAATGAGTCAATTCTGTTTCTATCTCAGCATCATAACAAGAGCGAAATCCTGTACCTTAGACATTACACTGCTTGCCTTAGAGGAGCTTTTTGCTTTGTTTTGTTAAAGTGAGCAGGTAAGGTTTAACTGAGCCTTGAATAAGATGAATCCATAATCCAGTGGGAGCATGAAGTCAGAAGTGCACCATCGGTCCACAACTACTGATCCAGGAAATATACTATGAAGATGATCATGAAGCACAGCGTGAATATGATCAGCAAGCAGCTGTTACTAACAAGCAATTCTTACTTGAATAGAAAATGGTGAGGAAAAAAACCCACAACAATCTGTTCTCAAAGCCTGAGGCCCCTAGAGTACTGCCCAGTCTGTTTGCCAGAAGCCACGTGGAAATTGTAGGGAGTTAGACCTGAGCCAAGATCTTGTTAATGGGCATACAATCGATCGACATTTCTTCCTCACAAAGCCCATGGAACCACAACTAAATTGCTTAGATGATTTTGTTTGTAACAGGCAAGTCACAGCTCACCATCCTCCCCTAATACTGCCCAAAATATGCTGCTGAGGGAAGGCACAAAATTATTTGTCCTCACTGTTTTTGAAGTAACCTCCCACCTCAAATGAACTCAGGATTTTGGGAAACTCCTGCTGAGAATACTTCGCTCCATAGAATATGAGAAGGAACTTCCTCCTTGCTGTTCTCAGAGCAGACTTACTAGATCAGATGGATGCAGTAATTAAGACACACGAACTTGCTGTGATTTCTTGAATCAAGTCAAAACAAGTCAACCTTCTTGAAACAAGTCAAAAGCATTTTTCACTTCACTGACTATCGCACTAGCTGACAGGGTGATTTTAGCCTCTGCTGATCCTTCCAGAGGAAGATATTTTACTTTTGCATGTTATCTATTCTAACCAACGAGCAAAAACTGCAGTTAAACTACGCTGGAAAGACAGATGCAATGACTCCCTGCTCCACAGAACGCACTTCTACATGTCAATAAGGAGGTCCTGGTTCAGAGCCTCACTACTAAGCTCTGAAGTTACACTGTCACCTGGCTCAGTTGCTACTTCTTCATTGCATATGAACTGGAACGGCTCAACAGGAAGGAGAGAGAACCCCTGCCCAGAAGGCCCAGTAACTTAGTCCCATCTTCCCACTCTGTTTTTGAAGGAAGGGTTGGCCTGAACACACAACTCCAGGTAAAGGACTGCAAACATGTCACAGGCTAGACTCAGGAATCTAATTCCTAGAAGACATGGTTTAAAACAAGGGTTCCTGTGTATCCAGTGTATCATTTCAAGTATTCATCCCTGCCAGTTAACCTTTTATTATGGTTTAAGAGGTCCCACTCCTCCCGTGCCCTTTGGACCATCTTCACACATGTCAAACACCAAATCAGCTGCCTCTGTAAAATCACAGAATCACAGAATGGTTTAGGTTGGAAGGGACCTTTAGAGGTCATCCAGTGCAACCCCTCTGTGGTGAGCAGGGACATCCCCAACTCGATCAGGTTGCTGAGAGCCCCGTCCAGCCTGACCTTGAATGTTTCCAGGGATGGGGCATCTACCACCTCTCTGGGCAACCCATTTCCAGCACTTCACCACCCTCATTGTAAAAAACTTCTACCTTATACCCAGCCTAAATCTACCCTCCTTTAGTTTAAAACCATTATCCCTTGTCCTGTCACAACAGGCCTTGCTAAAGAGACTGTCTGTCCCCATCCTCCCTATAGTCCCCCTTTAAGTACTGAAAGGCCACAATAAGGTCTCCCCACAGGCTTCTCTTCTCCAGGCTGAACAACCCCAGCTCTCTCAGCCTGTCCTCCTAGGAGAGGTGCTCCAGCCCTCAGATCATTTCTGTGGCCCTCCTCTGGGCCCGCTCCAACAGTTCCATGTCCTTCTTCTGTTGAGAAGGTTGTCCCTCTTGTGTTGCTGCTGTAGCAGTGATTTAACAGAAGCTGTAATTTTTTGGCCCCCAAACTACTTGTACTTTCAAGACAAGATTAATGGCTCTATTTAAAACACACCTCATTATTTCTTTGTGTAGCATTTATCAATTCAGCATGCTTTGAAACCTAATCCTGTTCAGACACATCACACAATTCCCAGGTACTTAGCCTGGGACTGCAGGTAGCACTAAAAAGCCATGTTTTTGAAAACTGCCTGCTACAACAGGGATTGGGGATCTACAGTATTACAATACCCCAATCCTTCCTCCCCCCACCCCCAAACCTGCATTCCTTCTTTCCTTTGCTTTATTCTTATTAGAGGCAGAACAAAGTTCTTTCAATTCCAGAGTTTCCCAAAGCTTTGCTGCAAATACACTGAGGGAGCTGACCAGAACACAGAGGTGACAGAAAGATTAGCTTGGCATGCATGTTGTAAGAAAGGAAGCACTTGCTAAGAAAATGCAAATGCTGCAAGAAGGATAGACATTTTTCTACCCCTCCAAGTCCTGCACCTCCACACACACAGTTAAAAGGTTCTTCCTCACCCAGTAAGGAAACTTGCAGAAACCTACCTTATTCCTTTAGCCCAGACTGCTTTGTTCAATCTGGTGTCAATGCGAACATCAGGAGTACCCATTTCCTTCATCGCAAATTTACGGATTTCCTTGAGAGCACGCGGTGCTCGTTTCTTGAAGCCCCTAGGACAAACACAAGAGCAATTTCTTTAACTGTCAGCATTGGACACTTATTGCAGCACTCAACCACTGACATTCTCTAAACATACAATCGAAAGAATTGTGTTCAACAGCAGTTCAACAGCTGCATCATACTACAACTGGACCTTTACTCTGGCAGGTAGCTCCTAACTTTAACGTCTATGCCCGACAGAAACCACATATAGATATGTCAAATAATTTCAGTAAAATTTTGCAACTGCAAGATCTCCCAGACCATAAGTCTTATGCATAACATGTTGACATGAAAACTTCTTGCAATACTACTGAAGAGATCAGAGCTTTCACAGATACTTTAAATGAGAGGGCTATGAAAAAAGCAGTGCAACAACGGTAACATGGTAACAAGGTGCACCAGTGCTAACACAACAGTTCCAACTTGATGGAACTGTTGGGTATTGAAACAAACTGCAGAAGAACAAAACTGATGCTATTCTGAGTAACAGCTTCTGCTCAATGGTGTTTGACGGTTACTTACTTCTTATCATTATGACTGGACCACCATCAGAACTGATTTTTTACAAGTATAGCTTGTCTCATGCCTAATGTGGACAGATTCTAAACAACTGGGCATTTACACTGAAAGTTACAGCTGCACCACGAGTGCTTTCCTGTAGATATTATATCCACACTGTGACATGCAACTATAATATCAATAGGGTCTAAGGTCCCACAGTGGGTTATATTTAGTATTATTTGTACACTACTGTTGATATTTAGTGCTAGAAATCAGGCCTGAGCAAGTGATTACAAGCGAGACAAGCATTAAACAAGAAGTATTTCCCCCCCCAGTACTTCATGACTAAAGAGAGAAGAGGATAACCGCAAAAAAAGAGGGCAGTAGGATTGTCATCATTAAGAATAGACGGAATTGCCATAAACAATCAGCCCGCAAAGCCAGAACATCTTACTGCCATTTAAAGGTATCACTGCCTCCCATCCTCACCCATAGTTCTGTGACAGTCCACTGTCTCGTTTCTCTCCTATTCTATGTTAACTTCAGCAATTTCACCAATTGTTGTGATGGTTTATAGTTTTATTCCAGGAGACTGCAGCCGTACACGTACAGACAGAATCAAAGGGAGATGCAGTTTCTCAACAAGTCCCCTCAAGCACTTCACTACTACAAGCTTGCACAAGGTTCAACATTTTGTCAGGGAAAAAGCTACTCTCATCTACACACAATATCGTTTAACTCAAGTCACACCCCGATTTACATCTCACACAATTTAGTGATAAGCACGGAGCCAATCATTTGATTACAACGACATTTAATTTCTAAAACTTACTATAGTGGGCTAAATTTTAAACTTCACTTGGGAAGGAATGATGACCTGTGCACAGAGTTAAATAGCTCTAACTTCAAGTTATGTCCTGGAACACTGACAAAAAAACCCAAACAAGCTTGCTCCTGAAAGCCACCCGCAAGTATAGGTCTGCACGGGTACAGAGCTGCTTCCTCGGGACATGACTCTAGGACAAGGGACTAAACCATCAGGCATTAGCATCGATGCTAAGGACCGTCGTTCTCTGCAGTTTAAAACCCACTCAACCCACTTCCAAACGCCACTTTACGTAAGGCCAATTTCACTGACAAAAACCAGGAACTTACACGCCATGGATCCGCTTGTGAATGTTGATGGTATATTCCCTGGTTACCACCTCATTGATGGCAGAGCGTCCCTTCTTCTTCTCGCCACCTTTCTTTGCAGGAGCCATTTGAGCAACGCTGAAAAGCACCCATGGATGTGTCAAAGGCCGCCCCGACCTCCCTCACACCTTTCCCCTGTCACCGTCCCTCCTCCCGCCATCCCCAGCTCCTGACGAGCCATGCAACTCCCACATTCAGAAACTTAAATAAGATTAATTCACCCCCGGGGTCGCACCAGTTGCAGATTTTAAGCAGCAACGTCTCAGCATCACAAACGCTTTACTCCCATCTCCCTGACAGGAGCGTGAAACACATCTGGGCCTCTTCGGCCGCTTCCCAAGGCGGTCGGGCTCCCGGCCAGCCCCGGGCACCCTTAAAACCACCCCATTCCTCTTCCCGGCCACCCCTGGGCCCGTCCCGGGAAGGCGATGGCGGTGCCGGAGCGGCTCCTTCCCGGTACCGGCGACGGCCGGCGGTTATCCCCCCCACCGTCCCTCGCCGAGGCCCAGCAGAGGCCGCAGCCCCCCAGGAGCGCCTGGCGGGCCTCCCCGCGCCCGCCGCCGCCCGCCCCGGCGCAGGCCCAGGGGGAGCGGGGCGATGGCCTCCCACCCCGCCGGACGGAGCCGAGGGGAGCCCGGCGGTGCCCCCCCGCACCGGTCGGGGCCGAGGAACCCCCCGCCGCGGTGCCCACCAGGCGGATGGAGGCGGATGGGGCAGACCGCCCCCCCGGGCCGCCACTCACCCTGCCCGGGCCCAGGCCGGAAAGGACCGCGCAAAGGCCTGTGGGAGCCGGGAGCCCTTCCGGGACGCGGCGGGGACCGACTGCGCCGGCGCCAACCGGAGGCGCGCGGCGGGGGAGGGAGGGAGCGCAGCCAGGCGGTGGCGCGCACGCGCGGGAGCGGTGGGGTGTGTGTCCGGGTCTGTCTGTCCGTCAGTACCGGGCAGGGGGTCGGCGGGGCCTTGCCTCCCGCGGGGGAGATAGGGGGGCGACTCCCCGTCCGGACATGGACCTGTTGGAGCGGGCCCAGAGGAGGGCCACGAAGATGATCCGAGGGCTGGAGCACCTCTCCTGTGAGGACCGGCTGAGAGAGCTGGGGTTGTTCAGCCTGGAGAAGAGAAGCCTGTGGGGAGACCTGATTGCAGCCTTTCAGTACTTAAAGGGGGACTATAGGGAGGATGGGGACAGACAGCCTCTTTAGCAAGGCCTGTTGTGACAGGACAAGGGGTAATGGTTTTAAACTGATGGAGGGTAGATTTAGGCTGGGTATAAGGTAGAAGTTTTTTACAACGAGGGTGGTGAAACACTGGCACAGGTTGCCCAGAGAGGTGGTAGATGCCCCATCCCTGGAAACATTCAAGGTCGGGCTGGACGGGGCTCTGAGCAACCTGATCGAGTTGGGGATGTCCCTGCTCACTGCAGGGGGGTTGCACTGGATGACCTCTGAAGGTCCCTTCCAACCCAAACCATTCTGTGATTCTGTGAACTCTGACCACCTGCCTGGGGAAATGAACCAACTGAGCAATAATGTTGAAACGAGGCAGGCCATCTCGGCTATAATGAACTAGAGCAACAGCCCAGCTCGATGGAGAGGGCTGGCGTTGCATTACGCGTGCAACAGGCAGCAGGTATGGTGATGGCCTCAAATTGTGTCAGGGGAGGTTTAGATTCGATATTGGGAGAAATTTCTTTACTGACAGAGTGGTCAGGCATTGGAACAGGCTGCTCAGAAAGGTGGTGGAGTCACCATCCCTGGAGGTGTTCGAAAACCATGTAGATGTGGCACTTCAGGACGTGGTTGAGGAGGCATGGTGGTGTTGGGTTGATGGTTGGACTTGATGATCTTAGAGGTCTTTTCCAACCTTAATGATTCTGTAATCCAAAACCAGAACAAGCATACAGGGGAGAAATGGGACAGAGTGTGGAAAAACTAGCTATTGATGTAAACCTGTTCTTGCAAGTGCTCTGTATCTTCCCAAACAATACAATAAGCGAGTTTATTGGAAGGCAACCCCACCCGATTTACAGGTTCTCCCTGTTAACAACTTAAAGTACTGCTGGTTTTAGAAAGATAGTGGTTTTAGCGCAACCAGCAAGTGACTACGTACTTTGCAGAGAGTAGCAAACAAAAAGTGTTTACTCCGAGGCTGAGATTGGTTTGGACGTACCCACTGGCAATCAGGAGAGATATGGGTATATTAAAACTATCCCTGTGAGTAAAACAAATGCTTAAGGGAATTTTCTCTTCCCATGACATCCGTCAAGTGCTGCTTCCACAGGTATTTCCTCTGAGGTGCTCACGTTCCTTCATTACCTCTTTCCTGCATGAATTTTTTGGCTTACAGACAAATTTCCCCTCCCCTTTCCCAGAATAAGTCCTTACAAGAGTGGGTGGCATTTATGAAGTTAGCCTCTAGCTTAGTTGCCTGGCCTTTGCTAAGGTTTGTCTATAGTTAATGGAAAGAGAGAGGTTCCTTCAGACGTCAAGTGAAAGCAAGCACCTTAGGGTTTAGCTCTTCAATCTTCCTCTGGTGGGGTCACTCTTCCTTCACTGAATGCAAGAATTTAAAGAGATGATCAGCCTAACTCAGACTGGTACCTGAAGTTAGCAGTAAAAACATTTTCTTAGAGACCAGATCTGAGCTTCAAACACTTTTTAGAGACCAGATACTTGATTCCCTCATCTTCCTTCAATGAAGTAAAACAAAGGGATTGTATGGACTGAAACACACATGCACCAATCAGTCCTACCAGACAGTCTTGCTGTGGAAGCAGCAGGGTCATTTTGCCAGTGGGTTTTCTCCAGGAGATTTTTAGCTTTTTTTGGAAGGTTTTTCAGAACTCAGGGCAAATAAACCTCTTTTTATTTTTCTGAAAGTTTACTTTTAGCCTTTCCAGCTCCTGGCCCAGTTATCTCCATTGTTCCTCCACGGCATAGAAACCAGAGCTGAACACGTGGGGCCCTGGTGACACGATTCTTGGTACTAAAGCGTGGGAAGGGCAGCATGGCCTGCGCACTCTCTAAGCTAACGCTGGCCTGGGCGGCTGCAAGCTGCCCTGAGGGCCATCCCCTTTCAATCTTGCCGTAGGGAATGAAAACATTACTATGCTCAGTTACTCACCTCGTTCTGTGTTGGAGGTTGATGCTTCTGCAGCAGACGGAAAGCAGACCGGTACCTTGGCTGCTCCATCCTGTACTCAGTTTGAATTTAACGTGAAAAAGAGTCTGCACAAGGATGCCAAAGTGGAAACTAGACTGTCTACAACGTGGGCATGGTAGCAATCCTGGCAGAGATGTATCATAAACCTCAGGACAGTGATGTCTTAAAACACTGAAGCTGGATCAAAGCCCTGGTATGTGCTGGGTCAAACCATTCTTTAAACCATCTGTTTTGTCCTAATCTAAAACTGGTTGGTTGGAAGTACAGAGCTGCCTGAGGTCTTTAAAGTTTTAAAGGACCTTAAAACGAGCTGTCTTGGCTAGCAGCTAATGTGACTTCCTGAGCTATCATTCTCGTCTGTGCCACGACAAAGATCCCCTAGGATAACACTTGGTTTTGCTAACCGGGTGCCAAACACCCAAACGCCTTGCCAGGCTATGGCTATTATTAACAATCTCAAGAGAAACACGTAGTTGAACAGCCACAGGAAAATGTGTGCAAGTCCTGCAATAAAGCCTTTTGGCTATTTTATTTTATTCTACAAATAAAGACAACTGTCCATCATTGAATGGAAAAAAATAATAGTTTGAGTTGTATATAGCATGAAACAGTAGTTCCCTTCACAAAAACATTTCTAATTCATTAGTTTATTACAAAATATCCACTCACAAAAAAGCACAAGCACAATCTTTATACTTGTGAAATGAGTTGATATTTCATATACAAAATAATTTCCACATAATTCCATATAATTTTATTTTATATAGAAATAGGTCATTATTACAACAGCTGTACAATACACTACTTTTTATTTAATAATTACGTAAAATCTTTCTTAGAAACATATCAACGGAAAACATACAAAAAAAGCGAAAAGTGCATTTATTTCCCCCCCCAAAGGAAAATTCAATCCTAAATGTTATAATGAAAGAGATATGTAATAGTCTGCAGCATCCCAAGTCAGTGGGCCAAAACACAGTGCATATTTCTCAGAGACTTGCAGTGGGTGAGTTAGGTTGAAGAAGGATCCATGTTGTACTATGGGAGAGTTGCATGATTGTGCTTACAATTTGAGTTCTCCTTTGCAATCACAATTCATATAGAAAAGAGTCCAGTGTGGGTTGTGGTGGTGGTTTTTTTGTTTGTTTTTTAGTAATGAAGAACAGTTAGGATAAGCTGCATAATATTTTTCAGATCCTAAATCAGGGGTTATGAGCTGTAGACCATCTTCACCAATGACTGGGCTTTCTCCTCCATTGGATGTGCTGATTTGGCCACAAGAATAAGGAAACGAACTTCTCTTTACAGAAAGTGCCTAGGTTTTGTCCTCTGTGCAGTTGTGCAAAATAATAACAATAATCATAATAAAAATAATCTCTTGTTCTCTCCTCAATAGACCTTTGACGCAGTGCTTTTCATACACAAAAGAAGAACTGAAACAGTGAAGGCCAAGTACCTCATGAGTCTGTCGACAGTCTTTTGGAATCACCAGAGAGCTTTCAGAGTGACACGCCAAGACTGAGCGCCTCCTCCTGTGCACCCATTGATGATGGAGGCTGCACAGGATAGTGTTCCTTTTTATTTTGCTCTGTCAGTACATACTGTGCTCACGAGACAGCGCAAACTGAATCCAGCATGCCGTAAATGTGCTGTCCGTGGCAGTCCGCGCTCTGTGTACTTCTGTCACAGAGCTTTGAAAGAAATGCTTGTGCAAAAGCCAGAACAGTAAGTACAAAGTCATTCTCTTCTGCCCCATGTGCCCATTGGTTAAAGCTAATCGTGCATTGATTGTGCGGGTGGGACTCTATCGCAGTGGCTGTGGTAAATTCGATGATTCTGATAAGCTATTGCTTCTTCTTGATGTTAGTTGCTGCTGCTGCTGCTGCTGTGGTGTCTGATGATAGCCCATATTTCCTTGCTGTGGCGAGTAAGATGGCAGGAGCAAAGAATCGGGTTGCTCATTGTGCAAAGAACTTGGTGTTTGCACCTACAGATAAAATAAAATTCATCGTGGTGTTCGATTCTTTCACATGTTAAAGCTCTTCATCCTCAATGTACAGGGCGCTTAAAAATACTACTTGTTTGCTGGCTTTTATTTCTGGGGCTGTTTGGCATGGGCTTAGCTTACCTAATGCTAGAAGGAATGGACATAAATGGCAACGAAGAACATTACAATTAGGCATTGAGAAAGGTGGTCTAGTAGGAATGCACTGCCTAGGATTTGCAGGTTATCCTGAAAAGCCTTTTTAGGAACAGGGTGGGAGAATGTGTCAGAAATGACACAGATGGATGATAGAAACGAAACCGAAATGAAACAGGGGATCCTAGTGTACCTCATGCTGTCCCTTCTTAGCCCTTCCTTTTTGTGAGTTTACAGCAGGTTGTGACCTTGCAGTGGTGAAGTCGATGTGAATTTTGCAGATGTTTTTATTGGGAACGGTATCTGCCACAGTTTTTTCATTAATTCTCAGCTATGATAAGGATTTCATTTCAATAACAAGAGTTTAATCATTTGAGGTTGATGATACTCTTTCAGTGATGCCAGTGGATATGTGATCAGGTTTTATAGACTCAGTTCAGCTCCTTTTGAGTTAATACAGAGACACCTCATTTCCCACCTTCCCTTTGACTTTACTATGTGTTGAATTAGGTCAAAAAAATAAGTATTTTTACATCTTCAGATCACCTGGTTCTTCCAGGCAATGTGCTCCAGTTTATCTTCTTTGCCTTGTGGAGTTGAGAAAATATGTTAGTTTACTGAAGGGATCCAGATATCTGATCCAGATCTCATTTTATGTCAATGCTGGTAATTAAAAATCATCTTTTGACTTGTAAACTAAGCAAATTTTATACCGAATAAAGAGTACAGAATAAACCCCAAGGCAGCAATTTTCTCCGTCTAGAAATACACTTTAAATATATCCAGGATAATGTGATTACATTTCCAATGTACAGAATTAGTAATTTCCTTTTAAATATTTTGACTGTTCGCACTGTTCCCTTGCTATACCAGAAGTGTACACGACACCGTATCAGCGTCTTGCACATTTTAGTATCTGTAAAATGGCCATTTCTGCCACGATCAGGCTCCCACTGGAAGCCGGAGCCCCGTTTTCGCAGCCCGTTCACCTTATTACTCTGTGTGTACATTTTATACATCGTCCTCTTTGTCCTACCCTACCTGCAGGTAGCGTTGCTGCTGATGCTGTTGGTGCTGGAGTTGCATAGGTGGCAGAGAGGATGGCAGAGAGGATGGCTGGGAAGGAGGCGTAGTGGTGAACCCTTGGTTTAACACTGCTTGTCCCATCAGTACGATTGGAGAGCTGCTGCTGGAAGTCTGCACTTCCAAACTTTGAAACATTTGTTGGGTTTGAGAATACCTGTGGAAGAAAGAAGCAAAACAATCAAGAACAAACTGTTGGAAGCAATGGTCTTCTCTTGGGATAGGGATGGAAGTCCCTAGTCTTCATAAATAATTCCTAATAAAGGATTCCAGGGCAGGGGACCCGCTCATATGAACGATGGCACCGTCAGCAGCACTGTTTTCCCTTACTCTGTGCATGAGCTGGACTTGGAGGGCAGACTACATCTCACCTCAAAATCCAGACCACATTTTAGATTCATTAAAGATTCTGGTTTATGCATGTCTTCTCTTCAGCCACAGCATTCACGTCCCAGGCTCATTAAACCAAATGGCCTTTGATTCTGTCTTTATATGCTGAGCTCTGAACTACAGCGCAAGAGAAGTGAATACTCCTCCCATTCTGCTGCCTGTGCTCCCCTGCGACTGCCTGTGGGGTGGTAATGTCTTGCAGAAAGATGGCTAAGGTTGATTGCTTCTTAAGCTGCTCATATACACACTGCCAAGTACGGTCAGCAGTTCCCATCGCTGTGAGCCACACCGTAGGAACAGGAGAAGCCTCTAGAAGTCCTCCAGAGTGAGGGATGGGACAGAAACAAAATACTCCGCTCCTCTTGCCAGTCTGCTTTTGCACAGCAAAACTTAAATATGTGGTGTTCTGCGGAAGGCTGTGGGCAAAACCGCAACGGAGCTATTGCCAGCCCAGCCAAGTTCTGTTTATCCTGTAATGGGTGATGAGATCATAGTGTGGCGTGTGTTCGCTCAACAGCTGTTCAACATTAGGGGTTAGTCAGAAATGCTACGGTTTGGGTAACTGTACTAGGATGTGAGCTCCTAAAAAAGGGTCCCGTGAGGCAGGAAGCCTACATGAACTGGGAGATGGGTCTTTGCAAGTCAGGCCTCTTTTGTTTAGATGCTTAAAAGCAGATCTAAAATGCCAAAGTTGACAAATTTAACTCAAGAGAATCTTAAACATCAATAGCGATGTTTAAAAAAAGAAGTACTGCATACCTACATTCCCGAGGTAACATACAGAATTACTTTAAAGTAATGATGTGCAAACAGTTGCCTATTATTTTAGCACTTCACAGTTAAGTACAGTGACAAGAAACAGCTAAGGAAAAAACCAACAAAGGCCTATTCTGACCGACGTTTTCTGCTTCCTTCATCCAAGTTCTGAGGAGACAAACAACCGGGGTGGTTTGTTCATCAGCTTTTCGGGGAGCGCTCAGGAGCAGGGGCCTGTTGGTTCCTTCAGTTCTGCTGGTGCAGAGCAGGCGTAGCTCCACTGACGTTACACCAGCGTCTCGTTGCCCGGAGAGCGGGGGCTTTCCTGGTGCCGGCCATTTCACCCGGGCCAGTGCTGACTTTCTCTCTCACATTCACCTCGGTGGGTCAGAAGTTCCAGCAGTGAAGCAAGCACCATGTGAGGGAGAAAAATTCCCCCAGCCTTGGCTTGTTAAAACGCCACCGGCACGTTGTGTTTCTCTCTGCCATCCTTGCTGATGTGACCAGGCGGGGTAAGGCTGACCCTGACGCAGGAAGGCAGGCTCAGCACAGTCACACACACGTTCCTGATATTTATAACTGCTTTGTCATCTTACTAAAGACGGCTATTTCCCCTCAAAAGCAACTCTGATGTTTTATCTCCTGACAAGTCACATACTTAGCCTGGGATCCCGCCATGCTGAGGTCTGAAGGGTGTCTTGCGTTACAGGAGCCGGGCATCATGGGCTGGATGGGCTGGCTGAGCAACAGTCTGGCGTGTGGAAAAAGAGAAGAAAAAGTGACATTGCTGTAACAGAAGGACCGCACAAATTCTGCAGCCACAAAGAGGGCGCTTTTGCGGGCGCAAGGCTGAGCGTTAGGAGGTCTAACCTCGGCTCCTGGCTGCGGCAGGCGCGTCCTGGGCGCTGCCAGGTGGGGGCCGGGGCAGGGCACGCCCTCCCCGGTGAGGCGGGCGCCGGGACCCCCGCAGAGCGCAGTTCCTTTCGCCGAGCTCCCGGCGCTCCGCCGCCGCCCGCCCAGGGCAGCCTGAGCCAGCGGAGGGGGAGGGGAGGCGCCCCCACCGCGGGGCTGGGAGGCCGGCGAGGGGCGGCAGCCGTGGCCGCGCAGGCCCAACCCGCGCCGGGGTCCCCCCGCGCCGCGGCTGGAGCCGAGGCCAGGCCTGGGGGACGCAGGCCTGGCGCCGCATCGCCGGGCCGGGCCGGGCCGGGCCGAGCCGAGCCGTACCTGAGCTGCTGGTCGTGGCCGCAGGCGGCGGCGGCGGGCGGGCCGGGGGTGCCGCCCCGCGGGAGGCCGGCAGGGGGCGCCGCGGTGCCGCCGCCGGCGGGGGCTGCGGCGAACGGCGGGGCGGCGGCGGCGGCGGCGGCGCGGGGCGGGGGGGGGCGGCCGCCGCCCGGCGCCGGGTCCGCGTTCCTCGCCGCCTTCGGGCCCTGGAAGAGAGGGAGCGGGAGGAGAGAGAGAGAAAGTGCAGCGCGGCCGGCACCGCTGCGTGGGGGAGGCCTGAAGGCGCGCAACGTGACGGCGCGGCGGGGGCGTAGCACCAGGCGACGCGCCCGGCCGGCGGCTGTCGGGATCCGGGGAACGACAGCTGTCGGGATCCGAGGAACGACAGCCTTCCCCCAGGCCGGCGCGGCTTTCACCCCCGCTCCGGGCCCGCGCTTTGCTCCCGCGGCCTGCAAAGCCCTTGGGACGCGAGCAACGCCGCCCCGGTCGTGCCGTCGAGCAGTTGAGGAGAGAAACGACAGCCCATCGCGACACGAGCAAAGTTCGGTGCGGTTAGCGCTAAATGCCGTAAAAGCCCAGTGATGGGAGTAAGCCTTACTAAAGAAAAAAAATGGTGGGTTTTTTTCCTGTTGATAATACGGGTACTCATTATAATGAGTCATTATAATACAGGTATGTAGGAGGTTAAAAGCCTACAGCTGAGGGGTCTGACGATAACGATGCAGCTCTGTTTGCCGCACACTCAGGCAGCAGAAACAGGAGCTAAGTTTTCTGGGAAGGGACGTCCAACAGGTGGATGGAAGAGCAAAAACTGGGAACGCCGAGAAACCAGCAACAAGAAAAAAAATCCCGTGCCAAACCTACCAGCTTTCACAGATCTCCGTTACTACTAACTGAGGCCCCAAACTTTATTTCCCCGTGCAGGAATGTGTTATGCTTACAACCTGGGGGTCTCACACAAATCTCAATGTATTCCAGCTGTGTGCCACCACAGCAGACGGGCTTCGCTGGGTTGGTGGCGTCCGACCGGGTTCAGGGAGCAAGCAGGGGTAAAGCTTATTTTGAGAGGTCGCGCTGCCAGCACCACTATTGCTAGGTTCCGGTGTGGACCGGTCGGGTTTCTTTCAGGGTCAACTGAAGAACAGTAAGTCATCCACACCTTTTGCATGCCCCCCTGCTCAGTTTTCAAGCTGAAACAGCTGCTCAAGTAACCCTCCTGGCTGAGGTCTTAAAAAAGGGATTTAAGGTAAAGTAAATGCTGCAGGGAGACCCTTGATATGAGCTGCCCTTACATAGGAGGACAGGGAAGGAAAGGCAAAGGCACTGCTTACAGGACTGACGTGATTTTACTTGCTCGTTTAATAGCAGCCCAGTGTCTTTTTTTCCCATATAAATGCTTCTCTATTCAAAGAAATGATTACCTGGCTCGATATCACGCTTGCTTCTCTCAGTGCTTGCTGGTTCACTGTTTGCGAAGATGCAATTTGCCCTTGAAGTTGAGGACTGGGGACAAGCTGCTGCTGAATGATGGCCCCTGACCTCTGCTGTGGCTGTTGTGGCTCCGGCTGCTGAGTATTGCTAAAGCTCAGGGACACCATCGGCTGCTGTAGGAACATCTAGAAAAGAACGGGGAGGGTTTATTTACATAGCCCAGCTGTCTTGGATAATGAAGGCGACAGAATTAAATCCAAAGATATATTCTAAAATAAAGTTGTCGTGTTTCTGGATTCACTATGCATTTACTGTTAGTTGGAAATCACCTCTCTTTCCTACATTAACAGTTCTGCTGTCTATAGTTTCTTGACTTCTTGTTCTGCAAGTGCGCTTACTGCTTGTGAAATGTGCCCTGAAGGTACCAGTCCTCTCTCCGTGGGGCAGGCACAGCCCGCGTAAAAGCAGTACCCTGTATGTTCATCGTGTTCTGGGGCATCCTGACCAGAGAGAAGAGAGTAACTCCATGTCTTTTCAGTCCTTTCATTTCTCCTTTCAACAAAATCAGCCTGCCTTTCAGATAGGGCTGCTTTTGAATTTGTCTCTGGAAATTCAACACCTTACATACAGTTGGGTTGCCGAACGTTTTTAATGAGGCCACGGTCAGGCCAGAGCTGTTCGTGTTGAATGGCCGTGTCCTTATCATTGAGAAGATGTGTAAACAGACAGTCACTGTCATTTATCTGATTTCCCATCAGGTAACTGTCACCCTGTGTTCTTCCTAACCCTGCGTGCGTTTAACTTGTGCAAAAGAGCTAGCAACAACTCTGTTAGTGTTTCTGTAAACGATATACTCTCCATGCCTGCATTGCAACATGAGGCTTTCTTCTGTAAAAGTTGTAGGGCTTGGGAATTTTTGCTTTTCTAGGGGCTATTTCTTTTATTATAGCTGTACGGCAGAAAAAGGCATCTTTTAAAACTCTGAATTATTAATGCTACAAGCTATCTTTGCAATATTTCAAAGCTAGCCTCTCGCCACCATGGACCGTACAGAGGTTCACATCCCAGGTAGTTGAAGGCACTTTTGGATCTGATTCTGATTCCACACCACTGCGATGTGTGTGGAACTCTATTAATTTAAGTGGAGCTACTTAGGGTTTAAATGAAATCAGAATCACAATTATTCTCTTCATTATTCATCCATCAGTCTCATGCCTAGCAATACATCTGAGGTACGCCCAGTAATTAGTACACCTTTCTGCAGCTTATTGCTATATTAACAATTCCCTAAACTATCAAGTCCCCTCTAATTTTTCTTGGAAAAAACCCATACCTTTCTCCATAGGACTGGCACAATGCATTGCTTTTCTTTGCGTAAGTATGGGTTGATCCATCATATTTGTACTTATTTATCTGGCTTTTAAAATGCAGTTTTTATTTAAATATGATAAATTTTTAATGAATTTCTGTGTGCCAAGTTTTTACTCAGAAAAAAGGCACAGACAAAGCTTACATTAATCAGCTGAGAGAGGGGGACAATTAATGAAAATGTTAATGGACCTAAAGCAATGGCTTGTTTCAAGTGCTATAGGCTAACCACATCTCAGAGATGTCTGATAGAAATAAATGGGTCAAGTAACAGAGTTGGGGCCGCTCACAGCAGGTCTGAAACTAGCTCTGAGTGTTTTCTTTTAAAAACACTGCTCACTGCGTTTGGAGCCATTACATATCAGAACGACAGATGGTCTTGCAACTTCTGCCAAGTAAATAGGTCTTATTATGAATAAGTCAAAGACAGAAAATATGAAAATTCATTTTATTGTTTATTTTCTGTATATAGAAGCTAAACTTTGGACATGTTTGGTAAATGAACTCACTTGATTAGCTCTAGCCATGAAACTGGTCGCCATTGATATAAAATTTTATATAAAACATTTGATATAAAATTCAGAACAGGTAAAGCAAGTGGTATGTTTCAAAAATGTGATGGGGAGTGTGAGCCCCCTGGTACTGGCCAGATCACCATATATTAAGACCTGTAGGATGGTTATCTTAAGTGTCTTCCCTGCACGTGGCGCACAGTGCTGGAGAAATACTAAGTTCCTCCAATGCAAAGTCAACACCTATCGATGGGAATGTCAGGGAGGGTGTGAACTTGCGGCAAATAACTTACTCTGCCTGTGTACGTGCCTTACTTCCAGATGAATGCCGAGGAGCTTATCCTTGAAAGAAAGCAGTGTAACCTACTTTGCAATTACCAGAGTATGCCACTGGGTAGGAATGTGCACAGTTAATGGTTGGGAGCTAACATGCTATGAATTTACAACCAAGTTTATCCCAATAAACCAATTTTCTTTGTTCATATGTTCATACCCTGAGAGGGCTCTGAGTGTTTCATACCTAGGGACCCTCTCTCTCTTGCATTATAATGGCCAAAGCAGCCAGCGTTATTACCATCTCAATATAAATGCCCTGGAAAAAAACAAGCTCAGGCCAGGAAGCGATGGTGCCATTTAACCCATGTCCCTGCAGAACTGGAAGACACAAGATGCCTCATCAAAACAAGAGTTAACCTGAGAGAGGATCGAAGCGTGGAATTTCTACCTGCTAGTTAAGCCTAAAAGCAAGAACATGCTTCATTTGTACAAAACTCACCGGTGTTTTTTCATAATGTGCCTCTTTTGTGATAGTCCTGCCTGAATTCCCCTGAAACACTGAAATATGGCAGCTTTAAATAACAACAGAAACCCCCTAATAAAGAATGAAATCTTTCCTAATCTGAGCAAATCCAAGTAGATAAATTAGCAGCCCCCTAACTGCACTGCTGCTAATGACATGTCTGATGGCTGATTTTGCAGACTGCAAGGTCAGTGAAGCATCTTACAAATATTTTTTAATTGGCCAGCTTGTTAACATATGCAGCAAAGCAGCAAGGGAGGGGAGGGACCCTCTGACACTGCTGCCCCCTCATTCCGAGATAGATGGTCCCTACAGCTAATGGATGAATCACATTGGCAAGACATCGTGAGGAAAATGGCTCTTTGACTCTACCTGTCCTTTGGATAATCAGGGGACTGTAGCCTTCGGGCTCATCATTACAGAGATCAAGACTCTTTTTTATGTAAGATATGGAAAGATGAGAAGCACCACACTGGGAAGCTGAGATTCACTGACTTCGAAGGGAGCCTGGTTTGCAAATGATGGGTGGCTGTGGACGGTCTCATTTGTAGTTCTTGCAGGCTGCTCAGGCTCAGCACTTCTACCTTCCTCCCCATCCACAATTCATTAGCTAGAGAGTTTTCAAATCTGGAGCAGGCACGGCATCTTTCAGACTTCTGAGGTTATTCTTGCTGCTGCTGTCCTTCATACTTTTGTTTGTCAGGAAAAGCAGTAACAGGGATTTAATGGAGTTTTGAACACTTTTGTTCAGGGCCCACAACCCTCCTTCTAGTTTCATCTTTCATCACACAAGGCTCTTGGAAATAATTTATAATGCAGACTACAGGGCTCAACATCTGTCCAGTTGGGAAAGCATTTCTTGGTGGACTGCTGCACTGTAGTTTTGAAGATCTCTGAAGGAAATGGAAATGGGGCTTAATTCTCTGCAGAGCTACCTGTACACTTCTGTGTGGAAGGGAGTGAACCAGTGGGGAAGATATGCTAATGCATCAGCTAATGAGGGAAAACCGGAGAACACTTTCCCCTTTTCAGACAGCCTACGGCACTCCCCCATGCTTACAGCTCTTCTATGCAGAATATTAAAGAGACCAGAAACGTGCTTGATAGTGATGCTCGCCTGTTTGCTGCTATGCTTTGTAGCTCTGATAATAGACACAGATCAATGTCTGCAGACATCCAGCTCTCTGAATGATGAAATCTGTGCGGCAAAGCACGTGGTTGGATTTCTGATTTAATAGTTTACTCCTCGCTGCTTGCAAGTCACAAAAGTGCTGCACACAAAAGTGTGAGGCTTCCTTTTAAGTTGCCCCTAGCCAAATAAGACAAAGCTAATTCCTGGTCTCACTCTATCCCTATAACAGCACAGTGATTTCTTTGGCCTTTTTTAACCTAGAGGAAGTGGGAGTGGGAAAAGGCCCTGGCCAGGAGTCAGTGTGACTGCTCGCAACTCATCGCCTTATTAGATTGCTCTGAGGAGACTGAAAGGCACTCGAACTACAGAGGACGACCCTCCCTGTCCAGCATTGCCCCTTCAGGCAGATATGCAGCCCCTGCATTTCCGAGCTGCCCTCCAGTCTCCCTGCGTCTCAGTTCTGCATCTACAGTAAGCTGGGAAATTGTCAGCACTAACATCACAGAACTAGTACTGGTCTGAAAATATATTCCTTTTGGTCCAACCTGGTACAGTCTTTGTGGGAGAGAGGATCACCCAAATGGTATAACTCAGAGCTACTAACTGGTATGGGGTGGGCAGTACAGAACTACCCACCATTTACTCACTGGGCCCCCTCTTCTCTCTGCTTGAGCTCCCTATGAGCGTATCTGAGAATCTGTCCCACGGTCTTTGGGTTATTCAGTGCAGCATAGTGCATATGGGAGACAGCTATGTAAAAATAAAATCCATTTCCTGCATATAAGAATGTGCTCTGATCTTCTATTTTTGCCTGAATTATGCAAAAAAAAAAAAAAAAGGATGAGTGTATGTGACTATTGAAGACTTCACCAGGAGAGAGCAATGGTTTTCACCCAATTAAAAAGAGAGGAAGTGAGAATATCACGTCTCTTGATATTCATAACAATAATAGCGTTTGGCCATTTGACACGATTCTGAACTGAAGGCCAGTTAATTGCAGAGAGACTTTCCCTTCCCATTAATCAAAGTCATTGCAGAACCAATAGAATAAATGCACTGAAGTTAAACCTGGTCTACCTATATGCTTATATGGCACCAGGAACAGAGAGTCCTGGCTTTGAGACCCACCATTGCTATGCTGTCTTACAGCAGTGCACATGCAGCAACTTAGGTGGCAAAGTTTCTGATTTGCCTTCACTGATCCCTCAATTGCCTAAACGTACAATCCCAATTTGTTTTAATATGTGAAATTGCATTTCACAGATGCTGATGATGGGTGAGAGTCTATTTCTGTGGAAGTTGGGAGCAACATTCCCGCTGCCTTCAGCAGGTCCCGTTTTTTTATCCTGTGCTTAAAATGTTCTTTAAGACATCAGTTTCTGTGACAGAGCTTGTCTTCTAAAAAAAATCTTCTTAGTACAATACTCACAGTGGGTCCACAATGCAACATTTCTAGCAAGGGTCATTTAACCTGGCATTTATAGTTAAATTATGAGGAACATAGCAGTAATCACCCCGTGTTCAGAAGACTTCCAGAAAACTGGATGATTTGTCCATTTGTTGTTAAGTGAAACCTGCAATGTCCTGAACTGCACTTGCTATTATTTCTGAGGTTTGGTAGACATAAGGCATAGTACAAAGCAGATACTGTACTTGGTGAATTAAAAGCAGATGCTGCACTTAGTGAATTCTAGCTCTGTGTAGGAGGTATCAAAGGCAGAAGAGCAGGCTCAGTCAGCTTCGCCCTAAAGGCTTAAGCTGGTCCAGTGAAGAACAAATTCAGACACCTCCCAGGTGTGAACAAATGAACATCAGCAGCAGTTTGGGGGTTTTTAACATGACAAGGGAATCAATCTCTTGTGATCTGTATCCGGGCTGGGGTAGGGTCAGGAAAACAGGGAGTAAATGAAAGAGATGAGCACTGCCTCAAGGAGGGCTGTTGGCTAAGGAAGAGCTGGACAGACAAGATACTGAGCACGAGTGATGCCAACACAAAGCAAGCAGTGACTGGATGGAAGCTAATGAAATGGAGAGACTGAATACAGCTGCTCAGTCTGAAGACTCAGTGGATAAAGTATTAAAATCCTACTGTAAATGACCCAAATTCTTCTCCTCCTCCTGAGGTTGAGATATTTCTTCCTTCTCCCAGAGAGCTCTTAAATCTTTCTTGACATAGGTTACTCAAGAGACTTTCAGAGGGCAACAGCCTCATTCAGATGAGCTGCTTTCCACGTGTCCATATTTCCTGGACCCTGGAGCTAATTTTAAGTTGCCAACCCTATCAACGGCCATGGGAGAGAGGATGCTTCGCTCTGCCCCCCCCAGCAGTAACAGACCTGTATGCTGGAGTCCTGGACAAGGCAGAGCTGCTCCTGTATCTTCTGGAGCTCCTCCTGCTGCCACCGGATGTTGGCCTGCAGGATCCGGGTGCGTTGCTCTAGCTGGTCTTTGATGGTCTGGAACATGCTGAACTGTGCTGAGAACTAAAAAAAAGGGGGAAAAATCAGTCATTATAATACAAACAGGCCTAAATAGAATGTTGTTCTGTGAGAAGTTATTATCTTCTTGCTTGTGAAGCACAGCCAAAGGAATAAAAGACATGTTTGTAGTATACTAACATCTACGCAGAGACAAATCTTGTCTATTTTCAATTTTACGCACGTCTGTTAAGTTGCCTCAGTTACAGTGATCTGCTTACAACTGACCCTGTTCTGTTAGAGAATTATCCAAAGGACTGTTTTTGAGAGTATGCTACTTCAAAATATCAAGAGCATCTTAACTGGATGGCAAATGAGTACATCATTTTTATTAGCGTGTAGTTTGGAGCTCTTAGCATGGCATAACTGTATATCCTGGGCGTGGTTTACTAACGCGTTCCTTTTTCTGCACAGAAACTGCAGTGCTGCAATGGTTTATTCTGCTGATGACTTACTATAGCATCATGCAACAGCTGACCACAATAAACATTTTCTTGACTTCTACAGCTGAGTAATAGTCAAGCTACAAGAAGTACTCATGAAGTTATTTTTTATACATGACATAGAATGAATAGCTCAGCTCAGTGGTAGAAAGGCTATTCTAAATAATTATATAAAATGGAGATCACTACTCAGAGTCAAGAAGAAAGCGCAACCTCCAGTAGCAGCAATACTTGGCACAAAGTGGAATCATTCAATAAGCGCAGAGGGGACTAACACAACAATAAATTCCTGGTTTTATTTGGTGTTTTCGGGTATGATTCAAAGTCCACCAAAGTTAGTTATTACTTTAATAGGCTTTGAAATAGTTGCTTTGCAGGATGTCATATTCCAAAACTAAGAAAACAGTCTTTGGAAAAAAACCACTTCAAAAAGCCTGTAAGCTTCTCTGTAATCAAGGCATCCAAGACCTCTCTGAAAACGTGTGGTGCTGTGGGTGTCCAGGCAAAAGAAAAATAGTAAGTTTGCTGGGACTTAAAAACATTGCCCTGTTCCTGTGGTTGTTCAGTGGCTCTGTGCTAGTGGGTGAGCTGATGCATGCTGCTGGAGCCTTCCTGCTCCATGGAGGTCCACTTGCTTAAACCATTTCTGGCTTTTTAATAGGAAAACAAAAATGGTAACAAAAAGGGAATTAAGGAGAGCTCTGGTGCTAGCAACACTGTACAGTTAAATGAAGTTTCTGGCTGCATAGGGAAATCTAAATGTGACAGATCAGATTTGTATCAGCTAACTGCTTTGCCTTAAACCAGCTAAATACATGAAATACCTTTACGTTCCCTCTAGCAAAGCTGAAATCTTGAAGTAAATGGCCCTTAGGTGAGAAAGGGCGAGAACTTCAGAGGGTTTATTTCTATCCACCAGTAAATGGCCCTTAGGTGAGAAAGGGCGAGAACTTCAGAGGGTTTATTTCTATCCACCAGGTGGAGGGCGGCTTTCCCACACAATCTGGGAGGTCACTGCGCAAAGAGTGGTGGCAAGGTGGAAGGGAGTTTCATGGCCAGCCCTGCTTGGGGGGAAGGAGGGCTGCTAAGGTGGCCTGTGCAGTTGGTGCTGGCAGAGACCCTCAGAGCCCACTTTGGTGGCAGAGCCATCTGCGAGTGCTTGCAGCTTGTATTGCCTGACCAAGGAGATAATGTAAGCACTTGGCCTCCGGCGCTGTGATCCATGGCCTTCAAACAGCAGCACTGTCACCTGCAACTCGGTCCTCCCCCAGAGCAGAAAAATGGTGTCAAAGCTCCCGAAGGGAAGTTTGTGTTACTTCTAATTGGTGTTAAAGGGGAGAAGTAAGAGCAGGGTCTCTCTTTTTTCCTAGTCCATGTATAAAGTATTAACCTGAGGAATGGACAAGTGGAAACCTCTGATGTTTGGGAACAAGGACAAGTGACTCAAAGGGGCATCTGGTGCTGCTTTCTCTAGTCTGAATGGGCACCTGAAGTGTCCCAGGTACCCTGATTCTAGGAGTGGAATGACACTGTGTAGCAACAGCTAGCTTACATGAGAAGCGGCTAACTCCTGCTTTAACCTGGGTCCGTGCAGAAGGACTTTTTAAAAAGCCAAGTCTCGCAACCTAATTATCTTTGTATGAGCTCTGTTAGTGATGACTACTCTTGAGTCTTTAAAACAATCCTTATCAGAAAGGAACTAAAAACAATTTTAGCCAAAAGCTTCATTTTAACTGCCTGGTTTGCTGATGGCAGACTTTCCACTAACGTGCGAACTCCTTGAAGATGCTTCAGGAAAGGAACCCGATTTTCTTCAATTACTAAATGGAAGGTAATTTTATAATCATTTTATACTTCAGTAAAAAACAAAATCCATTTCAAAGCCTTAGTTTTGAATTTGAATTTGCTTTGTGAAGTTGCACGCAAAAATATATTGCTGTTGATTTTAAATTATTATTCCTTAATTTCTTTTCCAGCACCTCCTTATATTTAGCATATTCATCTAGTATTGTCTTTTTGTTCTCTTTTTCATGTGCTTTTTGTATTAATACACTGAACAACAACAATTAGCTGGTCTACTAGAGTGAGAGCCATTATGGAAGAAGACAAGGAACTTTCTCATTTGCTTTTTTCCCTTTCCTATTCTAACCCCCATATTCGTCGATAACTCTAGCCATGACCCCTGTGATTACAGAGCTTCTATTGTTTTTTATACAATGAGACACTAACAGCAATTGACCTGCACCAGAAAGCATTTATCTCAAGATCATTAACCACTCCACTAATTAGGGGAGAGATCTGTAATTGTATAAAAAATTAAAAGAGCTTAACTCAAAATGTTCCACAGAAAACACTGCACAGCTTTAGCTCCGCCATTGGCATCAGATGAAGTTGCTATCTGTCTCACTTAGGTATCTACAAACCTCCATAGGAGCCTCAGAAGAGTGCATGTTACACACAGAAAAGTGACAGCTTTCCACATACTCAAACATAGTCAAACATGGAAGACTAAACTGTGAGATATCTGTAATTGCACCAGCCTAATCTAGGTTTGTTATGCAGACAAAAAAACCCACAGCAGTAATTTTAGCCTGGTTTCTAAAAAAAAAAAAAAAGTGATGCTTTTGGGGTCATGTCAGCAGATGTTCTGGTAGGGATGGGCTCGATGCACCAGCACTGATGGTCCAGACGGGCTGTACAGCCCAGGGAGAGGGACCGGCACTTCTGGGCTGTGACCCCTCCCCGCCAGCATGGACGTCTGAAACAAGCCAGCTGGACTGTGCCTGAGGAGGGACGTTTGTCCCCAGCGGGTGCCACCGCAGGGTGCCAGGGTTACTCCCTCTCTCTATGTGCTGGGTGCTGCAGCCAGGGGAGGGGACCTACAGCCTCTGCATCTGTCGGGATGATCGCCCATTTCAGATGTGATGAACAAAAAGGTGGTCACCTCAATGACATTCTGTTCCTCCAAGTTTCATGCAATTGGTAGCTGGGTAAAGAAAAAAGACGCTATTTATTTTTTAGCTTGGTTTCCTTTGAGCCTTTCATTTCTGCCTACCTTCCAACTTTCCATCCTTCTGGCTGACGCTAGAGACATGCAACAGAGTTGTGAGACTCTAAAAATACCAGGTTGCTGTAATTTCATAAAAGCTATAGCTGAGCAAAGGAGAGCGGGACCCACTCGTTGCCCTCCTGCAGGGAAGGCTAGGTCCGTGCACCAGCCTTGCAAGGCGCAGCCCCTGGGAAACCAGGTTTCATTAGTTTTGCAGCTCACTGAACTTGTTCATTCTTTCTGTCTTTTGAATAACACCTGTGCAATCCCAAACGGATTATTAGTTCTAATTATTATTCAGTCATCAACATCCGCTGTGTTGTAGGGGATTTTAATTTATTACAATGAGGAAGGCAAACAAACAAATATTCTAATAGGGAGCACTTGGTTTAAAGTAAACCATTTACATTCAGGCAATATCTGGTACTGTGCTGTCTGTTCATTCAGACAAGCAAGGCAGAAGCTAAAACCGCATTTTGGCGGAGACAAAACCATCGCAGCCTTTGCTCGAAATAAAACCAATCAAAGTTCAAGCAGATGGTGCCTGAGGCGGGAGCTAGCTGCTTGCTGCAGATGCAGTCATGGCCGCTCAAAATGTCCTTTCCCTGCAGCTGCTGTCCTGTAGCCGAATGTTAGCTGCAAGGACGCTCGTCAGAGCACCAGGGACCTGCGTGGCCAGGCTCGGTGGACGGCCTTTCAGCTCCTGTCATCGGTCACCTTCAGCTGAGGGTGAGCAGCAGAAAGGCAACGGGGAGCAACCTGTGCAGCTCCTCCTCGTCGGCTGGCAGTGGGGTGCCCAGCCATGCTATTTCTAAAAGTGATGAGCTTGTGTTCTGCCGCCAAACTGCTGCAAAACGGTAAACTAGGAAACCGAGGAAATGTTTGTGGTGGGAGGCATGCGTACCTCACTCGCTTAGTGCTGCAGGCACCTTGTCTTTTAAATAATGGATTATCTTGCTTTAGGCTGACATGTTTGTTATTTTAAGGTGGGAAGTAGAGAATAGCTTCATAATTTTCATAATAGTTTATGAAAATCACCCCAGTCTGTGAAGATTTGCTACTTTCCCCAGGAGTATCTCTGTGGGGTGTGAGCCTCGGCAGCCTGAGCTGCAACAGCCTGGTGCTACTTCCCTGCCCGACATCAAGGGAAGCTCCATCATGAGCTTTGCCAGAAGCATTGCTGTGACTTCGCTGCCAGTCGAGAAGACTGGCTGCATAGACAGACCCAAGTCAGCCCTCTTCCTTTCACTGAGATTTAGCCAGTCCAAAGAGGCTGAACCAGTGGCCGTGCACAGAAAAAATGGAGCTGGCGTGCCAGTAAGAGTGTTTTACTGGGAAGGGGTGAGGCAGCAAGGCTCTCGGTAAATGACTGGAAAGAATCTCTGCACAAAGAGCTTTAATGGAGAAGAAGGGCAGGTAGAAAAAAGTCAAACAAAACATGTGCGGGTTTATAATGAATAAACTAATTGATGTTTGGAAGTGCATTAATGAATAACGGAGAGAAATATCTGTAAAAGAAAATGAATGCTCAGAGCAGATAATTGATATGCTGTTTCTTCGCTGCATGCTGGTGTGGAGTCGTGAAAAGAATATTAAACATAGAAGATAAATGAGAACTTGTTATTTTAAAGCAGGGTTCCTCGGGACTTTATATGTTTTATATGCTACAGGAAGAAACCCCAGGATCTTGTGAGGGAGTACAGGGTACCAATAGTAGAGGCAGCCTAGGTCAGGACTACCCTGTAATTTCTAAAATCGGAGGTTGATGGGGTGTATCATCACAGCATGACCACAGGAGAGAAACAGTGTGATGGGAACATGGTACGCAAATTTACTCCTTCAAAATCCACTGCAAATGAAACTGTGAGGTGGCTTTTTGGGCCATCACCCACTTTTGAGATATGGGTTAATAGATTTCACTGGAGGAATTTGTCTCCAGCAGCATCCTCACCATTACTGGCACACTCACAAAATGGGTTTTGTTGAACTTGCATGTCCTTTACTACTGGTTAGTTCTGCATCAGCACAGCCAAACAGGTGTTTTTAGGAGGACTGGGTGTCTTTGTTATTTTTTTGTTTTAATTCTCATTGTGACCTTGTTTTTGATGGGACCTGGTTCTGTAGAAGCAAAGTTGAAAACTCTTTTTCCATCTGTTTTTTGTCCTCCTGTGAAATAGATGTGTGTGTGCACCTGAACGTGCACCTGGGCTTCTGCTCTGAATGCCTGTATGCAGATATATGTTTAAACACACAAGTGTACAGTTCAGATTACTTTCCCACAATATTTTAAGGGTTTGAGAGCTGGTGGATTTGGGGATTTTAGCTACTAAAGAGGTAACCTAAAAGCCCCAAAAGGAGAAAATATCAGGAGATAGGCAAGTGACCTATTCTACTTCCAAATTCCCAACTAACCTGTGCCAGAGGTGCAGGCTGATTTTGTAGAGCTGCTTGAGGCAGCAACTGCTGTGGGAGAAGCTCACATGAAAGCTGAGAAGGCAAAGAAACCTGGGTTAAAACAAAACAAAACAAAACAGAACTTTATTTATAAGTTTGGCTCCTTTAAATTTTAGGTTTCTTCTAATGCCGTGGCTTCTGTTTAAATCGGTTTTAATTGTCAAGCTGTGTATGTGGTACATGCTTTATACCAACTGCCTATTTTGATGACTCTTTGTGAAGTTACCTGAAGAGCAGTAGGTTGACTGAGTCTATGCACGGATAAATCCTGCTGCGCGCTCGGTGTTCTTGGCAAGGGAGTGTTAGACTCTGCAATCAGCTTTGTTGGCGTAGCTGCAAGAAAAGTACTGGTGAGTTCTCACATGCTGGAAATCATCCCCATTGGAAGGGGGAATTACAATGAGACCTGGCTAGAAATGATTACAGTCTGGCTAAATTCCAACAGGAGTCAAGGCTGTTATTGTTGACTTTAATGGCAGTAAAATTAAACTGATGAGGAGGGCCTGGGCAAAGATAAAAGTAAATGAGACAGATTATGATTCTGTGCTCCAATGAATGGAGCAAAAGGACCCAAGAGCTGTTCTAAAACAGCTGGAACTCCCTTCATATGGGCCAAATAACCATAAATTTAGGTTAGCTCATTGGCTTTTCTGCCAGACCAGGGAGCAGAAGGAGTCTATAAGGTATGCCCAAGTCTTGGCTGGAACATCCTGAATCTTGTCCAGAAGAGAATCATCCACAGACTGTTATTACTTATGTAAGTCAAGAGGGGCCTTGTATTGCTTATACCGATGCCTTCAAATCTGAAGAGAGAAGTCCTCATTTTCGTAACAGATCAAAACAGCAGGTCTCATGGCTAGTCCCGCTACCCATTTTCCAGTGTATGGATGGCTGCACTAGAACCTTCCCTCTTGTACGTTACCATTTCAGGTTATGCACTTCATTGTCAGTGACATACTCATATCATCGATACCTCATAAATAACTGTTAAATTAGCAGGTGTGGTATATAGGCACACATTCCGTAACTTGGCTACATTAAAAATAATGCAGTAACCCAGGAATGCCACTCACATGCTGGGTCTGACTTGGGTGTGTGGGAAGATTTTGGTGAGCTCCTGGATGATACTGAGGGTGTCCGACTAGCGCTGAGGATTGAGGCACCAATATCAAGTGCATTAAAGTGCTGTTCAGGATCCAAGCTGGTGCCACTGTCCTAAAACAAGCCAAAAAAAAAAGGGAATAGCTATTGCATCTGTCAGGATGAAAACATTTTGAAATGCATCTAATAATGGCTGCACATCCAGTTCTTTGACTGGCCTAAAATGACTTGAGCAGAACTAATCCCAGGTAGGCCAGCAGAAGACCTGGGCAGAGCTGTCAATGTCCCTTCCAAATAGTATCTAACTAATGCATTTTACAAAGAGCTAGCACTGAGTTGGAAATAAATAGCAAGCTACTGCCATAGTAATTTTGTGCCTTCAGATGATTTTCTGAATCTTTCTTTTGCTTTCAGTTGGATGTGACAGCAACCGCAACCTCTCTGAGACACTCAGCCATGCACCGGGGAAGAGCTTTTCTTTCTTCCCTCAGCAGGTCACTGAGATGTAGCCAAGAAGGCTGATTGCCAGAACATGTCGAAATGAATCTTTAAACTGTAGAACGTCACCAAGGAAAGGTGGAGATATCTCATGTAGCCCCTGTCCACGTTCCACTTAATTTGTGGCTGTTACTGATCTCCAGGTTTATCCTTTCATGAGCTTATCCAATTTACTTCAAAATTATTCAAGTGAGCAATGAATTCTGAAGTTGGGGGAATCCACCCAGAAGACAATGCTGGAGTCTTCACTGATGTTAACAGAGGAGCACGTTGTGATTACTACATATATTCATGAAAAAAGCTTTTCTTGTTGTACCTTTAGTGCTGAGGACACAGCCTCTGAGGACACTTCTTCCAAGCCCATCTCCTGTCTTCTCTCCACCCGAACATCTGCATAACTGAATGGAAAATTTAATCCTATGTATCAACATGGTATTGTTATATTTCATAAAATGCGCTTTAAGCAAGTGGAGGAACAAATTATTGTAACACTTTACAGGTTAAATGAGCAGCTGAAAAATTACTTAAGTCAAATGCTACTGAATAACATTTGAGAGACTCTTTTCATTTTCTGTTTTTGCGCTGTTCCTGTCTTCCTGAAGTCAAAAAGTATAGTAAAGAAGTGTATATATAAAGGTCAGGTTCACACATCTCTTTAAAAGCAATGTAAGGATTAGAGGAAGTGAAGAGTTAAGGGATCTGTCTATTCCCTGGTTTTGCACAAAATAGAAAAATGCAACAGTTAATCTGCCCCTAAACTCATGATTGACAAATCAAGCTTAGCATAAAGTAAGGTTTAGTCTGATCATTTTTTTGTAATGAACTTATTTCTTTCAGCAAGTTCAGGCTCCATTTTTGTTACATAAAAGCCATCATGTTTCTAAGAGAAAATGTTGGCAGTCATGAGGATGCCCTTATCCTACTGTCCTCTATGTCCCCGCCAGTTGATAGGAGTTTCCATACCTTACCACCATGTGTGTGCACACAATGAACTCTGGCTTGGAGTTCCACTGGTGGTAGGTGATATAGTAATGGGTCTGGAGCCAGATCCACTGCTGTCCTTTGGTCAGAAACCGATAGCAGCACGACTTCCCCTTGCCAAACTGCATCACTGTCAGCAGAAAATACACACAGCTTGTAGCACAATTTTCAATGTGAAAATGACATGAAGTGTGAAAAGAGTGACAAAGATATCTGTGGCCCCATCGATTCCCAAGGGAGAGAGGAGTCTAAGCACCTTTCAAGTGAGTGGTCCCGTCAATTGTGTGATAGAGCAAATATAAAGATCAGTAGGTATCTTCTTCTGTCACTTTGAACGGTACATTCCTACACAGCACAATTAACCTTAACTTTGGACACTAATGCATTAATGTCTGCTACAACTTAAACATAGTTCTTACCCTGGTTTATGTGTGCTGATCACATACTGCTTAATTAGGCATCTGGGATTAATTGCTAAGAGTGATCATCTGAAGTTCTATAGCAGAAAAGTACAGGATAAAAATGCTTGAAAAGATGAGTATTCTCTGCAGAATGAAGTGAGTAACATTGTGCAAAGACAAAAATCATTTGAAGCTGAAAGAAAATTCCCAGACTGACAAGAATTCAAAGTGCAGTAAATTGGGGTGTATTAAAGGTTTTAAAGATTCACCCACAAAGTTAATGTCTGCTTTTTTCCCCCAGTGATTTCAAGGGGTTCCCAAATATGCCCATATTTAGCCTTTCTATATTTTAATGTCAACATAGAAAAACTAATGTTGATGGCATATTTTCAGGACACCCAGAGATGGTAAGCTGAGATGTTCCAGCCAGTTCTGTAAGCAAATATTTGAAAAACATTGCCTCATTTTCTTTACTTAGTGAAAGAGTTTTTCAATTAAATCTTAATAGAGTATATTTAAATAATCACAGGTAATCCCAAATACACTGTGAACAACACTAGGGTAAATAATCCACCAGAATTTTACAAAATAGGATCTCCTCTGAGATTGCTTGAACTGTTCCTGTATATTCTTTACTAGTAGAGCAGGTGTCTAATCTGGTGTATTTTATCCATTCAGTGAGTCTTGCTGACTGCTTCTGGGAATACAGAAGGTAAAATTGTATTTTTCAGAGCTTGATAAGTCTGGCCCAGATGCCGATCAGCTGTGGTGCCCCCAATCTGCTATAACTCCGCTAAGACATACAGGTGTGAGGCAAGGGTCAAACCTCACATTCCAAGTTTAAACCAATTTTAACTGAAATGACATTTCACTGAAAAGAGGTGTCCCAGTAACTCTACAGGAAACTGGACTATGCGATACTTACAGTGTTCATGGCACCTTGCTAGCAGCTCTAGGTCATCTATATGGTAATAGTCATAGCCAGAAGTACCCAGCACTTCAAAAGGCAAATATCCTATAATCGGCGGTGCTCTGTGGTTAGGCACAATATGAGTGAATTAATAAACCATGAAAGAAACAGCAGTTCTGCATGTTAACATGGATACATAAAAAGCCCAGATCTGCTCTCACTCATCAGTGTACAGTTGTCCACCCCAGGGGACCAGATCCTGACTTTCCCCTCCCTTGTTCCTGGGATGCCCGGCTGGGCACGGCACCTTCCCCCCAGGACAAGGCCATGACAACTCCATCTTTCCAGGGAAAATGTGGTTGTGGAAAGCAACTCAGCTTCTTAGGGACCTTCACACAAGAACCTGCTGTGAGGGAGCCATTCCCTGGCTGTTCCTTGGTCAGGGGCTCTGCTGTGGCTCCCACAGTCCCTGCATGGGCAAAAACATGTGGCGAAGTGATAGGAAGTGATCGTCTTCCGGGACTAAGAGGGTAGGAGGGGAGATCGTCTGTGCTGCTTCCCTCTGGGTGTCTGCAGAGCCCGTCTGTGGTGTGTTGAGGCAGTTGCTTTGTACCTTTGCCAGCATGGTTGCCTCAGGCCAGCGCAGACTTTCCCTCCGTAACTTGGTGGGAATTGCACACAGAATCAATGGTTGGATTTGGAAAGAATGATTTCAGCAGCTGTATAATAATTAGGTGATTTTGCGATGTGACAGACTTTGGTCCACTGGTATTTTTAAAGCAAACAAGAACAAAGTAATTATGAATGTGGCCTGAGACACAGAGTAGTTTTGTTTTAAAACACTGATAAAAATATATGCAGGGTAAAATGGTAAATATCATCTTTTGTAGGAATTTCAGTGGTTGCCTTCCTGTTTAGATGTGACTTGTAATGCTATTGTTAAAATGTTACAATTGTTAAAAACGCTATGTCTGGAGAAGAGAAGGCTGAGGGGAGACCTTATCGCTCTCTACAACTACCTGAAAGGAGGTTGTAGCGAGGTGGATGTTGGTCTCTTCTCCCAAGTTACTAGTGATAGGACAAGAGGAAATGGCCTCAAGTTGTGTCGGGGGGGGTTTAGATTGGATATGAGGAGAAATTTCTTTACTGATAGAGTGGTCAGGCATTGGAACAGGCTGCCCAGAGAGGTGGTGGAGTCACCATCCCTGGAGGTGTTCAAAAAATGTGTAGATGTGGCACTTCAGGGCATGGATTAGGAGGCACGGTGGTGTTGGGTTGATGGTTGGACTTGATGATCCTAGACGTGTTTCCCAACCTTAATGATTCTATGATTCTAAGATTTGAGAGAATTGCACTTATGAAAATAACAATAGACAAGCACCAAACACAACGAGGAGTGCTTTTCTTGTCACCAACCTGTGATCCAGGAATAAAAATTTCCACTCCAGACTGTGTCTTGATGTGAATTCCTCTAGAGGTTCTTCCACAATGCACATCTCCTGTATGGTGAAGAAAACTGACTTACTGAGAGATGCAGCTGCACCCCTCTGCTTCGTCTAGCTTTTGTTAGCTATAAATACATGGTGCATAAGAGGAGAAAAGAGAGACCTGGGTTTGTTTAGCCTGGAGAAGAGAAGACTGAGGGGAGATCTTATCAATACTTATAAATATCTGAAGGGTGGGTGTCAAGAGGATGGGGCCAGACTCTTTTCAGTGGTGCCCAATGACAGGACAGGGGGCAATAAACACAAATTGGAACACAGGAAGTTCCACCTAAACATGAGGAAAAAATTCTTCACTGTGAGGGTGACAGAGCACTGGAAGAGGCTGCCCAGAGAGGTTGTGAAGTCTCCTTCCCTGGAAACATTCAAAACCTACCTGGACGCGGCCCTGTGCCCCCTGCTCTGGGTGTACCTGCTCAAGCAGGGGGGCTGGACAAGATGATCTCCAGAGGTCCCTTCCAACCCCTGCCATTCTGTGATTCTGTGATATGTTTTCTGGCAATTCCAGAGAATGATCTATTGTATTTATCAATGCCAATATTTTTGCAGAAGTTGGGGAGAAGAACTTGTGCATGGACTTGAGCCATGACTGTTCCTCGGGGTGCCAAAGTTTTTATGGCTTTGAAGCAGTGCCCAGTGTGTGAGAGCTGTGCCCCCCACAGCCATGAGGAACAATGCCCTTTCCCAACATCCAGCTTGTGCTTGGTCCCACCTGGGTTTACCACGTCTTTCCTCGCTCTCTTTGTGTTACTTAAGGTACCTACTGCCCTTGCCTGGCCCTTTTGGACATCTGGTCTCTGAGCCCTCTGTGATAAAGAGGGACACTCTTCCTCCCACTCAATAGCTGGGGGCACTATGTGCTGCAGAGAGGGAAATACCTTTTCAGGCAGGCAGCCTGAACGGGGCCCATCAGGCGGGTGAAAGGTGGCAGTTTTGCCTTGTGCTTCACTCTCGCGGTGGCACCCTTGGCACCCCAGTGCCAGATGGGAAGAAGCTGGCCCTTAAGACTCACAGCAGCCCTTGGTGCTCATGAGAATGATAATAAGAGAATTACAGGAGGCAGGGTACAGGGATGTCCATAAGGCAGGACATCCTTGGCCCAGAGGGATGGGGATCAGGATGTAGTTGGTGGTGATTAGTTGTTAGGTGGAGGTGGGAAGGGGAGGAAGGATGGCACCATGGTGCACACCTGTGCGTGGGCTGGGGCTGGCTGTGTGCCCCACGGCTGGGTCCCAGCCCGCTCGCAGCTCCCTTCTGCCGACCTTTCCAACCCACTGGTAGCTTGCAGGGGCAACTCCAGCTCCACGAGCTGTCAGCCTGGAGACACCTGGATGGGACTTGCCAGCATCAGCGCTCGGGATTTGGTGGCATCCAGCATTACCATGTCTCCCATGTCTCTGCTGCAGGAGGGTCTCCGTTGTCACTGGTAAGGACAGCCTGACCATTGGCCCCCAATGCTGCTGTCCCCCTGCTCCCTGGTGCCATGTCCCCCTGTGTAAGCGACACCCTCTCATCGTCTCCTCTGCCACTTCTCCCTCTGCTGTCACTCTCGGGGAGGGAAGTCTTTCAGGCCACCGATGTTTTAAATCCTCTTGGGACCAAAGGAAAAGCTGAGGTGCACTGCCATCAAGCGTTTCTTTGATACATATCAATACTCACAAAGTTGATTAAAGTTGCTGACTGTACAGTAGCAAAAGGCTTCACACGTACCTTAAATTGCTCTCTCCCCTCCTCCAGTTTATAGCAAAATCCATGCTGATGCCAAGAACATACCCCTAAATTCAAGGTGCAACATGCAAACATTGCTGTGTACAACCAAAATGCTGATTCTGCCTTGCTTAACCAGTCAGATAAATATTTTTGCCTTCGTTTTAGAGGAGAAAGTCAAGACTGGGGGTTAAATGAGTCACCCAGGTGAACTGAAGAGATGGGTGCTCAGGGTTTCCTGGCAGCTAACACCTTCTCCCCCGTAGCTCTGGGCAGCTCATTGCCATGTGCAACCAATTTAATTTCCCTGTTTATTCTGAGATGTTAGCTACCCAAAGACAAGGGAATTTGCTTTCAGGGTTCCCAGAAAACCTTAACTCCAGCCTCTACTGCTAATATGATTACTGTGGTTAAGATTTATGGTAAGCATCCTCACTTACTTACCCAGAAGGGACTCCATTTGCCTGCTGGGGCCGTGAATCAGTCAAGAGTGCTCTGCAGGTCCCTGAGCAGTAATGGAGCTAGGCCAAGGGAGCAATGATTTCATACCAACTAGGTCTCAGTTAGACTTTTTAATCTCTTAACCTCTGAGGACAGGACACCTGATGCAGCAGCTCACATTTGTTAATTAGGGAACAACAGTGCCAGGCACAAGGTTGGGTGGTCTATCCTTATTTCCAGAAGCAACTATCTTACTACCAGAATTTGGGAGGAGGAAAACTAGCAGCAGTCACCCAAAGACACCAAGGGGCACAAATGAAAGCGTTGGTGGCCATCTGTACACTGTCCCATCACAGGAACAGAAAGCAGCGGTGAAGAACCCAATTTCAAAGTGACTTTGCAATTCCTAATGCAACGAGGATTTCCATTTCCCATGCAAGGGGGGCAGAAGTGACACCACTTCTGCAGATCCTGGCTCGCACTGATAATCCTCTTCACGGGATTTTTATGGATGAAATGTGATATCTGTAATCCATTCAATTAGCAAAATTAAGGACTTTGTGTGTCACCTCACTCCATCTGACAGTGTTTTGAGAAGTTCTGAAATGAATGGGATCCAGGGTATGCACTTACCTTTAAAAACTGAGGCGTTGCCAAACGAACAGTTGCAACGAAGCAGACCTGCTTTCCCGGGGATGTTCTGTAAGCCCTTGGGACAGCCTCGTCAAAGCCATTGCAAGTGGAGTTAGGCACTAGGTAGGGAAAAAAACAGGATGCAGAGTCACGCGTCATACAAGATTTGCTCTCCCTGAATATTTTGCACACTTGAAGCGTACTAATACTAATTTTATTCAGAGAAGTGCTCTAAAAGCTTTTAAAGCTGATATGCATATATTTAAATCCAAGTCAGTCATGTTAGGCAGAGAGACATCAGAGTTTAACTTCAAGTATGAATCTTATAGGTTAATCCTGATAAAAATAAGGCCAAACCTTATCACAGAGCATAAACCATAAAACCCTACGCATCCAATTGCTCTTTTTCACCACTCACAAGAAAAATATATATGCTGCAGCATGCCTAGCATGCTAACTTCCATGAGGCAGTGAAAAAAAGCATTGGCAAGGGAAGTAGCTGAAGAGAGTTTGTCAAGCCATCAGTGGCAAAACACCAGAGCCCATAGCCAGCGAGGCTTCATTGAGCTAGCAAGAGGCTGCTTGTGATTCAGGGCTGCTGAAGTGTGCCTTCCCCTTTTGCATCTAAGGAGAACCATCCCCCGCGTGCTTAAGTTCTCCTTTTTTAAAGAAGAGCAAAGGGGACCCCGTGTACAGCACTGGCTTCCAGAGCTGGGCATTTCTGGTGAGTCTGCAGATGGCCTGCTGTCTCCTGAAACACTGGGCAGAATCAAAAACTGGATGTGATGTGGCTACCAATTTTGTATATGTTTTTTTATCTGTGTCTGTCATGATTGCATGGCTCTTGTGTTGCTTTGAGGGCCCAGTAGCACCTCCTGCCAAGAGAACGTGTTGCCTTAAGCTAGGCCACAATCCTATGTTAGAATAACATAATGCAAACTCTTCATCCAAATTCGAAATGTTTAGAGATGGTACTCCCGCTCTCACAGCAGTGAAAGAAAACTGTGTGCTAAGCTGCAGTGGCAACTGGGCTGGCCCCATGGGCTTTCACCCTGCCCAGCTGACTGTCTTCCATGGGGGCAGAGACGGTCCCATCTAGCAGCCAGGCTTCCCCAGTATGAGTTAATCTAATGCTAACAGGGATTAATGCTAATATGAAACTATCTTGCCTTACTATTAGACCCCTATAATCACCTTTATGAAGTTTCCTACAGTTTTTCTCTTCTGCACAGGACAAAGCATGGATAACCGTGTCCACTCCTGTGAAAATGAAGAGTTTTATATCTATCTGGGGAGGACTTAAGTAGCAATTTTTATTTTGGGGTGCTTCTGCACTGGGCTTTAAATCACTAGCATAAATTGTAGAGATGGAAGAAGTCTCAACTTATCACATGTGCTTTTGGAACCCAGTTCAACCTATTAAAAGCCTTAGAATAATGATACATAGCTGATAACAGGGATAACAGGATATGAGACAGAAAAATAAGTACTCTGAGGAGAATTCACGCCTGTGATTAACTGGTTTAGGCTACTGTGTGCACAATATATATTGCACCAAAAAGGGGAAGAAAGATTCCTCATCTGAGAAAGCAATGCAGATGTGAACATCCACAGAGATTACAGCCCTCTCTTGCAGCTGAGTCTGGCGGGCATGGCTGGATGGATATTAAGATAAAAAATATGGGCAAAATTCTCCTCCTTTCACCAGCAAAGCACACTTGCTCTGGGGACTTATGTATTCCTATTCTGCTCCTGGGGTTATGTGCATATACGAGGGCGTCTATGGGATTATTAATACAAGAGGTGGAAAAAAAGAAGAAAGGAGCTACAGGAAACTGGAGAAGCCTGAGTAAAGAGTTATTGGTTCTTCTCTGATACGATTATTTTGTGCAAGTCTGTCAATTTCTGTAGTTAGTCCTGTTTAAAAATTAATGGTATTGCTATAAACCCATATTAAGGACATTGTAAAAAGTTACTTCCAGGATTTTTATGTAATATGTTGTCCCATTTGAAGTCAATGGGCCCGTTTCTCTTTGTAATAGCCAAGTTCAGTAGCAAATGTTTGCAGGCTGGGCTCTAAGATATGAAAATAAGATAAGCACATTCCACCTCCGAAGTACATGTATGATAAGTTAACCTGGTTAGTGAACCCACGGGCTTGCAAATGACACCAGTTGCAGAAGAAAGTGGAGACGGAGTGGAGACCGAGTTGCACCAAAGGGAGTGGATGGCTTTTTTACATCAGCTGTTTGATGTAAATAGCAGTGAGCCTGAGAAGTATTCCCAGAAGAGAGCAGAATGCATCCCTGAATGTGGCATTTACAAAATAGGATTATATTTCCAAGAGGTAAATGCAATACTAAAAGGGTAATAATTATCATATAGGACAGCTATGTAGTAAATTTGGGATTTCATCACAACATTTGTGTATGTTGAACTCAGTGGCAGTGAATGAATTAGTCCAAGGAGATGAGATAGAGCTGGCCTGGCTGAAAGTCATGCAGCCTTCAAACAGCTACTGTGCCATCTCCATACTCAGCTGCCCTTCACAAAGCCCAAAGCACTAAAAGCCTTGATGATGCAGGCAGGTAGCCACCACCTTGAAATGTACATCCTGATCTGAAAGTAATAACTACAATAACAGAAAGAAAAAAAATCCCACTATTTTTTCTGAATTACTTTGCTGCCTAACCTATTTTGTTGGTATCTGTTCTTTCCACAGCTCTCTATGCACAGCCTGTTTTGCTCTGCTCTTGCAGCTGGTCAGCAAATTTCAACTTTTTTTGTGGATAAATTTTAAAGTGTAGTTAAAAAAAGAGATCATTACATGAATTTAAAAAATAAATCCTGGTATAATCTTTTAAGCATGCCTTCTGAAAAATCATACTTTATAATTTTCCAAGTCTCTTTAAAAGAAATGCACAATATCTTGAAGTAGCAAAGTTCAGTAGCAAACTTTCTTAGACCACCACAGAAAAACAGTGGAATGGAAAATATAGGATGAAGTCTGAGGCTATGACGATATTAACATTTATAAGTCAAGTACAGGTCTTGGAGTGCTTTTGTCGGAAGGGACCTGATGAAAATGTTAATCTGGCTATAAACAGGTGGGCTCGGGTAAATGAGAGCATATGTGTTTCTCAATTAAATGATCTAGACAAAATATCCCGAGTAGGGAATTAGAAGGTCGTGTGACAAAGCTAAATACATAATCAGAAAGGTGAAACAGTTGTCTCACATATATCAGTTAGCCAATGCATGAATTTTAATATTTTTTTGCGGTTAACTATCAGACATGCTGCTCCTAGAGCTACCACAAAATTCTTTTGTAGAAGAAGTATTAAATTACCTGCAAATATAATATAAAAAGATAGAAAGAAACTGATTTGCCTATATACAGGGTTTTTTGTTGTTGTTTGGTTTTGTTTTTTTTTTCTTTTTTGAAAAAGACCAGGACACTAAGGACAAGATGTTAAAAATAAGTAACACATATAAGGAATGAAGCCCTTAACTACCAGAGACAAAGAGATTTTTATCCTTAGGGATACAGATCATGCCTCATGAAGTGAATGAAAACATGTTAGAAAAAAACCCAGATGCCACATTATTCAGTTAATAATAGTACAGCAGTCAGTTGCTCAGTCATTTTAACTTAGGATGCCTAAAACATATTCTTCCTATAACAGCAAACCTCTCATTTATGCCATTTGAGAGAAGAAATCCCTCCTTCCTGTTTTGTCAGTAGATGTTAATAACTTAGCAGTCTTAGTGACTGTCAAACAAACTGGACAGTGATTTCAAAAAATACAAGCCAGACAGACCAGAATAAAATCAAGATTGTTTCATATAAATAAATTCAGACCACAGATAAACAGAATATTCAGCAATTAATATCTAAAATGAAGACACCTAAAGTGCTAGAGGCAAGCTGGACTGCACTCAGTAGCTTTGGATGACTAATAGTGACGGTGTCCATACATCACTTGTCTACTTTGATCTCCTCTCTCCTCTTTCCTCCTCCTGTTTCTCCCCTCACCGTCCTCTGTTGATATGAATCCCAAGTAAATTCTTTAGGACAGGAATGGTGCCTTTTTTCTTAAGTGCCCATAGAGAACCCAGCATAAGCACTGCAGATTGTTAGCTGTAGCTTCTACAATATTGTTAATAGTAAATAATAATATGTGGCTGTCGGTTCTGATCAAAATATTCATTTCAGTTTGAGTTATTCTTGTTATCAGATGTTTCTGCCTATGCTTATGGAGGCTCAAGATCAATGTATCTTCTGGATAGTTCTGTTTATTTCTTTTAGAAAGGAATTCAGACTGAATTAATTGTTCTGGGAGTGAAAAGATTTTTTTTTTTTTCTCCCCAGCATAATAATTCTCGATGGTTATTCTTATCTCTAAGAGATATATCAGCTAACAGTAGGGTATCTGCTATTATTAGCATCCAGTAACCAGATGCTTCCTGAGTTTCCATGTAATTGGGAGCAAAAATGCAGAATTTTAAATTCCACTATAATATTTAGTTATATTACTTGATCAGGAACTCTTTTCACATAATGGTTATCTCCTCCTTTAAGAGGAATACTTCAGGCATTTTGGATGAAAGGACGGATCTGCCACTTTAAAGATGCTGGTGGTCCTTTTTTATATTGGTGAACACTGTGAAAGGCAGGACTCTGGCTTTGTCCCTTTCGGGAGTTTTTAAGTAAGTATGTCACTTCAGAAACAGGATACCAAAGCTAATATTTGGTTATATAATTATGAGAGATCTTCTTCTGTTTACAAACGTACAAACAATATTCACAGGAGGGATAAATCCAGCTACCTTACCCTTTCTTATCAGAGTGAGCTATTAAGCAGCTTTGTAAAATAATTCATTCTCACTTAGCTTGACATCTTATACTGGGAGCTACGCATTTCCTTGGATTTTTTGGAGGGTCATCTTTATTATTTGCCTCCCCCCTCAGCCCTCAGGCAAAATTGGATGGCAGCCATTGCATTATTCATTGGTGATGCTGACATGACTCTGTCCCTTATCAGGTACTACTGGTCAACAGGTACAGCGATGGCACTCAGCTCCCTCAAATGCTTGCATGTAGTTGTCTCTCTTGTTAAAATCTGGACTACAGGACCAGAACCTGAAATATATAAGATATTGGAAAGAGTTCCTGTTTGCAAATGAAAAACAAATCCTTTAGCTCTGAGAGCAAGTAGGCATTTCTCATAGAAGCAAAGAGGGAACTCCACCTTCCTCTTCTCAGTGGCCCATGGGCCACCTCCCCTCCTCTCAAGGGACTACTGAGTCTTTACGTCAGGTTACAGTCCTGCTTTTCTCATTGAAGCTTAATTAATGATGATTATATAATCCTCCCAAATGGAAAATCAAATCTCTTGTATTTGATTTAGCACAGCCAGTGACTCATGCAGTCACTCCGCACAGCTCACATTGCTGTTTCGCTGGTCAGCCGCTCTTGCTTGGGCACAGCTAATTTGAGGGCGGTTCGCTCATGTGCAGGCGGCTCATGTCACATCCCTAGTGTAGATACAGCTGCAGAAATGTCCTTGCAGCAGGGGTTACAGAGTATGGCCTCCTGCACAGCATCCCCAGGACCAACCCAAGCATGGACCCTCCCGCTAACCCTGGCACTGGGCTGTGCAGCTCCTCTAGCCTCCAGCTATAGCTGAGCCCAGGAGCTCTAGGGACAGTGATCTTCTGAAAGACTGAACACATGCCGTAAGCTATGTGAACTTTCCTGGGCAGTATCTGGGGCTTGCACATGCATCTCCCTGCCCCTTCTTGGTTGGGGCAAAGGTGCCAGTGACTGCTTCTCTGGGGGAGTAGCATGGGTTTGATGTAGGTTGTGCATGATCTGGCTCCCTGATGGCAATCCTGGTGACAAGTCACCTTGGTAGATATCAGGTATTTGTTCTGCTTTAGCAGAAAAAAAAAAATTATCTTTGGCATCTCAGTACAATGGCCTTTAAAGCCCCAGAGCTCCCACTAAAGTTAGGGAGAGCAGCTAAGCTCCTAACTGGCTTTCTAAGCCTCAGGCCTTCAGATTAATCCATTCAAACCTGTCCCTATGTGATGTTCTCAGCCATAAGTCACAATGCAATTAACGGAGAAGGTACGAGGGAGGAGGGAAGGGGGCAAGGTTACTGGGACCCCAGCACCCATGGCCCCCTTCCCCAAGCACTGCCATTATATGAGCAATGAGCAAGGTTAAGTGAGAAGGAAAGGGAAAAGATTCGTCAGGACTATCGCTGCCACTACCCTACATTAATGAGAACAGAGTAGTTAAGTATCCTGGTGGGACTCTGATGGAATACAGCCTGCCCAGGGATAAAAGAGCCTCCCCAGCCACAGGGACTCTGGTATCCCTGCAGCAGGAACGCGCAGGCAGGGCGGACTCAGAGTACACTGAGCAAACCATTGGAAACAAAGGTAGGATTTGGCATTGGGTGGCTATAAAGGAACGGCAGAAATTTGTATTTAGAGAAGAACATCCTGTATCAGTCTCCCATGTGTAAAAACATGGTCACACTTCTACTGCTGTGAAAAGCTACAGGGAAAAGCATTCCTGAATACATTCATAAGGAACGTCTCCTGCTAATTAAGCTTAATTTGCAATTTCTGTCTTTCTCCCCCCACAGTATGCTCAGCTAACTCTTTTCTTATCTTTAGCTTAGGCTCCTTCCTCCACAAACACCTCCAAAAAGCAGGATTTGGGGCCAGCTGATCCTACGCACGTAGGACAAGCGCTTCCCTGTGAGTGATACGTCTCTCCTCCACCACGCTTCCCACTGCTGTCTTTCTTGCCCGCTTGGCCTCACACCTGGAGTGGGGCTAGCTGGAGAACCAGTATTTATTTAATGGGAGGAAGAAGAGAGAAATTACCAGCAGGGCCAGCAGGTGACAGCCCTGGGGTGTGTGGCCTGCAGGGACGGTGCGCAATAACGGGGCGCCCTGGGTTTGGGGAGCCAAGCAGGGACAGGAATCCATCCCACTGCTGCACCCATCAGATGCTCAAAGTTGTCCGTGCCACAAGTCCCTATGCCAAAGCACAGCTGCTTGCCCCCAGCCCCGGGGCTGGAAAGGTGCGTTCATACCGTGCTTGCTTGAGCTGATGTCCCCCATGCCTTGCTCAGGGTGCAGCCGGCTGACGCAAGAAGCCCGGTGGAGCTAACGACAGCCGCTTCGGAGGTTTGCACTGTCCTCCAGCTGCTCGTTCTGTCCTTGGTCCAAGGTTATCAGCTCCCAAGCAAACAGTTTGCCACTGCTACATCGCAAGTCTGGTGCACTTGCTTCCACCTTTGCTGGAGGCGGTTTTGTGGCTGGATTAGGAGCCAGGCCGGCAGGAGGTGGAGGGGGGGGTGGGGGAGGCGGGCAGAGGAGGCGATGGGGACGACTCTGGCCAAGGGAGAGCAGTGCTGGGGATGCTTGTGTCTTGCACTGGTGAAGCAAGTATTTCCACTAGGCTCTGCACTGAACCAGGGAACCTAGTCAAGATGGGCAAGCTGCAGTCCTGCAATGGGGAGAGGGCAAGGGGGCCAGGAGGCACCTTCTCACAGAGCAGGGGCAAGGGCTGTCACCTCCCTACCCACTGGAGGGTCAGACTGCAGCAGAGATGGGAAGAAATTGGAAGAGACAAAATAAAGTAGACGATTTGGAAAAAGGTGGCACACAGCAAAAAAAAAAATAATATTGAAGCAGAAAGAACATGTCCTGTTTGAAAGCTATAAACTGGGGTCTTTGGAAGATGATTTGGTGTCTTCTGAAATCGATATGTTCCCATTTAGTTTATATGCATTAAGCTAGGGAAGATATCTGTAACACAAGTTTTATCTTTCTACTGAGAAATAGCCACTGATAAAAATGCTGGGATATGAAATCCTAACAGGTAAGAGGGCAATATTAAGGTCACGCCAAAATAAAAGGCTGAAAATCCTTGAAGAAAATGGATCAGAAATTCCCCTGGTAGAAATGTATCCTTATGAGTCAGCACCTGAAATCCGGTTTCTGCTCTAGAAAACAGAACAGCTTGGTGCGTGTATCTGTCAGGCAGCCGCATTTCACTTCGTTCAAACTAGAAAGCATACAGGCAGTTACATTTTTTATACAAATAAAGCCTCAAATCAGATGGCACCAAACAAGAAATACATATCTCCATCCTGCATGTAGGTTTCTATTCTAGTCATGTGGAGCAAGAGCAGAAAGTTAAACGGGGACAGGGACGTTTTTTTTCACAGTGTGGCGTGCGGTTTTTGGAAAGCACGGTAGGGAATTTTTTTGCAGAGGATGACCTATTTGGAACAATACCAGCAACTTTGGAAATGCCACTCTGGAGTTCAATCAGGCAAGTAACTAAAGCAAACTTGGGCATGCAGGAGAAGGGAAAGTAATAAAAGAGTATTTCATTTCTGACACTAACGGCCGTGCAAGCAATCTGTTTGTCAGGGAACAGGCGAGGTGGAAATCTGCTCTTCCTCCCCGAAAGATGGTTTCCCTAGACTGACTGTGGTGCATTAGCGACTATGCTGATGGTATTTCTTTCCCTTTTTTTTTTTTTTTTTTTGGAGACTTGGGTTCTGCAGTGCTGGAGAGGAATGTAAAATGGCAGCTGGAGAGGGAGGCGGGTGGAAGTGTCCTCAGTCACTCTGATGCCAGCAGCAGGGGACCCCTCACCGCAGCGTGGGGCGGTGGGTGCAGGCGCTCAAGTACGTGGCGCTGCCACCTTTCCCCAAAATTTTCCGGAGAATGGTGAGAGGGCAGATTTGACAGATTATCAGTTCTGGCACAGAATTTGTGTTCAATGTAAGCCAGCAGATAAGGTAGCAAGCTTATTATCCAGCTAATAAGTACAGTCTTAGCACGCAGTATTAATGAGCACAAACAAGCCCTCCTCTGAACCTGTCATTATTTGCAAACTTACCCAGAATCCAGCATCACTGCTAACAAGTGAAGGACAGTTACAAAAGCAACTAACACAATTTCACTCTTCATAGGTATTTGTCCAGCTTTTGCAAATCAGCTGCAAGATCCATGTGAAGCAACATTTACCCCATAATGTTAAAAATAGTCCTTTCAGTTAAAAGCCTGTCTTGTTCAATGGCGCAATACTTATATTTTATTTTATACAGCTAAAGTAACATTTATACAACAATTAAAGCTTACCATTGCTGTAAGACCGAAAATTTCCTACAAATTTTATGTATTCATATGTTGGAAATTCCTTTGGGTTCAAACTTCCTCTCAGAAGATGACAATAAAACTCTAGTTCATTGTCAGCTGGATTGTTAAAAGAAGAAGAAGAAGAAATAAATATACTGTTTAAGCTAAACCAAACCAACGGTGTCTTCCAACCCCAATCTTGCAACTGGCAGCATGACAGCAACTTGTTACCATTCAGAGTCCTACACACTGATGCGCTATACCTTGCAGGATCAGAGCCTCTGCAAGGAAGCGCCTTGCAGGGATGCAGGTTGCTCAGCACTGTGCACAGGTCTGCCTGCAGCTCAGGGACAGCCTTCGAGACTAACTCGCCCTTCTCTTACACCACCTTCATCACAGGAGTTACGCTGCCATAACATCGGTGTAGCGAAGGAGAGAATTGCATCCTTCATTTATAGCTTTCTTTTTTCTATTTAGGCTTTTTGTGACTCACAGCTGTTCTACATCTTGTGTTGGGAAACTATGCCTAATTACCTCAAGATATCTATTAAATTAACTTTGGTGTATTAGCTATCAGCTGCAGGTTTTGTATATACAGTAGATTAAGCAGCTGTACATCTTACATTACCGTGTGTTTTCTGGTTTCCTATGCTTTATCTCCTAGAGTGAATAAGGGTGAGGCAAGTAAAAGGGTTTTTACAAAAACAAAATGCATTTTGAAAAAGAATTACAATGATTTTACAGATACTTTTCAACAATAATGCAAACCAAAGGTGTGTGACTTTAACATATCTCTGAACGGCATCTTACTTGAACAGGCTGAAATATCAATTAAGATGTGATTTGTCTCAGGCGAACTCTCAGTTTCCATCGGCTAACCTATTTTCCTTAGCTGTCTCAAAAGATACGATATTTAATAATTAACATAAGTAGTCTTAGCCTAGTAAAATAAAGGCAATGAGTTTCATTTAAAAATAGTACCAAAGGGTCACTCCAGGTATCAAGATCTTTTTAAAAGGCTATGAGCCTAAGTTTTATATGCAGATCACATAAAAAACTCTTTATGAGAGAAAATTTTTAACCTGCCCATGCTTTTTCATTTACTGGGAAAGATAAAATAAAACTTACTTTTTAGGTAATCCAATGAGGCAGAATCCGTCATAAGCATACAAGAAGATAACATCTTATAAATTTCTGAATGTTCTTGTTCTGGGAGGAAATTTAACAAATTCTGATCCAAGACATCACACTGCAAAGAAAAAGAACCTTTGAGAAAAATAGAAATATCACGATGAGCAACACTCACAGACATGCGCAGCAATGCAGATACGAAGCCTGTGGCAGTCGACAGGAGTTTCCCCACTGATTTCCAGGGACTCCTGACAAAGCCTAAACCAAGGGGAAACTGCTGGGCAAACTGCGTGGCTGCTTCTCCGTGGGCTAGTTCTCAGCTTAATTCTCAGTACTGAACAGTGCTCCTCTAACGTTTCTCAGAGACTGTCAGATGCATCGATTATGTCCATACAGTTAAATGATGGGACCTGGGAGTGAGCTGGAAAATGGGCACCTGGCTCCCCATACTGCTCGCCCGCTCCATGCATGGGGCTGTTGTGGATCAATACAGCTTGCTCTGTCCTTGGCAAACCCTGACTAGCAGAAGCAGTGGGGCTGGGATTCACCCTTGGCCACTGGACCCAAGAGCCGGGATCCAGCCCCTCCCTGGAGGGAACCCCTCAGCTCCTGGAAAGTGCCCTCGGGGCAGCAGCCGTTGCTCCCTGCTTCCTGCATGCTAGCAGGTGGGAGTAGGGAGAAGGGGACTCCTCAGTCTGGACATCGCTTTGCAGCAGCAGTAGTTAGTCCCCCGGGAGGGGGACTCCATCGTGCCACCGGCACAAGCCCTCTGGCTACCTATGGGCTGAATGCTTGGCTGTCTCCAGCCCCACAGTCAGCTGGCACGAACCTGAAATCCATCTGAAATCTAGGTACTGAGATCTGGGAATGGAAAGCGGAGATGGATTTGTGCAAAAGGCCATGACTGGGCCAGGGTGGAGAAGACAAGAGTCTGTCACAGGGTTGCCAAGACGGAGGTCTCACTGTGTTCAGCATGTGACTAACCTAGTGCTAGAAGAGCATATCTGAGATGAAGTCGTGAGATAAAGTGACCCTCTGATGGCATTGACTTACATCCATTCCACTTGAGACTACCTCGGGCTGAGCTGGCACACTGACACAGCTTTGAGTGTCATCAGAACAGCTGCTATCAGACTGTATAGTCATGTTGAAAATGTGTTAGCCCTGTATGAGACTGGCAAGTTATTAATCATCATCATTTATTTATGTATTTACTTAAGATTACGCTTTGGTTTCCCTCTGCTTTCCACCCATGCCTGCTGTTCTGTGTGGAATTCCTGTTTAGAGTAGTGAAATGCATTGAGTATACTTTGAAAATCAGAGTGCTATGCTTTATACACTTCTCTTGATGCAATAATATACTACTTTAGATTATTCAATTACAAATATTATATTCAGTCATAAGTATTACATGTGCTCATTACTTGAATATTCCTTTTGTGATGAATACTTGAAAATTATTTTTGTGACTTTAATATATACCTTATTAATATGCATCCTACTGATACTGTGTGTAATTCATTTTTTTTAATAAATATGTATATAAACATTATATTTATATTTGCACAAAATATAGTACATTGTTCGTGTAATTTTGGGCATATGAAGAAAGAGCACCTGACAGGAAACTGCAGTGGTGCAGTTTCTGTTCAAGGCTTACGGTACAATCTCAGAAAAGTAATTTTTCCTTCTCATTCCTTTTCTACCTGTAAATGTTAGATAATGATACTTATCCACCAGTTTCCCATAAGTCTCCTAGGGGGTTAATTAATCTCCCATCCACCCAGCAGTAGCTGCAGGAGGACTAGATGTGAGCTGTCACTGCTCCTCAGACACATTATTGCTTCTTCAGTGACCTGAGGACGTACTACCTTTTGTCTCCATATTGCGACCAAGCTCTGATTCAAAACCTATTATCAGTTTTGCAGTGTCATGTCCACTTAAGGGGATAGCTGCAGAGGCCTGCGACTATGTGTGTGATAGGAGTTACAAGACTTTTGTCCCACACACCCTTCAGGGTAACCTCCTGCCCTGAGCACTAGCTATTCATTGATTTGCAAGTCCTGGCATTTATATTTTTTGCCGCCATCATATACCATATCCAGAATTCAATGTTTGGTTTGCATCTTTTCTGTTAGGGAATGCCAGTTTTTTTTAAATATGAAAAAAATGATAAGGTATCTACTTCTTACTGTGTTTCACAACTCTTGCCTCCTGCAGTGGTTAAGGCACACCTGTAAAGGAGCACACAGAACAGAATTTCTGGATCTTGTACAAATCAAGACTCCAGCAATGTTCTTGAATCAATATGTCAATCAAGAATATATTGACAGGTCAAATAGAGAGAAGGAAGCAAATACTCCACAGTCTCGCTGGAGCTGTAGGAAATGCCAGGCAAGCTATTCAGAGCTAATTCTGCACCAAAGAGCAAACATCTGGTGCTATGGGAAGAAAGTGACCAGAGAGATGGACAAAATTTGATCACCACAGACAAAAATGTATTGGTTGGAGGGGAACGGTTTGCAGCTTTTTCTAATTATTCTAATTATTCTGCAGCGGGCAGTTCTGTCCCGCTGGCAGACAGAGCCACAAAGCCTTGCTGAATAAAACAGGCAAAGTGGATAAAAGATAAATTACAGTGACTGTGGGTAGAGTGGTTAGATTAACTACATTAACGCATATTTATGCTGCTGAGCTTGGAATCTACTCTGCACCTTGGAATCTGTGGATCCTGCTAACAGAAACTTCTGAGTATTTACCCCTGTTAGCTATGGCAGGCAAAGAAAGAACAGCTTTGCATCATGGATGCTGGTCTGTTCTAAAAACAATACAGAGTAAATTCACCCAAAGTTCTGCAGTCACTTGATGTATAGCTTAAATATCTGTGCAGTTTCAACAAAACAGCTATACTCCAAAATGGAGCTCCTTCCTCACCTTTTCATCGCTTTTTAGGGGGGTGAGGAGGAAATATGAGGAGTTATTTCCGCTGCAGGGACAAAAAAGCAGGGGAACTGAGGAACATGGTCACTACAGGAATGGGAAGGTGGAGGGCTGCAAGTGACACAGGCTTCTTTCCCAGTAACCAAAAAAAAAATCAAGGTAGCTCTGCTCTTGTGTGCTGGGATTTGGGCCCTATATCAATCTGTGTATCCTGCAGCGATGTCCATTGCTACCCTCAAACAGCAACACAGCTTTCGAAACTTTTGTACACTATAAGGTGCAACGTGCTGGATTTTTCCACCCTAACGTTTAACTAAAGCACCCAACACAGCAGAGCAGCTGCCTGAGCTTCAGCTGGGAGTCCCTGGGGAGAAAGAGCCCCACCTAGAGAAGCTCAGCCCTGCCAGGGACCTCCTGCCTTTGCACAGCCACCTCCCCACTGACCCTCAAGGAGCCTCGCATGGGCAGGCACTGAGCACAGACCCCTCAGCTACGGGACTAAAGCTGGGTGAGGTGGACGCAACTCTCCCAGTCGGTGAGCAGGTCCCAGATCCGCACCCTCTGCCTGAGTCCGTGGGCAGGCAACGTCCATCAGAAAGTTGCATCTCCTTCTGAAGGTTGGAAATAGTCACTCTGCCACCCATGTTTAAGTTTCACTAAGCAAAGCAGGCAAGAAGGGACAGGGAGGACCCTCCTCCAGAGACTGCATAGTCTTGGGGTCATAGCGTACCATCTGAATGGCAAATGCTATGAGTTGTGACTAGATTTCCAGGAGCTCACTTCAACTATAGTCAATCTTACCATGTGAGCTAAACCTCTCTTTACATTAATCGACCCTAGGAGTAGCCTCCAGATCTCGTAATAACAGATTACTTAGAACTACAACAGAGGAAGTTTGTGTTTGAAAATGCTCCGTGGAACTTAGGGAAGCTATATTAAAGAGAATTGGATATATTTGTTCTCAGCACCAGAGTTTTTCATGATTTTAATGAAAGAAAATACATCAGATTTCTTGATAGGGGCCCTCAGAGAGCCCTGCTCTGCGTTCTGCCCAGTTTTGCTTCCCTTTCAGTGCTCAGAGCAGAAGATTTGCAGAGTACTTTTTTTCCCTGCAGTCACAGAGGAGAAAGAATTGGTATTTTGTCCCTCAAACAGTGACTGAATTTAGCTTACAAATAGATCCTGGAGGTAAACAAAATAAGCCACATAGATTTTCCAGATAGCACTCTGATCAGTTTTAAAACTTAAAAAGACATATGGAAAAGGCAGCGTGGGACCAAAATGCCCAGTGTGCACCTAACTGCACACGCAGCTGGGCCCCTGCCCACGGCCATAGCAATTTGCCCACCTCGGGCAGGCAGAAGCCTTTATTGCTTGCTCAGTTGCAGTCTGTGGGATGCACCCAGTCACTCCACAAGCATGGGCTGGCGGGGCAGTTGTTAACCATTATCACTCCATCTGCTCTGAGAAGGTCTGTGGGAACTCCTGCTCCACCTCCAGCCCTGGCATATTGGTCCCTGGCTTGGGCTGCTACGGGCTGCTTCAGCACAAATGAAAAACAATGGCCGTCCTTGCCCTTGTTTTGGGCATGACACAAGGCATGGCTTTGGGAGGGAAAAACAATTTAGTCTCTGATGGTCCAGCTCAGGAATTATGAACCTGAATCCATCCATGTTCAGCCAGGGCTTAAGGTTTTAGGCACAAGGTCTGAAATGTGTCTTCCTGAAGAGCAATACTTTCCCGCAGTAGATCTACTGTCTCCGCTAAGAAACAGTATTTAAAAGAGATAGCAATAAAACCCCCAAACCATGAAAGACAAAGAAATTCCATGGAAATCAGTAAGTGTATGAAGACCCAACAGCCTGCATGCAGGACAGGGCTCTCTCTGCCTTTGAAGTAAAGGCAAATGTCAGAAAATAGTCAACTACTGTTTTTCTCAACTGTTGAGGATTAAAGAAAACTGAAATAGATTGATTCAGTTCAATATGTTGTTGCATAGCAATATTCTTGCATTTACCAGGAGCTGCCACCTTTCATCAAGTTCTTTTTGTCTCAGAAGAAAATAATTTTTGTTCATATTACAGCAAGGTAGGGTGTGTGAAATACATTTGTCTGGGTGGTAAATGTAACACGGATTTCGTGAAAAAGTAAATGAGAGAAAAAGAATTGTAATTTTCCTAAGAACAGAGGCGGGGGTGTGGTACAATAATGATTTGGCAGCTATTTTTTTCTCCTGGGTATGTATTTTTTTGAGACCAAGCTACTAAAAATGAGTGTGAGGATTAATCCTTAATTGTTGTGCCATTTCTCCGAGAGCCGCCTTAGCAACAGGAGCAGGGTTCGGGCAGTCCCTCTCCCCTGCTCCTCCAGCCCAAGGCAGCACACGCAGGAATGTCTCCCACAGCAAGACCCAGCAGCCCGCAGATAAAACAAGCCCAATGTGCCAGGCCCGAGCGCTGAGCATCAGCTCCACCAGCACCTCCTGGGAGCGGGGTGCACTCCCCTTGGGAAAGCACAGCTGAGCTGCAGGGACAGCTCGGCAGCAGCCACCGGATAACTCTGAATTCAATGGGGTTTTTGTCCTTTACCTCCCTGGGAGCAGAATAAGGCCCTTAACAAGCTCCTCGTCAGGCTGCCAATGGCAATGGTGCTATTCTCTGCTAGACTAGAAATCAGAGATGGAAAAGATCAGGCAGGTCACCCTGTCCCTCCCTTGGCCAGTGTATTCCCGCAGAGCTTTTTCCATTCAAGCCAAAGTGCCTCATAGCAACAAAAACCTGAAGGGGATGAATCAGATGGAGAGAGAGCAGAGCTGATCAACAGCAGCGGCCAGCATAACACAGGGACAAAACCCCTTACCACATTTTCAGGAAAACACCCCCACCCCCTCCCTTGCCTTTTACGTCTGTTTCTAAAAATGCAGGGCCCAATCCTACTATGTGTAGTAGAAAAGCCAACGCCAGAATTACTCACCGGTAAATGCCCTAGAAGAGGTGTAATGCTGTCAGACACGTAGATGATGCTTCCACCTGTGGTTACTGCTATAATGAAGCCATCTAATGCCTAAGGAAAACAGAGAAGTGGAGAGTGCTTTAATAGGAACAAGGGGTGTAAACAGGGTGTCTCATCGCGTGTTGATCAAAACAGTTTGACTTCAGCACCATATTGTTATCGAGTTGTAGGAACATTATCCCAAGTTGCAGAACAGTAATTCTCTGATTTTACAGTCTGATTTAACTTTTACAACACTCTTTGTAGTGTAGTAAAACCTACTATTGAAGTAACAAAGGGCTCACAGGAATATTTCATGTCTCAGTTTTTAAATTAATCACACATTTTAATAATGCAAAATGACTAAGACTGGATCCCTTGGAAGTTATTAAAATGAACATTTGAGCTCTGTGTAAATATCAAAGGATGATGAAAGGATGCAGTCCTATCTCAAAATGGTACTTCTCTGCAAACCCCATAAATCTCAGTTTGTATTAATGTAACGTTGTATATTACTGGGCTTTCATGTAAGTAAAAGCAATGCGAATGATCAAATAATCCTTAGCCTGAGTTTTAATTGAGTGATTTATTTTAAAGGTCATGGTATTAGATTACTCATTCCAAGAGAAGTTCACCATTCTGCAGAGTTTTTCCTCACTTCAGTCCCACCTTGGGGTAAGCCCCTGCACTCCTAGGACTGACGGGGAATGTCAGCCTTATCCCCATGCTCTGCACAGGAGCAATTTCACTGTCAAAATTAGTTTCTTCCTTAGCCTGAGCTGCGAAATTTTGAGCTAAATCTTGTTCAAAGTTAAATCTATGTAGATTTCCAGATCTAAAACAACATTTCACCTACTCTGAGCAGAACCCCTCCAAAAATTAGGATTCAACAATAGGTGCTCAGAGACTATATTAAAACCTTCCCATTGTAATAGAGGAGTTACTGGTGAAGCTCCCAATGCCTTCAAGTGGAACAGGTCTGGGTCCTTCCTGTCAGTTCACAGGCAATCTGGAGTCGGTGTTGCCTGCAGTGTTGGAGCAGTACAGGCACTACAAGCATGACTGAATCAGAGCTGATTTTGACTATACTCCTGAGGCAATACCTGGTCAGGAGACAGGTGTACTGCAAACAGCGTGATCATGGTGACACGGCGTTACAAAACCTTACTGCAAATCCAGCCATGCCTCCAAGCCAGACTAGCGGTTGATCCTGTAAGCTGCAGCACATCCTTCCCACTTCCCCTCCCTGTCCCGTTCCCCCGCTGAGTTCAATAATGGAAAGAATTCTGAGAACACTGGAAAATGCTAATTGTTTTTAAAAAAAAAAGGAAAACACAAAGCCTTGAATAAAGACACTAACATATGTTCCTTCTTCCAGAGAATGCTGAGCACCCACAACTATTTAAGTCAATGGGAATCTGCTGGTGATACAATCCTTTGAAAAGCAGGTCAATAACTTATACCCCAGTAGAAAAGCGTGTGTTTAGCATCTCTGAAAACCCTCCAGCTGCTATAGTTAGTTTAATTTTGTTAATCTAAGTGCAGAGAATATGTTTTTCTTTAGTGTAGTACATTCAAGCTGTTTTCTAAAAAGCGTGATAGCTGTTAACCCGTAAAAGAGAGCAGTGGTTTTGCGAGGCAGCTGGATTGTGCATGTTACTATGGTGAAGGTTGTTGTTTTTTTTTTTTTTTTAAGTCAAGTCTTTTTTTCATATCCAATGCAAATTATACAAAATGACTCACATCAGAATTTTTTGGTAAAATCAAGTTAATGTATGCATACATTATTCTATTTTTATTTACTTGCAACTGGTCCTTCCAACGTTAAGAGGGCATATCCTTCTTCAAAGATTTCACTACTGCAACAGTCCTAGATGGACAAACAGAACCTAATACCCACTCCTACATAATCTGATGACAGCCTTTTCAATGGGGTAAGAAAAGGCCATTTTCAGGAAAGCTGATGTATTACCGCAGTCAATCATGCTCTGATTCTTTTGAATCAGTGCTTGAAAAAACCCTTCTCAACTTTTAATAACAAGTCTTGTCCAAATGTTAATAAAATAAGATTAGTAGAAAGGCAAAAAAGAAGAGAGTGATGAACAGCTGGCTCAACAGGACATCCGAATACCCAATGTTATCTTGAAGGGCATGGAAAATCACAGTAGCAAGAAGGTGATTTATAAGCTGAGAAACTAAAAGCAATTGTTCTAATCTAAAATTGTGTGGCATAAAAGTAGAATCAACAAAGGCCCAGCCAGTCATGACAACTGCCAATTTATTGCTATCTGAGGAAAATATTTCAGTGCAGGCTGAAGGAGTTATGTATGTTAAGTTCCCGCAAACTGAGATGGAAATCGGGGGTTGTCGGTGCGACGTGAGCAAAGCGTCTCTTCGCACTGAACCAGGAGAGTCTCACCACAACGAACTGCAATGGCCAAGGGACCACCAGTGCCTGGGGGCCAGCAATGTGTTGCAGCTTCGTGCCACCCCTTGGTGGGTCAGGCTGCTCCTCGGCATCCCTCCCTGCCCATGGCCAGAGCCTGCATCACACCCCATGGTCCTGTCATTTGTGGGAGGAGGAAAAGCTTGTTCTCAAAGGACGCTGCAGGGCCATGCAACCTCCACGTGTTTATTACGGGAGAAGATCCTTGCTAAAGAAGGTTCTAGCTGTTAGTGAGAGAGAAAAATACATTTTAGCGGCTTATTTGCATTTCATCTTGAACCTACATAAATGCCATTAAGTCACCTCCCTTCAAATCCCAGCTGGCATTAAAAGCACCTATGGTATAATTTAAAGGTAATTTAAAAACTATTATTGCAAAATAACCCTACTCCTGTTAGAATGAAAAGTGTTTGATAAGGGCCTTGAAAATCATTAGAGTGGAGGTATTAACTGTATCAAACCAAGAGGAGCTGTCAGGTTTTATCTGCTTGTACAGCACCTAGCACTAGAGGGACATGACACTGTTGCTTTTAAGGTGCTAGTCTTGCATAAATATTAAGTAATAATAACGCTTTCCAAGAAGAGGAGAAAAACTGCTGCATGCCCTTTTCCTCACCTCTGTTTGTAAAAATAATATGTAACCTGTGATTTGAATCTCTCCCCTGTATTGCATTTCTTGGGAGTCCCTGCGCAGCTTTGCAGGCTGCGGCAGCACGGTGCAATGGCACCACTGAGAGTGAAAAGCAACATGTGGGGTCTCTAATCCCTTGTCCCAGTGACAGCTCTGCTTGACGGTCAAATACAGCAGTACCTGAAACCTCCTCTTTTGGAACTGCAGCTGACATTTTTTCTAGACCCATGGGCATTTCCACGACTGCTAGACAAAATTAGGAAAGGTATATATGCATGTTCACCTCCAACATCAGCTGTGTGAATTCTTCATTGCTGAGAAATGAAGGCTTCCAGTCCTGCTGAATTTCAGAAATCTCCGTCTGTGCCGAGACTTCTAGACAAATAAAACATTTCATTTTTTTAAATTCAGAAAAACTTGTATCTTGCAAGCCTATATATGAGTTGCTATGAAAATCATCTTTGTATTCAAAAATTGCAGCTTTCAGGCATGGGTTTTGCATACAGACACAGTAACGACTACCTAAACTGGGCCCAATCCTGAAATGTTTTCCTCGTTTTTCACTGAGCTCAGCTTGAACTGACTTCAGTGGGAACTTGTATTCACATAGCCATTGGCCTCAGCCAGCCTTACTGAGGTATTGATCAAAAGATAAAACCACTTTGCATGAAATTAAAATCAAGGCAAGGATTAGCACATGTCAAATTGATATTTACAATTTACAGCTTCAAAATTAGGATGCCAGAGTGCTAGGGTTCAGCCTACAGCTTCTGTGCCAAATAGGGAGCAGCACGAAAACTCCTTCAGAGGGGCCCCAAAGGGCTGTGACCCCAAACAGCAGAGGTATTGCTCTGTTCTCCAAATGCAAGTGAAACATGAGTGTTTGCACCAGCCTTGCACTGGAGCACTGGCGTCTCATCCCAGATCCTGTCTGGAGGGGAGGGTCTCCTGCGCTGTCAGCCCATGAGACACCAGGGGGGTTTTGCCCCACTGTTGGCCAGTCCCAGCCCAGCAGCAGCCTGAGGATGCTTGCTCCCCAACAGCTTTCCATGGAGGGGTGCAGGCGCACCGGGGTAACAAGTCACAGCTTTGCACTGAAACCAGGCACTGTACCAGGGGTAGCTGGATGCAGCGCGGTGATCTGTTTCCTTCAAAAAACAGCCACCCATGTTAGCTCTACCCTAGTAATGCATTAATAAACTTGTCAGACAGCACTATAGGGGTCAGATCTTATAATTTACAGAGGCTTGTGCTGGTTTTGTTCACTGCTCGCTCTGCTTGTCTAAAAGTTCTCCCTCATTCAGCACTAGTAGTGAGGGGATGCTGAGCACAGCCTGTCTTCTCCTTTCGGCGCCGCCTGCTAATTAAACCTATTGATTAACACTTCCAGAGCATGCAATACCCAAAGCTCCCTATTCAGAGCACATAGGCAAACTGGCCAGAGAAATGCAAATGGCTAAATGATATTAAAGACAGTAAATTTATACCAGTGCCTGTGCATATTGTCACCTAGAAAGAAATCAAAGCCTCCGTTCAGGCTTTATTAGTGGAGATGCAGCCATCTGCTTCTACCAGCTCATTCAACTTGCTTTCTGCACTGCTGGGGGCTGTCACTGATAGCACGGCGGCTCTCCACAGCCCCCATGGTCTTATACAAAGATTTCAAAAACAGAGTAAGGAAAAAGAAAGAACAGCCCCAATCAGATTTTTATTATATAGTTTCAGAATATAGCATACTTTCAGCAGATCCATAGCTTAGAAAAGCTGATATATATGAAACAGCGACTGTTCAATGTATTACTTGAGATTTGGGAGATTCTCTGGATTATAAAGAAGGAGGCTGTTTATGAAGCAAAAAAAACCCTGAAAATTGACATCCTCCTCTTTTGTAACTAAAATCTTGGTTTAGCCTACTAAATGAAAGGGAAATACGACTGAATTAACCAGATCCAAAGTACAATGAAGATAATAAACATTTTTAAATGCTGATGCTTTGTATTATATTGTGTGACTACTTATCTATTTTAAAAATAGATAATGTTTGCTTTTTTTAGCAAATGCACAAAAACCAGTCACAGTTTGACCCAACTGCTGTGGAAAGTGACTGTCAGCTTTCTTTTACCTAGCTGTTCTTCCAGAAATGAAGTGTCTTCTGGAGTAAATTATTTGGGCTATCAGCTACACTTGTCTACACTTATTCAAATCTCATGTGACTGTTCTTTGCTTGGCTTTATAATTGAGCATATTCACATCCTCCTTTACTCTGCCTTGGGCAGCTAAAAAACCCCAGATATGTTATTACTGTCATTTTTTAATAGGTATATACAATTATTAAACTTCGAGATGTCCTAGTCATGCCCTCTTATATGAAATCATCTTGTCTGTGGCAAAAATTCATTTAAGGAGAAACTGTGCTCTAACAACAGAACCACTATAATTATTTCCTCAATAAGTTTGACATTTGTGATTCCATTATGTTGGCAGTGATGACATAAGAGTTTTTATGGTGTTCTGTTTCACCCAGAGCTCTCCAGGGAGTGAGGACAGGAGGTGCTGGATGAGCAAAGGCGAACCTGGTGATGCAGTGCATCAGCTCATGAAAGCCCTTTCTGCTTTGTGGGACCAGGGACGTTCCCCACGGTCACCAGCTGAAGCCTCTTCCTCACAGGGGCAGAGCAAGACAGTCCCTTTTTAAACCAGTGCCCTGATTTATAAGGGAGAAGCGTTTCAACTGTCCGCTGCTGGCAGATGTCCATGCGTCCGGGAGCCTGCAGTGCGGGTTCCTCTCACCAGCTGGAAACTAGACCAACCAGATTAGATCAGCAGGGTCAGAAGTCTCCTCTGCCCTCTCTGAGGAGGCACATGTCTAAGGGACTTAACTGTCACTGCTGTATGCATTTTAAAAAATAAACTCCTGGCTTTCCAAGGCCAAACTTTACTATTGCAACTGCATGCTGTGAAAATGTGACGTAGCTTCTGCTTGTGCAAACTGAGTGAAGCACGTCAGCTGTCTGTGGATGCAATTTGCTGAAACTGACTTCAAAAACTGGGGCCTTTTCTGGTCTAAGTTTTCTGCTCACTATGGAAAATTGAGTCCTACACAGTCCGCTGAGGAGCAGGGGGGCTGAACAGATTGCTTCCCTGCATTTTTCTGCAGAGAAGCTGGGGTGAATGCTTTGTTCTTCTGCCAGAATCTTCCCTCTGGCCCCAAATCTCTCTTGTTCAAAGCATCCCTATTCTTCACATGTGCTGCAGGGCACTGCTGCCCACCTTCCCTGGGTTCCTGACATTCACCCCCTTCTCTAGCAAGTTGAGAGTCATCCTCAACTAAAGAGCAGTCAAGGAGATGGATTTGGGCAGCACAGTGCCTGCAAATGACCTTTTTTGATGAGATAGAAAAAAAAATACCTTATGTTGGCACTTTTAGGCCCCTTGAGCCATTCTGATAATCACTGAAGGAAACACGATATTGTAGTAACTGTCTGGCAAGTGCATGAAGAGCTGCAGTAAATCTTACCATTGTGTTTCTGCAGAAAGCCAATGACTTTTTCCAGCACAGTAGTTTTGTCCATTTTGCGAGTGTTGCCTGGAAGCATGGAACTGAGCTCTTTGATGAGAACATTGAACTGATCGCGCCTCTTCTTCTCAGACTTGTTACGCGAAGCCCTGTAGCCAGGGGTAAAAAAAAAATGATGATCAGACCAAGAGGAAAAATCGCCATGTACCTCCTCTTTGGAGCGTATACACGTGGAAATTAGCTTGCCATGCACCTCAGTATGTGAAGATCGACACTGGCCTCCAACAAAGCTGCAGAGACAAGTAGGAAGCAACTGTTCCTACCTCCTGCTCTTGTCTTTGGGCCCCATTTAGAGTCCAGTGGGGAGATGGAGGCTCTGCTTGACCTTCTGTGCTGCCTCTGGGCACTCTGGTCGAGCCTATCAGGTCGGCATTAAGCCTGTAGGTGAAGGAGCTCTGTCCATCTCCTAGGTATGTGCAGGATCTTGAAAGTTCACACAGCCTCTGAGGAGGCACTCAGAGCAAGAAGACATAGAAACACTGGGACAACAGTAAAACCATCCATAAAGGAGAAGAGTGGGGTCTGGTAAAACTATGGGTCATACCCGTCTGTGCAGTTTTAACAGGAGAGAGGGACCCTGGTCCTGCAGCTCAGCCAATGGACTGGAGCTGCATTGACCTAGAGGGACCTGCCCACTTTGGTCACAGGTCCTCTGGCTACCTCCAAGCTGGCTTACAAAGAGAAATCAGGCTGTTGTCTTCCAGGCATTAAGATCAGGGACCTGAGCAGAGGTTGCTGCAGCTCCCATCTAGTTCATATGCCACTTAGTTCAGTCTCCCTTCCAAGGTGACAAGGGCAAGCAGGAGGGAGGGTGTCAGCATGTCTCAGCCCAGCATAGACTGGGTCTGAGGCTGGGATGTGTTCCTAGGCCTGGGGGCTCAGAAGTGCGAGCAGGGGTCCCCTGCTTGCCCCTACTCTCTGTGTGCCACTGGGCAAATCACTTAAGGTCACAGTGCCCTGACTCTTTAGGTGTAAAATGGGAACTTTGCAGCTTTCTTCACCAGTCTTGTCTGTTTAGCTTGCAGACTCCTCAGAGAGAGCCTGCTTCTGCTGCTGTGTTAGAAGAGCTCATAGGAAGAAAGGACCTGATTTCACTTGGGGTGTCTTGGCACCATCATAATACTGTCATTAAGACTATTGATAATCTTTTCAGCATATGCACTTTATTTTTTTTTTTAATTATATGTCAACCTATACACGAGCAAGTATTTTCTGAATTGTTCCCATGAATGCGACAATCATTCTACTTGGACTTCTGTAGTCATGTGAAAATAGAAATAAGTATAACTCAGGTTTGTCTGTTCTTCTGAAAGGTCCTCAAGCAGACAAGATTTGCCTTGTTAATTACGTAAAGATCTAAAAATCTGGTTACATGTAGACAGGAAAGAAAAGCCAAGAGGCCGGTTCTCACTCTGAGTTTCTCAGTCCCAGCTAGCTCTGCTGTACCTCATAAGCAGCTCTGGATGCACATTGCTGAAAATCAGAGCAAAATTTAGCCCAGCATCTACATCCCCCCAAGGACCAGGATGGCAATAAACATTTTCAGCAGAGAAATCACTGCAGAGGCTTCTGGATGTTACTACTGACAGAGGGGTAATTTTTGTTTGTCTTGCTCTCAACCCTGAACACACTTGGAAATACACTGGATAGAAGCCAACACTTGATTATTTTACAGCTTTGAACACAAGAGATTGGGTGGATACTGCCTGACTGATTTCAGCCTGTTCTTATTACAGTGCAAAAGGCTGTCAGAACAAGATGTGAAAAGCTCCAGCCTTATCCTATTTCTGTAAAGTTCAAGGGGACGTTAAGAACATCAACATTTTACTTCCTCATAATTCAATCCTCAGTTCATTTTAAGCTTAAAGGGTCTTGATCTCCCTGAAAATAAAATAAAACACCAATGTCCATAGGGAAAGTGGTACTTTTTCCAAAAAAATAAAGATGCCTTGACAGAAATATAAAGTATCTATTTTTAACAATTGACATTTTATTCACAAAGGAAACATAAAAACTCCTCTATTGGAAATAACTCTACCAAGATCTGAATCGATGATCACAGTAAAATCTTAAAAAGGAAAAAAATGAGGAAACCCCCCCCACAATTAGGTAATCTAAACTATCCCTGCACAGTCGTAAATGCTTTGTTCAGTCCAGTTGTAAATGTCTTAAATAATGCAGTTTTCATCACTTTCCTTGGAAGATTGTTCCCTAGCCTTGCTTACTTCACTGCTAGGGCACATCATTTACAGTAAGCCAAAACAGTCTCTGTCTTATTCCATACTATTCGTCCCAGTTCTCCTCCCTCCTCGCTACTCCAAAAAAAATACAAAAATACGGCATATCCAAGGGGAAGAAGGAGGCACCATATGAATAAAATCTGGGTTTTTAGTGAATACAGCTAAAGGCAATACAGGACAGCTTGACTTCAGAATGATCAAAATCACCCATTTAAAATACGTTCTAAAAAGCCATTTTTATTCTCTTACATATTTGCTGCTTGTTGTCTTAAAGACAGACTGATCCTTGCTGACTAGTAACCATTACACCATGCTGACTGACAATGAAATGTGGCTTTACACTAAATTTCGTATTTCTTTTTGCTGTCCAGGTGGGATACATTATATATGCATCAAAACAAGTAATCATACCACATACCTTCATTCAGATTCTTAAATTTACTTTTTATTGGAGTTGAAAATGGCAGGTGATAGTCCTTATTTATTAAGCGTTTACTTATGGTTCACTTCAAGCTGGTTTTGTCTGGAATTTGGAATTCAACTGAATTGCAAAAAAAATTATTTTAAAATAATTTACTATTAAAGCAAACTAAAAGAAAAGCAAATAGAGAAAATAGTGCACAAAGCACGCTTTTTGTTTAAAATTGATAAATCTATAAAACAAAGTAAGCCTCATCTAGCATTAAAGAATTGAAAATTAAATGATGGTTTCTGATCTCCAGAACAGTAGACCTCAAAGGGGTCTTTGATGCTCCCAAGGGTGATGCCATGATATCCACATTTCAGTCCTCGGGGCTTTGGAGTGAAGTAGTGCCTTAGGGAGTCAGAGGATGCAGAATGGGGCTCAAAATAACCAGTGTCATGAAGAAAGAGCTATCCTTGAGAGAGGATGGTCCCTCTTCTCAGCATGGGTGGGATGTCTGCGTAATACAACCTGTATGTCCCTAGTAAATTGCAGCAGACAGTAAACGGTCTGTGTGCGTTAGTCACACTTCCAACTTGAGAAACCCAGCTCCTGACTTGGGTCCATCCCCAGAAAGTTCCAGTCTACTTTTTACTTAGAAAATGAAAGAAGAGAACAATTTTCTTGGCTTTTTCACCCCCTCTTGTGTTTCTCAGCACTGAGGGACCCAGTCCTTATACCAAATAGAAGAAAACAAAGAAAATGTTCCCCTGTGGCACAGGACAGATGAGAGTCCTGTTTTCAACACACAACAGCAAACTGTTCAGCCAATGGCTTCTCCCAAGTTTGACTCTCTCTAAAGCTTTGGAAGAAAGCCTGTAGCTTTTAAATTAATCTGAATGGTTTTAGTACACTGTAGTAACTTTAGACCTTCATGGACCCTCTCGTGATTTCAAACTTAATTTCAAATTTAGATAATTTAGATTTATTTCTAGACTGTACATTTCTAAATGTACTTAAATTACAATTTAAAGAAGCGATTTCCTTTTTTCATTTTCAAAGTTATAATTTTTTTATCCACCTTGACAGAGGCCTGCCCCAGAGTATGACAAAATTTCCCTCCAGGAACAAATGGCATGAAAACCATACCAGATGGTGATGACAATTGCTGATAGTGAGGATATGTGTTATCCTATTTTTGTCTTATATGGATTCATTTAATGCATTTTTAAAAAAATAATTAGCACACAAATATCTTGAAGATAATCAGGCTGCAAGCCTGTGAGGCGGCGATGCAAGGTGGGCTCCCTTCCCCTGCTCCCCCCTTCCCTGATCCCGGGGCTCTGGGGAAGAGTAACACCTCCTGCTGTGCTACACCCTCTCTGAAGAGGCATCTCTTTGCGATGCAGCGTGGTGGTGGGAGGCATCCCATCCCAAATCCACCTCCTCCCCTGGCCCTAGGTACCTGCCTGATTGGCAGATGGTTGGGCAGAGCCGCACGCAGAGCCGTACGCCGTGCTGGCCCTCTCCCGGGCACGAAGCCTGCCGTGAAGAGCGGCAGCAGCACAGCTCTGGGGGCTGGCGCACCCCTGGCCTCAGCGGATCACCCCTCGCAGGCCTAAGGAGAGGCAGTTAGGTCAGCGCTTTGCTCCCGGTATCAAAGGCAGGCCTTCTGCAGCCTGAGCATGCACACGTTTAGAGGGAGCAAAGGGGAACGGTTGAGCTCGGTTGCAGCCTGTGCTGACCTATATTGGTGAGAAAAAGCTGCGGGGAGGAAAGAAGCGGAGAAGGAATCAAAAGAGATGAAACTGGATCAACTAGTTGTGCCTGGACTGGAAATACTCTCATTAGAGGGAACCAAGGGGAAAAATGCAGGCAACCCATGGCTCTCTCTAAAGCAATTAAACTGTGGGCTGCAGTACAGATAACATGTCCAGAAAAAAAAAAGCCTCAGATGCTTCCAAACATCTTTTCTGCAGATGCCAGTCAGATCTGACAGTTTTTAAGAGTTTTATTGCCATGGGTCTTCTGCCTTGAAACACACCCTTTCCTTCCACACAGTGTTCACAACAATTTCCCGCCAACCGGGACTTGATGATGGAGTACAAAATGTATGTTAATAAAGGTTTGTGCCAGTTTATGGCTGACACAGCACTTTTCATGGTCTTTCTCTACTCTGAAGGTAACTTTTGGGTGTTTTCATTACTGTGAGACAGGCATTGCTGAATAAATGACCATTATAATAGGGAAAAAAAAAAACACTTTTTTAGTTCTTTTACTTTTGCAAAATGTTTTTGTAAAAACCCCACATTTTTATAAAGTCAGGAAGTTTGGATGATGTATTATAGCAGCAGGAGTACGTTGTTGGTTCTTCAGTTCTCGTGTTCTGCAGTAATGTGAAGAAAATGATCAATGCCTTTGCTTTTTTGACATTTTCCACAGGAAACATTGCTAGGTTATTTTCTTCTTACAGGGTAGCCAAGAATAGGAATCTGTGAGATGGCAGGTTTTCAAGTTGTGTTTGGCTGTATTTTGCTCTCTCTCTCTTTGATTAATTGATTATGGATAAAACAGCTTCTGCAGCAACAAACAGTATCAAGCTCATCACAGGTTAAACATAAAAGAAAAAGTGCTCACCTCTTTGCCCTGTCTTTCTCATCTTCATCCATTAGATTGTCTAAGCAGTTTTTTCTGTTGAAGGAATGTGAGAATCATTACGAAATGTCATTTTGTTAGCTCTACTTGCAGGTAAATCTCAGAGTCGCTCTATTTCATTTTAATAAGAAAGTGATGATATCCAGGTCAGATAAATGCGTCAGCATTGCTTTATGCCACAGACCTTGATTTTAGCAAATATCCATTGTGGAGAATGTTATTCCTGAGTGCCACGCTAGCCTTAGGGGCTCCAGCCGGGGATCAAGGCTCCCAGGCACAACATGGTGCACCAGCACAGTACAAAACCAGTCACTTCACGTGGGGATTCTTCAGTGTGGAGGTTACTCTCTGCAGACTTGCAGGCTGGATGAACCCTGGGGTATGCCCAAATTGAAAAGGCGTTTTCAGCGTTCCCATATTCCCCCAAAAACCATCCCCAGGGCAAAAGCCGGCATCACTGATGCCTCTGACTCCTCAGGTGGAGCTTCCTACTGAGACGCTCTTCTTCCTCCTCTGTGGGTCCTGACCCAAAGCCCAAAGAGGCAGTTGTAACTACACTGTATTACACCCCAAGTTCAAAGTGTCCTCATAAATCCCGCTGCCTAAGCTGAGCTGTGAAAAAACCCTCACATAGCCAGCAGTGGCCAACAGACTGCCTGCCTGGTGGTGCCAGCACTGAGCATGGGGACCGTGCCATCCCTGTCACTCTTTTTGCTCATCTTCACCAAAACATTGTGACCTGCTGTCACATTTATAGTCCCATTGCTCTGGCAGTTTGAGCTGTAAGGAGAAAGTACTCTGAGCACAAGATGTGTTCATAAAGCCACAGAGTAAAAGGGGATAAATTGGGTAAATTAAGAAAATTTGTGTAGGCAAGGTGAAGGGAAAAATACAAGAGCAGCCCAGCTGAAGGCTGAGATCCTCAGAAACACTTGTTGCCAGCTCACTGCCCACCCTCCTTTGCTCCATGGCCTTATGAGAAAGCGACCCTTAAGCCATAACCGCTTCAGCCTGAGGAGGAAGCCCTGTGCTGCTGCAGCCTCTCACAGCACCTCGCGCCCATGTCAGGCACAAAAGCCACGTGCTGCTGCATCCCACACAAATATTTTCCAAACTGGCAGCACAATGCTGCTACAAACCCTGGATATTGTCAAAGCGTCATTTTCAAAGCAGTGGTGTAATGACAGGCAATGATAACACTCATTTTCAAAAATCAATGTTTCTCATTTAATGAGTCCTCAACATGTAAAACGTGAATAAAATTGGAGGGGGGAGGAGGGAAGTTAATTGCTATGCATTATTTAAGCCCATGGTATTTTCCACATATGAGTCATACAGGAATTTGCCTGTTTAAAGAACATTTTATGAAAAAACAGGAGTGAAAACTTATTGATAGTAAGAACAGTGGATAAATTCCCTCCTTCTGCTACTAGTTCTCTTACAGCATTATTCCACCTGCTCATTACTCAACAGTTAGCAAAGAACATGGAACTACCCTCTAATTTTTTATCAGTTATAAGAGTAGTGAGTAATTAAAGCTATGGGTCACCAACTGGAGGGTAAAGCTTCTACCTCATGTCATTCAGCTTGTTGATGGAGGAGCATAAATAGGAAATATTAAGTCTGAGGGACTGGATTTTTTGCTTGCAAAACAGCCAAGTCAGCCCTATAACAATCCATATTTTAGACTAGGAAAATTTATAGAGCCAGTTAAATTTTATTTACCAGTATTTTACAAATACTTTAGATGGTTATTCACCCAGTCCCAGAATCAGGCTGCTAGCCCAGCAAGTGTGTTTTCAGATACTTCAGGCTAAAATCTAGTGAGAAAATTCAGTGGTTTTTATTGTTATTTGCTCACATTGCAACCAAAATGTTCAACTATGTTATTTGAGAATAAAGAAGGCATCAGTAATATGGCAAAGATTAGCATTTAGGATTTTGCTGTCTTTGCTAGACCTTTGCTCAAAATGCTCTGTTGCATGCACCCTTGTTGAATCTGGGATAGGATGAACAAAATGGGGCAGTGTCAGCAGAAGAAGTCGCTTTCCCTGAATCCCTGAAGATCTTCCTCTGCTGCACCAAGGCCTCCTCTCTCTGTAACGGATTCCCAGTAGAAGGCAGAAATATGGGGACAAGAACTCTAGGTGGCTCTGAGGACAGATTGGGGTGGATAGCGCACTCAGCAGTGCTGCTCAGCCCCAGCTGTTTTTGAGAGGCAGAACATACTCAGAAAGGGGCTTCCTACAGCTGTACCTAATAAACCATCAAGGAATTACACTGCCGGGAAGCCTGTACCCTTACAAGAGAGCAACAGGTCTAACTGGTCTGTTCTGCCAAGGATTTGGCTAGATCTGTAAAGCAATTCATGGCCAGCTTCCAGTAAACAAGGTTTCTCACTGACTGACATGAAATTCTGGACCTGCTGTGCTGTTGCTAATGTTAGACAATATCTAATTGTCATTCTTCTGTTTGCTCACACAGCAAAATCTCCAGAATATTGTAAGCATTGCTAACAGTGTTTGCTAGTACATATGTACCATATAAAATTAAAACTGTTCTCAATAAAATAAATACTGCAGAGTATACAACTGCGTGAACTGGTACTGCCATCCCTCTCCTGAGCCACACCAGATGCTGGCTGACACCTGGAGAAGAAACCCATGGTAAGGAGCTTAGGTATGTGCTTAGTGTAACCTGTTTGCTTTACATTATCCTCCCAGTCCTTCAGCTGTGAGGGTCCCAAATAGCAAACTGGAAATCTACTCTTTCATCCCCATCAGGGCCTGGTTTAGGAGGCAATTCTGGCTCATTGCAATGACAGAGGCAGGCAGTAATAGCCATGGCTCTGTGCCACAGTTCCCCTGCAAAGACATGACATAAAAAACAAGTAGCACAAGGATTTCTCAAAATTTGAACAACCCTTTCATGCTAACAAAGAGAATTTGGAAACCTACGGGTAACAACAACATGATGTAACTCCTGCCAATGGAGTATTTAACACTGACAGTTACATTTGGAGCTTCATTAATATCATCATTATCAACAAGTAGTGAAGAAGCTACCACTCAAACAGATGGGAACCACCTGGAATAAGGAAGAGAAAGCTCATGTACTCCCATCATGATGGTACTCAGACAGAGACACAGAAAGACGCATACCCACAAGCAGGGAAGAGTGGCATTTTGGAAACAAAAGAGTGGCTAAAACTGTTAACCGTGTAGCCCCGGCTTAGTTATCAGATGGAGAATTATAGCACAAACATCCCCCCCACATTCATTCATACAATGAATAGTTGCTTGGGAAAGAAGTCATTCAGGCAGAGTGCCAGCTCGCTCCAGGGACTCTCCAGAAGAAAGGTTGCACATGTTTATTTTGATACAGTCTATTCTCAGTCGACACAGAGCTTGCACTATAAAATTCAGCTGGCACTAATCACCTTATCCTGCACTGGAAACATGTTTTTTAGCGAGTTAAAATTCTGTGTGGGTGAGGTTCGTTTCTCTCCTTCCTGACCTACTGCTTATAAGGTTACACTATAAAATGACCGACACTTAAATGTAAGTATTCAGCTGTTGATTTCCCGCTAAGTTGCCACGTGGCCAGCTAATCTCAGTTCCTACAAATCAGCCTGACATTTAACAAGAATTTTTAATCATATTTGTTTAACTCAGCTGAATAAATCAGAGACATAAATCTCCATTAGAGGTCCTGGGATGTGCCTGGGGAAGCCTGGTGAGAAATCACAGTGCTTGTGCTCCTCTGGCTCTATGTTGAGCAGCTGGTGGGAGAGACTGGGCTTTTCCTTCCTTTCCCTTTCTGGCATGGTGGGGCGTCTGCCTCCACCACCCCACAGGCCTGCTTGGGGTATTCAGCCATGTGTCCTGTATAGGGCATGCTCAGCCCTGGGGAGAGGGGTGCTGCCCGCCATGCCCTGGTGTTGCTTCCCACCCACTACAAGTATACCTGAGCCCTCCCTCGGACCTCGCCCTCAGAATACTTAGGATGCTGGTACAATACCACCATCCTAAGTAAAGATTATCATATTGCACTTGGAGAACAATCCTCTCACAGGCAGGGGATGGGCAAGGGTTGTATGAAAAATTGGGACGCTGGGAAGAAACAGCTTGAACTACCTTCTGGCCTCTGGGCAGACCCTCCCCCACAGCTGTTAACTTTTTGAGGAGGGAAGAAAAAGAGCGGTAGGGTGGAGGGTAGACATGCTCCCGTGCCTTCCAGAGACATCACTCAGCCTCCAGTGCCCATCTCTGCTGGGCATTACTTCTGCAAGATGCTGAGTGCTGCCTCAACAGGGAGTTACTCTCTGGTTCCCTCTTTGAAGGGGAGGAAAGAGGCTGTTAGTAAAGAGCTCGGCAGTATAAAGGAGGCATGCGGGTATGTTTGGTGGTTCAGGAAATAAAGGCCAGATCCACCTATGCATGGCATCCCATGCAAAGTGAGTAGGATCCAAGACATAAGAAGGCACTGAAGGGGAGTACAGGCTCTGGGCATGAGCCGGGGGGACAGTTTCTGGCCACCCCCTAGCATAGGGGACAGTGTGGCTGGGTTGCTGCACTGGCACTGCTGCCAGGTCCCCTGCCTGGGGACAATGGACAAGGTCGGATGGGTGCTGTGGTCAGACAATGGCGTTGTCCCATGGGTGCTCCACAATGAGGGTTAGATGGGCACTTGCCCACGCTGGGGAGCACCACTGTGGCTTGGTGCCAGCAGCTGTATCCCCTTCTTCTCAGCTAAGGCAGAGCTCTAAAATGAGTAAACCACACTATTTCCCTTCCAAGCCTTGCTGGGGGGCAAAGAGAAAGATTAGCAAATGGGAAGCGGCAGGAAAGGTCACAGGGTGACAGGCAAGAGGTGACCATCTGACCATGTTAAATGCCTCGTTCCATGTTCCTCTGACATGGATGAAGCACTCGGATATCCCACCATGAGGACTATGGCGCGAACACACAGTGGAAGGATTTGTATAAACACAAATCAGAATAAATCAACAGATTCATAGACACATCAGACTGAACTGTGCCCCTCCATCCTTACTTTTCAGATGTAAACCTGTGAACTGTTTCAAGAACATGCTAGAGTCCATAACTAAATACATCACAATCCCACCCGTAGCAATCAAAATTGATTTATCGAAATGTAAACAGAGTAGCCTTATGAAAACTTAAGAAAAGTTAGTAAAAAATCACTTTCCTGATGATACACATTGTTATTTGAGAAGGGACTGTGACTTTTCAGTGGGAGAATGGCAGTCTGCTGTTATCATGGGTCATGTAATACTGTGATTGTTATGGGAATTACTGTTTTTATGAGTAAAAGAAAAATCCAGTAGCATGGTAAGAGTCCAGCTTTAGCGTTACAACTATTTTTGCCTGACAGTGTGCAGCTTAGTCTTCCTGCATTCAGTAGGTTACTACATTTTGTTTACACTAGAGAAGAGGTTGTTCAGAGGCTTCCAAAAAAGAAAAGAAAACATTTTGAGAAAATAGTGAACTTCATGAACCTCATGGGCTTCTCCATGTTTCATACATATGTGTACAACAAATCTTTAGATGGTAACGGGCTTAAAGCAAAACAGAAGTTAAAAATAATCCAAATGCAGACAATGAAAATGATGGAATTTGACATAAATTAATGCTCCACTCTTCTGAACCGGGGATGGCAGGGACATGCTCACAGGTAATTCAGCTGAATATTATGAGATGATGATGAAGAGAAGTAAAGGCTCAGAGCATATTCTGGTTTTATTCTTTGCAGTATTCCCATTTAGTGGGAAGAGGTATTCTTTTCCGCATATCAGAAACCTTACACCTATTTCTGGGTGCTATTAGACAGCTTCCCCCCTCTACCTTGGTGCTGGCTGAATTTTAGGGTGTGCAGCCTGCAAACCCTCTGTAGATGTGGTATAATTCGCATCGGTTTAAGTCAGGAGTGAGACAGCTGACGTCAGCAGTGCTATGCTGGAGCGTGGCCAGGGTAAGTGAGAGGCGTTGTTTATCTCTAGCTTGTGAGCAAAGTGTAAAGTTTGTGTGGCACTTGGGATCTCTGATGAAGATCAACACATACATGCTAGCTATCTTCCTTATTATTATTATTATTATTATTACTGAATGACTAAAGCCATTCAGACTTCAGTGAACATGCTAAGTGAATCCCCGGGTTCAACTGCTGCTCTGCTCTCTCCTCGCACGGCTGGAAACAGAAAGGCAAACAAATTAAACTAACATTAATCAGCAAAGACTGCCATCTGTATAACTCGGAGCACTTCTCCGCGTGCCCGTCCCCTTCCAGCAATGCTAAACAGCATTAGCCTTCCATGGGCGGATGGGGAAAGTAGGTCAGTTCGGTAACATTGCTGCGTGTGATGAACGGAGGAGGATGTGACTGCAATGGTCTGCCAGCAGCCCTCTTGCCTTCTGAATGAGCCATGGAGACGAAGCACCTCGGCTTGCCATGGGGCACATGAGGCAGCTCAGACCTCCGTGTCCCTGCAGAACGGCACCTGCCATTGGTAGAAGCAGGGATTTTACAAAGCATGGCTGGTGCATTGGAGTTAATGGGTGCATTTCAACGAGGAAACTGAGGCACGGGGCAGCGAAAGGCTTAGTTACTACTAGTTTGTGCACAGCCAAACATTTGTCAAAGCTTATGCATGAGCAAAGTGGCAAGGCATGGTAAGCCATCCAGTGGAGGTACTGTCTTTCTCTGTTGAGAGAGAACTGGGTGTACTGGGTGTGTAGGGATGGTGGCAGGAAAGTCAGAGCTCACCTAGAGTTGACACTTGCAGGGCATGTCAAGGGCAGCAAGAAGAGTTTCTGCTGCTACATCAGTAGTAAAAGTTTGAGCAACGGAAGTGTGGGACTGCTGCAGTATTGGGGGTGGGTGGGGAGGTGAATTAGTGACAGCAAACACAGGCAAGGCTGAGGTACTGATGCCTTCTTTGCTGCAGTCTTCACCAGCAAGGTCTCCCAGGCCTCTGTGTTGGAGGCAGGGTCAGGGAGGAGCAGAAGGACCCCCAGCAGCTGAGGGTCAACTCAAGGAACTTGAGGGAGTTTGAGGGAAGTCAACCCGTAGAAGTCAATGGAGCCCGACCACCTGCCTCCATGGGTGCTGGGAGAGTTGGTGGTGTCCTTGCTAGGCTGATCTCTCTGATCTTTGAGGGGCTGTGGAGATGGGGGAGGTCCCTGATGGCTGGAGAAAGGCAAATGTTGATTTCATAAAAGGCCAAAAGGGTGATCCAGGGAGCAACGGGCCAGTCAGCCTCACTTCAGTCCCTGGGAAATCATGGAGTGAGTCCTCTTGGAGCATATCTCTGGACACATGAAGGAGAAGGTGATCAGAAACAGTCAGCACGGATTTGCGAAGAGTAACCTGACTGCCTGCTATGATGAAATGACAGGATCTGTGGATGGGGGGAGAGCAGTGGATCTTATTTATGTAAGTTTCATGCTCAAAGGCAGGGCTGTTGTCATGGCGGGGACCCAGGGAGGCTGGAGGAAAGGGCTGACAGGAACCTCATGAAATTCAATGGCAACAACTGCCAAGTCCTGCACCTGGGAATGAAGAGCTTTGGGCTCTGATACAGGCTGGGATGGACTGACCAGGGAGCAGCACTGCAGGAAAGGCCCTGGGAGTCCTGGCAGGGAGCAGGCAGCATGCTGTGCATGAGCCGGTGGTATGCCTTGGTGATGAGGATGGCCAACAGCACCCTGGGCTGCATGGCCTGCACAGCCTGATCAAGGGAGAGGATTATCCCACTTGACTCAGCATTTGTTAGACCACATCTAGGGTAGTGTGTCTAGTTTTGGGCCCCACAGCAAAAAAGAAGATACATGTTAACTGAAGGGAGCTCAGCAGAGACTCCCCCAAGGCAGTGGGGGCTGGAGCACTTGCCCCACAAGGAGGGACTGGGGGAGCTGGGCTGGTTTTGTCTGGACAATAGATGGCTTTGGGGCACCTTACAGCCCCCCACTGCCTACAAGGAATCAGTGAGGAGCCAGAGCTGGGCTCCTCATGGTGGTGCAGGATGAGAGAGTGAGAAATAATGGGCATAACTAGAAAGAAGAGAGGAAAACCTTTTCTCCATGAGAACAGCCAGGCAGTGGAGGAGGCTGCCTAGAAATGCTGTGCCACCCCATTCTCGGAGGTTTTCAAGACCTGATTGAAAAAAGCCTTAGCAGCCCAGTCTGACCTCAAATCCAGCCCTGCTTTGAGCAGGAGGTTGGACCAGAGACCTCCTGAGGTCCCTTCCAACGTAAATTGTCCCGTGTTTCTGGATCTACTGAGCTGGCTACCACTGGGAACAGTCTAAGCATATCAGTCCCCCTGAATTAGTTCATTTATTATATATGTTCCTGAAATCTATTTTATTATGCTTTTGCTCTTCTGTGCTACAAATAGCTTGTGCACTGTCTCCCCTACACTGACATCCCTCCTGCTTTATAAACCTGCCATCTAGGAGAAAAGAATGTGAGATACACATCTTAACATTGTATGTCTGTATGTCATGTGTCTGTCATGTCACTTTTAGACAATGATTTAAAAAAATATTCACTTTATGATAGAATTAGCAAAAAAAGAAGAAAAGTGCCTCTCATGAGAATGGCCTTGACTGTTATTCTCTCTCTACTTCTCACGTTCTTAATCTGTTGTAGGTATTTATAAAATTTTAATCTTGATAGCATCAGAAGTCCTGAATATACAAAGACTTTAACATATGCTTAACTCTATACTTCTGTAAGAAGTCCCTCATGTATGTGTATCTTTGCAAAATCCAGGCCTAAATGTGGAGGTAGAGCTGGACAGATTATTTTGTAATTTTTAGCTCTGAAATCTTCCCTTGAAAATGGTCTCAGTTATAAAGTATTCTCAGTTGTAAAAATCTGTTAAAGTTTATTTGCTTCTGCAAATATTTAAATAAGTAGAATAATATAACATCTGACCTATGATCTTATGATGGTCAAATGCTCAGCCAGTACAGGCAAACTGGCAGAGTATAACACTATAATAAGGATTTATTTGTCAAAAACTCAAGGACTGTTGTTTTGTTTGGCACAAACTACCTGGGAAACACCAACACAAGCAGAAAATCAGTCTATTTTGATGGGACTGTTGTCAAAGTCACTCTCTTCTTTTTTTTTTTTCTAGCAGCAATAGCCTTTTGACTGACAAGATCCTTTTAATCCTTTCCATCCAATTAAACAGGCTACAGTGGCACTAGGGTGTAAAGCAAGATGCCCAGGAGCTGACATAGGTTGGTCTCATTCCCCCCCACTCGTTTGTCTGTTTGTTTGTTTGTTAACCACTTATGGATGGCTCTCAAAGTACCTAATTACTCTTCTGTTAAAAGCTCTGGGCCTGGGAGTAATTTCACTAACAGCAGAGAAATTTACTCCAGAAAAGAATTCTGAATTTTTGACAGTGCTGTCAAATTAATTGTCATGATTTACACCAGCTGCGATGGTGTCCCCTCCATACGTAAGATGCTGAAGTAAGAGGCCACGCCTTTCTGTGGAGATTTCAGCAGGAAAGCAGAAACTAAACATGAAGCCCAATTTCCTTCTAGTTTTAGGCACCTAACCTGAAGTGACAGCTCCCTTTCCATTGAGCAGGACCTGGGGTGAAGGATTGTCCACTCTCAGTGTCCTTGCCTTTGCCCTGCCCCGGTGGGACCTCACTTGCTTTTTCGACCAGCAAGAACCTGTGGGCCCAGCTCCAAGGAGTGGACCGGGACTTCAGCCAGGCAGCAAGTGCTCTTCTTGGTCTTTCTCATCCTCATAGGCATCCCAGCATGGTGACACCCTGGGGACTCAGCTGCTCTGCCGTTGATGGGGGCCAGAGGCAGGAGGTATGGGGGAAACACGACCGTTCCTGCACAGAGCCTGTAAGAAGCAACAACTTCCCTGCTCTGTGCAAAAGGCAAAGCTGTGGCCTAAATCTGCTGCTGTTCAGGGGAAAAAAATCCCTACACAATATAAAGAAATAAATACAGATATCAACACCAATAATCCCATCACTTCTGTGTTAACAGCTTGATAACATATCTGCTTATAACTCACACACTGCACTAAATTTTCTGCTCTATAGTAACTATCATATCCCTGTCAGCAGAACTAAATATTTAATCATCTGGGGAGATGAATCATGAAAAGCTGTTTTGGGGAGATACTTTTAAATGGACAATTTGTTGTCATTTAATTTTGAGAACTTGCTGTCTCTGTCTTCTCAGGAGGGACCCTGCAAGCCTGTGACCATACAGACTATTGCCCTGTATGTCTTGCTGTCTCCCCTGCAGGTGAACCATGTAACCTGTGAGGTTTTAAGGTCATTTCTGACAAAACCAAGGCAGGAGGGTGCAGTCAGCTCAGGGTTTGGCTGGGCACCACTAAGCCTAGACATAAGGAGGCCAGAGACACACCACCTGCCTGGTTGCATGGCACTTTGTGGATGAGTGCTCTCTGGTTGTGGTCCCCCAGTTTTGTGTCTGAGTCCATAAACCTGCCGAGAGTTCAGACACAGCATCAGGCCAAGGTTGCACCTGTATTTTACACCATCTCAAGCGTTTATGCCCTCAAGTCCCTCCTATCTCAGGCTGCAAGTCCCTCCTATCTCAGGCTGAGCCACACTCCAGCTGTGGTGCCGGCACGTCCCCACTGATGTGCGACGTGCCGCTGTTCTCAGCCTTTTCATGCTACCAGTGGTTCCCATTTTTACAATGATAAAGTTTCTCCAGCGTGATGTAAAATTCAAATCAGGTTTTATGAAATGAATCTCTAAGGAAAAAGGATAATTATTAAAGAGCTTCATTAGTGCTTTGCAATCTTAATTATGATAATTATATTTTTGTAGCTAATATAACTGAACTCCTGCTTTTAAATCCCATTAATAAGCATTTTTAATCCTTCTCCTACTGGGACAACAAAACCATAATGTTGAACTTTATATTTACAGAGGGCACTATTTTTAATAACAATGATGCACTGTTTACTTAGGATTTCCATTCCCTTTTATCTGCACTTTGAAGGTGCACCTTCTCCCAAGATGCAAGAAATTAAGAAAAGCAAAGATGAATTCAGCAGCTTGGGCTCGATTTCCCTTCCTGTCAACAAGAGGGCACAGTTCCTGCACCAGGATGGCAGCTGCCTGTGGATATTGGCTGCCATCAGGGAAGCCTGTGACACCACTGCTCCCTTGGAAGTGCAGATTTAAAGCCCTTTTCCTGAACAGCCCAAAGGCTGAGCTTCTCCCGCTCTGGGTCCCCATGTGGACTTCAACAAGACCGTGCGCACTATGTGAACAGGCAGAGGATGTGACCCACTGCATGAAAGAGAGACTTGCCGGGGGGGGGGGGGGGGGGGGGGGCGGAGGGGGAGCAGGGAGTTCCTACAGGACTGCACTGCCATACCGTTGTCCCACGGGCAACCGGGAGACCCAGGGGTCACAGGAGCCATACTGGGGTGGCCAATAGTAATCAACAGTCAGGGCCAGGGGAAAAGGTGGCAGCTGGGGGGAAAGGCCAAAAGAAGTCTCAATAAAAAAGAAATGCCTAAGTTCACAAACTATTCCTCCAGTGCGTGATCAGGAAAAGGCACCTCCCCAACCAGCTACTGGAAATCCTGAAAAGTGACAGCAAGTGACAGCAGTATAAACAGTCTTTTCTGAGCACAGTTTATAATCCCTGATAGAGCAGAATTTGCTGCTGTGTCCTACATTATAAACCACCCACCACCACCCAGATGCAATGGACTAGTGGAATTTTTTAATGAGTCTGCGGCCAAATATTTTACAGTTACTAAAACAGGGAGAGAGTAAAAGATCGAAGAGGGAAGAGCATACAAATTCAGATATCTTAATAAAGAAATGAAAACAATAAAGCATATATTGAATATTATCTGCCCATTAATCTCTGGAGTAAATTCAGAAAACCAATTAAAAGCTTCTACACAGATAAATGATAAGCTTCTTTATTCAATGAGCTCAACATACAAACAAACAGAGGTTTGTGTTGATATCATCATTATTAGCAATTGCATTAAAGCAAATGATTTTTGCTGTGCTACTGGGAATACAGTGATTTGAAAAACAAAATGTTAAGAGGTGAAAAATTCAAATCTTTACTGTACCGAGCATATCGCATTTCCTGTTCTTTTTTTATTTATTTCGGGTAATGATCACTCTTGTGGGTCAGCATGACAAAAAAATAAGACATAAACAAGAGAAAACCAACCCAAAGCCTGTACAGAAGCAAGAAAATCTCTGCATAATTATTCTCCAGTGGAAGTCCAGCCTTAAAGGGCAATATCGCCTTCCTGCATGGGAATTTCTCTAATTCATCAGTGCTTACTGCACCTTGTGCCCCTTTTTCTGCTATTGGCTTCAACAGTCGCAGGAGATTTTGTCTGAATTTTATAGGGAGGTTTTGTCTTCTCAGCCGTAATTGATAGATGTTCTATTTTTGTGGTGCAACACCACTGTCTTGCGTGACATGGTGTGGAGGTGCTACACGGGGAGCTTGCAAGGCAGCCAGCCTTGCTCTCCCTTGGTGCTCTGGGAATAGCCCCCATCCCAGACATCCCCTTAGATGGGTGCGACTTGAAAAGGGGGATCCTGAAGAACACTTAAGACAACAAATTTTACAGCTTAAGCTGTGCCTTCAATTTAAATGCAGAGCCTGAAATAATTAATTTCATATAGTCAGCCCTGGATCTGATTATTTAGGATCCATTAAAACTGATCTGGCTCCAGAATTCAGATATCCTCCTAGGGATTCTACACAAAGAAACAACTTGAAAAACTCGATTTTTTTATCCATTGTGCATTCCAGTGACGTGGGGCTGATTAGCATAAAACCAGCTTTAAACTGATGAAATGGGGGAATGAGGGAGAACTATAACTGTTTTTGTTTATATTTTTTATTTCTACATCAGCATCTTCCTACTTCATATTGTACATTAAACTCTCCCTATTGACCAAAATGAAACAGAGATTTCAAAAAGTCTCAGGCTAATGTCCTCTTGAATACAGGCTAAATGCAGGATATAGTCCACAGAGTGTAAAGCGAACTCAAATTTTAGCATATTCATTCAACTGCAGTGTTTCAGAAACAGAGGAGTCATTAAAAGCCCTACAGTGAAATATCAAATTATGCCTCCGGCAGATATTAACTTCGAAAAGAAAGAATGGAGACACTCTGAAAACCACAGTGAAATACTGATGTGCTGATTCACCTCGCGCTTATGTACTGCGTGAGTTAGAACTGCAAAATAATATATCCCTTCTGTGCCAAATGATATCGGTAGGAAAGCATCTTGTAGCTCTGATGGGTGCTGCTTTCCATTCTGAATGTGCATTTTCCCTTTCCACTTGCAAGAAAATTTGCTGTCAGAATGTCAAGCTGGCTTGCTATTTTATTTGCCATCTGTGTCAAATATTCATACAGACACACTAAGTATGTATCTATGTCCCAAAAGGCTTGAATTGTTGCACACTGTTACCTATCTTTTGTAATTACCAGGGTAAAAACAAGGGGGGGGGGGGGGAATTACATAATTTTAGATCTCTTCTCATGCTGAATCACCTTTTATTTCAGAGTGCCATGGCCATTACTGGAGCACCACATATGGAAAAATAGGACTCGAACCCTCAATGAACCATGAATTTTGCAGGTAATGTAAAAAAATCAGGATTAACTATCCTGCAAAAAGTAAGGTACTTTACACCCCATCTATTCTGTAGCCAGTACTGTGACTGCAGCCCAGGCATATCTGATCTGGCTTTAAACAAGTAGCGAAGCATCAATGCAGCTCACTGTACGTCTGCTAGTTTACGTATTTACCCAGTGTCACCAAAAAAAGGTTGTTTACGGCAGCTGGATTTAGGGGAATAAAAAAAGGAAAAAGAAAGAGGAGGAAAGAAGGAGAAGCAGTTGGCAGGGAACTGAGGTTGGGATTGGGTCAGGTCCTCTGGCTCATAGCCTCGTGTGAAGCAGCTGGGAGAGGTAAATCGCAGGGTTGAGATGGGGAGAAAAGGGAAAGTCCCATGTCCTGTTTCTAAAATCCACACAAAAAGAGGGATCCTGAAGGCAGTTTTGGGGTCCTCAGGAAAAAAGCTGTTGTCACAGGATGGATTGGGATGTTTGATCACAGAGATACTATTGCTGCTCCTTGTCTGGTGGGTTTAAAGCAGTCTCAAGGGTGACTATAGAAACTGTAGCAACTTTAGTGTCTGCAGAAAAGACATTAATTTATAGAAACTGTGCCAGAAGTAGTATAAAATTTGATATTGCAGCACTTCACTTTAAATGACTTACACTTCATCCTACTGCCACACTATTTGGGGGTATTTGGGTCTGGGGATTTTTGCTTTTAAACAGAAAAATATTTGGTTCCCTGTGGGTGGTTTTTTTCCCCTCATGCTCCTTCCTTTAGATACTTCAAAAGGCAAGCTCCTGAGAAAACTTTTTCTGGTGGTTCCTATTGTTTCCTACTTCAAGTGAAAAAAGTACATGATGTTAAATCTGAACACCAAGACTTTGTGAATGTGTAAACTTCAGAACTCTAAACCTTTCAGCCTGTGCCAATGTAAACCACCTAAAGTGCAGGGAATTAAGTACACTTTATCCTCTCTGACCGTGGTTGAACATGTTCCAGTCCTCCTAAAATCTGTGGCAGGAAGTCTCTCAAATCCCCCAAAGCAGAGCAGGGCTTTTTCAAATAGGCATGAGAAAAAGAGGGAGATCCTCATCCAAATCTCAGTCCCAGCCCTTTAGCTCTCTCCTTTGAAAATTCTCACCTCGCTGTTTCTAACCACCTCACTCTCAAGGACAATGGGCAGGAAAACCTAAAGCTTAGCATTGCTAAGTGAAATGCTCCATATTCCCTATATTCCTGGGAAAATTGCACAGAAATTTTAATAAGCACTACTGCAGCGCACACTGGGGTCTGTCTATGACTCCCATCCTTTTCAATGTTGCTCCATTATGTCTAGCTGACCTGTTTTCTGGAAAAACAGATACCTTGGTCCAACCCGTGGAAGCCAAAAGGACTAAGATGTGCATTTTGGGAACCCAGTTATGGGCTTTCTGTCCCTCAGGCAGCAATAGCCTCTCCCTGCCCTGCTTCCCCCCCTGCCCATGGCACCCTGTGCCAGCACTGTCTCCCCTCAAGGGAAACCACCCCTGGGGGCCATGGCACCCCGCTGCCTTCCTCCCGCACAAGCACACATCATCCCCACTCCCCTTCACTGTACTGGATCCAGCACCCAGGTCAGAGGCTCTGCATTGCCTTAAGTAACGTCTTGTGTGTTGGAGCTGGATATCTGGGATCACACAAGCGCTGCTACACCAGCCAAAGCCTGATGTATGCATTGGCCACAAGGAACTGGCATTTGGCTGCCACTGCTTGGGTGGCCAAAAGGGTTTAAGCTGATGTTGGTCAAGGGAAGCGGGAACAGAAAGCCATTAAAAGGCTGGCATTTCGTGGATTTGCTCTTATCTCTTTATCACTCAGAAATATTTTACTGGAATGAACCGCAACGCAGTTGCAGCTGTGCTTCAGTTGGTCCACTGTCTAGTTCTGGGCTATTTTAAAACTGACATTATCCTGAGAAATAATGAGGAGTCTTAAACTGTACTGTGAAGCATGCAGTAAATTGTTAGTCAGCTAAAGAGCGAGGAGTGAAATGCAAGAGAATTTTTTTCCTGATATATTTTTCTCTCTCTCTCTTTTCATGGAAATATTGATGTGAAGGATAGTAATACTGCTACTGAATTCTGACCCGCGTGGCTATAAAGATACATTACTTGCATCAGTCCAGGAGACAGTTCTCTCAATCTTGCTTCCTCTGCAAATGCAGTTATCTTGCTCTAGCACTTCGCAAAATCCTTTAAATTACTATTAAATTAAATATTTTTAATTTATGGAGGATTTCAGCTGAACTCATATTTCTGTGCCATTAATTATCAAGTATTTTACTGACTCTGGGAAAAACATTAATAAATCAATCTAAATGAACTCCCACCTTCCCCCCTGAACTGGGGACGGGTGTCATCAGTCACACTCTAACCTGAGAAGGTTATATTTCCCTTGGATTCATCATTAATCTCATTTCAAATCGTGTATTTCTGAGTGGGCTTAGGGCAACATTTTCAAACATGGGGTTTTTAAGCTGGTGATGGCAGTATATTTAGCTGCCTGAATATGTGGATGGATTTTCAGAGGTCTTCTGTGATTTGAAACAATTACCCTTTTGCAACGTTAAGGTTGGTTTGTTTCTTTCTTTGGATTTTTTTTCAGAAACAGTAATTACACTGGTTATCTTTTAGATAAAATATGTTTTCCAGTGTATCATTAGACACAGTGGAGCTCTGGGGAAGTATCAGTGGAAACACAGGTAGTGATAAATCACTGGAATTGAAGGATGTGTGGATGCTTGGAAGGGTAGTTAGTCAGATGGGTAAGTATGGATTTAAGTGCTGACCTCTTGACATCCAAAATTGAAAATATTGACCTTGATATGCAGTGCTGGTCTTTAGTGAGCCTTCACATAGCAAAAAGATCTGCAGGGGTCCAATACAGGTAAGTCATGTCCCAAAACACAGTCTGAGGAGGACTGTAGTAGTAGAGCAGGCAGGTGAGATATTTTGGATGCTGACAATGCTACCAGAAGCGTTCTTATTACCGCCTCAAAATAGCGTTACCCCAGAGTGAAAAAACAAGTGTGTTATTTCACAGGCCACTCAACAAAAGTAGGTGTTCCCATTTCAACAGTGTTTCATCTTCCGTTTGCCAAACCCAACACAAATCTTGGCGAAGGAAGGTATTCCATGAAGTTATGTGGACTGACTTAACATATTAATCTTCACAGAGACACAGATTATTAGAAACTCAATGATATGTGGAATGTTTTATGATGTGCTTTCACGCTGATAAATAGCTAATCACCATATATTTGTGACAACAGAGCATTACAGGGAGCAGTGATATGTGTTCTGAAAAACACCATCGGTCCTTTTACACCCTCTGCATAATGCTCTATCATCTGCAATGCTTAACTTTGCAGTCTTGCTTTCAAAAACACACAAAAAAATCATTATGAGAATCCTAACATTTGTCAAAGCCTCCTTTCTGGTCTTTTATGCTGTTGTTTTTTTCAGTAAAAGTGCATTACATGCCATTTGACAGCTGGTAATTGTATGTGTATTGAATTAAAGCATTGATTTTAATTTTCAAAGTCAACCTCACTCTCTTTTAGCTGAATGAATTACTTTTTTCATGAGAAAAAACATTGGTACTGGACTTCAGATACAGGATCAGAGCTTAGGCAGCCCATCCTCAGGGGTATTTTCTGCTACTCTTTTTTTGAAATATTGAAAGGTTCTAACTTGCCCCTTACCCAGAAACAAAAAGATAATAAATCTCTGAACAGCTAGCACAGCTCCTAAATTCATAGCTAGCTTTCAGCTATTTTGTGTTGCATTCCAATTCCCTGGCTGCTAGGATGATTTTCAGTCATACAGATAAGCAATAACAGGCTGGGCAAAGCTTGGTTTCAAGAAACCTTGAAAGAAAATCCAGGTTCTGCTAGGAATTACACTGATTATGCCATGGATTGCAATCTATCTTTGAGTCAGGTGAGGTACATTAAGAAGGCTCCCTGGGAAACAGAGGCTCTCTGTCCCTTTCCCCTATGTTATCCTTTTCACAGATGCAGGAACTTTTCCTTCTCTAGTCTACTCCTGAGGAACTAAACTGCAGACTGAAGCAGTCACTCTCATGTGGAAACCATAGGATGGAAAAAAAAAAAAAAAACCCCACGAAAAAAAAAGAAGGATCATAGGTTGTCATTCCAAAGAGATGTTCAAAAAAAGACTGAAGCTTTGTGCCAAGTTTCAGAAGACAGGCTTCTTCTCCTCTCTCAAAACCCAATCACCACAAGCCAAGTCTCTGACCTGTTGCTCTTATCGTGCATTCAAAGACATCTGCTGTTTCCTTATTCTTAAACTATCAAACCAATTATATTGGGCTCAGTCTGGATTTTGTCCCTCTCTGGAGTGCACGAACCTATGCAACCTGCCCTCCCGACTGCTCATGGCCCTGGTGAGAACTGCCTCATCCCGCAACATTGCCCCATCCAGGTGTGGTACTGGGGAAATACCATTCGCCTACCAGTGTCCTCCAGCACTTCAGCTGTGATGGAGAAATGAGGCCAGTCTCTGTTCTCGCTCACATCAGTGAGGAACAACAGTAAGTCCTTTGAAATGAGTGGAGCTAAAGCTCTGTAAAACTGACCTGGAATTGCAACCTAACACTATACACTGAGCCGCTGAAGTGGAGCTGGAATGAGTGAGTGCAGCAGCTGCTCCCCTTTCATAAAAAAGTTTTACTGCTAATGTGGAGTCGTGGTTTGGACGAGGAGTCTACCCATTCCGCACAGCTCCAGCCACGCTGCATGCTGTAGGTGTGACAGAGTCAGAATTTGGCTGAAGATTTCTTTTTTGTCATGCTTTGTCATATTTGTTGCGTAGTAGGCTGAACAAAGAAACTCTCTGCAGAGTTTAAGAATGTATTTTAATATTATGTTTTGATTCCTCCATGCCTCAAGATTCTGTAGACATGCCATAGCTTTCCTTAGTTTCCTTATCAGTTCAGTCCTTCCAAACAGGCATTATTACAAAATCCAGCATTAGGACTTAATTCAATTCAAATTTACCACTGAAAAAAAAAAAAACCCCACACTCAGAATGATGTGGCTGATGTCCCATCTCATGCGTTTTTGCAATGCTGCCAGTTTACATGACAAAAAATGCTAGTCCACATCAGACACTGTGTGTCTTTTTTGCTCTAAGACCTGTGGTTCTTTCTGCAGCTTGCATTAAAATGGTTTTTCTCTGAGGCATAATAAAAATATCACAGTAGAGACATACATCATCTTTTGGACACCATGTTATGTGATGAAATTTTTCATGGTACACTTAGTTTGCATTTGTCCCAAATAACTGAAAGTGAGAATGTGCACTGACCTGCTCCAAAGCAATCATATTAGGCACCTAAAATTCAGAAGATCACATGCATCAATTTGACTCTGTGCAGCACAGTGTTTATTATTTCTGCAATAAACTGTAGAAGAAAATAAAGTGTGAGAGCATTTTGTTCATGTCTGCCCACCCTATTGCCATGGTATTACTTAACAGGAGAAGTAAATATAGGGATATATGCACAGGGCTTTTCTCTGTCTGGCCGTGATGTCTATATTACCGACCACTTTCTGGTCTTGATTCTTATTTTAGTCAAACTCTCTACAGCCTTTACAAGTGGAGTATGTTGATTTCTTGCTACTTCTTCCAGGCTCAGACTAGCTACTGTTACACTGCTTCCATTTCAATGTGATAAAGTGAGATACTGTTTCAGGAACTTGATGCTTATTTGAGGGGTATCTGCTTTTCTACAAAGGAAGGGAGCAATCGATGCAACATCTTCACTGTACAGCTTTTGTTCATTAATAAATTTATTCCTGCAAAAACTGAGGGTGGATGAAGGAAAGGGGACCATGCGCACATTTATATGTTCCTTGATACCAAAATTTGGTAACTTGATACTAATTAGAGCCATGGCTGTAATCAGGATTTTCCGAGAAGCAGACGCTCCTTGTAATGCAAAGGTGAACCTTACAGCAAAGCTTAGGATTGTTATTATACTAGAAATAATAGGGTGATGGCAGATCTTCATGTGGGGTTGAAAGAATCATGGTAATTACTGGCCTCTATCCAAGGACAATCATGAAGAATTTGGGGAATTAGCATGCTCTTCAAGGAAAAAGTCATTGGCTGCCCTGGGATGATGTGGATTGCATATACGGTTCTTTTGTTACTAAGATTATACAAGCTTTCCAGCCTTGTCTTTGCAAAAATACTAAAAGATTTAAAATGGGCTTTACCCTAGAGAGACAGAATCCAAAATGCTGTTACACAAATAAAGTGATGAATGGGATGCCTATATATCATTTATTTCCACTTGGAATTGGTGACCTTCCATCACTCAGTAGTTTCCTTCACACTCCCTCACTTGTGAATTATAAGTTAATCAAGAGTACAATAGAAACAATGCATCCATAGCCTGCTCGCTGCATTCATCTCTCTCCTCAGGGTGGATTACGGATGTTAAAGTTGTAATGAGCTTTCTTTTAGTCCAGTTTTGACCTCAATTCTGACTTTACCAGCAAAAATTTCTCATGTGAGTTTTCACAAGAAGTATTTGGAAAATACACTGGGATCTGGAAAAGGGGGTTGTGAAGCAGGAGTAGTCTAAAAAAGTAAGAGTATCTACTTGCTTTTAACTGCTCTATTTTAGGGGAGCGGGGTACCTGGAAAATAATTTAGACTGAGAATCTTTAAATGTATTTGTTTTACTTGGCCTCAAAGGGATCAATGTCTAACTATTTCTGAAAGGTTAGTTATTTCTCGAGATCCTCAATCCTAGAATTTACAAACCCGATACGATGGCCACGTGTAGCTCATGTGACGAGAGGAGCAGTTATGGGAAAGAGAGGTCTCCTGCACTGTGCTGAGATGCCACCTCCTAAAGTCTGGTCCTGGTTTTGCCACACTGATTGACTTTGATGCTATTTCACACTTACCCATGCAGAGAAGCAAGTATTTTAGCACATCGCTCTGTTTTCCAGAGCTTGAACCTAGTCTGTGGGACTTCCCCTCAAAGGGGATGCAACACAACATTGGAAGTATTTATTTTCAAAACATACAGATGCACAATAGCAGTAAATGGAATACCAGGAAAAAGTACTCTCTTACAGCTGATAATACTAGTGGTAACAAGGAAGGAATTATTCTCATTATAAAGAAGAGTTGATCTGAAAGGTAAAGAGAGGTGGTAATTAATTTCCTTTAATAGTCACACTGGGATCTCCTGTAGTGTGCAGTCTGATGTTAATAATATATTTTCCCCCCTATAATTAATGTTCATGTTCTGTTCCTGGGGGACTCTTCTCCACTATCCTCAGCATTGTCATTACTTAAGCATGCACAAGCAACTTGAGCACCTTGGTTGCTGCAATAACTAATCCAACCACTGCTTCCCTTGCCCATATCTTCTCTCCTGCTGGGTGGGTTGCAAATGCCATCACTAGAGTATGCAACCTCAGGAGAGCTGGGAAATAATAAAGTATTTTGTCCCATTTTGGAGGAATGCAAAGTTTTAAAGAAAACAATAAGATAGCACAGGGGGTGAGGGAGCCCCCTCTGCCTGTCCTGCTTTTTGAGGCTTGTGATTCAGGGATGGGGAGGTGGAGACTGACTCCTTGGGGACCTTACAAAGGTGTTGGACCTACTTGCCAGCACAAGGCTGTGTGTCACAGCAGAGCGAGCAGGGGAGCCCTTGGGTTTCAGAGCAGCCCGCAGCTCTCGTGCCAGCCACTGAGGGCACGAGCAGACAATGAAGGCAGGGCAGAAGCAGCGTAGCCTGGGATCCTTCTGTCTGGCAGTCTCTGGTGTAAGTCAAAGCCTCTTTGAAATAGCTGTCTTATGCACCAGAGACCAATCGACATCTGAATTACTCTAAGATCCTCTGACTACACCAAGCTGGATGCTTAGCTACAAACACAGACGTGACTCTTCTCAGAAAGAAGCAAATCTTCCCTAACAGAAAAAGCAGAAGAGCAAAAAAGCTCAAGAAGGACTAGGAAACTAAGTGCTCTGATGTTGTACCAGTTCCCCCCAGAGTTTTATATTTTTTTTTTTAAATTAGGGTTCCTGCAGGACAAAGGTGCCACAGAAGCAATTCTTTTCCCTTTACCCCTGAATTTTCTTTAGCCTGCAATGTAATGCTGATGTTCATTCATCATGCGTTAGAAGATTAGAGAGAATGACTCTCAACAGACAAGTCAGAAAAGAGGGAACATGACAAAGAGCTTGAATACATACATTCTGTTTCTGTAGGATAGCAGAGATAGACGCTTAGGAGTACATAGTATTGCATTAAGACCTAACTCAAGTCACACAAATGCAAATCTTTTTTTTTTTTAAGGTATGTTATCTTGAACAGTTGGGCGAAAAGTTCCCAAACCAAAATATTTCCAGCAGTGCTTTACTTCCCTCTGCTCAACCCTCCATGGTTGCTGCCACTGCCCAGTCCAAATGAGCACTTCCACCCCAGCACACCCAGACTTCCAGCCCTTCACACTCATATGAGCAGATTGGTCTTTACTCTGATTTGGATACTTTCACTTTGGCATTACTAAAAAGTTACATCATGGCAGTGACAGCATGCACCTACGACAGCACCTTTCAGGGCTGAGAAATGAGCTTGGGTGAGTGGCAGTCTGGCTCTTTGCTTTAGTATGTGCTCTTTGGATTGCAAAGGCATTTTCTGGAGCAGCAGAGAAAACTAAAGAAACCCTGAGATTCACTTTCTCCATCTCCTCCCTCTGACCTTTCCTAGCCTCATTTTTTGTCATTCTTGGTGTAAGGAAGAGTGAACAAGTGAAAGACAGAAGCAACTCTACGTTCACAAACTTTCCTCCCTAATTCCACGCTTACTTTACACCTGCACTCCTGAGTCAAGGATATTTCACTCTCTGACTTCTGTTAAAAAGTGTAGCCTAATCAGAGATTTGAATTTTCTGGAAATGTCTGTACATATAAAATGTAACAGAATTTCCTGGGCTTTTCTCCCCTTTAAGGAAAACCTGAGATATCTGCAGCTTTCACTTTAGAACTAATTTTTATTTACTTCATGAAAAAGAATTCTATTATGCCTAATTTTGTTAGCACACATAGACTTCTGCCAGATATATCTCTGAGAAAAAGGAAAATATTCCTGGCTTTTGAACATCCATCAAAAATGCCCAACATTAAAGACACAGCTGTAATGCACACAAAGTATTTCTTGACATATTTTTGCTAGCTGACATATCTCTCAAGCAGTAAAATGACTAAGTAAATAACAAGAAAGATGGAAATAGAGAGTACCACCATTATTGACCCATTAACAAGAGGGTTCCATAAGATTCAGTGATACAATGCAAGTAGACTTAAGGCCATAATGCACAAAGCAATACAGCACAAGCCCATATACCTAGAAGAAACATTTGGAAAATAAACATCCTTATGCATGATACAGCTAACACAGCATAGTGACTTCAGAGTAACCTAACTGGAAATACTTTATTGTATAGAAAAAATTTCAAAGGGTGAAATGTCAGCATTTATTTTAAACATTGCACATGTTTTTTTCTCATTCTGACAAAAGGTATTTCTCAAATGCATTCAATTCAAGCTTTTCCCCAGTTTTCCAATCTTGTATATTCTACTTTGTATTGAAAAAAAGAGAAAAAAAAAAAAAGAGAAGGAGGAAATGGAGACTAGACATGATTTTTTTGTTGAAGGTTTCAGTACCTCTTTCTAGATCCTCACATCTCTAGGCCTTGCTCATTTAAACAAAGGTTAGTGTGAAATGTTGTTTATGAAATATGAATTAAGGAGAAGTGCCAAACAGGTGATAGCGTTTTCTACCTGAAAATGGTATATTTTGATTTAAATAACCCAACACCAGAAACACTTTGTGTATCTTTCAAAGAAATCTTTGGGACACTGGTTTTATGGAAAACTGGAATACATCTTCTCTTTACTGGAATAATTCAGATTTTCTGACTTTTTCAGTCAAAAGTAACTACCAGGAAGATACATAAATACTGCAGAATTTCATATTAGAAATGTCTCATTTGCACATAACTCATAAGCTACTTGCAGGCAGTGTCCATCGGTGTAAGTGTTTCCCAGAATAAGAACTCCTAAACAACCTGTTGCTTCTTCCCCCGCATTGGGTAATCATCACTGTGAGGCTTTGGTCCACGAGGTGATGTGGGCATGGTGTGAACTGCCTATACAGGTTTCCAGTTCTGGAAGACCAGCAAGGGATGGTGGTCCTCTAAGAGGTGGCTCATGCCTTTCTATCAGAAAGCTTTCGTGGGCCTTCTCCCCACAGTGGTAGGAGATGCTAAGGTGCCAATCAGACACATAATCTCCAGTAAGAGAGCCGTGATAAAGACATATAGTGGTGCTGCTTCACACCTGACCTCCCTGGCATGACTGGAGACTTGCTAGTACCATGTCTGTCAGTGCCTGATCCCAGGTTTCAAGCAGGGAAATGGTCCTGCTGAGTGAGAGCAGCAAGGCAGCTCTGAATACTGCTCTTAAACAAACTGAGGAAAATAATACCTTTACATTTCCACTTACATTGAGGATGCATAGTGGCAGCACGGCATGCAGCTGCATAGCGATGTCGTTCTCCCATCCACAGGGGAGCCTGTGTCTTGAGATACACACACTCTGCTCTTATCAAAGGTTTGCTGCTAATTAGGGAGTAACTGAAGCCCTTTTTAACACCTGTATTGTATGGATTTAATAAGCTAATGTGTAAACATGTCTCAAATATCTAATCCTAAAAATGTTTTACTTTCTTTTTTGGTACTCTTAAGTAGTTAGTCCTGCTAATTTAACTCCATCAGGCTGAAAGGCATTAAATGAAATGTCTGGGTGGAATTAATTTAAGTACTGGTAATATCAGTTTCCACTGGTAAGTAAAATGAATGTATGTGAACTGGAATCAGATATATCGATTCAGCTCTATTGTGAAAACATAGCTTGGAGATAAATAGTACTACAATTATTTGCCCAGGAAAATGTGCATCGTCCTAATGGAAATGCTCTAATGACCTTGATTAAACTAACTGCACTCCCGCTTTCTCAAAAGCAGTGCCAAAATACCAACAATAGCATGACATATATGTCTGAGGTGTCCATTCTACAATGAGGCATTGGGAAAAACAATCTTTATCCGCAAACATTTCTTGAGTTGTATGTGTAGTTACTGCTGTACTTCTGCATAAAGAAAACTAGAAAATAACACAGGACAATGTTCAGGGCCTGTTATTGGGCTACAGTTAAAAGGCAAACTCAAATGCACCTTGCTGCGCTCTACTGGCATTTTCAAAGGACAAGCCTGATACCGTAAACAAAGCTCATGTCTGCTGCTGAGCTGCTTCCCAGAGCATCATTCTTTGTTAGGGGTTCACGGCTCAAAGACAGCACAGGCTGTCCAGCATGGCCACTAATACAAATTTAGGAATGGCATTGGCTAGTGTCTGGCTTCCGAAAAGCTGGAGCTGAAGAGTTCTGGCTGGCTCCTCTAGAGTACAGGGCTGTGATTCGGTCTAGGTTGATATTTATTAATTCTGGAGACTTGAGTTGCTCAAGTCTGTTAATGGTACAGCTGGAGCTGAGGTTGGGGCTAAGGACTGATGGGGATGAAAAGCAAGTGTTATTGCTGGGAAGAACAAAGCTTATAAAGCTCAGAAGAGCGTACATGCAGTAAAGCATGAGCAGCTGTAGGGCTGGATGGGAATAAAGTGCTTTAGATTATGTTAGTCTGGGGTTTAATGGCATGGGGTAGAACTAGAGTTTGGACCCAAAGAGCTGAGTTAATTACTGGATCTCACAGGACTTAACTGATACCCCAATTACAGACAATGGCAAAACCTTGCCACAGGCCTCCCTATGCAAATGCAAGACTTTGCCTTAGCCTGGGCCAACATGTAGGCTTCCTCATCACTCATCCTTGTGCAGCATAAACTCTTAAATTTGATTTTCAGCTGTAGGGAGTCTTTTTGCTGATACATAGGATTTTTCGAGGGCTATTATTAGCTTACTGAAATGAAACTGCTGTTGATATGAAAAGCTTCAATACAAAACCAGAACAAAGTGACCTGAAAACAAGCATGGCTTCACTGTCTTGCCGAATATGCACGGTCTGGCAAGGCCTATCATGCACTGGCTGTGTGCATACAGAAGCTAACAAGGATTCGCATGCAGGTAGCTTAGGAATAATACTATTAAAGGCAGTAGGCCCACATTAAGAAAGCAGAAGGAGAAACCATTTCTTGAGACCATGTCCCTGCTGATGAGGAGAACAGTGTCTGGTCAGTGACTTGTTCCCTCTGAGTCAATGAGCAAGCGGGAGCATCAATCACTGATGTAAGGAGACAAGCAGTTTACAACTTTCTATGTTTTGTTATATTTGTATGTGACACATGCTCATTAGCAAAGATTTTTAAGGTTCTTGCCTCTATCTTCTGCCATTGTCTCAGTCCCACAAAACAACAGCTCTGGCTGGAACATCACGGATGCTGGGACAAACCCTTTCTTGTCCTGGGACCTACACAAGTGTCCATGTTGTGTGGGGAATGACTATGAGCAATGTTAGAAAGCCTTGTAGGCTCACTGAGCTGGATTGAGCACAAATGCCAGCAGAACAAATGGCTTGTGAATAACCCTGGAGTTATTATGGGCTGCTAGAGTATAGCAAGGATGAGGGTTAGCATTAGAGGTAGGGTTAAAGGTTGGAGCAGTGGGCAGCAGTGGCTGCAGGAGTGTTAACTGGTGGACCATTGCAAGTTCAGCAGGGCTGGATGATGGCAGCTGGTGTCAGGGCTGAAGAGCAAATAGTTATTTGTACTGTGCGGAGGGCATGTGAACTTCTTTTGAAGTGCAAGTTAGGTTTAGAGATACAACTGAGATAGGACTCTCATATCTGACTGGATCTCTAGGGTTGGGAACCAGACCTGGGGAAGAATAAGCCAATGTCTGAGGATTAATTGTGGCTGTAAATCTGGGGTGCAGTTCCCCCTAAACCTCAAAAGAAAACTAATCTTCTCTAAGTGCTTTAGGGGAACCTGCTACCATCCTACCACCCTGGACCTTACACAATCCAAAAATTAATTAAATTCTTCAGATCCCCTTTCCCCTAACCCCAACCAAAAGCCAGTAAAACTCAGTAAAAAAGCCACCTCAGCAGAGGTCACTGGCCTTCACTGTAGCCCAACAGGCCCTACTGGCTGTACCAGCAGACTGTACACCTCAGGCTTGCCTGTTTTTAACCCCAACACCCATCCTAAACCTAATCCTGTCTTTAATTATCACCTGAAGACTCCTACCAATTAAAAAAGCAAGCGTACACTGTTTGGCTCTTGCCTTGTCTGCCTCTCCCCCTGCAGATGTTGTAGGATCCAGCAGCAAACTGAACGCCCATCCCTGTAATTCTGACCACTCAGCCTTGCTCCACGTGTACCCTCAGCCTTCCTTACCTGTCCTGCAGCAACCCTCATGGGGCCAAAATTCAGCTTAGAGCATTTGGTCCTGTCAGTCTCCCTTCATACAAGCCTTCTGGCCTTGTGCAATCCAGTAATATTTCTCCTCCTTCAGTATTTCCACATCTAAAATTTAACCTTATATCTTATCACAAACACTGTGTAAAAGTTGCCCAATATCTCCTCCTCTCCTCCACAGCTGGCTGTCAGCTTCTGCACCTACAGCTCCAAGAGCTGGGCTTCAATCAGCAATAAACCTGGGTTTTCCTCTCATCATCTAGTATTAAAGTATATCCCAGTGATCTCTTGTAGCAATAAACTGAATTCTCCTGCCCCTGTGATGGCTAGCAATAACCTGAATGTTAACCCTAGTTTTAATTTTCTCTACCTCAAGGCCAAGCAGAAGAACTTGGTCTATGTGGAGTAAAGGGCTGAGAGTAGCTTCGAGCATGGTATGCCTTATTGACTTGGGCCCGTCTTACCATTAGCATTTGGGTCCAGAGGATTATGTTCACTGATGTGTGCTATAAGATGTGCATGGTGAGGGTATTACAGTCTCATCTGGGTGGGGGCCATATAGCTATGGGTAGGCCTGTAGTCAGTATTAGGAAGAGCAGAGACTGAAGAGCTAAATTTACTACTATGTCCTGCAAGTTCTTCTGATCCAGGATGATACAGTGTTGCCTGGTTATGTCTATGCTTAGTAAAAGATATTTTCCACTTTTTTTATACAGCCCCTTTCTCTCTACAAAAATATCAAACGAATGTCACTCAGTTTTTGACTCATTGGAGAATTCCTTTGTAAAAGCCCCGGCTCATATCCTTCATGGCAAGGTGGCTGCCTTGGGCTGTCTGACTGCACTGCTATAAAGCAGTACTGCTTTGCTTCAGGAGGCTCCTACAGAGGTTCACTGTGAATCCTACACTGCCATTCCCCCGCCCCCCCCAGCCTCCCTTAAGATAAAGTAGGTGTTACAGTCAAAGGCTGAGGGTCTGAAAAGCCACTTTTATATCTTGCTTGAGCCCTGTCTGCCACAATAACTAGCTTCCTGGCAGTGGGCTGGATACTTTTAGAAATGTAGAGATGGGAAAATGCAAAGGCAATCTTTCTGCTTCGGGGCTGTGCAGGAATTCCCTGTCTGGGATGTCCCACACAGAGAGCAGCCTGCCCACGGGTCAGTGAAGCATTCGCTGGTTTAACTGCTGTATTGCACATTTGACTGAAATTTTTCGTTCTGAAGAAGCTGTATTTTTCTGGCACGTTTCTAGGAAAGTAGATTCTCAGTTTGCTGCCAGGTAGGAACGAAGAGTTGAGTTTTTAAGAGCACTGAGTGGCATATTAGCAAGTGTAAACGCTTCCAAAAAATGAAAGAGGACTATATTTCTGCTTCCGATGCGCTGTTCTGTGCCAACTAACACTTTCTCAGTCACCTTTTCTTCCTCAAAGAGAACAGGTTGCGACAGATTGAAGTCTTCTCCCCTGCTATGTCAGGAGCCTTTATGTGACAATTACAACATCATTTTTGTTTTACGATCAGCTGAAGTCAGTTCAAAACAGCATGTCACCTCACACATGAAATAGCATGGCTTTATGTGACAGGGACTGGAATTTGGCAGGATCGTTTCCTCATTTGCAGTCTGCTTTTTTCTGTCTCAACGTTTGACACTCGATGCAGAGTAACTTGAGTTTTGAAGTCAGTCAGGCTTATCTGGAGGAGTGACTCATCTAGGGCAAGCGGAGTAGCCAGCTCCTGCTTGCTCTGAGGGGAACCGAAATGTTAAGTAGTGGAGGAGGAGTAAAATTACAAATCCATGATGGGGAAAACCTCAGACCTTTCCAGATAAAACCCGTGATATTTATCAGCAGCTCTGTGAGCAGCAAGCTTGGCACTCAGCGGGCAGTTTCTTTATCTCCACACTGTCCATGGCGATTGCCTTTCTCTCCTGTTGCACCCAGCTCATGTGCCACTGACAAGACTGTCCTCAGAAAGTTCAAAGACAAGCCAGCTGGCTGCGTGTGAGTCCCTGGATCAGTGGATCCTACTGATGTAATTAACAGCACCATGTTTCTAGCTTTTTTTTGGTACGTCTCTAGAATAGCAATTAGCCAAGAGCAGGTCTAAATGCTGTAGTGTTCAGAGTGATTTTGGCTTTCCCTGACAATTCACTTTTCCACAACATCTATTAGACCTTTGAAAATAATACAGCATTTCCCATTAGTAATCCCTTCCACTTGTCATTTCTTTTTTTGTGGCCAGAGGAGACTAAGTGTGCAGTCGCTGCCAAAAAAACCTCTCCAGAGCAACCACTACTATAATACTTCATCTGCCAAAGCTGCTACCACCATGAATTCAAGAAACCTGGTCCTAAGCCCATTCACCGTTCCTAATTTCCGTATGGTTCCTACTTCTTTTCTTTCCTGGTTGCTGACTTTTTAAATTGTTTATCTTTTAAAACCAAATGCACAAAACCATGGTTTCCCTAGGCATGACAGGACCCATGTCAAGAATGGCTGTAGGCAGAGGCTGCCACCTGCGGCTGGCTGTGAGCAAGCATGAGCAGCAAGCAGCTCCATGTCACCTTACTCCTAAATCCTAAGCTAAGAGCAATGTTACAGGTGTGGAACAACTCATTGCGGATGTAAGCCACTTAATCCTCCACCAAATCCAGATCCAAAAGGAAGCATTTGCAGATAATAAATTAAGTTTTGTGAGCAGTGAAACCAATGCCAGTCGATGTCCTACTGGTTTCTGTCAGAAAGCTCTTGTGTAGGTGCTCTGGTGTCTGCAGGGACAGGTATCTGTTGTCACAAAACTTGAAGAAACTCAGTAGTTTTGAGATCTTTACCTTTCTCTCAAATTTAACAAATTGGCCAGCAGGTTCAAAAGACAGACAGACAGACAGGCACACACAGAACCACACACACACAATCCTTATTTCCCCCAAAAAATCATTGTTGTTACCTCAATACCTAAAGCAGGCAGGTTGCAAAGATTGGATCCTGTAAGGATTAACACACAAATAAATTAGAGGTTACGTCATCTAACTTTTAGTAATCTGGGTTGTGGCTCATCTCACCTAACTTCAGGTCTTTACAGTACAGATGCTGACAGCAGTGGCAACTGTCAAAACTGCCTTTGTAGTCAATGGAGAGAAACAGGAACTCTTAGGGTATGAGTAATCCAATTTTATGAGAGTTATCAAAACCAATCAAATACTTCATGCTTGAGAAGTGCCAGTTAATAGTAAAGGACCAGGCTCAGGCTAACCCCCTTCTCTTCTCTAGTTCCCCAGTATCTCAGGAAACCCTATTACTGCCTTTTCATGTGCATGCTTCCTCGCCTTCTTAAACAAATCAAACTCCTCTTCTTTCCTCTTTCAGGTCTCAGCCTCTTCACCTAGGCTAGCAAGTCTTCTCTTCCCCTACAAAAATGTACATGAACAATCATGTGAAGGAAAAGAAAGAAATCTTTTTCTTAAAAAAAAAACCCCAACTTTGCTTATATAATGACCGTTTATTTTATTATTCCTTCATACATGGGCCTGGCATTTAGCTTGCCCTCTGCTTGGATGAACCTATCAGAAACAGAGAGAAAACTAACATATTAAATGCTCAGAAGCAGAATTGCAAAAGCACAAGATGAGGATTCAGGACTAAGAGGGAGTCTCTGAAATCGTGAGTTCATTCTTAAAAAATATCAGGCTGTCAGACTGAGCATGTCCCTTTGACTTCAGTATTCTTTGAGTTTTAAAAACCTAACCAAAGAGCATTAACACTCCACTGTTGTATTTTTGCAGGATAAATTACAAATGAGAACAGTGAGTGCATCTCAGAAGTGATGGTCTTTCCTTTGGATGCTTGATATTCTATACAGCTAAGTGCTGCCTTAGGACTGATGAAAACTTTTGTATGCTTGATTTACAGTCTATTTGGAGGTTAAAAAGTACATTTAATACTTTCATTTCCTTGTTCCCCTTTAATTATTTTTTTGCATATCCAGGCTGCAGTCCAGGAAAAATGCAAGTTTTGCGGATACATTTATCGACCTTTGCATTGTGATTTAGTAACATACATCATCTGGTACTTACTTGTACATCCTAAAAAGCCAGCAAGGAAAAATGTTGAGCACATGTTCTAAAATAAGTATATGCTTTAAACATGCTATTAAATTGTAGTACTTGTTTTTCTTCATTTTCTAGATTTTTCCATTTCCTTTCCTGGAGTTTTAATTCCTCTGGGGCATATCATAAAGTCCTTACTCAGGCAAAACTACATTTCTATTTACTTTGTTTAGGTTGAAAACTGCATAAGGCAGTAATATCCTCAAAACAAGTACTTTCCTATCATTTAGGTCTGCAAAGTTAAATTGTTTTTTGACATAATAACTATTGAACAAAATAATATTAAGGTCACCAGTCCTTTTCTGGCAGGGATTTTCTTAAAAATCCAGGGAGGGCTCCAGATTAGTAGTCATGGTGTTTATACAGGTCTTATGAATGATGGCTCACATGCACTCAATTTTTATACAGCTTATGTTTAAAAAATACAGTGAAGGCAGTCTTAATTCTGCACAGAGGCCACCCTTGTGGTTTCAACACTCTCATCGATTCTGTTCAGACAATCAAGCACTTTGGAAGTTAAATTCTCCTTTATTACTTTCCTTTTTGGTTTTGCACTTTTTCCTTTGAATTTTCTCTTGTGTTTGCCTTTCCCTCCATATTTATGCCTTTATCTCAGGCTGTTGGGAAATGGGCTGTGGGCCTACTCCAGTGTCCAGGAAATAAGTCAGGAGAGAGCTCAGCATTTTATCATCACTATGTCGTGTGACATTTCACATCTTTTTTGTAATTGTAATTTCAATGGTCCCTTCAATACTGATGAAATTACAACACGCCAGGAGGGTTCTCTCAGATTAAGCTGTTTTCTTGTGTATTAAAGGGCTTTCATGGAACATTAACCATGAGACATCAACTAAATGGAATGAGACTTTAACACAAGGTAGATGACCTATAGCTGGAAGTTGGTACCTTTCTCCCAGGAGAGCTACTTGGTAGTAGTTTCAGTTCATTCATTGGGACTACCTGTAAGATGCAGTCACTGTGATTAAGGAGGCCAGACTCTGTTCCTGTTGACAAAAGATTATTTTAACACTTAAGATTTCCTTTCTGCAGTTTTTGCTTTGACTAGTGAGCACTTCATCAGGTGAGTCATCCCCTTTCACTGGGACTAAAGCTAGCACAGCTTGACCCATCAAGATTTATGGGCATGCATGCGTATACCCCATTAAACTACACGACTGAAGTGAAGGACACAGCTTTGGAATAATGAGATATTCACTGTGAGCAAGTAATATTAGACTAGGGCTCGAAACACATTGTGAGTATATCAGCAAAGGAGGTGATTCCTCTGAAAAGGAATCTGAGCCAGGTAATATTCTGTGCAGCCAGGCCTAATGTTCAAGCAGCTCTTTCTGGAGTGGAAATCAGAAGCCTGAAGCAGGTGTCCCATGTAATATAACAGGGAAAGCAGGCCACCTTGGGATAGGATTCACAACCCAGAGGGAAAGATTTGTTGCCTAAAAATGGTCCTAACCACAGCCCTTAGTGAGGCACTGAAGTAGCTGAGTAAGGTAGGGTTTCAAGCCACCCTTCTACTCTGCAATTCCTCAGGAACATGCATTTCACCGGCTTGGTGAGCAAGCAGTTCGGGCTCTGCATCTTGAATGCTCAAGACCACAAAGAGTGGGCCAGCCAAATGGCTCATGGCCACCTAACTGAGGAGGTCTTTCTCTACCCCCCGCTCCTCCTGCTCTGCTCATCCTTACTGCTGGTCCCTGCTCCTTCTGTGAGCTTGTTCAATTCTGTAATTTGGCAAAAAAATAGCCATCTTTTCCCCTTTTCCTTTTATTTTTCTAATGTATAGAGCTGAAGAGACTCCTGCAGAAGCCTCACTAGGTCAGATAGCAGAAGGCAACTGGCAGAAGTGCACAGCTAGCAGCAGGAGACAGGGGTTGGCAAGCTGGCGTTTGCCAGACTAGGGGCGCAAACAGGACCATTTAAGGACCTCCACCATTTAAGTATACTCGGTGGTACAGTGCACTTAAATAAGCTGTAGTCTGTTGTGAAACCTCACCTTTCATCCCTCAGTAGATCTGCCTCTGAATCCTCCCAGTTGCTCACAATGACTTCCCTGCACGGCCTCGCAAGGGGCCCAGTTGGGTCAATTTGGGTCAATTTTGTCCCGAAAAATTAGAAATTGATTTGGGTAAGAAAACCGCCATCTTTCCCAGGCAACAATGAGAGCATTATCCTGAGTACTAGCAATATCAGAATAACTATACAAAATCACATAATTAAATTTAAATTGTTTCATTTTAAATTAAAATTCATAACATCTTTCTGGAAGGCTGCAAAATCAACTTAAACTAAATGCTTATCAATTCTATTTCTTGTGAAGCCTTCCTTTCATCTCACACTACGAACCATAGAAATGCTGGAGTTTTTCCCTCAGACTTTGATCATTGCATTACCATGACAACAATGTATTTACTGTAGCTATAATAGATGGACTTCAGATGTTAACTGGATCCCTCGAAAGTCCATGGGGGAGCTTTTGGTCTCCATATACATGAAAGAATGACTCTCTCTCCTGAAGAGCTATCTAACAGGTGACTTATATTTGCTTTCAATTTCTGCCTGCTCTTTTAGCAGAGTCCACTGCCTTCCATCAGTTTTAAATCTACTGACTGTTTTAATTATATAGAAAACCAGGTCAAACTTTCATTTACCAGCTTGCTTTGCTTTTTGCTGACACCCATGATCCAGCAAGTTAATGCATCAATCTGACAGGATGTGACGTATGGACACTGCAAAGGTTTTTATTCTTACTGTTTAGATTATTCTGTTTTTCAGAGCTTTCCAGCCTTGCACAGCAGAAGAGAAATGCATAAAGCTTTGTTCTTAAACAGCTCACAACTAAAGGATGATATTTTGCATACATATAGGCTTGGAGCGTAGAAATATATGATAGAAACAAGACCTATTACTCTCCTGAAGACATTGATGCATGAGAGTAATCAAGTCACTTCAACAATAAAAATAACTTCAAACTTAAGCACAAGTTTTAATACCTTGTTGAATTACAGATATAATACAAAACAGCACATGCAACTCCAGCTCAGCAAGCAAGAAGCAACGTCGTTAGAGCAAGATTCTTAAAGTTTGTATTTCCTTAGCTTAAGGAGTATATGAATAGACAATAAAATTTCTTTTGCACAAGGTTTTGTAGAAAGTAAATTATAAATATACATAAAAAGTTTCATTAATGCCTGTCAGTCTGCTTCTAAAAGATGTAATTAGGAGATCAGAAAACTAATTAGAAAATCTGTTTGATCTCAAGAGTTTGGTTACATACTGACAATCTTGAAATAATTCATATCAGAAAGAACTGTTGAAGCTTTATATAGTTCTGAACATGAACAACTGATATTTTCTAAGATATAAAAATAGTGTATAGTTCTTTAAAATGAAAATTATATCACTAAGATAGTCATAAAAATTACTTTAGCTATTAGTAAGAAAAATTCTTTATTAGTCTATTTAAACCAGTTAGAGTTTTTAATTTAAAATCTCGAAAGGCTGAGTTAACCATACCAAAACAGATATCAAGCAGCAGAAACACCTGAAAACAAACAAGAAAGTAGCATTGTGGACTCAATATCTATTATTTCTCAATTATGTAAATTTCAAAATACAAATTACAAATCCTATGTCAAATTTAATCTTTTAAACTAGATTTTTAGCTGTATAACTTACTAGAAACAAAGTTTCCAGGGAAATACTTTGCAATTAAACAAAATGCATTTTTTTTCCCCCTTTGACTTGCCTCAAGCTTGCTGAACCACAAAGCCCCCCTTTCTAAAACAGATAAAGAGGCCAAAAAATGATGCGTGTTGAGTCAAAGTAGCAGAAAGTCGCGAACAGAACAGGGCGCATCAGGAAATGGCATCTAGTCGCCTCAGCGCAGCCCCAAACCTCTGGGTCACGAAGGCAAAATTTTGGTCACACTGAAGTTCAAAGGAGTCAGAATCTCAACATAAATGTGCCTGTCAGTGCTTGCCTGGTGCAAAGTAGATCTGAACCCAGTAGCTAGTCATTGGAAATGCCCCGGCTTGGAAAGCTCAGCCAGCCACCATGCGCCATCTTACCTGCCTGCTGTGGCACACGGGGATATAAGGGAACTGCCCATGACCCAGAAATATCTTTGTATTGTGCCCATCCTGTTCTTCCAAATTATGTTTTGGGCCTGTTAGCAGCTAAAATGATTGAACTAGACAGTGCTGTTAGTGGTGGCAGCCATTGATCATGTCCACTCCCTACCTGCGGTAGGTACTCTGGTACTGCCCTTCACAATTCAGCTGTGCTGTGCATAAAATACCACTTCTTAGCCCTGTTTTCGTACATGACTGCTTGTAGCTAGTAGAGCTACACATGAGCTCCATTTTTCCAGTTTTCCTCTGACCCAAAGTTAAAGAAACAATAATTTTAAGAGAAAATGGAGGAGCTCCTCTAAGAAAAGCTTTGCTCAGTAAATGCACCTACAGCTTCGCAGAATGATCAAGGAGGAAGTCTGAAGTCTTCAGGGTTTTATTAAGACCCATGTATTTGGCTGCAGAAAATACAAACTTTTTTCAGGGCTAGCCTCACTGAACCTCCCTCAGCTCTTGCCTTTTTTAGGGAGCGGTCTGGTGACAGTGCCTGCCAGGAAGCCTTGCCTGGTTCTTCTAGTTACGAGGACCTTTCTTGGTTACACAGAACATTTCCATCATCAAACCACTTGGGTTGAAAGTTTGCAGTCTGGTGCCTGCCTTGGAATTATAATTATTCCTGATTTCAGCCAAAAGAGTTAAGAAGTAGAGATTATATGTTCTCGAGAAAAGTTAGTCCTTGCTTTGCAAGTGTGTGGGCTCTCTGCAACAAGGGTATCCCCATTTGAAAATCTGCCTTTTAAAGATTTGCCAAAGTTTAGTAAAACTGAAGTTGTTACCCTACTACATGGAGATTAATGTTGTCATTTCAGAAACAGTTTGGGCCAGGCTAAGCTAGCATCACTGGCACAAAAGCAGTCATACCCTTCCCTGTCCCCCCAGCTTACGCCAGTAGTTGTGAAGTGATTGGGAACTGCCAGTGAATTAACCTGACTTAAAATGACCGGCAACAACCAAACAAAAAAATTATTTGATCATAGTGTGATCATTAAATCATTAAGTACTGACTCATAATGAATATGCAGGAAGTGAATAAATTAAAATTACACAGGCAGACTTAATTATACTATTTCCTAATTTTTGAGTGCTCAACTTTGCATCCATAGCAGTTAGCATTTAATGCAGTTTCTGTGAGTGTGTGACTTTGCTAGGTCTTTCAGAAAATGGAGAACCTCATTACTTGGCATTGTTGTGACATTCCCAAAATATCAGCAGCCTTCCAGCGACTTCAGCTAACAAGCTGTGGCAGCTGGAGTGGTCATAGGATCCCACTGTAGGTAGGGACAAAGGAGAGCAGTGAGAGGCAGGGATGAGATGCTCTCCCCCTGGGCTTTGAGGCAGCACAGGAGCACTGAGTTTGCCAGCACCGGGCTTCCCTCCCAGGTGCCCGTGTGAGTGAGCAGCCCCTGCCTGTCCCCCCGACATCCACCCTGACACCTCCTTCTGTACCTCAGACTTCTCACTTCAGCCCCACACTTTAGGATGAGCATGTGATCGTCTTTATTTCTGGCTTTCCAAGTCCCAGGTACTTCCCAAGCAACTCTGAGGGTCACCCTCTGCTTTCCAAGCCCACGTTCACACTTTGCTCAGCCCAAAGACCTGCTTGGCTTCTCCTCCAACCTCTTTCTCCCTACTGCACTGCACCTGTGTTGCCACCCTGATCTCCCTCTCCCAGGCTCAGCTCCATACTTGCTCCCTTCCTGACACTCTTCTTCCAGTTGTCCACAGCACCCTCTCCTTACCCAAGCTTGTATGTGGGACTTTTTCTTTATCCCTCCTCTCTCCTTTCTCCCCACTGCCATGGATTGCAGCTCAAAGTTCCTTGTCTCCCTTGCTCCCCATCCACTGTCCATGTTCCTTCTCCTGCTGGTTATCGTTTTCTACTCCATCCACTCTCTGTGTTCCCTCTCCCGCTGGTCCATTTTTCTCCCCAGCTCACTATCTCCTTGCCTGACCTGTACAACTTCCCTCAGTCAGTCTCAGCCTTGCCTCCATTTCCTCACTCACCAGCTCCCCTCAGAACAAACCCCAGCCCCACTTTTTTTCTCCTCCAGGACACTTGCATGTCCTGGAAAATATTCAGCGGACACTGTAAAGTGGCTTAAACCCACACCAGCTCCAAAGGAAATTCCGCTTTCCTCCTTTGACACCCCACCCCCCACCCCCCACCCCCCGTCCCCCGTCCCCTGTTTGTGTGGCTGCACAATGAACCAGCTTAGGAAAACACAACAGCTGAAAATTAACCCATCCACACACAGAAGAGGTTAAATTTCAGCAAGATCAGCTTCCTCCTCTGGTCCACTGGTCCAGGACAAGGGAAATAACAGAAATGAGTGTCCAGAATTGGGAGTAAGGCAGGATCATCTTTTGCAGTAGCAGCAGAGACTTACATGGATTAAAGCAGTCTTGCAACTATGGCTTTAGCAAAAATGGGTAAGATTTGATAAAGCAATGGAAAATCAGTCTTAAATGGAAGAATACACTATGGGGCCAGTGCTGCCTGAGTTCATGCCAGAAATATCTCATGACTCCCCAGTTATTGCTTTGTTCTTTAAGACAATTGTCTTGCAAAAGAGGTGTTGCACTCTGGCAGAGTGAGAGAGGATTCACATCAAAAAACTTCTCCAAGAAACCCCTGTAGACTCACTGGGAAACAAGACTAGGAAGAAACATCCAAGAAGTTATTAACTCCAGATTAAAATGCAGAAAAAAAGGCTGGCCTGAAGTGAGCCACTTCCTACCGCATAATCCCTGAAAAACATGCGATCTCCACTGTAGCCATGCTCCTGGTTAAAGTGCAAGAAGAAATGCAACAGTGAAGGCTATTCATCAGATGAAGTTCTGGAACCCATTATCCATATTCTATTTAGGTGTAGTCTGTATTTCAAATTTTGGGTGGCTTTGTCAGTGGGGAATGTGGAAAAACCTTCAATGAACCCTATGTTGGAAGCATCTTTGTGCCAACTCTACTATACTCCCCCCAAACATGTTTTTGCTGGGATAGCTCATTCTTGTTCGGGGAAACAATTTAGTTTTGCCAGTAAAGTAACTGCATACAATACGTATCTTCTAGAGAAAGTTACCACTGTGCCCTTACATGTATTATTGTCAGCAAAGACTTTTAACAGCAGACAAGACCTGGCTCGCCAAAATGGCCTTCCTGCAGAAGCATTTCTGAGCTCAGTCCGCAGTGCCTTTCTTTTTCCTTCTCTGTGTTGCAAAACATTAATCTAGATTAATAATTTAGATCCTCAAAAGAAACAAAAAAGGTTACATCAGTGCCTGAATCAATTTAAGTTTTGCAGGCAAAACTGTGAACCAACATTTTTCATGAATAAAGTAGCTAGAAAGAGCCAAAAGGTTTGGGTATGTGTTCACTGCTGACAAATACTTAATAATTTTCAGAAACCTTCTGTGGCTGATGCAGTCTGAGTAATCCTCAGAGGACTTAACATACAGCACCACCTTTGCATACAGATCGCCCAAAGTATTCTGCAAAAGAACAACGTCCTGTTTTTGGGGTGATGGCTGGGTGAATCTTAAAACTGCCTAACATGAGGTTGCAGAACAACCAAACCAATTTTAGTTATAAACCTACTTCTGATCGTCTAAGCCCTATGCAGAAAAATTCAAAATTAAGAGAAATGGGAGAAGGAATGGGCAGATGAAAGTAAAAAGTCCAGGCCTGCTCCTCTTCTTGGGGCCACATCCAGATAAAAAGTCGCCTCTCAGAAGAACAAGGCCCCTTTGTAGCATGCTGATGTTCAGACAGTACGTCCCACTTCTCAGCTGCCACGCTACCGCGATGACTGCTCCCTTTCCATCCAACCCATCCTCGCTGCACATACGTGAGTCAGACCGGGGACCTACTCAGCCCTTAAATATGTGCTTAAGTCTTTCCATATTCAGGAGAGAAACTCAGAAAAAATTCTGAACAAATGTGTAATGAAAAGCATGTGCCTAAGTGTTTACCTGAATAAAGCTGCTTTGCTGAATCTGTGCTAAAATGTCAAGCACATGTCAGGCGAGCTCAGGATCTTCCACAGCACTCTCGCTCGCAGAGCCTCTGCCATGAAAAATGCTGTGTCCCCAAGGGGGAAAAGTTTTTCCTGGAGAGCAGCCCAGAACGAAAGGAGCCATCAAAGATAAGTCTTACCTCCCCCACTACACCCCTCACTTCCCCAAACACCAGATCAAGGCAGAGGAGGTCTAGAAAAAAGAAGAAAAAAAAGAGATTTTTTTTCTAACAGAGAAAGAAGAGGTTTCCCCATCTCCCACTTGGTTTCTCCAAGCAATGCAGCTAGGAGCAGTCTGTTGCTTGCTTGGAAGCTCCTAGACTGTGAGGTGGGAAGTCATGGAGTGCAGGAGTCAAGTCATTTATTGACATCTCCCGCCTCCAAGCTGCTTCGCAGCTTGGCAGTGCACAGGAGGGTTTTCAGACTGACCACAGCAGGCTGACCTTTCCTCCTCCACAGACAGAATGGTCTCCAGCCCCCATGATTCAAGAAGCCATGGATACTTCTGTTCGTTGGCCATTATTCATTAGATTTGGGAGACCGAGCTGTTTAAGCTGAAACTTCTCAGGGTGAAGAAAAAAATGTTGCACATTTTACATTATCTCTTGCAAATATGAAAGCTTGCTGCGATCTTCAGATACAATATTTATGAATTGGTCTTTCAGCCAAATCCACTTTTGCATAAGTATACACAGCTGCTGGTACCCAAAAGTATGATACTTCCCAAATATATCTTTGCCATTTTTAAAATCATTCTAGAGGCTTGAAAATAATATTTCTTCCACTGTAAGTGAAATCTCTAGCTCTGAGGTTTCAAAGACGGTCTGAAATTAGCTGGGTTTTGTTTGTGTTTGTTTGTTTGTGCACAAGAATAATTGATTAAATCAGCACAAGCGTAACTGATTATACACTCTAAGAAAAGTACTGAGGAATTCAGCTGCAAAACTAGCAGCATTGTGAAGAGCCATACACAATTTTTATGCTTACATCTCCTACATGGAATCCCCTCTTAATTATAAAGTAGCAAATTTGAAGTCTGTCATCACCTCCCACCACTGGATATCTAGATTTTGAATGAATGTAACCTACATTTTTCAACACTTCCAAGGAAATTTTTTAAGATGTCTCTTTAAACGTCTTTTTCATGAAAAGGCAAAATTTGCATAGAAGAATATTTAAATACTCACAACTTACAAAGAATGTCAGCCCTCTTTCATTAACCAGCCTAATGACCCTCTAGTAGTTTCACACTGAAAAAAAATTTGCAGAGAAATGTGCCAAGCCTAATGCCAATTAGGACTTTGAAAATATATATATTATAGACCAGGCAAAAGAAATGTGAAATTCAAAGTTAAAAATTGAACTTGCATCCTTCAGTCCTCTGAAAAATAATCTATTTTTAATGGAAATCAAAAAGCTATCTTTATCAAATTTCTCACTCAGTCGACAACAATAAATCTATTGTTCAGATGTGGTTTAAATTGTTCTTTGGAAGAAGAGGGGTTTGAGAAAATCAAATAGAAATTGCATTAAAGAAGAATAAATGCCTTTTTTAACTGGAATTACTTTATATATATAGCCTGTAGTTTTTTATACATTTTAGATTTGACAGAGTAACAGGCAATTGGACACCATGAAAAATTATTTGTAACCATTACAATAAAAGAAAATGTGTTTGCTTATTTAAGGGAGAATAAGCAAGTTTAGTGTTATGCCTTTTACTTTAAGAAGTATGTCTGCAGGGATCCAGATGCTAAGAAAGAGTAAGCAGATGACATTAGTTTGAAATGCTACACTATACATTAAGAAGGCATATACCTTCTATTTATTTCACAAGCACAAATCAGGTCTTCTGGAAAAGAACTTGAATTTCAGTCAAACTTGCAAGAAAATAACAATACTTGGCACTTTCAAAATGCTTTCTATCTGAAAAATGCAAATAACTAAGAGGTATCAGGGGGACCAAGACATTGTGCAGGTAACCAATGGAGCTGGGACATCCAGGGAAAGCTCCAAAGCCGCCAGGTGTTGCACAGCTGGAAGCACAATGCCTGAGGTGCACAGGGTGCTGCCTAATGTATCCTAACCACTGAGATGGATCAATGCCCCAAAAAGCCTTCGCTGTGGCTCCTGTTTCTGCCAATGATATACTCAGCACCCCAGAGCCCCCGGCTTAGTGCCCCCCTCAAATACCTGGCTATGAATGGCACCCAGAATTGATCATAGCCTGCAATACTCTGTAAAGCTGCCTCGGTTTACGGATCAGAGAAGTGATGCACGAAGGCATTATACGTGGGGTCTAAGCTCGTAACAGAAGAATTATGAATAAAACCCATTTCTCTGGAGATTTCCAGTTTTGTCGCCTTCAACAAAACCCCTTTTACACAGACTTCAAAATCCTTAAGTATATTTTTCTGAATGCAGTACTATGCCAAATATTTATTTTATCAGTCCGAAACTCAATTTACTGCTGAAGCCCTGCATGAATACTTCAGAGGAACTTCTAAGATCCTGACCAGAAGAGGAGGAAAGATTACAGAGATGAATATTGTGCAAATAAATCTCTGCCTAAATCACCTATCTTACAAACTGCTGCTTCGCCCTCAGGCAAGTACCTGAATAGAAACACCTGTATGTAGAAGGGGTCTAAACAAGCTAAATGAAATTCCTGGGTACATGCATGATGTATATCAACTTTTTACAGTGCTGTAGTCAGTGAAGGTGAGGATAACAGGAAGATAACTGAAAGAGAGAGAGAGAGACAGTAAGAGGAGGGAAGAAAGGAGGAGAGGGCATGGTGGAAAGTGGAAGGTCCTAAGGCCTGACTGAACTAAAAATAAAAAAGATCCTAGTGAAGGAAGCTAAAGATTCAAAAATATAAATATAAAAGGAGAGGGAACAGTTAAAATACAAGGTGAGATAAAAAATAAAATAAAATTTAAAAACAAACAAACAAACAAAAAACAAAACAAAAAAACCTCAAAACCAAAAAGTGACAGAGAAAGTTTAGACCCTTCAGAAGCTCAAGTCAGTAATTCTTTGTTCGCCAAACTCTCCTTGATTTCAGTGGGAGTTTTGCCTTAATAAGGACAGCAGGATAGGCACCAAATGCAGCTTTATTACTTATACTCGAATAACAGCAAGACGAAGCAAGATATTCTGTTGTTGAAAAAGATGATGCGTTTCTGAAGAAATATGGATATTAAGGGCCAGGCAGTATAAATGTAATTGCTACGACCAGCTGAGTTACATCAGTGTGCATCAGCTGACAATAAGGTCCTTTGTGCTGGAAAGAAAGAAAAAAGATGAAAAAACTGACTTGTGCCACCCTGCAAACAATCAAATTAAAGGTCCAGAATTATTCCAGCAAAGTTTCCATTGACTTCAGTGACAGCCCAGAAAACAAGCAAGATTCTTCAGCCCCTCTTATAAAAAAAATATAAATACAAGAGTGAATATGAGTGACCCATTTATTTTTTATCAGTATTGCTCTTGCTGAAATTGCTGGAAATGCACCCATCTGGTTCACAGAACAATTGTTTGATTAGGGTGTTTGTGTGAAAGTATCTTTCCCAAATATTTTATTACTATATTGAAAAGAAAGCATGAGATAAGTAGATTGGAGAATAAAATATTCTTCTCAGCTTGGTAACCAAAGATAAAGCAAATTAAAAAAACTCAATGCTTATGTGATGAACAGGATGAAGATTCTGCCTAAGTAAGTAGCGGCCTTAATGGTCCGTTTAGAAATCATATTGCTGTTTTCCCCTTTATAAATCATAAATTAAAGGAACTCTCACTGGAAGTGTAACTGAAATGTGGATATGCCTAATGCAAAGCCTCCAATTTAAAACCTTTCACTGTTTCAGATGTCAAAACCAGGAACAGACAAAATACCGCAAGTAAAATCTGTAGAATTACCAATAAAAACACCAAGGCAGATTTTGTATGAGAACTAGGAATAGCAGAAAAATATGCCATCTCCAGCCAATCACGTTGCACGCAGTAATAATATTATTGACAAGATTTTGCAAGCATACCATTCTTACCCATAATATGGGAAATATCATGTCAATTCTCCATGATGCATTAATGAGGTGTCCCACCCAAACCGATAAGCCTAGGACATGCTCAGAGTTGGATCCATTCAGCCGCTGACTCAATCAGATAACCAGTCATTCCCAGGTTTTGCACGGTTACATCCACCTGTTGATTTAGAGATTACAGATGGGAGCTGCCTTATTAAAATTACTCTCCAGCTTAAAAAATTGACACACCTAACAGAGGCAATCAAGAGAAAAACAGTCTGGTCTGTTCATCAATGACAGAATGATAATAAATAATCAAACTCAATTATTATTGTTTGCAGGGCTAAAATTATGCTTAAAGAAATTCATTGCCATCTGTAAGCTTGTTAAAGTTGATTACAATTTTCTCATGCTGGTTTTCTTCCCAACGATTGAACAGTATTGTCTATTTTTAAAGGAAAAAAAAAAAGCTGCTTGAATAATAAATTGTTTATCCCAAGACAGAACAAACCGTAGTGATGAACTTTAAGAATGGTTACCAAATTAGAACTAAGAATGAAAAACAAGTATTTTCCTGTGCAAGGTTTTGGTTGTAATGCGTTTTTATTTTTAATTGGATTGAGTGCTGATTACAGAAAATTCAAGGCTACCCGGACATCAGACTGCTCAATTGACTGAAAAGTTTGATGACTTCTCTAAAAAGCGAGGTCTGTGCGTGAAATTAAATCAGTATCATTGCTCCGAGATAATGTGGTGATGGGGGGAGAGGTTAATATCGCTTATTAAATAAAGTTAAATGAGATCAAAACAAGACGTGCAGGATTCAGGAGGGCTCTTGGAGCTCCGGTTGTTTCCCCGGGCTGCTTATGCAACCTCGCTCATGCAGGCAGTGTAACGGCCTGCCATTTTATTACATAAGGTAGCCCAAAAATACAGCTAGGCAGTTGTGAGCTCCATTAAGTGCTGTACTGGAGTTTCTGTACCAGTTAGCATCTAGAAATTTTAAGAAACGATCTCAGAAAGACTTACACAGTACTGAGTTTGGGATTGTTGCGGTTGTTTTAATAGCAATAGTTCTCATCTAAAAGCTAGCAAATATCAGTATGAGCTACCTTTGAATACATTGTGCTCTCACCGTTCCTTAAGTGAACCGCAATACAGAGTCTTTGGTTTCGCACGGCCGAGGTAAGCACGATCTAGGGCTTTAAAAATCTGCCTTTCAGATGATTAAGCAAATTGTCTGGTTTAGTAAACAGCAGTCAGTGCAACATTATTTTTTTAACCAGTGCTTAAGTGCAGTGGATAGATGAAGAAAATTAATTTCCAATGCATCCTCACATTCTCAGTTCAGAATTTCAAAGCCTGGTCTCATACAGACAGATAAAACTGTAACTACAGCAACACCACGTCAGGGAAGATGACCACCTTGCCCTGAATCCTCTCCCTGACACTGGGCAGCAGCAAAGGCTCAGGAAGCCTGCGCGAGAAGGGCAGGCATGTAGCAATATTACAGTCTCCCAGCGGACACTTCTTCAGCCAGGCATTGTATCTCAGTATTCAATGCCTCTTGGTGGGATTGCTTCCATGAATGTAATTGCTTTCTGAACCTACTTGAACCCAAGAAGATAAGGCTGTCTATCCTCACCCTGCCTGCACAACTCAATAATAGGACACCAGGGAGTGAGCTTGAGCACTGTACCCTTCCTTCTGCAGCACTGAAGTTTTAGCTCATGCCCTGGCTCTCCTTTGGAGCACTTCATCTAGTTTCTTCCAACTAGCTCTTTCCACAACTGTTGTGCTGTAACAGGGCCAGCCCTGAGCAGTGAAGGTGCAAGCCACCAGGAGCCCCTTGGCCTTGGGAGCCTAGCGGGGCCAGACGCTGACCCACTTCATTTCGCTGAGCAGACATGGCCAGAGGGACCACCCGGCAGGGCATCCCCTCTCAGCTGTGGCCAGACACGGGTGCCGAGGGGCAAGTACAAGAACAAAGCAAACCAACAGTGATATTTCCTCAGGATACTCACCAAGCTTCCAAGAATTTGCAGTGGTTTTGTATTTAATAGCCCTTGATGGATTTCACTTCCATGAACTCATCCAGTCACCTCATTAGCTGATGTAACCTCTCAGCATCCACATCCTGTGGTGAGGAGCTCAGCAGCCTGACCACGCCACGTGAAGCGCCACCTCCTTTTGTTTTCATCCCCACAACTGCCTGCTTCACCCAATGCCCTCCACTGCGGTCGCTGTAAACAGTCATTCCCAGTTTGCCTTCTCCATGCTTTGCATAATTTTACAGATTTCTGTTGCATCGCTTTATCAGCGTTGTCACTCCTCAGGCAGGAGCCGCTCTGTTCCTCTGATCCCCTTTGCTGCCTCTCTCTGAATTTCCTCCCTCACCATTATAGACCTTTGATGTGGGGGGATCAACAACACACAGTACTGAAGATGTGGGCACACCGTAGCTTACACAATGAAATAATGGGATTCTTTTTTATTATTTTCCATCCTTTTTCTAATCCCTAATGTTCTACTTGCCTTTTTTTTAACTCACATCTGAGCACTGCATTGATTTTTTTCTGAGTTGTCTATGGAAGATTTTATCTAAGCTTCTGCATCTTCAGTGACCTGTAGCAACGAATTCCTATGATTTTGTTTCAGCTAACATATACTTTCTTCTATAAACTTTCAACCTGACATGCATATTACATTCATCTGACATTTAGATACTCAAAGAAAAAGGGTGTTTGAAATGTCCCAGTAGATGATGCTCTGTCATGCTGGCACTTCTTGTATGTTTTGAAATGACAAAGAGGTTTCATACCTGAACTTCCAAACTTCCATTCTGATCTCAAACGCACATACACATCCTTTAGATTTTTTTCCCCATAACATCATTTCACTTGGCTAGAAATCTTTTTTATGCACAGATCCCTAAGAACAGTGGTAAACCAGCTGAAAAGCACCTTCTGTCATAATCAGGCCAGCAAAAGACCAGCTGTTTTACAAAGACTTGTGCCTAAGCATGAGAAGGTGAGATAACCTCCCTGTTCTCACCATTTATATGATCATTTCTGGCGTACCTTGGAGCTCTGGGCATGCTACCTGCTCCACAGGCACAGAAGAAAGAGAGAGCGTTGCCTCAAAGAGCTTGCAGGCAAAGGAGAGGACAAGGAATAGGAGGCAGGTACTGACAGAGTATGGGGCAAAGCATGTGGCAATATTATTTCTGAGTGACAAGGGTCCAAGCTCACCAGTGACCTGACTTCTGGGAGAGTTTTATTTTTCTGAAGCCACAGGTGAATTTTCAGACTGAAGCAGGACTAAAACTAGCGTTGGGGGTGCATAAGGCTACTCCTGCCAAACGTGGCAGGCAGCATGCAAGAAACACTGATCTCTGCCATGGTCCTTGGATAAAGGAACAGAAATGCCTTTGCCAAAGTGTAATTAAACACAACATTTTGGTTGGATTGAGTTGTGCTTCATGGTTTGCCTTCAGGGGGAAGAGACACAGGAAGAGAAACAGAAAAAACAGTACTTAGCCCTCTGCCCCCAAAATGTGCATCGAATTTATGTGTACAAGGCCAAGAAAGCCATGCCCCAAAATCCCTCAGCCTAATCTCTGACATCCCTGAGCCACCACAAGATAAATGCAAGGAGTGGAGAGTGAACCATGTCTGCAGTTTCTCAGCTGCTCACTCAGAGCACGAGCCTACAGGACCACATCCCTCCTCACCCCCTTGCCTCTCCTGTCCTGCAACTCCTGTATTTCTGAATTCAGCTGGCGATATACTGGTAGTGTGTGTGTGTATATATATATATGTATCTCTATATATCTCTCTCTATATATATCTATCTCCTGTGTGGCCCATAGCTGGTCACAACAAAGAGTAATGGCTTTAATCCCTCCCAACAAAATTGTGAAATACCAAAAGCACCACTACATAAACAAATCCACCACCATCTATGCATTCTGCTTAAATGCAATTACATGGTATTTCCCTTTCAAACTTCAGTAATCAGTCTCATAAGGAAAAAGTCAGTCTATTAGCTGATGCTTATTTCTGACTGAATTAAATTAGCTAAAATACAAATATTTGCAAAGCCTCAGCCTAGGTTTTCAAAAACAAGTTTTACTAAGATCAAGGATCAACAGAAAGCTCAGCCAAATCTAAGAAAATGACTGTTTTTTATACAGAACCCCCTACAAAATCTGCAACTCAAGTGCATCTGCCCTAAGAGCCTGAAAGCAAAACTATAAACACAAATGAAAGTTACTTAAATTCTATACTGTCTAGCTTAGAAAGAAAAGCAACAAGGTGCATATAAAGCACACATTTGACTGTCATTTTCAACTGTATGTTATTTACAATCATCAGTTGTATAGTGACGTAAGTAATCTGATTGCTCAAAACTTACGGTTGAACAGAGGCAATGATTATTTAAATAATTACATTTGCTGTGCAAAATGTCCCATCTTTAAACAATGCTAGAGCTACAAATCAAAACCATCAGCTGTTGATCTTAATTTTCCTACCTTATATGAACATATTACAATGCAACATCAGTTACATGATTACATACTATTTTTTTCCATGGGGCTTCACTACTTTGAGGTACTGTTAATATATTGAGCTATAAATTCTTCCTCCAGTTTAAAAAGTGGAAAACCCACCCTATCCTACCTCAGCAGTCACTGACTGGGGTGAGTCCTTTAGGTCCGCAGCATCAAAAACTAGTGTGAGACTTAACTGGGGCATACAAAGTTACTATCCTGTCCGTGGCAAACCTAGTGCTAGAAGGTGAGCAGACACCATGGTGGAGGCCTGAGACTGAGCCTGGTGCCAGGTCCTGCTCCTCGGGGTGCTGCCTGATGGTGGGGTATGGGATAAGGAGGAGAACAAACTCATGGGCTCAGCACGACTCCAGAGACTGGGCTCCACAATAGAGAGAGCTCTTCTCCAGGTCCAAGGTTCATGACTGCAGGAACAACAGTTGCTCCTCATGGCAAGGAGACAGCAACAATTTCTGTGAGGGCACCAGGGGAGGGGCAAAGAAGCAGAGGCAGGGGCTGAAGAACACAGTAGGCAGCGTGAGGAGGAAGATGAGAAGGATGAAAAAGCAGTAGTACCATGACCTGAACACTGAAAGACTGGAAATGACTGCTTTTGCAGGCTCAGATCTCCTGTTCCTGCCCACGACAAGTCTCTCACCACCTTTTTCTGCCCGCAGTCTCTCACCCACCCTTTTCCTTCTCTTTTCCGTTCCTTCTCCTTTCCTTGTCTGGTCTGGGTTTTCCACCTTTACCTACAGTTCCAGCCCTTTCCCTGCACCTTGTTCTCAAGCTTTGCCATCTATGACCCCATCAAGTCCTCTGAACTAATTCGAGGTCTCTGCTCTTCACTTTCCCCATGCCTCCATCACCAGTGCTTCTTCTTCTCCATTCTAGTCCCACCATCTCTTGTCACCATGCACATGAATTAAGCAGTTTCCTCCTCCTCCACCCTGCCTCTGCATCAGCTGGCACACCCTGCCACCGAAGACACAGCTGAGACAGTCTTCACGCTCCCTCCTTACAGCGCTCACTGCAGCAATAACATCTGGGAAGAATAACTGCAAGAGAAAGTCCGCTCAGACCTTCAGCCAGCAACTGGAGTGCTCTCATTCCTCCCAGGAAGATGAGCAGTTGCTCAGCATGTAACAAGGCGGGGGGGTTCAGCATGCTCCGTGCTGAGAGCATCTTCAGCGAGTGAGTGCAATGGTCAAGCCCTCAACATCCCTCCACCGAGAACGCGCAACCTGAGCGTTGTGACAAAATGAAAACTGAGACAAATTCTGGAAGATTGTCATAAGGTCAACATAAGGCACACCCCCATCACAAGACTGATCCCAAGCAAGTATCTTTTTCCTGCTCCAAAACACAAAGCCACAAGAATTCAACAGTCTCAATGAAAGCATTTCTCAACATAGCCAAAAAAAAAAAAAAAAAAGCAGATTCACAGAAAACGAAAGATCAAGGTCTCCTAATGCAGGATGATGTATACCTAAACCATCTTTGTCAGACACGTGGCCAAAGAATACATTTCCCTCTAACCGCGTTCTCAGAAATAGCTGAACGATTTCATCTGAAACTTCCCAAAGAGAGTCTGCCTTCAGCAAACACTCAACCTGGAAAACGTCAGCCTCGTTTTAAACTTAGTAAACGCATAAGCACCTGAAAGGTACGAAAGGCATTGTATTGGAAAGCACGAGATAATTTTAACTGTGGACAACATTACTGCCGATGATGACATAACAACTCCTTCATCTGCTCTCACATGCTCTAGGCTAGAAAATGGGGCAGTAGCCATAATTCTGCAAAGTCTAGTCTGTGGGTTCAATCCTGCACACATGCAGGGCAGCACCTTTATTTGGGAGGAAAAGCAATTTTAGGCAAGCCGACTGTCTCCAGGCTTCGGAGCAGGGCACAGAAGTGCTGCCAACTTGGGGAATCACCTCGGTGTTGGATACCTGGTTCTGGAAAACCTTCATTTTCATGTGTTCAGGGGAGACAGTGCGCAGTTACGCTTGGCAGTTCTCTTGAATACTCCTGTTGCAGAGCAACTCGGTCAATATTCACCTACAGAAACGTATGCAGGATTGGGCCCTCCGCCAGCTCTCGGAATAGGACATGGATCAGCAGATGAGCTGGCTAGGTCTGGCAACTGTGACCACTAATTATTTAGTATCACCTAAACGAACTGGACCCACGGTGGGATACAAATTAACATTTCACACCGGGGGTAAGAGAGAGAGAATTTTCCACTTCAAGTGGCGGCCACTTGTTGAGCTGAACACTCAGGTTAGCCGTCCCCATCCGGGGGAACCCTACAGCCCTTTTAGAGATGTAGCGCCGTGAAAAGATTAAAGTTCCTCTGCTGGCTGTAATGCTTATAACCGCTAATTATTTCTGAGTCACTTGAGTGAAAGTAAACTGCCATCCCGTAGGCAGTTAAGGAGTATGGAGGAAAGTTTCTGGACGAGTGTGCTTGTTAATTGACAAACCGGGCTAGTGACCATCGAGGAAAACACCACCGTGCAACTCTCCGTGACAGAAGTTCTGTGTTGCCGCTCAGCCGTGGATTTCACGTCGTCGTCCCCCCCCCAATTCTGCACACCGAAAGGAAACAAGCAGGAGCCCGGCGCAGGGCTGCAGCGGCAGCAGCAGCGAGGCTCTGCCGGCACACGACCCAACCTCTGCTCCCACCGGGAGCCTTCGCCCATTCAAAAATCCCACTGGTCTTACTGGAAGTTTTCCTTGACCGAACGCTGCCCTGTCACGTCGCGGACCCTGTTCCAGTCTAGCCTAAACGAACCCCCAACGTCAGGAAACACACCAAAATGAGATGGGGAGGGGGGGATAGGGTGGGGGGCATTTAATTTTTCCAGAGCGAGAGGCCAGCCCGGCCGGGACAGCCACGCCACGCACGACGCGCTCCCCGAGGGAAACTTTCCCGCGGCGGCGATGCCAGCCCGCACCGCCGGGCACCCCCGCCACCCCCGCCGTGCGTGGGAGCACCGGGGACGGAGGGGAACCGACCCCGATCGCCGCCGCGGGGCGGTGGGGGGTCACGCGTGGGCGGGCGTCCCTCCGGGGTGCCGCGGGGGGCCGTGGGCGGGCGCCCCCTCGCGCGGGTGTCGCGGGTGGGCGCCCCGCGGGGCGGAGGGAGGGCCGGGGCCGCAGGGCCGCGCGTTACCTGGGGTGCCGGTGCTGCGGGAGCGCGGCGGGGAAGCCCCAGCCGCCGCCGCCGCCGCCGCTGCTGCTGTCCGCTGTGGCCACCTGGGCGCGGGAGCCGCCGCCGGTGCCGGTGCCGGCGGTGCCGGTGCCTGTGCCGCCGGGCTGGATGCCGCCGCTTTTCCGGTGCCTGCCGGTGCCGCTGCGGCAGCGGCCGCCGCTGCTCCAGCCGCGCAGGAGGCCGGCCTCGGGAGCCGGCGAACTCTTCCTCGCCGACGAGGAGCCGGGGACGCTGCCCGCCTGCTGCTGCCTGCCGCCGGTGCCGGTGCCGGTGCCGTGTCTCATGGTGCGCGGGGCCGCCGCATGCCGCGCTGCCGCCGCCCCGGGCGCCGCGGGACCCACGCGCGCCGGGGCCAGGGGCTCCGCCGGCAGCGGGAGGCCGCCGGGAGCCCGGGCTGCTGCGGGGGGGGGGAGAGGCCGGCGGCCGGGGGGGCTGCTGGCTGGGGCTCCCGCTGGGGCATTAAGTTGGACGCGCGGCCGGGAGAGGCAGGGCGGGCGCGGGGGCTGCGGGGCCGATAGTTCTCCGCGAAGTTGGAGCCCGGCGGGCGAGGCGGGGGCATCCTCTCCGCCGGCCCTTCATCGCCGCCGCCGCCGCCGCCGCCGCCCCTGGCCTGCCCCCGCCGCCGCCCCGCGCCCTCAGCCGGCGGCGCTGGGGGGGCGCGCCCCGCGCCCCGCGCCCATGGGCGGCCGCGGCACCGGCGGCTGGCGGCGCCTCGCCCCCCCGGGCGTCCTCCGCCGCTCGCTCGCCTTCGCCTTCGCCGGCACGGAGAGCGGGTCGGGGGGGGGGGGGGGGGGGGGGTCGGGGGGGAGCCCCCAAACCCGAGCGGGATGCGCAAAATGGGTCAGGGAGGGGGAAAGGGAAGCCGGCGGTCGCCTCCCCCCTCCCCGCGGCGGGCTCCGGGAGGGCCGGGCTGGGGCGGTGGGTAGCGAGAGGGCTGCGGAGGAGCTCTCCCGCCCCGGCTCCCTGTGCACAAGTGCAGGGAATGTTCCACTGACCTACATATTTTTCCAAACATACGTGACCTTTTTTTTCTCTCTCTCTCTCTCTCTCTCTCGTTCTGTGGGAGGAGACAGGCGAGGATCCAAGAAAAGGAGAAGCTGGAAAGAGAACGAAAGGGGAAGCAGGGGAAAAAAAAAAAAAAAGAAATCATGAAAACCTCAACCAAAAAGCCAGCCCCGCATCAGGATGGTTTCACAACGCCTCGAGCAAACCCCAGCGTGCCCGCCTTTACCTACGCCTGTAGCGACATCCCCGCGCTGCACCGGCGGCCGCCCCTATAGCCTGACCCCGGGAGCCCACGCCGCGCCGCGCCGCGCCACGCCGCGCCAGCCGGCCGCGGTGCCGCCGTCCCCGCCGGGCAGGGCTGCGCCCAGGTGCCCGGCCGCCGGCTCCCGGCGGGACCCCGGCTCGGTTCGGCTTCTCTCGGCGGGTTGGGGACGCCCTCCCCGCTCGGCCCCCGGCCCGGGGGGGGCCCTGCGCCCTGCCCGTGCCCGCTCCCCCGGCGGCGGCGGCGGCGGCGGCGGAGCCGAGCCGGAGCGGGGCACGGCACCGCGCTGACCCGGGGCAGGTTCCCGGCGTCCCCCCGGGCACAGGCAGGAGCTCCCGATTTGGTTATGCAACGCCGCTCCGGCAATTAGAGCAAAACCTTGACAGAGAGCTCTTTTTTTTTTTTTTTTTTTTTTCCTTGTTGCAAAGTAGGTCATTCTTTTTATTCCCCACTTTGCTTTTTTTTTTTTTTCCTTTTTTTTTTTTTTTTTTTTTTTTTTGCCTAATACTCCTCCTGCAAAGTGGCCAGTGAGAGATAAGGAAGTGTGCCGGAGCCTGGGAGGAGCTGTCGATTCGGAGGCTTGCTTTCGCCTCGCCGGGCGCTCCTGCCGGCCTCTGACGGCGGCGGCGAGCGGGGCCTGGCGTTGCCCTTCTCCCCCAAAGAGGGCAGAAATGGCCGGGGAGCGGGGGCACGGCTGGGGGGCAGCCCCCTCGTCTCCCCGCCAAGCCCCGCTCCCCCAGCGCCTCCCGCCCCCCTCTCCCGGGCCCCGCCGGCTGTTGCCCCCCGCCCGCTCCCGCCCTCGCCCTGCCTCTGCAGCGGGGGCTTTGCTGGCACTGCTGGGTCCACCTGCCCCCCCCCCCACACACACACACTTTGCCATCCTAAAAAAACACCTGGAGGAGGCACCTCTTCCACCCGGAAAAGGGGTCTCCCCCTGGGATACGGTATTTGCTTTTTAGGATAGTTGCCTTTTGAGTTCGGAGAAGGGATTTCCTGGGGAGGGAAAAGCCCCTTTAGCTGGTGCAAGCTCTGTCCCCACCAGAAGGGCCTGGCTGTGCTGCCATAGCTCTGCCAGCTGAGTTTGTGCGGTGGGCTGGGTGCCCACCAACTCCCCCGGTTTCCCCATCCGCCCCGGTCCCTTCTACCTCCCTTTTAAAAACACATTAATCCTTGCAAAATACCAGCCAACGGAGACCTCTCTGCCCACACAGGGTGTGCGTGTGTGGGCGCAGCGTGTGGGCTGAAGGTTGCTGCAGCTACCTGGCTCCAGCGAGGAGCCGTGCTGCTTCTCCCGCTTACCCCCACCACCCAGCTCACCCAGTCACCCCGCCACGACGGCCGGCTCCCCCCCGTACGCCACGTCCAGCCTGTTATTCAATCCAACTCAATCCCGAATGCAAATGTTAATAGTTACAAAGTACGGAAAAATGTTGCGCGCACTTGCTGAGCACTTTTACACCATACTTTATACAACAGGCATGACTAATGTTGAAAGGGTAAAGTTGTTTACTTTTAACCAAGATTAAATACAAAACTTTGAAAAGCTCCTCCCTTCCTTTGGATGAAACCCAGCATTTCTTCCCATTTGGAAATTGTCAAACAGTGGTTAAACAATCCTTTGGCAAAGAAGTAGTGCCTGAGGGAATAAAGCATCTGATACATGGGGAGTGGAATAAAAGACATTTCTGTTCCTGAGGTATTTTTCTTGTGTTGCACAATGAAGTATAACATAAAATCCTCAAGCCTTGTAAGGTTAGAGAAAAGGAACTTCCCATGCTTATATACACCACATGATTTGATATTCCAGTCTTTTTGAAAACCTACCAAAACCCTGCCCCAAAAACAACCCTGCACTTTCAAAAGCTGGGAAACCAAGTACCTTGAGGAAAATACCACGTTGAGAAAGGCAATAGGCGGGAGACAGGGACCTATGTCCGAAATTACATCTCTACCGTGTTTTAACAATTTCCCTGTGATTTTCTAAGGACTCCATTGCACAAGTGAAGAAGTGAGACTGCTTAAGGTTTCTTTCTTAATTCATTCCCTAGGTTACCGGTCTAAACTTTAATTAGGGCAACAAACAGCAGATTGGCTGAGGGTGAGGCAGGCTTTTCCCAGCGCATACCTGAGTCCCGTTGTGAAATACCAGCCATTCAAAGCACACAGCCTTTCTCTTGGTCCAAATGGAAAATAACCCAATGCTGTCAATACTGCGTTTGGTTTGGAAATTAGCCAAAGGGTTATGCTAGATGCCACATGTAAGAGCTTTAAGGCAGGAGCTCAGCGTTCAATTTTTTAAAAAATTAGATCATTTTATAATCATGAAATATCAGTAAGTAACTTTTCAGACACCAGGAGCCTGTGATCCAAAGCCACAACCCCTTTTGTTTTGACTAGAATAGGCTGGCCAACCTTCGTGGCCCAGAAATGACGCAGCAGGGTTTTCAATGGGCCGAGAACCACAAGCTAGGTGCCTCCCAGGGTGGAGGGCCAAGGGGAAGAGCGGGAGAGGACAGCGGCTCCCCCGGGACCCCACTGCTCCATTGTGGCAAGCCTGTGGGAGGGATGTGGGGTTGGGTGCAAGTTCAGCCCGGACATACCAGGTTTAACTCTGCTGGCTTGCTTTCTCTCACTGCCAGGGATTCGGATTACGCGGTGCCGCCACTGCCTTATGATGTATCCTCAGGAGCTACCTGGGACATCACTTGGCTCCAGAGCCAGAGCCTGGCCACCACGACCTAGAAGCACAGGCATTATCTGTGCAATATCGACACTTTTAACCTTTAACAGACACAAGTAAATATTGCGGGGAAATAAGGTGCAATTTGCAGCCCTTAATTTAAATGTGAAGCCTACGTTTGGATTAGTTCTTGTGTAGAAGTAAAAAGGGGTCCCCCAGATTATCATCCTTTAATCAACATAAATGGCAACAATGGTGCAAAAGTCAGGGATGGCACTGTGGGAGAGAGGGGCGTGATGGAAAAGAACAAAGGACCCTCAAAGAGCCAACAAAATGGCACTGAATATGAAACCATTCTCTTAGGTTTTCAAGTAAGTAAGAAGGAGATGGACAAGGATTAATTTGATTAATATTAATTAAGAAGCAGGATAGACCTTGGGCCACCTACCTTCCACGATGAAAGAGAGAGCAACAGGGACAAATACATGGCAAATAAATCTAGTGGCTCCTGTTAGTCAAAGGAGTCGCACCAGCCATGGCTGCTGGGAGCTCCGCGCTGCTTTCCAGCCAGGCTGGCTGGGGGAGGTGAGGATGGGAGCACAGGGACAGATGTGGGGGGCTCCTTCTTTGGGTAACACACTTCTGTAACCAAGTTTGGCAGAAGTTTCTGCAGGGAGGAATGGCCTTCAGAGGATCAGCATTATTTTTCATTCTGCAGCTTACAGCTTCCTGAGGGAGGGAGAGAGAGGTAGTGCATATTTATCAACCAGCAGCACAGCCTCTGAATCAGGGAAAAGCAGAGAGATGCCAGGGAGAAATGGACTTCAGATGCACCCTCCTGCTGCTGCCCCAAGCGCTGGAGTAGGATGGCTGATGGGTCTTCAGAGTCTCTTCAGCTAGAAAACCAAGCTCCCTGTTTTTCTGCATGGTTATTACAAGACAAGAGCCAATTTGCTGATTTGAACTTACCTTAGTCTGATCCGTTTTGAAGCAAAAATGTATCCATTGCCAGGATTTTCGTGGAAGAACTTAGTCGTGTATACAACCTACCTGAGGGTTTGAATTTCCCAGCTTATTCAAAAAAAGAGTTTGCAGGTTTTATTTAAGTAGTTAATGCAAGGAGTGGGGAGGAAGAAGGCATGGGTTGAAAAATTAGTGACTAATTGTTGAATAGACTTAATGTCTGGAAGGGCTGAAACTGCTGCTGGGTGCACAGAAAGCCCTGAAGACTACCACTGCCTGGCAACCTTGTGGCTGAGCATTTACAGCCTTCCCGTGAAGCAAAACTGTTCTGCAGCATGAGCTGTACATATGCACTCAATTGCCATGCAGTGTACTTTATGTGTGTGTGTCAGCCTGGCGAGCCAAAGCTCAAGGCTGTGGAAATAATCCTTTCTCGTGTGGGAAAGAGAAGAAGATCCACGTACTTTCTGGTTGACAGTGGCCTTTGTGCCAGTGCACCTCCTGGCCTGTACAAGACCTTTCGTTCACTCGCAGCAGGACAGGAATACATTTAGTGGCAAAGCCCGGTTTCAGTGGGACTTTGCTGGTTAACACCAATAAGAAATTATGGCATGGCTGTACCTGGGAGAAAGGCTCTGGTCTGAAATCAGGTTGATTGAGCCTGTTCAGCTCTGAGAGCTGTTCAAGAAAATAAAGTTCAAACTCAAACCCAGGAATAAAGGATCTGCTATTTTTCTCTGGAAGTCCCAGTAAAACAGAAGATAATAAAGGGTTGTAATGCCACAACTGAGTAAAGAACAGCTGGGAGGAGTCTGAATACAAACATAGCATCTTTGGCTTTACCTTGACTAAGAAAAACAACTGCATTAATGTTGGACTGCAGTAGTATTTTTTTGGCAAGACACAGTCCCTATGGATCTGTACAAATATTTTAATTCCTGACAGGTTTCACAGAGACCTTCTACCTCTTCCAGAAGCTCTTGATGAGCAGGAAGGTGTAGCAAACCTTTGCCTCTCTCCTCAGCCTTATTTCCCTCTCCGCTGACTTCAGCAGGCGATGGGTTAGGCCTGGAGTTCATCCTCACTTTCAGGATTGTGTACAGTTTTCCAAACTCTTTGCTAATTACTCCCTCCTCATTTTTTCCTGAGTACTGTTCTTGCTCACAACCTTGGAGTTACGCTACTTATCACCACTCACTCGCTCTTTCAAATTCTTCTCAAGTTGCTTTTATTCTGTGCAGCACTCTACTCTTGCACCTACCTTAAGCTCGTTATGTTATTTTTACTGACACACATTAGTAAAGAAATATGGAAAAGATAAATGTCAAGGTAAAGTAAATAACAGAGGAAATACAAAGAATCTTCAAACTCGGGGGTATATGGATCTGTCCTCACATATACAGCTCTGCCATCTATGATTTTCAAAGCAGTAAGCAACTATCAATATCAAGACAGTGTGTAAGCCTGAATTTAGCTACTTGACTTTAAAAAATCAGCTCAGAAGATTTTGCTCCAGGATGTTTGTAGCATACGTGCTCAGATCTTTCTCATTATCTTCTCTTATACAACACCTACATATGAGAAGGGACTATGAGGACCATTGATTCTGACCTCCTGAACAAATCCAGGACACAGATTTTCCTCTTAGTGCATCTGGCCAGGTACCTTACTGTCAGGTTTTAAAAACACATTGATCTTGACTTAAAAAAAAAACAAACCAGGTTCACTTCTTCATTGTCTCTTTCGGTGTTTTGACTGGTGTTGCTTAACCTGCAGCAGTCAGTAGGCACTAGATGTCAATGAGGCACTAGGGGTGTTCTGCAATGTGCTCACTCCTGTCCGAACAGATGTTAAATTCCTGGTAACAATAAAAAAAACCCTACTGAGTTAAATCATGTATTTAAAACCAATTTACTTTGCTGTTTTAAACTCTTAGTGTGAGCATAGTAATACAGTTAAAAAAAAATAATTCCAGAAAACATTTTTCCTTTGAGCTAGATTATTTCCTTTCTATGTTGTCAATGAAAATGGGCTGCTTCATGGACTGGTCTTCCTTTTTTGTGGCAGTCAGGTCCTCTCCCTTATATTCATGAAAACACGGTTCTGATTTCATTGTGACCATTCTGGGAGACTGTCAAAATACAAACAAAGCCTCGAAAACTATTTTGCTAACACAAATTCAGGTAAGATGTTCTGTTGCTTTTGCAAAGTCAGAGTTTTGACTATAAAAACTTGGAAGGTGTATTTGGCCTCCGTCGTTAGCGCAGGCTGCGTGCAGACGCGGCTGCAAGCAGAGGCTGTGCTATTTCACTTGCACAGAGAATTGCAGGAGGGAAGGAAGCAGAGGAAGAGAAAGTGTTAAAAAGGTAAATATTGACTCAAAGAAAGGAGACATAAAGGAGAATGTGGGAGAACTGTAAATGAGCCAGAGAGGATGGAGAAAAATTCTTTAGCAACTGTAATTAGGTTAGATTTCAGAAGTAATTGCAGTGTTCCAGCATCAGCAGATACTGTAGGCAATATTTGCCCTCAGCTGCGTTTGCAGAGAAGGAGGCGAGCTGTTTCAGCACGCAGGGCCTGATCCTGATGTGGTTGCACTGATTGCGCACAGACGGGAGCCCAGTGCTGCAGCTGATGTCCTCCCTCTCCCTGCCACTGGAAGCAGGAGGAGCATCCAGCGGCGCAGTTTGCAGGGATCAGAAGTGGTGGGTGCAGAGACACAAACACAGCGGCTTGTGTGGATGCAAACAGACAGCCTAAATGGAAGAATATGTATTTAATGGAACTGCTTGTGCAAAATTGTGTTAGCAATTTAATAATGAATAAAAGGCGTTTAATCTGTCACCAGTCCCTGGCTGATGCTGCCACGTTTGCAGAGGGCATGGGGAGGCTGGGCTGGTACCTACCTCCCTGCCACAGGTTGGAGCAGTAACTGGGATGTGGGAACTGCAGTCCCCTCTGCTTCCTTTTAGATATACTTCTCCTGTATAAAACCAGATTATACAGGCTTTCTGCAGGGAAAATAGATTTCACCTTTAAGTCTTCTGCAGAGGTTTTACATTAGCCATTCATGCACCATCAGAAAATCAATTACCATTGGTATTACATGCAGATGAACAGTGCAGAGTAATGGAGAATTCATTCTACACAATGCTTTTAATAAAATGCCAAATACAGCAAAATATTTTGCCAAAGGGCTATTTATAGGCTCTGTGTGGGAAGTATGTCTCAGAGGGAAAGCCTGCACCTTTGTGATTTGGACAAGGAGTGAGTCTCAGCCTTCTTAATGCTAACATTGGTCAAGCACATATTTCTGCCAGGATGGACTGAAGATGACAGCAGTCCATCATCTGTATTGTGATGTCTCTAATTTTACATGGAAAAAGACGACTTCTTTTAAAACAAGAGTTTCACAGGCTGTTTTGTTGCCGTGCCAGTTGTTGCAAGACCCTAAAATAACTGAATTACTCCCTCATTCTTGACACTCTTATCATCTTTTCCTGTTCTTAATGCCAAAGTAGTTTGCTGATTAGATTTGCTGTGTGTATTTCAGTAAATCATTGACATCAGCACCTCTTTACAAACAGATGAATCTGCAGTAACAGCCCTATTCCTACCTGAGTTTGGGGATGTAGCTGGGGCAAAGAAAGGGACTCAGGAAGCAATTATGAAAATAAGAACAGCAGTGCAAGGCCAGACCAAAGTATGCTGCCTCTAACTGTGGCCAGAAAGAGAAGTGAATAAGAATAGCACAATCATGCACTTCCCTGGAGCGCTCTCTCAGCCATCAGTAGTTTATGCTCAGGAGCTCCCCGTATGCCCATGTAACCACCACGGGCAACATCCTCCTGCAGGGAACCCCACAGCTTAACTATACACCTTATGAAGAGCCATCTGGTTTTGCTCATTTTGAACCTGCTAGCTTTATTTGGCACCCCTTCATTCTTGTGTTGGAAGAGAAGGGGAACGATCAATCCCTCTCCACCCTCTTTATGCTACTCATGGTTTTATAGAAATGTGCTGTATCCCCTCTCAGTCATCACTTTTCCAAGCTGAAGAGCTGAAGCGTGGAAACTGCTCCATGGTTTTGAACATCCCCTGTGGCTCTTCTCTGAATGTTTTCCAGTATATTTCCCTTAAGTTGAGGCCCAGGACTGCACGTAGTAGTCAACAGGCAATCCAAGTGGGCACACACTGAATCTGTATAGGTGCATGATGGTGTTCCTGCTTTTCCTTCCCTAATCACTGCTAACACAGTGCAGTCTTTAAGATCATCTTGTGTCTTTAAGATCTTCTCGGATTCATAGCACATTTCAGTTACATGAGCTCAAGAACAGTTTTTTCCATTTACCTTTTTTTTTTTTTTAATAGCCCTGCTGAATCCAACCCAAAATAATAGAATTTTGTCTTAACTTATCTACAGGTTTAGCTCTATTGAAAGAAAAGAATGGCTAGAATATTGCTAAGGAGAAAATGTATTCTTATTCACTGTAACTTCCAAGATTTCTGGAGGGGCTATATTTAAGTTATGTACACAAAAAATAGCCATACTGAAGGGGGAAGAGGGATCAATCACAGAAAACTTGAACAGTGAAAAGAAATGTCTCAAAATATTCTAAACTTATGAAAATAAATGTATGATAGGATAGAATAGATAATATAAAAAGACCCTTCAACAATTTCCCTGCAATAGAATGTACTCCCTTCCTTTAAATATTTTTGTTAGAGCTAAAACCCATGAAACCATGAAAACAACTAAAATAACAGATGAATCCTTCAGCCAGTTGCTATTGCAATCTATTACTTGCAGGAAGGAAGCATGTTTATTTAAAAATATCCTCCTTGCCCTTAAAGATGTAGTCAGATGTTTGTATTACTTGAAAACTGTTGCAAATGTAATTACCCAGTTCTTTTTTCATTTCGCAATCCTTGCTAGGTATATTATTTTATGTCTTACAAATTTAATCTAATCTGGGCTGGTGCTATTGAGGAAGACTGATACGGCGCTGTAGAAAACCAGCAGTGATGACCTAAGCTTCAGTCTGATGTTTCCTCTTTCCAGGGTAACCGATACCTATTTCCCACTTGGCTCCACCAAGCAAACCACTGAAGGCCCCAGCTGACATCTGTCCTCAGGTTTTCCACCGGTTCCTCCTGCAGCAGTGGCTCGTACTCCCTGCTGCCACCCGGGGATTAGTCTGACAACCTCAAGCCGAGTGCCATAGGGTGCAAATATTGAACCTGTGCCTTAAAATGTCTCTCCAAAGTTGTGCCTAAGTATCTCCAGCTGCTTTATGAGAGTGAGTGAAATGGTCTGAAAGCTTCATTTCAATGAAAATAATCTCTGCTTTAGCTCTGCTTGCCACAATCAGCAGTGGCATTCAGCTTTCAAAAGCTGATGGCAGCGCTGTACTGGCAGGAGTGTGCTGGCCTGTTCACTACTTCTGAAAGAGCAAACAGCTCTGGCCTGCATCACACAAACAGAACTTCATATTTTCAAAACCTTTGATCTGCAAATTTCTTACCCCTACTACTCTGTCTTGGATTAGATATTTGGAAGTCTTCCATGGAGATGCAGACGTTTCTTTGGGGCACGATGAGCTTTTAAATTTTCCCTTTCTTTGATTATTTATTTTTAGAAAGGTAGAAAGCAAAGATGTTTTCTGTGAGCATGCCTGCCCCAGGCAGCCACTATTCACAGTGGAAGCTGAGTAGCAGTTTGCTATTCAAACAGAAATCCAAGTGTGTTGTACAATTGCAACAATACAAGATGGGCATGGAAAGATGACATGGAGCCATTCCTTCCCGCCTGCTAGAGAAGAAAGCTTTTGGAAAGGTAGGTAGAGAGAAGGGTATCGACAATATTTTGGCAAGGCATGAAGCAAGGGTGAAGAGGCCATCGGCAGACATGCGGGGCATTAAGAGTAGAGGACAAGAAGCTGGGATGAGATGCACAGAGGGCTGGTGGGAGGTATGGACTAAGACTTGCAGGGATTCAGTGTGACTTAGTGATGTGAGTACTTTGCTGAGACCCTGGAGACTTGAGCGTAAATCTGAAGTTCTGTAAGCTGCCTTATTGCCTCTGGCAAGTCACTTCACCTCCCCATGTCTCAGATTTTCCCCCCATCTCTTCCTGCTTGTCAAATCAGCATCAACAATGAATTGTCAAGAGATAGGAAAAGAAAGATAAATTGTGCTGGGACTTAAAGATGCAGACACAGAGCCTGAGTCAAAAAGCCAGATGATTCTGTGTGGATTAGGGGAAAGGGATGAGACGACGTCAGTTCCCTTCAGCTAGATCTTGAGCAGAAGATCTGACATCGTTATGTTCTCAGCTCTAAATGCGGAGAGAGCGATGCTAGGGATGAGGTACAGAACGTGCAGCACGCAGCCAGCACGACAAAGTCGTTGCCAGGTAGAGATAAATGTAGGACAGCCAAATTACATAAAGCCCATCTCTCTTTGGCTGCTAAAGAAGGATGGGGTATTTGGAAACCCCTGCCGCCTGATGGGGCAAAGCACAATGAGCTAAACTTCTCCTTTAATAGTACTCAGGGAGCAACACATGCCGGTACTGCTTTGTACGTATTTTTTGTTTTAATAATCAAAATCAGCTAGGCTATGTCCTTGTGGATGTACTCACGTTTGTTTTCAGTTCTCATGCATGTGATGATGCACCTCATCAAGCGCTGGTGGATCAGTTTGTTTACACAAGCTTGGCTTCAAAGGCTGAGCATCATACGAACGCAGCACAGTGAAGAAGTGCTGCAGTCTGAGCCTTGAGTCCTGACTACATTCCCCATTCAAATGGTTCCACAGACTAGCACTCCAGTCCTGCCTGCTGCACCCGTGTCCCTTCAGATGTCAATGGCAGAACTCAGGTTTTAAGCAATGTTAGAGACTTTCAGACAATGACTCCAATCCTTTTGGAAATTGCAAGCTGTCTACATAGACGTAGTCATAGCGTATCTCCTTTCAGAGAGGCAGTATCCACTATTAAAAAATCTTCTGAAAAGTCAGAAAAAAAAGACTTACATGCAACCTCAGCAACTCACTTGGTTATCAACTACTAGTCAGACTTCCCAATGCCAAGGTACAGTCCCTCTCTGTACCAAGCAGGGCTAGTTTAACCTAAGCTCCTAGCTGATGTTACAAAGGAAATCCAGTGAACTGTATACACCTTAAAGCACCAAGTTGTCCCAAAACAGTCATTCCTTTCACAAAAGGAAGAGCCATGGACTGGTGTGGGGCAGATCTGAGACTCCTGAACATACCAAATCCATCCAGCATAGACTAAGTATTTATAGCTCTATAAGGTTTAACTGAAATTATGAATGAGCCCAGCTCCCCATTCAACTCATCCAAATTTAGGTGTCTACATGTCAGCTGTGTGTCTAAACTTCTGCAATAGTCACTGGAGATCTAAACACTACAGTCAGTGGAGCCAGGGGCAGCTCAGCTAAGCAAATGTTGGAGTTTACCTTATAAAGCTCTGAATTGTCTCTTAACTCCATTCCCTATTGACTAAATTTCCATCGGCTCTAACGGAAGCTTAGACACCTAGCTCACATACAGATATCTATATTGCATTCACCTAAATTTAGGCAGCTAAATCCCCCCTCTATAAGGCTTATTAAGTCAGACTTAGCTGGGCAGGTGTGTGGCCTTCTGTTCTGTGTGCATTACTTCAGTGCAGAACCTCTCATATTGTCAAGACTGAATATTGAAGTGACAGGTCTCAAAACAGAATAAATTGCTTCAGAATATGCTTTATATAGATTAAGTGTATTTGAACTTTCAAATTCCTGAGAGCTAAAATTAAATGTCTGAAAGAATACCTGAATGCACCATCCAAAGAGTGTGGTCCCGAAATAGTCTTTAAATAGCGGGGCTGATCGCCACCAACACTTACAATAGAGGCCGAATTAGACCAGAGCCAAGGTCCACCCAACCTCACACCCAGTTTTCAATGCAGACAATCAGGAGACAGTCCAAAAAAGAGTGATTCGTCCCCTTCTGTGCCATCGCAACTTCAACGATCAGCAACCGTTTGGGCACTTTGTACGTTGGAGAATGCATTCAGGCAATTTTGTTTGGTCGTCCTATGGGCTCTCTCTTCCACAAAGTCATTCAAACCCTTCTGGAATTTGTTCATATCCTGGACTCCCTCGATGTGCATTTCTTCAGGGTGAGAAATTCAGGACCTACTGCTGTGGCAGTAAGCTCCACAATTTAAATATGCTCTGTGTGAAATCGGCATTCCCTTGGTTTTCTTCAGATGGGTTTCTCAGAGATGCCCCCTTGTTCTAGCATCAGGAGAAATAGCAAACTGTCATTCCCCACTCATCTTCTCCATCACTTTTCAGATTTTATAGATGTCTATTGTAGTCTGTCTCTGCCAGAACAAATGTTGTTTATGATAGTTGCAAATGTTTGAAGAGACGTTAGTTTGTATGAGAATCAGCTCCAGGAACCTGAGCAAGAACGCACTGTAGAAAGACATTCCTAATGAATATAAAATATCTAGGGGAAAAAAATTATCTTCAGAGGTTTAATACTGGATTTTCCCCCAACAAAGTCCTTTGATTTGGTCAGACATTTTTAGTATATGAGTTGTTGGTTCCTGTGAAACAACAAGACGGAGGATGACTAGAGTCTCTTTCTCTATTTGTTTTAGTTCTCACATGAGATGCAAGGTATGAAATCCTTACTCATTCACAAAACCCCCTCAAGCTGGATGCATTACTAGTGGTGTCTTCAGTTTTCATTTCTAAGGAATGAGGAAACGAGAAATATTTGTAAATGGGTATTGCAAACCACTAGCTTAGATGAAGCTGGTATATAGTTCATATTAACTTAAAGCCTTAACAAGTTTCAGCCATCACAGGATATCATGCTTAACAGCAAGTTTTAATACAGCCATAATAAAATGCACAACCCTAAGCGTCATTAACTCGCAGTTCTAGATAGAGAGTGTACATGTCTTGGTTCATATGCTGAAGAAGCATTATTTTAGGTCATTTTGGTAGGTAAATGTGCTATTTAGTGATAAAATAAGAAGATACACTATTTCTGTGATTTTAGTATTCACACATTACTTAATGAAACCTGGGGAAATTAACTAGAAAAATTTCAGGTGAATTTTACAGTAAATACTTTTAATGTATTCAATAGATCTACTGAGCAGTACTTACAAGAGATAATTTCAACAGTCAACAGGAATATGGACTGAAAAATTGAATTCAGATTACTGAAAGATTGGAAACTGATAGATGAGCATGAGAAATTAGTACCAATAAACACAGCAAAAATTACAGATGACTGAATTTCCTGTAGAACACAGATTCTTCATCATCTCTGAAGAAAAACTCACTATCTCAAAATCTGGGTGCTGGTGTAAAAGCCCTGTTTTTTTCCCACGTGACTCCTGGCTCTGTGCATATGTTCAATCTCTCACTGAATCACAGCTTTTCACTGAACCCTTTCTTTTGGGACATGCTATATTATATGATAAATTCTAGGGGGGATGGGGAAATGAAACATTTTAAAGAAATTAGCTTACTGTAGCACCTGTCTTTCTTACAGTTTTTCAAAGCATGACCCGGTCTGGAAAAAGCTCCTGGTTCAACATTCGTGGATACAATTAAAATGCTTAATTGTGCAGAGCATTAATCAATGCTGATCTCCTGAGGAAATACGAACTTTATGAATGATGTCTGCTTCGCACTGTGAGGAGTAAAGCTGCACTATTTAAAGAATATATGTGTTAAGCACCTAAGGCTGTTTAGAGAAATCTGAGATCCCATAATACATAATTATGGTATTGTGAAAAAAAGGTTTCGTGAAGCAAGGTATTTAGTTTGGCAGCTAAGAAGAAGAAATTGTGAAATAAATTGGGTAAGATCGGTTTTGCTTTGCTGAAAAGCAACTTGCTAATTAAGAAGAGGAAAGTGATTGTCTTGAGCTATGCCGATTAAAAAAACTGGGAATAAGAGTCTAGCTGTCTTTTGGAGGGAAAAAATGAACCACATTTGCAGGAGTACCACGTGCATCTCAAAAGCACATTCCTGAATGTCAACCCATGAAGAACTCTCTCTCATATGGAATTAGGCTACCAAGTAAAATACTGGGAATAAACCCACAGTTTGCAAGGCACAGAAGTATGGGCACTGATTAGGATGCAAGCACTTTGGGCTTGGGCAGATGATCTAAGCATGCACCTGTACACCGCATTATGGGCAAAGGGACTCTGCCTGCTCTCGGGATTGCAGCTGACAGGCAGCTCCAGTTGGAAAGCCAGGATTCCACTCTTGTACAGACCTGAGGCACGGGTCCCTCCCACCTGTCCCCAGTGTTGGGTCTCTGGTGTGTCTGGTGACAGAGGGACAGAGGAGCCCAAGTACTTTACCCAGACCTGGCTTGTCATGGCTCTGGCTGCTCCTAGGAGACCACCTAGGACCCAGGTACTCTGCCCAGGAAATACCCTGCTTTTGAGACACACCAGGACAAAGACAGAAAACAGTACATGCAAAGGAGGTTTAGGAATCAGGCTAGTCTTTGGTTTTGCTCTGGCTTTAATTCATAGACTTGCCAGCCTGCAGTCCCGACAGTGCGTATTGAATACTGCAGGTCTGATTTGCTTCCTGGATCCATCCTTGAGCAGAACACTTCTGATGGCAGCACCACTGGCATTTCCAGTGATAGCGATGCATGTGCCTGTCACAAAATCTTGGGACAACCCAAGCTTGGATGTTTGGAAATTTGGGGTTTTTTTTCCTTGGGAGAAAGAGAGGAAGGGGTTTTTGCTGGTTTGTTTTGAATGTGCAAGTGACACTACTGGGAACAAGGTGGTGTCTCAAGAGAAAAGAAGTCACAAAAGCCACATTTATCATCCCACTTCAAGCCTACTCTAAATATTGTCCAGGTAATGTCTGTATCAATAGGGATCAAGCAAGACAACTGTCCAAACACACTTCTGCCCCCTAATAATTTCCACTTTCACCTACAAGTCAGGAAAAGTGAAAAAATACCAATTAAAAAGCCCTGCTAGTGTAAATATTGTCTGTAAATATTTTATCAGTTTATTTTGGTTTTTTTGTGGAGGATGATTAGAAGGAGCAAGGGCAGTAGAAGAATGTGGGGAGGGAGGGAAAGTACCTGCAGTTTTCAAAAGAAATATCAGGAACTTTTCCATAAGGCAGTTTAAGCTGAAAGTGCCTTGGCAAATCTGTAACGTGATTTTCCAAATGGTGTGCAAAATGTCATCCAATTTTAAGTCTGTAATATTGCTTTAATCTCCACAAAGGAAATAATAATGTTTGTCTTTGCTACGGTTGATCCAATCTTGCACTCCTTTCCAGAATAAGCTCCTTCTGATTGTAGCGATCTGGACCCACTAATACACATTTGACTTATCAGTTTATTTACAGCTTGGATCTGCCATTCCGTTAGGTATCTAGGATACACATTTTGCACACATACAGCACATACAGAACACGTACTTGTAGACATACTTTCATTGAATATGATAATATAAGGATCGTTATCCTACCTAAAGAAATGCGTTTGAATTGCATACGTCTAAAGCTACCCTCCAAACACCAGATAAATACCTTCCAAAAATAGCATCACTCATTTTTCTCAGCAGGTGTCATTCATCAGGTATGAGGCTGCATCTAAACGTGTTAGTAATAATAATTCCATTTGGTATGTGACTCCAGCTCATTACCAGCAGCCCCAGGCACTGGAGCAGTGCAGAAATATTTAATCCTATAGCAAATATTTAGTCCTATGACATGAATATTACACAAATATTGATCCTATAAGGTAAAAAGACTCTGAAGAACCTGGCTTTTCTCCTTCAGCTGTCTGACCTGTCTTGCTGTTTGCTTGCCTCTGTGGTACTGTGTGCTGAGCTGGACGAGCTCCTGGCTGCCCACCGTACCTGGTCTGGAAGTGGGTGGTGGGTACGGGAAAGGGGGAGCCGAGGGAGCGGATACTTCCCCTCCATGGGCAGCACCGATGGCTTAGGGAGCAGCGACTGCAGCTCTCCCTGTGAAGAAAGGATGTTGCAGGCGCAGGGCAGCCCGGTCCTCCATGCTGCTCCTGCTCCCACCAAGCCTGCCATGGGATCTGCTCACAGGTGGCAATGCCAGAGTTATTTTGGAGGTAGGGATGATGCCCTGTGGCTGCCTGTTGTGCTTTCAGCACCTTGCTGCATTGCCAAAAAACATGCAGCGGTGTCGTGGTCGCCGGCACGCAGGGAGCATGGTGCTCGGGGCCTCCTGCCCACTGCGAGCTGTGCTGCCACACCAGCCCCGCAAAAGGCCGTTTTCGGCATCCCCCTCATGGCACTTCTGCCACAACTAGCAGATCTGCAGATGAGAAATGCCACCGCGCAAAGGCTAATTAAGAGTCCCCAGGGAATCTTGTTGCATGTTTCTGCTTAATTTGTAATATTCACACCAGGCCTGACAGAAAGCCACCAAGGGGACAGGAGCGTTTCCAGCGACTTTTAATGGGCTGTTTGAGCCAGGACACCTCTAATGACAGGCTGGTTTGCACAGGCAGTGAAAGGGCTCTCTTCAGGCCCCACCAGACACTAGAGCCTGTTGACCTTAATTAAATTTCATGGCACACTTGGCTCTGTCCTGCGGTAATTGCTCACCCTTTACTTATATGTGTTGGCTAAATGGGAGTGCTCTCACAGGCAGCAGTTTGCAGGGAGCGTGGGGTATGATGAGAACCTTCTGTCAGTGCCCTGTGCCTCTGACCTCTTCTGCTGTCTCCCTTCTCCACAGCCTCATTTCATCTTTCACCCTTCCTGCTCTGCAATCCCTTCTGGCACTTTCAGCATGATATGTTAAAGATTAATTTCTTTAGCAGCATGGCAGTGATAAATAATGACTTTTCTGTTTATTACTACTTGCTATTGTTACAGAACCATTTCCAAACTTGTTATGTCCTGTGTGTTTGTGGTGCTGCACAACACAAACAGCAGGAGCCTGCATCTGCTCCCCAGGACTTTGCCATACAGACACCTGCCAGTTTTATTTTGAAATCTCAGTTACAGAAACACAAAAGGCAATCTGAGGTCTCCTCCTCCATATCTCTGGCCCTAAAGCCAGGATAAAGGCTTGCCAGGCTGGAAGTTTATCCGTTCTTGTAAGAGGCCATTTGGAGCCAGCCTCTCCAAGAGGATGGTGAGTGTGTGGGTCGAGGGGAAGGGAGGATGTCCCTTGCTCTGAAAGTCACAGAGCGAGTGGTGGACATGCTGTCCCCGCCACGTCTCACTGCCTGACGCGTCCAGCTGGGAATCATGGAGGACAAGGCCAGGGCAAGATTCCCCTCTGACTGGTGAAGAGGGATGGTTGCTCAGGCTACAGGGTGATCCCAAAGAAGCCTTTGCCCTTGCTCACACTTACAGACCACAGACCCAGAGAAGAAACTTTCTCAGCAAGTCACAAGTTTTTATCCTCCCCCGGGGTCCTGGGCAATACAAAGAAGATCCCACTAGCTCTCCTGATATTCCTTTTTTTGGGTCTTCTGGAAACAGAGATAAATTCCCCAACAATCCCCAGGGAGTCAGAAAATGAGTGCTCATGCTTTGATCATCAACTTGAGGGGGAAAAAAGTAGAGAAGTGGGCAGAAAAGTGTGTGCAACACTGAAGAGACAAGAGGAGGGTGAGAAGAGGGAAAGGAGAGACTGCGGTAAGGAGAGAACAAGGAGAGGTGAAGAGTGGAAGGGATGGAAAGCAGAGAACAAAGGGGAGAAGCCCTGAGCATTTGAAAGAGCAGGTAAATGAGGGAGCCAGCATAGACAGGAAAGGGAAGAGGAGCAGTACCTTAAGAGAGACGTATAACAAAGGGAAGAAAAAGGAAGTCGGAGCAATGTATTAAATAAGAAAGAAATGGGGAATGAGGAGCTAAAGAAAGCCGCAATCAGAAAGAGGAGACTTCCTTGCAGAGAAGGAGAGATGAGAGCAGGCTGCTTCTGAAGGCAGGATAGTACTGGAATCTGAAGAAACAGGTTAAAGAAATACATTACAAGCTTGACACACAAAAGCAGAGGCATAAACTATAATGGAGAGCAAAAGAAAATGAAGTGGAAAAAGGAAGCAGGTGGAACAAAAGGAAACAGGGCATGTAACATAGCTTTAAAATATTATTAAATGTAGAAGTTGGATTAAAAAAACTTATTACTGAGCTCATTTCTTTCTTTAGACTTGTACAGTATGAAATGAAACATATGTACAGTCTGGCATTGCTGTTAATATCCCTTCCTTCAAATCCGCTTTTAATGGGTACAGATAATAAAGCTGGTAACCATTTAAGAGCAAATGCCATTACGAATGATGACCTGTAATCCACTGTAAACTCTTACCCTCTGCTTACACAAACAGACCTAGGTACTTGAAATAAGAGTTTTATTTTCTTTCTTTTCATGTGGAGATCCTCACTCTTCTGGCCAAATTTCACTTCCCAAAAGACGAATGGTTAAAACACTGGGCTGCAGGGTCTGCCTAAAAAGGAAATAGTTTTATTCAATATCTCCACTATTAGGAGATGTGGTAGTCTGTTCTGTTTACTACCACTGAATGATATGTGGAGGATTACCGAACAATTTGCAGAGGGTAGTTTCTTTTTCAAGTGATAAGGTGGCCTGGAAGAGCTGCTTGTTCCCAGCACAGCCTCTAGCCAGCTTCCTGGAAGGCTCCTTGCTCTTGCCTTGTATACACAGCACAGGAGGCTGTACACCATGCTGTACAGGGGGAGGAATAAGCCAGGTGCTTCAGGCTACCTGATGCTGTCTTATCTGGCATGCATCTGGGCACCATGTGTGCAGAAGGTATGCCTTCCACACATAAACACACACATTTACAAGAGATGGGCAATGACATGTGAATAATGATGGTCCTGGTTGAGCAGAGATTGCAGCGTGTTTGCTCCCATGGGGGAGAGAGTTGCCAACCCCAAAAGGAGAAGACAAGGCCATGGTCAGGGCAGCATCCTGCCCTGGCCCACAGAAAACATCTTGGGAAAACAGCCTGGGTCATCCCTGCTGAGCGCTGTGCTGGGCCATGGGGCTGGAGGTCAGCTCCACAACTCAGCTCTTCAAACTCATGTTAATGCAAAGAAAATACAGTGCAAAATGTAGAATGCCTTCATGCAGGCTGTGTGGTTTTTAATCACTCCTCTCAAGCTCACCAAACTGCTGCGGCTCCTTATACAGTAACCAAATGTATGATCACATTGCTTGGCAACATTGTCCTTCCAGAATCAACACTTTTACAGTCTTCTCAGCCTCTTTCCTTCCCTCCTTCCTCCATTCAAAATCATCACCTACGGCCCGCTTCCCCATTTCTCACAGGAACAAAAGGCACACGACCTCTCTGCCCTTCACCACCCCTTGCCACAGAGCAGGCCCCAATTACAAGTCTAATTTTAACACTGTTTTAATCATCACTGGGCTTGTGAGATGATGGCAAGAGACTGTAACAAGGATGGACAAAAGACATACAAACCCACAAGAAAAACTAATGATGAATCATTGTTTGAAGGGTGAGTCATGCCTGAGTGCATGCATCTGTCAAGCATGAGACTGGCATAGCTTCACTTGATTAACCCAAATCTGCTTTGTTTAAGTCTTCTCTTACAGCTCTGCTTTTAAGGGAGCAGTAACACACCACAGTTATTTGTACAGTGATTTTATTGCCTGCCTATATGAACATTTTGGTGGACCCCAGCCCAGAAGGCATGGCTGGGAGAGACACCCAGGCTCACTTCTAGTCCTGAGGCAGGGTCAGCTCCACCCTAATCCTTCTTAATAGAGGTTTGTATGGTCTGCTCTTTAAATTTGCTAGAGATGGAGATTCACGCCATCCCCAGGCAGACCATCCCCATCTACCATTGTAGACCCAGGCCTCTCACAGCCATCATTGGATTTACAATAAGAGCTGCCACTCTCATCTAGCAGCAGCAATTTCATGATCACACACAAATGTGCTGCAACTGTCCTGTTTTCACTGGCCACGTGTTCTCCCTGGGTCCCCTCACCGGTGACAGGGGGCTGCACAGTGAGTGGGGCATGCTTCTGCGTAGCAGTCCCCACCGGCTGCCTGAGTGCCGCTGCTGATGCAAGGGATGGGGCAGGGATGCATGGCCCCACCGGCAGCGGCACAGGCTTGGGTCAGTGTGGAGTGATGGAGCAGCTGAGCCCCAGGCTATCCCCCGTCATGTAGTATCTCCAGCTGCGGTTTGACAAACACATCCAGCTCACACGAGTCAGCAGTGACGCTGAGCAAGGTGACGGTGGGACTGCAGCTGTGGCCGGCAGGGCTGCCCAGCATACCCAAAGATTAGCCGTCCCCTTCAGGCGTGGTTCTGCTCCATGTCGCACGGTGAGGCTGATCTGCTGTTAGCATCCCTGGTGTCAGCAGGGCTACTTTGGCTGGTGGCTGTTGGAGGTGGGCTGAGCACACTGCTGTGTCTGTGCATTTGTGTGACACTGGAGTTAGGCAGCACAGGCGCATTTACGCCTGCACTGCTGTCCAGTTCAGCTGGCTGCTGAACCACAGGCATCACCAAAGCTCTGCCAGCATTTTTCTTGGGTGCTACCAAAAGCCCCAGATGACCTGTTATTCTTGTTTCCATATATCTGCTGGATAGTAGGAAGAAAGATCTGCTTCACGACAGCAGAAACTGTCTAGCAGCTTTCCATGATAGACATACAGAGTTTTCTACCAAATAAAATTTATTCATTTATTATATAGAAAAGCACTTGTATATTAACTGTTAAGGGTCCTGGGTCTGTTAAGGATCCTGGGTCTTTTTCTGCACTGATGCAGAACGATTTGGGTTTTGTAACTCATTTAGAAAAGGGATCTGGTGCTGGTAGATGCACCAAAATTTGCTAGGCAGCCAGGTGGTCTGGAGAAGCTGAGCTCAGATCCCCTCATTCTTAGTCAAGACCTGAGCTGCATGAACACAGGGATAATACTGTGTAACTCTTGCAAGCGTTTAGCCATTGGTGAACAGCTGCCTAGCAATCTCTTTATGAGATTTATTTCTCTCTTATTGTTTTGTCAAGGAAATAGTAGTTGTTGATAACATTCAGAAAGACAGAGTTGCTATTTAATAGTCGGGACAGTGAGCAAGCCAAATATCCGCTGTAAAAAATAAGCTTGTGTGATCATTTGACTTTTTTGTCATTTTACAAATTATATGTGCCCAGGGTTTTTCATTCAGGGAATATTTATTTGTAAATAACATCAGGCTTTAGGAAAACTTTGTGCTTTATTTTATGCAAACAATTCTATTTTAACTGGCATTTCACATAGCATCCAGACTGTGGGTTGCAGCAACACCACTCATCTTCCTGCAGGCAAAACTCTGCCTTGTTTTGACAGTCATTCCTGATGCTTTTTCCTTTTGCAAAAAAAAAAAAGGACCCACCCAAGATGAGGCTTGGGACAGCTGCGGCAGGGGGGGACACCAAAATTGGAATGCATGTAGCAGGCCCAAAATCGATGAAGCATTTGTGCTTTTCCTCTTTCCAAGTAGAGCCAGGATCATCTCTCCGCCAAGGGTCAAGCTGGGCAGCCAGTGCCAAGGTCTCTCTAAAATCAAAGCACCTCTGTTTTTCTCAGAACGAAAGTGCTGCCTGCAATCCTGAGCCTGTAGGAAAACCGATGCTGACAGCTGAGCACAGTTGCGGTAAGCTGCAGCCCTGGTGCTTGCTGATTCCTCTTGGAAGGGAGAAAGGGCAGACTGGGAAAGTAACACTCGAAAATTTATTCCAGCACATCAGAGAAAGCTCCATCCCCCTCACCTGCGCAATTCCAGCAGATTCACCCTGCGAGAGGCAGCTGGAGGCAGGGTACCAGGCAGGATCCGTGCTGCAGCATAACATTTTGCCTCAATTTTGGCTCACTGCCACAGAAGCAGCCCTATGAAACCATCCCTACAGGCTCCGCAGGCAGCACACAGCTTAACGCCATATTAAATTACCTCTTTCATTCTGCACAGCGCAGCACAGCGGTATTGGCAGAAAGAAGAAAACGTAAAAGCATATCACATGAGTTGAGGCAGGTTTTGAACTGCAAACTTGCCCTCTCCATTAGGGTAGCCCTATAAGGGCTGCTTCGTTCCTCTAGGGGGAAAGATGGGATTTGGCATTACAGTGTTTCAGTTATTCTCAACAAGAAAAAAAAAAAACCCAAAAAACAAACCTGCTATGGCCAACTCTTATATTAGGGCTAGCACTGAGCTTACCTTAAAATTAGGAAGCTGCATTTTGGCTTTTTCCATCCACTGTGAATGCTTCTTTGCTGCTTATATTTCCCTCTGCAGGGATGCTGTTGTTTTGGGAACCTCTACGTGTGTGTGTTTGTGGTGTGGACCAACTGGTCAAATCCAGTTACTGCTCAAGTTTATAGCAAGCTTTTCACTCCATCAAAAATAACTCAGATTTAATACCAAGAACATTATAGTCCCTCAAATGCATACTTTTTCCTCTGAGCCACAAGTAAAGAGCAGCCTTTAGGCACATCCTAAGGACACTACTGTACATGAATAGACAGCCCCAGATCTGACAGAACAGTGTCAGTTCAGCTGAGGGAACAGCCTGCTCTTGCTAAGCTCACAGCAGGAGAAGGGATTGTGGCAGGTCACCATTTTCACACCTAGGCAAGGACTTTTGGAGCAGTTCAGATCTTAGTTGCATTCCCTCCACGCTTCTGATTCCTGGGTTAATTTCCCCAAACACACACCACTGAGCAGAGTTGGAAGTGCGCAGGAATGCAGACCTGCCCCTGCTCTGCGCACAGCCAGCCAGAGCAAACAAGGAGAAGAGGAAGGAGGAATTACCCTGGTGATCCCTCCTGTGATTCCCCAGCAGCTGCAGTCCTCAGCTGACCTTGGCTGGGAGAGACTGTGAGAGTTACACTGGATTACAGATCCCAGCTGCTCTTAATCTGGGGGCAACCGTGAGTGACTTGGCCAATGGTGCGGCAGGAACTGCCTGCATTCATGGGTTCATTGCATCCGGGCGGTTATTTATACAGTCTTCCTGAGTTCCCTTTGCCTTTCTTTTATCCCTACAAATCCTCGCTATATCATAGTGTAGCAATAATATCATTGCCATTAAACTTGAGGCAGTTCAGTTCTTATGTTTTTAATTCAAGTGGGTGGCTAGGATTGTCCCGGGAAGCCCTACAGCTCAGCAGGGCAAGGAGTTGGTGGATGGACCAGATGCTGTTGTGTTTGGATCCTAATGGAAGTTGATGGTTCTTTCCTCTTTTCCTTCCTTAGAAGATCCTTCCTACATCTTTTGGTACAAAATGAAAGATGGGGCATCCCTACCGCAATCAGCATGTTTGGTCACCAGGGTAGTTCCCAGTGGGGGAAAAACTGTCTCAAACAGCAGCACAACTGCACTGAATTGAATTACCTGATGGTAGCTGGGACCTCATACTTCTTTCTTTTTGGATCTGACTGGGAATTCACACCCCTTGTGCACAATGCATCCTCACTTCATTTGGGGGAAAATGGGTGCATTTCTCCTTGCCAGCTTTGAAATCTTTATCTTTTATATTTGGTCTTCGAGGAAAAAATACTTATAAAACCTACATCACTTCTGTCCCAATAGCTTGTTGTTCTGTATATAGTTTCATTATATAGGGACACACATAGCTGACTGGATCACCTACATTTTTACCCCTCACAGCCCCCCAGCACTGCTGCCATGCTTGCCCACAGCTGCCCTGTGAGAGCAAGGTGGCATTGGGAGGATCCAGAGACAAGAGATCCCCTCTGCTCTCTCCCCTATGCCTGTCCTAAAATAGCTCCGGTCATGTCTTCCATGCACTGGGAACTGTTCAGGGACTGGATCCGACACTCATGCTTGTTTTCTTTGCAACATAAGGGATTTCAATGCTCAAGGTACCAGAATTCATAACCTACATGGGTTTTCCTGCCTCAGCAGAAAGTCTTGGCCTGCCTCTGGTGGGACACTCACGCTCAAATTCCTCAGGCTGGGAGAAACTGGGGAAGAGAGCAGAGCCCTCGTAACCACCAGGATTTGGTAGAAAATCTGGGCCTGGCCTCTTCCTCCAGCAGAAGTCCCTTGAGGGGGCACTATTTTCGCTATTTTTGTGGCAGTTCTAAAAAAAATAAGGGTTTTTTTTTATTTTATTTTTTTGCTATTAAGGCACCAAAGTACATTTTACTCTGCCCATGTAGAGTCCTTCTAAAAATCTAAGATTTATATAATACATAGTTGTACTTAGTCCTGTTATTATCCCATAGGTCTTCTCAGAGATCTCTATTGCCAGTTTCATTATCATAGAGCTGAATCTGCTCAATATAAAATGAGTGGAAAATATCCATTAAACCAATTCCGAATTAAATTATCTTCTAAAGTTATTGATCATATTCTTTGATTTAAAAAAATTCTCTGAATTCTATAAGAGATGATCAGTTCTAGGAATGAACAGTTGTTTAACACCATTGCTTAATTCTAGAGATTTACATCATATGTAAAAAATTAACAAGTGAAATGTTTCGGATTTCTTCAAGGGCTACTGTTATTGTCCTGCTTGCCTTCTGCAGATGCTACTGACTCTATCTCACACTCATCACCACACCACAAATTTGCTAGAAAGAACAGGAGAGGCCGAGTTTTCAATGATGAGTTTTGCTTTCCTTTTCTTAAGAAAGGCCTAATCCATACAATGTGTGTGACTAAGAATTCAGCTGTTCAGTGCAGCGTTTAAGCACGTGCTTGTCTTTAGGCCTTAACTGTGAACAGAGTTGAGCAAAGTTACACATTTTTTCTGAGTCATAGCCTAAGTTATCCAGCTCTTTTGGAGCACTTTGCTCCTTTGCTTATCTAAGTCATTCTAACCCTTAATGACTGATCAAAATCTGTGTGTAATAAATGAGTTTACGTTGCTAAAAATGTAACTTTAGAAGTCGCTCAGAATGACAGTCAACACGGTCTTTAATGCACCAGAATATGTGCCAGGTCCATGCTGCGGCTGCGTGAAGAAAGAAGCGCTGAGGCAGGAGCTGTGCAGACCTGGAATGCCCTGCTGGCAAGCAGAGGACAGGCTGCCTCTCTGCAAAGCATGCTTTCCAAGTGCCATAAAGTCACAGTGCTTATTAGGTCAGAAACCTTGAGCTGGTGAAAACAATTTCTGCCAATGTACACTAGAGCAGTCTTACGTGAAACACCCTTTCGTTATCAGAGGCGGATAGAAAAAACAAGTCATTTTCTCTCCAAAGGTAGTAAAAAGTCCTGTGGACCTAGCTCCTTATGCAACCCATAAGAACGGGCCACAGTTTCACAAGTTTGGGGATTAGGTTACCTGATGTCAGGAACAGAAACTCCTATGTAATACTCTCATTAATACCCGCAGCACAGCAATGACTCTGCTATTCCAATACATTCTGTTAAATAAAATCAGTCCTCACTTTGGTTAATACACTGGATATTTAAAACTTATTATTCTTGATCTGTGTTTGTGTGTTAGAGGAGTAGTAGCCAACTCCAGATGATGGGACAGATGGAGTTTTACGGTGCATAAAAAATTGAGTTCTTGATAATAAGTCATATGTTACACTTGCACATTCTTTTACACAATCAAGATATTTCCTTTAACAATTAGCAAAAATGGAAGAGAATTGGCACCACAGAATTTTGACTTAACTGTAATAAAACTGCAGAGCTGAGGCTGTGAAACTTGCATATTCTTCCCACAGGACTCTACCCAGAAAAACAGATTTAAGGAAGCATGCTGAGCTCATCGGGATATGCTGCAGCAGAAATTGCTCCTCTTTCTGTGTCGGAAGAACTCTTTTGATAAAGAAGGCCACTCTAGCTCTCCGGTGCTCATGACTGCTCTCACTCTGCACAATGGGCTGCTCTGAATCAACTGAGTTGACTCAACTTCCAAATGCAAGCCTCTGCAAAGACATGCCATGGGAAAAGGAGAGCGAAAGTTTTCCATGACATGAATTCCCTCCTTCTCCACCACATTTTAGCAACCAGCATTGGATGTCAGCTTTACCTCATAGCCTTCTAGCCGCTCCCTTCCTCAAATAAGTAGGTAGTGCTGGGTAAGAGAGAGGAGGTAACTGGTCCTCAGAGAGCAGGACTCACCCCCTCCAGCACCTGAGGGGGTGCACCTGAGGTGCTCCAGCACCTGAGTCACCCGAGTCACACCTTCAATGTGTGACTTTGTTGAGCCTCAGATCTAGATAACAACCAAAATCACATACAAAGGTTGCCTAAAGGACTCTGGAAAAGACATTGAAGGAGGGTTTTTAACCTCATCCAGTGTAGGTCTGGCAGGCACCACGCTAGCCCACAAGCCAAACCACACTCATTCTGTAAATCTGCACCTTCTCTTTTTAAGGAAGTTTGTTTCCTCAGTGATCACCATGTCCTGGAGATTCCATTTGTGCTTCCAAAAAAAGGCAAAAGAAAAAAAACTAATACAGAAAGCAAAGTTTACTAAAATGGTTTTCATCTCCTTACTAACTGCAATGATTATCCAGAAAGGAAAGTTTTTACCTTCCTACTTTCTGGTTAAAGATTTTTTGTGTAATAACTATATCATCGGAAGTGTGATGCTGCAGCCACTGAAGTCAATGGACATTGCATTATTAACTGAAGGAGGAGCTGGGTCAGATCCCAAAACTGAAATCATGTCACTAGAATCCTAATTGCAAATGCCCTCGTTGCCAAGATGGAGCGCAGCGGCCATGAAGTACTTCAGTGAAGTGCTGCACTATACCTGTTCTGCCCCAGCCAGATGTCACAGAATGAGCAGGAATGTCACCTGCTGTCCACTCATGTGAACATGCAGCACGGCAAGCAAAATGCACCTTTTGTCCTCCACCCTGTCCTCACCAAGTCTTTGCTTATACTGTCCTTTGTTCTGTGCCAGCCTCTTCCTCATGAGCATTTGCAAAAGCAGATGTGGCAGTCCCAGGCCAGTCGGGGGGCTCTGTCTATTGGCACAACCTCCTGTTCCTGAGCAGCACTCACTGCATGTATACATCCCAGTGGGTGAAGTCTATGATTGCCCGGAGATAAATCCTCTCTGTCCCTTGGCAAAATATACTCAGCCTTATGACAGCCACAGGAGCAGAAAACTTTTCCTGGCAACTGTTCCCATAATATGGCTCAGAGCTCAGCCAAGTGCTACACTGATCACTCTGCTGATGAGCTGGGAGCAGTCAAGCAGGGGAAGTCAAGGGCTCTCAGCTTCTCAGAGCAGATCTTCAGCATCATGAAGGTCAGAGCCCTCTGCTCTTTCCAATAAGTTCATAACTAAGCAACACTGGAGCATATGATTTTCTTAGTGTTTCCACTGATATTAAGGCTTAATCGCTCCCTGTGATGGCACTAGGTTAGGTCATTTCCTCCCCGTTATACTTGCATAAACTAATGGATACCAAATGCCATCAGGCACATCCCAGTTTCAGTGGGTGGGAAATGATCCCCACAAATACATCCACTGGTCTGAGCTGTAAAGGGGACAGTTAACCTTGAAGTAGATGGCTGGGGAGGAAAGCCAGGGAGCCATGGAGAGAAAACAGCTCTGGAACACTCACAGTTCCTTTCCTGAGACATCCCATGCAATGGCTCCGTCCTGTTCCAGCCTTTCCCCTCCCTCAAGAACCCTATAGCACAACTCAGCCGTAAGGGCAATGCTCATACCTGTGTTTGAATACAGTCTTAGCTAATATAACTGCACTCAGGCAAGGAATGAGGCAGCTCTTAAAATGTACCCTTCCATAGGGCTGAATATTGAGTTTGAGATAAACAGCTGCTTGGTCTCACACAATCTCAACAGACTGCAGTAAGAAAGCACGAAAGCTTTTGAAAAAAAGGATCGGTAATTTTCTTGCATCTTTTCCCTTCTGAATTTGCTGAAAGAATCATCTCTCTGGAGTCTCTGCATTTTAAAAACACTTTTTTTTCTTACAAACAAGTATTTTAATTGTGATAATTTTCAGCTGAGGGCGGAGATCCTGTTCAGCTGCTATGGGTTACCAGGGGTAGGCTAATTGTGCTTCTCACCTTATCAAGCAGTTTTATGAGAAATTCTAGTGAATATCTGCTTTCCCATGGCTTTGACTGACTGCCTTATCTAACTGAATCATACTCAGACTTCCTGTCATCTCAGAATATGTTTATTTTGGTGATAAAATGCAAGTGACTATATTTACCTGTAGAAAATGCAGGTCAGGGTAAAAATTGTTAGGTGGACATTAGAAGCTGAGAGGTGGGGAAGACCTGTTAGCTTCTTTTCTCACCATTATACAGCTTTTTTAACATTTCCAAATATTCCATCTGTCTGTAAGCATTTTTAATTTACATTTGCAATATCATTATGAGTTTGTTATTTATTTTCATCTATTTCTTGCAGAACCGTGAATACCTGAGGAAGAATGAGTACTAAAGATGGATCCTGAGCTTAATGACTACTCCTGTTGGGAGCATATGAAATCTGTACATTATTTCTTGTTCATATATAAAAATGATGGAGGATCATGCTGATGGTAAACTGAACCTCAGAAGTATAAGCAGCCACATAATAGACTACTATGGGAAGACCTACCATAGGGAAGCTCTCTTTAACACCAGGGCATGGGTGTTTATCTTATATGGTAAACTTTGAGGGTTTCTGTTCCTTGTATAGGAACACTTCTCATTTCACTGCAGACATTTGCATTGTCTGTATGTGCTTTAAATCCCTTTTGAAATATGCATGTTTATATTTGCTGCTCTTTTTGCATCATGCTAGGTTCATAGTGCCTGCAGCAGTCTGTGGTACTGGGCTTCTCAAGTTAATGATGAATTAACCAGGGTTTCTCCCCTTTTACAGGCAGGCTCTACCCAAATTCTTCTGCCCCAACAGCCCTGTTTCCCTGGCAGCACCTCTGTAAGTTTATGACAGAGTCATGGGTTGGCTGAACTTTAACAGTATCCTGTGCCTTGCAAACAAGTTGTTAAGAAGTTATAAACCAGCAGGTAGATAACCCTTCTGGGGAGAGCAAATGAAACCTGTATTACAGCTTGGTCCCAAGTCCTTTCGTCCAAAATAGACCAAAGGGTTTGAAACAAGAAGAAAACAACTCCTGAAACTGTTTATATCGGAGGTCTTTCCAGCTTTCAGCAAGCTCTGAGAGGAAATGGCATGCCTTTATACCAGAACTGTCCCTCCCAGAGAGTTGCCAGGGATGCCTCCCCCACCATATCTGACCTCAGTTGTCCTTTGACCATGCTCCAAAGGCAAACCTACTCTGGCAGACTCCAGAGAGCAGATTGTCTTATCTCGTGATCTGATTTCCTCCTGAGGAACAGTTTTTCCCAGAAAGTGTGGCTTTAAAGAAGCCCAGCAATGTGTGAGTGGCTGATTTCCTCCAGTTTCACTGTTGCTGCTATAGATGTCCTCCTGGAAAATTTAAAAAGTTTCTGGACAGTTTTCCTAGCTTCTGTTGGCTAATTGCTGAAGAAGTGAGATTTGGTTGTCTTGGTGTTTGGAGCCCAAAAATACAGTCATCTAATGAGAACAACTGGCACCAGTTGTTACGTTTCTCTGTATTAGTTGTTATAAGTCTGTTCTCCCCACTTAGTGGGCAGAATGGTGAGAAATGTGTCACCTGCATCCAGTGGATTTTTTGGCTAATTCATGTTGAATGACAGGGTCCTTCAACTAGTCAAATGTTACTTTGGAAATTGTTTATTTGGAAGGGGGTATATAACATCTTGTCTAATGCACCACACCTCTTAGTTTGTAGCATCTGCGTACAGCTCAAGCCAGCCTTGAGCATTTTGCACTGTAGTAAATGTGCCACCCCATAAATAAAGTTGTAGTGGGTGGAAAAAGAATAAAGATGTGTGAGTTTTGCTGTAGTACTGAGGGGAATATCAACATGGCAGTAAAGAGTCAAGATATTAATTTTTCTTTTACTTCCCTGACACTGATTCGCACACACATATGCACACAGGAAAATTGTCTCTGTGACCTCTGCTTGACAATGATAATATGGTAGTAATTGACTTCTCACTATTCTGTGGTTATGAGAACGAAAATGGACATACTTCAAGAAGCAAGGTTATCATCAGTTATACCTCCATCAGAAAGTCTTCCAGGTATTTTCTACCTTAATTCAGCTTTAGAGCCTAATTCTCTTTGTAATTAGCAATTACGGTGCATATTGAATAAAGCACATAGAGGAGGCAAATTGATGTGAAATGAATGTGTACCATTCACACCAAGTTCCTTGAAACCTACTATTTCTGTTTTCCTTTTTCATAAAATGGACAAGCAAGTCTACTTTAAAGAAAATTACTCCTTGGCAACAGTGACCCAAGAGGTCTGCAAGTCTGCATAGCAAGCAATCTCGACAGCTTGATTATTTGTTATAAGAACAGGTCTGAAACATTTAATCCATAGAGCGTGTTATGATTTCAGCTGAGAAATTTCATCTTCAATATTCCTGAAGACTGAACTAAAGTGAGAGGTGGGCAACTGCATGCCACTCATTAGTATCCAGACCGTGGTTTAATCCTTGTTAGAGGAGAATAATAAATGTAGAAGAGTTCATTTTTCCCCTCACATGGGAAATGTGATTCAAGACTGTATTTTTAAGTCTGCTCAGAATCATGCAAAAATAATGTTCATTAACATTAGTGAAGATACAGATGCTGCGTGAGAAAAGGATATAGCAATGATCATTGATTCTGGCAGAAGACTTCAGGAGCTCTCTTTGAAGTCTGACAACAGGAATCTGTGCCCAGATTTGCCAGGCTTTAATCTGTGACAATTAAATTAGGGGATAATGAAGGAAGATGGTGCTATCTTTACTCTTGGTTGAATTGATTCTTTCTGAGTAGTGGGGAATGCTTATCTCTCTGGCTGGTCGTTACAGAACTTCTGTTCCATCAAACTCTGATTGTAAGCCTGGATTTAAAGCCCTGGAAGCGCTTCTTTCCTGTGGCTCCACTGTTATTTCTAGGGACCGCCAAGTGCATACTTTGTTAATGCTACAGGGGTGTATATTAATGTAGCTAATCCAAGGATGCATGGAAGAGGTGCAAGTGCCAGTCACCCCTGAACAGGAAAGTGGACCTTGCAGGCCAGGAGGTGCAGCCAGACTTGGAGGGGGCAGCTTTCGGTGGTGAGGAGGGTGCTGGTGGTGGGATGCAAGCAGCATGATTTCACCACTTTCCATCCCTGTGCTGCCATCCTCCTTTCTCTGTCACATTGCCATGTGCTGAGCCTTGCTCCTGCCTAAAGAAACCCGTGGTCAGCGCCTGCACATCTACTGCACGCCTGCATTTCTCCCACGGCTGAACCAGGCTCACGTGACCTGTTATAAAACCATGTTATTGTCTGGCTTAAAAATGACATAGTTTAAAAATGCCCCAGAGCAGCTCAAAATTTTTCTTCTGGAGAACTCTTCAAATAAGATTTACAACACTCATATTTAAAAATTGTGCAGTTTAATAAAAAGAAATGACTATTTTCTTCAGCTACAGCTGGATAACATATTGCCAGAGGTACAAAAAAATAGTAATTTGGAGATTATTAATATTGTTCCTCAATTTCTTACTTAGAATATTTCGTCATATCCCAAGGCCTCCCCTATGCCCCTCAGGCAATGTTTACTTATCATTACAGTCAGTATTTAGAATGTATGATGTGACAGTTAATATTTATATCAGTGCTACAGTAAAGAATATACTGCATTGTTCCATGATTGACCAAGCCATGTCTATCTAAAACAGAACATGATCCTCGAAATTCCTGGAGAGAAGGTGAATTTGCCAGCAGTCAGGCATTTTCTTTCCAAAAGCCCATTTTACTTCAGCTACAAGGAAAAATATGCTTGTTTCTCATAAATTCTTCTAACTATGGAAGCAACCCAGTGTGTTTCTCCCTGAATACAGACTGACAAGGTATGTAAACATGGAAAAGAAAGAGTTGCGTTACCTCAAGATGAATTGCTACCTGGGGAGGGAGATGTACAGCATTACAACTTTTTAAGGTCCAAATTTGGAAATGCATTAAACTTTATTAAGCTTCCAACATATTTTATATGTTTCACTCCAATCATACCCTGTCCAGGCAGGATACACCTTTTGTAGCTCAGGCATCTGAAAGTCAAACATGTAAGTTTGACTTAGGCACCCAAACTCCCTTTATAGTCAAAGGACAGAGGCAGGCACCTGCAGAGGGCACTTCATCTCATCCTCACATTGGGGTCTAACGCAAGGACAGATCAACTGCCCTGGGGGAGTGCCAGTGTCTCACTACTGATTATAAAAAGAGGCCCAAGTGACTAGCTGTGTCTTAGATCTTTCAGATATCCCAAGTTAAGCGTGACGACTCCGTGCTTAAATAGAAATATCTCCCTAATACTGTTGATGGCAGAATACTCACGCCCATGTACAGAGTAGAAGGTTTCAGGGTGGTTCCTGTACAAAAGATGAGATATGTGAAATACACCAGATGTATATGAGTGACTTCTCTTGCCAAATCTATTGTACGATATTTACCTGGGTCTCTGTGAGACTTCAAAGGGACTAATGGATGCCAAACTTCTTGAGGTCTGATTAGTTTCAGCAATGCAGAGCCTTTATGGGGATGCTGCAGATTCACTCTGAGAAGAAAGCAAGGCAAAACTACTCTCTTTGCTGTGTTGATTAGTTAAGGCTATCTGGCAAGGTAGGCTCCCTGCCTTTTTATTTTCAGCGCAGTTCCAACAAGAAGCCAAGACAAAAAGGAGGCAGAGAGTTAGCCTGAAAAAGCAGTTGTCATGGTGTAGGCAGGCATTTCAAGTACACACATCTGAGTCACATAACATTTTTGAATTTGTTGGACTTTGCATCATAGCTGATGTTATAGTGCTTCCACTGATATTTGCCATGTGCCCTAACAGAAAATGAGAACTATTGTCTTTGGTAACATGAAAGATAAATGTTTACAACATTTCCCCCCCCCCCTAATTTAATAGAAGTACTCAATTATTTAACAAGTTATTCTATTTTCAATCCTACTGCATTTTTCTGTTTTGGACTTGCCTGCCAGCCTTTGTGCTCTTTGACTGTCTCTTGGCTGCTTGATAGCACAAGACAGCCACCTGAATTCCACCTCAAGAAAAGCCTTTGCTGTTCTCTTCTGAACTGAGAGACTTTGTATATTCTTGCCACTTTTCCCCAGCACTGGCGGAGCCTAGCGAGAGAATCAAATGCCACATTGTGCCATAGTCATCTCAGCCTAACATGGAGAAACCTGTCAGTATCCCAACAAGATCAACTACTGTTTGCGTCTGATCTCAGGCAAGAGCCTGGACTGAGCTGCATGCAGTTACCTGATTCAGAGGTTTGTGTTGTGTGCTCCTGGTACAGCGCTATAGGATATAAGGGCCAGAGAAATACCAAGTGGCCAGCCAGGGCCAGCTGAGTCCCCCCTGCTCAGCTGAAGCAGAGTTGTTCACTAGCCAGTTGAATGCAGGAGGTGATTCTCAACCAACAGAGAGACATTTCCTTATCTAAGAAGGGAAAAACCTATTATTTTACTTAAGAGAGTGGCCAGAATGCCTCCTGGTAAAGGAAGGAATAGTGTGAACTTCAGGATGACAGATGAAAACTGTCTAGACCCCTGGAAGAGCTCAAAGCAAAGCCTGAATACAAAAGCTAACGTGCTTGTGAAAGAGAGGTGAGCTGACTGTGAAGGAGGGGTGATCTGAGGTGAAGACAGGGAAGGCAGGCACTTGGGTCTGCTCTCTGGTGGTGTTCCCCCAAGGAAGCTCCCTCGGGGGCCTCCCAGCAGATGCACCCGATGGTGCCACACACAGCACCTGTATCCCCAACTGAACTTGATGGGTCTGGTGGCTGAGAGACATCTACCCAATACAGCCACCTACCTTCCTATTTCATTTCATCCATCTATATACCTCTGTAACTGTGTTGCCTGTTTTGCATGCTATGAATAAATTACTGTATTTGCCTTTTAACTTAACCTGGTTTGAGATGAGTGTGATTTCAGGTAACTGGATAACAATAAGTCATTCTTTCCCCAAGGATACAGTGAATCTGTGAACGAGGGCCTGGTTTGCATGACAGGTCACTCCTGTTATCTTTTTCTCTACCATCTCAAATGATGAGTGTCCGTGTGGGGTATTGGTTCAAACTGTGGCAATGAACCATGTTGTAATCAATATGATGTCCCAGGATGGAATTTCAGTCTTCTTCTTTTGACTTTTTTATAAACTTAGGAAACTAAAAGCACACACCTACACATGCTGCACGGAAAGGATATTAGTAAGGCTCTGCGTCAAGAAGGAAAAATTAGAACCAGAACTAAGGTCCCTGGCACAAACTTACTCTCTGTAAGTATGCGTGGCAATAAAGTTTTTAATTATGTGATCAGCCATTGTTCATTTTCTCAGGGCCCTGCATCATTCAGAACACTTTTAACCCACTCCAGAGAAGAGTCAGCAGTGTACAAGACATCACCTCCTTCTCCTTTCTTGGAGGGTATACGTTGAAGAAGGCTGTCAGTGAGACAGCCACATACTGCCTGGGACAGGTCTTCTGTCCCTGCCTCCTTGGAGAGCCTGCTGAAAGCCAGAGAAGTCAAACAAGTACCCTCTGGGCAGTCAGCGAGTCCCTGACTTGGGACTTCGAGGGCTCACCTACCAAAGTCATAGGGCTGTGCTAAAGAAACTGAGCCCTGTCAAAATTAGTTGCTTGCCACTGTAACCTCTCTGTGTGATTGAAGTACGTCTTGTGTCTGTGATCACTTCACTAGGATACTGTGCATATTAACTTTCTAGTGCCAGAGATGCTATGTGAAGATCATCACAGAGTATCACAAATTAGTGTTCCAAACTTCAAAACAGAGTTTGAAAAAATTTGACTAAATAAGAAAAGGAGCTACCCACCAAACAAAAAGAAAATAAGGGTCCAGAATAGCACCTAGTTAACTGAGCAAATGGTGTCTGCTCAGATACCTTGTGACCTATGAGGGAAAAAACAGAAAACGTACACCAACATTTACAACACCATATCATATTTGGTATAACCCAATGACTTTTGGTACACAACTTTGTCATATCACTTTTAAGGCAGATATACTGAGATTGACCAGGCATTATACAATTTTTGACTTCTTGATTTTGCAAAGCCAATAATGGTAATATAATTTATGTTGTGTAAAAAGTGCATTTATATGCAATGTTATCTATATCTACATCTACAGTGTATGTACAACACAGATGGTTGTATACCACACAAACACACACACCTAGATGTATGCACACTTTTGGGTGCCAAATTCAATGTCAAGAGAGGTTTAGTCCCTCTCCCAGAACTTCATAGCTTGCATAAGATATAGTGAGCTCTGTACATACACATAACACTGACCAAAGATAAGATCCTTTCAAATCTCTCTGTTGCCTCAGGATGTATACAGTATATTTTATTGGTTTATCACTGATAGAAATACACCATGAAGAGGCTTTTCAGAACCTCTTTATACCACCTAATAATTTATTCAAAACACAACCTCATTTTATTGTTGATTCCGGGACAGTTACGTACAAACTTAAGCCCAGATCCTCAGTGGATGTAAATCAGCACAGTCACCTTGGAGGTCAACAGAGCAGAAACAGCTTGTGAATTTGTGACAGGAAAAATAGGACACTTCAGGTTGGAAGGGACCTCAGGAGGTCTCCAGTCCAACCTCTTGCTCAAAGCAGGGCTAGCTTTGAGGTCAGACCAGGCTGCTCATGGCTTTGTTTCAAAAAACTCAAAGCAAGGAGACAGTACTGCCTCTTGGAGCAACCAGTTCCACTGCCTGGCTGTCCTCATGGGCAAAATCTTCTCCTTATATCCAATCTGAACCTCTCTTTTTTAAACTTATGCCCATTGTTTCTCACCCTCCTGCCGTGCGATGCTGTGAAAAGCCTGGTTCTCTCTTCTTGATGGCCCCTCCTAGATGCTGGCAGGTTGTTAGGTCCCCTCGAAGATGGTCCCTCCTGCAGACTGAGCAAGTCCAACTCCCTCCTGCTCCTCCTGCTCCACATGCTGATGCACAGGCATTGCATGTCCCCCTGCTTAATCCCCCAAAGGTGAGCAAAAACACCTCATGCTCTCCTGGACATGGGGGGCTCAGCCTCCTGCACATCCCACTGGTGTCAGGTGCTTTTGAGGGCCGCATCTTGCAGTATGCACTGGGTGAATCTGGTTCCTACACTTCTGCTTATGGTTCTGTACAGGCATTAGAAGTTTTGTTTTTTCATGATAATGCTGTCTTTGTCTCCCCTTCATTTGAGAGTGAGAGAGATAGGCTGGATTGCATTATCTCTCATCCTCAGCTAGGTGCACTTTGCTGCGGTGTCATTTTTCAAACAAAACCAAAAGACTTGCTCTATCTGGGCAATTTTGATTTCTTACTTTACCCACTCCCATCTCCCTCCTCCCTGCAACAAGATGAAAACATCAATATCTGTTTTGGGCTCCCAAGGTATGACACAATGTCAATGGAATTTGTTTTTAATCTGGGTGACTAACAGTTATCTGACAATTCAAGTAATATTTCTCCACATCTATCCGTCAAACTCCAGTGAACTTACAGGGGGAGACAGCATCAGATTTAGCAGCCGAGCAAGCCTATTAACACCCTGGGGTTGCAACTTCAACTCCCTGCGATACGATTTTCCTCTAGCCTGTCCTGTGCTGCCCTTTTCATTTTTTATTTACGTAAAATTATAACTGTTGCATTTGAAAGTCATCCTCTTTTATTTCTGAGGCTGTTTCCTACAGTGAGTCAGGTCAGGCAAACTATTATTAGGACCATGTTTATTTATAACGGGTAGTTTAGCATTAAGCAACGAGTTGTGACAGGCTGTGCATTTCTGGAGGACGATGGCAGGCTCGGGGTGCCTGCGCAGGCACGCTGCCGAAGGCGGAGGGCTCCTGCCGCCCCAGCCGGCCTCTGGACACGCTCTGCTGCCAGCGGCTGCCTACCATTATGAAACGAAACGTTGAGAGCAAAATAAGGACATGCTGGAGCCAGCACCAGTGCTGGGGGATGCGGGCAGTGTGCAGCCGATGGCTGCCCAGCTGTGTCATCCCTGCCCCACCGAGTCCCCTGGTGAAGGGCAGCCCACAGGTGGGACTCACGAGACTCAGAGCAGCATCCAGAAGCAGGAGTCTGCTGCCCCAGGTTTTTCCTGGTATCCCCCTTTTTCATCCCTTGCGTGCTTCCCCTAATGTCTCTGGTTTATTGCTCCCTCTCCACTGTGCACGAAGCAGCTGTCTCTGCTGTACTCCAAGGAGTTTTCTGCCTCTACAACAGCACATTCAATATAATGGATCTATTTATTATTTTTTATTCTATTCCATCTTCCCTGACAGCTCCAGATCCTGCGAGCCCAACTGGAGGGCCTGCTGAAAATTGCAGAAGGTGGACGAGAGGGGCATGTTCCTGCAGTGACACCCAAACCGGAGCAGCAAAGAGGGCCAAGGGCCATGGAGGCCCTTCCCATCAGCGGAAGGTTAAGCACACGATAATTCCCCGCTTGGCTGCCATGTGGTGGGGCAGCCGCTGCAACCCGCCTCAGCTCCCCTAGGAAGAAGATGCTGCTTCTTTTTTGCCGTCTTTCCTCTGGTCCTGTACAGTGATGGGGAGCTTGTGCCAGCTGAATAACTCCTTGCCGAAATGTGTCAGGTTCAGTCACATCATTTCCCCCCTCTCTCCTCCCACGGACCTGAGTGTTCACCTGCAGCTGGCATGGAAAGGCAGCTCATTTAGCACGATGAACCCTGCTGCTGGAGGCCCAGGCAGATGCACACTGCTGAATGTCTCCTTAGGAAGGATTTGACCCCCCCATGCTGGCGGGGTAGGACGCAGGTGTCAGGGCCCTGACCCATGGCCGGTTACTTGCCAAAAGGCAGGCCCACATGGTGGGCTTGCAGCTGTGGAGGTTTCACCTTTCCTCTTAGCTGACTCCAGTACATCCTTTATTTCCCTGCGAATGTGAGCAGCAGCAAGGAGTGTGGTGCTGGGGATTGGTGAGGGGCTAATCTCCTGCTTTTTTCCTTCCTCTAGTAAATCTCCTGCTATACTTTTCTTACCTATCGCTTGCATTTCGTTGACTTCTGTTCACGTTTTTTTAAGGAAATGATAGTGGACCTACTTGGATGTTTATCAACCAGCAAACCCAAGATGACATCTGTGCTTTTGCATCCATCCCTCTAAGTGAGAAGTTTTGACCATGGCTGTCAGGAGACCCATGTTCAAATCAGCTACCACAGACCTAAATCCAGCAATCCCTATTCAGTTCTTAGCTTGGCAAAACCCCAGTGAAGATAAGGAAAATTTTAACTGATTGGGGATGTCAGGTTCCAATAACGAGCATGGCCATGGTTCCTGAAATCTGTTTTCATGAATTTGCTCAAAAGTATATTGCAGAGGTGTTTCTGACTTTTGGCAACATTAATATTTAAGCCTTCCTGTGTTATTTTTGCTAAAGGAATTAGAAATTAGCATGTCATGATCATAATAGAGCAGCTGAAAATAAAGGGCCAGATTGTGCCCTCAATCCACACGCCCAATTCCCACGGATGTCATTGAAAATTGTGTGCATACGCCTCTGAGGGCAGAATTTGGCCTAGCGCGCCTTTTCTCTTTCTGCGATGCACGTTATGCTCACTGCTGCTAACAGTACTTCTGTGCAACAAGAGAGGAGCGTGTGCCTAAATTATTTAGCACCCTGATAACCCGTGGTATTTTCCCTTCCCTTTTCATAATGGTTGAAACTGTAATTCTTCCTATAGCTAAAGCTGATGTCTTTGCAGACAAGTCCTGCACACCCCTGTTAGCAGAAGGGGAGTAAATTGCCTACAAGGCATGTCTCCAGCAGACGAGCATATTGGAGTCTATACCGATGGGCTCGACCTGGTTCTGGCGGGATTGACAGAAGTGTCACTGGGACTGCCTTGGGGCAGGGAGATGGGCTCGATGACCTCTTGTCGTTCATTGCAACTCAATGTGTGCTAAATCATTGCATCTTTTCTGCCCTTGAGCTGGGACCTGATGGACTTGACATGTGCTAAATGTTATCCTAATGAAGGATGCTTTCCTGAGCCAAGGTTTTTAGCTGTAAGGCTTTTTTTTTTTACTCTACAAGACTTCAGTAATGACTATTTAAAAAAAAAGTCTCTGATAGAAGAATTGCTCAGAAGATAGGGATGGGGATAGTTCATTGAAAAATAGTTGACTTTTTACTTTGTTTTCCTCCTACAAAATATTCAGAAGTAATCCCTTCCTGAAAACAGTTTGATTCATCAGCAACAGAGTACTCTCGTAGCAAAATCAAAAAAAGGTGTCAGCTGTGACAAGACTATATGTACTATACATATGCTTTAAAAATGAGTGGTAGCAGACATTTTGAGACACCATGTTGTGATATAACAAAGTACATAAATACAAGTCTTCATCGTTGAAGCTAGGGATCTGACTCAAACCTTGATGAGGTCTGAACGACTGCTTTTCCATTGACTTTGTTGATGTCTGTCCTGCTCCTGGTGCTTGGAAGGGCAACTTCCAAGTAGTGCTCCACCAGGTCACTGCTGTGAACTGCAGAGAGCTGTGCTGGCCCACTCTCTCACTCCCTCAGTAGCCTCCAGCTGCTAAATTGCAATCAGAGAAACACACCACATACTTTGCTAATACTATTTACCCATGAAAGTAGTGGCTTTATCATAGTTGCCACAGGGATCAGACGCCATTGCAACTAGAAGGAGACATGGCCCTTATGAGAGGAGATGGTCTGTTACGAATCTTGCTTTGAACTTGACTCACCCTGTGAAAATATTTGGGAGGAGTCTCCCATGTGCTGGATATTCATAACTGATTAGTCTTTCCTGTACTTCCACTTTGATATAGTGGATTTTCAGAATATGGACATGCAGTATATAGCTTTTCCCAAACAAAGAATATATACACTTCAGCCCCTCTCTCAACAAATCTACAGCCCATCACCAGGCACTTCTGAAAGTAGGATTTCAAGCACACAAAAGCACACCGTAAAAAAAAGATCCAACTTTTTTGGTCCACAATTAAGTCATGCAATCAGTGAGACCAAAGGCAAAAAGCACCAGCAATAAATTTATGCATCTGCTGGCATAACAAGAAAGAAGAATTAATGCTGAAAGTAGCAAAAAGAAAACCATTTTACACAGGATTCTGTACACTGTATTTTAGGAATCGGAGTTGATAAGAGGCTTTCAGAGCTCCAGGACAGCATTTCTGGCATTATTATTAAACATTTCATATGAAATAGTTATGGCAGATTGGGGGAGAGGGGGTCAGGGGTTGCAAATCTTGCTGTCAGTACTAAGGCCCTGCTCCTGCTCCCAGTGAAGGGAAGGGGACATCTCCTGAGGCACATCGGAGAAAACATATGAGTTGACACTTTAAAAATTAAGCCTTCTGGAATTGCTGTGTCGATTATTATCCCAGAGACAGCTTAAGTGATTTGCCCACAGTCACGCAGTGAATTGGGGCTGAGCCAGGAATAGAAGATAGGACTCCCAGCTTCTGTTCTTGTTCTCTTACCATCTAGGCACATCCCCAGATGTACAGTGTAATCCACATGGGGACGAAAATCCAAAATCAAAGATTTATCTCACTTCCTAACACAGCTGTAGACAGCTCTGTGGCACAGACACAGAGGCAAATCTTACTGCCCTGATTAAGCAGTGTAACGCACTGATTCCAAAGGAACTGCTCACCGGATGAATTTTGGCTTCACAATACCAAATAACTCAAATCCCTACAACGTTAATGCCGGTCAGAGAAGAAGAGACTGAGTGGTAGTTTGAACTATGTGCCTGGGATTAGTGGCTTGAGCAATTTCAGCTAAAACTATTACATAAAATCACAGTTGTGTGTTACTAATGGGTGCTTCACTCATTAACATGCAAAGGCAAATAATGCTGCCGGAGCTCTCAGTATCACCTGGCTATGAAGGGAGGAGAGGTTAAATACAGAACAGACCATGCTTGTAAGAAGATTAAGACATACAACAGGGATAGTATCAGGCTTCTGCTGCATCTAATCTGGCATCTGACCGGGACAGAGAGAGAGAAGGAAACTCTAAGCCAGTTAAAGTAGTGGATTATTGATGACAGAGGATTCACAGCTGATCGGGGAGCTGGAAAGAGCAGGTAGTAGAGATGAAATGCAGGGCAGAGCACATAGCAAAAAGCGGGTAGAAGATACCAGATTTTACAGAGATGGTCTAAGAAATGTGAAAGAAAACTTAATAGGTAGGACAACAAGGATACGAGCTTTCCAAGACTACAGAATCAGGGTGAAGCAAGGAGAGAAGAATTCATATATATCCTAGCTTCCTCTCTAAAATTGTCTTACACACCAAGAAAAAAAATCACACCAAACTACTGCCTAGGGATTTGAACTTGGACAAATAAATGATCTGAGAAGATTTGCTGGGAAAAAAGGCTTTCAAGACCTCCTTGTCATCCTCTGCACAGATAAACACTGGATGGAGAATAACATTGCAAATCACTAATAATTACAGAAAGGCTGGCTAAGACTTCCATGTAGGGTAACAGGCAGCTGGGAGTGGGCTGGGGTGGCGCAGGTCTTCTGCAGCACAGCTGGCTAATCAGGATAACCCTTGGCAGCCATTTTTTAATGACTGATAATTTGAAAGAAAATGACTTTGTAAAGTTCTGGACCAATGTTTAACAGGGACATTTGGGACTAGCTGGCTTCTTTTTGTTTGCTTGCTTGTTTCTGGAGAAGAGTGATTGAGACACTGAGCAGGGCTCCAAGGTGTCAGGAGTAGGTGACAGCTTTGAGGGGAGAAGTGGAAACCAATTGCCTCCACCAGCAAGGACTCTGGGATAGCAGAATGGCAAATTCACAGCTGGGAAGCATTTATTAGCATTTTTCCTATTATACCTGACAGGCTGTAAGGAGTTATTAATAAAACTCCTTTAGTATGCTTCTAGGCAATTAAAATCATGCACATACAGTGTTTCTGCCCGGGGGTAGAGTTTGTTGAAGCCAGCACTACCACTGCTTCTTAGCTTTGCGATTTCTTCCTGTACCCCTTCTCTGTCCATCTCTCAGGCCCTGGCTGATTCCTGGCATATCTGCTTGTTGGTATTTTAGTAAGGTTTTTCTCTTCATTTGGGATGTGAATAGGACAACTTGCCTGTAGCAATGTGTTAAGAAATCATACTACAGTCTAGGTCATGATTAAGTTACAGTAAAATTACAGACTGTCTAGAAGAAAATGAGCAATCTCAGCTGTGAATATTGCAGAATGCATTATCTCACAGATTTATTTATTTTAATATTGCCTGTTTAAAATTCTGTGGGGCTCCTTGAGCAGTATATAGGCACTAATTTCAATCAGAAGGGAAAAAATGTGTGTGTTGAATTATATTTGGGCATAGAATTTGCAAAATGAGATAGGATTTTGATCCACTTAGTTTTGTTGAGACAGTAGATACTACTAAGAGTTGATACTTCAGAATATGTTAAAGAAACTAAAACCTCAATGGCTTGGAAACCTGATATCCATTTCCATGGCAGCTTTGTCAATGTACAACCTGTTACTGATTTTCTTACAGGAATGTATTGGCTATGTAGATACTACAATTTAAAAGCAACTAATTTTCTTTTATCTTAAATCAATTTCTAATCAACTTAGCCCAATAGAAATAAACTAGGCCTAAGTGTTTAAGTGTTTATTGAACATCCACATTTCTACTCATTGGCCTATACTGGTTTAAATTGACAACTTTAGTTAAACTACCCCAAAGATGTGTGTAGCTAAGTGCCTCTCAGCAGCAAGCACAGGGACATGGGTCTGGGGCAGTGTGTGCCGATAACTAAAAGAAAGCCAGGGACTGAGTGGGGCACTGGACCCCCAGTCACAGACACTGCCTGATTGATAGCTTGCTCCTTGGCCTGGTGCTGAGCTGTTGCAACCAGGGACAGGTCAGCCCAAGGACTGCTCCCCAAAATCTGTATAAATAAGAAAGCACCAGGTTTTGAGTCCCCTACCCTACGCAGCTCTCCTGGGGGGCTCCCACATGCCTCTATCCTACTGCCCTATCTTGGTCAGAAGTAGAGACATAGCCTTCATGGATGTCTCTTGAGCAATGAGGAACCAGGACCTCCAGGGGCAGGGTAACACAAACTAAATTATGACAATAACAATAGTATCAAAATTCCCTCCTCACTTTTGATGTGCATGTTCAAATTCATTCATCTGCACACATTAATGTAGTCTTACTGTTGGTCAGCAACAATCTGATGATATTTGCTAGGCATCTACACAGAGTGCATAGTTGCCCTGTTTAGCCGATGTCTGTTGCCTACCACTTCATAGCAAAAGCATTTCTTATAATCTGACCTTTTCTTCCATACTCTGAACAAATGGAAAAAAAAAAAAAATCTCTCTTTTCTTTGTATTAGAAAACAGCAGGTGCAGAGAGAGTCACCCCTGGCCTCCAGGCCAAGTGCAGACCCTGGCTCTTCCCCCAGGGCTCAGAGGGACCCCCCCTTGGGTGGACACTGCAAGGTTAGCGAGGTACAAAACAGATCAAGGGAATGAGCTAACACTGATGCAGCCTGCACCATCAGGAAGGGGTTCAGTGCCTGCACTCAGTCCATGGCCCTCTTATTTAGCTGTACAGGCATCCCCTCTGAGTGCCAGAAGGGGTCAGAAGGTCCGCAGCACCCTGGAAGTCACCACGCTCCAGGTACCACACCTTGGGTGCCAGGAAAATGTGCAAGCACGGGCTGGGACGTGTGGGGTTCACTCACAATATTTTGGCTGTTTATTCCTACAAATACTGATTCCCTGTCACTGGCAACAGGAATACTGGGAAAGGCTAAATCAATCTTTATCATCTTGACAGTCCCCAAGGAAGTAGACAAGTTAGTCAGTACAGCAGGGATTAAATAAAGTATGTAAGAATCCAGACGGATACAACCAAAATATAGCCTTTCAAGATTCAGCCAAGTTGGAAAGGATACAATTTTACCTGGAAACTGCACATTAAAAGACACTGAGCCATCCTTACCATTTTCTCCTAGTCAAGTGATGGAAATAACTGCAAAAGAAAAAAAACATCCCACCCCTGAGAGGAAGGTGGAAACCAGGATGCCAAGCTCTCCATCCCCAGTTTGCTTGGTCACTGCTGATTTTGGGTGGCATTTTAGATGCACCAGGGGGGTTGGCTTATACCTGAGACTGTAATTGTGCCCACACATCCTTGGGGAACTTTGAAATAACAGAGATAATGTCAGCCCAGTTACCATATGCTTTCAGTCTGCCCGGGCAATGATTGTATAATAATCCCTAACAGAAAACTGAAGACGAGATTTCAAGTGGCTGCCAGAAAACAGTTTTTCACTTAGAGTGGCAACTCTGAATAAGGAAGCATCTGGCACATTTGATCAGACAAAGAAAATTAGGTCACTCAGAAAAATATTTGATGCTCTTCCTGAGGAACATAATACTAAAAACATGTATATCTAGAACAGCAGCATTCTTCTCTTCGGCACTGTCTCATATTGTGATGCTTTGTATTGTTCTGAGTAACTGCACTATATTTAGTATATGTTAAATAGTAGAATATAGATTATATAACTGATCATTTTCCTCCTGCCAGTAATATGAGTTTAAGACCAAAGAAGGTTTTGCTGGCCGTGGGTTTTAAAAGAGATTCAAGGACAACTGCTTTGATGCAATTGACTGTTGGGTGTTTTCTATGAGATTTTTGAAAAAATCATGTTGAATTAAAAACGTAAATGATCTTTTGTTTAATATTTTTTTCTCTTGCTTTTAAGCACATCCCATTTTTTATCATTCCTGGACAGTCAGCAGAGTGAGACTTCACCAAAAAGCTCTCAAAGATGGAGGAGTACACTGCTAATGGCCCCTTGTCAGGGAGAGAGGGGGGAAGAGGGATTGAAGGGACGGCCATGCCTTGAGCTGAGCCTTGCAGGAGGGATGGAGTAAGAGTCCGACCCTGCAAGGCACAGAGTATTTCTGCTGACTCTTCCCTCCGTGTCGCAGGGAAATACCTTCTTCAAGGTGTTCAAAACAGTTGGGGGAATAATTACAAAACAACACCAGTATTAAGAGTGTTGAGGTGCTCTGATTACTTCAGTGAAGGGAAAACCCAGAAACTGAGAAGTCCAAGTGATTGCATTCATAACATAAAGGTACGCAGTGAGAGAGGGGCTTGGGCCATTGCTTAACCCTGGGGCCTGGGTTATCCCTTGCACCAGCTGGCAGTTCAGCAGAACAGCCCAAGCATTTCAGGCAGCTGGCTAGTGAGCTAGAGCTGAACCTAACGCTATTAATCAGCACCTGGGTGGCATGGCTCGTCACTGGTTTCTGCTCTGGAAGATGAGGGACAAGCAGGAGTCCCAAAGACAAGCCCTGACTAGCTGGAAAGCCAGCCTCATTTGTGGTTTACAGTCTAATTGCTCATGGAAAAAACAAGCATCTCCAGCAATCTTTCTCCTTTAATTTCCAAGAATCTCTCCTCAAAGGGAAAAGTGTGGTTAATTAATCTCGTTTTTTCCAGCTTCTTAAAACCAGGAATGGAAGAAGTGACCACAGATTTTTCAGACCCTACAGACAAACTCCAATCTGATTTCATGCATAAAGACATCACTGTTCTGACATTAATCCTTCCAGCTGGTAAATGAATCAGTTTGTGGTATTTTCATTTGATTGTGAAGACATCAGGTAACCAAAAAGGAGTTCCGAGCTGCTGTCTTGGTCTAATTTATTATAGTGTGGTACCGTGAATGGTTTAGTCACATCAAATCTATGATACTTCAAATACTATATAAAGACTTGAATTGAAGTACTTACATGGTATACATAAAAAGTGGCCTTGATTTTCAAAATAGTTTACACACAGAAGTGAATGTGTCCTCACTCCCTGGCGTGTTACAGATTTTAGCAGGAGATGAAAGAAACTTTAATAAGGTAAAAAGCTTGCCCAAGGTCAAGTGGCACGTTAATTCAGAAGTGGAATTAGGCTTCAGGAGGTTTCTGGCACTTAATCATAAACTCAGTGCATTGGTCCTGCCTCTTTCCAGATTCTGTCATTCAGCCTGTAATTTTGTACAAGGGCTTAACTGCCCTTATAAATCATAAATGCAAAGGTTTTGAGAGGCTTATTTACTTCAACAGCCTCAAAATGGAGTCTTAGCCTGAAAAGGTTCTTTTGAGGGTATACAAATGCCAAACATCTAGTGTAAAAGGTGGCTGAAGAAACAGGATAGTCTCAGCTTCCCAGCACCCATCCCCTCTTCCCCAGCCTGGAGGAGCTGCTTCACCACATGATTCTTTTTTCCCTCCTTCAGGCTAACCACTACATTTCCAATTCAGATGAGTTATTTAACTTTCTCCTTCTGATGGTAAAGTTGTATAAGTGGGTAAACACCTACTTGCTGTTCTGGGGTCAGGTCTAGCCCACATTGGAGAGGGTTTGCCAGGATGGGTATGTCAGTGTACTGACATTTGGTACAAACTCTGTTGGCAAAAACACATTTTTACCCCGGGAGCTGTAGACTGAGTAGGAGTTTTACTGATATTTATATTTTACTGATATTTATATTTTATCACAACGATGTCCCTAAGCAGGACTTTATACCAATGGCCATTACTGTTGCAAGCTTTGGACAGAATGCTTGTATTTTGCTGCAACCCCCAGAGAATACATCACCAAAAGAAAATGCATTTTATGCCTTATTCAGTCTTTAAATAGGTAAAAAAAACCACACTTTTTTTTTTGTTACAGAGAAATATTTTACTTCTTTCCTCTATCGACCAGAAACCCACCAAAAATGCAAGTTCAGGGAGCAAATGTCAGCTAATCCCAAAGTCTGTGCTAAGAACGTGATGGCAACTCATGGAGAGTTCAACAGAATCTAAATGTCTTGCTGGTTTGGTACAAGATTATGCTCCGAGCAGATAAGCTCCTGCATTTTAACTTCGGAGCTCAAAAGGGATAAATAACATTTCTGGAGCCAGGCAGCCAACAAACGGAATTTCTTAGCACAATGCAATCTTGCTATGGGGGTTTTCTTGGGCATGTGTTTCCCATCAGGCATTATTACACTGCTGTGTACATAGGGCTTATCTCCAAGCAAAGGTGGTAATACTCAGCCATTGATATCCTGCAACTTACTTATTGGAGTTGCAAGATGGATGAGGAAGGATTAGTTGAGCCATTTGATTCATAGCTGATACTTATTAAATAAGTTTAAGGATGTGACATCACTATTTGTCATAAGTGTTCTTGTTGTGGTAGGGTGTGTATGTGGCAGGAGGGGAGAGGAGCTGTCATCACATAGATAAACTAGAGAACTCTAAATCATTAGTAATGAATAATTCACTGTGCAGAAAAAATAACAGATGATGTCAGGCAATGGAATAGTTCTAGTTCAGTTACATCTTTTTTTGTGTCTCTGATGAAAGGTTTTTAACCCTGATTATACCCTGTCTTAACCATGAGATTTGTTTTCTGTAGGGATATTCAGCTCCAGGCAAGATAGAAGGATGTTCCCAAATCCAGTAACTGGGTCAAATCTAATTATCATAGATAATTTGCACATCTCATTTATGGTAAAGGGAAATGTGTCTCAAGGTAGGTGAATCCAGTTCAGTCTGTCAAAGGCAAACTAAAATAGCTTCTAAACAGAAAGGAAAAGGTCTTTTGCTAGATCTAGTCATGGAAATGGGAAGGCAATATTAAAACCTTCATTCCAAACCAATTTCAACAATAAAATTACACAAAGCTGTGATGGACAGTAAAATCCCCCTGAATTTCCAGTGTCCAAAACCTGGAGTTCCCCTCTTCGCTGAAATGCTAAAAAGTCCACATGCCTCAGAACTCAAGGGAAAAATCAGAATCTCCTAAATTTTTGTGCGGGACAATAATACAGGATGTTGTCTCACAAATGTAACCATCTACTCCACCTTTGGTTAGGACAAGATTAAAACATTGACAATGAGGCATTCTGACACATAATCTGGTATATTACAAATAATAAAGGCATTTCAATGTCTTCTATTCTGAAATAAAAGTCAAAATAGTAGTGCTGAAATTGAACTTCTGTATCATTGGGAAAAAAATAATTAGCTATCATCCCTAAACATATTTTATAAACTCATAAAACCCTTCAGAAACTTACTGGTTTTGTTAAATCACCATTTCCATTCGGAAAACAGTTGTGCTGGATTTTAAAAGTTGTTTATATTACGTGAAGTTGGAGGTGGGATGACTGTTCGTCAATGACTTCTTTGCACTCTCTCTACATAGTATTAAAGGCATCCCAGCCAGATGTGAAAAGGCTACAGAAACTTTCAGTGAAGAAAATTGACTAAAACAGTCTTTTGGTTACAGTAGAAAGCTTATTTCTTTATATAATCAGTTTCTTTAAGTGGCTTTCCTAGATTACATGTTTGTTCCCTCTCTGTCTCCTTTTTTCCTCTGCTCGGGTAAATAATAAATTTAAAACTCCTCATAAAAATGTTCACAGCTCTAATGACTGGAAATTTTATAACATTCTAGCACTCAGTATCATCAAGTAGCTTTACAGAAAAATATCCTGTGCTCTTGGATAAGCAAAATCCAACACACATTCATAAATGTTCCTAAATTCAATATTCTGTGTACATACCAACTTTCTGAAAAATTATGTGCATCTGGCATATTAGATGCAGAATTTGTTTATGCACAAAGTGTATATGTTTAAGTATTTGGGCCCAGGTGCTTGGTGAGAGCAGGTTCAATCAATATGTCTATGTGTTTTCCTCTGCTTAATTTTTCCACTGTAAGATATTTGTTCCCTAACATAAAGATGTGATGAAAGCATTCAAAAGGCAAATGCAGCAATTCATAGTAGAGGCTTTTTGAAAAGAAAGGAAAAGGGAGAAGGGAAAAGGGAGAAAAAAGGAAAAAAAAAGGGGGGAAAAAGGCAAAAGGAAAAAGAGGGAAGGCAAGGCAAGACAAGGCAAGGCAGATAAACATTACATATTGTTCCATATGTGATTTATGACAGTGCCGAAAAAACAAAGAAATTGAGGGAAAAATTCCTTATGGTTTTTTTTGTTGTTGTTGTTGTTGCAAAGGAGACTAATGCTAGAAGTGTATTTCATCTCTTTTACCATAAAGTCCAAGGATGTTCAGATGCTCTACTTCAGCATGAGTCCAATTTTAATACCCCAGGCTAATTTCTGCCTCCTGACTTCTTCTTTCTTTATTCAGAAACAAGTGGAAAGGCAGCTGGGCATGCTGTCATGCCAGGAGTCTCAGAAGGTATCAGCTCTTTCATTAATTACTTCTTCGCTCTCCCTCTGCTTTATGTTAAAAACAGCCTAGTTGAGTATGTAGAAGTTGCATAGGCTTCAGTGAAAACATACTTATGGGACCCTTTAAACTGTCAGGTTACATCACATAAACTGAGGGGATCATATTCAAACAATTGTAAAACTATTTTCTTGCCCGAAAGAGCACACCATGATGCCATTTAGCTGGAACCTGAAGCTATGGGTATCCTGCTGTGGTATCATGTGTAGCGAGCGCATGTGATTGTTCTCCTGAGGCATTTGTTACATGCATCTTGTTAACCCTAGTTCAGTCAAAATAACTGCCTTCACTGCTGCTTGACCTATTTTAGCATAATTTAGCCCTGAATGCGGTGCATTTCAGTTGCAGTAAGTTATTCTGCTGGCATTAATACCATGGGAACTTAAAATGGAACCGTAAGAGTTTGAAAATATCATTCTTATTAACTCAATGGTTTGGTTTCAGTAATTTATGCATCTTTCAGAACTGACCTAATACTTAAATGTACATAAAAGAGCAAGCAGTAATCAATCCCAGACTTAAAAAATTCTTTTCCTCACAACAAACCAGGCTTTTCCCAGGCTTTGGAAAAAGGAATATATTTCAGAGTTCTCTAAGTCTTTTTAATAGCTGCATCTATAGGACTTGTAAAAGTGCTAAAAGTGCAATGAGGATTTACTGCCATTTCTGAAACAGCAAGAATAGAGTTAGATTTGTTTAAGACTTGAGCACTAATGGCAAGATCCAGACCACTTCATTACCATTTGTGTTGGGACTGAGGCACCATTCATGCACCTGTTCAGAAAGCCCCAAAATCCCACCAGGCACCTCCTAGGTAGCATATGACCTCTCTGGGCACCTAGTCCCTGCTGCTGTGACCCAGCTCTGTTGCTGTAGGGAGGGTAGCACCTGGTACCCGAGGGTGTCCAACTGGCACCTGAGCCCACAACATGGGAACAGAGTCCAGCATGAAGAGCTGCAGTAGTGAGGGACACCATCTGCACAAACATCCAGGGGAAATCACAGGTAACAAATCTTCCCCAGGATAAAGGTTTGAACCCACCAGCTCCCAGGTACACGGGCTTACCACCAGGCTAAAGAGGAAACAGAGCAAACACAATAGGGTAACTCTTGTGTGAGGGCTGCTGCATTAAAAGGGGCCAGAAGGGAGGTCCCAGACTTGTTCCCAAGACTGTTTCTGATTTTCCCCAGTAACTGTTGCATGACAAAAGCATGAAGGGTGCAAGGAGCAAGAACATCCCAGCTGAGAGCTGTAACCACTGTGAAGGGATCACACTTCCCCAGCTCCTAGAAGATGCACACTGAGCGGCTGTGTCTGCAAAGCCCAGCCCATGTATATCTGTTCAACTCACCCCACTGGCTCCTCAGCCTGGAAAAGGTGTAAAGCCTCAGGTTTCTCGTGAGCACAAACTCACCACTGCACTGCTCAAAGCAAAAGCTGCACAAACAAGCAAAGCAAAACAAGGAATTTGTGCACTACTTCCCACTGGCAGGCAGGTGTTCAGCCATCTCCAGGAAAGCAGGGCTCCATCACGCGTAACGGTTACTTGGGAAGAGAACCGCTATCACTCTGAATGTCCCCCCCTTCCTTCTTCTTCCTCCAGCTTTATATGCTGAGCACGGCATCATATGGTGTGGGATATACCTTTGGGATGTTGGGATCAGCTGTCCCAGCTGTGTCCCCTCCCAGCTTCTTGTGCACCCCCAGCCTACTCACTGGTGGGGTGGTGTGAGAAGCAGAAAAGTCCTTGACTCTGTGTAAGCACTGCTCAGCAGTGACAGAAACATCCCTGTGTTATCAACAGTTTTCAGCACAAATCCAAAACATAGCCCCATACTAGCTGCTATGAAGAAAATTAAGTCTATCCCAGCCAAAACCAGCACAGAGGGGACTATGTGGCCAGGTCCTGCAAGGCCAAGGGGTCTAGTTATCGGTCAAGAATCAGGTCCCTAAACTATGGAGGAGAGGTCTCTAGACCATTGCTGGTGTCCTGGCAACTCTGTCCTCAACAGAGATTTCTGGAGTGCCCTTCTGCACTGGTTATCCTCCCACTGGCAGAATCAGGTGCCTCATTACCAAACTGGGCAGTCTGGGTGCCTCTCCTGGGGCCAGGCAACTATGGCTGAGACATCACAAAATCTCAGCCACAAAATTAAAGTAGAGAGTCTGCATCTAAAATCTGTTTCAGGAAAGTGCTATTTAACTAGTAAAACTGCCATAAACTTGTCCCTGTTAGCGCATCGATCAGGATAGCCTTTTGGGGTTTTTCAGGGTTCCCTGCGTGTTTAAGGTTAGACACATGCTTATAGACCTTGCTGAAATGGGGTCAGAGAATACAGCTCTTAGTCCTTGCTTCAGGATTTGTTGTACAATAAGCTATCGTGACCTAAATATTGTGGCCTGTGCTGACACTTCATATGAGAAGGCAAGATCCAGTTCAGAAGTTTTAAGGGTGACATATTCAGTGGTGGGGAGAGACAGGAGACAAGGAGTTAGCCAATACTGGTGTATTGGCCTTGTGTGGCAAGGTTTTGGTAGCAGCGATGCTACAGGGGTGGCTTCTGTGAGAAGCTGCTAGAAGCTTCCCCCATGTCCGACAGAGCCGGTGCCAGCCGTCTCCGAGACAGACCCGCCGCTGGCCAAGGCCGAGCCCATCAGCAATGGTGGTAGCGCCTCCGAGGTAACGTATTTAAGAAGGGGGAAAAAGTGGCTGCATGGCAGCAACTGCAGCCAGAGAAAGGAGTGAGAATATGTGAGGGGAACAGCCCTGCAGACACCAAGGTCGGTGAAGGAGGAGGGGGAGGAGGTGCTCCAGGTGCCGGAGCAGGGATTCCCCTGCAGCCCCTGGTGAAGCCCACGGTGAGGCAGGCTGTCCCCCTGCAGCCCACGGAGGTTAGCGGTGGAGCAGATATCCACCTGCAGCCCGTGCAGGACCCCACGCCAGAGCAGGTGGATGTGCCCGAAGGAGGCTGTGACCCCGTGGGAAGGCTGTGCTGGAGCAGCTCCTGGCAGGACCTGTGGCCCCATGGAGAGAGGAGCCCACGCTGGAGCAGGTTTGCTGGCAGGACCTGTGACCCCGAGGGGGACCCACGCTGGAGCAGTCTGTTCCTGAAGGACTGCACCCCAGGGAAGGGACCCACGTTGGAGCAGTTTGTGGAGGGCTGTCTCCTGTGGGAGGGACCCCAGGCTGGAGCAGGGGAAGAGTGTGAGGAGCCCTCCCCCTGAGGAGGAAGGAGCAGCAGAGACCACGTGCGATGAACTGATGGCAATCCCCATTCCCCGTCCCCCTGCACCACTCATGGGGAGGAGGTAGGGAAATCGGGAGTGAAGTTAAGCCCAGGAAGAAGGGAGCGGTGGGGGGAAGGTGCTTTAAGATTTGGTTTTATTTCTCATTATCCTACTCTGATTTGATTGGTAATAAATTAAACTAATTTCGCCAAGTTGAGACTGTTTTGCCCATGACAGTAACTGGTGAGTGATCTCTCCCTGTCCTTATCTCGACCCAGGAGCCTTTTGTTCTATTTTCTCTCCCCTGTCCAGCTGAGGAGGGGAGTGATAGAGTGGCTTTGGTGGGCATCTGGCATCCAGCTGGGGTCAACCCACTGCAACTGGTACTATTCTTTCCTCCCCTCAGGCTTAAATTAGCATGACATAACTCAAGGATCTGGTTTGCAGCCTTTTTGCAAGGGGTGTAAATTACAGATTTTCACCTACAGTCTCCTGTGTGAGCTGTTTGACTGACAGAAATGCCTGCAACTCAGATTTCCAGGTGTGGCGAAGGTCTCGTTGTCCCAAATGTGCATCCTTGGAAGTGAAGGTCTGTCCCAGCCTGGGTTCAGAGGAGGGAGAAGGAGCCGGAGCGGCGCTCAACAAACCGCACAGCAGAAGGGCTCTGCAAGAACTTTGTATGAAGTCGAACTTGACTTCACTTGTCAGCCTGATCTGTGTGACTCACTGAAGGTGCTGAACAGACTAACGAGTGGGAGGAGGAAACGGGGGGGAGAGGAAGAAAGGGAGACAGGCAGCCGAATGAAACTGGGAACACTGATTTATGACCAAAAAAAAAAAAAAAATAAGGCTGGTTTTTAGAAAGTTACTCTAGTCCTTTTCCAGCTCTAATGTGAATGGCATACAATCCAAGATCTCCCAGATTTGAGGAAAAAAAAAAGTATGAATCAGAACTTTTAGCTAAAATGAGATAATAACACTTTTAACCTGCTGGTTATGATGGAACTCCAGGGGTTTGATTTATTCAGCTGTCACTTACCATGCATCCCCAGTGTAACAGAGGACATGTTGGAATTGCAGCCTTTATTTAGGGTTTTTTGGCATGATCTCATTTTATACTGGCCTTCTGGGAGTTATTTTTCATCTTTAGGCAGTTACCACTGCTAAGAGGAAAAGGGAAAACCTTTTATTTTGTTAGCTCCTAGTGCAGGGTGGTTATTAAGAAAGCAGGAATTCGAGTTTGCTGGGCTGTGTGCTGGGATGTCTCCCGACCTGTGATGGGGAGGAGATACCGCAGTGGCAGGTTTTGTTAGAGGATCAGAACTGCGGGGCAGAAGTAATTCCTTTGGACACCAAGGAACATTTTAGACTTTGAAGATACTGCAAAAGAGCAAGTAACACTTAACACCAAAACAGAATTTTTACGGCAATTGAAGAGAGGATATTTCCCTCAGGGAACTGCGATTGGCACAGGGACACATGGTATCTCTAAAGGCCAAAAGTCATGTTTATTATTTTTCCTGGAAAGGCTCCCCGCATCCTGACCTGGCTATGTTCCCCTCGTCCTTCCCCCACCCCATCCCACTTTCAGTCTCGCCTGGGTCTCCTGGGAGCTGTTTCTCATCAGAGCCTCTGAGTTTGCCAAACTCTGCAATGGCATTGTGATGTACACAAAGAAAGATTTCTTTGAGATAATTGTCTTCGCTTGAGGACTAGGTTGAGATTTATATCCTGGTGTCCATAAATAAAAGGCCACAGAGTCTGTGGTTTGAACACAAATATCCCTGCCCACCCAATGGCCCCAGATGAACTGGGGGGGGGGGGAGCTACTGTAAGGTTCCTCCAGTGAGACTCCTGCGAGGCAGTCAGTAAGCATTGTGAAGTGGCTTTTCCATCCCAAGAAGGGCTGACATGAAGGTACATCAAAGAAAACAATGAATGCCTCCTGCTCTGACCTACATATTTCATTCTGAGAGACTCAACTACATCTGCTAGATCACTTGGAACAACTGTTATCCTTTAGAAATGAAACATCGTTTCTTCAGGGAATAAGATGGGGTGGGGGGGGAACCCTGTAGTGGCTTGCTAGGGCACAGAACATTTAAACTCTGCTGTATTGATTGTAGTTTATGATTGAATGCAATCATTACTGTGTCTATATTTTTCTGTTTCAATGAAACCATCAGGCAGTGAGTCATGCTGTGCATGTAACCTGGAGGAAAGTGCAAAGAGGCTGCTGAGGAGTAGCGGTACAAAAATACCATTGGCATCCTTTCCCTAGGAGAGCAGGGCTCTGGACAATTTCCACAGTCTATTGCTGTTTTTCTATTACATGCATTCGCCGCTAAAATGTGTAATAGAATCGAGGACACAGTTATGACTAAAGAGTCTTCTCGCACATGCTGTTCCATAATTAAAGAACAGCTATAATAGAAATCCTACTTTTTTTTTTTTTTTTGCATTAACGAGCTCAAATTCTTATAGGCATTAAAAGGGCATATGCTTTTCTTCTAATTTAGAGATTAAAAAATCTCACAGCAGATCAAGAGGAAGGCTGTAGTCTGAACTCTTTAGTGAAAGAAGATGCACTATCATTAGCAACTAAATAATTTTAATTAGCCCATTCCTGGATCTGCAGTGACACATACCAAATGGATAGAAGTTTGGAATAGTGGGAGATATTATCCTCTTGGCTTACTAAAGGGGGTTCAAGTCCATAAGAAATGAACACCTCTCAAAATATTTTAATTTACAATTTTTAATTACCTGGGGTTTATATTATCTTTTTGCTGTTCTGTTTTGATTTTTTTTTCACTAAAGGTACTGAAATGATGTTTGGGGATTCCCCTCTTCCCTCTTGAATTGTACTTCTTTCAGTCCCATTTGTGGATGGAACATATTTTTATTAAGCTAAAGAGAAGAAAGTATTCCTAATTAGCAATGTCTTGTTGTATTAGAAATCAAGGTCTTTGGCTACCAACCTGTGGAGACACAGTGGGAAGATGTGATTGCAGTTTGATTCAGCTGTACCACGCATTGAGGAAAGATTATGCACTCACAGACGGGCACCCTGTCTCAGAGCTCAAGTGAAGAATGCCATCCTAACTGCACCATGCATGAGCAGTGACAGCAGACCCTTTATTTTGTGGTTTGAAATCTCAGCTCTGTTGCGTTAAAAAACACAGGATTTTTAAGGGAGTTTCCCACAAACCTCATCTCTGGGACATGAAACATGCCAAAACCATCCCAGCAGCTGCATGCTGCAGCACAGTGGCTTGCCTTCTGCCCCAGCGGAGCCTGGAAGGATTTTAAAGAGAAAGGCTAATTGCAACACAGGGTAGCTGCATGCCAGAGTTGGCTAATATATAAGTCTCAATTTCTCATCCCCCTGCTTGCCAATTTATATCCAACGCCGTTAATGGAAAACAGCTGTAGAGCTACTGTAACGGTGCCCAGCGGCACTGTTTCTGGGTCTCCCACCCCACAACTTCCCAGCTGAGGGTATGTGCTAGAATCAGGCTGGGAAAAGGAGGATGAGGTTTGTGCATGCTTTCATGACCACAGCACATAACCCTCACGCTTCCCTCCTGCATTGTGCTCTTAAATCATACTCTTGACAGCAGGAGGGGGAGCTTGAATTTCTACATTGGGTCATGTCATGGGGTGGTTCACGGTGCAAAGGCACAACCGGGGAGCACCTGTCAGCTGAGGTGTCTGGCATGCAGGGCCCTGCGAGCCAGCATGCCCGTGGCATAGGTCTCTGCGTGGTGGCCCTGGCCGCTGCCACCCCTCCTGGGCTTCCAGCCCACCCCACTGCCCTGCCTGGAACCCAGCACCCAGTGCACTACTGCAAGTGGGGGCTGCACACCAGGGCCATGGAGAACACATGAGGGGCAGGAGCCATGCCAAGGCGTCCCATGCTTCTACTTTGTAGCCAAGTCAGATTTTAATTTCTTAAAAAAAAAAAAAAAAAATAAAAAAGAGAGAAAAGAAGCTCCAGTCCTAGAGGTATCCTCAGGAGGAGCAGGCAGCACTGGGTGTACTCAGGAGCCTGCCTGCACAGGTTGACACAGCTTCTTTGAACATTTACTATCTCCTGAGGTGTGATGTGTTTTTCTGTCTCTTGGGAGACTATTTTTGTCCCCCTTTTTTCTGACACTTTAGTCTTCTGGCTTTTAGGTCCATACTTGGTATTCTCGCACATATTGGTATGTCCTCTGAGGTCATACAGAGACTTACAGACTCCATAAGTCTAGCAGAGGTAGCACTGCTGGTATTTTGCACAATTTACTTTGATGGGGTTGCTTCTCCCTGGTATTGAGAAGGATACACTCAGATACTCTCAGAAGAGGGTAGGTTCGGTTTTTTACCCTATTGTTTTTAGCAGAGCAATGCAAGGTGACATTTTGGCTCATGGAGTGTGGTTAAACCAGATGATGTGACTTGGAAATAGAGGTAAACATGAAGAAACTCTTTTAAAAAGAAATCACTGAATGAGAAGCAGCTCAGCAGAGGAAGGATATAATTTATTTTTTTTTTAAGGATCTGCTTCTTAACGGCTGTGAAAAAATATAGCCAGTCTCTGCTAGCTGCACAAAAGACCTTGACCCAGTGGCTTTGCTGAAAAAGGGGCCGGCATTTTGATAGCAACATCTTTCTAGGTTGTTGAATCCTATGTTGCATGGAAACAGCATAAAACAGAAATTCAAGGGCAGGAATCAGAGAAGTTGCTAAAAAAATGAACCGAGAATTTTATTTTTTTCCTTTATGCTGGGTATAAGGTACATTTTACAGATGTCACATGTGCCGCTGACCCCAGGGGTGACCCAGGCAATCTCCCACTGCCACCAGCTTCCTCCCTGTCCAGGCTGGCAGTTAGAAACCTTGTTCTTCTGCCAGTAAACAGAGCAGATTTGAGCTAGTTGTCATTGTGATGGCAGAAACCCCAAAATATCAGCATAAAAGTCATTTTTTCCTCTGTAGAACTGTATTTTAAAGAGATTTTTGAAACTTACTGGGAAAATACTTCCACCTTGAAGAAACAAATGAATGGTAACGGTAGTCTGCATGCTTACATGGACAGCTGTTATCTATTTTATTAGTCAGTGCTTGGATCTCAAAATCAAAATCTGAAATTCATCAACATTGGCAACACCCTACAATGGCTTCACAAGAAATAAATACTTCTGACCATAAGCGTTCTGAAGCAGCTTTGATATTTGCATTAAATTCCTGTTCAGAATTATTTCTTTGGGAGCAGATTTCACAAAACTCCTTCCTTTGTTAAATGGCAATGTATCATATCAAAACACAGGCATTTGGATCTAATTCACAATAGCAAGATTTTTCTGCATGAAAAAAACAGAGCACTGCCTTGGCCCACTCTGTGTTTCCTGCAGATGGGTTAGATGTTAGGAAATAATTTCTAGCATCTTCTTCTCTTTGCTTTTTTATTTTGTGTACCCTTTCCTGGCAAAGGCAGCATACTGTGATAGTCGTAAAGCCTTTTCAAAATACAGGCAAATGCTCCTGTTTTCTTTTCCTGAAGTTACATACTGACTTATAATGAGGGGCTATTTAATTTTCCACTCATCTGTCTCAGGGAAATAAACATTAAAAAATCAGAAGTCATTCATAATCTCCAGACAACATTGTTATTTTTAATGCGAGGGAAAATATTTTCCTTCTATGTTACTGCCACACAGCCCTCCTAAAGAGCACTTGGTGAGTAACTCTGATATTACACTAAAGCCTAACACTCAGGAAAACTGAGCTGATCAGGAAAATATTCAGGAAAGTACACTCATGTGCCCCAGAATGATCATTTTTCTATTAGAATAGCAAAATACACCCAAAGCTTGGATTCTCCAGCTATGCACCATCCACGTGTGTGTCTGGATTTCTACACACATACATATGTAGCCTTTTGGTCCCCCTTTAATGCTGAATTTGCTGATGGGTAGATGGCTAATGACTGCACCTACCTCCAGGTGCTTTGATACATATGCTACAGAGATGTTTCCACAGAGGCTAATTTTTTAACACCTCACACAAACTCTGAGTTTTTGCAAGTCTACTCAGTGTCCTCAGCTATGAGGAGAGTGGTTGAAAACTGAACTAGCTGCATGAACAAAACACTGATGAGCCTGAGAGCGTGTCCTTCTAAAAAAACCACCTTCCTGGGACAAAAAAAGGCAGCTGGGTCTTGCACTGTTCTGCATCAGCACATTAACGATCACGTCAGTGATCAGCTGAGCTCCCCCTTCCCACTCTTGGAAGTTCTCTGTCCAGGGAGAAGGAGTCAATGGCCCCTGCTGCATCTTTTCTCTGTGAGTGCAGCCCAGTGCCAGATATTGCTGCCTTCCAGCTAGCCACCACCTCCAGCCACTCTTATCCGCTCCTGGGATATCAGTGACATGATGTTTTCTGCAGGATTTTTTTTTCACTTAAATATTCTTCAGTGTTCCTCCAAAATGCATATTCATTTTTCTTACCTTTTGAAAGGAAGGCTTGGCCCCTCTTCTTTATTACCTAGAAAGATTAAATTAGCTTCTTCACTGATAGTAGACAAGATATACTTCATATTCCAGAGGCAATCTGACTACAAGACCTGAGCTGAGCAAGAGTAATTCAATTGACTTCACTGAAGCTGCACTAATTTACACCAACTATAAATTAATCTTTTCTTATGAAATATGTCTGGAAGTGACCTTGTGGTATCCAGCTGGCTGAATTAACTATGGGCAACACTTCATCCTCGAAACAATGCAGAATTTGGGGAACTCCTTTTTTAGGAAATGGGCTGAAACATTGCATTTGCATCTTCACAGAGTATGTCAAAGGGCAGTACTGGAATAAAGACAGGGGCAGAATTAGGCCAATATCTTACACAATCCACATACAAACCACAATATATCCATGATGCTCTTAAGATACAGATGAAGAAACCAAAGTATTTTTCAAAGAATCTTTCCTTCCACTCCTTGCCTCTTCCCTTCTTTTCACAGTAATTTTTTTGTTCTCTTCAAAGTTAGTTTGTTTCTGTAAAAAAACCCCACTCTGTATACTTTATTGATTATTAATATGACATACCACAGAATATGAAAGATCCAGGTGGATGCATAAAGACTATGAGGCTGTAAGAGAGATCTTTGCAACCTTTTCTAAACCCACCTGTTTTTTCCTTATCTGTGCAGGGTCACGGCTCTTGACAGGAAAGCCAGCGTGACCGCAGGGAGACCATCACACCGGAGGACCAGAGTGCTGTTCTAGCCAGGCAAGGGAAGGCAAAAATGAGCACAGGCAGTTTTCTGAAAGGAGCACCATATTTCACCCAATGAACTAGGGCTCAGGCCAACCAAACCTGGCTATGCCATGCTGCCTGCAGTTTCTTTACCATCACCATAGAAATCCATATCCATTGGCTCATTCAAATTGAACATTGCTGTGCTATTTGGGACTGCAATAGCAAAGGCCCCAGTTGGCAGGAAGCTTCCTGGTCTTCCTATGCCAACATGAAAAGGCCACTGTTCAGGAGCATTCAGGAGAACAGGGGAGAAGAATATACATGTTTTTCTATATGCATGCTATATATTCTAAAAAAAAAAACCAATTCAGCAAAATATGACTTGACTTACTGTCCCTCCTCTGATGAAAAGTTGAACCAACATCCCATCTGCCCCTCCTACCTGGCAAATGAAATCAGAGCTCTTTACTTAAAATAAATAACTGAATATATTTGCCTTAACCTACCCTAGCTCCTTTTTAATCAGGGAAAGAAAGCACTTACAGCAATTAAAGCAAAAATGAGTGTATAAAAATCAGCTTATGAATTAGTTTTTCTGCACTGTCAATTATTTTAAAAACATTTTTGACTGCTTAAATTAATTCCAATTTGAATTCAAGACACACACTGACACAGAGTGAAATTCAGTATACCAATTTTTTCTCACCACTACTGAGTTTTACAGTCATATCTTTTCTCTTTATTTTTTTCTGCTTGTCTTGAGTCATCACTAATGAAAGTTCTAAATATAGGTATGACTAACAGTGCAAACTTTAGAAACTGTATGCAAACTACCACAAGAAAAACAGATCAGAGAGTTATGCTCACCAGAAATTCAAACAACTGTTGCCAAGCTCTACATACAAGTAATGATTACTGCATTTTTCTCATTAGAAAGGCAGCTGTCATATAGCTTACGGTTTGGACAGAAAGAAATAAGTTAGCATATTGCTTAAGAGCTGTCTGCTATATCCTTAAATGTGACTCTCTTACTGCATTTTGCCAAAAATATGATGGAACATAAAATCCTTCATTCTGTAGAATAATAAATGTCATGTTTCCATTTCCCACTGTCTCGTCAGATTGTTTAAGATAATCAGGATTAAATAAGACAAGCAGAATGATCTCAGGACCTCAGACTTCAGAGCAGTGATTTTGACACTGTCAAAGACAAGCGACAAGCTGAGCGAAGACTAAATGCCTGATACCATCGCTGAACCCATCACAAGGATACGGTTTTTATCTTTTAGCCACAGCTTTTGACAAGAAGCTACCAATACAACCTGAGAACCACCATCAGACAGCAACACTTAAAGACTGTGGCAGACATATGGTCAGGACCAAAAGTAATTCACTTGCATGCCCAAGTACAGGCATCTAAATCAGACTGGCAACCAGGCACCCCTTTAGATGTCGTGTGCTGGAGGACCCAGATCCACCACCAGTTCTGAGAATCTCAGTGACAGAAATGCAAAAGCAGATTTTCAACACGTGTTGTTTGTTCAAACATACCCTACAGATGCCAGTCATAAGAAATGGCTGAACACTTCTCTCTGGTCCGAGGGACCTTCTGCAGACAGAGGAAGTAAAGCTGCTTAACACCATTGCAATTGGGACCAAAATAAGGTTGTGCTATCTATATCTTATCCATAGTACCTGTAGGTTTTCTTTAGAAAGGTCAGCAACCTATAATTCAAGAATAATGATGATTTTACCTGTAGATGAGTAATGCAAAAGGAAGTTCACCACCGAGCCCCTTTTCCTCAGTCATTCTTTGCCACTAACTCCCCCACGGTCAGTTCCATCTTCCCCAGTATCTGACAGCACAGATTATCTGAGTGTTTATTTTCAATGATCAGTACATTTAAACATGTGTGAGTTATCTGTGGTGCAAGTCATCCCTGCACAAATGCAGTATATAGTCAGACAGAAATAATCAGGGTTGATTATTTCTAGCATGTAGGGTAATTGAGTATTCTGTGTTATTAGATGTAACTTGTTATTACCAAATTGTGTGAAGAAGTAAAAACTCATGTGAAAATAGCTTGACCAATATCCAGTCGGTGCTGATGCCAGATTCAGTGAATTCAGTGATGCTGAATTTAGCAGAATTCTGCTGTCTGGTGTGGACTTTCACTGGAGTCTTCTGTTCTGCCCTATCTTATTCTCACCATATTCAACATTCAACACTGTAATAGCTGAACCCATAAGGCTAGCTTTGAACAAATCTGTCAGCTTGAGATGAGATACTCAGTGGGATTTTCAGAAGAGTTTATGTATTTTTTTTACCTTGGCGTTTATAAAACTGCCACGTTGATGAGAACGATTCCCCAAGTTTTGGCATACCATATGGTCCATGTGCTGTTAGGAGGCCATCTACTGTGTTTCCTTGTTAGTCATTCAACTACATATTGCGTCCATCTGCAACTCTCATATGTAGTTTCACTGCAATTGCCCTTTTCAGAGTAGTGCATTTCATTCTGCTTTGTGCTGGCTTGTGATAATGTTCTTTCCGAGACATGCTTCACCATATACTTTTTAAAAGGTGCAGTAGTGCCATGCTGAATGGCACAGTAGATGTGTACGCAGAGCACACCCATGATGTAAAGGAAGAATAGGATTGGTGTTCAGCTTAGGGATGAAAAGAGTGCATTCCTTTCCTTGCTCTCCTCCCCCTGAACCCAACTTCAGCAAAGCATTTCAGCTATTTGGAGATGCAAAGGATCTCCTCAGCCAGCTGGGCTTGCACTACTCTTTCACTACTGCCACTCTGCCACACTTCAGAAGGTCTTGTCCCAGCTTGGTGCCTCCTGAGGAGTCTTTAACAAAACATTCCTCAGCCACTACCTCACAGCATCTTCAAGACCCCTGGAAGCAGCAGTATGAGTGTCATTCACAAGAGGCTGGAGCTGTGAATGTATTATTATCCTGGAACCAGATAACTCTGTGCTGTGCTCACACCACAGGCTCCGACCTGGGCAGGAGCAGCCGGTGTGAAGGTCGGACACTGCACTCTGGTGTCAGCAGAGTGAGCAGGAGGCACCTTCCCCTCCACCAGCGTTCTACAAATCCTCTGGCACAGTACTGGCTTTCGGGATAATTCGAGGCTGACACAATTTGTATTCCCTTAAAGACCTCATTACACATATTGCTCATTTAACCTTTAAAAAAGCTGGAAGAAAGTGTGCCAATGGATTCTGGCTGATAAATATCTAAATTAAGTAAATTTAATTAAAAACTGTTGTAAATGTCATCTAATCTGTGGATGCTGTGACAATTATGGTTGTAGCTTTGAACCAGTTTCAAAATGTGTGAGGATCTCCTCACACAATTTTGTACCGAATGATTTTTTCTTCTTCGTTTCAGGAGAAGAGTCAGGTTGGACTTATATTTTATTGCTTAATAAAAATATTGAACTGAAATCTTGGAGAACTTTCTTGCATCTTGTTACTGCCAGGTGATGCTGGCTGGAACAGTGGTTTCTCTCTAAAGCCGTTAAGTGGGTTTTGCCAGATAAAAGATGGGGGAGGAAAGAAAGATATGTGCTAAGTTTCATCTAGGGAATCCTACTTCTCAGTACACAGGAAATGAAAAGATCAATGCATTTTTTTTTTTTCAGCTTCTATTCTGGCCACATTGTGCTGTTTGGGTGAAAAAACCATCAGCCTCTATGTTACTTTAGTGCACACCAGTGATAGCTTCTCAGTGGGGAGCACAGTTTGATGAATTTAGCAAAATCTTGTTGGCTGACCTTTCTGTGCTGGAGACATGATTTCATTTCTGTTGTCTGAAAACGAGGACCAACAAGACAAGTTATTTCCATGTCCCAGCTGGAATATCACAGTGCTAATGTGTTTCCAAACATTTCTTTATCTGTACAATGCTATTACTTTAAGGTCTATCTAAGAACAATAACATTTCTTTCCTTTCTCCTTTCTTCATGTACCAGCAAAAAGTCAGTTTATTTTGCTCTGTTTTTTCCAGTCACTCTGTATGCTGCAAATATCAAACCAAAAAAAGTGTTTCTTGGAACAAAAAGGTAGGAAAGCTCCCAGAGATGTATTCGCAAACCGATGCTAAGGCACATGCAGAAACTGGTTCAAGAACTAGTTCACCAGTAGTATCCACGATATGTAGGATCCCAGACAGACAGACTGAGTGGAGTACTGGCAATCTGAGTTCAGTCATTATTTTACTCCAGTCACCATCCGATATTGCTGCCGAATTAGTTCTTCTGGTCTAATCATTCCTCTGATGTCATTAACCCTTAGGTTTAAAAGCCCACTCCTACTATAAAGGGTTTTTTTTTTTTTTTTTATTTTGTTGTTGATAAAGGCAAAAGGGGTCATTCAATAGATCGCTCAGACGGCGAGTGACCAGGTAAAGCCACACCAGCAGAACTTAGATGGTGCGCCTCAGGGGTGACCAGCGGCCGGGAGAGTAGAGTAACAAACAGCGACAGCAGGGCAGAACAGGTACATCAGCAACAGGAACAACTTATCAGACTGTGCTTTTAAACTCATTGTCCTCTATGGAGATGTCAAAAATAACTGCCACTGGTCTGTTTCCCTAAGGCCTACATTGATGTAAGGCAGGCATGTCTGGTAAGGTTTCAAGAGGTGGTAAGTGTCTAGGTGCCCTTGGTGCTTTTGCTAATATTGCCCTGCAATTGCACCCTTCAGCAAAGTGGTTTATGAATCCCAAAGAAACCCAAGAAGGATGTAAGAATGTTCAGATAATTCAAAATATTCAAATCACCATTCACCAGGTCACAGGGCAACCTCTACCACAGTTTGAAAAATACTTTCATCTCATTTAATAATTCAAAATTGGAAGACTTTTGAAACCTTTCTCTGCTGCCAGAGAACAGACTTGAGTCCAAGGAACACTTACAGTTTTATTGTTTATTGTTCAGATAGTCCAAGGCAGGGTACCAATCCTGCTCCCAGTGAAGCCAGTGACACATACGACTGAACCTATGACACAGATTCCATATAAGGTGAAATAATACAGCTAATATGCAAATGGATGTATAAAAACTTGTGTTTTGGGTGAATCCTCCTCTGTGACAAGGAAAGGGAACAAGAACAATGTTTCCCTTTTTAAGTACAGGTCTCAGGTCTTCATGAGTATGCTTATTTCAGAGAGAATTCCTTTCTGCCTTTTTTCCTGGTACCTCCTGTGCAGAAGTAAGCAATCTTTTTTTCCAGTTTCAGTTAAGGTTTACTATAGCAGGTACAATATAGAAAATGATAGATAAGGTAGATTGATTTCTATTTACAAACATATTTTTCACGGCTTTGCCCTGGCTTGCTCTTGAGACCTTCCTTCTTTACTTTTATATCCTACTACTGTTCACATCCCCAACTAAAAATAGCCTTTGCCTAGAAAAAAATACCACTAGCACTTCCAGATCTAGCTGGTATACACATCCCAGCTGATTTCAGGATCTCTTCAGATCACATTTTTCTCTCTTCCTCTTGCTAACACTGCCTTTCTTACCATTTCCTACAGTTTGGGCTTTTCCTAGGAGTATTATGACCTTACACATGGCCTTTCTGTTCACAACTGTGCCCTTGTCCAGACCCTTTCCCTCAGGAAAGCATTTCCAGGCAGGAGCTCCCGTGAGAGCTGGGACCTTGTTCCCGGTGGTCTTCGATGTACAGCCAAGAACAGGCCTCCATGACAAGACCAAGTGGGTCTCGCTCAGGTCTTGGGGCAACAGCGGTGGGATCCCACCAACCACCATCCTCCTCTGCCAGCACAGCCCTCTTCTGGTTGGTGGTGCATGGGGGCAAGAGGGGAGGGAAGGAGACATCAGCCTGCAGGGACATCAGCCAGGGAGCAAATTCTGCCCCGTGCTTGCTGGCATCCCCACGTGCATTAGGCACGCAGGAAATCCCAGTGCTGTGAGTATAACTCGTTTCCTTCTTTCAAAACCTGATTCCATGGAGCAGTCCCATAGAAACTGAAGGGCCAATTTACAGGAATAAGGTCTAGCCATGCTAGTAACAGCTTTTAACACTGAGCTGTAATGAGGTCAACTCAAATTTGAATGTGTGTAGCCCCAACTCTTACTGTCTGAATTTCCATAGAGACTGTCTGGCATTCAACAGAGCAGAACATTCAAGTGAATTAGACTAAAAATCACCATTCTTTAACATTAATTTGCACACATTTTCCTGCAATGCATTCGTCCTCTTTGAAAAAAAGAAAAAAGATTACTATTTTCCCTCTCAGTGTTCACACAAAGACACCAAGCTGATTCCTTTGCATGCACAGCCAGCAACATAAATGGCAGGTGATCCACAGATTCTCCTGCCTGCAAGATACATATCATATTGCGCCCTTATAGCCCATGTGCTTTTCCGCTGAGCTGGACACCCAGCATTGTCACTCCTCAAATATTTGTGATTGCTACAGGATTTTCTAGGGAAAAATTTCTTGGGGCAAGATTTAGTCAAATTTAATCCAAGTCACTCGGTGCAGCTCCATTTGTTAAGAACAGCTCCTGCACTGAGAAAAGCCCATTGCTGTGTTTTGCCTCATGATGTTGCAGAACACAATAACAAAAACATTAAATTCAATACCCTTAAGGGGCAGTTGTAGTCAAGGGTCACATTTTCCTTCATTCCAATTAACCTACTTGTCATATTGGATGGTAGATGCACTCCACAAACTGCCCTCAAGTGCTTCTCATGCTCTTTTAGTAATAGAAAGTGGGGAGAAATAAAATAGTTCATGCTTTCCTGTTTGACTTGTCCTTGGTATTTTATCTTATTGGGAAACCCACAAGAAATGAATACTGTTGTAAAGATTTTAAGTGTCTGAAAGCACAAACAGGCTTCTGACTTGTGCTAGCGCACGCCTGGAACAGTGACACTGGTGACACCAGGGAGAAGAGGGACCAGGAACCTTGGGTTCCTCTCCAGATTTTGTTCAACCCATCTGCTCCCATGCCAAATAAAGAGTAAATAAAAATTTGGCTAGACTGTGCCTTCTCCAGCATAACATTACATACAGCGGTATAATGTTACATGGGAAGAAGAGAAGGAATCACTTAAGTGCTCCACTGAAGAGGTCTCTCGGACCACGCTGTGCCAGGCCCTGTGGGCACAACCAGCCCTTCCTGGCCCTGCCCACCTCCCCAGGGCTCCCCGCACCCTGCCCAGGGCCAAGGACCCCATGTCAGCCCCCCGGGGCTGTCAGCCCCTGCAGCAACGCCACAGCTCCCCACAGCCCTGCCCTGCCCGGCCATGGGCCCCGCCGAGCCGGGCCCACCCGCGAGCCCATGTCCTGGCCCGGCCTCGGCCCATCCCCATCCCCAGGGAGGTGCCCGATGCCGGGGCTGGGGCTGCCCCGGTGCCCCCCGGCTGCCCTGCGCCCGGCCGGGCTGGGACGGGCACCGGCTGCCAGGCCCGGCCCTGGCCCGCCATGGGGACTCCCCAGCTACACTGCACTACGGCTGTGCTGGAGGGTGCCATGGTGGATGCACATACCAGGCATCTCGTGCCCTTTCCTTCTCATCTCCAAATTTGTGTGCCCTGGAGTTACTGTTTCCAACACTGTGTATTCCGTATCCCACCTTCTGCCAAGCTCTCAGAGACAGGCTACTCGCCAAGCACACTGACCGTGTTCAATTAACCTTCAAGGTGCTTTCCATAGCCATGTGAACCTTCAGGTTCCCTTTCAGACATGAGGGGCTGAAGTCAGTCAATCCAACGCCCTGTCCTTAGCCTGCCCCAGGAGGGCTCATGTGAGTCTTTGGGTAGAGAAACAGACCCAATGCCCTCTGAAGAGATCCTCTGCAGGAGGAGAAGTCTCCGCCATTGCTGTATGTCCCAGGAGGCTGGACAACTTCTCCAAACAGCCACATTTCTCTTTGCAAGCATTACTTTCTGTCCCCAGTTGCACCTGGGCTGTTGTCCCCCTTTTCTTTGACCCCAAATCATTTCCCTTGATTGGCCTTATCTGTTTCTTTATATGCTTGCATATCCCACTTCCTCCGACATGAATTTCTGACACTGCAGACATTCTGATCCTCAGTTTTCTGTTAAATAAACCATCAGTTTGTGGTCGTGTGTGTTTTGCTGGCAACATCCTCTAATTCTACTACATAAAATATGGATCCATGTTTGAGTCCGCCTTGTTGTACTTGGTGCTTTATTCTTACTCCATTTCCACCAGTCTTCTATGTTGATGTGATACAGACTGCAGGTTTCATGTCTGACCCTGTGCTTCACTGCAGACCACTTGAACTCATGCTGTTAAATTGTTAAACAATATATCAGACACATCGACTGATAATGAACTTGACATGAACACAAGTCTTTTGGACTCTAATATCCACTAGTAAAATTAACTCAAGGGAATGAATAAAATAGCTTAGAATAACTGTGCTTTTCCCAGACAATTAAAAAAATAATAATCTATGCTTATGTTTTTTTCAAAGGAGCAGTGGGTTTCATAAGTGTTAATATGAATCTGAGGAGTCCAACTTTGCTCTCATTGCTACCTCAGAGCAGCCAACGCTGTCATTGACATCTTTGGTATCTTGAATTGTTTTTAACAACATGCGCTGTGCTCATTGGACACCTTTAGAAAGATTACTGATTTAAGCAATTAAATTACAAATAAATTTCACCTCTCCAGTTCACAGTTTCAAGGAATGTTTGTGTCTCTTCTTCATCTGGGTAGAACAAGCATTGCAGCAGGAACAACAAGCTTTTATGTGAGCTCCCCGTGTGCCCTGCTGTGTTGATTTCTCTCCTGTTCATTTTTGTGTGGAGGTTGGCACTTTTAACATTTCCATGTTACAGTTTTATTGTTAACTTTCCCTGCTTGAGTTAACTGAATGCTATAAAGCACCTGAAATGCCTCAGAGGCTTCCACTGTCAATAGCGAGATGAGCTTTCTGCATGTCTTCATTTCTCTTGGAACACTTTGCTTGCAGATACAAAATAAAATGCAGCTGGAACTTTGCCTGTTTTTTCCTCTGTTTCCAGATAGGTTTGAGCTCAGGTGAAGCTTCTAACTACTCCAATAATCCATAAAAAAGCAAAAAAAAACACAACAAAATGAACCTTGATACTGTGAGATTTTGGGATATCTCTCTGAAAGCAATCTTCGTCCTGCAGCCAGGAGATGCACTGATATTTCCAGACAGAAGAGACCTGTGGTTTTTTACTGTTGTGAAACACATTCTTCTCCTTGCTGACTCTGCAAGAAGTAGGAGCTCTGCAGGCCTGGACGGCAGCAGCCTGTCATGCTTTTTCTTTTTGCTTTTGTCCAAGCTGCAGTTGGACTCTCCTCTTTACTCCCTGCCAGCATTCCTCTTTCGCTGCATCCCTGACCACCGTCTGTTCTTCTATGCTCTGGGTATTCTTGATCTTAAATCATAATGTCCAGCAAATTGGGTTTTGTCTTGACTGTAGCACAAGCCTGAAATATCCCTTTACAGAAGCAAATTAGCAGCTAATAAGCAAAAGGGTAAAGGGATCCCCCTATCTTCAGCCTACAAATGGCTGATGAGACCTACTAAGCAGTGCAGAGCACTAGGCAGCCATGAAGACAGGAGCCTGCTGGGACACCCATCTGCATGTATCTCCTTCCCAGGTGGCTTGCAGGTGACCTGGCATCATACTGGGGCAGCAGCAGCAGTCTGCTCTCTGCAGCCATCTTCTTCCATCCTTCGGCTGGCTGTGGGCAGAATGACTACCCTGCACCTTCTTCCCCTTCCTCATGGTGTGTGGGGCAGAGGGCTGCCACATGCAGTCATCCTCTAATGAATTGCCACTGGCTGAAAAGGCTGCACACCATTTCCTTGGAAAAAAGGGTGTTTAGCAGTTCTGCAAGGTCACCAGGGAAAGCAAGGAGCCCTGCTTTGTCACCAATGCCTATTCCTTCTGGAAAGGAAGGCTTTCACCTGAAGTTCTGAGGCTCAGCTTGCCTTGAATGTGAGAGCCATGCAAAGGTACCCTGATAGAGCAAACCACTTACACGCATAGAGCCATACACATGCTGAATTTTAAAAATACTGTGCTGAACTGTGGTCTAATATCCATACAGGCTGACAGGGCTCCTTAGATGGGTACAGAGGAAGGGTCTGAGCTGGAAGCACTTTACCCTCCAAGAACTGGAATTTCAAAAGACTGAATTATTATATGATAATAGAAAACATCTTCCTCTTAGGCAGAAATCTGGGAGCAATCAATATGGATCTGCCTTGCCAGTTTTTTCCACAGAGCAGGGTGGTTTTGCTGTCTGCTTGTAAGCAGGATGAGGGAAAGGGCTGAGCGGAGGCTCACACGAAATGGGGATCCCACTAGTTGGACATCAGCCTGCTGCTCGGCCCCAGCCTGCTGCCACAGGGAAAATCCTCATAGCTGGGGGCCCAGCCACGGTTGAGTAGTCTCCTTATCTGGCTCGTGTCTTGAACCCATACAGTTTATCCTGACCCTTGATATTCAGCTCTGCTTCCTAAGGAAGCATTAAGTCGCTTGAGTTTGTGTGAGCATGGAATCCCAACATCTCTTTCTTTACAGGGACCTAATCGAGAAGGCAAAGTGACACCCATACAGATAATTTATTTCTATCATCACTTCCCTGATATTTTCTCCCCAGTGAAACTGCCTTGAGCATCTAGTTATTCTCTGACAGGTAGAGTGATAATAGGAGAATTTTTTTTAACGACGGTGCTATTCAAGATCAGAAGACTTCACATCATAAAACATCATTAAAGTGTGAATTCAAGGTTGGGAAAGATGAGGCCTTTACAAGACTAATGCAATTAATTCTGCTCGTTAACTACAGCCTCAAAATATGTACATATAGTCTGATCTCACTTCTGCTGTGGAGGGTTGGGTCTGAAAAATTATTCTTTTCCAGTGGATTTCCCAGTGATAAGGGAGCATGGAAAGCTCCTTGTATTACATACCAATGAATGCAAAATTATTGCAGGAGGAACACTATACTCTCTAAATCTTTTGGTGTGCAGTAACTTACACACAGAATACATACAGAACCCTATAGGTTGGAAAAGACCTTTAAGATCATCAACTCCAACTGTAAACCTAACACTGCCAAGTCCACCACTAAACCATGTCCCTAAGCACCCCATCTACACGTCTTTTAAATACTTCCAGGGATGGTGACTCAGCCATTTCCCTGGGCAGCCTGTTCCAATGCCTGACCACTCTGTCAGTGAAGAAATTTTTCCTAATATCCAGTCTAAACCTCCTCTGGTGCAGCTTGAGGCCATTTTCTCTCATCCTATCACTTGTTACTTGGGAGAAGAGACCAACACCCACCTCGCTACAACCTCCTTTCAAGTAGTTGTAGAGAGCGATAAGGTCTCCCCTCAGCATCCTTTTCTCCAGACTACACAACCCCAGTTCCCTCAGCCGCTCCTCACAAGACCTGCTCTCCAGACCCTTCACCAGCTTCGTTGCCCTTCTTTGGATGTGCTCCAGCACCTCAATGTCCTTCTTGTAGTGAGGGGCCCAAAACTGAACACAGTATTCAAGGTGCGGCCTCACCAGCATCGAGTACAGGGGCACGATCATTTCCCTACTACTGCTGGCCACACTATTCCTGATGCAAGCCAGGATGCTGTTGGCCTTCTTGGCCACCTGCGCACACTGCTGGCTCATGTTCAGGCGGCTGTTGACCAACACCCCCAGGTCCTTCTCCGCCGGGCAGCTCTCCAGCCACTCTTCCCCAAGCCCATAGCATTGCATGGGATTGTTGTGACCCAAGTGCAGGACCCGGCACTTGGCCTTGTTAAACCTCATACAGCTGGCCTTGGCTTATCAATCCAGCCTATCCAGATCCTTCTGTAGATCCTTCCTGCCCTCGAGCAGATCAACACTCCCACCCAACTTGATGTTGTCTGCAAACTTACTGAGGGTGCACTCAATCCCCTCATCCAGATCACTGGTAAAGATATTAAACAGAACTGGCCCCAACACTGAGCCCTGGGGAACACCACTCATGACTGACTACCAACTGGATTTAACTCCATTCACCACAACTCTTTGGGCCTGGCCATCCAGGCAGCTGTTCTACCCAGCAAAGAGTACACCTGTCCAAGCCATGAGCAGCCAGTTTTTCCAGGAGAATGCTGTGGGAAATGGTGTCAAAGGCTTTAATAAAGTCTAGGTAGACAACGTGCACAGGCTTTCCCTCACCTACTAAGCAGGTCACCTTGTCATAGGAGGACATCAGGTTAGTAAAGCAGGACCTCCCTTTCCTAAACCCATGTTGACTGGGCCTGATCACTTGGTTATCCTGTATGTGCCACGTAATGGCACTCAGGATGATCTGCTCCATAACCTTCCCCAGCACCAAGGTCAGGCCGACAGGCATGTAGTTCCCCGGATCTTCCTTCTGGCCCTTCCTGCAAATGGGCATCACATTTGCTAATCTGAAAGCAAAACTTCTTGTCAAAGTAAGAAGCTTAAGTAAATTAAGGTCCAATATTAAATAATTTCGGTAATTGAAATGTGTTAGATTGAAAGTGGGTTTCTTTGCTTTTTTTTTTTTTTTTAGTGTAATCCTTCTCACTCTGCCATCCGTCTCAGCGCTTGAATTCTGGAAAGCCTCAGTTCTTTACGGTTTACCAGAGCTAATTCCAACCCCAGTCCTTCTTGCTTTCTTTTCACAGAGGAATTCACACAGTGGGACATTTTTAATATAAGGGAATTTTGATGCATAAAAAGCAATTTATTTGTCTAGCAACTTTCAGTATTCCCTTTGCTATAGCCAAAGGTATAGCAATAGCCTCCTCATAATCAGCCTTTTCTTTTTATTTGGTCCTACAAGAAAGTCTGTCCTTGTGTTTGCCTGCAATCATTAAATGAGCATATTTGTGTGCATGTGAGAGAAAGAAGAGAAGAGGAAAGAAAGAAACATCTGTCCTACCAATATACAGCCCTATTAGCTGGGCCCTGGGGAGCTTTCCTCTTCTCCTTTCCCCTTTGTACACATTCACACAGCTTTCCTTCTCTCTCTCTAGTGATTACCCACATCGTGTTTCCACACTCTGGCAGTTCCTTGGGGCAGGGACTTCATCCTGTAGCCCAAAAAGCATAATGTTGCCACCATAAACTAGCCATTCTGCAAGCAGCCAAAGTGATGAAGCCTGCTCTTCTATGGACATGAGGGGAAGGGTGAGAAGGGAAGGGAGGGAAGAACAAATCAAGAAGCTCTTAGCTCTGCCCTGCAGTGGAGAGGGGAAAGAAGGGTGGCTTTAGAAAAGTGAACTCACAGAAAGATTTCAGAGCTAACTCAGACTAGTAGTTAAAGCTAATGATCACCAGAAACTTGATTCAGTGCAGTATATTTGGTATTCTCCCTTGCTTGCACCGAAATTGTTGTCCTCAGTTTAATTTTTTACTTTGTGTGAATGCATGTCTTTAATGTTTGTTTCATAGATTTTTGTTTCCATCTTACAGCCTTAATGTCTATTAGAAATACAGCCTTGAGGCAAACTTTTTCACGGTAGTGCCTTACTTTGTTGTATGCCGCAGTACACATAGTTGGCTCTGACAGCGTTAGTTCTGCACTGGTACACTGTCAAACTGGCTGCAAGAAGTATTGTGAAAAAAAAAAACATGTGCTAAATAAAAATAACTCCTGATTTGGGTTTTTATTGACTGTTCAACTCGATTTTAATGCCCTGTTTTCCCACATCTGTTTTGAAACCAGAATCTTATAGCAGCAGTTGAATTTGACCTGACTTTGCCAACCTGAATCCAACTGATACTGCATAATGCGCCTTTCAGACTCCTTGTCTCATAAGACCTTCTCTGAACTGCTCAGAACTCAAGCAAAATTGTGATCTGACAGGTTTCTTGGGTCATTCTTTGGACAAAACTACCTGGGATAATACATTTCAGCCTGAGGATAGAACTCAGACAAATGTGAAGATTTCTCCAGACCCAAGGGCTGTTTTAGTAAACCTAGGCCAAATATTCATATTTAGTAATGACACTAAAAAACAAGGAATTTTGCAGTGAAAGTATGAGCATACACACTGCCCATATTGTATAGATAACTTAAATAACTTCAACAGTGTCAAATTCATGTCTGATTCAGCACATACCCAAAGCTTTGGAGTCTAAATGGATCGGTCATAGAAGTGTTTCAGAATGGGGCACTGGGAGTGTATCTCTGAAGGCAGGAAAGATACTCCTTTTCTATGGCGTGGGAAAGACAAAGTGATCTGTAGACTTCTTTAAAGCACAAAAATAAATACAGAAGTTTTACCTGCTGGGGAAAACAGCATAAGAGGTGATATCCTGCTTGTGCTCTGCAGCTCTGAGGTGTTTGGGGCTGGCTTATAGGTCCTCCAAAGGTAAGGATAGCTCACAGGATACCGCCACCTCCAGAGAAGGAGACAGACCACTCAAACACTCATGTTCTCATGAGGCCAAAGGATTCTTATTGTCTTCAGACCCTCTTTTTCATTTAACAAACAGTGAAGAGACATGATGTTACCATCACCATCCCAGAGTTGCTTACAGCAACAGGAAGCTGTGTATACAAACAAGAATTACGTCTTGGCTGTGGGGTCAGGGTAGGTTTGTGCAGAGTAATATCCTTGCTACCTTTTCCCTCTTCTCCCTGGAAGGTGTATATTTATGCAGCATGGGTAGCAGGGAATACTTTGCATTTCTCATATGTTCTTTTCTCTGGTTGCTCTAATGTTGCTCATTATTTCTTCTCACTTGACTGGAATTCTCCAGTTGGCAGAAATGTAATGAGAAATTTACTCTTGTGAGGGCATTAGGTAAGAAAAAAATATTGTTTTCAAAAAAATCTCGTAGATGAGATCCTGAAACCATGCTTGCATAGCTTTTAATGTTTTGCCACATTGTTTATCCTTAGTGAAGTGTAAAACTGAAGCACATCAGCATTGCCTAGGAATTAGTATGAGGCAGCTAGGGCAATTTGTTAGTATTCACTTCTTCTCTTTCAGAATTTGCATGTATTTGTGTATGGAAAACTACAGTGAACTTTCCAAAACAGTGCAATTATTTAACTGTACTGACACTAAGTTTTTCTTATGAAAGAAGGAAGTGTGTCGCAAACTTACATAAAGACTGTCACCCTTGTCCCTGCTTTTACTACAACTCATTGTTTGTGCTGTGGCACTGACAAAATCCTTGTCTCTAAAGTTAATATAAAATATAAGAAAAATAATATATGTCTGCATTGCTCTCTCTTTAGAGTTGCAAATGTTTAACTTAACAAAATACTCTTTAACATGTCTCATATCTAAAGTAGTTTTAGAAACATAACCAATAGCATTAGCTTAAAACTGCTGTTCCAATTTTTGGTTGGTTCATTTTCTTGGCTAAACTTGATACGAAGTTGGTATCACAGCTAGAAATACAACTGAGCACAGAAATGCATAACCAAGCCCTATTATGTTCTTGTAAGAATAAAATAATCTGAAATGAATAAATATTACTTGACTTTTATGTTCATTTTATTGACACTCTGCTCGCAGAAATGTAGAGTTCTACTGCAGTCTGGTTTCAGTTTTCAGTCCACTGGTTTGCTTGGATCAAATACTGATGAAAAGCTCCAAGCTAACGATCCCAGAGTCACAAGAATCAGATTCTGGCCCCACTAACATCAATGGGAATTTTGTCATTTAGCCTCACAGAATCCAGATTTTGTGTAGCTTTGAAACAGCACCCAGGCAATAACTGTGCTGTCTTTCCACCTGGTATCTTGCTTCCTTTCCTTTCCATCTTCTTTCCATCAGCTGGCCTGAAAATCATGAACCTGCTTCAGAATCCCTTCCTGACCAAGGCCCTTGGTTACTCCTTCTCAGCAAGAGTTTTGCACCTGGATGAACGATGGAAACATGCTTGGCTATGATCAGGACACTAACCCACAAGTTCTTGCACTGACTGCATAAATTAATTTCCAGCAAATTGTCTTAAAGACAGCCCACAGCTGTGACTGAACATCAAGTCAAAGTTTAAATGGTGACCAAGGCGTGAAAGTGTTTGTGGCTCCTGATGCATCTCTTAAACATGGCAGAGCTCACGCGCAGTCTCAGCTTGCATGCTGGGACATGTCCCTGCAGCAGCATGTCCTTCTGAGGGTGTCCTGGCAGGCATCACAGGGATGGTATTGGCTTTTAGAGCAGCCACAGCTGGAAGTTGCACTGAGGGATGTTTACACCAGCTACCTTTGTGTATTGAACTCAAGGGCTTGAATCAGGTGCTCCTTAGGCTCTCCACATGTCCATAGACAGAAGCTGTGCCTACAGTAAAAAGTAATGTGGACCCACAGACATGGGTCTACAGAGCAAAATAGTCAGTGTTGAGGTCCACATCTCCACATTACACACATTTTATCTCAGACGAGGCCTGGTCAGTCCCGTGTGACGAGCACGCACACACTTGTGGCTGTAGTACTTTGGCTGCCCCCCGAGTGCCTCCTCCAGCTTGGTTTCACCTGGAAGGAAGCCAAGAGCTGCTCTGCCATGAAAACCAATGTTGTAAGTGGGGATAATCAGGATAGTCCCTCCTAAAGTGCATTCCTGATCTGAACTGAAATACCTATGTAGTTGATCCAGAGTCTCTGCCAAAAAATGACTCAGTATCTGCTCTGAGCTGCTCTCTGGAAGTCCACTGGCTAAAGAGGAATGTAAGGGAAACTATGCCTAAATATCACTGGCCCAAGCTGGCATGAACTGTCCTTCCTCTCTTCCCATCTTTCCCTGCCCTGCTATCTCCCACATCACTTAGATCATTCTTCCATTGCAGCTGTTTGTAAATGAAGAAACAGTTCTAGTTATTGGTTTGAAAGGCTTCTCCTGTCATCCATAGCATATGTTTTGTGGTGCGTATATCTGGTATCCAGCTTTTCCAAGTCACAACAATATACCGCAATTAGGATGTACAGTAAAACTTTGGAAATTAGGTTAAATAAAACTCACCTTTAGCGCTTGATTTTTCTGGCAAAGTTACAATGGGAAATCAAAGTTTCCATTTCCCAATTTAGAAAAAAGGATGATCAAGTAAGAGCTCAGAAAAACAGTTTCTGAATTCTTTCTTTTTTTTTCCTATGGAAAATCAGAGAAGGAGTTGGGTATTTGGGACACAAATACCGACTCATTGTGTACTGTCCTCATTTTCCTCAAGCAAAGTGCAGTTGGGAAGAAAAGCTCTAGCGGGCTCACATGCTAATTTTTCCCATTGCCTCTTTAACTTGCACAGATATTTCAAATATTGACTAGGCTTTGAACTTGACCTACTTAAAACACTGGATATGGTTTTCACTTAAACCAACACCCCTTCAGATCATGTCAGTATTATAAAGGGGCCTTGCAGCTACTGTGAATGTTGAGAATGCCAGAATCTTAATACTCCTTTATACTGCTACATGTATTGTGTGGGAAGTCAGCTGTTGTTCTCTGCTTCACATGGCTTTCATGGCTTTCAGTTTTCCTCAGGACCCACTTATACTATATTGGTATGGGACTGAATTTATTCTCAAGCCTAGACCTGCTGATGACCTGTATGTTGAATCCTCCAGATCAGCCTTTGCCTTGAGCTGCACCTGAAGCGGGAAGCTCTTTGTGAAGGCAGAGTTGGAGACTGAGGAGGCCACAACTCCCCTCCATGTCCTCTCCTCACCTGCCAACAGCAAACTCACAACTCATCTTCCTTCTGCAGCTCATCTCTCCTCTCAACTGCCTGGCATTTGGCCTGCTTTATTTACTCCTCATTGTTCAGGGAGGCATTTTGTTCTTTTCATGAAATCTCCCTGGGTTTCTGATTATGCTCCACAGGCAAAGAAGCAAAACACAATTCAAAGTTGGCCTGATGTGAAAACTCTTAGGCATCGCTGCTGACAGAAAGAAAGTGATGCAACATTGTGGCTTGCATGGATTTTTGAAACGGAGACTTGTACAGATTTTTTTATATATAAAATCCTTTTCCTTCTACACAGTTTCACAAGGAATACTCTTGCTGTCAAGAGTATTCTCAGCTCACCTGAGAAGAACAAAATAAATTACCTTTGCAATCTAACAAAGTTTCAGTCACTCTAGAAGAAAAAAAATATATTTTTTCCACGCTAGCAAAATCAAAGTACTCCAGTGTAAAAAGACAAGGAGAATGATAATAGTAATAATAATAAAAGTAAAATTTTTACCTTTTTTGTCTAACCGAGATTTCCGCAACGAAACTAAACATTGTCTAGGGTGCTGGAGGACAAATAGGGCAGGGAGGGTGACAAAGGCAGAGCTTTACCCTCCACGAGAGGGAGGGGGTAGCCTGTGGGCTGGGGGTTTACAAAGGGAAGGAAACGCAGGGACCTGACAAGGGCTGGAAAAGCAGGACCTGTGCATCAGCTCCACCGCTGAGGGGAGAGGTGGGTATCACACAGCTCTGGCTCTCAGCTAGAGGGCGGTGGAGGGTAAAGAAGGGCTGCAGCAGAGCAGATGGGCTAATTTAGGTAGGGACTGGGGCACACTGATGAGTGGCAGGTAAAAGGCCGAGCAGCTCTGCAAGTGGGGATGGAGCTTTGTACCCCTATCTTCTGTGGCTCTCACCTCCATCTCCCACCTGCTCAGCCCCTGCCTTTGCTCCCTCCAGGACTCTCCCCTACCAGAAAGGGCTGTGGGACACAGAGTCTCACGGGTGTCCCACTTGCCACTGAGGCACATCAGCAGTGTTGCGTTCCCGTGCCGCTCTGCCAGCGGGTGCCATAGATGCTCGCAGGGATGCTTGTGTGCTGCATGGCTCCCTGGGGCGTGTGACAGCACCACCACCTTGCTGTTGCAGCACGACCACCGGCCTCACACCGCGACAGCCACTTTGTGTGAAGAGCCTTCACCCATCAGCCGGGTGTTGTTTAATTCTTAAACTTATGTGTACTTTAACCAGATTCTTTTAGTCAGCCTGATGAGAAATATTCTGTTTGATGTTTTCACAGACAGCATCTTAAGGCATTACTTCAGCTTCCTCTCTAGCGCTGCCCTTTCCGAAGTCATTATTACTCATTAGGTATACTGTGCAGAAAGCAAAGTAGGTCATGGATGAAAAGCCCCATCTTAGCGAGAGGCACCAGTACTGCATAAAGCTATTTTCAACTTTCATGAGATAAAAAATGTTTTCTGTAGGATGAAAGCTGTCACTGCCAACTTACAAATGAATGCCAAGTATGTAAAAACTTTCATTTCAGATTCCCAGGCTTTCATATGTTAAATGCATTGTTTTAGAAATCCATTTCAAAGATAATTCCTCCTGTATAACCCATATTTGCTGGCTTCCCAGTAGGGTACGTGGCGAGTTAAGGGACAGGTACTCAGCTGGTGTAAATCACTGTTGGCTTCACCAGGACTGGACCATTTTCCCCCATGCGGATCCATCCCCAAGAATCCCCAAACAGGGAGCAATAGAGGAGATGGTCCCTGGGTGGGTACCTGGGGGCAGGATGACAACCTGCATCTTGTCTACTGTAAAAACCCCTCACAGCCACTGCCTATCTGTGCATGGCACTGAAAGAGTGGATTTGTGTCAGCAGTCCAGGATGACCTCTAAAGCCAAGATGACAACTTCAATAGCAGCACCTCAGTGTGAATCATTCTTACATCGCTATTACTTTGCATTGTGACCCATTAGTTAAAAGGAAACTTTAATTTTTGTTTGACTGCTCACCCAACTTTTATTTTCATGTAACTTGGAGATGTCAAATAAATACTTAGACTTTCTGGAGTGATCCTTAATCTCTTTAAATTGGTAGGCATCCCTCTTCTGGCTCTCAATTTAACAAAACACTCAGCAAATGCTTCATTTTATTCGATTTCCACAAGGACTTAAACGCAGGATTTGAGTAGAAATTAGACTGCACTCACAGTATGTCCCTTCATCAACAGAATATGTCTGAAGCACTTTCAACTGCTAGAGAGGTAATTAATAAAATTATCCTTTCAAGTTATTACTGCATAAAATAATTTGACATATATGGCAACAGGAATGCTGCTAAATTTGTTTTATTGGTGTAATCACCTTCCTCTGCTGATTAGAGGAAAGTGTGTTAATCTTTTCATTAAAAATCTGGATATTACAGTTGAAATTAAGTCTTATTTTTCTCTTTAAAACAATAGTTGTTTAAAACTAAAATGCAAAATATGACAACATAAGGGAAGGTCTAAATATATTATCATATATTAGAATAATATAAATTACATTAAAAGTAACAAGCAGTATATGTTTGCAGTCACAGTTTTAAAGAAAGTCATCCTACAACTAGGGGAAGTTATTCAGTAAGCACTCGGAAGTAGGATTTGCTACAGTGACAAATCGGGTTTTTTAATCAGAAGTAACTTCTACTGTAAGTACAAATGCAACATTTTCTTCTTTACATTTTTTTCAAGTAGCTCTGGTCGTGGACTGGATCATTTAAATTGAAAACCAATTGCTTAAAAACCAAAAAAAACTAGTTACCATCCTCAGATCTGTGAGTAAAAAATAATGTGGGAGGATGAAAACTACTAGTTCTAAGATAATCAAAAGGCAGGTGACTGTAAATAACCAATTTAATTTTACAAACAGAAATGTTACCTCCTTTGTTTAATAAAACTGTTTAGATGCTTAAAGGGCTATGGCACATTCACTTTGTCCCATGCATACAGCACATCTAAGTTAGCATTACTGAGATAATTCAAACCATAACAAAATGTTGATTTCACAAATTTTAATTAATTCTATTTTCATTCAAATCTTAAGTAAGAAGGAAGCATCTAATAAATAAGTGATGCTTTGTCTGGCATTTCAAAATTAAGTTAACTTACAAATTCAGGATCTGAATAAATGTTTGTAAACCATAACTCCACAGATGAATTCATATGGATTTTGTTTACCTTCTAGTATTGCAAAAATAAAAATAAATTTGCATAAATTATTGAGCACGGGCTTTTGTGTGGGGAAATACTCTAGAATTACAGATTTAAAACAAGCAGCAAGCAAGGATTAGCCATTCTTTGTTAACGATTGAAATCATAATAAAAAAATTTCTTAAATTTCATTTTGATTTAAATCAGTATCTACTACCTGTAGGTACCCACTAGTTTATTATACACCTCTTTCAAGACACACAAAACCAATTATATGCTACGCAATCCACTGGTGAAGACCATGCATGGGAACCAGGAGGCTCAGCGTCCGTTCTTCCTCCCGCTGTAGACCTGCTGTCTGCGCCAGGTGAATTATTTCACCCTTCAAAGGATCACAAGCTGTTCTGGCCAGGACAAGGCATTCATGTCCATGATCTTAGTAGGCACCCAGAACTACTCTGGTATTGAGTAGAGATGTGCTACACTGCTTTAATGTACGCAGTTATCTGCTGTTGCTGCACGCACCATTTGGTTGATTATCTTGTCATTTCAGAGAAGTTTGAGCTAAACCAGACAGGATAGTATATGGGATGTGTCTGTCTTGCGGGTTTTTTTATGATGCCATATCTGCATTCAGGTTTTCCAAGTGGCCCAGAAAAGATATAAGGCAAGCCAAAAGAAAAAGTCGAACAAGCACAAGGAAATTATTGTACGGAAGAGAAATAAGAAATCTTAAACCCAGATTTCTGTTCTTGCTTACATGTATTTTTTTAATGACCCTACCCACCAAAGGACTATTTTGTTTCTCAGATGTTTCCTAGAAGTAATGTATCATGAAGAATTTCCAGGCTGCAGCAGATTTCTTAACCACTGGCTCTGGATTTCCTGAAAGGGGCTTTTCAAGGGGGGGAAATCCAAAACTCTGAAGCAAAAAAAAAAAAAAAAAAAAGAGAGGTTGAAAAACTTGGTGCCAAACAAAAATAGTACAAAACAAGAAACTCTGATTAAGTTAAACAATGGAAAAAAAAAACAACTACACTCTGATTAAGTTAAACAATGGGATTAAAAAAAAACCCACCCAAGTGCTTGATTCCTTGATCAGGAACGTAATAACCTAGATTTGCTTGACTTAGTCTTACAACAACAAAACCTAAGCAGGTCTATGCCAAGAGAGGTAAACTAAGCATGAAGAAAAACATTCAGAAAGCCAGAAGGTGAAGGTTGCCGCTGGTGGCTCTCCGTTGGGGTGGCCTGGACGAGGCAGGTGTGAGAGCAGAGGGGACCTGCCAAGCAGCAGGCAGTGATGCAGGGCTGCGGAGGGAGCTGTGCTGCAAGAGCTGCCTGCGGGACACCCGGGAGCTCGGGATGGCATCCTCCCCCCATGGCCAAGGGAATGGGACTCATTTCCCTCCCTGCCACATGTCCCTCACCGTGTACAAGGGGAAAGCTACAAAGTAGCTAAAGGTACGAGGCTGCAGGTAGAAATTCCCAACGTTGCATCTATCCCACCTTCTTGGAAAATGAAATGTCAAAAATACTTTGGGCTTTTAGGAGGACATAGAAAGATGGCAAACATTTTAAGGGTTAAATGCCTTGGTCAGTAATAGAAATAAAAATAAATATAAGAATAAAGACATAATAATAAAATAATAAACCATATAGGTTTCTGAAAATTATTTGCAGTGCACTTAGGCACACAGAAATGGTAATATAGGTTGCTCTTCAAGTGTGAAAGCCCCACCATATATGTAACGCGATTTGTGAGGTCCACACAATACGAGAGGAAGAAGGTATTTCAGTCTCTGAGATGTCCTCAGATCTGCGCTTTGACTTGCAGTGCTTGAACTGCAATGCCTATTTAGAGGAAATGATATGCACAGAGTGTGTCAAATGGACGAATGTGCTAAACCTCTTCCTTTTCAGCGGGTCGGGGTTTCTTTTCCATCAGGTTTGCATTAATGACCCACTGACCTACTTTTCTGATCCACCTGGCAGAGCTCTGCATCCCTGAAACCTGAGACTTTGCTGCTCAGATTTGTTTTGTTTAGGTTTTGTGACAGAAACCATTGGGAGAGTGGCACTGCAGATAAAAATGAAATGTGCTCTGCTCTTTGGTATTGTAAGTGTATTTTTATTTAATTGTGTAAGTATTATCTGTCATGATAGAATTGTCTGTTTCTTTTTTTTTTTTTTTTAAGGGCTCTGTGTTTTACAAGGTTTTCTTCTCCCTCCCTCATGTTACAAAGAAAAATGAGCTGTGTACATTTATCCAGTGATTTCTAACCAGTGCTGTTTCTTTGCCCGCTGCAGACCAAGAGTAAAGGAAAAAGGCAGACATAATGGATCAGTGAGGAAAAGGCATCTTCTGCCTGTCTTAAATCATCTCCTTTACAGAGAAGCTTAAATTGCTAGAAATAAAAAAAGCTCCTTGGCAGCCCAACAACCGCATATAAAACAAATCATATTTTTCACTGAATCGTAAATGTCACCATCTCAGATAACATTCATACTTTCATAGAAATAGGAACTTAATTTTCCCCAGTTATATTATTAACTCACTTTGGTGAATCAGATTACCTACACTAAAACAGAAGCAGCCGGTGACTCAGAACAATGATACGTTTAAAGATCAAGCGCAGTGTTTGCAACTACCAAGCTGCATGCAGATGGAACTGCTTCTTTGAACCATCAGATAAAGATTGATCTGTTAAAATCCTGCTAAAAATGGGCACCAAATGCTTCTTGTCAGAAGTGACTGGCAGCCCGTGTCCCAAGCCGAAACGAGGTTGGGTTTGCCTATTCATTCAGTGGGTGCACAGTGACAGTACAGGAGAGAAGGAGAGCTGTGATGGGCTGTGATGTGACGAGACGATTGCCATCGCTTGACTGTCCTTTTACAAATTCTCCTAGTTAGAAAAAAGTAAATAAAAACACTGTTATTGCAATATATTATTTAACATTTCAACCTTTCTGTTTTGCTCCCTCTGGCTTGGTACTTGTATGGCCCCTCATCACCCTAGTGCACAAACCTGTCATGGCTGTTTATAAAGTCATCCTTGTACTAATTAAAAGTCAGTACTTTTATCCCAGTTTTTCAGATGAGGAGTTAAGATGGGAGTAAAACAAGTGGCTAGCCTAAGGCTGCCCAGAAAAATGTAGATTCAGTCCAGCGCCATGACCACAGCCTTCCCATCCCCTCATCTCCATGCATGTGCACTTTATTTGTTTAAGAGCTGGGAGATGTTGACTAGGCTATGTCCACGGTGCTTTGTAGGCAGAAGCAGTCTTGCTTTGCCCATGCTCTAGAGCAGCCAATGTGTGGTGTTGTGAATCAAAATTGGAGTGGCCATAGCCAGCCTGGCACCAAGTATGAACTGTGCAGCTCTGCTGTGTCTTGGGGTATATTGAATTAAGCACTAAATTCATGCAGCTCCAATGATGCTCAGAGCACTACCAAGACTTTCTTTCTTTCTCCTGTAGACAGATCTTTAGCAGGAATCTAGCACATGGGGCAGGAATGTCCCCTACAAAACATTTCCCATATTATGAGCTCAAACAATTAACATTCAAAACACTGAAAAAAAGTGTTTAACTACCACAGTCCTGTCAAGTAAGGAGCTGATAGTTGCATGTAAGATAGGTATTACTTGATTATAATTTAATTTCTGCTTGACTCATCTCCACTTCAGAGTAAAGAGATGCTGCTGGTGACACTGCCAATCTTTTTTCATGCAGTCATATATTTAATTTAAAGCAAAGGAGCCCAGAGACTGACACAAATACTTTCAAAATATGAGCTGCAAGTCTAACTCACACAAAAATGTATGTGTGAATGATGATAGCAAATCCCGCATGCCAGCAGAAGAGTGGCTGATGGTAGTATTTCAGAATTATACCTAAATGAAAGGTTTTCTGTTAGTTTAGGGGTTGTGGCATCTAATCTGCATTTTCATGAATTAGTGGTTTTCACCACGTGACAGAAACATTTTGATACATTAATGAAAGCAATGAAAAACATATGTCACTGTCAGATTTCAGGCTGAAAAAAATGATTATATTTTCTCACCATGTGTATTCCAACCATTCCAGCTACATGTATATTCCATTTCATCCTAGCATCCCTTACTCATGAAAGCAAAATGAATCACAAGATAGACTGTACAGCTATTTGATTCAGCCCCTGCAGATTGCATTGATTTTGTAACACAATAAACATTCTTTTCACCAGTATGTTTTGCTCAAAAGATGTTTATATTGCATTTATTAGACTGCAGAGCTGTTGAGTTTGGAGCTATCTTTTAAGGCAAGTCTGTAGGGATTTCTTTTTTTTTTTTTTCTGATTTTAAAGGATGTGTTGACATGTGGCTGATCTAAGCCTCTTTTCAGGGTGCTAATTTTGAGTAAAACAATTTTTCAGGTATCCCTGGATTCAACCATGGCTCTTCCAGAAACCCCAAAGACCCCAGAGTGCCCACAACCAACCTCAGAAACATGGATACACAAATGATGGCATGATTTATTTATTTAACTGTGCAGCATGAGACTTTGTGACCCAAGAAGCAGCCATTGAGGAAAGACGTGGAATTGTTGAATGCTTGTGAGCTGACCCAGTTTGAGTGTTTATCTCTATTCAAGTGTCCTATGGCTTAAAAAAATTGCAGCCTAATACAAATTTCAGGCATCTGAGATTCTTTTCGGCAATTTCTATTCGTTCCATCCATCTCAGTCTTCATTACTTTCCTTCATGATCTTTGGTTTAGTAATGGCTTGTTTTTCAAACTAAACCTGTGTTGAGCTAAATCTTCAAATACCCACTGGCATACACGCATTCATAGATGTTCCTTCATAAAAAATAGAAAAGTACTTGAAAAGTAGCAAATTCAAAGGTTGCACTTGGCTTAATGTTCTTTGAACCGCAGAAAATGATATTTGCAAAGAAATGAATGTTTACTTCCCAAATGGGAGCTCCATCCTGCACTCCTCTGAGGGGTTAAGTACCCTCCTTTCACAGCCCTGAAGTGGAAATGGGGATACTCGGCACATCAGCACATCACAGCCTGGCTTGGCATTTTGCAGGAGCAAGCCCCTGGGCCTCTCTCTTTCCTCCATGCCTTTTCTTTCTCTTCTTCAGCCAAAGAGCTATCTATAATTTTTGTCACTTTCATTTCCAGTATGTCACAATGGATTATGAAAAGTAAGCCACCGTCCGCCCATTTAATGGAGTGCACCACAGTGGGTAATCGCTCCGGAATGTAAATCAGTTTACTGTTACCTGGTTACTACTGGCACATGCACAAAATGGAGAGGAGATGGCTCTAGCAGGCTGTATGTTTAATGTATGGTGGTGAATATATATCAAACTCCCCTTATTTTAATAGCTGTGCTCAGAACAACGCAGCGGTGTGATGCATTCGTTTGCATGCACAGGAACACGTCCGCCTGTATTTACAACATCATACTGATGAGAAGCGTTCCCACAAGCAGTCTTTAAATGGAAGTTGCCTATCACATCCATTTTTCTTCCAGAGAAGCGGCTGATGGTCTTCCCAGGAGGCAGCAGGGCAGACTGGCTGCAGGGGAGCAGAGGGCATCGCACCAGCTGGGAGGAAGGTCAGCCTGGGTCACATAACTTGTTTCCTAGCATGGGGTCCAGCTCCAACAGTCTGAAGGAGCTCACAGCAAACAGCTTCAGGAAGCATGGCATATTCCCTCTCATCCTCGCACATCACCTCAAATTGGAGGAAAACATTGCAGAAAGAAGCAAGATCCAAACCGAGCCCCAGTAGCAGCTCTGGGGGTAGGAGGTGTGGGGCTGAGGAGAGCATAAGAAGGTAGCCTGGAGCAAACGTGCTACAAGCTCCGGGCACAGCAAACCCATGCTGTCTCATGTGGCAACTGCTGTACAGTGGTGCTAACCCACACTGTTCAGAGAATCCGCTGACAAATTGCCATGCAGTACAGGGAACGTGGGAAAATTAAATCCTTCTGTGCTCAGGACAGGTCACTCTTCTTCTAAAGGAGCAATGTGAGATCAGCATTGCATTTGGTGCCACTTACTCATCTGACAATGCCACTGCCGCTGTAGCTTTAAGTTGATTGTCACTGAAGGATCCAACATCCATTAAATCGGTTTTTCTCTTACAGGCAGACTTTCTCCCATGTAGTCTGAGAAAAGCTCTGCCCTTGAACCAGAGGCGTTTTTCTGGCAGTGCTCAATGGAAAAGTACTGGAAGAATTACAGTAATGATACAGGTTTGCCTTGCTTTTGTCCCCACAAAGTGTTTAAGTTAGACATAGAGATACAGGTCTCCAGTTGCCACAGTAAGGGCTTGTGAAAAAGCAGACACATGTGTGTGCATATATGAGTACACACACACACACCTGTGGCCACAAAGATACTGGCACAAAAAGATAATGAACCTCTTAATGGACATGTCAAAAATGACATTTTTTGTATTCAAAAAAGGTGGTGATGTTTTAATGGTGGTATTCAACACACTTATATAGCTACCCATGTAGAGAGGTGTTTGCTACCAGAAGCAAGGGCATTTTGAAGCACCAAATGCACTGCATGTTTTGTTATATGTTTTAGCACAGAATGGTGCAAGCCTTACAGGAGCGACCAGCACTGCCTGATGTCACCAACTTGTGTCTGGGCACACAGTGACAACCACGAGGCTGACCCCTAATGACACTGAGCAAAACCCTTTCTTACTCTTGCAAGGTGCCACTTCAGAAGGTCATTTATTCACCATGCCCAAGCTGTAAGACTGTCAGTTCATACCTTGCATTCCTAGATACAGTCCTCAGGTCTTGCCAGGAGGGAGAAATCCCCATTGGTAGCAGGAAGGAGGGTGAGGAGGGGGGATGGAACAAGGCTGTAAAGGTAACTAGTTTTCCTTCATTGTTTTGGGAAGAATTCAAAGGCTGTCTCACAAAGAGACCTAATTTGTCCTCATCTCTGCATAGCAGTGTCTTGGACTGCTGATTTAATGGGCATTTGCCAGATTGAGGGGCGGTCTAACCGGTACCTAACCAGACCTCTGATTATTTCCCGAAATTTTTAAGTTATGAAGTCCTATATTCATAATGTATCATTACTTTTTACTGTGAGCATTTATCTCATGCCACTGAGCAATGACTGATTAGTGGAATTTTTTCTTCAAATGGGAAAATGTTTTTCTTCCCCACCCTCCCCCAAGTTTTCAAATTTCCTCTTTCTTTGCCAACAAAATCACTCCACAACGGTTCTGATTTTACTGCCAACAAGAAAGAATTTAGAGACACTTTTCTGAATTATACTTGACAACTCATTCAAGTAGCCTCTTGAGCCCACAGAGGTATCTTTTACATTATCTGTTGGCACAGACACTTTTCCTACAATTGTACCTAAACTTTGTGCGTATTCCTTTCAGGTTCCTTTCCTTGAAATGCATAAAGTTAAACGAAGAAACATTCTTGACAGCTTATTGTGTAAATCCTTCTGACACAGTTTCCACGTTTCTGTAGGAGATGAGAACTGATCAGTACAAAGTAGGTCAAGAACTCCTAAGAGACACAGTGACTGCCTTTGATTTTTCTACCTTGAAGTTCAAAGAGCATGAGTAAGTTCATTGAAAGAGGAAGAAATGAGTTATTTAAAGAAATAAGGATTCCACTTTGCATGTAGTACCTGGAGAACTTAAGAAAGAGTGGGTCATGAACCAGGTGGTGCATGCATGCACGTGTGCGTGCCTGTATGTACTTTCCAAATATTGTTTTGAGACAGCACTATCATTAACTGATGATGAACTTTTCTTAGCATTGAGAGCTGTTCTTTTAATAATGAGTTCAATGAGAAGTTTGGTACTATATGCTACACCTATACACTATGCCTCATATCAACCTGACTACAGCAACTATTTCTTCAAACAATTTACTTAGGCTAAGGACCATGTGGACTAAAATTTAGAAAAGACAGCAGCTACCCTCTTCTTAAGCTTGTGTGAACTGAAGGTATAGACTTTCATGATGGGAACTGTACATTTCTGTAGGAGCTGTACCTAATGAGGCACTTGGCTTTAGGGCCAGGCATTGGCACCTAATCCTCTTTTGTTTCCAGCATAGACATTGCCTACATGATTATGATGTAGAGCAATAGAAATGATAAAGACAGTGATGATACACACAGGTGAGGAGTTACAGGACCGGGACTTAGATCAGCTGTGAGAGGACTACATTCATCAAGAAGAATGATATTTTTCACTGTTGTTCTACTCAAGGGACAGATTAATTGGTGGACTCTTCAGGGGTTTCAGTCTCAGCTGCTACATAAGCATTGCCTGATGCATGTGTGCCAAGCTAGGTAATGAGGAAAGACCTGTACTACCTCAAGGCCATCCTGGCCACATTGTTCATCCCTCTGACCCTGGTTAGCTGGCATTTACAAGAGACAAATCAGAGGAAGGTTAATGTGACAGATGGAGACAAATGCTGAGAATTGATGGAGATCTTATCCCAGAAACACTAGTGTGGTCAATTTAAAAGCTGATACTTGGATAAATTCCCCTTATGAGCAGTGAAAGATGTTCTGGTTAAAGCTATGTAGGTAGCTGAATTCTGTTGTGTATGGCTGTATCACTATTAAAGATGTTCCCTTTGTTTCATACCAGAGAGAGACAGCAAGTAAACATGTCTGCTGAATTAGAAGTAACGTGAGTAAAAATTGAGAGTAAATAGTTTCAATTTACCTTGGCTTTACTTTATATATTTTTGTTAAACACTGTGCATTACTGCCATACGAAAGGTAGGTTTTTCATGCTCCATACCACTGCAAAGATATGCTATAACATTACAATGTGCTCTTCCTCATGCATGTTTTCACTGGCTCACTCTGAAAATAGTCCCAAGACACCAGGAGGACATACCTTTGGGGCTATTCATGAATGAACTGAACTCCAGCTGTGCTTCAAGGAAAATGAGAGCAGTTCACCACTCACCTGCCTCTCTGCTCCCACCCTGATGCTATAAGACTAGGTGGCCCAAGCAAGTCTCCAGAGGTTTAACCTTGCATTTGGCCAGAAATTAGTGGCCTTTGGAGAAGCTAGGTGATGGGGAAGTTGTATACAGGCAGAAACAGGAACATTAGAGGATGATCTGCCCAAAAGTGGTGGTGTTTGTCTCTCAGTGAGTCCTGGCTCTGCCTCAGGGAATCCCTCTTGTCCTGCTGCTTTGTGCTGTGTCAATCCCCCACCACGCAGGTGTGTTTGCTGCATGGTAGCACAGGAGGAAAGTAGCTTCAGCATACAGGGTACACTTTGCTTTACAGCTTTCTCAAGACAGAGTAATGATAGGGAAAGGTTTCTCTGGGATATAGGATTGCTTTGCCTCCATAATACATCACCTACGGGCCATGCCAGGACCTGTTGGAGCGCCCAGCTCTCTGTGAACCCATCACAGGGCAGCTGGACTTTCCCTGGTGACCCAAGAGCACAACCTATCCCGTGGCACCAGCGGCCCTATGGTTAACAGGCAGCGCCTCTAAAACTTAAACAAAGCTGCCTACAAACAAAAAGGCACCAAACTTCACAAGGATATTTTAAGAGGGACCTAAGCCATGCAATTGTTGGATAGCGATAGGAAGGAATAGGATAGGAAGGAATTAAGAGCAACCTTGCAGTAGCTGTGATTGTCAGAGATAGAAGTCAGTCATCTGTCATAGTGAGGTGATATTTCTTCCTAGACTGGCTGATGTAGCTGAAAGAAAAGCCCTGATGAGCCCCTGGGAGCAGAAGTCCTTCTTCTGGTTGCCAGGTTCTCTTTCAGACCTTGCTCACAGCCCAACAGTTAGTCTACTCTTTCCTAACTGGATCAGCTGGTGTAAGGAAAGACACTACTTCTGCAAACATCCTTTGTCTGGCTAAAGTGGAGAAACCAGACTTTGCAGCCCTGGGATAGGTTGTTTGTGAATAGTTCTGACTTTTTTTTCTGCTGTGCAGTGACCTCTGCCAGCGTGAAGTACATAGCTCTTGCTTGCTAACCTGTGAGTCGTCTAATTGGTATTCTGTAAAAGTCCTCACAATGCCTTTTAGTTAAAGCAAATGTCAGAAAACACAAAGTCTTGTTTTCTTTGTGAAAATTCCTCCAAAGGGAATTGCCTGAACCCCAACTGCACAAACGTTACCTCTCAGCGCAGGCTGCACATCCAAGCACTTAATCTGTGCTTTCGAAAGCAGGGCTGTGCAATACAGTCTTCAAGATGTTTACTTTCCTAAGTCTTTTTCTGGCCAAGAAGAATGACTTAATTCATGGGGTGGTCCAAGCTTTGTTTTGTGTTCCTGGAGCCCAGATGCCCATTTGGAGACTCTCCTCGCGAGCCATGTGGATGCAGCACCTCCCTGGGCTGAGGGTTTGGCTGCACGCAAGCATGGTAGGAGGCATTAGGAACTGCTGGACTTCGCCCAGTGTGCTAATAGCTGCGTCCCATTGCCTCCTGTCCCACCACATAGCTACAGCAGAAGCAGAGCTAAGCCAGATGGAATCAGCCCACAGGCTGGATTTGGCCTCCAGTTGGAACTGTCTGACCTCATAGCTTGGAGCTAATTAAGCTAATGATTGATTATTAGGTGGCATTTTTTTTCTCTAATGCCATTTACCTCATCTGTGAAAAGCATTGCAGTTTTGCTCTGATGGCTGCTGGGAATCTCACCTAACTTTGGATTCCTGTAAGTCAGGTGTTAAAGCCTGAAGTGGTCACCCAAGACTCCTTGTATAGATGATGCAGGGAAATGGGCATCTCCGGAGGGTGAGGTGAGTAGTCTGCTCTGCCTTCACCCTCTCTTCTGTTTTTCCTACCGATTACAAAGTGAGTAAAAGGCTGGCTGGCTCGGACTTGGACATTTTTACTTTCAGATACCTAACTTAAGGCAGATGGATTTCCCACTCAGTAAGGCAGATTATCAAAGTAACTAAAAGTTCTCACTAGCCCCTTTCTCCAAAAACTACCCCCTAAGAAAGCTGATAAATAGGTAGGAGCCTCACTCAAAAAATTCTGATGCCCTATATGCACAAAAATAAAGATTACAGTCTCTGGAGTATGGTGGTTTTCTGGCCTGTTTCTGGGGCAGCCTAATTTCCTGTGCTCAAGAACTTTCCTTTTATAAGAAAGGGTAGCAAGCCTCCACCAGATTTTCCTTTTCCATCCCTTTTAAACAAGGAAAGCAGCATCTGCAGTGAGCACGGGAATCCCTGTGGCCCGCCGCTGTCACTGACGTCCATCCCTTGCTGAGCAGCTCTGCAGTGCACCCCAGCTGTAGGGCCCGCTCCTGCCAAGGCTCCCAGCTCAGCTATGCCTGTCATAGAGCCTCCAAAACCCAGCCACGTCTTGAAGCTGAACCCTTTGCCTGGGAGCTTCTCTCCAGCAATTTCAATGGAAAAATTTGAGAGAAGCCCTGCTCACCTCGGTACTTCTATTTCTTCCTCCTTGACAAGAGAGCTTTCAGATGGTGGACAGGTATTGAATTTCTGTGTGGTGTAAAGCGAGGTTAATAGATTTTTACGGCCAGAGGGAGTATCTTGATCACCTCATCCAACCTCTGGCATCACACAGGCCAGAGACAGGAGCTGTAATTACACCAAGTTTCCAGCAGAAATGAAACAACACAGCCCCTACCTAATTGTCCTGCCAATCAGATCATCCCGTGAGCCCCCAAATTCTTTGACCCTCAGTAATTTTGCTGAGGAGAGTTTATAATCACAAGGAGTCTCAACATGCAGCTCATGTCTTGTGCAAAAGAAGATGTGTCTTTGGCTTCAGAAGAGGAAGAGAAGTAATCTGCGCATAGCTTCCTGCGAGTTGATTTTTTCCTTTTCATTTTTTTTTTCCACACAAGGCAAAAAGCAAAAGGTAGGCGCAGCTTTATCCTTCCCTGACAGCTCTTTACAGATGTTTACAGCTGTGCTATGCTCTCTCTGGCTGAGCAAGGCCGAAGGGTAGCATTTCAGCTCCTGCCTAGCTGCAAGGTAATTAATAGCAGCCATTGGCCCTCTGACCTCCTGACTGGTGATGTGTCTCCAAAAGCATTTCCACGCAGTTCCAGGCCACAAATACCCTTTAAGACACACTCTCAGATCTACTTTTAAAAATTCCTAGAGCGTGGGGAGACAGTTCCCAGACAGACTTCTTGCTGATTTTTTTTCAGTCAGATATGTTAATACAATGGCATTTTGGTGTAAGAAAACTTGGACCAGAGAGTATTTAGACATTACTGAAAATATTCCTTGGAGCTGGTCTCACATAAGCTTCTGCATTAATAAGGGATCATATCTGTTTGCACCAGTTCACCATCAGCATGATCGGCAAGCAATTAAATTCTAACAAGCACAAGGCTTGCGAGAGGTCTCCCTGAACACAGGCACAGGTTGCTTGGGCTTAAAACCAACCAAATAGTGGGGTGTAACTCTCCTTTTCCCACCCAGCCACCACCCCTGCCCCAAATATTATGGACTTTTTCCACTTAATACTGTGGCATGTCCTTATCCATTGCTATTTCATCAAGTCCTATGGAATGTGTAAATTCTCCTTCTGCCGGAGTGTAATCCTATTTGGCAGAGCATTACAAGGACTGTACCAAGGGTGATTGAGAGGTCGCAGTGGAGAGGCAGGGAAGGAAGTTTGCCAGAGTGTGTTCGGCTGCAGTGGCCAACTTGGCAATCTTCTTATCGTCTCTTCCCATTTCCATCCTCTTACATGCCCAGCTCGGTCCTCAGCCACCATTTAGAGCAGGTGTAATTCTCCTTCCTGGATTGCCCTGATAATACCCTCCCAACCATCGTTGGCAGTGCCAGGCCCCCTGAAGAAGACAGGAGGGAAATCTGCCTTCCTCACTTGAGTGATCTGGAAAGAGATGAGCTTTCCAGAGAGTGATACTGTTCCAAGTGCCCCTGGGTAAGTCAGTGGCTCAGAGCTGCCAAGTGCAGTTCAGTACTTAAACCTATGAACATCTCCTCTTTACATTTTGTTATTTTTATGTCATCTTCTAATGTTTTAATACTGACATACCTAGTAAATCTTAGGAGGCTTGAAAGGATGATTTTTTTAAAAAGTTTATAAGATGTAGAAAAGCATTAATGAAAACTTTATTCATTTTTTTCAACTTGCCTCTTTAGCAGTAGCTGAATTTCCAGGTGAATTACTTTCCTCTAAAATGTCATAATAGTCCCTTTAACTTCCAAGGTCATCTGCTGCTTTCCTTTGCCCAAGAGGAACAGTTGCTTAATTTGGTTTTAAAGACTTCCAATGGGGCCTGTAACATGTCTCTTCAGACAATCCTGTCCAGTGCCTCATTTTTCTTCCTGTTAGAAAGCTTTTTCATAATGCCTAACTTAAGTCATTTTTGCTGCTATTTGAACCTATTATTTCTTTTGCTTTCCACCAGGGAGAAGAAATTTTTCCTTCTCTTTCAGCAGCAGTCTTTTGCATATTTGAGGAATACTATCATTCTCCATTCCCCCATCCTTAATCTTCTTTCCTTTAAGCAAAGCAACCCCAGTGCAGTCATTCTTTCTGGTAGGTCATGATTTCCAGCCCTCTGATCCTTCCTGCAGCTCCCTTCTGGATTCACTCCAGCTGGTCCATATCTCTCTGGGAATAAGGCACCCAACACTACACAAAGTACTCCAGCTGAGACATTATCTCTGCTGACTAGACCAGGCAGATATTTGTTCAAGATGGTATATGAGTTTTCTGTGCTACATTTAGTAATTTCCAGAAGTATAAGAGAATCTGCTTTTCTACAAAGAATAATAAACTATCCCTTTGATCCTGATCCAAATAGGTTTTCTTACTAAAAAAAAGGGGAAAGAGAGAAATCAATAGAATTCAAAACTTATTTTGAATGTGTCTAAGAAAAGAATACACCCTTAATCCTGTGCACGGTGCACTAGATACTCCTGCATAAATAGACATTTGCTGAAACATACTGGCAGAACAAGGTTAAGAAGTGAAAATAAGAAGGTTTAGCTGCTAGTGGGGGAAGAGGTCTTGCATTTTCCCAGTGATCTTGGGTAAAGAGCAATCTTTAGTCTCAGTTTTCATGGCTCCCAAAATCACCACTGTTTTGGGGAACCCTGGGATATAGCTCACAGTACCAAACTAAGCATCACATCTAAGGTAGTAGTTAGGGGTTTTTTTTGGAAAAGACTAGCTTAGGTTCTAGTTTTTCTTCCCCCTATACTTGTGTGCTTCTAATGATCATCACCAACAATACGGGTCAACACACCCAAAGCTCAAACAATGCTGTTTAAATATGGATGATGAGGATAGCAGCATAGCAAGGCGTTTCAGCTGGGCTGTAGTGAGGATGAAGTCCACCCCACTTGCCCAGTGTTTGAGGGTCCTTATTTAAAGCCTGCGTAACACCAGCCTCCTTTCCTGTGGAGGCAACGCTGCCACGGTATTGCTGCTGCTCTTCCAGTAGCTCAACCCAACTCACACAGCAGAGCTGCTGAGCCTCCAGGTGGGTGAGCGGCCCAAGTCCACGTCTGCCCGACCATCCCTTTCCCTGCAGCATGGAGCACTGGCACCTGCAGCCAGATGCAGTCTGCTGGCAGACTCCTGATGCGGTCAGCCTGGAGCCCCATGTGTCTCTCTGCAATGTGTGAATGTCACCTTTTAGCAGAGCTTATTAGTAGGCTTTGTCTGACTGACAAACACTTGCGTTTCACCTCAAATCTTCAAAGGCAGGCAGGCGAGGGGGCAAAGAGCACTAACAGAATTCTTCAATGTCATTTTAATAGGATCACTGTTTTGCGATAGCTATTTTTTCCCCTCTTTATCTTTCTCTGTCCTCTGCTAGGCTCTGTGTTAATGCCCTCTGGTGATACTGAATTCTTTCCAAGTTACTCAAAGAAAAATAAATAAATTAAAAAGAAAACCCTCGCACCAGCATTAATTATTGTTCCAGGAGGATATCTTCCCTTAAAGATGCAAGGTTTCTCTGAAGCCATCTGTCTGGATTTTCTTCTCTTGGGACAGAGAGAACAGTTAGCGACTCAGTATTTCCAAAAGGAAACTTGCAGCTCTTGTAGATAATATGAATGACCCAGTTGCCCTAGGAAGGGAAGTGCCATCTCGTGTGCGGTGTATTCCATATGCTATCCATCCACCTTCCTCAGTTAATGAGGCTTAGACTTCTTCATGCTGGTCAAGATAAATATAAAGCTCCCTAGCCCTGAAATCACCATAGTGAGGTTGCCATGGTAAAAGGAAAAAAAAAGTTCAGTCCATCGCAGATTAGGCTAAAACCTGATACGAAGAGAGACACTAGCATTGCATTGAGACATGGAAACATGCTTGTGACGTTCTCCAAATTACCATGATCTAGGTAATGTATAGATTTTTTAAAACATCCTGTTCTTTTCATTTTTCTAACAAGATACATTGGGATTCTGTCTTATGGGAAGACATTCTGAGAACAGGGCTGGAAAATTGGAGCTTCCTAAACATCTAACTCAAGTATTGATGCTGAGCTGTGACAGAAGCAGAAATCTTGGTTCACACCACTTGTATTAATGCTTTGAGACCTGGCCTGCAAAAGAAAAGGATACCTCATCCAAAATCTAGATCCCAACTCCTCATTTCAGTTCCACTGTTGATAACCAGTCGGCGGCTTAATTACCTCCCAGAGTGATTATGAGGCTGGGTTATTTAAGGTTTGAAAAGCTCTATGGAGGTTCTAATAACAGAATGTCAGTCACGTTACAGGAATAGAGATGTACGGGGTGCTTTGCCCGTGGGCACAGGCAGTAAGCTTGTATGGGCACCACATGTATCCAAACCCAGAAATTTCCTGTCCCACCATGCACACCCATGCCATGCATGTGCCCTTGGAGAGCCCTTCTGCTCCATGTGAAAAGCATAAATTGTGGATTGTGCCTACTGCAGCTTAGTTTTCTCTCAGCTGCAGAATCCCACCTGGGCAGGACTCTGAGGGAGATGGCAGAGAGCCCAGTGGCCAGTCCATCTCAAGAAACTTCACTTACTGCTTTTGTTCTGTTCTGAGTGACTATCCATGTTCCAAGCAATAAGCAGTCCACCAAGACACAGGATCCTGAAATCTCACTGAACAGCACTACAGCTTTGTAAAACACAGCATTAGAATCTAAGACCTGAGAGACCACACATCCTCCTTGAATGTAAGGAGAGATGTCCACCCTGCCACTCTCATTATTAATGGCTATATTGGATGCTGTGTGCTCCAGTATTTCTAAGCAGGTCCTCTTTGGCCATTTCTCAGTGTCTCCACCCAGAGTACAGCTCTGATTTGGAAACTGTCCAGATTGATACTGCTTTTCTCATCATCATACCTGATGGTGAGGTTGAGGGGGTTTTGGCCATTAAAAACTGGGGGTCAACCTGGATAGTTTCTTCCTCTGTAAACAAAGTATCAAAGGAAGACTGTCATGCACAAATGTGCCTTCAGGAAGGTGAACCTATGAAGATGAGCTGGATCACCACCTGTAGCAGGGATTTAGGACAAGACCTTTATAACAAGTATCACGTTAGGGCTAAGGTCCCTCCTAGTCTACTCAATGAGTGATAGGCACTGAAAAGCTCCTCAGTGGATTACACACCACTATTCATTCAGGTGGGGGATGTGAGACCACACGCTGTTTCCTAAGATCCACCGCCACAGGACTGCACTCTTGCTTACAGCTGCCAGGAGCTTCAGTACAGTTCGGTGGGAGAAACCAGCTTGATTCTCAGTTATTGAGCATCACACAGGGCTGTGACTGGATGTGCCCTCGCCAAGTCTAGAAATTACTTTTTGCTAGTGGAGATGGCAAGTTCTGCTGCTCTCCTGAAGAGCCCTTTCTGGTGCCTTCACATAGCTAAACAAGGGAGCAGAACTGCAGCATGGAGAGGTAGCAGTGGCAGCTGTGTGGCAACATCCTCGCATGTGGTTCAGCTACAAGGAGGCTGACTGCCACTGCTCTGTAGCAGTGGTTACCGAGGGGTCAGATGTCCACAGGGACTGCAAAGAGGCTGTCATGCCTCTTCCCAGGCTGTCTGTCTGATGGCGTGGCAGCCACCCACCCAGACTGGTACCTGCAATGTCAGGCCAGGGACTTTCATGAGGCTGATCAGAAAATTGAACATCTATGAGGGGACTCTTGCATATTTGCACAATCGATTTGGATGAATATTTTATCAATATTCTTCTTTCAGACCAATATAGTATCCCATACAAACTTTTAGGTTTTTAAGTTTCTGGGTCTTTTTTAACACCACAGAGAGATATTAGCCCTCAGCTTCTTCACTCAATAAAGTTTTCTGTCTGGAGGTGTCTGCTCCTGGTCCAGGGTGCTCTCTACTGTCTAAAGCAGGAGAGTCCTAATGCTTAACCCTTTTAGTTCACCCAGTAAAAGCCATCTATTTATGTAGGCATTTCTCCAAAAGCAAAGTAGACCATCCTAGAAAAAGGCACAGAAAGGATCTTACCTCAGACGGGGACAACAACGAGGAACTGGCATGCTTCAGTCCTGTGAAGACTTTCACATACCCCATGCACTGGGATGGGACTGCTCTGCCACAGGCAGGCAGAGCCCATTCCTCAGCTTTTACTGGATTTGGATCCAAGCTCTTTCTGGAGACTGATGTAGATGTGATGTTTTTGTGGACAAGACACCTGGAGCCATGGTGATGGGTGAATGAGAAGTGTGTGTGGTCAGCTATTTGTGACCAACACGGTGACAGGTGTATTCTTCCTGAAAAACAGTCTTGCGAAGTAAGATGCTATAGACAGCATGTTCATGTACAGTAATAGTCAGGTCAGAACACAGAAAGATAAGCTGCTGTCTGGTACATTAGCTAAAGCTGTTAGAAACCTGTGGGACAGATTTACATGTCTGCAGTGTGACATATTTGAATATACAGCTGGTGTGCATATCTCACTGTATGTGTTCACAGAGACTTCAATCCCGCACACAGCAGAATTGAGCATCTCAAGTGCTGCCATTGATATTTCACTGAAACAAGCAGTATGTCTAAAAGTACACAGGCAGACTGCAGCAAGGAAGGAAGAAAAGGTCCTTTTTGTGGAGAACATTGCCATCTTGTGCACAATTGCATTTACTTTACACCTGGCACGCTTGTGAGAAGTGATACTGCAGAAGTTTCTCATCCTTCCCGCCTCTCCTGAAAACTCCAACATGCCTGAAGCAGCATTCGAGCTCTTGAACAGAGAAGTCTTCCTAAGTATGAACGGCTTGTTCCAGTCCTCAAACAGTAAGAACAAGATCTGAACTGCTTTCTAGGCTAGCAAATGTTTCCTTTTTATCTTGCGAAGCGCTTCATTAAGTATATTTAATGAAAAAAGCCAGCTGTATCACAATGAAATCAATAAAATAGTGGAAAATCAGGGCTAACAAAGTTCTACAAAAATCTGTTATTCTTTACCAAGTCCTCACAGACTGTCTACAAGTCCCGACAGCCATGTAGACGCACAGTATGTATGGCAACAGCAGAGAACTCCTGTACAGGAAAATCTGGCATAGATGGACAAATATACAAAACAATGACTACCCTAGAGTAGCAATTGCCCTCATAGCGTTTCATGGCTCACTGCAGATATAAATTACTAAAACCCTGAAACACCAATATGTGGTCAGTAAACACAAATACGAATTTTACTGGTGAGGAACATGAGGCCCAGCGAAGCCATGTTGTTTTTGTAAGGAAAAGTTGCCACAGCCATAGAAAGCAGCTGAGCCCATTTCCACACCTCATCCACGAACACATCCTCCCAAAACCACAGAGCAATGTATACTGTAGCGGCCTGGGAGTCCTCCCACGGGGGTATGTGAAAGGTCTGGTGCCTCATACTCCACGAAATCTAGACCATTCCCAGGACTTCCACACTATGCTGCCTTCTTCCATACTTTTTTAACCATCACTTGCAGGTGGGCAGCTCTGCTCCAAGTAGGCTTTTGTCTTGCTGCCAGCAAAGCTGGGGTGTGAGAGCTGGCGGCTCCAAGCACCTCTAGGATCATGGTGGGCCTGAGCACCCATCCTGCATAGCCCCACCAGCTGCTTGCCTTCAGCCAGGATCCCATCTGCACTTACTGCCACACCATCACCAGGGCATGATGAGCTCTGGTTTGTATATATTCCCCATTTGTTGGGGTAACAGAATAAAACCCACCAGCACTGAGACGGAGCATGTGACTTCTGTGTCACTGTGCGGAGCTGCCCTGCTCCAAGGTCCTTTGCACTGTGGAGAAAATTGCTTGGCCTTTTGGGGACCCTCTATGGAGGGAAGTTAAGCCTGCAGAAAACTCTCAATTTCCTTCTGCCTGCTTTCTAAGCAAGGTAATCATAGAATATCTCAAGTTGGAAGGGACCCATAAGGATCATTGCTTCTGCTCCTCACAGGACTACCTAAAACTAAACCATAATGTCTGTATCCAGCTTAGTGCCTAGATCTCCAGGGCACTACCTGCATCTCAGAACAAGGTGAATGAGACACAACCCAGGGGATATGGCAGGGCTCAGTTTCTTGCATGTCTTCCTAAGGAAATCCCATGTGCTCCACACAGACTCGGAGTGACAGCTACAGCTGATGTGGATTTGATATTAAAAATTTCCCCCTTGCTGAAGCCTGGAGCAGTGCCAGCACTGGCCAGCATGCCAGTGTTCCAGCCAGGAGAACATCCATGTGCTTGCTGATTATCCTACCACCAGGAGAGGAGGAGGAGGACAGGGGTGTGTGTGTTTGGAGAGATGCCACCAAAGCTCTTTGTCACCATTTTCTCATCAGGAGCACCCTAAGGTTGTAAGGCCTGAAGTAAGAGCTACTAGTCAGCAAAAGGACAAAGAGATGTTTTCTCTCTCTTCCTCTCTTTTCTATATCTGCATTCAAGGTGGAACTCCTAGCAACAAGCCAGTGATGGCATTGTTACCAAACTGGTTTTAAAATTGCCGTGATATCTCTGTTACAATATAACACAAATACACAGGGCAGTAGCTAAGTTTGAAAACGTCAGTGTAGTACTGTTAAATTGAAAGTACTATTTGACATGTTAATGCAGAGAGAAAGGCCATCTTATTCTCTGGACTGGATCTGTAACATATGCCAGATGACATGATGCCACCAGTGCTTAATGTGTCTTGTAAAACTGGATATAAACAGCTCCTTTCACCTGAAAGTTTCATAGTTTTTCCTGAGCTTAAGCTAAAGAGAGCTTATTAGTATGCAAATAATACAGCAGTATCTTTATCTGGCTTGAATTATGCAGGATTTTTTGTACCGATCGATTTTACTTATTGAAAACCTGCCTGATTACTGCTGTCATTAATAATGGCACTTATTTGCAGTCTACCCCCTAACATTTCTCTGAATCAGAGATCCATGTTTATCTGACTTTTTTCTTCCTATACACTGAAGTCAGGGATGAAGCTTTCGGGGGTCTGCACCAAAATTCCCATCTTGGTCTGTGATTTAATGCTCTCATCCACACTGCTATCCTCAGTGCACAGTCTCTAGCTACACATGTGAAGCCCATCCTTTTAGAAGAACAGTGCTTCTCCTAGTGTGTCCCAGCAACAAATATTCCTGAATTTTCCTCATAATGCCAGCTTCCAAATTTTTCTTTATTATCTTCCTCACCTCTACACTTCTTCTCTAGTGATGGACAGACTTCTTGTTTAAGGCTCCCATCTGAGCCCCTTTTTACCTCCCTAAGCCTCATGCCCTTCATCTCTTCCACTGTGTTGAGGGCTCTACCCCTCCCTCTCTTCTTAGGGGGAGAAAGAAGACAAGAAGAAACTTCTTCAAGCACTTCCAGGATCAGCCCTTTGGTCTAGACTTGGTTCACCCTGCAGGATCCCATTGCAGGACAACCACAGAAAATGATAGCCAACTTGAAGCATCCAGGACATCCCTACTTTCAGCTTAACATAACAGAACTCATCTGCTTATGGGTAGATAATGAATGAAGTTTCCCAACACCCCCAAACAGTCTGTACTATTTCACAGAAGGATAAACTGCAATCAAGCAAGAAGAAAAGTTCAGGAGCTGGCTCTGCTACCCTCCTTTTAAATGAAAGCATTCCCATGGATATTTAGGGGAGTGGGATCAGGATGACACATGCCATAACAGGAGTCACTGTCACTTTGCAGGTAGGCAACAGCTGTCTAGAAGATCAAGACTTGCTCTTGCTAGCAAATGCTGTAACTTTGCCTCCACGAGAAGCATATTTGTGTTTAAGCTGTTCAATATACTGGAAGAAATATGACTTCTCAGAGTAGATACATTGAACCAGAGGCTTACAAATATGCATAACTACATTCATCTCATTAATTGTCCATTAACATCCGTTATGTACACTGTTCTGCCTTAGATTATATAATTCCTTGTGTATTTAACATTTGAAGTGTTAAATAGAAACAACCTCAGAATTACTTGATATCTTTCCTGCCATTTTTTATCAGACCTCAATTCCTTCAGTCAGCTCTGTAAATTAAAATTAATCTGGTGAAGTCCTGAAAAGTTTAGCATGGTGTCAAAAGATGAAAGTTTTTAACAAGTTATATGAAAACAAGTCAGATCGTTCATCAATCTCCCACAGAAACCTAGAGAGAATCTCTTGCTGCTTGGATTTTTTTTAACGGTCCTGTCTTACAAAGGAGGGAATGAAGCCTCTCCCTGCATCACAAGAGCCATCTGCAAATAGACAGACCTAAGAAGTTCAATACTTTTTATAATTCTGTGAAGAGCTAAATGCATCAGTAAAATACTTTATGCCTCCTGCAATCTTTTGATGACTGAATTAGCTAAATGACATTGAAATGAGGAGTGATTTATAATGGGCTGTAATGAGAAATGAGTTCAACTGCCTTCCGAACAATTGACAGGGAATAAATTAGTTTTAGCAATGTAGTGATTTAAAAGAATGGAGAAGGGAAAGCATTACCCTTTGATCTCAGGGAGAGCAAAGTTTCTTTAGACATGATCCGATCCCAACAAGTACGCAGCGAAAGGTTCATATAATGGTGATTTTTTTTAACCCACTTCACAAAACAAGAGCTAGTCCAAACTAAGTTACTGAGGTTTGTATTAGAAGTCTTATTTCTAATTGCTACACAGCCCATGAAATAGGAAACTTCCCTAGATTTCCAGAGAATAATGACAAATTATTGTGAACTTGAGTTTATAATACAGGAATAAAAATTACACCTCAGCTTTCATGGGAATTGCTGTAGATCAGAGCTATTTTCTTCCTGAACTCTATAAAAGACAAATATTTATATTCAGATGTCATGCTAACTTATGGCCTTAACATTGGGAGTTTATTCTGTACCCCAATCCAGCAGAGCTAGAAGCATTTACCCAGCTTCATCATTGTGAATCATCTCATCTAAGCTAAACTCCCAGCAGTAAGGTGAACTAAATAGCCACCTGAGTGTATTTGGGAATGGAGGTGATGGGCCAGACCCAAAGAGGAGGCAGGTGAGGCTGAACTGAGCCCTGGGAAAGGGTGATCTGACCAAACCAGGTACAGCACAGCACAGGTATTCAAAGGACACTCCTTCATTTCACCTCTTGTGATCACAGTCTTACAGACACTTCTGCCTACATGCAGGCTCCCAGCCATGGTGGGATTAAGTACCTGGAGAACGGGCAGCTTAACTTTCCCCTCCATGGCCTTGCCCTGCTTGCACAACACCGGGCTTTCTCTCTGCATGTGAATTGGATGTAAAACATTACCCTTCAGGTTTGGCAGGGTTTGGTGAGTGCAGATTGTGAGTGCAAGCGGGTCTCGATAACGGAAAATCAGAGTGGTGACTTATTTGAACCAGGAGAGCCTGCTAGGAACCTAATGTGGCTGCTCGCATAACCTGGGTAAGCAGCGGACTTCAGACCTGTACCATGAAGAAAACACTTTTTATTAGTAGTCATTCATTTCACACAAAAAACTCCCGAGTGACTGTCCACTAATGGCAAATCATGTGCCCCTGTCTATGGCCCAGGATTACTTCCCCCCCCACACCCCCAACCTGCTGGCACCGCTGAAGTGTGGGATGAGTCAGGGATGCTTTCACAGCGGTATGCAGAACAGTAACTCGTATAAGCTTCAGCACTGTTTACAGGATCGCTGCCTCTGATTTCTCCCATGATAGCTGACAGAAAGACCCTTCTCGCACCAGTGAGAAACAAGCATTGATCTGACACTAACTACTGACAGGCTGCAAAAATATTGCTACTGCATTTAGCAACAGTGCCCCAAATCTTTGCAAATGAGAGTTCAGGCTTTCCAATTATTTTTCTCCCATTATATTGCCTCATTCTGCTATGTATATTAACTGGCTGTTTTCATTTGCTATTTAGCAGCCGGCTTCCTTTTAAGCTAAAGCTCTTTTCCTTTAACTGTGTGCTTCCATAGCTTCTGCTCTGCCAAAAGGTTAAACAGATCTCATTATCCATTTCCTGCAGAGACCTAATTTCTACAAAAGGCCTTGAGCAGGGCAATATGATTGGCAAGAAAGAGAATAAGATTACAAGAAGCTGTTTTCATACTTAGCCAAATACCGAGAAGCGCAGAGACCATTTGAAATGATGCTCCACGTGGGTCTCAGCAGCTGGGCAGAACATTCAGCCTTTTCTGGTTTGCGATTTTTCTCACATCTGCCCCTTTCAGCACAGCATCCTCAACTGGCATCTCCCAATGTGCCAACACATTAAGCAGCTCTGGACAAAAGACAGTACAAGTCAAACTTTGTCTCTATTTCTCCTGAATCATTATACGCTGCTCAATGACACCTGTTAAATGGCAAGGCAGGCCCTGCTGTAGCCCTGGCAGGGAGCAGGCCAGAAGAGAAGGCAATCTCCCCCTCCCCTACCATCTCCTGGGCAGGCCTGGTTCACTCCTTGTAGAAGATGGACATAACTACTACCCAGGGTTGCCATAAGTATCATTCACAGGCACAAGGTATCTGGCTCACCACAGCTGAGCAGCTTGGGGCAAACAGATGCCCATACAAAGCCCTGGTCCTCTTTCAGGAGCTTGGTCCTCTTGGCGGTCCCAGAGCTCACAAGACCCATTAGACTCTGTACAAAAGAGGGGGGGGGAGGGGGGGCAGCTGTGGATTTTTTTTTCTAAGACCCTGCTGGAAGTGATGGAAACAGCCCAAAGTCCCACCTCCCCCTTTTATTTACCCAAGTGTTTATCACACCACATGCCAAGGGCATCAGAAATTCAGTTCAACTCTCACTTCTGCCTGAGGGGCTCAAACCTGCACCGAGGCAGTGCCTCATTCACCAGACATGAGCCCTTATGGTGAGGGGACACCATACCGTGTAAGACGGCTTACTTTGCAGCTTAGGGAACAAGAATCACTGTGCCACTGTGGATAGGAGCAAGGGGGAAGCTTTTGAGGAAGACTTGCAGAGTTTCTGGAGTAGAGGGCTTGAGCATCCTCCTTCCAGAAGGGGGTTCAAGCCACATACTCTAAGCGGGGAGCCACTGGCTGAGGTCCTTCCAAGCTAGTACAGTCTGGTTACAAGGTGCGCTCTGTCCTTCAGCTTTCTCTGTTGATTAGCTCTAGCAGGTCTATGGTTAGTATCCTAGGGATGTCTGTCTGTCTGTCTTTGAAACACCAGTTCTCTGATTGAACAACAAGCTTTGGATCAAACTGGACAACAGACTCCTCTGTCTGTAGTTATTCTGGCTCAAGGTCTTATTGCCTGTGCTGTCCTGTGCAGGACACAAAGAACAGAGGGCTGCCCTGGAGCCAGTCAAGTACTAGAAAAATTTGAGGAGTCTTCACCCCTGGCTGTTTCCAAGATCCCACAGGACAAAGCCCTCAGCAACCCCATCCGAATGCAGTAGTCATCCTGCTTTGAGCTCCTCTCCTGCTGTGGTCCATGAATCATCACTGGTCTAGAAGACAGTGAAAGGGCAGCTGCAACATTATTGCTACTCTGCCTCCATAGAGGCACTGAAGTGGGAGACAATAAGAAGGAATAATACAAGTAAAAAAAAGTATCCAAAGCATTGCCTACTTTTTAAATTAGATTTCAAATTGAAGTTGTCACAGCAACTATACCAGATGGATTGCAGATTCCACCTCCCCTTCCCAGAAGGGTTGATAAACTTTAAATTAAAAACAAGCTGGGAAGAGTATGGCAGCTGTATCTGCATCAGCAATCCACACAGCTCAACAGCAGCAGATCTAGAGGGAGAAGCTGAGGATGTGACATCCAGTCTACACACATTTCAGAGGGCCTTATTTCAGGTTAGTTTTAGCCTAGCTCTTCAGACCCACTTTCCCTTTGGGGGCTGCTCCTCTAGTTTGCTCCAATAGGAACCAGTCCATGTGCTCAGAGATCACGCCAAGGTACAGTTAAATGAGGACAAGCAAACTGGTGGACAGCAAGTTGACCATGAGCCAGCAATGTGCCCTTGTGGCCGAGAAGGCCAACAGTGTCCTGGGGTGCATTAAAAGGAGTGTGGCCAGCAGGTCGAGGGAGGTGATCCTCCCCCTCTACTCTGCCCTAGTGAGGCCACAGCTGGAGTATTGTGTCCAGTTCTGGGCTCCCCAGTTCAAGAAAGACAAGGAACTGCTGGAGGGAGACCAGCGGAGAGCTATCAAGATGATCAGGGAGCCAGAGCATCCCTCTTATGAGGAAAGGCTGAGAGACCTGGGTTTGTTCAGCCTGGAGAAGAGAAGACTGAGGGGGGATCTTATCAATACTTATAAGTATCTGAAGGGTGGGTGTCAAGAGGATAGGACTGGGCTCTTTTCAGTGGTCAGTGGTGCCCAACGACAGGACAAGGGGCAACGGGCACAAGTTGGAACACAGGAAGTTCCACCTAAACATGAGGAAAAAACTTCTTCACTGTGAGGGTGACAGAGCAGTGAACCAGCTGCCCAGAGGGGTTGTGGAGTCTCCTTCTCTGGAGACATTCAAAACCCACCTGGACACGGCCCTGTGCCCCCTGCTCTGGGTGTACCTGCTCAAGCAGGGGGGTTGGATGAGATGATCTCCAAAGGTCCCTTCCAACCCCTACTATTCTGTGAAAAGATAAGCAAAATATGCAATGCAGGCTTCTACAGAGGGAAAGAGTTGTCCTCTTCCTAGATTGTAAGTTGTAGGTAAGTACAGAAAAGCATCTGGTCTGATAGCATTTTGGATAGTCCAGTGTCAAGAGAAGTGTGGTGCTATGTACAATAATAATATTCAGGATTTATCAGCTTGTATTCTGCTGCACTTGGCTCACTTGTGCGGTGTTAATGTTTTAGCTATTTTGCCAAATAACACAGAAGAGAAGAAATGAGACTTAAGTGACACCAGTCACCAGATCTCAAAGAGGAAGCTCTCCATCAGGATCTTACAACTTCACCTGAAGTTTAAGGAACAGTAATCTGTTGTTTGATTTACACACTGATTTGAGTAGGGAGACAGAGTGCAGGAAACATGCTTAGAAGTCGCTATGAACTAATATAAAACTAAGAAAAAATTGCTGCTTACTGAGTGTTGCGTTCTGTACCATCCACCCACAGAATCCATCAGCAACATAACAAAATGTCCTTGGGGCAGCCTTGTTAGCAAAAGCTCTTGGAGCTTGTTAGCCCAAGCGCAGACAAACTGAAAGCGTAGGTGGACATTACATCCAACCCAAAATAAGCAAGCATCTCTAAGTGTCAGCAGATCTATAATTAAGATGGTATTTCAGTTCATTCTCTTCTAAGGACTCAATTATTATTACTGTACCTAGAAGATGGAAGGCTTTAATATAGAAAGACATCAGGTCTTCAAACGTGATTTTCCCTCCCATTTGGCAATGGCACTACTGAAGCAACACATCAGACTTCTGATTTTGTGGAAGAAGTCAGCAGTTTCACACTCGAGCACCACCATCTTGAATTTTCTTTCCCAATTAGCAGGTAAGATGGTGCAGGAAGCTCAGTCCCTGTGAAAGGTAAAATACTGCTGCTAAATGAAAGGAGGTTCTGGACTCAGCAGGTTCCAGGAGATGCTGGCTGTCACCACGGCCTCTCTCAAGATATCTGGGGTCCCAGCTCACAGCCTCGCACCAGCCCGCATGCCAGTACACCTCTGCAAAGGACCACACGCTACCTTCAGCAGGACCCACCTCATGGGTCACCTCCCCTAGCTCTCCATGCAGTCCAGGCTGTCGGACATCCACACACGATGGGCTAAGAGAAGGCCCAACTAAGTGCCATAACCAGTTGTTTAAGACCAGCTATTTAGATTTGATTTACGCAAGTTAAGCTTGCTTAAACCAGTGCACTTAAGGTCACTACATATTTCAGATTTTTTAAAGAAGTTGGCCATTTAATAAGAAAATAACAAGAGATGTCTGTTTCTACTGAAGTCTATATTTTAAAAACTTTCAAGTAAGATTTACTCAGGCTTCATAATATAAAATGTCTTTCAGGATTTGAGAGTGAAGCTGCAATAAGGTTGGTTTTTTTTTTTCTTTTAAAGAAACTTCTTTAGTTTCTACAACTTTCTAGACAAATGGCTGTCTTGAAATACGACCCTTCTGGGGCTCAGCAAGATCTTGATGAGTGTCTCCCAGTGCTCTAGGTGGGAACACTTGCTGCTAGTGTACTGTATCAATCTTAATGCCAATGTTGGAGTTAGTCATCCTCTGAGTCACTCTCCCCCCTGGCTGGGACACACGCCCTGATTGAGGACATGAGCTGGTCCTGGATCTGCTTCCTGGGGTTCTCCTCGAGGTCTGTCTTGATGGCGCCTGACTCCGAAATCTTCCACTCCAATTCTGTGCAGAGCAAAACAAGAGAGCCATGAATGCAGGGGAGCAAACTGGAAAAAGCCCACCCTTGCTTCCCCACTTAACTTCTCTTATCACCCTGCCATCACTACCACCAAAACCAGGGTGCTCTATCCCTCCCTCTCCTCTTCCACCCCCAGGTCTCAGCCCCTGCCCTATCTCCCACACCCGCTCCAGCCAAGCCCTCCCTTCACAGTCACTAGTGCTGGCACAGGTTTTGGTACAGAGTGCAGAGCTCAGGGTACTGCTCTGCAGCCCACCAGTGGCACCGCCACTCCCCCTACAACCAGGAGTGTAAAAGAGGAAATTGATGCAGAGCAGCAGCTTTAGATGAGGCAGCCCTCCTAGTGAGAGTAAATACCACCTCCTTTGAGCCACATAAGGGCAGAAAACAGGTTTGCACATTTACTGCTGGTGGAGGAACACTGCTCATGTGTTACAGCTGTTTGCATCAAATACCAAGTTAATCACAGTCAGAAAAGGCAGGCAATCAATTTGCTGAGGGGCAAAAAAATTGTAGCAATTCCATTTACACATCTGAATTATAGGTATTTTTCAGGGATGTACTTTGTAAATGCAGTTCACCTCTTTCCCACTACGCCATGCACTGATTATTAGTTCCTTAGCAAGACAGTAAGGGACTCCACCATCAGTAGTAGGCCTATTACTATATGGACCCAAATTGGATTGCTTCCCAGAAGTGGTAGAAAGTCAATATAACACATTCAGTTGCAACCTTTTTCCTAGTCCTGCTGGCAACCCTGTCATTAAATTTAATTTCCTTCAGACATTACAGAGTAAGGAATACCATCTCACACTTTCTCTAATCTCCAGTGGAAGTCACCTAGGATTAGGGTGGAAGGAAGGAATAAAAGAAAGTGCAGAATTTCAGTGCCCAGCTTTCTGTGACGACTGAATGAAGCTGGCTCAGTCACCTTTGGACACCCCCCCCCCCCCCCCAAAAAAATAATCAATTATTTATGTGCTAAAAATGGGAGAAAGCTAACTGTATGTTCTCCTACCACTGCTCACTTCAGTGCATAATTAGGTAACTCCTGGCGTTAGATGTAGCTGTTCTCAAATCAGCGATCTCATTGGTGAGGTCTTCCCCTTCTGACAGTTGAAGGCAGGGGAGCATTTTCTACAGCACATGCTCAGGATAACATGTAAACTTCAGGGTTTTAGTAAAAAAAAAACCTCTTTGCATCCTATCCCAGTAGAGGCAGAGACATCATTCAGCAGGGACCTTGAAATGCTGCTTAAGTGTGGTTCACTTCAGGTAAAGATGCCCTAAAGTCTGACCTTGAAACAGCTTGAAGGCATCTGGACTAATATGCCTACTCAGAAAGCTGATAAGTATCCTTTTAACTGAAGTAAAATCCACTAGGTTACATCCGAGTTGCATTTGCTTTCCACGAAGAGCCTTTTTCACTGCTGACCTCTGTCTTCAAGCACTGCTGTAGGACACCATCCCCAACTAACCACCTCCAAACAGCAGCTTTTGCTGAGGAGCCACAGTGTTCTGCAAGACCTCCATCACCACCTGCATCTCCTGAAGCATGTCATGCTGACGAGGCTGCATGACCCAGCCTGCCCCCAGGCTGCTGATATGGGCAAGGAGAAACAGGTCTAGGGAAAACTGTGACCTCCAGGAAAAGTAACAGCCACTCCCCGCAGAGCCCTGTGCCCCCTGAACCACTGAGGCAGGAGCTTAACGTGCTGCCATCTCTGGGAGATGGCAAGAGGAAAAGGAAGCCCAATTTCAGACTAGCAGCCCCATTTGGGCAAAAGGACAGACTCTCTTTAGAGGTTAATAAAGAGTGAAGCCTGTGTGTCAGGAAGGTATGACAGACCAATATAAGTCATCGGCTTGAAAACGAAACAAGAAGCCCTATAATGCAACAGGCAAGCACCAGTTATCAAGGGCACAAGTTTATCAAATAACCAGGGGCACAGTCAGTCATTCAGTTAGAAGAGCCCCAAAGAATATGCGTGGGTACTATTTACCCTTTTATATATTCAGGAAAATTTGTTTCACCCACAGGGTGTGAATACTTGCACGCACATAAGATAAATATCTGTATGTCAGCCTACTCAGCCACTCACTGCTTTTATAAGATAGCCTTAATCGCATGTTGTTGAGCCAAAAGGGTGAAGAAAAAAAAAAAGTAGTAATATGATTTTCAGTACCTCCCTTCTCCTAAGCCTCACTTCTCTCATTCCCAGCAAAACAGTTTTGCTTTTCCTTTGGAAGACCAGAGATGCAGACACTCACCATCCCTCGTCAGGTTCATGCCGCCAAACACCAAAGGCCCAATGAACTGAGCTTTGATGTCTCCCTCCAGGTAGACAAATATTGTAGGCAGGTTCTTATCGGGGTAGTTGGGAATGCAAGTCGTAGAGATAGCTTTGATGAATTTCACATCTCTGAACTTCCTTGCAAGCCCGCTCAAGTGTTGATTTATTAAGGCACAGAGTGGAATTCTGTGAAGAACAGCAACAGACACACATAAGGAAAAAAATAAAAAGACAAATTAGACAGTAATCTGCTCCAGAAGAAAGGTCAGAAATATCAACTTGATGAGTAGCATTTATGGAAAGATACGTGTACCAGAAGTAACTTCTGAATACTTTTGTTGTCCACTATTCCAGCATTCGAAGGAAGTCAGCATCACTGGAGGTTTTGGTGGGTCATGTTTTTTTTTGTTTTAAGATATTAGCAATATAACCTTCCTTTCTATCGTACAGAAAAATTGGTTTATGGAGATAGGATATTTAGAAGTTGCATAAGCAAGGGCAAAATAGAAAGAAAAGCAGCTCCTGGAAGAAAGTATGCAAATGATGATAAACACCTGTGGGGCAATTGGAGACAATGAACAAAATCAAGTATTTCTAACCCTTTCCAGAAAATTGTAGCAACTTATCAGACCTTTTTGACAAGTTTTTCCATCATGCTGACAGGACCGGAAACCTTGTTTGCTCCATTTTTATGCCTCTAGAAACCAGGCTAAAGACACACAGTGATCCTTCTAATGCACAGCCCCTCACACTTTATCCAAAATAATATCCAAAGCTTGGATATTTCAGTGGCAGCAGCTACCTCTATGGCGGCTGTATGGTACAACTCACGCTGTGCTGTATAGATGTATAAAAAAGCCACTTCATGGAAACATCGTTTCAGCAGTCTTGAGTCAACAGCAATGAAATTACTAGTTCAATTTTTTATTTCTTAGAACTCCAGAATCAGTTCCTTAATTTCCACAGTAACTACGCATTTGCCTAGAGTATTTTCAGCTATTGACAGTGAAAGGTTTAAAGGTTAGAAACAAATTCTTACCCTTGTTTGTAGAGGTGCAGGACTACCCATATATCTTTTCCAGCTTTCGTAACCTCTTGAACATAATCTTTTCCTGAAATCTCCAAAACTTCCCCAAATTTATTCTTCATTTGAGCTGCTTTCATTTCTGCTAACCTTTGCTGCCTGAACAGCAAGGAATGGGAAAGAGATCTTGAGAACAGATGCATTTTTGGCAGAACAACATTTAAAGGAGCTGGTTGAAACCTAGCCTTCAGAGGCACATTACAAACTTCTTCAAACCCCAGAGCAACAAAAGCAAGTTGACATAGTCAATAGATGCTCTTATATTTGCATCACAAGTTAAAACCACCAACATGCAAGTACAACTACGTTTCATGATTTCTTTTCCCCCCTCATTTCTGCCCTCAGCAGACATTTCTTCTGCAGATACTACACTACCAAACTAAATGGCAGAAACTGCGAGAAATGGTAGAGATAAGAGATAATGGAAAACCAACACTGTAATTATTTAAATCTGCAGCACCTTAATCTCATTCATGCAAAAATTGAGAAAACTTGGAGGTGATTTTCAAAGCTCTCAGAATCCCCAGCCATGCACTCAGCAGGTGCACATTATCTCTGCAAAACTAGGTTGTAGATAAAGGACACTGAATTCAAACCCAGTTATCCTATTAAAGACACTTAGAAGCTCTATGAGAGACCAGAAACACAGCCCACTTTTTCTATCATCATGCCTAATAACATCTTCAACAATATCTGACAGCATGTAAAAGAAAACACCTTCAATTTTCATTAAAGCATGCTGCTCTGACCTGTACATTTCAATAGCTTTCTCATCTTCCTCATTAAATTCATCCTCATTCTCTTCTAGCTCTTCCAGAGTCATGTCCTCATAAGTTTTCACTAGAATGGAAGAAACATCAAATCAGCAAAAACCTCGCTCCAGGATTAAAACTCATCAGCTTTTAATAGTGCAACAGAATTTACTTACTTTAAGGACAGATTAACTATGGGAAATACAGCTTTTCTGAAGTATTATTGTTACTGGCTTTTTAGAAAGTATTATGCACTTTAGACATATAGATGAAAAGACAATGATGTAAAGGACTCTGAGATGAAGGCTGCCTAGACTAGAGTACAGGTGTACCTGCACCAGCTTTAAAGTTTGGTGGCTGCAGCAAAGACGTACCTGACACACACACACGACACAGCAGGGATGCCTGAACAACGGAGGAAGCATACAACAGGTAATGTCATGAGATACTTTCACTTGCACATTCACATGGCAGACTCCCTTCACACTGTTCTTATTTCAGCTTTCAAACTTTTAGTTCTATAAAAATATGGAGCTGCCATCAAGAACAAAGGTTTCCCATGCTGGAAGAGTCCATGTGTTCAGGAACGTATTTGTCTGATACTGTTAACAGATGATTGCCCTATACAAGAAGCAGCTTTGGTATCCCGTACAGACTTGGAAAAGGACACATTGCTTTACAGGCATAGGAACATTACTGCTGGCCATTTCTTTATACAAGCTTCCCCCAGGAGCCATTACAAGACTCGTCCTGCTGCTGCTGCCCGAGTGGCGGGTCACTCACCAAGAGTCTTCTGAAGGATGGCAAGCTGCTCCTCTTCCTTTGCGCGCTCCTGTTCCTCCAGGTTTTCCTTTGGAGGGAGGATACCTTTCTTGCGCAGGATGTCATTCCACTCCGTGTCTTCGTTTGGGTCCTAGAACAGAACAAGAAATAAGTGATGTGCATTCAAGGTAAACTTTACCACTTCCAAAACTTAACACAGGCAAGTTTTTCAGGAGACACAGCACATGGCTAAAACTGGTATCTGTCTGGATGGCGCCAGAAAGTCACAGTGTGCATCCTCCTGACGCTGGGGCTTCTTTGCAGCCCCAGACCAGTACCCTGAAGAAAGACTTCATTTTATTCCATCCCACTCACAGCATGTATAGGATGTCTTGGTAGGGTACAAAAAACTTGAAGCATTGTAACCATCGTTGCAGCTCTCGCAAGGTGAAAAGGAAGGGGAGGAAATCAGCCGGGTGACAGCGGTGACTGGCCACAGCGCTCACGTACAGAGCCCCAGCAGAACACCAGGCCACCAAATCAGCGGTCGTTGCATCAGGAAGCGCTCGTGAGAAGACACACAGGCGCCAGCCTTGCAGACTTAACTCTGGGTATCTTGGTAGGTTCAAGTCAGTGTGACTACACAAGTGCTTAGAGAGAAGTAAGCACAGTCTCTGCGGGACAAGCCCATTGCTAGGGAATCAGATCTACATGCATGCCTAGGCTGTTCCTGAAAATTAAAAAGAGATTTTACTGCAAAATTGTCACAGTAATACTGCAAAACAAGGCCAAAAGGCACCCACATATTGTTGGGAGGCTCAGTAGAATTTCTTCCAAGTCAGACAGCAATTTTATTTTTTTTAAATAGATGAAAATTCAGGGATAAGCACTCACAGGCTGATTTTGGTTCCTTTCTGTCTTGACCTAAGTTCACTTTGAAAACTGACTACAACACCTATTGCTGTGCTACAGCTTGTATCAGTACAGCTTACACCAGGTCTGTTCAAGACCGGATCTTTCCTCTAGACCAAAACGCAGTGCTTCTGGACTACTTGGGGGGAATAAGGAAAGAAAACAAAGTAACACAGCAAACAGCACACCAGATTACTTATATTTTTTCCCCCCGCGACTGTGGTCATTTTTCCCTCGACACAGCGTTTCACAGCATCTACTGTCGTTTATCGACACACTGGTGAAGTGCCCGAAACACCCACCCGCCCATCTGCTTACTACAGTAGCGAAATAAACACCGTACTTGGAAAAAACCCAACGAACCACCGCAAAACCGACCCACGGAGCTTCGCAACGAGACCGCCGCACGACAGCCACCTCCGCCCCTAGAACGGCGGGGGTGAAGCCACGCTCCCCCCGCCGCCCCCCGGGGCGCTCCGCCGGGGAGGGCGGCCCGCGGCTGCCGGCGGGGCCCGAGGCCGCCCCGACGGCCGCGGCCAGGCGCGGTGCCCGGTCCCGGCTCGCCGCCCGCCCGCTCGGGCTCCCCCCGCCTCACCGGCCGCGCAGTGGGCCGGGTGCGCGGCGGCCCCCGGCTGCCCACCTGCATCCTGCCCCCGGGGCCGCGGCCCGGGCCCGGTCGGCGGCGGCGGCGCTGGGCAGGGCCGGTCCCGGCGTGCGCGGCGCGGCCGGAGGAGGCGGCGCTCCCCGGCGGGGCGGGGGCCTCTTCCCGTACGGCCTAATAAGGCCGGTCCCGGCGGCGCGGCGTGGGTCTGCGGGAGGTGCCGGGGCGGGGGGCGGGGGGCAGCGCCTCTTTGGAAAGCGCCGGCGCTGGGGCGCTCCGGCCGGGTGCGTTCACGGGTCTCCGCTCTTACCGTGGGGTTTTTTGTCTTCCTCCTTCTCCTCCCTCACTCTCAGCGTTTCCTGTAACCGACACTGTGCCGGGTTTTAAAAGGTCCGGGTCCCCCCGCTGCATCTGCACGGGTCCGGCCCCTGCTCCCAACGGGGGTACCCCTTCCCTTCCCTTCCCTTCCCTTCCCTTCCCTTCCCTTCCCTTCCCTTCCCTTCCCTTCCCTTCCCGGGAGCCGCGGGATGCACACCGTGCAGAACAGCGTGATTTACAGAGTCACAGAATGGCAGGGGTTGGAAGGGACCTTTGGAGATCATCTCATCCAACCCCCCTGCTTGAGCAGGTACACCCAGAGCAGGGGGCACAGGACCGCGTCCAGGCGGGTTTTGAATGTCTCCAGAGAAGGAGACTCCACAGCCCCTCTGGGCAGCCTGTTCCAGTGCTCTGTCACCATCACAGTAAAGAATTTTTTCCTCATGTTTAGGTGGAACTTCCTGTGTTCCAACTTGTGCCCGTTGCCCCTTGTCCTGTCATTGGGCACCACTGAAAAGAGCCCAGTCCTATCCTCTTGACACCCACCCTTCAGATACTTATAAGTATTGATAAGATCCCCCCTCAGTCTTCTCTTCTCCAGGCTGAACAAACCCAGGTCTCTCAGCCTTTCCTCATAAGAGGGATGCTCTGGCTCCCTGATCATCTTGATAGCTCTCCGCTGGTCTCCCTCCAGCAGTTCCCTGTCTTTCTTGAACTGGGGAGCCCAGAACTGGACACAATACTCCAGCTGTGGCCTCACTAGGGCAGAGTAGAGGGGGAGGATCACCTCCCTCGACCTGCTGGCCACACTCCTTTTAATGCACCCCAGGATACTGTTGGCCTTCTCGGCCACAGGGCACACTGCTGTCTGGCCTCCCCCTGCCAGGGGCTTCGCTGCTCCCTGTCCCCTTGCTGCAGGCAGGAAGGTGTGGATGCCTCATGGAGCAGCCCGGGGCTGATGGGCACCGGTCCCCCCTGCAAGCAGTTGTGGTGGGTGCCAGCTTGTCCCTGGGCCTGCGAGCAGCTGGCCCTGCCTGCCACCCCACAAGGGCTTCTGGAGGGGTTTCGTACAAAGGTTGTTCATGTAAGTCGTGAGCCTGCGCGACACCAGCGGGGCTTTGTGAGCTGCAGCCCTGCCCAAAGGCCGCCTCAGCAGGGCTTTAACCCAAGTACCGTTCATCTGGAGAGATGCCCCCTACCCCTCAAACCAACATCAGCTTAGAAACAATGCAGGATGTAAGCCACAGAGGGCGGCGGAATTCCTGCCTCACTTCCAGGTGGCACAGCCTCACAGCTGGCACAACCTAGGAAACCTTTCCTCATCCCCACGCTATATCCTCACCATCAGGGCTCGGCCAGGTTTGCAGTGCAGCTCTGCTCTTGCCTTGCCCCTTTTATCTTTGTTTCAGCAGCACAGCAAGGGATACAAAATCATGTCCTCTAAAAGTAGCCTGCACCTTGGAAAAGTTACACAGTGGAGAGCAAAGCAAGGAATTTGATAGCAGATGGAAAAACATGTAATGTATTCTGAAACCCTTGTTTCAGAAGTTCAAAATAAACAGGCAGCTACTTTCTAGCACCTTCCATCACTCCTTTCTCACCTGTGAAGCAATCAGGCAGGAAGAGAAAGTGCATTTTCTGTGGTTAGCCCTGCTAAAACAAGTTCATGGGCACCCTTGTGATGTGGCGGCAGAGCTGTGAGCCCCTCTCCTCCTGCCTTGCCCTGGGTGGCTTGTCGTTGTTGGGCACCGAGGCAGTGCAGGGCACGCAGGGGAGGCAGCGTAGCCATGACATGTGGGATCCCAACCAGGCAGGGTGCTGAGCTGGGCATGACCTCAGCTCCTCACACTACTGTAAACCTGAATGCATAAACCAAACTGGGCACCGTCGTAGAAACACGCCAAATAAATTGTCAGCCATGGGGAACACTTCCCTAGGAGTGTCCAAATATAGTTGGTGAGTTCTGGGGCTCTCCTCTGCCTTAGTTTTAGCTGTGACTCTTCCCTTTCCTCCTCATTGAGTCTCTTTTTGTCTGTTTGTATTCCATATCCTGCTTTATTTTCCACTGGCTTCTCTCCTCCTTTTTCTTTCCCTGTTTTGCAAAAAAAAAAAACAACGACCAATTCAAACCTATATTATCTATTCATATTAGACATAATTATCAGTAATTCAAATATTGTTAAGATTGGGCCGTAGCCCAGTTACAAGAATTACAAGAATTTTTTTTATTATTTTTCCATTTTTATCTTTTATTTTATATTTGAGTCTGTCTTAAAGCACCACTCACCAAACACTGAGGAGCGGGTCGAGTATGGTGACCCCAATCCATTTAGGATCAACACCCCATTCCCTAAAAATGGGCACCTCCGCCATCCCAAAGAATTGAGCAGACCTTGTGTTTTCTTCTCAAAGACACACAGCAGAGGAGAAGGGGAAAGAGACCCACTCCCACCTCCCCCTCCTTTTATGCTCTAACCCAATGGTCAGCACGCTCACCCAGGAAGGGGGAGCCCAGCTCTGAGTCCCCAGAAAAACACCCCCACACAACCTGCCAGCAGGCCTTAAGAGTGTGTTTGTTCTGGGCACGCGGAGAAATGACTGTGTCTCCACTGCACTGAGGGAAATTCAGAAGCACCGTTATAACACGTTATAACATGATGGACATCCTGTTAACGCCCATGTAGCCTGAAGTGTGCTGGGGTGCTTACCCTGTGCTAAGTCTGGTTTACTGAAGGGAAGGCACAGCCACCTTTTCTGCCTCTGAATTAAAACAAATGGATAGCTGCGCTTTGAAGGGACATCAGTCCTTACGGTGAGTATTCGGATGCGCGGAGGGTGCCCCATACCCGTTTCGCAGGGCCCTGAGGTGGAGGAAGACTCGGCCTCACTCAGCTTGGACTAAATGCTCATCCTTGTGAGAAAAGTGGCCGTCTGAGTGATAGATGGAGCCACAAATATAGATGATGTAAGAACTTTAAATCAGAAAGTAAAGGGCTACAGAGCCTTCCGGCAGGGCAGCATGTGAGCTAAAGTTTTCGGGATCACAGTTTTGGAGTCTTCTGCAGGTGCTCCAAAGTCTTTTGGCTCTGACTGCAGTTAGTTTTGCTGTACAAATGTTTTGTCAGAGCCTGGGCTTTCAGGAGGACCTGCTGGTTTACTAGTCATCTTCTGTGGCTGAAATACCATTCACACCCATAGCTCTTGCATATTACTGCTTGGAACCTATTTTGAACACCAGAAAAACACAGAAAGAGCATGAGCAGAGACCGTACACTCATTTTTTAAAAGATGCTCAAAAATATTCATTTGCATTAGGTGAGATTTTTGCCCAGGTGAACTGAGAGGAACTAGCCAAGGACCCGTGGCACCAGAACCCCTCTGTTCCCACAGTAAACCCTGAGCCCCATCTGGGGCAGAGAGTTACCTGAAGAGGGGGCAGAAGCCCAAATCTTAGGAGCAAGCACCATCACATCACTTGATGGGGCTCGGACACAATGTGAACAAAGCATAACGCTGCTGGGGACACACATAAAGCAATACACAGTTTCCCCCCTCCCACCCAACTAAAAATACGATGTATTTATAAATCACATTTCCCCTATGTATTTTTTTAATCAAGTTACAGTAGGAAAGAGAGGTCTGTTTTTACACACAGTGTACAGACAGAATTACTCCAGCCAGAGTGGGTGAGAGCTGACAGTATCACAGTGAGACTGAAATGTAGCTGTGGCTCAGCCCTTGGAGACAGCCTGGCTTCTTTCCCCCAGAGATTTTGCTTCTGGGCATCTATAATGTATTGCTTTCTTTTCCCCCAAACCAGGGGTTAGAAGGAAGATGAACCACATGTGAGAATGACTCATTAATTGTCCAGGTGACCCACTGATGAGGAGAAAAAGTTGCTAATAAAAGGTTCTGCCCCAGGGGTAGGGGGAATGATGTTTTGTGGCTTGTTTGCTCTTGAATGCAGGCTGTAGCAGAGGATAGACTAGGCTAAAATAAGAATTTTTGAAGGTAATGGGATATATTTTTAATTTATAATACATAATGGAAGATTTGGGGCTATTGTGGACTTTGTGCTATTTTGTAAGTTAGCTGTATTTGTAGCACAATATGTCTCTAATGTGAGTAATCAGAATATGAAAATTATTGTCTGATAATATGGATAAGGAGTTATGGTTTGGTTTGCTTGGATTTTATTATGGGCTGGGATTTTTTTGTTCCTCTCTCCCAATCTTATTCTGATCTTTCTTAAATATTTAATTCTCTCTGTAAAAACTACACAAAACCCCTCCACATGTTAATCTAATGATGGATGTTCCTGTATATTGCAAACAGCTGTGCTGGAAGCTAACTGTCCTATTTACTCATAGATTAGAAATGTTATTTAAATGAGTATTTTTGCCACTCCAATTGTAAGAGTGCTCTAACTGGACTGAATTTCCTTAATCTTGAGTAAGTAGACAGTAATTTCTATTCTTCAGTCTGCATTGTGCTGTCCAAGTCAATTCTTCCTTTTCCTGGTGCAGAACACTTCCAGTACTCTCACAGCAGCCATAGAATATACCTTGGGGAATTAATTCAGACCTTTGTATGAAAACATCTTGGAGTATTTTGGGTATAAGATGCTGTGGATTGTAGAAACTTTTCAATTGTTAGATTTAAAATGAAAGAAAGATCTAACTTGATAATCGAAGAAGTAAGAATACAGATTCCTCTTGGAAGAAGAGGCAGGCTTGGCCTCAAGCTAGCTTTGAGGTAATGAGGTTATGATGTTTAAGAAAATCTTAGTGAAGAAGATCCACTGTGTCTTAACCCCAGATATATTCCAAGTAGCCGGGAGAAGCCTCTCTTCTTTTGAGCTCTTCATATCTACTTCAGTAAGCCTTTCCTGACAGGTTGTTAGACTGCTCTGGTTTTACAACATGGCCTCTCTCCTAAAAGGCAGGCTGTAAAAGAGTAGTAGTAGTAAAAATCTTAGCTCTTCTATTAATGAACTGTAGTATGTGGCGCTCTCTTTCCTCATGAAAAGAACAACTTTCTTCTTGATGTGGAAGAACAGAAACTGTAACTCACCTTGTTGTTCTATCCTCTTGCTATCAGTTAGCCGTAGCCTAAGCACCTGGGTAATCTGAAGATCTCCAACCCTTTGTGTCTCCTTGCCCATCAGAATGTCTGGACGTGGAAAGAAACACGTAGTGGCTGGCAAATCTGGAGCTGCACTGAAGAAAACCAAATCAGCCATGGCTGGTCTGCAGTTCCCTGTGGGTCGTGTCTACAGGCTCCTTAAAAGAGGGAACTACACTGACAGGATCAGCCCTGGTGCTGCCATCTACCTGGCTGCGGTGCTGGAGTACCTGAGTGCAGAGATCCTGGAGCTGGCAGGGAACGCTGCACAGGAAAACAAGAAAGCCAGGATCCTGCCCAGGCACATCCAGCTGGCTGTGAGAAATGATGATGAGCTGAACAAGCTCTTCTCCAGTGTGACCATCGCTCAAGGAGGGGTGTTACCTAATATCCTTTCCCAGCTCCTTCCCAAGAAAACTGTCAGAGATGTTGCTCCTTCTCAGTAACAAGGTGGTAGCCGCTGCAACTTGCTTCTCCTGGTCTGGTCTGTGCACTTATGGATGATGGGACTCAGTAGCACTAATTTGTATTTATAGAAGTTACTGTGTCAAGTATTTTTCCTGTTAATTTTAATGCATTTTTAAAGCTTGCAATAAAGTTCCTAGAATGCAACACTGTTCTCCTTTCTTTTCTCAGCTCCCCTTCCAGGGATGGAGGAACACAGAAAATGTGAAAAAAGTCTAGCATACCACCCAAATAACTTTTTTAAAAGTCAAATACATATTTACTTTTGAACACGTTACAGGTAACTCTCGTGAAGCAAGCAGAGGATTCAAGACACACACTGCCATTTATATTCATGTGAAGTTTTCCTATATCACAGATTCATAGCGCCATTAGTTCAGTGCCTCAGAGGTTGTTTAACTCTGCTTTAGAAGTTTGTAACCCAGTGCTTTAAAGTCCTATTGCTTGTAACACTGTGGTGAACAATTACCTCTCTTTAGGCTGCTCCAACATGATACTAAACCTCTATCCTCTCCATCTTGTCGTAACTACCATAGGTAGTTTATTTAAAATCTTGTGCAATATTTGTGCTGTTGGTAGAGGTGACTGTCTTGCTTCTGTCTATCAGTGCAGGGAAAAACCAAAACTCTCCATATCCAAACAAGCCCCCAGGCCTTTGCTGACCAAGTCATTGAAAGTCTCCCCCCAGGAAAGTGCCCAGGGTTTCTCTGTTTGTAGTGGGTACTGAGGCTTGCTGTTGAACTAGAAACCAGGGATTAGGATCAGTCTGCCCCTGAGGCAGTATCTCACAGATTTCATAGCATCTCATACAGAGAAGAGCTGATTAGGGCCAGCTTCCTAAACTGTAGCTGGAGCATGAACTCTTTATTTGAACAAGATCTGCCTGTCCTGTTGAGTTTGACCTAGCTCCTTTTCCCCTCAAGGCATGAGGGTGTCAGAACCTACTGGCCAGGTTTTACGATGCTGACAGATGTCAGAGCTGTATGCAGGTGAGTTAATGACTCACTCCAAGCTCTGCTTACACAGAAATGGGAAGAGAGGATACCTGACTGAGCAGACACCATGATTTCAGGGTGGCGGGCAGCTGGAACAGTCATTGTATGCTGCCTGGTTTTCAAGAATAATTTGCTGAGATCTTGGCTGGCCTGCAATTAATCCAGTGAAGTGAGAAAAAAGTGTAGGATGCTGTAGCAATAAGAAGTAAAAATGTCTGAGAGCAGATCTTAAGCTTTGTGCATGTAGTAAAGATGTGCTGTATGTAACTAGCCTTGTGCTGAGTGCTTACACCTGTAAATGGCAAAAAACAAGCTTTGGAGGAGGTACATGAGAAATGAACACATGAAACTCAAATTATTTCCTCCATTTGACCATGGCAAGGGAAAGCAGGCTTGGGAACGATTATTCCTTTGGGCCAAGCAAGAATCTAAAGGTTTGTAGTTATGGTAGAAGACTCAGGCAAGGTACTAATTTTGTGCAGTTTTAAGCATGGTGCTTACAGCACCCTTTGCTAATCTGGAGACCTGTGTGTCAGTCATCACGCCACTCCTGTGCGCAAGCTGCTTCTGTGAGCCTGCTCTGCACCACACCAAACAGACCCTGCAAGGCACGGCCAGTGCTCAAGTAGCCTCTAGAAATGCCTTCACCTGCCATTTTCTGTATGATAAAAGACACTGAGCGAGCTGTGTGGCCCTGACTCTACTTGCACTCAAAGACAGAGTTTGTGGTGAAGTACTGGTCCAATTCAAAATTCAATTTTTTATATATTTCTTTGATCAAGAACAACCTTTATTACTTTCTTCTAGCCAATAGTTCAACCCATTTGTAAATTAACCAGATAGCATAGTGATCTGAAAACTCACCCCTCTGGCTTCACAGTAACAGAGGGTAGATATCTCCTAACCCAGCTGCTCAGCAAAACTTTCTGTTGGGCCAGGGCTCAACTTTCCAACACTCATGTATTGAAGAAAAAAATTATTCAGCTGTCACCACTCCCTTGACCCTAGAAAGAACATATTATGCCTTGCAACACAGCTATGCATGACTTTGGAAATAAAATGGACTGTGTGACAGATGGGGACAAGTCCTAGAAGAGAGAGAACCCAATGTCAGAGGTCCTGAGAAAGCTCAGGACCTACAGTGTGGTCACAAATCAGCTTAGCCACAGCTGGCAGCACAAAGAGCAGTGGTACAGGTTGCTGGGTTGAATTCTTGCTGACTGCAGCAAGGTGAGGTGTGGCCCCTTCCAGCTGTAATAAATTAACTGCCAATCAGAGATACTGTAGTTCTCTGAGGCAGTAAATATTAGGCTTGTTTCCAGAGGAGATCAGGTAACAAGGTGCTAAGCAGCTCTACGAGGAGTAGTGACAAATTCTCATGCTCTCAGGGACTGTACTGAGTTGCTCTTGTGTTGGGACCTTGACTGTTTTTTATTTTGAGTGGCTGAATCATTGTTCACCCAGGTGGCATTAAATGATGCAAGAGCTGGTAATGATATGGCTACCACTGTGGAGTTTAAAAGGAGGCAGCTCTTGTCAGAAATTGTGGTTTGGGGTATTTGGGTAGTGGTATTGTTGGAGAAAGAGGCTAAGTCAATAATCTTTTCAGGTGAGAGTTTGTTCTTAAGAAAAGACAGTATGCTATCTTTGTGTTAGATAAAATAGTGAGTGAAATAATGGTCTTGTCAGTTCTGTGTTTGGTATAAGGCTGCTTAAAGGGGCTTTTAATCTTTTAAAAATTAAATTTAATTTTTATTTATTTACTTGTGTAGGCTATTTTTAAAGCTTATTTTTCTAAGGCCCACAAAAATCTCCCAAGAGAACATTTTATTTTGTTTTTAAACACTTCAGTTTGATAGCTGATCTAGTTCTTCCCCACATCTGGGTAGAGCTTCTCATTGCTCAAAAACAACTAATCATTAAAACTTGAGAACAATTCTATATACAAGAGCAGAATTTTCCTGTGTTTGTTTTCCAGTTGCTTTGTGTTATGCATTGAAGAGTAATTGATACTATTCATTACCAGAGACTGTATGTCAGTAATAAGTGACGGGGCTTGTTAGAATGGATGCAATACCTTACTCCCTTGAAAACCTTTAGAAATTTAGCAGGTGGCTGGCCTGCTGCTCTGACTGAGCTTGTAGATGCCTCTTGCTGGAAACTTGTCAGACTCTTCTAGAGCAGCAGGCTGACAAAAGTATGAACCACTAGTGAACTTTCTGAGGGGGAAAACTGATTTGTAAGGGTAATCAGAAAAGCTGTGAAATGAGGAGGAAGAAAGGACTTAAATGCTCAGTTTCTGTGTCTGTTTTAGCTTTTTAATTCTTTATCTTTTTATACTAGATTAATATTAGAATGTCTGAATGTGGGAAGAAAACCACAAAGGTTGCCCTTGAGCCAAAGAAAACCAAATCAGCCATGGCTGGTCTGCAGTTCCCTGTGGGTCGTGTCTACAGGCTCCTTAAAAGAGGGAACTACACTGACAGGATCAGCCCTGGCGCTGCCATCTACCTGGCTGCGGTGCTGGAGTACCTGAGTGCAGAGATCCTGGAGCTGGCAGGGAACGCTGCACAGGAAAACAAGAAAGCCAGGATCCTGCCCAGGCACATCCAGCTGGCTGTGAGAAATGATGATGAGCTGAACAAGCTCTTCTCCAGTGTGACCATCGCTCAAGGAGGGGTGTTACCTAATATTGTTCCTGAACTTCTTCCTAAGAAGACCATCTTGCTTAAACCACCCCACAAATATGTCCAGTCACAAGAGTTCTAGCTGCCACCAGGCTCTTGACCTTGAGGTGTTGTAAATGCTGGCTTTCTCCGCAGCTCAGAGTTTTTCATGCTGGTTGGCATTTTTGGTCTAAACTTGTGTGTGTGTGTACGCCTTTGCACATGTCTGAAAAGCTGCTAAAGATGGGGTTGCTAGTTAGGTTTCCCCAGCTATGTCTTTCAAAAGAAAAAAGTCACCAGACTACTATGAATAAATAAGTGTGCAAAGGGCTCATGTCCATCTTATTCCCTTCTATAAAGTATTTGTTGCACCAAACAAAAGATTTTCTTTGGCAGTGCAGTTATATAAGAAAACCTGCTCTGTGGTCTTTAAAGCTTGTGTCTCCATGTGCATGGCTGGAATCTCCTTATTCAGTATGTGTACAAGTCTGCTTCATCTGACCACTTCAGACCTCATCATGGGTGCAGTTAATTATTCAGGGTAAGTAGATGCACCTAAGAAACTTAAACTGGACTGCCTTAAAATGATGGTAAAGCTGATGAATTATTTTCCACTAGTATTTGGATACAGAAGTAGCGCTGTGCTGTAACTTCAGAGTGTCACTGCATGCACCCTGGTCGAAAGATGGTGTTGGAATTGTCCTCTGAGTTTCTGCGTTGATGGGGTGCAATCCAAGGAGTCTACAAACAGGATATAAAACTTGTCAGTGCTTGAGAATTAAAGATCTTCTAGAAAACTCTGAAGAATGAATCCAAATATAACTTCTACCTTTCTGATACTGAAAATCTCCTTAGCTGCTTTGAGGCTTGTTCCACTAGGATCCAGATCAAGGAAACCTGTGTGTTAAAAGGCAGTCCAGGAAGTGGCCTTTTCCAGGACCTTCCAAAACTCATCTTCCACCTATGCAGCTTGAAAGGTGACCTAAGCACTATTAGATTTGTGCTCTGGATTGCAACATTATGGTGGACACACACTAGTATCAATCTGTTTGCTGTGCTGCAGAAGATTTTTAACAGCTTCACCAGCAGGATGCCACTGAAATTTAAGAGCCTTATAACTGCACTCTTAGGTGTTTGAATTATTCTATTCATAACAACAGGAAGACTGTGGTGTCCACCAGCTTCACATATATAAATCTAGCCAGATAAAAAGGCTGTTTAGAGAACTGCCTCAAGACTTGACCCTGCCAGGCCAAGGTTTGGGAGCCTCTGTTTCCCATATCTGGCCTATAGTAATCCATATTATGCTGCTGCTTTCCCTAGTGTAACTCAAATACCTCCCTGGTTTTCTGGTCTTGAGAGAATTGGGACCTTTTGAAGAATGGGCTGCAGAGAGTTCACCTCTTTGTAAAGGCAGGCTAGGGCATTTAAATGAAGGGCAAGAAGCCAGGAATGAGGTGTTGTAGGACTACAGCCAGAGGACTTCCTGTATGTGAATCTAGCATGTGTGTAAACAGCAAACACCTACTAGAGGCCATGCTATAAGAAGGCAAAGAGAGGATAGTGTTGGTATCGGGTCAATCTCAATGTAACTGACTACTATGGGCACTGGAGACAAGCGATTTATAGTGTGGATGGTAGACAAATGTTTTGAGGGCAGCCATAAGATCAGCCATTGCTATCTGTGTAAACATGGCAACTTTAGGCTAGAGATCTAGAGGGTGAAATGGTGCTGAAGTGCTGACCTGCACCATAAATCAAACCCTCCAAGCTGCTGTCCTGGAAAACAAGAGCAGCTCCTTAGGGGGCAGCTGCATGTTTTTCTACTGCAGTTTCAATCAACACTGACTGTATGACCTGCGTTTGAAGAAAAACAGTCCCCTGTTTCCCAGTCAGGCTGATGGTTACGTTTTGTGCTGTGTTGGCTCAGAGGCTTGCTCCTGGCCTGTCCAAGCCAGCCTCCCACAGCATGGGTGCCGAGCAGCAGCATGGGCTTGTGCAGCTCCTGCTGTGCTGCACCATTCCCTCTGCTGTGCTAACACAGCTGCTTATGGCACCTGTCATGGTTTTAGCTGGGATAGTTGATTTTCTTCACTGTAGCTAGCATAGTGCTGTGTTTTAGACTTGGTATGTAAATAATGTTGATAACACCCTGGTGTTTTAGTTGTTGCTGGGTAGTGTTTACACTAGTCAAGGACTTTCTAGCTTCCCATGCTCTGCCAGGTGCACAAGAAGCCGGGAGGGGAGGGGATACAACCAGGAGAGCTGATTCGAATTGGCCAAAGGGTATTCCATATCATGTGACGTCATGCCCAGTATATTAACTGGGGGAAATTGGCCGGGGGAGGCAGCGATCGCGGCTCGGGGACCGGCAACGTCGGTCGGCGGGTGGTGAGCGGTTGCAGCACTTGTTGTTTAGTTTTGGTTTTGTTTTTTTTCTTTTCCTCTCTTCTTCCAGTGTTTCATCTCTCTCTCTCTCATTATTTTCCTTTTCATTATATTAGTATTATTGCTGTTTTATTCTAATTATTAAACTGTTCTTGTCTCAACCCACGAGTTTTCTTACTTTGGCCCTTCCGATTCTCTCCCCCATCCCACAAGGGTGGGGGAGTGAGCGAGCGGCTGTGTGGTGCTTAGTTGCTGACCGGGGCTAAACCACAACACACCTGCTACAAACTAGGCTGCTGCTGCACTAATGTGTTAAAGCCTTTTTTTTTTTCTTCTTTTTTAAAAAACAAAACTCACATCAAACTACTTGTGTGTGCCTTTCACTGTGGTGCTGGCACAAATCAAGGCTTTGCATGGGGGCAGGAAGAAGAGACTGAGGGTGGGGTGATGGCTGGAGCTGCTGAGGCAGAGATTGCCTCCATGGTGTGGGTTGTGACTGTGAAGCTCTGTGGGAATTTCAAAGGTCTCTGCCTGGAGTGAAGCTGTATCACACCAGGTACGTGAGTTGAGATGAGCAATGGAACAGGAGGTTTCAGCAAACCCCTGTGCCTATAGAGAAATTTCCAAAAATGAAAAATTAATGGTGACCTTTCCCCAGGTCTCAGCTTTTCTGCAGAGGAAGCAAAGCTTGACCCTGGCTTGTGTAAGGGATTGCACCCCATCTTGAGGACCTGTATGGCCTGTGCTGGGACAAGCTAGCCGAGAGGTGCTGCAGCTATCTGGGGTACAGGACTCAGCCTGAGACCCAGTCAGAGGGAAGGCAGCCATCGGGGTGATGCTGGTTGCTCTCCCTGTCTTTGCTGCCAAATAACTAATTTAATACATCTTATATTAAACTCATCTAGCTTTACCAGAATGTTTAGGTTTAAGCATGACTGCAGGGTGGCTGGCAAGCTCAAGGCATCCCGTTCCTCCAAAAGCAGCAAGCTTGGGAAGATGTGGTCTGTCATGTCTGAGTGTCCAGTAGGGGTCTGGGGTCTCCAGCCCATGTCTGCTACACTGCAAGGTGAGAGGCACCACCTTCAGCCGTGGCTCACCGTCACTTTCTTGGCAAAACTCAACAGATGAGAACAAACTGGAGGAGTACTGGAATGGGGAGCGGGTACGGGACACTGACATGTCCAGGGAGAGCCACAGGGAGAGAGCATCCCTGGAGTACACAGGAGTCCCAGCAGCTATCACACAGCTCTGCTCTGTCTTTAGTAATTAGAACTGACCCATAGACATACTGGTTCCTGAAACATGTCTTGCTGTGGCTCTCCTGGTCTCTGTGCTCACTACTACAGCTCTTCTGTTGCACTTCTAAAGGTGGAACCACCAGTGCATTCATTCTTGCTTTTTTGTGAAGTCTCGAGACAATTGAAAAGATAATGCCCAATGTTAAGATATTAATCTGGGGGGAACTAATTAATTCTCCTAATTCTGTTTCTCTCCCACAGCTGTGAAGCCTATTTTGTCTTTCTTTTGGAGATACATACACTTACAACATTATGTATGCTTCAATGGGGTATTTTAATCTTTGATAAAAAAATCCATTGTCAGTTTAAATACACAATAAAGTAAATATTCAGTCTTCTTGTGTGTCCACAGCCCTGTTCATTACTAGGTTGTGCAATACTCTACCCCAAATAAGTACCTTGATAATATGTGAAGCACATGGTTTGTGAAGGCTATCCTAGCAGCTGGGTCAGAATCTGCTCCTGTTTCTACCACTGCTGCCAGCTTCACTTCTTTCTCAGTCTCTCTTTCTCAGCTCTCCTCGCTGTCACAACTTACATACTTCCTTGACTTCGGGGGGCAAATTGCTTATTAACTAGCTAATATTCATTGACTATTTTGAGGATGTTGAGTGTTAGAACTACTGGAAATTACTGTTTTGTTTATAGAAGCAGCTCCTTAGACTCCCAAACAGGATGTTATATGAAGAGAGTGCATGGGAGAGGAGAGCATGACTATTTCTATCATTGCAATGAAAAGTATTTTCTTTCCAGCTTGCTCTAACTATCTGTGCAGCTTTCTTTGCAGTGTTGTGCGTAGCATCTGTGAAAATATTTTTGCCAGCAGTATCATAGTGGGGTTTCTTAAGTGAACTTGTCTTTTTTTGGGTTGAATGATTATCTCAGCTAGTAACCATTTCAACATTTATTATGCCTGCAACAACTTGGCAGCTGGGGAGAGGAGCCAGTCATGCTCTCAGAAATGTGTAACCAATGAACCAGCAAAATGTGCAAGTTGACCCTGTGTTATCTCTGTGCTACGATCTCCCTTTGAAGCAGGGAACGGAGGATGTGGTCACTAGGCTGAGTTAGATTTTAAATGCATTTGTCAAAGTGTCAGACCTGGAAAGAGCATTCACTGCATAAACTTGCTAGCCACATCCTTTGTCAGAGTGCAAGCTGTCTGACTGCCAAACCAAGGAAAGTGCACACATGTTCTCAAAAATCTCCTGGTCTGGGTGTACCTCTCTTCATCCAAAGCACCACGATTTAGGTGTCTTTCTACTGCCTGATCCAGGAGGCTTTCATGAAGCTGCCTAAGGCTCATTTTGGCCACTATACTTTATTTCAGACTTGCTGCTGTCAGCCCAAGGTGTTAGCAAGCTCTGTTGCTAACAGCCTGTGCTGGAGCTGTGTTATTCCAGCACCTTGCTTTGCACTGCATGTTAAACCTAGGGCTCTGAACCGCCACCAAGGACTCATGGTAAGAGAAGGTACCACGCAGAGCCAGTGCTGCAACAGAAAGAGGGAGCCTGACTCTGTTACTCAGTGGTTAGGTAAATCAACAGGGACACTGACATTTCTTTTTTCCTTTTTGTTTTTTTCAATGTCTGGTCCAGATGTAATCTCAGCCCATGAGTACACTCCTAGGTATCGTGCCACGTAGTGATAAAAGGCAGAGTCAACAGGCCTACCTTGCATAATGCAGAACACAAGGGAAGTGCAACTTAGTAACCTGAAAATAGCTATTCTTCATCTAGGTCAGAGGAGAAACTTGGCTTTTTCTCCTTGTAGCATGCACTGAATCCAGGGCACTTGTTAAGCTGGAATTAATGACAGAAAGGAACAAACAGTGAGAGGCTGTGTCAAACCGTCACAGCACTTGGCTGACATTTTCTTTTGAAACTGAGATATAGCTGAGTCTTTCAGACATACCCAGAAGACAGTGAAGATTGCTGCTTGAACTAGGAAACAGATTTTTTATGAGCTTCTCTATTCATTCAATCATCACGCAGTTGCTTGATTAGGCTCAAGCATACTTTGCTAGCTGAATTCACCAAGGAAGGTGCATGCTGCTGTAAGGGAACTCAAACATAGCCCATGCATCTGTCAAGGAAACATTAAGCATCTGTCATGTATCCTGGTCCCTCTCCCTTCCCAACTTTTAACACCTTACTTATTTCAGATTTACTTTCCCCTTATTGATCTCTCCTATCAGAGTCATTGTAACACATCAGATAATGTACCTGGGACCCAACTTGTCCAGGGTACCCTATACATGTACGCTGCTGACTGGGACACCATTCAGTAGGAGATCCCAGAAGCTTGACTCAATGTGCTTCCTATTTACCAGTCTGGGAACTTCTTTCTACGTGTTATCACACAGGCACAATTCTCACTATTACTTAGGTTTAAATTTGTTTGTGTTGGCAGAGATATGCTGGTGTGAAAGTGTTTTGAGAGGTGGATCATGGCCTACTTCTGGCTGAGCACTTCCCTTGTGCCCTCCTGATGGGCGTAAGGGGCTGTCTTCCATGAGAAGACAATGGCAGCAATACTAAATCCTGGTAAAATAATATCCTTGTAAGCAACTGAGTGATTCACCATCACTTAATACTGCCAATTGAAGCATCCTTCTGAGAAATTCAAAGATGTGTGCATTGGGACTCCTCATGTCTTTAAGCTGTTTCTCTTTGAAGATCACTCTCTTCAGATAGACCTAGTCTTCCTTCCTCTGAAACCATGGCAAAAGATCCAGAAACTGGTGAAGCCATGTCTTCTCTTTTAACACAGATTACAAATTCAGTACTGGTCCATGGTAGAAATGAGTAAGCAAGTTATTAAGAACTTAAGAAGGGGTCTACTCCCCTTTCTACCCCCTGTAATCCATCTCTTTTCCTCCATGAATCCATATATTTTTTAATAGTAATTTTTGTAATTTTTTAAAAAGTAAAGTGAGTTTTCCACATCCAGAGAGTTTTAACTTACTTTCACTACATTAAGAATCTACAGTTCCTCTCAAAGGAAACTTGCTCTGGAATCTGCTTCACAGCATGCTCCTCTTCAGGCCATATCCTTTGCCTTCTTTGTCTGTACCAGGACACTCCATGCCAGGGCAAATAGAGGAGGAAGGGCTAAAGTAGAAGTCATTGGGAGAAATGGCATTGAAGTGGTGAGAAACTATGAAATGGGAGAACGGAGATGAAAATGCTGTAAAAATAAAGAGAGAGACGTAGACAGTGAAGGAAAGAGCAGCATAAATATCAGCAGGAAGTGAATGGAAAATTTATTGTGTGAAGTAGCTTTTCATGACAGAATAAAGCAAAACAAAGAATAATTCCCTTCGTGGCAGGAATTACTGGGTGATGTTCTTTTGTTTATGCTATAAAGGTTGACAAGCAAGATGAATGTCAGGGCACTTTCCAGCAGTTCTGGCTTTGCATTTATACCTGCTGTCCCATTACCTACTCAGCAGGACCACTGATATTTTCCAGATGTATTGTTCCTTCCATAGCACTTGTTAAAAGTGAATGCAGCTCATTAAGCTTCGTACCAGCCCTGGCAGGGGCCACCAAGAGATCAAACATCTGCTGCTGAAGAGGAAACAAACACAGTTACGACACTTCACTGCTGCCTTGTAACACATCAGCAAGGGGATGATAGATACTCAGAAACCTGGGGAAAGAACAATGAGAAAAGTTTTTTTCATTAGAGGTGTTACCAGTCTGAACAGGACAAATGCAGAACTGGGCTTTGGCACCTGGTTTTGCAAAGCGTACACCGAAGAGTATTTAAATATTTACTGGAGTAGGGCTAATTATACTAATAAATAATGATGCATTAAGGTAATAAGATAACAGCTTTTATTTGAGGATAAATTTAAATGTAATGATAAATTATCTCATTTGATTAGACAGTAATCTCTGTGAACAAATATTACTAGTCTATTACAGTAATTAATGTCATTATTTATTCTAGACACAGTGATTGGGAACGAATTCAGACAAATATCCAGATCATCAACATTTGGCTTCCTTGGAAGGTCGGGGTTTTATCCAGGTTGATTAATAGACACTCTTGCGGATTTTGAAGTGATTTCTGAACGGAAATAAACTGGGTATCATAGCAAAGCTTTAAGGCTAAGTAACCACATGCTTGTTTCACAGAGGGGGAAGCTGAGTCAGGTGGGAAGGTGCCATGTCGGTAGTGCACATGCTTAACTTCATACCCATGGGTAAGCCCCTGTTCAACAATGCACTTGGTAAGTATGGAAATCATCCCCTTCAGTGCTTCAGTGAAATGTAGGGTTACATTTATATATCAAGAGAGCCAGAACTAGAGCTCAGACATCCAATTTCCCATTTTATGCACTCCCTACTCAGCTGCCTTACTCCCTTCAGTTTTTGGCCTTCCTCCTAAGAAAACAACATTTATGGCAGCACACCATTTGCTCGCTAATCCATCTGTCCTCATCTATTAAATTCTGAATCTGCTGAGCAGTTCTAGGCAAATATGATGGACATCTGAAACCACAAGCTGATTCCTATCAGTTACATGGAAATAGGTACCTCTGTAAAAGAAAAAGCTGCAGTGTATGCCCTGACAAAAATAAGGGTCACAGCATGAAATTATACTAACAAAATGGTACCTTTCATTGAATACAATATAGGACATCCTCCTCAAAATACAAATCTGATGATAGAAATAACTTTGCTAGTTCTGTTGATCACAGAAGTGCTCATTTACATTGGTAAAACAAGACATTAACTGCATGGTAGTTTTGCGCATGACTAGTTCTCTCATATCCCATGCTACAGATTTCAGCTTAGGTCTAGTCACCTGTAGCCGAGGCTGGTACGTGACTTACTTATAAAACAAAGCAATGAAAAATTTCAAAACACAGCTCCTCTGGCACCTCTCTTGTTACCAGTGCTGTAAAACACATTTATCTTGATGTAGTGTTACTTTCCTAACTCAATTGTGGTACAGTGCTATTGTCTGTCAAGCAAAATGGATGTTTTCAATAACACGCATCAGAAAATGTGTGTACACGGTACTCCACAATTCAATGAAGCTGAGGGCAGATGGGAGCATGGAGATGAAACGACGCCTGGAAAAGCTCTTCTTCTTTTACCTGCCAGGAGGACTGACGTTGCTGATGGATATCTCAGTCGTGCAGAGTGCCTGCAGTTCATTCTGCACTGAGATTTGTGTGTTCATAAGCTTACCATCTTCTGTCACCTTCGCTTTCTTTGTAAGGAGAGGAAACGTCCCCCGTGATGGCCTCGAAGAGCCTTGTCCAGATGAGCACAAAGGCTGCATAAAGTCTGAACTCATTTGTTATCCGAGTTAGGAACAGATCAAGCGCACCAGCCGCAGCTGCACAGCCAGGTGGGGCTCGGCGTGCCTCTGCTTTGAGCGTTACAAATTTGATATTAGCGTAGCCCTCTGCTGACCGGTCCCAATATTGCAATGCTAAACATAATTTTGGAAGTCAAGCGCATGCTTTATTGCAAGTCACAAAACGGTGAATTTGGGTTATCTTTGATTATACATAGTTTGTGGAACTATACAGACTATACACAGCTGTGGAAATGAAGTTGAAAACATGGTATAAGACTACCAAGTTATAATCAAAGGCTATTTTTGGTGTTTATTTACGTAGCAGAGTCTCTGGAGTAGTCCCCAGAAAGGCCACGCTGCCCAGCAGGGTGGGTGGCTGTGGCACATCCTTTCACGCCGGGGTCATGAGAAGAAACGTGAGCTCGGTCCTGTGCTGAATGAGGCTCCTGGATTTTGCCACTTTTCTGGTAGGTCACACACAATTGCTGGTCCTTTGCGCTCTGAGGTTGGTTCATGTGTGTTCTGCATTTTTGCCTTTTCTGTTGGAAGTTCTAGTCCATATTTAGCTCTTTTGCTGGTTGATGTTTAGATAGCTATACTCCAGAAGCACGTGTTTATGCGCATGCATCCCCCCCATGCAATAATTCAGCAGGCAGTACCTGAAATGCTGTACAGAAACCCCTGGGTGCAGAGGTTTTGTGGTAAAGTTATTCAAAACTTTTTTCTTTCAAGTTTCCCATATGTTCTCCTTCAGACTTTCTCTATTGATCTCTCAGCAGGTTTAAGGCTAATAGATTGGTGATATTTGGTGTACAAGGTTCTCTGCCCCAGAGAAATGTCAAAATTTTAGATGGTGAATCATAACCAGCTACAAGAGCAGCCACATTTTCATTTCTGCACTGTGGAAAAAGTAGATCCAGAAATGACTGGAGAAAGAGACTTGGCAGCTACTTCTAGTTGTTCAGTGCAGAAATCTATCAGGGTGATAGATATTTAGATTAAGAGAGTTTATGCAGTCCAGCCCTGTCAAGCATATGCTTTTACCCTGTCTAATAAGGTAGAGGGGTGGCAATTGCAATGTGTGAGTTGTCTGGAACAGACAAGAAAAGTCTTCGGAGCCATCTCCACATAAGCATCTGTCTCAGCTGCCAGTAAGGATCCTGCAGTCACTGCTCGACTCTAATATCCCAGCAAAGAAATAAACAGCTTGTTGCTGTGTTTAGAATAATAAGTATATCCATCTTGTAGCTGGAGTTCATTTGGCCACCTCACATGCACTAGGAAAGCTGGAACAGGACGCTGGCAGCTTTTGGCCAGCTTGTCAAGCAGCTGCGTATCATCTACCAAACTGGCTATGTTAAGCAAATCATTTAAATCTCTAGCAGGTAGATTTGCAATTTCTGCAGCTAGTTCTGTCCATTACCTGCAGAGAATTGTGAAGATGAGATAAGCAGTCAGCTGATGTGTTTTTAGTTCCTAGATGGTATTTCATGTCATGCGTACATGGCAGTTATCTCACTGGACATTGGTCAGTCCTCACTGCCAGTCGTCTGAATCCTCTCTGCATTTTCAAAGGACTCCAGTTTGTGTCCAGTCTGAGTTCGCAGGTCACAAAGGGGCTTTTCCATTTTTTCTGTAATCCATATGCTTCCTTTTCCAGGCCAGGATGTTTTCTCCTGTTTTACACAAGTGTTCCAGAAGCAAAGACAATGTTCTTCCCAGGGCTGCCCTGCAGCTCTGGGTACATACAGCTCTGGGCATCAGGTGCCACTTGTCACAGGTGTTAGTAAAATGAGGTAAAAGTATTTAAAGTGCTGGGGTCTCTAAGATTGACTCTTTCAGTTCTCCAGAAGCAGCCAGAGCAAATTCTATCTGAAGTATGCTAGACATTCAACAAAACAGTAGTACTAATCTTTCATTAAATGAAATGTAATTAGGACTAAATATTGCACCATGATGTAACACTGAAGAGAGTAAATGCTGCTTGCGGTTATTTCAGAGCTGGGACTTTTGTAACTTAGAATCCAAGTGAGGTGTCAGTCCCCCTGGAGAATTTTTATGACCAAGAAAACGTAACTCTGCCTATCAGTCAGTGCTTCATTCTCCTGATTTTCAGATTTAATGTGGACCTTTCTTCATTTTAAGCTTACCTCTCCTGGCAGTATCCATCCATGGGTGTGGTGGATACTGCCAGAAGTGGTAAGCTTAAAATGAAGCATTTTATCATTCCCCTCTTCAAACTTTCCTTCTTGCAAAACAACCCCACTTCATTCAGGGTACCAACTTTCCTTAACCTCTGCCTTTCCTCTCTGCTGGGCTCTCTCCTGTTGGTCCCCCTCTTTCTTCTCCAGTGCTACTCTGTACATGAAGTCTTCCCTACAATCAGTAGTGCGACACCTCCCACGTCAGAGTCTCTATGGCTTCTTAGTCATTCTACATCGTGTTTTTGTGTTCTTCCCAACACTGTAATATTTGACTACAGATACCCATTACCTTTGCTGCAAAGCTGCGGTTGATTATTCTTCAGTATGTGTAATACCTTCCTTTTCATCCTCAGTGAGCTCTACATATTTTTTCCAGATGTATCTTGGCCAAGACCATTCTGAATGCTGACTTTGTCCTCCAGTACTTGACGTCCCTCCCAGCTTGCCATCGCCTGGAGATTTAGTAAGTGTGCTCTTCCCTGTGGGAGCCGAGAAGAGACTGAGGCTGTCCAAGGCACCGGAGCATGAAGGGACCAGAGAAAGTGAAGTGAAGCACCAAGAGGTTTTTCCTCTCATGATTCGTGCTCTGGCTCTTTGGTGAGCAGCACGTCGTGAGGCCGGGCAGCACTCGCTCCCCCACTGGCAAGCGCATTTCCAGGACCCTCGCTGTGTGCTCTGCTGAGCAACGCCTTGCTGAGTCCAGCTTGAGCAGGCCAGGCTTTTAACACAGGAGGTCCTGAGCCAGCCTAAAGCGATTTTCAAGGCAAGTTAGACAGCATGAAGGGGTGTGCTCCTGAATGTGCCTGCCTTCCCAAGAGCTGGCAGAGCTGTCTCTAACCAGATGCTCTAAGCTGTGGCAACTGGTTTCAGTTGATTGTTAGAAAAAAAATTTCCCTTTGCAGCTGAAATGTATTGCCTCTCAGTGTAACTGAGTCTCCCTCCTTGCTCCTTTTTATTACAAGAGGATGGATAAGCATCGGATTTACTCTTCTAAACACATTCATTACTTTGTATACCTTGTAATGTAACTCCTTATTTCTCTCTTCTCTTGCTGACAATGGGAACTGAACTTTCACTCCTTTTTCTTGCAGAAATCTTTCTGTGCTTCTAATTGTTTTTGTCACCTATGTCTGCGCTCCTCAATTTCTGCTGTGGGTTTTGCAGTGGGATGTTCAGAAAGAGTTTCAGGCCAGGGATGACCTTTACATTTCAATGTTATTAATCTCTCCTATTCCACAGGTGACATTGGTGTTGCTCCAGGGAGCAACCGTTTCCACTGAGCAGTGAACAAGAGCTTTCCTGTGCATTTTACAGAGGAGCCACAGTTACTACAGAAACATGGCTAAGGCATCTAAGCTAGTTCCTCACCTGCAAATTACCACCCATTTATCAGTCTTCTTTAACCAGTTTCAAGACCCGAATAGATGTTTTCTGAAACCTGTTGTGGGTGGAAGAAGCCACTGCTGATCATGAGAGCACAGCATGAGTTGCCTATGGTACAGTATTGCTGTGGTTTAACCCCAGCTCAGCCCCATGCAGGCGCTCGCCCACTTCCCCCGGCAGGATGGGGGAGAGAACTGGAAGGGTAAAAGTGAGAAAAACTCGTGGGTTTAGATAAAGACGGTTTAATAGGTAAAGCAAAGCAGAACAAGGAATTCATTCTCTGCTTCCCACCGGCAGGCAGGTGTTCAGCCATCTCCAGGAAAGTAGGGCTCCATCATGCTTAACAGTGACTTGGGAAGACAAACACCATCATTCTGAACCCGCCCCCCTCCTTTCTCCTTCTTCCCCCAGCTTTATATGCTGAGCACAATGTCATAAGCTGTAGAGTATCCCTTTGGTCAGTTGGGGTCAGCTGTCCCGGCTGTGTCCCCTCCCAGCTCCTTGTGCACCCCCAGCCTGCTCACTGGTGGGGTGGGGTGGGAAACAGAAAAGGCCTTGATGCTGTGCAAGCACTGCTCAGCAATAGCTAAAACTTCCCTGTGTCATCAATACTGTTTTGCTCACAAAGCCAAAACACAGCACCATACAATTGGCTATGAAGAAAACTAACTCTATCCCAGCCAAAACCAGTACAAATATTTATGCAGAACTGAGCAAAACTTGATGCTGTTCAGCTTTGACGTCTAAGATGAAACAGGCCAGAAGTGCCATTGCTGTGCTTTTGTATCATTATCTCATATTTATTTGCATTACCATGGTGCATCCCCACCACTTGCATTTGGCTTAGCTGTTTCTTCCAGAGGGGCACCCCAGCTGGCTCCAAATACTTGAGGAGCCAGAAGAGCCAGTGTCCCTTTAGTAATCTTTCCATGGGCTAATCACTTCCAATAGGATTCGACAACACAGTGAACAGCAGCAACATTACGCTGTGAGGGCACAAAGAGGCCTTAATTGCCCTGAGCAGCCTCACTGGGGACCCCCCACCCCACCAGCACTCTCTGCCCAGGTGGAGACACAGGAGCTACAATTCAGCCAGGGCTTGACCCTGTTAGAGGCTGATATACATAGCATGAAATTGTACTCATGGCACAGAATAACCGAGGCTGGCAGGGACCTCGGGTCCCTAGTCTGATCCCAAGCAGGAATTCAGACCAAGTTTTGTCTGCTCTGGTCTTGAAAACCTCCAAGGACTGGACAGCACAGCCTCTCTGGACAACCTGTTGCACTGCCTGGATCTCTCAACCTCTCTTGCTTCAACTTATGCCTGTTGCTACTTGTCCTCCCACCCCACACTGTGAGGAGCCTGACTGTCTCCTTGATGACCTCTCATAGGCACTGGAGGGGCTGTTAGGTGCCCCTGAAGGCACCCTCCTCCAGGCTGAACCAGCCCAGTTACCCCTGCATCTCCTCATGGGGCAAGTGCTCCAGTTCCCACCACCTTGGAGGCCCTCCATGAACTCCCTCCAGTTTGTCCATGCCCCTCCTATACTGTGGGGCCCAAAACTGGACACTCTCTCCTAGATGTGGTCTAACAATTGCCAAGTAACTCATCACTTCCCTCTATGCACCAGCCAAACTTCTGTTAATACAGCCCAAATTGGGAACTTATCCAGTCAAAAACCCCTAAAAAACCCCTATAGGTTTCTCAGGGTTTGTTTTTAAAAATAGAGGAGTTCCCAAATTCAGTTCACATGTGGCTGTGCCAGCATAACAGAGATGGTACCGTGTTGTGGTACTAGGACTGAGTAGCCAAGGAGGGGAAGGGGGGATAACAAAGGGCTTGAGGAAGCCCACGCTATGGGACACTGTGTTGAGGAATCCCAATGTGTGTATCACCAGACCCTGGCTTTTACTATGCTCTTTTCTTCCTAAGGAACTAACTGCTTAGCACTTTAAGTTTTCTGCCCCTAAATGTCTTTACCTACCAAAACACATCACCCCACTCCATACAGTGCAAGCACAACTAGCTGCACCACAGGTTTAAATGCATGATTTCAGTAAAAAGCACAGATATTCAGAATATCTCTCATAAGTGACTCATGTGTAGTTTGTGATAGTCAGTAAGGCAAGGCTGAAAAAAAAAATACACCATCTGATCAAATAGCACCTGTGTGTAACCACAGTACTTGTACCACTTCTTTCAAAGTGCTTGGATTCATCAGTTATCATACCCAACCCCTGAGTTGCTCAAAATAAGAATTAAAATGTCCCTGACGATTTTAACATCTTATCGTGCTGTTTGGGAAATATGTTATCAAGTCAAAAAAGCAAGCTTATCATTCATGACCCTATTAAGATGTTCTAAATTACAAAATGCCCTGTTGGATTTGAAAATTATAGGTATTCAGATGATTGATTTCCTTTGAATACAGTTGGAGCCAGGCAATGCTACACTACCACCCAATGAAATCTAGTACCTGCTTCAATAACAAAGGACAAGGAGAATTAATGATTGCAAGTTTATTACATGGAACAGCAAATTCAAGACAACTGAGTCATATAGGCAACCAGTCTCTTTTCTCTGTATAAACCAAGTCATCAAGCTGGTAAATCGACCCATTAACTTCACGTTTCATGGTACCCTGAAACAAACACAACACTACATGTTGAGATGTTGTTCTGAATAGGACTTTGTATTCAGTTATGCATTTCTGGTCCTTCCCAAAGCTAGAAATGAAATAGCTTCAAATTGTAGCACCATAAGATTAAGACAGATGAGAGTTTGGAAGTTTGGATAAGTGCTCAGGTCTGTTATTTGTACTCAAACATGAATCCTCCCTCCTCACACAGTTGTCTTTCCACCATGTCGTAACTCCACTGTCCTTCTTTTAGGGTATGGAGGCATGGTGTGCATCTTGCAGCCAGGTTGGCTGTGGATAAAATTTACTGCTATGTATGAGGCTGGCTAGGGCATCATTATAGAGTAGTGGCTTCTACACTAGCCATTTAATGAGACCTGTTTGATTGTATAGCAATTCCACTAACACTCAGAGTACTGTGAAGCAAGTTTACTCTTAATTGTTTTTGAACTGTTTGGCCCAAAAGCTATAGGAACCATCTCTTCATTTGGCTTATCTTAGTGGTTGTCAGCTCATGCTTCCCATTTTTCTAAACAGCTCGGGGCAGCACTACCTGCCCCTACAGATTTCACAGCTGTGAAACATTTCCTGCACGTGTGTGTACCTAACACAAGAACAGTTGCACTGGTTCAAACCAGAGATCCATCTAGCTCCTTATCTTCCTTTCATCCATGAGAAGCAATGGACACACAGGGCAGTGCCTAAGACCAGAGAAAGCAAGTAGCAATGCTGCTCTATAACACTCTCCCAAGACTTTGGGTTCTTTCTTTCTGAAATGGTTTAATCCTGAATATATAGCAAAGGTATTCTTTGCGGTTTTTCTTTCCTATCCTTCCATCCTGTCCCCAAAAACCCCAACCCTTTCAGTCAACAGCTGGAAATAAATCTTACACTGCAAACAGAAAACTGATCTTTTATTGTGGAGTAAAAGATATGAAGAAGAGAGACTGAAGGAGGGGACACGTACATGGACTGTCTTGTCCATTTCCCATTAAAGCTATGGCCTTTAATAGAAATTTTCAAAGATGGATATCCAAGTGCTAGGTGATATTGTTAGATCTCACTGTCTTCCTTCCTTCCATCCCCACCCCCTGGTGTTTCTAGTTAAGATTTACCCCAAAACAGGTCCTAATTTTGATGTGAGGATGACTCCCACCTGCATGCAGATATCTGTATTAGTGGGCTCTCCTGTAGGATTAGGTGACTGAAGATCTCTTGGAACAGAGAAGAGTCTAGCTTTTGTGTTCCAAGTACAATTTAAACTCTGTTTTTAAACTTCATAATTTCTGTACCATTTCTATCATTTTGCAGAGGATGAAAGCTCCTCCTTACTGAACCTTAAAGAGAGAAGAAAATCCTTTTGTCTAGACCATACCCTGCAAGACTCTGAACACAAGGAAAATGCATTTCTGCCCAGACACCTCATAGTGACCATATGAAACATTCATGTGAGTATCTAGGTTTGTACTAGGTTTGTAATACTTCTCAGTAATGCCTTGTGTCACAAGGATCACCATTATTGAAAAAACCAGAACAAATTCTTGTCATTTTTGGTTGCCTACTTACCACTGCCTTTGATAGTTCTTCCATTTCGAGGCTGAAAAAAAGATAATAATTAGATGGCTGTGCAGAAGTATTAGATGTCAGATTTATAAACATACCAAAATACATCTCCCATCATGCAGACAAAGTACATAAGGCTGCAGTAAGATTTTCTTTAAAGGGAGGACAATACATCAAATACCAGGGGATCCATGCAGGGTGGGTTTTGCCTTTGAATCTCAGAAATATTCATTCAGTCTCCATCCAAACAGCTAAAGAGTCTGGCTTTAGTTAGTCTCATTAAGGGTCTTGGTCCCAATTCATTGGGATACTATGTAGATGCCTAAAAAAGACCATATAAATACCAGCACTGAAAGTACCTGGCTGGACACACTTGGAGAGCTAAAACGTAAATGACAGCTGAATTGGGACTCTGGTTACCTGCTACGACCTACTTTAATTTTTTTAATGTGTTGAAGATATTCCTAAAAAACTAGTTTGGTGTTAATCACAACGTGTCTAAACCAGCATATTCTGCGTTAGACCATGCCATAGTTCAGCAAGCCAATGGCTGAGAAACATGAGAAAAATTATGATGATGTCCATAACTTTGCTTCGGCTTTTCACCCTGTTACACAGTATGCCATCACTTATTGGACAGACCTTTCTGACCAAGTGGACATTCAGCTCACGCACGTGTTTTATCTGGTGAATTTAGCATCAGTGCACCTTGGTGGCCTCAGAGATACAAACCACGTACTACTTCTGTCTTTGGATGATTTGGCTCAAGATAAAAAAACATTTGCAGAGTCATCTCTTCAGATAAAAGTGTTTAATCCATTACTATCCCAGATCTCATTATCTTGTCATCTTTTGGTTGAATGAGAGCTCTTTAAGCAAATGGCTCCCCCTAAGCTTTCAAGCGAGGGATATTTGGCCTCTACTGAAAACAAGTGCAGCAAGAATTTATGAAGGGAAACAGATATATATCTATGGATATATAACATTACGTGCAATTCAGAATCTTTAAAAAGTAACAGATTCAGATACCCTGAAAAGGAAAAAAGGCCGTCCCAGAGTCCCATGACTATCCTGTAAAATAAAACACAAACAATAACAAAATACTTTAAACTCAGTTCCATAGATCTGTTGACAAGTTTTGGTGTCATTCCACCAGACTGTCAATAAATTCAGGGCCTTTTTCAGCAGCATGCAAACAACAAGATGTTGATAGTCCCCAGTGCCCATTCATCTGGAATGCTGATTAAAAATTAATACCCAAAGGGCATTGTCAAGAACTATCCATTCTGTTTAGTGTAAATATACTAAATTACCATTATTAAAGATTCACAGGCTTTATAGAATCATAGAATATCTCAAGTTGGAAGGCACCCATAAGGATCATCAAGTCCAACTCCCTGCTCCTCACAGGACTGCCTAAAACTAAATCTAAGCTTCCCACAAAAACCACAACAGAACATACTTAGTATGTTAGGAAAACTACAAAAGCAGAAAGTCTATATACAATATTCCCTATTCTTTCCTCTCTAGTGACGCAATGGAGTTTTACAGTTCCATTCATCCAATTCATTACAAATACCCATTTCCTTCTTCTGGAAGATTCTGGCAAGGTTTCTCCTTCCCACTCCTCTTTTTTATTAAGAATTGGTATTTATAATAAGAAAAAATAATAACACTCAAAAGAAGTCACAGACAGAACCACATCTTTGTCCTGGCTACACAAAACTGCTAGAGTATGATGAGCTTTTCTAGAAATTTTTCATTTTCAGGGAAGCCATAGTTAACAAGGCATGCATGACTAAAACACACTCCAAACATTTTCAACAAACATCTAAAAGCACAACCAACTTCAGGGGAAAAAGTGACAGAAACAGAAAATGTATAAAAGCTTTACACATGGTGGATTGCTTTGCAGAAGCAGGATCAGCACAGCTCACTTCCCAACCACTGAAGAAAAACAAGCCAACTAAAAAAAAAGCAGCAAGAGAAACAGGGAAAGGGCTGTACTTCCCTGTCCATTGCTACTCACTTGTCTTCACATTTACATACCTTCTTTGTAAACTTTGCAGCAGCAGTCTGCGATTCCTGCAAGTGGACAGTGAGAGTTAATCAAGATGCTGTCATTTCTTTGGTTTGTTACACTAATCCTCCATCACTGATAAGGTTGCTCCACTCCATGTGAGAAGGGAGAGACTATTACACATATCACAGACAGATACAAGAACAGCAGCAAACAGATCTTTTTGAAGATTGATTTTAAATCTTGCCTTAACCAATGTTACCCCATTCATTACCATCATTCAACATGCTTCCCTTGCTGTGCAGCAAAGCACAGCCGTACTCTGGGAGGCGAGGCAGAGCTCCACCTGCAGTGAACGCAGAAGCTCCATTCCTCAGGCTTGAGTTGTACTGATAGCTCTTACCTTGTTGAAGTGTGGCTGCTCTCCACCTTTCAGACTGCCCTTGGTTTTAACCCAGGCATGACTGCTGGTTTTAAGCCTTCCCCTGCACCCTTTATTTTTCAGGAAATTGCTCATTTTTCTACTCAGCCTTACATCAAGGAATAGAAACTTCCTCATGACTTCATGGGAGTGCACCGAGCTCAGAGTCTAACAAAGCCCTGAACCTGCAGTCTGATACATCTGGTTTGGGAGCCCTCCTGCCCACAGCATGGCTTGCTGGCTGCATGGTCCCAGCTGGGGATAGCTCTGTGTGCTGCAGCCAGTTACATCGGTGAACAGGTTTAGTTACCTGGGGGGCTTGAAAAACCAGCACATATAATAAGCAAAGATGTGAAGACAGAGGAGGAGAACACAGTAATAGCATGTGGATGGGAAACCAGAGAGGAAGAATTTAAAAAGACAAAATATACAAGCAAGAAGGGAATCAGGATTCAGGGTACGAGGTGAGCTTCTAAACAGTGTGTTGGCTTGCCTTCAGGATGGAAATTTCAAACTCTCATGGAGGTGATTGCGATGTAACTGGGTTTAGATATTTAGTGCTTTTTTTATTCCTTTGAAAGTGCCATCTGCAAGATTTACCAAAGATTAGACATTGAAACTAAATAGTCTGTTAGCTCTCCCAAAAGATTTTAAGTTCCCCAAATGCACTTAAAGTCCCATTAATGCTAAAATTGCTATTGACTTCGCCTTTCATAGTGCGGAGGCATCAATCCTTCTCTTGAAACACCATCTACCTTCTCTACGTAATCTATAACTCTGATTTTTTTTTTTTAAATCCACACAAATACGAGGTCATGCAGAAAGTTGAATTCCAGCTGAAATCAGTAGGATTTTGTAACTGTTTCACTGGGTGCGCTACATATAGACCGTGTTTGCAGTGTCTTCTCAAGATTCCTCATGAGAAAGTACAACTCCATGTTATAAGAGATTTGACCAGCTGGGTAAAAATTTGTACCTTTTGCATAGCTTTTTTCCATAGCTCACATTTAGATTTGATCTACCAATTAATCAGACCACACCAAAAAATCATATTACAGATATGTAGCTGATTTTAGTCATATCTCTTGAAAGGATATTGTATGGGATCCAGCTCCCAGTCCTGAAGAAGCATAACAGAAGTGAATTTTTTGCAAAGTTAGTAACTCAAATAGTAACCAGGAATAGGGCACCATTCAAAATTTTCTGATGATTCTGGATGTCCCCTCATTAGCTAATCTGCAGAAGTACAGGAGTCAATACTGAACTCCAAACATTTATTAGACATTTAAGACCAAAATGCTAGAATTTTTTATACAATCAACTTCTGTTTTGTAGAGTTTTACAGCTGCTTTAGGAAAGCACGCTTGGAATTATAATAAGCTAAAGACACTGACAAGAAGAGATATTGAAATACATGTCAAAACACTTTCTATTATTGTCTTGAAGGCTCTGCTTGTGATTTGAAAAAAACGGAGGACTCAAACTCCACAAGTAAATTGGCCTTTTTTACACACCCAGGAGCTGAGTGAATTTTGTGGAAAAGGCTCTTAATAAACCGGTGATAATAAAAGAGTGATATAAAGCAGAACTGACACTGAGCTAGGTCCTAATATGACTGCACCAATGAGGAAGAGCTATACTCAATAGCTCCTCAACTTAATCTTTTGGATCTGTCTCAGAAATACAAAAAACCAAGCTCAGAGTATTAAAATCAGTAAAGCCACTCATATGCCTCCATGTTCAGCATGAGTTTAAGTATGCTGTTGATCCAAAGATGCAAATATTTTTAGCATATTCAACCCTGTACTATTCGAAAGTGAGGGTCAGGTTAAAATACTGACCCCAGCTGGATGTTTGGCTCTTGAGCTCTCAATTGGTGAAAACCAGTAATTTAATATATAATTTAATGGAGTTAAGAATTACATGCAAACTACTAAGGAGAAGAAAAAATCTTATATATACCCTCCTACATCTCCTAAACCATGATGATATTAGATTATACGTTATAGTTTGGAGAGAAATGTCAAGTCGTTGGTTTTGAAGGGGTTGCTTTTTAAGTTTAAGGAGGAAGGGGATACTTTGAAGTAAAAGGAGCAACTACACCTTACCTCATTTGTACGCATGTTGTTGAATATGGAATAACAAAGATCCAAAACAGTGCTGGAGATCTGCAAAACCAAACAGTACTTTAATACATTTACTGTGAGGATGTGGTGTACATAGTTTGACAGAGAACGGGCTTGATTCTGATCCCAGCGCAATGTAAATTGAACACGGTTCCACTAAAACCACTCAGAGCAGGGCAAGACTTACTGAAGCTATTATGAGCTGAAAAACTAGTATTTTGTATGAGGCGAATACACACAATACTATTAATGACTACGATACGGTCTTGTGCTATAAAGAGACCTAAATCATCATCTTACATTTAAAATACATTTTCTTATGCTAAGTGTTCTACAAATAGGGTTGTGTTTTGGCATATTTAATCCACACTCAGTTTCGTCTATAAGCGTTTCAGGCAATCAGTAAGTACTATAATCTCTAACCATATACTGAAATATGCTGTCCCGTACTCACTGCCACAGGACAAGGATTTGCTGATGCATACAATCACATTAGACAAGAAATAACTACGCCTCCAAAGGAACTAAAACATAAGACATCTGAACAACTGGCTCTGGGAAATATTTTCCACCAGTTTTGGTTTACAAAACTGAAAGATTTCCAAAAGAAAAAAATCAGCACAAGATGCTGAAAATTTCCAGATAATTGCTGACCCTACGAAGATTTTCTCTCCCCTTTGAAAATGAAAACGACCCTCATGCTCGGCGTCAAATGCAGTGGGGCTGGTCTTTCAAAGTTACTCAGTAGCTTAAAGTGTTTGCAAGCTCTGGGCCAGAGACACCACAGCAGAAAGGAGCTGTGAAACCTCCCCCTCGCTCCCCTCTCCTCTGATCACCATCCACCCACCACCACAGAGCTGGGACCAGGCAGGACCCTGCCTATAACTCTTACAGCACTGACCGGCGCTTCTTGCTTCAGTGCTAGCTGCCACTGCGATGGGAAGAAAAGCACATTTTGTTCTTTCTCTAGGTGTGAGTTAGCTCTGCAGAGAGGAGAGCACACGCACCAGCAAACTTGCTCTGCTCTCCCCAGCCGCTGGCTCTCTGGAGGAGGCTTTGCCACCGGCAGCCGCTGATGCTGAGGGTTGCATGGGGCAACTAGGATGTCTGAAAGCTTGCCCCAGCAGATCAAACAGATTACCAAAGTCAATTTACCTGGGGTTGATTGGACAGTTCCATCCACTGACTGAAACACAGCGCCGGTGTCTTTCAAAAGGAAAGATTAGACATTAACAGCGGGACTTTCACACCTTGGGACCTGCATTTTAGCTCAGGGAGCCAGGACCGGCTTTTGCTGAGCCAGGTATCCTATTCTGCACACCGCTGCCCATACCTCTCCCCCCTACCTCCCCCGGCAGCAGAGGGATTCAGCCTCCCTTACTCTCTTTACCACCCACCCCAAGGATTTCCTACTTATTTCCAGCCCGTTGCCAATGTCCGACCGCGTTTCCCTCCCACGGGCGAGTCTCGTTTCCCACCTGCCTCGCCCAGCCCGCACCGGCTCTGCCCCACACCTCCGCCGCGCGTCGCTTTCAGGGGGGCGGGCGGGGAAGGCAGAGACGGACATACCTGGCTTTTGGGCAGGTCCACGCCGTCCCTGTAGCGCGGGAAAGGCTGGGGGAACCCTGCGGGGACACGGCTGTGAGGAGATGACGCCGCGGAGCTCAGCCCCGACGGCGCGCCTCGACGGGAGGCGACCCTTTCCGAGGTTTGGGGGTTCGCTAGGGTTCGCTGGGGGTTCCCCCCTCCCCTCCCCGTGCTGAGGGCGGGACGTACCTGAGCCCCGCGGGAGGGCGCAGAGGCAGCAGGCGGCGAACAGCCAGGGCAGGGCGGGCGGGGGCATAGCGGGGCGGTGGCGGCGGCGGCGGGCGGGCCGCCTTTATGGGGCCGCGCCGAGCCCGGGCCGCCGCCGAGCCAATGGGCGCCGGGGCGGTGCCGCTCCCGCTCCCGCCGCCGGTCACGGCGTGTGTGTGTCGTCGTCGTCGTGTCTCCCCCCCCCCCCCCCCCCCCCCGCCGCTTCCGGGGCCCGGCCCGCCGTGACCGAGCAACCCCCGCCCGCGGGAGGCTCCCGGCGTCCCGCGTTGAGGCGCCCCGTCCTCCGCCCTTTGGAAAACTCCGTCAAAGCTGGTTTTCTAGATGAGGTGACAGAAAGGAAGGAAGGAGCGAGGGAAGGAAGGAGAGAAGGGGCTGCGCAAGGAGAAGCGACGGAGCGGCTGGGATTTTCATTTTCAACAGAAAATTCACTTTTGTAGCAGGGCTTACCGAGTTCTTCGGAAAATATTTCCCCTCGTGGCAGCTTGGGAAGTAAAGTTTGCCTTCCAATTACAAGGGATGTGAACTTTCATATCAAACAAGTCCCAGCCCATCTTATTACATTTACCTTCATGTGAAATAAGGAAAGCCATCCACCTCTTATTTCATTTCCTAGTATCACAGAATGGTTTGGGTTGGAAGGGACCTTTAGAGGTCATCCAGTCCAACCCCCCTGCAGTGAGCAGGGACATCCCCAACCTGACCAGGTTGCTCAGAGCCCCGTCCAGCCCGACCTTGAATGTTTCCAGGGATGGGGCATCTACCACCTCTCTGGGCAACTATGCCTGTGTTTCACTACCCTCATTGTAAAAAATTTCTTCCTTATATCCAGTCTAAATCCACCCTCCATCAGTTTAAAACCATTACCCCTTGTCCTGTCACAACAGGCCTTGCTAAAGAGACTGTCTGTCCCCATCCTCCCTATAGTCCCCCTTTAAGTACTGAAAGGCTGCAATCAGGTCTCCCCGCAGCCTTCTCTTCTCCAGGCTGAACCTTGTCTTGTAGACAAGACATAGAGCTGCTCATAACAGAAAGGTGATTCTCTATTCTTCCTGATTTAATCATCAGGTTTGACTTTGGAAAATGCTTCCCGGTTTTCTCTGTGCTAGTTCTAAGGGCAATGCTTTCTGATCAGATCTGAGACAGCGAAAGGCAGAGTCCTCTCAACCTCCTTTTTATAGACTTTGGGCCTCCTGAAGCAAATACATAGCCAGTTGTCCAACTTCTCACATATGTAGTAGAGATGTTTGGGAGGCAATGGCTCCATGTGGGATATAAGACATAAAAAGCTACAGGAAGGTATTACTGGCACAGCAGTCCACCTCGGCTCATAGTGTCCCTCAATGGCTGCACTGCGCACTAAGAGGATGGCAGCAGGGCTGTTCCCGGTGGGAGCATCTCCGCATCTCAGAGCAGTCAGAGATGAGACAGACCCGCTTTCTCACAGAGAAGAAAAGGGGAGCCAGACTTCATGCGACTTCATCAGCTCCACAACTCTGTGTCCTGAGCACGTAAAGAGGCGCAGGAGCAGCTGAGTCACCCCAGCACCATTAGTTCACCCTTTGTTCCTTCCCCTGGGAGAGGCGGCTGGCTTTGCCTCATCACAGCCCTTTGGGTGCAATAATCTGAGCGGGGAGCTGCCAGGAGAGGTCAGACGTTGCTATAGTAGGCACTCAGCTGTCAGCTTCTCGCTCGTCTGGACTGGAAATGGGAGTTTCAAGAGAGGATAGTATTCAAAGAGATTATTCCCTCTGACTGCAGAATTTTTACCCTTTGTGGGAGCTAAAGCAGATGGCAGTAAGCTTTGTGATGATGGTTGCTCATGACAAATCATTCCAGGCTTTCAGTAATGAGGAGATGGTGTGATCCAGGAAGCCCATACTCCTTTCCCACAGTGACTCTGCTTTCTGTCCAAGCCCATGCAATCCTGGAGTGAAGAAGGGCGTCTCTGTGTTTGTTAAATTTTCTCAGAAAAGGGAGGATGGCATTTTATTTTTGATGGCAGCAAGAAGCAGTTTCCTACTTGGTGTAATGTCATTTATGCCAATGTGGTCACAGTAAACGTGAAAACAGCCCCACTAGTGTGAGCTGGGCCCATCAGAGGTAGACAGGTAAAGACACTCTGAAGGATTACACGATTTCATATTAACTATCTTCTTTCTGTCTTTTGACACTTTACTTTAACCAAACTGAAATTATTGTTCATCAGCATTGTTTCTGTTGCTATGCTTATCACAGGTTTTTCACCCAAATCACTCCCATGCTACAGAAACATAGGATCTTTGAGAGCCATTCTAGATTCTGTGTTTGTTACTATTATCATTTTGAATGCATATTAGGTACTACTACTTTTAAATGCTAATTATTTGCTACGTTTTAGAGTAGAATACTATTAAATGGCTACCAAGTTGCTAGTGATTCTTCACTGTAACGGGACGTGGTTCTCCAGCTTTCCCTGTCTGGTAAGGAAGGCACAGTCTGCTGCTTTCTTCCTCAGGCTACTCATTATCTGCCTAAAATCCCACTTCTGTCCCACACAGCCTCTTAAATAATAGCCCCTTTCAAAGTATTTACCTATGTCTGAGTTTAGCAGTGTGAATTTTTTGCAATAGCATAGGGAAAGGGGTGTGTGATCATGCTGGGTGGGTAAAACCTTATGAAGTAAAATAGCAGATGCTGCCTGAACCTTTTCCTTCCTCCTTCTCATGCCCAATGCAGGATCTGCTGCTTTATTGCACCCTTTTCCAGTGAGTACCCTAAATGTACCCTGTGCTTTCCTTCAGCAAATTTTGCCTACATGTTGGTCCCATGAATCCTGTGAGGCTATTCATTTGCTTCAAGTGAGGCTTATATTTAGAGATGAGATAAAAATTAAGTCATACAAGCTCCATTAAAAAATACCAGTACAACTTATTACCAAACTGAAAATAGTATTTTATCAGTGACTGTGCAGTATGAGAGAAGAACAGGGAAAAGTGTTTAAAAGAAAAATTTCAAATAGCTGTATATGTCGTATTATGAACACATTCTCTTTCCTTAAATCAGAACTTTCATCTGCTGCTGTACATGTCATTTTGTAGGTGTTGGCTAAAGTGCAGCTCCCCCAACAGATATGTCAGCACCAAGCCACATTAATGAGCCATACTTTTACTGCACAAATTAAAATTCCTCCTTTAATGTCCTGCGTGCAGAGAGAGAAATAGGTTAAGAGTTTCAGTGCCCACAGTTATTCATGAACAAGTTAAAAATGAAGCTTTGGTGGTGGGTCAATGACAAACAAGAGGATTTTTTATGGTGAGTCAGGAGGCTTGGCATGTATTTAGCAACAGCAATATTATGGCACCCATAATTTTAGATTAAAACATGCTGTGATTGATAAATGAAGAATAAGAAGAAAATTTGGCTTCAACAGGCATAAGGGTGAAGGGCTGGCTTCCTTTTTTAAATGATCTCTGAAATGAAATCAGCAGGTAATTGCAGACAGTGAGGACAGAGCCGGAAAAATGTCACCATCGTGCAGTTCCTGAGTGCATCCCACCAGGCTGCTTCTGCTCCCGCACTCCTCTCACCCTCTGCAGTTTGGCAGTGCTTGGTATAAAGCCTTATCCTGCTCTGAGGGCTTTCTATACCTAACCCACGATCTATTTGGAAAGATAAGAAAAGTTGCAGAAGTTGGAAGATATTTATTAGGCAAACCTGCCATAAAGCTTGCCCATCTTGTATTAAATATGACAGTGCCTGTTTATGTTGAATACTAGGCTGGTTTACTGTGTTTTTAGTTAGCATGCATTTACCTTTCCAGCACAGACAAGCAGTCCTAACGGTGAGAGCTCACCTCGTTTTTTGTTTCTACGGGGACAAGGCTCCACTCAGAGTTGAGAGCTGTGGGCCCAGACTTTGCTCTCACCAGCACACACTGACCATTGAATTTCTGGTGTTAAAAAAGACTGTGGAAAAAAAAATTGCACTTTTCTAAAACAGACATCTAGTCTATTTTTTAGTATAGGTGTTGATTTGGTTGTCAGAATGTCAAGTAAGTACAGAATAGTTAATTTTATTCTTTTGTCTGTGGTTGGATTGCTATACGTTACAGATATAAAGCCATAGTCTTAAAGTTCAGTAGGACAACAAGGAAATATTTCAAGGGGATCCGTAAAAGCATGCCTCATACAGCTGGAGTTCAAAGACAAGACGCTAACCAAGAGCATCAAAATGGAGGAGAGGTGCTAATGGGGAAGTTATAGAACTAGACCTGGAATCTGAATGTTTCCATTCTTTTAGATAGTCTCTTAGCTAATTTCTTGGATAAATGTGATTTTATATCTGCCGCGTTCAGCTAGAGAAGTGGAAATCCCTCTGAAATGAAGCAATTTACACCTACCAGGTCGTACTGTATGGAAACAGTACTGTGGCAATGGGCTATATTGGGCTATACTGGGCTATACTGGGCTGAAAGTTCATTATGGTTAGTATGCTTTGAGGCATTTGAAAAGATCTTCAATCTGGAACTTTTACTTGGCTTAATTTTTTTGGTGCATCCCCAGTCAGACAGAGGAGCAGCATGCTGTACTGCTTAGACAACTGGTGGGATAACTCAATCAGTTTCTGTGGTTGAACTTTCATCAAGGATTTATCCAAAACAATTTGCTCCCGACTCCTTAGCTTGTGCCTTACCAGAAACTTCCAGGTGGTCTTCCAGTCAAATACTGAAGTGGCTGACATATATTTAGCATCGACAGCTGAACAGATCTGATTTTAATAGCTGAATTATAATGCTGACACTCATTCATCCACGCCTCCTAAATGTGAATGATTTAATTTGTAGCTTTAATTTTCTTTGAGTATAGTTATATGTAAATCATAATTTTGTGGTTATAGAGGCATACCACAGTCTGTGGGAATGGATACCTTACACTGATTACTAGAGTAAAGGATATAGGCTAATATATATACCATACATCTCAAATTTCTGGCAAATACCCAAATCCTAAGTCTCCATTAGTATATGTGTAGAGAGTATGTAAGGATATGTTAAAATAACATATGGTTATTGGTGTTTGGCTCACCAAGAGCTGGCTACAGGGAGAACCGATCCCAGACCATTTTTACTACCTGACCAAGTTTCCTTGAACACCAGTCACTCTAAACCCACCAGCCAGAGAGAAGAAACTACCAGACTACATTAATCCATTTCAATATCATGTGAGCCACCAACCCTCTGTTGGTGATATTGCTCATCATCTGCCTGAGTTTAAGACTATGCACAGAAACAACCCATCTAGGAAGCTACCTGTGTAAATTACTGGGAGCTCAGGCCTCCAGACACTCCAAGTTACACATCTATCACTGAGTGAGGAGTAAGGAATTTAAAGTCCCCAACATGGTGCAGTGACCAGACAAGTGAGAGAGAAAGTGTGGTGGCCGGAACGCAGACGTCTTCTAGCTCCTACTCCCCATCTGCATTTACTTTTTCGTCTTTATAAGTATTTCTTGCTAGCAAAATGTTGTGCATGGGATTGCTTTTGTGGGTCACCATTGGCAAAATGGCCTGGTAAGATAGGAATGTGAGCATCAACAGCATGCATGAGCGGAGTGCCAGAAACTGTCTGAGAGGACATTTGCCCAAACTGGTCCCGCTCACGAGGAAGATGACCATCAGCAGGATTTAACAGTAACTGGGGAATTGGAGTCTTTTGAAACAAAGAAGGGTGAGTTTGGAAAGAAGTACAAAAGGCGCACCAAAATTTATAACAGAGGGTAGTGCTCTGGGCATTGGAACAAAGCAGGGTTTGGCAGTGCCAGGGGTGGCCCCGCAACACCACGGCCCCTGCCCAGCACAGGGGGTGCAGCATCCATGTGGGACGGGGGACACAGCTGGCACCCAGCAGCAGTGACCTGGTGAGTGCAGTGCAGAGGGACCCTGCGCCTGTGGCCCAACGGGGCTTCCTCAGTGGTGCAGGTGTTCAGGGGGTGTGGGGAGCAGTGGGGGGGTCATGCACAGCTGGAGCAGGCACATCCCCCAAAGGAGCTGTGGGCAAGGAGGGGAGCCCCACACCCAGGGGAGAGGGGTGGGCACTTGTCACTCCTAGTGTGGGATTTGAACTTTTGGGGATTAGTTACAGCAGGGTGTTCAAAAACTTGTAGGAGTTCAGTAAGTTTGTGAGTGTCTAGGGTTGTGGTTTATCTGTTGGTATTGATCTTGAATATATTATTCACCAATTGCTGGTTAATTATGTGCTGTTAATAAATCAATAAAGCTCTTCAATCTTGATTTGGTTTAAACTGAGCAGTTTTTCCCTGTGATAGTTACGCACCTGAATGTCCCTCAATGCTAGCAAGATCGTGCATGAAATGCAATAAGGTGAGCTTTCTTCTCCCTTTCATATTAACACATCTTGAGAATGCATCTTGTCTGTCTTAAATGGCAACTGGTGCACTTTCTGCTGGCTCTGAAGGCTCCAAAATAAAGGAATTATTCCAAAGCCAAAAGAGAAGGTGGGGAAATTGAGAGACAATAAGCATGACTTGAGGGAAATAATGACAAAGAATGGAACAGAGAGCTAGGTCTCTCAGAGTTACTATCCGCAGAGAAAAGCAAGTTCTGACTCAGCAAAGGAGCGCTCCATCCCTCATATTCTGTCAAATGCAGTACCTGCCTGTCTCAGCCCTACTACCAGAAACAAGCAGAAACTGGAGCCTCTCTAGCATTCTTGTCTGCAAGTAACTGGAGAAGACAGACTTTCCTCCACAGTATAATTTTCTTTTAGACACCACACTTGAAAACAAGGACTGCTTACCATTTTACCTGGAAAGTCTTAATTGATGAAGAAGGAGGAAAAGCCAAAATTCAAAAATCAAACAAGCAGCCACACCAATAGTCATGTCAGCCACCTTCTCCTAAGTACATCCTTCTGGGGAGAGGTTTTAGCAGAGATGACACATTGGGACTCCATCTCCTCACTTGTTAATATAAAAAGATACAGTGCAATAACTGGTGAATCCTGTTTATCATTGCTAACCTCAGAGATCTGAGATGGCTAGAGGTACGTGAGTCTCATGAAGCCATATGAAACTGGAGATCACATTGTGCTAATTTAGTTGGATGAATAGCCCTGAGACAGGAGAATTAACTGTATGCAATTTAAATGTTCTTTTTCTTTCTGTTGACAAAGTTATATTCCTGGCCAGTGTCTAAAGAAGATAGTGTTTAATGGAAGGGTGAGGAGGGCTGTAAAATTAAAAACAATTCATCTATGATGAAATGCAGTAAGATATGTGTACAACATTAAAGAAGCCAATAAAGACTATATTGAAGCTTCATGATGCATAACAAAATTTCAAAAACAAATTCTAGAGAGTGCATTGGATATATTTCCAAAATCCAAGCTATCAACTGAAAAATATTTTTAAATGTTCTCTGTTCTACCTAAGAAATATATTTGTGAATACAATTTTTGCTGGTTTTACATTGAAAAAAAATTACACATTCACTTTACAGTGTAACCTGACAGGTTCTAGCCATTTGCTGAGGTTTTGGCACATAACAATGATGCTGCTACAGTCCATGATCTTCCCTGCAACTCTGAAAGGCAGTGCTGAAGTAACTTCACTATCAAGCTAGCATTAACAAGCATTTTTTAAAGCAGCTTTATTTTCACCATGGAATAAATAATGCGCTTCACTTACAGAGTTATGAGATTCTAGTGAAAAAAAGGGATTTTTCCTGGGGGAAGAGGGAGTTGGATAAGGTGAAACCTGCATGCGGTAGCTTAATGTTAACCTCGTCCTGACTACAATGTGACAATAAAACAAAGAAAGAAGTGATCAAGCAGAGCTCCCCACCTTCTGTTCAGAGAAAACATAGCCAAAATGAATTCCTACTCCAAAATGAATCCCTATTCTAACTCTAGCAACACCATTGAGAGAGAACAGCAGAAATTGATTTGACCCCATAACTTCTGTAACAGGAACGCATTTAGAGAACAATAGTGCTAGGCACAATCTACCACCATAAGTTATCCAAGAGAATAAAGCCCAGTGTTTTGCTGTTGTTATTGTTCCTGGCGAACAAAATCATCTGCTCTCTTTGCATTGCCTGGATCAACGAGTTACTGCACAGTGACACGGTTTCCTGAATTAACTGAGTGCTCAAGGAAGCTGCATGTAAATAAGGAAATAAGGATGTTACAACAAAGCACATGCTAACTGCCCATTTTTTTCAAACCGGGGAAAGCCTACTCATTAAATGATGTCAAAAATAAAAGGACACAATGTCTAGAGGGAATCGTAAGTGGGTGGATGAATAGCAGTCTCCTTCTTTTCTGGGGATACAACTTAAAATAAAGACAGTGTTGCTGGGGAAACGTGCCTAAATGGTGCAATGCTTCCAAATGCAGGGCTGGGGTGTCCCTTATGCTAAAAAACGAAATAGTTGTGATTCTGTAAGATTCTTGTGAGCACGGCCTGAAGATGAACAGAGGACCTAGTGCCCTGCAGCAAGAGCTGACAGCCTAAGAAAGGGAAAGGTTTGGCTCCAAAAGGTCAAAAAAGATTATATTCAATAAGACTTTATGATGTTAGATTGCAAGAGGAGGAATGCTTAATACAGCTGATCTGGGCTATCCAATTTATAAAGGAACAATATTTATAAAGGAACTGAGAAAGGAGTTGTGTCAGTAGGATCTGTGCTCTAAGGTGGTATCCTGGACCACTAAAAAATCCACTTCTTGTGATAATACTTAGTTCACATTTGAAAACCACATCTTTTCTTGGTCATTTTTTAATTCATTTCATTATTTTGAGCTCAGTTGTAGATTTTGCAAGTTAGAGCAACATCAGCTGAAAAAAACACATCCTGATACTTTTTTGAACATTACAATGATGGATATAAAGCATAGTCTAATACACTAAACAGCAATGACTTTTTTCTTTGAAATATAAAACTGGCACCTTCAATATCACTATTTATCAAATACCAATTGCAATAGCAAGAGTGACGTCTTCATTTAACTGTGTGCTTTGTAACTGACTATCTTATAATACTTGTAAGAGTGTGAACACAGATTTCATCTCACTAACCTTCTTTCATTTAAGTTGAACACATAGCAAGAAGATGTAAAATCATTCTCCCTCTTTTTAGATGAAGAAATTCCTGGGGATAAGCCATGATGCTTCTCTAGGTTGATCTATCACAGCTGGTCCTGACATAAGGTTTGATGAATGGTTGGTGGTCACGCAGTTCCAAAACATCAACTGCTCTTAGGGTGAGCTGAATAAATGGAGAAGTTGGTTGATGACCTTCAATTATACTTGAGGAGATGTCAAAGCTTTATATTAAACATTGAAATCATCTTTTACTCTCAAGCCTTTTCCTTGTAGTGAGGCTGAAAGCCGTGTCATAAAACTTTCTATATTTACCCAACCCCTTGTATTTTCAGGGCTCTTCTTGGTGGTGGTTGCCATAACTGGTTAAACTACAGTTTTTTTAAAAATGGGACCTTTCAAATAGACGATCTCCCATGTTTTCTCACCTTAGTGAGAACGAGATTTTATTGTTGCAGCCCAAGACTGGCTGTGCACTAATATCTTGGGAAACATTAAGCTGAAGGAAAAATTTGCCACATAAAATCAAGGTAAAGCTAGAAGATCTTGTGGGCCCGATGCCTCTGTTTTTCAAGGGTAAGAAACTTCAACGTAAGTTTCAGTGGCTAAGGAGTTCTCTTGACCTCTGTGTTGCAACTCCGAAGGCCACATTCTTCGAAACAATTCAACTTTTCCCTCTTAGCTCTTCTTCCTATCCCTATTTCTGTTTACATGTTGTTCCTTGTCCCTTGTTCCTTCCCAAGGAATTTCCTTGTCCCTTTTTTCCTTTTAATATTTTAGCACATGAATGTGCACAGTCAGTTCAAGCGCACAAAGTAGCATGATTAACAGCTCACATTTGGGAAGGCAGCAGAATAATCCCCTGAAAACACAAGAAATTTCCACCTTGGGTTTCTCTTTTTATTTTTAAATAATGAGTCAAGGAAACTATGGACTAGGCTCCAGATTCTGTAAAAAAAATAGGCTCTTAATTTCCATTTAAAACAGTCAGACATAAATAGCTCCAAAATTACTCTTGGTTGAGAACCAAGCACCCAGAGGACCACGCACTGAGGTAAGGCTGTTGTGGTTTAGCCCCGGTCAGCAACTAAGCGCCACACAGCCGCTCGCTCATTCCCCCACCCTTGTGGGATGGGGGAGAGAATCGGAAGGGCCAAAGTAAGAAAACTCATGGGTTGAGATAAGAACAGTTTAATAATTAGAATAAAACAGCAATAATACTAATATAATGAAAAGGAAAATAATGAGAGAGAGAGAGATGAAACACTGGAAGAAGAGGGAAAAAAACCAAAAAAACCAAAACTAAACAACAAGTGCCGCAACCGCTCACCACCCACCGACCGACGCTGCCGGTCCCCGAGCCGCGATCGCTGCCTCCCCCGGCCAATTTCCCCCAGTTAATATACTGGGCATGACGTCACATGATATGGAATACCCTTTGGCCAATTCGAATCAGCTCTCCTGGTTGTATCCCCTCCCCTCCCGGCTTCTTGTGCACCTGGCAGAGCATGGGAAGCTAGAAAGTCCTTGACTAGTGTAAACACTACCCAGCAACAACTAAAACACCAGGGTGTTATCAACATTATTTACATACCAAGTCTAAAACACAGCACTATGCTAGCTACAGTGAAGAAAATCAACTATCCCAGCTAAAACCATGACAAAGGCACAGGGGCTGCACCATGCAGGAGGACACGGGCACTGGGGAGTGACTCCCCGTGGCCAGAGCACAGACTGCCTTTGCACTGCTTTGGCCGGGAGGATGTGCCAAGAGCTGTGAAGTCCCAACTCTCACAGACTTGCCTTCCTGAGTTCAGATTGTAGAACGATGTGTGTCGTTTTAGGATAACCCATCATTTTAGGATAACACTTCTAGACTTACATGCCCTAGAATTTCTGGCATGAACATTTTTTTCTTGCCTTCACAAGAGTGGTGCTGTTCCTAGTTAATTATTGAGCTACTGGGATATGGGAAACAAATGTTCAAATTCCTCCTGATAGATACTACACCTGCCACCTCCCAAGAGCCAGCCCAATCTGCAAATTATAAACTATTTGAAGCATTCAATGTCCCTGTGAAAGATGTTCCACTTAATGTAAAACACTCTGATCCTACATGCATTCATTAGCAAATGGGACCCAGGTTCTGTGCCTCCCTCCACCTCTCTTTTTTCTCTTCTCACTCTCCCGTGACATAAGTCACCCCTCAATCCTCCTTCAGGTGTTTCTGCTTGCCCCAAAACTGGTCAGTTTTCTAACAGGGTGATAATCAAGCAGAAGACAACAGCTCTCCTGACCCTTGCTACAGCAGCACAACTGGTATCAGATCAGTCAGAAATTGTGTCTTCTGCTTAGCACACTGTCCTTACGTGTTTCTTTAACACTGAGAGTATGATCTCAAACACTGGCAAGGTAAAGTATTGGCTCAGAGTAGCACAGCTGCCTCCACCCAATACTTCCTTTCGAGAAACAACAACAACAACAAAGTCTTAAAAACCTATCTCACTTCTTTATCTCTGCCCAGAGCAGCTCTGGTGCTCTGGGTCTGCATATTGCCAATCTTGCAACTCCTGGTGAGGCGTGGCACGGCAGGGGCGCGTGCAGCTTGCCCTCACTGGAGCCTAAGTCATAGATGCAATGGTGAGCGCCGTACCTGCAGTGTCACAGCAACTTTGCCACCTGGAAATAGCCTGGAACTAATTTGTCCCTTGGTGGATGCAGCAGCTGAATTTAAGACTCAGCTGCTTGCCAGTGTGACTCTGCCAGCCACAGAGAGAAATGAAAGTTGGTAAATCCAGCCATCTGATTCAGGCCATGGGGAAAGGGGAGGGTTAAAAGAGGGTAGCAGGTTACTTTGAAGTCAAGGAACTTGTTTTGAATACTAATTGATTCAGTCAATTGTCTTAATTTCTCTACTTTGGAAAATACCCATAACTGGGACTTAAAACTCAATTGTTACTTCTGATTTTTTGTTTAAAGAATTGACTTATCTTGCTACATTGACATGATAATTTGCTTTTTGGCTGCACTCATTTTATGACCTATATAATTAATTTTGAATTATTGGGTTCAATTGTAATTGACATTGATTTGATAATTAAATGTAGTACTTAGCTACTCTAACCCAGTCCTGGCAATGTGTTCAGCTCATTGCTGTTAATAAACCCCACAAAGCTGTCTTCCCTTTCAAACTACCAGCTCAGACTAAGAGTCTTAAGAATATAAGGTAAACTAGATGGTTCGGCTAATGACCTACTTACCTCAGTCTAAACTTTTTGTCTCCTACTCGGAGGGCAATCAAACGGTGTAATGATATACAAAGATTTAACAATTTCCAAGGCACTTATCATGAGATAAAACTTGCTTCTACCCTGAAATAAAAAGTGGACTTAATCTTCAAATGAAAACAAGCACCATTTGCAGCTTATGGATCTGATCTTGATCCTACTGCAGCCAGTCTGATTTTGCTGCAGTCTGATTTTGCCTTAAGCCACCTCCCAACCCCTCCACATGGCTCAGTCTTTCCTAAATATCAGCTATTTTAGACATGCCCTGTATAGGTCCCTTACTCAAGTTATATTATATAAAAAGTAATCCAGGAATTAATATTAATACTTTATTATATTAGATATAACACTTCTTAGGAATTAATATTTACACCATACTAGTAAATCCCACATCTGTGTGAGGCTGTACACCCCTGTTGGTATTGCTGTATTCCTCAGTCTGATTTTTGTGATTGCTGCAGTGTCTCTTAGTGACTGTAGAGGCCACAAGGTATTCTGTATGTTCTATCTTATATCAACCTGACCCACATTTAAACTAGCTTACTCAAGATCCAGAAAGAGGCAGAATCTGGTGATGAAGATCACACACTAATAAATGTAATATGTACCAGAGGTGCCATGTCTGACTAGTTGCAAAGCAAGGTCATTGGACACAAGAGATCTGCTTTGGTGATCAGTCATGCCTCAGAAATGCAGCTATGAAGCAGATCAGTGATTTCACTAATAATGGCACTGCACTAGGAAAAGCATGTGTTCCTGCTGATTTAAATAAGATTTATTCTTCCCGAGTCCTTGATGCCAAACAGGTGACTTGTCTTAAGGTCAACTCTTATAGAGGCAAAGCACAACTAAAAGGGCTACCAAGACTAATCCTAGTAATTGGCATTGGATTACAACCTGAAATAACAACAAAGAGCAAAAAATAACCATAGCATAAGTTTAACAACATGGGCAAGCCTATTATTCTGCTGAATAGAATGAGCTTGGAAGGTCAAGGAAAATGAGGGTGCCTTCAGTGTCATTAGGCTGGATGTGTTCAAATGCAGACCGCAGTATGGATGATTACTTACCTTGTCCAAGACAGGGGCTCATTTAAACATCCCAGTATGTGAAATGCTATTTAGAATTAACTCATCCTGAGGGCAGTCAAAACAGCCTGCCACTGACAGATAATAATTTCTTAAAGTGCTTGAATGTGCTCTTGCAGCTTAGGTGTCCAGTGTCACACCTGGTCCTCCTGACTGGCCAAGCTGCAAATGTTGATCTTTTGCAAGTAAGACTCTTTTGGGAGAAATGTCAAACCTGGAATAAAGATATACAAGAGTTATTAGGACATAAAAACCTTTTTTAATGGCATAAGCATTGAACACGTTATTAAGATGAAATTTTCAAGTTAAGGCCCATGTCCTTAGAGAAAAACGGGTGAATCATTCCCATTGGTTTCAGCGGCATATCTCTGAGGAAGCTGCAGTCACTCTAGAAAGTCCCAGAGAGAGGAGGGTGACTTTTCACCAGCACAATTGTCCTCTATATTGTTCTGACACTGTAAAAATTCTCTAGTATTAAAAAGAACCCAGACTCAAACAATGATTTTGCTGCCTGTTTAAAGCTCTAAACCCCACTACAGTTTAGCATTATTAGTAGCAAGAATCCTGTTGGCCTGAACTAGCAACTGTATAATACAACTGTACAGTTGCCTATGCAACACATTCTTCAACTTCATCAGACACTTTCAGGCCCAATTACTGACAATAAAGCTTATTAACTGTGCTTAGCTTGGAAAATTGGTTCCTTTTATACTGGATTAATTATTATACATGTCAGTAGCAACATACTTGAAAGGTTAAAATACTTGGGCTGAGCCTGATAATCTGGCAGGAATTGGTTCCGCAGCTGGAGACCACTTATTAATAAATCTGTGCGTGGCTGCAATTGTAGTCGTCAGTGAAGCCTGAAGAAAGAAGCAACTTCTTAGCCTGCGCAAGACACAAACTGGTGACAGCGACAGATTTCCAATGTGCTTTGCCAACAAGGTAAATATCGCTATCACCATTTCTACTTCACAGGTAGACGAAGGGAGGCACAAGTATGTAGTGTCCCAAGGTGCTGGTACAAACGCTTGTCATGCTGGTCACGAGCAGTGTTCCCCAGGGCTCAGTGTTGGGGCCAGTCTTGTTAATATCTTTATCAAAGACCTGGATGAGGGGATCGAGTGCACGCTCAGTAAGTTTGCAGATGACACCAAATTGGGTGGGACTGTTGATCTGCTCAAGGGCAGGAAGGCTCTACAGAGGGATCTGGACAGGCTGGATCGATGTGCCAAGGTCAATTGTATGAGGTTCAACAAGGCCAAGTGCCGGGTCCTGCACTTGGGTCACAACAACCCCATGCAATGCTACAGGCTTGGGGAAGAGTGGCTGGAGAGCTGCCCGGCGGAGAAGGACCTGGGGGTGCTGGTGGACAGCTAGCTGAAGATGAGCCAGCAGTGTGCCCAGGTGGTCAAGAAGGCCAACGGCACCCTGGCTTGTATCAGGAATAGTGCGGCCAGCAGGAGCAGGGAAGAGATCGTGCCCCTGTACTTGGCACTGGTGAGGCCACACCTTGAATACTGTGTTCAGTTTTGGGCCCCTCACTACAAGAAGGACATTGAGGTGCTGGAGCACATCCAAAGAAGGGCAACGAAGCTGGTGAAGGGTCTGGAGAGCAGGTCTTATGAGGAGAGGTTGAGGGAACTGGGGTTGTGTAGTCTGGAGAAGAGGAGGCTGAGGGGAGACCTTATCGCTCTCTACAACTACTTGAAAGGAGGTTGTAGCGAGGTGGGTGTTGGTCTCTTCTCCCAAGTTACTAGTGACAGGATGAGAGGAAATGGCCTCAAGATGCATCAGGGGAGATTTAGATTGGATATTAGGAAAAATTTCTTCACTGAAAGAGTGGTCAGGCATTGGAACAGGCTGCCCAGAGAGGTGATGGAGTCACCATCCCTGGAGGAGTTCAAAAAACATGTAGACATGGCACTTTGGGACATGGTTTAGGGGACACGGTAATGTTGGGTTGATGGTTGGACTTGATGATCCTAGAGGTCTTTTCCAACCTGAATGATTCTATGATTCTATGAAACAAACATAGAGTCAGGCAGAGAACTTGGGTTTCTGATTACTGTTTTTTGGCCACTGGTTCACAGTGAGATCTACATTTCTGCTGCTTTACTGGTGGCTAGCAGCCATCAGCGTAGCACTGAAGGCACCGTTGTTAAAGCATTTGCCTGTTCTGGTCTGTAGGCTGGCCACAGCGTCCGCACCAACGACAGCAGCCTTGGCTTCCTTGGGCTTCCTTGGTCAGGCTCCAGCATAGCACACCATAGTAGTCAAGTCTGGAAAGGTATGGATCAGAGGGACTAAATCCTCCTCTAACAGGGAGGAGTGCTGCCTCTTGGTCATGCAATGAGGCATCTAATGTTGCACATGGAGTCCTACTACCTGCAACTCAGGATTGGAAACCATGCAAGTTACCTGTGCATGTGTGTCAGTCTCTGACTCGGGCTCCATACAGTGATGGAGACTATAAAATGAGAGGTTGGGAAGTACGTGAGGCGAGTATTTAAGGTTGGCTGTTCTAACCTATGTTTCTGCTCCCTTGTTCTAGAAGAGGCACTAGTTTAAACTTGCTTGTATCAGTTTTGATTTGGACTCATAAATTTACAGTAGATTTCTTAGCTGTGAAAGCATTTTAAACTCTACTTCCTTTGGATTATTTTCATTAACTGATAACTGGACACAGAGACAGACAGAAACTTCTACTACAATTCTGTCTCTTCTGAATTTGTCCTGTCTTGAAGTGTTGGTCCTGATGCTGCAGCAAGCTTTCCTGTGCTTTTCACAGAGTTTATTAGGGTTTAGGGCATGACTTTATTAGGGCTCAAGTCTTCCGTGGCAAATCAACTTTAAGGGACTGGACATTATTTAGGTATTTACTTATTCACACAATCCCATAATTGGCAATTTTGTCTTATGTTCTCCACACAAGACCTCATAGGAAAACCAGGATGAAGTGCTGTGTAGCATGAACTGCAACAGTCTACTGCAGAAGGGGCCAACCCTGCATAGTGTGGACACCAGACCATCTGGCCTGGGATTCAGGGATCATTCCCCAAAGCCTAAAAATCCACTTAGATTTCTGAGTCATGTTTTCTTCCTTGTGTGGATTTGGGGACTCCCTCCTCTCCCATCACTGTGCTCAAAATTATCCTGTTTGTGTGGGTCTTTCCAAGGACAGAACATACTTGAGAAGAAGATGCAGAGATGGAAGAAGAGATGAAGGTTGGAAGCAAAGGCTTCTCACGCAGCATGCCTGTATGACTAGTTTGGACTGATGTCTGACATCGGTAGGATGCTGTTTATTCTGATTCTTTGCCTGAAAGATGGGATTTCCCCGTGCCCCCCACTCAAATTCACACCAGTTCCCAGCAGGCAAATCAATTCTGGTGAGCAGACACATGAGGACATACTACAGGACAGCTTTTGTGCTGGGTCAGGTAATAGGAGCACATCTTTCATGGTCAGGCGGTAAAGCCCATTCTTTGCTTTGCATCACCTCATTTCATGCAGGAAGACGTGTCCCCAGCACCTCAGTGTTCAGCGAGCTTTAAAATGAGGTGGCTCAGCTCCGCTGTTGCCCCTTCCTCCAGGCACCGTCCACAGGGCTTCTTTTCTGCGGAGTTTGGGAAACACCACCTCAGCACGCTAACACATCCCTACAGCTATGCACCGCGATACCGTCTCAAAAGGAGTTGTTTAAATAGCTGTTAAAAACAGACCCAGCACCAGCACCTGGTTTTGATGGGATCTGTGGGTCTTGGGAGTCCTGCAAGCGCACAGAAGTCGCATTTTCAGCCTTCTTTTTTTGAAACACGAGCGTTAGGGACCTAGTAAAGATATTTTTAACAGTAAAAGAAACACACGTCTACACACGTATACACGCGAGTCCAGCTGAGCGCTGGCCGTGGGCCCCGCCAAGAAGCACCAGCCCCCCTGCCAAAACCGTAAGCCACCGGCGGCGGCGGGGGGCCGCGGCGGGGAGGCGGGGGCCGGGGCGTGGGCTGAGGCCGGCCCGGGGCAGCGCCGCCCTCCTCGCCGGGGGTCGCGGGCGGCCCGCCCGCCGGCTGAGGCGCCCCGCTCCCGCCGGGGCGAGGCGAGGCGAGGCGAGGCGGGGAGAGGCGGGGAGCGCAGCCCAGCCCAGCCCGCCCTCCCGCCTCCGGGCGCGGCGCTGCGTCTCCTCGGAGCCGAGCCGAGCTGTTCCCGCGGCGGCCTCCGCCTTCCTCTCCTTCCCGGCGGCGGGGCTGGGGGCGCGGCCGAGGCCGAGGCCTGCCCGCGGCGGGAGGAAATGGAGGCGGCGGCAGGGCCGGGCGGCGGCGGCAGCAGGGGCTGAGCGGGGGCGGGAAGGCGCCGCCGTTGCCTCCGCAGCCGGGCGGGGGGGGATGCAGCAGCGGCGGCAGCCGGGGCCGCCTGAGCGGGCCGGCCGCGCCGCCGAGTGAGGCGGGCCCCCGGCAGGAGCGGCGCCCCGCGGCGGGGGGCCGGGGCTGCGGGGAGCGGCGCTGGAGGGCCGGTAAGCCGGGAATGGGGCGCTGCGAGGGAGGCCCGGTACTCCGGCGCGGGGCCGGGGCTGCGAGGGGGAGGCCTGGCGGCCGGCAGCCCCGGGGAGAGGCTCCGCCGGCCGGGCGGGCGCTGCTGGCGTCTGTTGTCTCTACCTGCCCGGGGCGAGGGGAAGCCCGCCCCGCTTCCTCCTCGGGAACGGGGAGAGTTTACGCCTGTCTAGCCCCGGTCCGTCCGGGGGGACCCCTCTGGTTTTATCCCCGCCCCGGGCAGTGAACCGGGAAGCCCCGGTGCTGGGGGAAGAGCTGCCGTTCCCAGCTGTGAAGAGCACGGGGTGCCCTGCGGACCTGGTGCCTTGTCGAACAGGGCACGGGTGTGCTGGGTGGGGAGGCAGGGTCCCGTCCCCGGCCGGGGGGCCGCGGGGCTGGGGCGTGCTGGGCCTGCCCCGGGCCGAGGCGGGTTACGCGGCGGTTGCAGGGGCTGTTGCAGGGGCCGAGGTGGGTTACGCGGCTGTTGCAGGGGCTGTTGCAGGGGCCGAGGTGGGTTACGCGGCTGTTGCAGGGGCTGTTGCAGGGGCCGAGGTGGGTTACGCGGCTGTTGCAGGGGCTGTTGCAGGGGCCGAGGTGGGTTACGCGGCTGTTGCAGGGGCTGTTGCAGGGGCCGAGGTGGGTTACGCGGCTGTTGCAGGGGCTGTTGCAGGGGCCGAGGTGGGTTACGTGGCTGTTGCAGGAGCTGTTGCAGGGGCCGAGGTGGGTTACGTGGCTGTTGCAGGGGCTGTTGCAGGGGCCAAGGTGGGTTACGCGGCTGTTGTAGGGGCTGTTGCAGGGGCCGAGGTGGGTTACGCGGCTGTTGCAGGGGCTGTTGCAGGGGCCGAGGTGGGTTACGCGGCTGTTGCAGGAGCTGTTGCAGGGGCCGAGGTGGGTTACGTGGCTGTTGCAGGAGCTGTTGCAGGGGCCGAGGTGGGTTACGCGGCTGTTGTAGGGGCTGTTGCAGGGGCCGAGGTGGGTTACGCGGCTGTTGCAGGAGCTGTTGCAGGGGCCGAGGTGGGTTACGCGGCTGTTGCAGGAGCTGTTGCAGGGGCCGAGGTGGGTTACGTGGCTGTTGCAGGAGCTGTTGCAGGGGCCGAGGTGGGTTACGCGGCTGTTGCAGGAGCTGTTGCAGGGGCCGAGGTGGGTTACGCGGCGGTTGCAGGGGCTGTTGCAGGGGCCGAGGTGGGTTACACGGCGGTTGCAGGGGCCGAGGTGGGTTACGTGGCGGTTGCAGGGGCTGTTGCAGGGGCCGAGGTGGGTTACGCGGCTGTTGCGGGGGCTGCTGCTCCGGTAGTTGGTTTTCTTCCTGCTGACAGGTGAATTGTGCGTGCTCACGGAAGACTCCGCTGTCCAGCGGTAGCTGAGACCAGAGGCCTGTTAATGCCATCGGGGTGGAGGAAAACCTTAGGAAAGAACCAGCTTTCCAAAATGCCTGTTATAATGTACATTATAACATTTAGCAGCACCACACAACTTACTAAAGCAGCGTGTGATAGATCTTAGTCCAAAAATTTTTTTTAAAAAGCATGGTAAATTGTCCAGATCTCTTAACTTTAAGATAACACAAAGGAGGCCTTGATGAAAATGGATTAGATATCCCAGCTAGCAGTTGTTTGGCCTTCGCTACCAGTTACATTCCAAATTACATCATTAGTCATGTGCTGATGGGCAAGCAGTTGGTAGTTTGAGACTACTGGCATGCCAGTGTCATTCACGATGCATGCAGGGACTATCTGCCAAGGAGCCCCTATCCAAGCAGCATGAGCTGCAGAGCAGGGGCCGTGCACTGAGTTTTAGTGTTGTTTCAATCTTCTATGCTTTGTCCTGTTGTTCACATGAAGAACAGCAGTCTTCCCCAAAGTACAAGTGGTTTTTCCAGGTAGCACATTACTTGCAGGGCATGGGTCAAGCCTGCCATGCTTTGTGTCCTGATCTTTGGTTCGTGTTTGTGATCCCATTTTTGCTCATGCAAAACTGGCACTTGGCTGATCTGAGGGTTATGCAACTGTTTGTCTTTGGGGTAAGTATTCCCGGGAGGGAAGGACAGAGGAATGGGTGGAGAGAGGGGTTTGGGGGATCTTGTGCTCCTAAAAAGTGTAGAAGAGGGAAAAGGAGCAACCTGAAAAAACCCTGAATATTTCATTGTGAGGAAATGGACTAAACCTTCAACAGCTTTCTTGTTTTTTTTCTACTTGTAAAGAAAAAATGTTTTAAGCAAGAAGAAGTAAAAGACACATTTGGAAGGTGAAGGAAACTATTGAAGAGAAAAAACAGAAGCTAGTACATGTATTCACTAGAAAATACGTAACAGGAGAGGCAACAGAAGTGCAGTAAGATCAGAGATATAACAGGAAGTGAGACTACTCTATGTGAAAATGATAACAAATATTAAAGAAGAAGCCAGAGAAAGGGAAACAACATAAAGATGTTATTTTAAAAATGTTACTAGTCATTGCATTTAAGTGAGCATAATGGTTGAGTTACTCCTGTATATAATTTTGAACAGTCCTGCTCCTTGAGATAGGTAATGAGCTGCTGAAATAGATGTAGTTTCAGTTAGGATGCTAGAAGTGAGTGAGAGTGCCAGCCACTGTAATTACATTGTGATAAATCCTCTGGCAAGACTCTTACATCGATGAGTATGGTTGCAGATTTGCTATGCAGATAAAAAGAGTAGTAGACAAAACTGCTTAATATTTTCCTCTCAGCTTTGACATGTTGAAGGGTCATAGTGGTTGTTGTTAGGGGTGTGACTGCAATTCTGTCCCATTTCTGGTCTCAAGAGTGCAGTCCTTGAGGTAAGTAGTGTACTGCTTGTAGGTGTTTCTGGCTGAAATGTTGTTCTCCTATCCCTAGAGCACAGGATCTGGCAGCAGGGTCCTGTGTGCGCTAACTGCTTTTCAGGTCAGAGCACGTGGGAACTGCTTTCCCTATGTCATTTAACGCAACTTAGAAATCCAATACATAAATTACATAAGGGGATATAAATCAATAATCCTTACTGAATGGTGTGCATCCATCACCATTATAAAAGCGGGCAGACTAGTGGGGATGCTACGAATGTTGGAGGCCGTTTCTGTCATTCTTTATGTAGAAAAAATGTACTGGGTTAGGGTGCTGGTTTTGGCTGGGGTAGAGTTAATTTTCTCCATAGTAGCTAGTATGGGGCTATGTTTCGGATTTGTGCTGAAAACAATGTTGATAACACAGGGATGTTTTTGTTACTGCTGAGCAGCACTTGCACAGAGTCAAGGGCTTTTCTGCCGCTCATCCCACCAGCGAGTAGGCTGGGAGTGCACAAGGAGTTGGGAGGGGACACATCTGGGACAGCTGACCCCAACTTACCAAAGGGATATCCCACACCATATGATGTTAGGCTCAGCAATAAAAAGCTGGGGGAAGAAGAAGGAAGGGGGGGATGTTCAAGGTTATAGTGTTTGTCTTCCCAAGTAACCATTACGCATGATGGAGCCCTGCTTTCCTGGAGATGGCTGAACACCTGCCTGCCGGTGGGAAGTAGTGCATGAATTCCTTGTTCTGCTTTGCTTGCGTGTGCAGCTTTTGCTTTACCTATTAAACTGTCTTTATCTCAACCCACGAGTTTTCTCACTTTTACTCTTCTGATCTCTCCTCCATCCCACCGGGGGCAGGGAGTGAGCGAGTGGCTGGGTGGTGCGTAGTTGCTGGCTGGGTTAAACCACGACAGTTAGACAGAAGGATCTGGTCTGGACCATTCGTCATGTCTCTGAAAAGCCTGCAGCTGATGGTTAGAAAGAGGTTTTCCTCCTGCAGAATGTTCTCTGCAAGCTTCTGTCAGTCTGCTGCCTTGAAGACAGGTTAAATTGTATTTTGAATGTTGAACGGTTCTCATGGTTTTAGCAGAGCTACCCAAAAGGTAAAAATACCATTGCTATGTTTTGTGTCCTGACATCTATTTTGCATTTTTCTCATTTGTGAGAGTTGGAAAATTTTCCAAAGTATTGGGATGTCTGAAAACAAAGGTAATAAATTTCAGTGCTCTAAATGGGAGATGGTGGATGTTGTGGCAGACTGAAAAATGAGGACCTTTGAGACCTGGTGGGTTTCAGCATGAAACTTAGGGCAAGTTTTGCACTAGTGCAATGGGAGGATGAGAATAACTTTCGAACTACTTAGCTGGAAGGAGGTCAGTGCTCTAGAATTCACCCCGTATTATTTGCCCTTCCTGGCCAGTAGTTTTCTATGTTGAAGAATAACATGTCGTAGACATTGCATGCTCAGTTGGCAGCTAGGGAATTGCAGCAGAAGATGGGAGAGGACAAACATCATCTTTATGGAGGTCACAGCACCTGTAATTATCTGAAAGACAGTTGATGCATCTTTTCACCTAAATGCAATGTTTTTAGGAGAAGTACTTTGAAATCATAAAAGAAGGAAGAAAAGTACCTCTCAGAAGCCAAACTGAAAAATACTGTACTGAGAAAATAAAAATAGACCTGAACACTGCCATCCTAGCTAAAGATTATGAATTCTATTTTTTTAATTGGAGATACTCTGTTCTTTTCTTCCTCTCACCCATTCCACATACATCCTTAGGGTCCCAAATCTGTTTTGAACTGATTGTCTGCCTGCACAGGCTTTCAACATACTCTGAAGATGTTTCACATCTGTCAGCTACAGTGAGAACCCTTCCTGGAAGTGTCTGCATTGCTGGAAGGCAAAAGCTAGTTGGAAAAGCGATCAGCACCTGTAGCAGTAGTACTGATGTCGCAGGTGGACATGCTGAAACAATGTCAAAACCAGGCTCACTTCTGTTACTGAAGCTTTATGGGAACAAAAAAGGTGGAATACTGGTACATGACTGAAAAACTTAATGCAAAGTTTTCTTAGAGGTATTAACTAGCGTGTTTTTAGCATCCCCATCTGGGAATGAGGGCATCTCTTCTATTCCCTGGCAATTCATTCTATAGAAAGTGTGATCACAAACCATGCAGATGTGACTCTCATTGAACTTGCATGTGGCTACTTTAGGACTGAGTTTGATCCTATTGGTAGTTATGTGGGTGGTTTTAGTTTTTTGTTCTTCTCGAGGCTGCAAGCGCAAACCTCACAGGATTGTAGAGAGGATCTCATTGTATGAGATTTTTGTGTTATATCCTCTTTGGTTAAGTGTTCTGAAGCTTTGTTACATGTATCCTCCAAAGGCAGCGTTTGCTTATGTTTGAACTTTCCAGCACCTGAGTTCAGGCCCTTAAGTGTCTTATCTCTCCAGTAACAACTGAGACAATGGTGCTTTATTTTTGCAAGGTAAATATTCAAGCCTGAGGAGTCTCAGGTTTTGGTAGGTAGGCAGTGGTGTTTGCTGTTAGGTTTTTGTTGTGGTTTGGTTTTTTTTAAAGCTATGGAAGCTTGAATTTTGCAGTGGGTCTTTCACAGATACTCGGTGTCAGCCCCAGTGCTTCCCTGGGTGCATTGCCCATCAGAAGCTGGAAATTCAGCAAAAGATGCAGCTTAAAATTATACATTTCTCTTAATGAATAGGGACTTAAATGTTTTTTGTAATTGATTTCCTTATATTGCACCTTAACTTTTAATGATAAAAAATAATTTAGTAGGATTACAGTTTCTGAAGTCAAGCTAAGAAGTGCTCAGAGCACTCCAGCAAACTTACAAGCTGTGCAGGGTAGGGCAGACACCATGTGTTTGTAATACTGTGTAGTATCCTCATTCTCACTCTGCTTGGATTCAGTCAGTACCTGTGGTTTCTTTGCGCATTAGATCTGTGGCCTCAGTTGTTTGGGTAACGCTTCCTGCGCTCCTTGGGGAGTCCTGTCTGTAAGGCTTACCTGCAGGGATGCAGCTACAGTTAGTAGGCACTGCTGCAAGGAAACCCTTTTCACTACTTATGCGGATAGTGCTTAGCATGATGGAAATAAAAAAATCTTCCAGAACCTATCGTTGATACTTTGCTGGGACTAAAAGTGACAAGAGAAAAAGAGACGTTAATATATTAAAATATTTTGTCAGGTTAAGTTTAGTGTTCTGGCTCGGTAGCTTCCAGCCTGTAATTCATGTAGGCTGGGCAGGGGAGGAGTCCATGCTACATGTCATGAGCCGACTTGGGATAACTAACAATACTGTTAATGTTACAGCTTGATTGATCTGCTGACTAGCTACCACTGAGCGGGGAGCTTTCTTCATTCTGCCTTCCTGTCTTACCCATCTCGCAAATTTAAATCAAAAAATAAACTACACTTTAAAAAGATCGGGGGTTTTGCTGGTCTGTCTCCCTGAGCAGTCAGACTGACAGTGCTGTTGCACAGGGAGGGGAACGGGAATGTGTTCGTGGGGGTGAAAGAGAAGCAAAGCTTCCCTTTGACAGCAACCGGTAGTTACATTGCCTCCACCTTAACATTGGTTAAAAAACCAGCCAAAAAGACAAAAAGTAAGAAGTGAAATCTACTGCTATGTTTTATGACACACATACATATTAGAGTTTTATCATTTTGGTTATGGAAAGTATTTTTCTAAACTGGAACAAAAATAATTAATGTGTCAATCTTTCCTCTTTCAGACAGGAAGCAACAACTTTACATGGCTCATGTCTGACAACATGCACCACCAGTGGCTCCTGCTAGCTGCATGCTTTTGGGTGATATTCATGTTCATGGTTGCTAGCAAGTTTATCACATTGACTTTTAAAGACCCAGATGGTAAGTTCAACTTCAGTGTTTGATGTGAAACAGAAAATTGAATAGTGCTTCACACAAATACTCTGTGCAAAGTAGTTCTCGGCATGTTACCACTTCTTCAGTAGGATTGAGAACAGAACAACTAAATTTCTAGAAATGACAGTGCTGATATTCAGTTTCTGCTTTTCTTGGTAGAAGTCTGCAAAATTAACATGATGTCGGTTTTTTGTTTTTTGGGTTTTTTTTTTTTTTTTGATGGTTAAGAGCAGAGGGGATCATGTTTGGCAGTACTGTCTTGTGAGGTCTGTTTCATCAGATACACTCAGTTTCAGTATCTTGATCTACTGGTAGAAGTCACATGCAAAACAGCAGAGCACAATTACCTGTTTAAAGGCAAGGGAGATTCACAAGGAATTAAAGAGTTAATTTCACATGATACTAGTTTCTGTCCTTTTGTCACTGCTTGTCCTGTGGTTGCAGTATTATGTAAAACTTGCGGAAAGTTTTATTTCATTTGCAATGCACTTAGACTAGCCACCTCTGCCCTGCTTCTTGCATTTAGTTTTATCCTCTGCTGTTTAACTGACAAACAGCTTATAGGCTTTTGCTTAGCTTAAGTAGCCCAGATGGTATTAAGCTGATGAGGAATTTAAGCCGTTTGATGACACCATACAGCATGCTACACTTTTCTGTCTGCTGAGGAGCTGCTGTTATAAAGTTATCCTACAGAGAGTTTAGGTTGAAGGTGATGACATGACTTACAGTCCTAAGAGATCTGTATTTCTGCATCTTCCTAAGATATGCAAAAATGTGTCACTTTTGAAGTGCTGACATCACTAGTGCCATTTGTTTCAGTACTTGATAGTGGATAAATACATTAGGTGTACCTTTTAAAATGGAGATCTATTCAGCAAGTCTTACAGATGAGAACTGTAGGCTAATTTAGCTTTCCTTGGTCCCAGCTATTTTTGAGCCCTAGTACATCTGCAAATAAGCTGATCTGATGTTAGGTAGTTAAATCTTCCAGTATTTCATTCTATGCCAACTCTTGTTTCCCAGCTCAGGTATTCTTTGAGTGGTTCTTTCCACCAGAATTTGTCATGAGGATTAAAATGTAGTTTAAAAAAAAATTATTCTCTCTCTCTGCTCCCTCCCCTCCCCCGCTGAATCTTCCTTCCTCTTTGAATAGTTCTCTGAGCAGAAAATTTTGTAATTTCTTAAGCTTCAGTCGTGCAAAGGCATGACTGTGGTTAAGTGTATGTATGTGTTGGAGATACCAGTGTTTGTACTGGGACTAATGAAGGGAAGTAATTTGAATATACCAACAGGATTTTTGAGAAAGTCCCAACATGATGGCCAGTCCTGGAGGAACCCTTCTAGACTTAGTAAAATGTGGCTTGTCAGAAATTTTCCTTATTTGGATGTGTCTACTTAGCAGCTAGAACAAAACCAGCAGATGCTCAATGAATCAATGTTCTTTTGTTTAAGCCTTTTACTGATGTCTTGGCTGCATGAGCAATAGTAGCTTCTTAATGAGAAGGAGCAAGTTTCTGTCCATCATCTCTAGTAGCATCTGCAGGCATACTTTTACCCAGTGATAATGAAAGATAGTTTAACTGCTCTTGCACTGAGTCAGATTACTTGGATTTTACAAAAAGATACTGTGAAGTAAGTCTGTGCGCAACAATACTTACTGTAGCTGATTGCTTGGATGCTTACATTGTTTTCAGTTTTAACTTGCTTTTCCAGGCATGCCCTTTGAAGCCCAGTGTAGGCAGAGTAGAGTATTCACTTAAGAAAAGGATATGGCAGTACACACACTTTCTTGACCATAAAACAGTAAGCCACTGTGGAGGTAGATGAAGAAAGATTATTCATAGAAGAAACTATATGAAGGGAAAAGTAGTCCAATGTGGATGGAAATAAATTTTCAGGGAGAAATCATGTTCTTTTTGCTTTGTGGTTAGGGAAAGATGCTTCAAATTGTTTTTGATCTTTCCGCACCATGTAAGGTAAAGCTACAGTGTTGTGTTATTTTTCAGTTTTCTGTAGCGTACCAATTGCAAAAGATGCAAAGGGTTCTTCCCTTGCATACTTTAATTTGGTCTCAAACTATTAGCTGCCCTAAAATCATTAAAAAAGAATAAGAGTATCATCTGAGTTTGTTCTTTCATTGTGGCAATCTGTAAGGAAGGCCATCAGTCTAGTAATAAAGGAGGAGGGGATCTTGTATTTACTGCTGGTTAGAGGTGTTTACTTAGAGCACCAAAGAAATAAAAGATGGTCCTTAATGATACTTTTCTTCTGGTAACGTCTAAGAGTTTACAACAGAAGAAACCTAACTACTAATATGAGGGGAGGAAGAAACCTGATAGATTAAGTTTTTTATTTGGACATGCTTTGGGAAGTTTATTGAAAAATAAAAACCTCAAACTGTCAAGTCCATATAGTTATACTTAATTGTCTACCAATTGTGATATTTGGATTTACAATTTCTATGTCTCTTTGCACAGTTTGTTTAAAAAAGACCAAAATAAAAGATAACGGACGTGTTTCTTTGATAAAACTCAACTGAAGTTGCATCCAAAATTCCGACAGAGGACATCCTTTAAAATATTCATAGTCTGTCTCAGGTCTTGTTTAGTACCTTCCCATTTGGAAACAAATCCTAATGTTTTGTAAGTTTAATACAGAAAGTGATGTTCAGTTGTGTTGTTTGTAAAGTAGAAATAGTTGCCTTCCCCCCTAGCTTCTGTAATGCTCTTACCTCGCTTCCTTCTTTAGGCTACGGTACCAAGCAAGAGCCACTGATACTGACAGCTGTGACAGAAGTGGAGAAGGTACATGTGCCAGAGGAAAAACATTGGCCTGAAGAATTCCAGGTGCACACTGTTGAGATAAGGGTTACATGTATTAAAGAGTGGGAGAAAATAAGAGCTTAAGTAAGGGCTTCCTGTTGTTAAAAGGAGTTGCTAGACAGGAATTATTTATTCATACTGTTCTATTTAGATAGAGCCAACAGAATTAATTTTAGCTTCACAAAGCTAGTTTGTTACGGTAACCTGCTGTCTTGTTTCATCTGAGTGATTCAACTTCATATGTTTCCATTTCTAGGAGAAAATCATTACAGTACTCCTTTATTGAGTCAGGACAGTCATTTTTTGCTAGCCTTTTTAATATAATGGCCCAATTTTGGATTACTTGTATTCTGCCTTGCCGTAGCAGTCAGGTTCATGGTTCTTGAGGGCAAGCCTGTGTCTTGTCTATTCTCTTAGTTCTCTGCCCAGTTTCTCTAATTCTTTTTACCAGTCTCCATTTCTTTTCATGTTTTGTGCTCTTTGTGCTTCACATCTCAGCATTTTTCGAAGTAGAACATGAACACAATAGCACTCAGTGCCAGCTGATCCTTTGGATGCATAGTTCTGTGCTTTCAGCAATAAAGCAGAACAAATGTGGTACCTACTAATTTTCAGAGTTTCCCTGTAAATCCCTAATGCAAATGTAAATTTGAGACTAGTTGCACAGTGGGCTAAGGCCAATTTTTTTTCCATTGGTTACATAAGTCACCTTATATTTCGAGTATTTTTGTGATTCAGCACAGAAAGTAGGTTTCTGTATAAACATGACGCTTTTTGTTTTCATATGTAAAGAAAATGAAATTTAAGTTATCCTCAAAATACTTGGGAGAAACACTTTGGTCAGTGGAAGGCTGGCAGATCTGTGTATTGAGTTTTAATATCTTCCTTTACTTGTATGGAAGAGGATAATAAGGTTTCTGGATCTGAAACTACTCCCTTTTGATTTCCCGACAGCGTGAAATGCAGAACAATAATATTAATCCTGATTGCATGTAAGAGAAATTGTTTTGACAGATAAGCAATCTGTCAGGCTGTTCAGATTACCTTCTGACCAGGGGATATCGTAACAAACAGAAAAAGCAGAAAGAGATTTTTTTTGTCCTTATGGAGGATTGAGATGAAGAGTGAAATAATTCTTTTTTCGTGTATAGCTTGGACACTGTACCTAAAATCATAGAATCACAGAATAGTTTGGGTCAGAAGGCACCTCTTAAGATCGTCTAGCTCAACCCCCCTGCCATGGGCAGGGACATCTTTCACTAGACCAGGTTGCTCAGAGCCCCATCCAACCTGGCCTTGAACACTCCCAATGATGGGGCATCCACAGCTTCTCTGGGCAACCTGTTCCAGTGTCTCACAACCCTCATAGTGAAGAATTTCTTCCTTATCGCTAATCTAAATCTACCCTCTTTTAGTTTAAAACTATTATCCCTTGTCCTGTCACTACAGGCCCTGGCAGAGTCTTTCTCTGCCTTTCTTACAAGCCCCCTGTAAGCATTGATGGGCCACAGTAAGGTCTTCCTGCAGCTTTCTCTTCTCCAGGCTGAACAACCCCAACTCGCTCAGCCTGTCTTCATAAGAGAGGTGCTCCAGCCCTTGGATCATTTTTGTGGCCCTCCTCTGGACCCACTCCAACAGGTCCACGTCCTTCCTGTGCTGAGGGCTCCAGAGCTGGATGCAGCACTCCAAAGTGGAGTAGTGGGGGAGAATCGCCTCCCTTGACTTACTGGCCATGTTTTGGGGTTTTTTTTTGTTTTGGTTTTGTTTTTTTTTTTATGCAGCCTGGGATATGGTTAGCTTTCTGGGCTGCGAGCACGCACTGCTGGCACATATCCAATTTTTCATTCATCAGTATCCCCAAGTCCTTCTCTGCAGGCTGCTCTCAATCAGTACGTCCTCTAGCCTGTATTAGTATTGGGGGTTGCCAACTGTGTAAATCAATTAGTGGAAGGAGGAAGATTTGTCAGTAGAAATTTAAAATTTCCCATCACCTGTTACTCAGACAAGCTCCTTTTTCCTCTCTCCCCACTAATTGTGAGGCAGGGTGCTTGTGGTTCCTGTGGTAGTCTCAGAAAAATGAGAAATATCAAACAGTTCATCAGTTTTTGGGGAGAGGAATCCTGCCTACTTCTCTCGTTTGCCACAGTAAGTGCTGATGCTCACTGTGTGAATTTTTGCCCAGTTAATTTTGTTGCAGCTTGGATAAATGGAAACACTGAATGCCTACAGGTGCTAGAAAACAACACGAAACTTTTATCCTAAATTCTTCTTTCCCAGCCAGATGGGTCAGCATCCCTAAGCCCCATCTTCTCAGAGATTAAAGCTTAATTTCTGTTGAAATTCCTGTCCCAGCTGCTCAGAAGCTTTCTTATTTGCTGATGAAGCTTTGTGGGAGTTCCAGTATTTGGTCAAGGCATCTTGTATCCACACAGATAAGAACCTGCTGCTCTGCAGCAGACTTAAATTGTTGTACGGAGAAGCTCTTACTACTGTCCACTACTATGTAATGACTTAAGAGCTGAGCCAATGTGTACAGCAGTAGTACAGGAAGGAAACTGTGTGCTACTCCTTTAGTTAATACATAACAATGTTTTAATTGTGAATCTGGGAGTCATTAGGATGCACAGTTTGGGGATTTTTATACTTCAGGATTTGATCTGAAAACTAAATTCTTGCACTTTTGTTTTTTCTTTCCCCTCTGCATTTCATAAAGCCAACTGGAAAAGCTTTTTCTGGAAATCTGATCCGCCAACCCCTGGTTCATATGGAAAGACTTGAGCTTCTCAGGAATGTCTGCAGAGACACTGCATTGAGAAATCTCTCTCACACTGCAGTTTCCAAATTCGTCTTGGACCGAATATTTGTGTGTGACAAGCACAAGATCCTGTTCTGTCAGACGCCAAAAGTGGGCAACACTCAGTGGAAAAAAGTCTTGATCGTTTTAAATGGTATCTGCTCTGGTGTGGGTGTGTGGGTTTCTTTGAGGAGGAGGAAAGAAAAGAATTGGTCTAACTGGGACAACACAAAAATGCTGCTTTTCTGTACACTGATACTTAATTTCAGCTTTTCATTCTTCAGGGTTGCTTCTAGTCCTTTCAAAACATCTCTTTTAAAGAAAATACATCTGTTCTTTCTGTGAAAATAAATATTGTTATTACTTGGCTCAAAAGTGATTTGAGTCATGAAAGACTACCCATATGTATGTGGTGGATAAATTTGTTATCTTTGAAGGGGTGGCGCTAATTTATAGAATTTGAAACAAGTAAATTACAAGGTATCACAATTCCCTAAGAAACAATAATATAAAATTTCGACTTGAGGCCACTGACTTTTAACTAGGGTGTTTTAGCCATGAAGAAAGCTAGTTAAAACTTGGCAGCTGCTTTGGTCTGTACTGCTGAAACTTTGTGTATGTGCCATCACAGAAGTTACAAAGATTCTGAGGTGTTTAAGGCAATAGTTTGGTCAACAAAGGTATGTTACAAAAGACTGTAAAAGAAGGAGTAGAAGGACTACTGTGTTTGAGTAACTATCTACAAGGTGAACACTGCCTGTCTATATGTAGCCTACCTGTCCTCTTCTAGTAGCCTGGTATGCCAATAAAAATAACTCATTTCCTCAGGGTTTTCTATTGTACCACTACCTGCACACATAAACTTAACTTGATCGTATTTAACATAATACACCTTTGATTGATGTAAGTCCCTCTTGCCTGTCTGTGCACCAGGGCTGTGAATTTGCTACATATAGTCAGGTCAGTTGAGGTCCTTCTGTGGTTTTGCAGGTGGCATAGCTCACCAAGATATGGGCAAAACCTGAACATTGTAAGCCCAGCTTGCATGTTGGAAGCACCCTGCGAACAGCCAGCTCTGCACTTGTGTTTTTATGTTGTCTTTACCTTGTGTGAGCTAATTTGTACACTGGGAAGGAAACAGTCACAAATTGGCAAAAGAACTGTGTGTCTCAGCAAAACTTTTGTAGCAAGGAGTATGTCTTTAAAAACTTTAATATTAGTTTCAACTTTGATATATGGATGTGAGGCTGAAAATCCAGGAAAAATATGCATGCTCATAGGTATGGGCCTCTGTCTTAAATACCTGTGAAAGCTACACTCCAAGAAAGTACTAAATATGAAACTATATGAGTGCATTAGAAGTACCTGCTCTTATCAGAGTTTAACAGAGTTAACGTGCAAAGAGCAGCTCAGGACAGGCAGGGATGTATTGGCTGTGTTGAGTGGAGCATAACTCACATCTTACCAGCAGGGAACCTTCCACCTTGAGCTTCCTACTTCTGGCATGTTGGATAAGGATAGAAAACTATTGCTGTATAAACACTGGTATCTTCTGCCTTGAGCTGCCAATGTACTAGTATCTGCTGATGAAGACTACCACTGCAGTTGACCTAACTTTCTCCTCTTTGGGTAGTTTCAGCGGGCAGGACTGATACTTGAGGGGGAATACTTTATGTCCAAATACCTACATGGTATTTGGAGGTTTGGGATAGAGGAACGCAGCTGTGGCACTGTGGGGGAGCTAACTCTGCTACTGCTTGTACTGAATCTCTGCTCTGGATGGATGCAAGGTTTCAGTTCCTGAGGCTGTTTAATCTGACATCTGTTGTCCACATGAATTCACCTAAAGTACCAAAAAACATAGTTACAAAACTGAAATTAATAAAATACAACCACCCCCACCCCCTAAAAAAAAATTAGAAAACTGAGAAGATGAGTGGTGTGGATTATTCACTGCAGTTCTGGAGCAGAGAAGGCTGTAGAGGCTTTCACCTCAAGAGCGTGTTTTGTAGCACCCTCTTTTTGTTGCAGGTTGGTACTCTGAAGTGATGCTATTGTGTGAAGGCTTACTCCTAAAGTCCAGGGGGCCCACATGAGATATTTCTCAAGGTCATAAAAACTTCCAGGATCAGTATCTTAAAATAAATGCATCAGAATTTAGTGACATTATTTTTCTTGTCAGCTTATATGCTTGCAAAAATGAATATCTGGAGGCTTTCTATTGTTAATTTTAGTGCTTTTTAATCTGTGTAGTACTGTATGATTGGAATTTTTGTTTCAGCACAGCATAGTCATTAAAATAACTTCATGGATCCTGACAGCAAAGTGCCTTTGTGTTGAAGCAGTTCCAAGAGCAGCCCACAGCATTTATTTTTTGGTGGTGGTAGAAACTCAGCCAAAAAGCTGGTTCCTTCTTTGGAGTTAATCCTCAGTCTTCCTCCATTTGTATGTGTGGGCAGAGGGAAGGAGAATGGGGACACTGAGGTGAGGGGTTATAGGCTTAGACATAATTGCTGATGAAATTTGTGTAATGTGCTTTTCTGAGAGTTTTGAGGCCTTTTGGTCTGGGACCTTGATGTCACATACCCTAAAGAATTTTAACAGTTTTCAGCTTCAGTCAGAATCTTTCATCGTTTAACAGTTTTAAACATAGTAACGGTAAATGCTAAAAATACAGAAAAGAGAAAGAAAACAAAAAGCTGTCAGCCGAAGGCACGCATGCTTGCTTTTGTTCACTTTTTTCCCCCTTGAAAAATTCACTTGGTCTCTCTTTTTGATTTGTCTAGGCGCATTTTCTTCCATAGAAGAGATCCCAGAAAATATTGTACATGATCATGATAAGAATGGCCTTCCACGCTTGTCGTCCTTCAGTGACTCCGAAATTAAAAAACGGTGAGAAGTGGCTTCCCAGGGGTGTGGGAGGGGTTTGGAGTCAGTGGTGTTACAATCAAGAGTACTGTTGAAGTCTACATCTGGAATTGAGGACAACGGGGTTTCTGCTCCAGCACTTGTATTATGGCACTGTTCTGCTATCTTCACAGATATTGCTGTGACTACCTCCTTACTGGCTTTGAAGGAGACCACCAGTGTAATTGGTGATATAGTTAGGTGAGCCAACCAACTCCCTCTGGATACAGAGTTTCTGTAGTTCAGTGCATACCTGGTTGTTACATAGTTGACCTTCAGAAGGGATGGTTTAGTTGGAAGGTCCACCCTGATGTGTTATATAGTAAATCTTACTGCCTACAGGTAAGATTGTTATTCAGGCAGATTTACTTGTTGGGATTGAACGGCGTAAGTTTAAAACTTATTAGTGCTCCTTAGCCTGAGAGTATTGTCCATTCAGCTGAACCACTTTAGCTTCCTGTTTGGGTGCTTCTGGTTCTTCTCAGAGCAGAACAAATACTTCTCTGCAGCAGAGCCTTCTAAATTACTTTGGCTAGATTTTTGACTGTGTCTGCTCTCATCTCTACTAGAGCCTATGCCATATATAATCCCTGTAAGGGGTGGCAGCATGGAGAGAACAGGACATAAGATGACAGTGGACACTTGTAAGCTTGTGCTTGTGTGGTTTTTGAGTGTATTAAGCCAATCTGAAGAGTCATCCCCTTACACGTGTGGTGTCAGCTATCAGTAGAGCTCAGTCCAAGGTTTGTTGCATTCAGCGGTACAAGTGCCTGTAGAAATGGGGTCACTTGATGGTGTTGATAGTGTGCAAGAGAAAATACTGTCACCACAAGAACGTGGATCCATTCTCCCCCACTGTGAACAGCCCTGCATAGAAAGTAACTGTTCACCTGGGGCATGAGCCATAGCTAGGGTATATGAAGTTGAAGGCCATTATGATTTGGGTTGGGTTGTTGCAGTCAGCCCACCACAGAAATTGTGCTGGAGGTGCATAACATGGGTTTGGCTGGGAATTGTGAAAAATTATCAGAGAGTTTAGGTGTAGAGAGAGGGATAGTGTGGATCTGTTGATCTAGTTTGCTGACATCTAGCCCTGCCTGCTTAGGAGTAAGTCAGGAGAACCTTAAGGCTGATCCAAGTGTCTGTTGAGGCTGGAAGGAGTCCATCCACTTATTTCAGTGGGGATTGGGCTATAAATCTCCTTTCTCAGCTATTTACTGAAATAAACTTTGTTCTCAGTTTACTCCTCCTACACATAATCTCAGACTACAGAATATTACAGTTCAGTGGTATCACAATAAAATGTGAAATTCTGATGAAAACTGTGGTTTCATGTTCTCGGCCATTATTGAAAGCACGACAAAACATCAAATAAAATACCAGATTTTTTTTTTCCACTTAAGCAGTGATTTGTCTAACTACCTGCCAGTGAAAAATGCAGCCCTCTGTATACATTGAGCTGCACCAAGCCACTTTTTCCATGTCTTTGTGTATTTTGATTCTTGAGCTTGATCACATGGCATTAAAAATATCTTTTGACTCAGAGCTTTCAGCATCTCCTCACCATCTTTTGTCTCCTGTTTATATGGATTGAGATAAACTAAGCTCCTCCAGTTTGAATAAAATGTGAAAACTGGGATGAACTATTTCAATGTTGTACTGTATACAAAAACTGTTAGTAAAAAGACAGAAATTGTATTTCTAGACCTATTGAATATAATATTGATAGACTATGTGAGTGCTGTAAGATTTATATTGCTGTGTCTGTGGTCAGAGTTTATGTACAATTTGTAAGTCTTTGCTAAACACACTTTAAACACTTTGCTAAACACTTTCCTTAATTGTTTATTTTTTTTTTCCTTCCTCTGTTTAGACTGAATTTATACTTCAAGTTTTTTATTGTTAGAGATCCATTTGAAAGGCTTATTTCTGCATTTAAAGACAAGTTTGTGCACAATCCTCGGTTTGAACCTTGGTACCGGCATGAAATTGCTCCTGGCATCATTCGTAAATATAGAAAGAATCGCACAGAGACCAAAGGGCTGCAGTTTGAGGATTTTGTGCGCTATCTGGGTGACCCTAACCACCGATGGCTGGATGTTCAGTTTGGTGACCACATCATTCATTGGGTAACGTATGTGGAACTTTGCGCCCCCTGTGAAATCACGTATAGTGTGATCGGACACCATGAAACCCTGGAGGACGATGCTCCATATATCTTGAAAGCAGCTGGCATAGACCATCTGGTATCATACCCCACGATTCCCCCAGGCATAACAGTGTACAACAAAACAAAAGTAGAGCGGTATTTTTCAGGAATTAGCAAGAGAGACATAAGACGCCTCTACGCACGGTTTGAAGGTGATTTTAAACTCTTTGGTTATCGGGAGCCAGATTTCTTGCTTAACTGACACCTAGGATAAGCTCTGAAGAAGTGTCTCATGGATTAATCTACACCTGCGTGAATACCAGCTGCAACACTGACAGAGCTGAGAATGACAATGACCATTTGTTTTCTAGCTTTTGATGTTGCTCCATTTTTCAGTGAAATATTTGTCATATGAACAAGTAGGGGCTTACAGTTGTTGTTTACTGACCATGTTTTCAATATGTGACGTTGCAATCTGTTAGGAATGAAGTCTCTGTTACCTGAAATACAGAGTTCCACTTCTCCCCTCTTCCCTCCAAGAAAAAAGAGGGGGAACGAATGGGCTGTGATCTTCCCCTCTCTCTCCCAGATAGAATGCCATTTTTAAAATGTGAAGTATTTATAAAGGTAGCAATTTCACTGTAGGTTAACTCTGACATGTGGGTTAACTTGATAATGCATGCCTATGAGAAAGGCACGTAGTCTCCCATGAGCTTTGAAAATGAGAGGCCAGTACAGGACTAAAAATTGATTAAACACTTCACAAGTAAAATCATCTAGGTTCTGTCACGTGGCTGCTATAATAACAGTAATGCTGATCTAATCCCTTTTTTGTTTGTTACAAAATGAACCTAATTAGACAGAAGCTTTAGAGGTGTTAAAAAAGGGACTGGTTCCAGAGCCCAGTTGTCTTTGTATTTTTGTCAAGTGTTTACTGTACTTATGACTGGTCTATTGAGCCACATAATTCTACTTTTGATTTTCAAAATATTATTTAACTCCTGGTTATGTAAGTTATCCGAGAACAGCAGATGCAAATGGAGCGTAGAAGAAAATAAGAAACTGCTAGGGCAACTTTAAGGAAAATTAATGTAAAATAAAGTATTAATTGTATTTGCGGGAGCACATAGAGAAGCCATGGGATGCTCTCTAAATATCACACAATTTAACTTGTTTTGTTTTCTAACAGTTAAAATTAATGAAGAAGCCACAAAAGCAGGATGTCATATAAAAGAGCTGCTGGAGTTTCTTGGATTAACAATCTACCTTTTTCTTATATCCAGCCTTGCTCAGTGTTCAGTACCTCAGAGAACAGAAAATTTACCCCCCGCTCTGAAAATTCATCTCCCTACTGCTGAAGGAGATAGGATGAATCCCTGATTTTTCCAGTGATTCACTGCCATGGTGTCCTGACTCAAAAATGCTCAACATTTGTGTTACCAGTGGGGAGGGTTAGCAACTTGCCAGGAGTTTGAACGTCACTTAAATTTGTGTACACATTTTATGCATTGAAAAAAGAAAACCAGAACTGAATGGATGCAGCTGTCATATTTGCCTGTGCTTGCATTGTGTCTCATAAAGAGCAGTCTCTTGTTTGAGTTCACCAGCAATAAAAATTGGTGCGCTGCCACCTCATCCCGCAGGCCATGGGAGAGTGAGACCACGGATCTGAAATACAGGAATTGCTCTATCACAGTGAGCATGTGAACTGTATTTTTTTAAATCTTTGTCCTAAAAGATTAATTTTCAGATCAGCATAACGTTGCTGGCTAGAAATGCTAATGGCCAGTGCTATGGAATCTACTCTTAAATCCAGCCACAATATGTTTTTGATAGCTTCCTGTATCAACACAAGGAAGCATCTTGCACTTGTGAAAAAGGAAAGCTGTGCCAAGCTGACATGTGCTGCTACCCACAAAAAGGAAGCCCTGTTGTAGCTGGAAATGATTTCAGAAAGATCTCAACAGACTAATTGAAATAAGGGAGAATCATTAACTGGGCATCGTTAGCAAGAGAATATAGTCCAGGGTGGCAAAGCTGGAAGGTGAGATTTTTTTCAAATTCTTTTTTTTGAAAAAACAACAGTTACAGTGCCCTAACTTGTTAGTTCTTAACCCATGATAAAAACATGTTAACAGCTCCAGGTTTTTCTGTGGTTTTATTAGTATGGGAACTTAGCAAAATGTACTGTTAAAAGCATTTTGGAGCTAATGACCTGATTGATTACCTCTCTGCCGATTTAAAATGTAACAGTGAATAATGTATAGTAAATTCAGGCCTTAAAGTTTAATTCTAATAAAGATAAAGTAGAATTGTTTTCCTCTGAAATCATAAGCTACTGATAATGCAGAATGCCAATGTATCATTTTATTTTTCTTGGTAAATTAATTAATGTGTCAATTGCTTAAAAATTGCCAGGTGGAAAGTGCTATGTAAATAATTAAGTAGTAATATTTTTTTCTAACAGCTTTCTCTGCATTGAGTTCTCTCAGGCATCTGACAGCAAATGGGGACAGAGCTATGGACTGACTTAGGCAGAGGTGTGTACTGCTCTTCCAGCTCCGTGCTCCCACGCTTTTCAGGCTGGGACTGGAACACTCGTTACGATTTCTTCAATTCAAACACAAAGTTTGTCCTTTCAATGATACCCTTCCGAGCTATATTTTCTCTCTGGAAGTGTGGGTTTTTTCCTCACATGGCTGAAGTAATGATGGCACAATTTTGGCATGACTCTTGCAGAAACGTGGATACCATGAAAGCCCTTGGCCAGGTGTGGTAGGGTTCTGTTTATGTTGGTCCAGTGCAGCTAGGGTGGCCAGAGCATACTGTGTTGGGAGGAGGCTCTTGCCATGCTAGTTGTGATGAATTAAATGTTTGTGTTTTGTTTTAGCTTAATTGTACTCTATAAAAGGCTTTTACAAATTTAGTCCCGGTGGCATGCATGAGTGTCATTTGGCTGTTTGGATGTCATTTGCATACTGCTTTCAAACTGCAGGTGATATTTATGCCATATTTTGGGAACTGCTGGCCCAGATTGTTACTTCTCTTTTCTTATAGTTGTTACAGCTTCAGAAAACAAACTCACATCCTTACTTTGTGCATCTCTGTCTCTTTCTCTTGTCTCTCCTCAGCAGCTTTTGAATCCTTTGGCCCATTTTAACCACATTTTACAGGGGAAAGTTGAGCTTTTAGGGATAGTGAGTTGCAGTAATCTTGAAAACAGGAGCGAAAACGTTCTTTGTACATCAGAGAGTCTGTGCTGTATGTTAGCTGTAGGGAAAGTACAGACAGGAAACTGAGTTTTACTGTTTCTGCTTGTCTTGGAGCTCCTTGTTTCTCATGGACTCCCTTCCCTAGTGCTCTGAGTCTGGCCTCTGATCTCGGCTGACAAAGACAAAAATCTTGAATTAAAATGTATTCCAGGGGTCTGTTATCTTCACATTCTTTATAAAATTAAGGACGCTTTTAGACATCAGTTGACTGGGGGTCTTTTGAGGTCTTGGGTTGGTTTTGTTTTTTTTTTTCTTTTTTGTCTTGTGGTGAAAATGGATCCAGAATTCACTTGCTTGTGAAACAACTTTAAGGGCAATGCCTGTCCCCTTTTCCTTTAACTTCAGCATGCAGTGCATTATCACCAGTGTGCTTTCTGATCACATGCTGTAAAGATGTTTTTCTGTAGTTAAAAATATATGTGCAGTTTTTTATCTTGGGAACTGTTCCTTCAAAGAAGTAGCAATTCAAAAATGTCCTGAAAATACATATTTTTCGCAGATAAGCATGTTGTTTTTCTATTCATGCTCAGGAGCTGCCCTGTTTGTACTGAGGGTAACAGCCCCCTGCTGCTACCGTTAGTCTCTCCTCAGATCAAGGAAGCTATCGGACAGCTCTGGCTTTTGTGTAACATTACTTTTTCCTTGAGGTGTTAATAACTTTGTTGGCTCAGAAAGCCACCTTTGAGCTTATCTGTGCTCCAGAAAGTTTGCTGAGAAGAGTGATTATATAGGGATTGCTTAAGCTTATTTTCTCAGATGAAAAAGGATGTCCCATCAGTGTATCTGCATGTATCTGATATCTCTTAATTGACAGAGGGGGTGAATGGTCTTTCTGCTAATGGCCTTATTGTGATTTACACTAAGCTCCCATCCTATTATTATGGCAATGTGAAGGGACCTGGAAGGAGGTGTAAATTCAACGTGTGCTTACTTTAAATGTGAGGGTGTAAAGGAAACTTGACATGGGAGTTGGGCCCTGAAGATTTATCGTGGCCGGTTGCTTGTTACATGTCATCTGCTGAGGCTGGCGCAGCTTCTTTGTGGCCTGCGCTTGAGAAGATTTGTGCAAGGTAGAAAGAGGCTTGTGGGTGGTGGAAAATTCCCTTTCAGCCTAAGTTAGCTGTGCATATTACTGGGCCACTGCTGTGAGGAAGGCTTTAGAAGGAAATGATCCTATTAGCAGCAAAGCCTGCAGTGCTTGGGCTGGCGAGCACAGAGTGCCTCCCTCCCGGAGGAGGAGTGAGTTCAGCTCGCGCTGATGCGTGCAGCTGACTTTGGTGCTGCCTTGTATAAATCTCTATTTTTGTGCTTTTAATGCAATTGTGTGCAGCTGAGCTGTCATCTTGCTTTCCTGCGTGTGGCAGTAGCCTGAGGTGCCTCATCTCATCTCCACCAGAGCAGCTTTGAAAGGCCTGCAGTTTTGCTATGCAGTAGGAGACATTTCCCTGATGCGAGCAGCATCAGGCCTGCAGCTATGCAGCTGGTGACAACAGGCTGGTGTAAGCACAGAAATGGTGCTGTTCGGGGCTAGCTACTGTAAAATCATCATTTTTCCCTTATAATCCAGGCAGGAGTGAAAGGGAAAAAGATGTGTGTTTGCTTTGAGTCATGAAAAGGAACTGCGCTGGTAGAAATTCCAGACTGGTAAACCCAGGCAAGGTAATGACTGGGAGAGCAATGCTGAAAAAAGACGTGGGCAGTCGCTTTAAAGGCCCTGGAGATGCTGGACTCCATGTTGAAGGAAAGTTGCTGAAGCTTTACGGGAGGTGTTAGAGGAGCAGGCATGCTCCCCCATATGGTGTATGTGCATGCCAGAGGAGCAGCTGCTGATGGGACGGCATGCACATGGCAGGCTGAAAGCATGAAGCATCTGCTGCAGGTGACTTGTTTGAAATCACAGAAAGGGGAAAGAAAAAAAAAAAAGTGGAAAGGAATAATTAAAAAATAATCTTGAAGGTTGCATACCTGGAAATGCAGTACCCATCCTAACCACCAGAAATACTTTGACCGCCCTGGCTGTGTGCAAGTCATTTCTGAGCAGTTTAAGGGACAAAAGCTAATCTGCAAATAGGAGGGTAAACACGGACCATAGGGCACCTGTATGCACTCTGGAAAGCGATTTAATACTGAGAACCCAGCCAAGGCTCTCGATCGTGCCTAAGTAAATAGATCTCATCTAGGAAAAATGTATAGCTACGCTGGAAGCATACAAGGAGAAGAAAAAGCTCTTGTGGAATAACTAGCTCTTTCAACAACTACGCGTTATGCACCTACTGTGATTTAAGAAGTAGGAACATTTAGTCTTGTAGATCTTTTTTTCCTCCTGTCTACAGCCGTTGTGTTTTATTCAGTTTTCTTTCCCATGTCCTGAGAGGCCTTTGGATGATACGCCACGCTATGGCCCCTCGTTCTTCTCTTGTCAGAAGGTAGAAGAGGCTGTAGGAAATACAGAATATCCTCCATAATTTTGAGGAACACAAAGAGAAAATTCAGAGAGTTGTTATCGATCACAAATTACTTGTGACTGAAACATCAAGATTGCATGAGCTACTTCTTAGATGTTTCATGTGTTGGTCAGGAATTCACTTATGGAAAAATTATCACTGTTCAGTTCTGTATTTGGCATCTTTGTTCTTACGCTTTGAATGGCTTCCAGTAAGGTTTTACAGCAAGTAAAATTAGAAATCTGCCATACCACAAAGCTTCACTTTGGATCCGCCTATTTTACTGTCATTCTACTTGAAGTGTTTTGTAAAGAGTCAACTCTGCACTTTCTCGGTTTCCTCAGTTCCTGACTGTTCTTTGCAGTGCTGTGCCATTTGTACTTGTGAAAAGGCAGTGAACAAGAAGGCTCAGCAGAGACTCTGGGGAGAACAGGACTCCAAAGTGGACCTTTATTTATATGCCTCTGTCCACTTTACAAACTTCTTTCATCTGCCAGCATCCGTTTTCCTTTCATTGTCTTTTCAGTCTAGCTCTTTGCTGTAAAACCCACTGCGATATGTATTTATGATTAAAATTACAGATCTAGAAACATATGAGAGGAAAAGGGTTAGGGACAGAGTTGCAGCAAGAAAGAAAGAAGCAGCACGAGGAAAGGGCTTCCACACCCCCTTTCACAGTTCCACACCATTTGCTCCATTTTGTATACTGTTGTTTGGCTGCTTTGAGGACCTAGGTTCTTGGCCTTTAGGCTAAGGTCAAGTGTAGTGTGTAGTGTAGGTGGGTTTCCTGTTGGTGTCTTGGTTGCATGCATGCATGTGCTTGCTGTTCTCTGTCGTCATCGGGATAGGTTCTCGAAGGCTTGACCTTTGTCCCATCAAGCATTACAGGACTGCATGGCAAAGATGGAGCAAAGGTGTTATTTCCTTGCTTTCTAAGCAGTGGCAGTGTGTTGCTTTACTCCCCTTGACTACTAGAGAGTGTAAACATAATTTCATTTTTCTGGAAGCTGATCAGTGATAACAACAGTGCTTTAATCGGGTTTTAATCTCAGCACACCGTTTAAATACATCTCTCTGTGAGAGCAAGGTACTGCAGTAAATTGTAATTGGTTTTTGTGGGTTTAGGGTTGACTTAACAGGTTATTGGAAATGCCATTCTGATGGAAAACAACTTATGTGCGTTACCACTTTCTCTAAGGGTCTGTTACATGATTGCTTGCCAGTCGGAGAAAAATCACTTCATTAGATAGTGATACTATTTTATTGTAATCCGCTTACTGATGGATTTGGGGCTTAAAATACAGCATGGTAGATTTGCTTTGTGCATTCCTCTCCTGTTCTGAAGTAGTATTGGCAGAGTTTTCCTACTTCCGTTATTCTGGGGCCTCTCTTCTGCAGCTTCTGGTTGGAACTGATGCAGGTTTAAACACTTCGCATTGTAAAGTATGTAACTGGACTGTAGGTAGGCCAGAAGTACAGTGTGAAAGCTTTATTGAAGAACTATAAGGCAGCAGTGTAACATGGCTGTGAGAAAGCTACCACCCAATTCTGCATGCATCCAGCTAAATATTTCCAATAATGGCCAATAAATGTGAGTATGGTGACTAAGGCTGTGGAGAGGCCTCGCCTTGATCCCGTTTCCAGTTCTCATCAGCTGTGATCGGTGGGGTCTAGCAGAGATGCAGAGAGGGGCTGCTGGCGTTCGAGTTGACTGAAGAGCCCACATTCCAGGCAGCGAGCAGAACTTGTTTAGCTTAAGAAAGGAGAAGGGGTATAACTGTTGTCTAAACCTGCATTGGGGGAAATGAAGGAGTGGGAGAAGCTCACGTCTGGAGAAGGAAGGGAGCCAGAAGACGATGGAGTCACAAAGGCAAACTTGTCTGAGTTGGCCAGGAGCCAGCTGAGGCTGGAAACTGGGAGGAGGTTTCCTACCTCGAGGCTCTGTCATCATTTTGGTGTGTATAAAGGAAGCAAAATAATACTAGGCTGCTATGCCACTGTCTGTTAAAGCAGCAGAGCCTTGACTTCATGTCCCAGGTGATCCTTCAGGTCCCATCTATTCTCTCAGACCAGTGAGCCGTGGCTGCGAGCATAGCAGAGCAGGGCTGGTGTGCGAGCGTTGGGTGATGCGACTGGAGGAGAAGGCTGAGCAGAGGCAGGCGGGGCCAGTCTCACACAGACACATATATCCAGCCCAGTCTTGTAAGCCAAGAGATGGGCTATAGCTGGGGAGCTGTTGCCATCTCCTGCCTCCTTATCTTCTTTAGTGCACGTTGATCATGTTTGGAGATGATAGAAGAGATGTCAAATTTTGTAAGGAGCCAGGAGTGCGGAGTTAATTCCCTGACTTTGTTTCTTTAGTGGAAATCTTACAGTGCGTTGGATGTCTGACACAAACAGAAGTGACTCGGTAGTCACTCAGTAGCAAAAGGGAAGGCAAAGGGTATCACAGAGTAACTTCTTCATTTAAAGTTTTTGGGATCCCCGGCCCCTCTCTCTTCGTAATCCAAGGGAGAGGTTGAGCAGCACACTGAAACTAGACTTCTGCTCCAAATCCAGATATTCCATCTCTAACTGGCCAGACTGACTCGGCTGTCAGCGTGGCACAGTGCACACAGACGCCCGTGCAGTGTCATTGCTCAGGAGGACCTCTACAAGGCATCACCCCTCCAAGCTCTGCCAATCCTGCTCAAACAGGTATCCCCTTCTGAAAGTGAATCGTGAAGCTTCAATCCACCTCTTCTTCCCCATCCCTGAAGGGGAGAATAACAAGCACTTTCTGCAGGGGGGAACTGCCACCATCAGACATGAAGAAGCAGTTGCTGGGGGGACAATACACCAAATAGGCTTTGTTGATGACTGCGCCCTGTAAACAAAACTTATCCTATGAGGCTGGGAGTATTGAAGATATTTGTAACATGTTTAGAGAAGGTGAAAAGTTCCTGTAGGAGATAGTAGAGCCATTAATATTTTATTCCTGCTCTATCAGCAGATACCTTTAAACGGCAATCATAACCTTAGGGTTCAATCATGCAGAGTTAAGTTAGCATGTAGGCTACTAGTGCTTACGGCTGATGCAGATTACACGGAATACTGTCAGGACCTTAATTTGATGCATTATTTTAATTTTGCCCTCACACACAAAAAATCAGAGATGTATGTTTTTTGCAATCAGTGCAGCAACCTAACGCTCCAGACTGCGAGCAATACTTTCATTAGCCACCTGAAACTTTAATATGTAGTTGAGGGCTTTCTTTGTAATGTATTATTCTGAAACATATTGAGTCTGCTAGGCACTTCACTTGAGCTAAAGGCACAGAAAGATTTAGTGTATTCTCTGCTCTACCTGAGAGGGCAGGCCTGGGTGAGAGTCGGGGAACCTGGGGTTTCGTGGGGTTACTTGAGTTTTGCTTTGTTTAACACCTGTGTTATTTGAGGTGAGTTATGCAAGTGTGACTGCATCCTAGAGCACCTCATCTTCAACTTGGAGTAGCTTACAAGCAGTTTAGGGCATTTGGCTGAGGCAGTTTCTTTTACAGGATGTAGAGCTGCTAGTGCCAGCTGCAATTAGGTTTCCTAAATGCTTTCTTTATAAATCTCTGGCTTTGATTACTTGTTATTTTGCTGACTGTTTCTAAGAGTTAAAATGGTTATGCCATTTCTGGGAATACCCTTTAGGAAAATTACTTAGGTTGTGTTGTACCCTTGATGGGAAAAAAATCTTGGTGTGCTACACTGATCTCTTGCAAGGGATGAACGACTTAAAACTCACAGAGAAGGTGAAGTCACTCTGTTGTTTGAAATGTACCTTTTGCTGTTTGTGTGATAAAACCACTGGGGAAATGCCAAATCTTTGAAAAATTCAGGCCACACAAATTGGGAAAAGCCCTAGAGCTTCGTGGCTAAATAATTCTTCATAGAAGGTATGACCTGTCCCAGGCTGCGAATGGTGAAGAGGGTTCTTTCGTCAATGACTGCTCCTCACTGCAACAGCCTGCTGCAGCCTCAGCTGCTAGACCCGAGTAGTGAGCCACTGGGGACTAAAGCAGTGAGGATAATTTGGAGGGAATCTGGGCTATAGGCATGGTTAAGGAGACTGAACGCTTCAGGGATGCTTGGATAGGAAGAGTAATAGAACTGAGATCTGACAAGGTGGGAGACAGAGGGGAAGCAAGGGATTAACAGAGCAAGAGAAGGCTTGCACTAAGAACCTGTGAAGGATGCTGGAGTTGATGGGATTTGCTTTGCTTTTTACTTTTTTTTTTCTTTTTTTTTGCCTGTGTCTAGAAATTTACATTCAGGAAGTGCTGAGTTTGCAACAGCTGGTACCAAAGTCTGGGAAATGCCAAAATTAGAGGCTTCCCCCTGCCCTTCTCGCCCACACTTCTTAGCATAGGAGTTATTCTTGTTACATTGTCACATGCTATTTTTTCACAGAATTCATGTCTCATTTGTTGTATTGGAGAAATGGGTGCCCCTGCCTTGAGCGAGGTCTCGAAGAAGAGTAAGATGCCAGTGATTCTGTTTCGTTATCTCTTGCAGAAGATGGAAGGTGGGTACTGAGGGAGGGGAGAACTGCATGAAGAAAAAAGATAATCTTACAATGTCAGCAGTTGCCACAAAAGTTTTGCATTATGCTAATTATGTCATCTAACCCTGACTTCTCACAAGTGGTCACTGGCGACAGGTTCCTCATTCTCTGACCGCAAGCCTTGGGATATGACTTGCACAAGTCCTTTTTGTTCACAGCTGCAGCTGAAGTCAGTCAAGGCTGCAGTCTGAATATAATATTAAATCAGGTTTTAGGTGCCTCAGCTGACACTCAAAATGGGTGGGTGTTTTTTCCTTACGCTTTCTGTACTCCAGATCTCAACTTACAAACCAGGTTAATACGTGTTCCTTCACCCTCACAGGCATTTTGTGAAAATAATTACTGGCTGGAAAACTCTACAGGAATAGGAAAGATGGGTTTTTTTCTTCAGTCATGCTCTGGGCAGTGTCATATAAACACGACCTGAATGACAAAACAGGGCATGGAAAAGCTGCCCAGCCGTGGAGGAGGAGAGCCAGGAATAACGCATAGATGTGAGGGGACAAGTTCAGGAGCTGGGACTAGCAGGCACATTTCCCTAGAGGCCAGGGCAGCTGGTATTAATGCTGTCCGTGAGGCTATGAAATCACAGACTCTCCAGTGCAAGTTATAGTGTGCATGCATACCTTTGAAATGAAGCTCAGGGCTGACCCACCCCTTTGATTCTGTAGTTCACATGCCTTGTTGCTGGGGCACAAGAACTGGACTCCTGAGCTGAACCTGAGCACCTGATGTGCACCTGGCCTGAGCGGGGCCAGGCTACAGCCAGTCAGAAGGGAAACACCTTGAGTGTGGATGTAGCTTCCTCAGTGCCCTTGGCTCTGCAGATCGGCTCCACTTGGGCCCCATCACTTGCCAGCATGAATAAAGCCCTAGGATCTCTCTTTGTAAATTCACACCTGTTTAGAGCACTCTAACGCTACTGGACTTTTGACTGTGACTTTGCAACCTTGACATTCAAGGTCGGTTTTGGGGAGAAGGGGGTTGGTATGGATTAGAATGCACATAAGTGGTCTCGGCGTGTTTCTTAAGTCACAGTCATGCTAATTCAGTCTGGTGGTGAATATGTGAAGAGCAAGCATCAAAATGAAGCCCCAGCACAGAAATCCATTCACCTCAGCCTTAATTCCAGGAAGAATTTGTCTGTGTGATTCTGTTCTGTTACGGTATGTGTGTTAGCGCACTGCACAAGTCTTCATATACTGCACACGGTTTTCTCACAAATGCTTGGGGTTGGAGGACATTCATGCAGAGTGCGATGTGAATGCAAGGCTGCTGCTGACCATCAGTAGAAAATCATGGAGACTCCCCTGATGATGGGAAAAAGGCTAAAGCTATTGAATGAGGATCTAGGGAGCACTGGGGCAGTCAGCCTCCTCTCCATCCCTTGGGCAGCAAGGATTGCACAGCACATGCCCTGGGAATCCATTTTCAGGCTCATGAAGTACTGGGTGGCTGTCTGGATCAGTCAGCACGGCTTCACCACATGAACATCAAACCTGGGCAGCCTGGCTGCCTTCTCTCTGTGGAGACAAGGGGACAGGAGCAGATATTGTTCATCTTGTCTTCAAAATTACTTTTGACGTGGTCTCCCACAGGACTCTCATTTGAAAGCTGAGGAAACGTGGGCTGGGTGAAGGAACTGGAAGATGGGTTGAAAGTTGGCTGAACTGCTGGACTCAAGGGTAAGTAATCAATGGCTCAATGTCCAGGTGGCAGAGCATAGCAAACGGAGCGTCCCAATGTCAATACAAGAGGTCAGTATTGTTTGATATGTTCACCACTGATCTTGGATGATGAGCCAGAGTGTACCTTCAGCCATTTTGTAGATGACATTAAATTGCATGTTGGGCAGGGAAAGGTTTCCTGTGCTGGATGGTAGAGGAGCATTGAAAAACCTGAGGGTTGGACCAGCAGAAACTTTATGAAGCTCAACAAGAAGTGCAGGGTTCAGCACCTGGGGCAGCACAATCCCAGGCAGCAGTGCAGCAGCAGACCAATTTGCTGGGGAGCACATAATGTGTAAACTTAACTCCTCCTGTCCCTTGTATATACGGTGTGTTCCTCAGTCCTGTGTAGACTTACGTTCTTCAACTACCTAATGAGTGGCTGGCTATAGAAAAGATGGAATATTCTTGGACCTGCAAGGATGACAGACAGTGGTCACAAGGTTTGGCAAATTCTGTCTGGATATAAGAAAGAGGCTCTTCACAGTGTGGGTGGGTCAGTGCTGGAGCAGGTGCCCAGGGCAGCTGTGGAATCGCCATCCTTGGACGTGTGTGAAACTCAGCTGTGCACAGCAACCTTCTCGAGTGAGTGCCTTCATCTAACTTTGAGTTTGGCCCTGTGTTGAGCAAGGTTTGGAATGGATGATCTCCAGAGATCCTTTCCAACCCACATTTTTCTGTTATTATGGTCTGGGTGCACAGTAAGCGTAGCTTTCCTCAACTAATTACCTTTATCTTTCTGTCCTTTTTCTCTTGAAAATCGAAGTTACATGGAGTAGGAGAAGCCCATGGAACACGTCTGTTGTAGTTCCGTGAAGTGACCCATGCAGAAGGTGAAATTCTGTCCAAATGCTATTCATTGCAAGTGGGCTAGAAAGGGACACTTACGTGATTCTATCTGCTGCTAGCCTTTTCTCTCCACCTGATTAACATTACTCTTTCCGACCCCCTTGGCCTGTAAGCAAGGCCACTTGTAGAATTCCTCGCACTCTATCAAAATCCCCTCTTTGAGACACAAACAAAGCAACGCTTGCTTGGCTGTACTCTTGACCTCCTTATCTTGTTTTCCACCAGCACCTCCGTACCCAGGCAATGTGACCTCCTGCTCACACGCTGTTTTCCAAGTAACATATACTGGGTGTGACGTGCTGAGCAAAACACAAACAGCAATTTCACTTGTCAGGAAGTTCCTCTGGCTTGGCAGCTCACGCTGTTGACTCACTGGCTGGCAGGTTTTTAATGTGGAGCACCACTGCTATGGACTCAGTTTTACTGGAGAACAGTACCTCGGGCACACCTGAATGGCACTGTGCGTGTGCTGTGCCTTTCAGAGATACACAGTAAGTGTTCGATGGCTGCTGTGCATTGCCTTGATTGAAGCTTGACACCCACATAGCAACTGAGTTGTTCAGTGTGGGGAGGGAATGCAAACCACTCTGTTAATAATCCTTTTACAGCTGCAGAAGTCATAAGGTATTTGTGTGAAGGTGATGAAACGAGCATGGAGAAAATCCTTGTAAACGCGTAATGGTTAGCTTCCATCACTATTGCTTATTTGGCCTATCATGGGGTCGGGTTTTTTATGTTTTATGGGTTGGGGGGGGCAGGGTCAGACTCTGGAAACAAAGAGAGTATTTTTGTTAATTAAGAAAAATTATGTTTGAGTTCTAGATTAAATCAGAATACCCTTAAGCTGCCCTGCTGTGAATGCTTTTACGCAGATCTTCTGGCAGGAAGTCAGGCGTTGTCACCACTCTTGTGCCTAGCATTTATTATTTAGGCATGTACTCGGGGATTTCTGGTGAAGACAGGGCAATATTAATGCTGGTGTGCAAGCCCCAAGTGAAACTTCACCCAAACATGGGCACACAACTCCAAGAGTGACTTTCCAACCACAACGAGCACAGAGAGGCTAGAAAAAAGTTGCATTAGGGATCTGCATCCTAGATTGGTTCATAGGTTGTACAGAGACTCCATAATAATCTCTTCTGACTTTCTGCATCACACAGCCATTAAACAATACTGCTGAATTGACTCTATTTTGACCATGGGTGCACGTTTAGGGAAGGGGAGGAGGAAGGATTCTGACCTGAATTTTCAAAGGCCCATTAATGGAGAAGTCATCACAGCCCTTAGTAAAATGTCTTCATTTTAATTACCTTCACAGGTAATTACATACTATTATCATCACAGTTAATTATTTATTATTTATTTCTAGTCTAAACTTTCTTCAAGCTTTGTCTGTTGAAACTTGGGATGCTTCAGTTCACTACAGCCAGGAGATTAGATACGATGTCTGTTCTGGCATAGGTGCCAGTGGAGGATCCTGCAACTTACCATAACAATCATTAGAGGTGGGAAGAACTGGGACTAACTTGTAGCAGTGGGGTTTCTGCCTTTCCTAATATTCTCATGAATGTCACCGCTCCTGTAACCCTTCATGGAATAAGGCTCTGTTCCTGGCATGTGCTGCAAAAGCACTGTCAGCTTTTCAACAACTTTGACTTCGTATGTCAGCCTCAAGATATGTGGGCTCAAGAGAAATGGAAAGGGATAAATGTAGAAAAAAAATGCACTGCTTTGTTTCTCAATCTCTGTTTCCAAAATTTGCTTTAAGAATCAAATCAGGCTGACCAAGCCTGAAATAAGAGAGAGGCATTAGGAGCTCTTTTATTCCCTTGTGGTGTAAATCTAAACCACTGGCACAGTATCCAGAAGACCTTTAATTTTGCAGCTGTGTAGCAGCAGTCTGTATCTTTCTATAAATCACCTGCATCTATTCACACTTAACAGCACTGTTGTTTGTTCTCTTTGACCTGACAAACCAGAGCTGCAAGGATTAGGTTTCCAGCCACTGTGAGTCTCTTTCTTAGCAACCAGTTTGAATTTCAGTCTGAAGTGAGCCAGTTGACCGCCTAGTGAAGTACAGCACACCTTGGAACTAATTAGTCTTGAACATAGTTCTAAGTCATCAATGATACCTGCCTGCGCTACTGTACCTGGTTAGCTGACATTGCCTCCATGGTACGTGAAATCTGCTGACTCTGTTGAAGGGTTGGGCTTGCCGCCCCAGCTAGAAAAATAAGGAAGATGAAAGACGCTGTCTAAATAATGTTTATAGAGGATCTGAGCCAAGCAGTCTGGGGAGAAGAGACTGCTAGAAGAGATGAGAGTGGTGTGGAGTCTGCTGATTACTAGTTTAATAAAACCAGAAAATAGGTGTGTGTATGTGTGCAGAGAGAATAAAGGTAGACTATGTATCGTGCACAGGTTGCTTGAGAGTGGGCTGCAAAAGGGCTTATTCATGTGGTAACATGTAAACTAATGGTCAGCTTTAGCAGTCAGCTGTGGCTATTCCATATCAGGACTTTATAGGGTTGGCCATTTAAAATACATCTCCTTATAGCTCTTAAAAGTAAATACCATGTGTTTCTGTGACTGAGAAACTACAAAATTTTTACTCATGTGGTTGCATGAGTAGAAGAAGGATGAGCTTTATGTATGAGCTTCACACACATTTGAAAGCTGCATCTGGCTCTGCACGGCCCTGCTAGCTGTTGAGAGTAAATTTCGCTGGAAACCGTAATGGTTTAAGAGATCTCATTCTAAATATCCTGTCGGAATTGATTCTTAACGGGTTTTTACTCATTCTAATCACTGCTGCATTCATTAAAAAAATACTTTGCATCAAAATTTCTACAAACTCCCTACCCCTATTTTTGTACTCTTTCAATTTGCAAAAGGTTTGCTTGTATACTAGCTAACACACTGCAATCAAAATTCATCATAGAAGTGTTTTTCCCTTCTCGTCTTGCTTCTTTCCAAATCATTAGTTTTAAATGGGGAGATGGTGATTATTATGCTGGCATCCTTTTTCCAGTGCTGCTCTTTAGTTCCCAGACATCCACTTGTTCGTGACAGAGTTGATACCTACATTTTGCTTGTGCAGTCCTTTTGATAGACAGAGTTGCTTTCAGACATTTCATTAAAGGGACTGATCCAATCCTTTGAATTTTTACTATTGCCTTCCTTAAAATCTGGATCAATCTTAAAATGGATCAGTTCTTGGCTGGATAACACCCAGTGAATCTGGATGAAGATGTTGAATAAAGCACCATAAAGGATTATCTTTGTTGCATCTGGGCCAACCTACGCACACGTAACCTTATCTTTGGTTCCCAACTCCCTGAAGTGATTTTGCTTTTTTTCACTAATTAATGCATTAATCCAGTGGAGGTAGGTTAACAAAAACAAAACAAAAAAAAAACAAAACAAAAGACACACACACGCACACACCCCAAAACCAAAACCAAATCCAACAAAACAAGCATTTTACCTTTTCCTTCTCTTCTTCCATTCTTCCATTTTTCTGGTCTTGTGGCTGAATTCAGAGGTGTTTTTTCTCAAAATCATCTCCACTCAGAATCTTGCTCATTTCTTCAAAGCAAAAAGACATTTGAGAAGACATGCCAGCCATTTGAAAAAGCCTATTGTGGTTCATCGCCACCTGGCACTGCTGCCATGGAAGCTTAAAACTGATTGTCATCTTCAACCTCTCCTTCCCCAGCGACTGCAGCCTCTCACCTCCTGCATTCTCTTACCCTTTACCTCGTTCTTCCCCTCAGCTTCTCACCAGCCTACATGGAAAATGTCACTTCTTGCAGCCATCACACAACAGACAGGCCAGCCCCACTCCACAGAGCGCTGGCCTTCCTGCCTGCCTTCCCCTGCCTGCCTTCCCCTTCACCTCCAGATGCTGTCAATGTGCTGCCCAGAGCCACTGACTATTATTTTCCTCTAATTCTACTTTAGGTCCCCCCAGTCTGTTTTCATCCCCTACACAATGTGTTTTGCTGTTACATCCTGTCATCCATGGAAGCTCTGTGACTGTTGCCTCCTGATTCCCCTTTCTTTTAGGTTCTATCATCTTCCGTCCTGGGGCAGAAGGATGCTGTCCTTCAGAGCTTTCCTCTCCAATGCCCCTCTGAGCAATGTCAGACCCAAACACAGCTTTACCTATTACCTTCTTTCTCCCTGCAATTAAAATAAGTTGTGTTGCGCCCTTCTAACATCCCCTGGTGGGTAGCTAGCCATGGCCAAAAGGCTGGATCTTTTCACACTTCATCACAACCATCGGTATTGCTGTACTTCTTGTAACTCAGATCTGTAATCTTTGTTTCCTATGGTTTGGCCCTAATGTTCAGGCTTTGTCTAAATATTTCTATTCCTGCCTGCAGTGTGTTTTCCAGATGAGATCTCATGTCTGTTCATACCCCCGTATTACTTTCCCAGTCTCAGTCATGCTGTTCCTATATGACTGAAAGGGCTGCTCTCCATCTCTGGTCTCTTTTCTGACTGAGCCCATTCACTAATCAGTTGTTCAAGCCTCCTGCCTTTCCTGATCATTATGCTCTTATTCCTTATTGAGGTCCTCTTACTGCCTCACCTCTTCTGTGCAAGGAGAAACCTCCCTCAGTCTCCTCCATAGCTTTGTTCAGCTCTGCTTGCCTGGCTTTTTGGTTTCTGAGGTAATGGATGCACTCTTGGTGAAGGCCATTTCTCTGGTGGGGAGGGTGGCCATGGTGCTGCTGTCGTCCCCTGTCCCTGGTGATGGAGGCAAGCGGTCCTGCCTGGGTCCTGGTGGCTGAGCTCGGGGAGATCTGTGCAACCACGCCTCCTGACTGGATGACACCATCATCCCTGCTGACCCCTGCCACGTAACCTCACTCTTCATCTTGGCTTGGCATCTGCCGCCTCCTCCCACTGCAGGAGAGTCTTGGCACACAGATTTTCATTCTTGGGGCAGCAAACATCCAGTTTGCCTTCTAAGCTGAGATGTTTGGAGCCAGCTCCCTCTCCAAGTTCCCCAGTGACCAACCAGCGATCTTCACTGAGTACATGTTTCCACAGCACGGCCCGCTGAGCGGAAAAACTGAAGGCTCTGACTCAGAAATAGAGATGCCCTGATTTGGACAGGCTGATGAAATTCATCCCCTCGGCCACACCCCACAGAACAGGATGGCTGACCTTTCCGCTGAAGCAGCCTGCTCTGCTATAGTGACCCAAAATCAGCGTTTAATCAAAATATAAAAAAACCACTACGCTCTCCTTCCAATACTTGCCTCTGCCAAAAAAAAAAAAAAAAGGACAAACACTCATTGTTTAAGAGGTGGAAACTTGCCTTGTCCTGTCTGCTCTTGACTGGCAAAGAACAATAGACGTATTTTTATTTTGCTATGTTCTCTCTAAATTTTTATCTTCCAACCTGCCTATGCGTTTTGTAGGCTGCAAGACTTTTAGGACCAGGGATGTCATCGGGAGGTTTCTAATGCTTGAGCTGATAATAGCAATGAGATTCAAGGTGACGGGTGCTTTGCGAGGGGCCCACACTGAACACCTTATCAGGAATCACTTTACAATTAAAATTGGATTGCTGCAGCATGGACTCCCAGAGTATTCCTTGAACGGGGTCATGAAGACAGTGACCAGTAGTTTCCAGGGGGAACAAGGCTCTTCCACTGCTCTCCACCTGTAGGAACATGATCTCTTTTCTGGCTTAACACTGTCAGCTCTTCATAATGTTTCTCCCATCTGACCTACATTTAATTTTGTAAGCATAATGTCTGGGAGTTTCATGAAAATGTGTCATAGGCTGACTCACAGTAAAGAAGCGATCGAAACAGGACAAGAAAGTTTCTTGCAGGCAAAACAGTATCTCATGCGTGCGTCTAATTGACGTTATTCACCTTTCTCATGCTGGATTGCAACGGACTGAGAATTTTAAAGTGGGGAAAGACATTCACGCTTGAGGTCCAGCTTTGGTGAATCCCAGGTAGCACTGCTGAAATGAAAGCCCCTGTGCCGCTGCTATTAATGAAGGTAGTATCTGGGCCTCAGCACACGAACCGTGCAAAGACATGACCATGGATAGGATGCTTGAACACAAAACCAGGATGTCCTCCAGACTCTAGAAAATCTGTTCCAGAGCACAGTCTCCGAGACTTGCTGGTGTGCGGTGTCACATCAAGGTTGTAGAACTATAAGAGAATCCCTTCTGAAACGGGGCAAAGTGTTACATTTCAATGGGTCCTTTTTCAGCTAATAGTAGTAGTTGGAAAACAAGATGTCTCTCAGTGAAAAAATACCATGTGAAAAGATATGTAAGATTGTATGTATGCAAAAGTCAAACATGACAAGACTGAGATAAAACATTTGAGAAGATAATGATGTGCTAGCAGGACTGGGAGAGAGCATACCTTGAGAAACGCTGATCCCTGTCTGTATTTCCAAGCAGCCCATCCCCCTGAAAAACATTTGTGCAGCACTCCAGAAATGGGAGAGGCCCCCGGACACCAACAGCTGTCTCCTGTACCCATGGAGATGCCACCTGCTGTGCCCACCATCCGGCTGGAGAACCACCCATGCGAGCAGCTGGCGCTAGAAGGGATTTGGGACACCACCAACTGCAGTGTGCTATCCTGCTTTTTAAAACAAGCTCAATGCCAGATGCCAGAAGGGTCCCTTGCCGCGGTGTGTGTTGTCTCACTGAACTTGAGGATGCCCTGGCACGACATAAGCCTGGGCGACAGCACTTTCCACCCACGTGGGCTAAATGCTGGGACCGTTAGCTTTCAGCTGGTCCAGGCGCTGCTGCACTTAAGCATGTGCAGCAGTCCAGAGGAGTGCGAGTGGGGTTTTGCTAATCCACCGTTCAAACAGGGATTGCAACGCAGGTGTAACCTGACCCATTTTCACCACAGATTTGTTTGCAGAACCCCCTCCTGCTTGGTGGGCAAACTGACACCGGCTACCCAGAGGTGGATGGAGATCAGCACCCAACAAGAGGACATCCTGCTCCAACCCTGTGCCTGCCAAAAGCCCTGATGGTGCCAGCAACGAAACACAGGTCTTGCTATTTCTTCAGGCATGTGAACCAGCACAATGGAAAATATTCGCGATATTCTGAAAATCCAAGCTGATGCTTACCAAACAAGACTGAAAAATTCCCCAAATCTGTGCTAGAAAATAGCAAAGCCACTGATGTGGAAAGAGATCTCCTTCGGATGAGCTAATTGCATCCACAGCTGCGTGTGCCAGGATGGCAGCCACTCCCCAGCCCACCAGGCGCTACTGCCAGCGTCATCCTCCCTGTAACCCTCCAATTGTGCTGTCAGGTGCCGTCAGGAAAATTTGCAAGTGGCCCACGCCGACCGAGGAGAGAGGCTTGGACGCAACGTAGAGAATTACAAGAGTAAAAATTTATTCATGTGCATGAGGTGTCCCAGTCAAATTGGGGCCCCCTGAATGTGGTATAATGCAGGGTTCTCATATCCTTCAAACGTCCAGGTACAACACGATTTGACTAATCACTAACACCCACGCTACCGATTACTAATCACAGTAAAACTTTGCAAAGCAACAATATTTTTGCAGCGTTCTTGCTGCTTGTCTATTGATCCAGACATCCCCAGACTCAGTCTTGCTAGAGTTACTTATCTAGGAGGCTAGGCAACGCTGGGAGGGTTTCAAAGACGTGTTAGAGGGGATACGATGTTGGAGGTATCTTGGTTGTCCTGGGGTATCCTTTCTCCTTCATGGACAGCTCTAAGCTTCCAAGAAGCAAAGTCCTTATTTCCAGGGCTGGGCTGTCCTTTAGATTGTTTTACTTAAGAGTGAACCATACCAGTCTCCAGTAAAATTTCGCTACCTCATTAATTACCATGGATAATGTGAACTACTATAGTATGAAAGCGTATTAACTTTGTTAATATTTGTTAATATATTAAGAAAGTTAATACGCTTTCATACTATAAAGAGTGGTTGGTATAATAGGGAAGGGGATTTTCTTAACAGTGCTTATCTTGGAGTGAGGAGCCACTTGCTCCGCATGGCAGCTATTGGAAGGGAATCCGGTAGTACACTTTAATTGGCTCCTTTTGCATCACAGGATGTGTTAATGATTTGTTGGACAGTTATTAAGCTGTTTAATCTTCCAGTCAGCCCATGCAGGATGTAGTTAAGAAGAATATCTTTTGTACATGATACATGTGTGTCATGCTGAAAAGGCAAGATCTGTCTCTCTGTCTGGGATGTTGCAAGGAAGGATGAGAACCTCCAGAAACAGGCCTAGCTCCTGGGATTCACAGCGGCTGGATTAACGTCTTCTGGGGAAAAAATCATCTTTGTTACGTTGAACAACAATAGAGTTTAGCTAGCACCTTTTTAATTACTGGCACTACCCTGCAACTTTCTCATAAAAATGATACTTTTGAAAAAAGGTTTTCTTTAAAAAAAAAAAAATAAATTTGTATTTCTGCTATTTCAGCTGGGGCAAATTCATTATGCTGACAAAGACTTTAGTAGTAGTAGTTATACAGTGACCTTTTCTTTTGAAAGCTGGAAAGCTTGTAATAAATGAGGCAGTGATTAGGAAAGGAGAAAAGCAGTTGAGTGCTGGCTGGAAGGACTGCATTCTGCCCTCTGCCGTGGGTTTCCTTTGTGCCAAAGTGTAAGGCATTTGCGTCATGCCTTGAGAGGGGGATTGCTAATTGTATAGCTCTCGTTTGCAGAGCGCTCAAGCTGAGGCCCAAACTCAGACTGAAGTCTCCGCACCTCCATCCAGTTGCAGCTCCACCGAAGGAAGCTGTTCTTCTGAAATAACGTGCATATCTGAAAAAATCATATCCTGATATTTCATCCACTAAATCGAGTGCCCCAAGTAAGCGGCCAGTCTGGACTTAAGTCACCTGTACATCAACTTCCCAGCTGTTAAAGGGTGTACTGTTATTCCTTTTGACTCATGCTCTTGTTGAAAATGTAAATGTGTGCGTATTTGTGAAACATTCCAATGCTGTACCCTGAATTTTATAGAAAAGCACATGGGGAAATTTGTAATTCTGCTGCTGAAGCAAGGTATGACTAATACAAAATAAAAGGTGCAGGGGACTGCACTGTGACCAGGGAGAACATTACGGTTTGGATGCCCATTAACTGAGTATCTTCTTTCCTGTGGCATGCATCCTGTAGAGAAGATAGTATGTGATTAATTAAAATCATATTAGATTAGTGCATGAAGGAGACATTAAATAAGCATACACAGCCTTAATTATGCTGCATCCTAATTTTTGTGTCTTTGACTTTACAACCTCAGTAACATTTCAGTGTGGTAAGTGTGTGCGTGCGCGCCTGTGCACTGATGATATCCTAATTAACTTACTCCGAAACAATAAAAGACAGATTTCCTCCACAAGATCATCAAAACAAACTGGAGTTTAACACTTCAAACCACCTTGGAATAGTAAAGTGTTAGAGGAGTTAAAAATGCCCTCCAAATATGTAAACGCTGTCATTTCAGAGTTGCTTCATTTCTTCCTTTCCCCTTCAAACTTCAAGTAAAATTCTACCCTGGGGAAAACCCTAGGAAAGCTGGGCCTCCGGAAAAGGTTGAAAATTAGGCTACAAACTTAAAGGAAACCTCGTGTCAACTTTGAAGTGTGCAACAGTGACTCAGTGGAGTGAGCACCTGTAATTCTCCCCTTGGAAAGCGGATGGACTTCTGCGTGCTGCTTGAGAGAGCGTAGTGAGGCCATTCCTAAGGGGAAGCATGCTATTAACAGGAAAATAATACTGCCAACGGGGATCACCTCTAACAACCTGCCACACAGCGGCTGATTTTGGGTGATGGGGGTTTTTTTTAAGATGATGAAGCCAGCAGAAGTTCTGCCATGGTTTTGGTGAGTACAAGAGGAGGGCCTTCATCTCCTGCAGTAGGCAACATTTCAATCCTACACAGTAGCTACAGCTTTTCTTCTAATAAAAATTATAAATCATCTTTGGTGTTTCAGTCGGCTTTCAGATACTTAATGAAAAATCCATTCTGCTTTGCGGCTGTTGCAATCAGTTGCTCGTAGTTTGTCCAACAGGAAGCCATAAACCACACAACCACATCATGGGGCACCTGTTCCACCAGAACTTCTTGGCGGGAGTCTCCTATGTCACGCTTGCTGACCTTGGATGAATAACCTGGGCATACTAATGATAACTTCAGTGAGAAGCATGAGCTTCTTAAGTATAGATCATTAATAATTTTACTTTAGTTTCTTTCCTTCTTGTTTCTTGCTGTTTCTTCGGCTATCATTCTTTCCTGCAAAGTATTAACACTCGGGCTCAGGGAATTCTTACCGACGTTGCAAGAGAGAGCTGGATCAAAGTGGCTTTGTTGCTCAGATAGGGAAACAGCGGATACAAGTGCAGAGCGATGCCATGGCCAGATGTACAAATGAACCATATTCTGGAGCAAGAAGACCTGCGAAAGAACGAGCCTCAAAATAGGCACTGAGGAGAAGAGCGACAGAGGTGTGCTCAGATGCCGGTGGCAAGCAATTCCATACCTGGGAGGAAGGAAAAAGATGGCATGCTGAGTCAGTTTGAACAGCAGCGAGGTAATTTTGTTCCCTTGGAAATAGATGTCTTGGGAAAAATAGAGACTGCATGCCAAGAAGCCTCATTTAGCAGTAGGTTCTTCTAGAAGCACCTGCTGAGCATTGATGAAGAAAGGACCGCAGCCCTCCCGGCACGGCACGACACAAGCGCGGCAGCAAATGGAGGGGCTGACTGGCTGTGTTCAGTGCCGCCACCTGAGCTGGTGCCCCCGCAGCCGCCCGTCAGAAGGGACGACTGGAAGCGAAGGGCCATCACGCAGCAGTCCCAGGACGCGTGGGGAAAAGCAGCGTGGCAGGACGGACTCGCCTGCTCCCTCCTTCCGCAGGAAAGCGAGGAGGGCTGCTGGGGACTTCCCAGCCAAAGAGCCTAATGGCCGGGGGAGCAGGACAGAAGCAATCAGCAAAAATGCTGCCCCTCCTTGTCAGGGTCCCAGGAACCAGAGGGTAATGCTGGGGGGTGGCTCAAGTGGCGAATCCACATTTTCATTGTCCGTCCAAGATCATGTGGCTTGTCCTTGACACGGCAGAGCAGAACTAGCCGCACCGCTCCTGTCCTAGCTGGATCCATGACTGATGGTGTCCCCGGCTGACTTTGATAAAATGGCAATGGGATTCAATCCCATCGTAATTCCAAGTGAAAATTTCGAGAATGATGAAATAGTGACGGGATGCTGAGGTCAGCTTCTGGACAGAAACCTTGGGACGAGGAGGGTGGTGCAAGTGTCGGACTGGTGAGCATCGCTCAAAGAACCATTATTAGAAACATTAATACTGCAAAATGGGTAAGTTGTGGAATAACTTAATGCACACAAACTGTTTTGCAAAGCAACTACCGTTCTACGGCCATCGTCCGCCTGCTTCTTTATTGATCCAGACATCCCTGGAGCCAGTCTTGCTACAGTTTCTTACCTATGATGACGGATAAGGGGAGGGTTTCACAGTGATGTCACAGGGGCGAGGCTGCGGGCGTTACCTCGGTGGTCCGGCGGTATCCGTTATCCTTCGTGGATGGCTTTAAGATTCCGAAATACAAAAGTTGTTACCTTCCGGGTGGGGCCTGTCCTGCTCCTCCTTGCCATGAGCTGAGGTCCTTCGGTCACGCTTCCTTCACCAGGAATATTGATGCTTACGTAAGCATGACTATGCAGTATACGGTGTGAACTATATAGATCTTAAGAAAGTTAATACAATTCCACACTATTAAGAAAGTTGATACAATTTCATACTATAAAGACTAATTCGTCCAATAATTAAGGAACGAGATTTTCCTAACACAGGCTAAGAGGCCGCCATTCGGGGGCTTAAGGCCTAGCGGGAGAGGGGCAAGAACCAGCATACAAACACCAGCATACAAACACCCGCATACAAACACCAGCATACAAACACCAGCACACCCTTCGCTGTCCAGCTGCAACCCGAGAAGCGGCCAGACACGGATACCTCCCCGTTCGACCGACAGGCTCTCCGCTCCTCCGAACGGTTTGTTTACAGCTGTGTCTAAAATAAACGTTGCCTATTTTTCTTTTTTTTTTTTTTTTTTTTTTTTTACCCCTGTTATTCCTGCGGAGCAAGTTGGATGCCTTTCTGACTCACGCATGATTAACTAACTTCCAGCTGCATTATCTTTATTGTCGCTGCTGATGCACAAGCCAGCGCTCAGCACGACTCCCAGATCCCAAGCTGAGCTGGCAAGGCTGCCACTTACAGAAAAGGATTTTTTCTGAGAGTTGTGGGGTTTGGGAAATTTTTTTATATTTTTATATATATATTTGTCGGGTGTTTTTTTTTGTTGTTGTTGTTGTTGTTTTTTTTGTTTTGTTTTGTTTTTTGGTCGTTTAGGAAAGAACCCGCTCTTGCTTTCTCGGGGACCAGGGAAATGCACCCAAACAATAACGACGACATCCCCCGACCCACCCCGTGCGGAGGGGCCGCGCCCGGCAGCCGGGCGGCGCCCAGGGGGTCCCGGCAGCGGCGGCGCCCGGCGGGACGGGACGGGACGGGACGGGGCGGGGCGGGGCGGGCGGCCCCGGCGAGGAAGCGGTTAAGGAGCCGGGCACCAGGAAACGGGAAGGAAGAGGCTGAGCCCAGCGGGAGCGGCACAGCGGAAACCCCCCCCCCCGCCCCGCCCCCGCCGGGAGCCGCCGCCGCCGCCGCCGGCGGGCCGGGCGCACGTGCGGGCGGGGCGGCGGGCGGGCACGTGCGGCACCGGCACCTGGCGGCGGCGGCGGGCCCGCACGGCGGGGGGAGGGAGGGAGGGAGGGAGGGAAGGGGTGCTCCCCCCGCCCCACCGCGCCGCCGCGGGGGGAGGGCGGTCGGGGGCGGCTTACACAACCCACCGCCCCTTACATAAGCCGGGAGCCGGGCCCGCGGGGGCGGTGCCGGCCGCCCCCCGTCTCCCCCCCACCCCCCTCCCCGCCCGGGAGCCGCCCCCCTGCTGCAGCGATGTGACCCGCCCCCTCCCTCCCTCCCTCCTTCCGTCGCCGTCCCCTCCCAGGAAGGAGCCGGAGTCGGCAGCGCCGCGGGCCCGGCATGGAGTAGGGCGGCCCGGGGCCGGCGGCGCCGCGCGGGCATGGAGCTGGGCCCGGGGCCCTGCGCGCTGCCCCCCCCCGCCGCCGGGACCGGGGCGGCGGCGGCGGCGGCGGCAGGGGGGGGGACCCTGCGCCGAGATGCTGCAGGTGGCGGAGGAGGCCTTCCGCGGCGGCAACTTCGAGCTGGCGGCCGAGATCTACGGCTCGGAGCTGGCGGGGCTGCCGCAGCCCGAGCGGGGCCTGTGCCTCCGCCGCGCCGACGCGCTGGCCCGGGCCGGCCGCATGGCCGAGGCGCTGGACGCCTACGGCGCGGCGGGGCGGCTGGCGCGGCTGCGGCCCGAGGAGCTGCGGGAGCTGGCCGAGAGCTTCGCCCTCAGCATCCGCGACAAGGAGCTGCGCCTCCCGCCCCGGGGCAGCGGCGGGCCCGGCGGCGGGGCGGAGGGCGAGGGGCTGGGCGACCCGGCGTGCTGCCGCCCGCCCGAGCTCTTCGCCTGCCCGCTGTGCCGGCGGCTGCTGTGCGAGCCGGTGACCCTGCACTGCGGGCACACCCACTGCCGCCGCTGCGCCGAGCCCGGCGACTGCGGCCGCTGCCACCGCCCGCGCCGCCCCGCCGACGCCGCCCCCGCCGCCTCGCCGCCGTCGCCCCCCGCCGCCGCCGCCGCCGGTGGCTCCCGCCCGCGGGTCAACGTGGTGCTGGGCAGCCTGCTGCAGAAGTGGTTCGGGGCCGAGAGCCGGGCGCGGCGGCTCCGCGCCGAGGGCGACGCGCTGCGGGAGCGCCAGGAGCTGCCGGCCGCCCTGGAGAAGTACAACCAGGCCCTGGAGATGGGTGAGCGGCGGCGGGGGGAGCGGAGCGGAGCGGGAGGGGGCGGCGGACGAGGAGGAGGAGGAGGAGGAAGGTGCGAGGCGGGGGCAGCGCTGCCCGCTGGCCCCGGGCTGCCACACCACCACCCCCCCCCCCCCCAGCAGCCGGGGGTGGGGGGGGGCGGATTTGTGATGGATGGTGGGAGAGGGCACCTGGGGGAGTCTTTGAGAATGAACCCTCCCAGCGGGTCTCCTCAGCCCCCCCCCCCCAAGTGAATGGCTATTTTTGTTCCGCTGTTATTTTTGTCCTTGCTCAGAAGGTGCCTGGCGTTTAACTGCCTGCAGTCGATGACTCATTATGCAGTATTTCTAGAAAACCCGCTTTCCTATTTGTGGGGAAACCATCTTTTAGTAAAGGATACGCAGCAGTGGTCGTGGTAAGCCCGACCGCGGCTTCGTGGAAGAAATTAGTGGGTGGATCAGATTCATTCAGCTACATGCATCTCCAGCAAAGTATAGCCTTTGAAAACACTTAATGACATGTCGGTAGGCGTAAAGGGTCAGAAAATGATCTTGTACTGTGCAAAATATTCCAGATGAATCTGCATTTTGACTCGTGGAGGTAGTCCGCCCGTGTTTTGAGTGTAACCTCTTCATAGGCATGCAGTCTTTCTATGTGCAAAGTACTCCCTGAAGAGCCTGGGTGTAAATAAAAACGGCACGGTCTGCCTTCCTCCTCTGCCAAACCGGCGGCAGCCTTAGTTGGTTAAAACTAGGTTGTTTTCAGTCTCTGCGCCGAGTAGTAGGTGGATCCCGCTCGCTCGGTTGTAGCCTTATAGTAATGCTTGTGTGCCTGCGTGCTCCCGTCTTGTTTGCTCTGCAAGCGGTGGGGGTGGCACAGCACCACGAGTATCTAAAACGCCTGGAGAGGCATGCAGCTGGGAAGAGCCGGGATCTCAGCAAATCCCCCCGGGATTTGCCGCTCCTCCAGTCTGAGCGTGATAGATGTCCCTTTTAATTGGGGAGAAAGCGGGGAGAAAGCCTCGGTTGTGCTAACAGAGGCGAAATCCTGCGGGTGAATCTCTTCGGAAGACAAATGTAGAGAAGACTGTGCCCTTCCTCTTGAAGAGCTCCTTCCCTACTTTGAGTAAAATTGCCTTCCTTCTTCCTAGTTTTTACATCTAGGAGTAAATGGCTGTGATTCCCCCCCCCCCCCCCTTATTTTGCTGGCTGCTGTGGAGAAAAACACATCATTATGCTAGTCCCTGTCTCGCTTTCATTTTTTGCCGCGGTTGCATGATAGGCATCAGAGACACACGAGGGTTTGGGATAGCATAGCGTACTATCGCCTCACAGCTGATGCTGGCTGTGGAAACCGTTAGTTTGGCTCTTTATTCTGCTTTTCCAGCTAGACGTGACAAATTCTGTCCTAGCTGAGTCCTCTTTGTAAAACCATTACGCGGTTTAGCTGAAGTAATCTCTGTTAAAGTAGGGCAGGACAGAGAGCTCAAGAAGGAAGGTGAAGCAGAAGGAGCGGAGAGGCTTCATGTAGGTCACTGGTGGAGACAGTGAGTTTTCAGTATTGGAGCCTCATAAAGTTTTGGGTTCAGGGCCCCACTGCTGGGGAAAATAGCATCTCATCAAGGCAATAAGCGCTTGATACGATTTTTAGAGAACTGTTTCTTGCCGTCGCACGTGCTTGTTGCTGTGTCTGTGTGGGGGTGGAAGGAGAGGGAAGACTGTAGTGCCTGGCTAGTGCTCTCGCACAGCCTGTCCTTCCCCCTCCTGTTCCTGGGGCACGTATCTCCAGCCGTGGCTGCTCTGCGTCAGGGTCTCGAGATAACTCCCCTGCAGTGTCCTTATTTCTGCCTTCTGTGGTTTCCCAAGCACGATGGGAATCTGTTCAGGAACTCCTCAGTCTGTCAGTGCTGCTAAAATTGCTTAATAAGATTTCTTTTCTAAAACTTTAATTAAAAATAATAGCAGATATCTTGCTAGATTTTGAAATCCTAAAACTATAGACTGACGTGTTGTAACATCCCAGTAGCGGTTCCAAATTCCTGTTGCTGAAGGGCAGCCCACCCCCAGCCCTTTGCCTCTTTTCCTGTTTCGTGTGGGCAGATGCAGTTTCTCGCAGGTCAAACTGCTGTCTGAGCTTCGTGTTCTGAAATTCTTACACATGCTCATCAGGTACTGCCTTTTGGCTTGCTGGAGTTGCCTTCTTGCTTTCCAGCCAAGTATCACAGTCAATAGGAGGAAAAAAAAGGAAAAACATGGCTGTTTTCTAACTGTTCGGGACCTCTTAAGTGTTAGCATATGGGCAACTTGAAATGCTTATCAGCCACTGTCGGCTATTTAAGACTTTTAAAGTGTGAGAAAATAACTGCCTTTTTTAACCTCTAAATGCTTATGTATTGCTATTGAGGGTCAAGGGCATGGGTGTCCTTTTAATTTCTTTTTAGAGACTGAAGGCACACGAACACATTGATTATACAATTGCTGTATAAAGTTAGGTAAAACTCCAGGCTTCTTGGCAGGACACATTGATGGCAAAGATCCCCCCGTTCAGTGGGATTTTTTTTTTTATTGGCATTTCTTGTGGAGTGCTTTCTTGCTCCATCTGCAACAACTGGCTTTGTGTGATGTAATATTAAAGCAAGTTTTTCAGTTACCGATCGCTTCTCTCTGGTTGCAACCTTCTGTCTTCTGATTTACATTTTTAGTTCTTGAGGTGCTTTGAGTCTAACCTATAAAAGGCTCCTGTCACGTAGCCAGTACGCTTATTTCCAGTACAATCTGGAATATCTGCTCCTAATTTCAGGTCTCAGAAGAGGTCTGCATGCCGTCAAGTTGTCAACTTTTTCCAGCTGAACTAGTTAGTCTTGCAAAAGCGTACTCTTAGCAAGTATGTTCATCTTTTGTCCTGAACAATTGGATCTACAATGCCAGCGCTGCTCCCGTGTTTGCTCTGATAGTCTGCTATGGATTCACATGTGGTTGTGTGGGGTTCTTTTGTTGTTGGTTCTAAGAAAATCAACTTTACTCTTTGATCCTTCTAGTCCTCTTGAGGTGCCCGCAGCTTGGTCACCTCTGCTGTTTTAAACAAAGTCGCTGGCTTTTTTGCTGCCATAGACATTGGAATAGATCCCTCATTATTGTAAGGTATCTAATTACCACAGCTTCAAAGCAAGCACATGTCAGGCTGCTTGAAAGGAAGCATTTGTTTCCAGCTGGATCACTCTTTGTGCCAAGCTTTATGCTGTTCAGCCATCGTAATATCAAGTATTGTCCAAATCTCGCTCTCAGGGCTGTTCTCCACACAGATAAAATTCAGGGAGCTGGGGTATCAGAGGTGGGCTTCTCCTCTGCCATTCCTTCTCTCCAAAGTGGTCTTCCGATTAGATGAACTCTTAGGTCAATTAAACTGAAATGTATGATCATATATGCATGCAGGGTTGGTTTGGGTTTTTTTGGGGGGTTTTTGTTTGTTTTGTTTGGGGCTTTTTTTGTGCAGTAGGTGCTTTCTGCACCTTTTTTCCTCTCTCCTCCTGCTCTCTCTGAGGGAGGTGCTCTCTGGAGGGACTGTGTCTGGGAGGAGTACCGTTGTTTTTGTGCATCCAGGTCTACAGACCCTTTAAGCGGTATGCCTGAAAGTACAGGAAGCTAAATTTCAGTGTCAAATTAGTGTAGGTATTTTGTGGATATGCTTTTGGGAGTGTATCTTAGTTCTTTTTATTCTAGAAAGCGATTCCCAATTACAGAAGTAGCAGGTGGCTGTTGCTTCATAGGGAAGATAATGGATAGGGCTTTTCCCAAGTATCACGCCTAACTTTATACGGCAAAAGACTGCATCATGGCAGGGTGGGAGGATGACGGAGTTCGCTCTTGGGGAACAGTATTTATCAAAAAATACTCCATCTTGTACAGGCCAAATAGGAGCATATTGTATGCATTGTGCTAGTCTGCTGGTTTTAAAATTAGTTGCTATACGGGTCTGAAGAAAACCAAGCTCTCCTCAGAGTGAGGGCATGCTCGTAAGTAAACACACACGCAGAGTGTAAGGGGGTTTGGGTGGCAGTGGCTCGTGCCTTCAGCTGGCATTTCTCTGTGCCCTTCTTCTTACTGAGACAGCCTGTTAGCATCCTGCGCCTTTCCTGTAAATAAGCCTGAAGACGCCTGCTTGGAGATAAAAAGCCCAGCGGTGCAGTCCTCTGATGCTTGCTGCTGCTGTTGTTTTTGTGACGGCGCTGATGCCTGAGCTGTGTCGCAGTTACAGGTCTCCGGTGGCCTCTCAAGCCAGTGCGTGGGGCTGCGGCTCTCCTGGGAAGGGCTGTCCCCCCACTGCACCCGCCTGACCTTAATCCTGAACGAGCTTCTTGGCGTGGGGAGGGATGGCCATGCCCCGGCTCCTGCGGCGTGATGAAGCAGGTGCTTGCTTGCCTGCTGCGTGCCGTGCAATCGTGTCTGGCTTCCAATGCAGAGGCACACATCGTATCTGGACACTGGCGTGCCAAGACACCTCATTTCTGCATGAGGTGCGTTGGCTCCAGCATGTAATTACCTGCTGCTGCAAAGTGTCCCTTTGGAGTCTGCCAAGCCTGAGAGGCGTCACTGTCTCTGGAGAGCTGTAAGTAAAAGCCGCAGCGATGCCTTGGAGTGGTTGTGTTTACTTCTGGTGCAATGGGCTTTTTCTGAGCAGAAGTAGGTTCATGCAGCTGTTCAAATTGCCCAGTGTTTTAATTTTAACCCGCCGGGGGTTCAGAAGAAGTTTGCAGGAGATAAAGCTCAGCTGTATCAGACTTTTAAAATATGGTGGAGTTAATGATGGTTATTTATGCAAAGGGGGCCTTTTCTTCCCAAGTCTCCTCTGTGGATCTCTGTTTCCAGTGTGTAAAGAATGGTGCAGGAAAGGCCAAGGCGAGGAGGCGAGTTTGTATCAACCCCAACGTAGTGTCAGAGGTAGTGTGCTCCAGAGCAAGCAAGGGAGATGCTGCTGGCTGCTGCCTGGCTGCTGGAGATGCTCTCTCTCATCTGTTGGGATGGAGAGCCGCACGCTGACCCTCAGCCTACGGGGTGGTGTTTGGGGTGTCGCTAGAAATAAAATGTAGGAGCTTTCTTGAGCTTTGGTGGAAAGAGGAGGATCTGCCTCTCTTGGCCAGACCTCAGGGGAGAGGGGTTTCTCCCCTCTCATCCCAGCGGAGGTTCACTATAAATTGGCCTGATCCAAAAGAAAGCTCAGTGCGGCTACTCAGCACTAATTAATTTTGTGGTCAAGCGATTAATGGAAATTTATCTGGTGCCTTCCAAAATCTCTCTTCATAGGAATTTAATTAAGGGGTCAGTGCAGGCCAGGAGGCAGTAGAAAAGAGCTATAAAGGGAGCATCAGGCATGCAAGGACAAGGTCTCAGGCCAAAATACACTTGTTCTCAAGCAGACGGAGCCTCTTGGGATGGTAGTTCAGTGCTGGTTCCTGCTCCCCAGCGTTGCTCACTAGGCTGTTTTAGGTAGTGTGCTGGGGGTTCACCTTCTTGGGGTCACTGTACTCCCATCTCCTGCCTGTGCCAAGCATTGAGTTTGTGTGGCGAGGGGCTTGGTGCTGCCTCCCTGCTCCTGAGCTTCTGGCCGCTGCTTTGCTCGGGTAGCAAGTGGGATGGTTTGATCTCAGTATAGAGTATCTGCAATCTGTCATGGCCTTCTTGTCCTATCCTATTTCCTCTGGTCTGTATAGACAGTTGTTCATGTTGGTGTCTTTACAAACAAATTCAATTACGCTGCTCTTGGTGTACTGGCTAGGTAGGTGATGTGTATCTTTGGCTTTTCCTTCCCTTCTGTCTCACCTTTACATTAATAACTCTTAAATAGGTTGAAAATACTAGCAGCATTGCACATGGAACATAATCATGTTTTGCTGCATCTCCTGACCTTCCATACTGGCTGTTAAGCTGTTAAAGCTATGGACCTTCTTATTTTAAATGATGTTTCAGTGCAAGTTGATTCAAGAGCAACCGCCCTGGATTTTCCTGCTAGGTAAATGCCAGGTTGCGGGGTTGCGCTGCTTCCTGGAGAGCATGGCATAAATAATCTTCCAACCAAGCATTCTTAGAGTTGGGCTGAGTGCTTACAGCCATGAGTAAGATAGCTATGGGCAAGCGTTTTGCCGTGCCTCAAAAATTATTTGCTGGGGTATTTTCCTTCCAAGCCTGTTTCTGAGCTGCGTCAGATAAGGGGGGAAAGATGATCAGAATTTCTTGGTGGGGTGGTGAGACATCCTCTTGGTGCTATCCTGCTGCAGACCTGATGGTTGAAGGGTTTCTGTGTTAGTCGTGCGTCAAGGTCAGAAGAAGGAGGGAGTTCTCTTCTACAAAGGGAAGCTGCTGAACTCTCTTCAGGAAGCTGTGCTTAAATTTTTATGAAGGTAACTGATGCCACAGTATGCATTTTAATTCTGCTGCTGTTTTCTATGGACTTGTGCTCCTTAGTGATGCGCTTGTGCTGAAGTCGTGTTGTTCGAAGACAACTGCTAGAGAGCATCCACATGCAATATGTGAATTATTTGTATTAAGTACACTTTAGCGGTCTCTTCTCTTGCACGCTATTTCTAGAAGATTGCTGTTAGAAGATAAGGTTGGTTTTCTCTTTTCTGATGTGGTAAGAAAAGAGGTTGACCAGGTCTTCTTTCCTCACAGGGTCTTGGGAACACTTTCCAGTTTCCAGTAGTAAAGTAGTAAGTCTTCGATGCTGTACCAGCCATTTAAATAAAAAAAAAAGCCATGGTAGACAGCTGTCATAACTCCTGGAACAGCAAATGGTTCAGTCATTTTAATTTATCAAAAGAATATTTAATTTTGTAGCTCCTAAAGGAAAATGTGACTTGTAAGTGAAGAATGAGAGGTAGTCTTTCTGAAATTACGTGCTGTAAAAAATAGTAGATGCTTGCTGCTTAGAGGATTTGTGCTAAAAAAGGAACTTTCCCATCCCTCTGTAAAAGCACCTCTTGGAATCTGTTTTAAGTGTGTCTCCAAAACCTGTTTGTTCTGTTTTACAGGGGCAGAAAAATGTGTAAATGTAGGAGTCAGGGTTACCTAGAGACTGTTGCAGTAGTCTGAGTGTTATTTTTAAACTTAAAATATTTTGCAGGCTTATGTCCCTCAGCCGCCCCACGTTTTTTTTTTTACTGAGGTGCTGCTTGAAAAATAGTAGTAAATACTTCGTATATGACACTGCTGGCAACATGTCAGGTACTTCGGAGCAGGAGCTCATATTACTCCTGATTTGTAAAGAGCTTGCGGTTGAAAGCTCAGATCCTGTAGTTGGATGTCTGGAAGTTTTGCCTGCTTGCAGAGGGTCTGCTGAAGGCAGAGGCTTTGCAGGGCTGCAAGACGAGGGTCATGGTGGACAGGAGGCTTATCCACCGTGGGCAGGAGGGGGAGGAGGCATCATGCTGTACAGTAGACAGTGTTTGGGTGTATTTTTTTTAAGTAGTTAACATTGCTCATGTAACTTATAGTTATGTACCACTTAAGATAGGGCGAGTATCCCCGCATGTATGTAACCCAGATGTAATTTCCTATAAATAATTGAACTATTTCAGCAGTCGTAGAAAACAAACTATACCTACGTATCAGAAAGTCTGAAGAATTTTTGAAGTCTCTTCAAACAGCATATTCTCTTTTTCCTTTGCTGTGATAAAGCATCACAAGATGTCTTTTTGCTTTTGGAAAAATATTTATAGAACTGACTTGTGCTACCTAATCTTAAAATTAGTAGGATACTGCAGCACTGCTTTTCTCTTTCACAAATATATTAAGTGATTGGCTCTATTTGAGGACAGAAGCAGTGAGGTAATAGCTGAGAAACAAGAAGCTCCTTTTTGCAACCTGCAGCGAGTCAGAAATTCTGGGCTTAAATAAGCTTTAACTGGAAAAAGAGAAGGTTAGAGAGACCTGAAGAGTAACTGGTAGGAATGTAGCTTATGTACCGATCGTGCCAAAGCGGGCAACTAGGTTATCACCGATAAAGTCATATTATGATAGAATATCTGGCTGTAAATTGATCTTGTTAACTGTGGTTGTGCCAGACCTACTTGGCTGGTCCCACCTGGCTGAGAAGCATGTGTCTTCGGAGTCTCCTTGCGATCACAGGTTCACGTGCACCTAGCGCAGCTCCACGTTTCTGTGGGGGTCAGGACTTCTGTGGGTGCTGTAGAGATCAGGCAGCAGGTTGACCTCTTGGGGTGTTTTGTTTTGATTTTTGAAGCTTACTTGCTTGTTATGTCTTCATACTTCAATCTGTACGCATCTTGCTTTGGGACAGTCTCTATACCTGCTGTTTGAGAGGATAGTTCAGTTCTGACAGGCTTTGGTAGGAAACCTTAGCTGAACTAAGTGCTGGGAGAACTAGTAAGCATTGAAAATAAGTCATGTTCATGTACTTAATGGTTTTCTTATACTAGTGCCAAGCAGTCACAGATGGACCTGGGGTACATCACCTGAAGCAGTGCCCAAATGTCCAAAGGGTAGAGTGGGAACTGAAGATATAGGAAGGAGGTGTTGATTCGTGCTATTTTATTGGGGAAGAGTAGCATGCATCGAGCAAAAAGTGTTGAAAGATGAGGATTTGGATAGGAGAAAGCAATAATCTAATATATTACACCTAGCTCTACTCTGGGACATTCTTGAATTGAGGGCTTTCGTTGTACAGTACAATTTATCAATTAATGGATTTGTAAGGAAGTCTTTCACTGGCTTTGCAGTTGTGGAAATGCAGACTAAACTGTAGGTTAATGTAATTGGTCTGGCACGCTTCTTTCTCATGAGGCTAGAGGTACAACATGAAAGCAAGGGTGCAAAGTTAGCTGCATCTTCTTTGTAACAGCTCTTCTTCCAGGTAGCGTAGAACTTCCCTTATGGTGTTGCTCCTGAGTAATGATGGGAGCAGTGATTAGCTGTGCTTTGCAGTGATGACAGTCCAGTTTTAAATAATGTATGGAGCTTCCTAGCTGAGGACTTACTGAGGCTGAAATAAAACCATTGGGAATCCAAAGCATTTTGTCTAGCACAGAGAAGAATTTTAAGTTCTTAAGTCTGGACTTCTGGACAGCAAAATACAGAGGCCTTGGAAAGATGTTAATTCAATCTTAAATTGTATGTTCTTAAGAATAATCCAGCTCATCTGTCACCAGTGTCCTTCAGTTGAAGTGATAATACGGGAGAGTTTCTTGGTGTCTCCCTGTCCCCCAGACCAGAGAGCACCTAGGTAAGCATGCTGCAGGGCAAAGAAGTGCGTGTGTGGATGTCCTGTATTTTTGGGTGGGACAGCAAGGGGAGACAGTCGCAGCTTCAGTTCTGCCAGTGAAGTGGTGGCTGTAAGTTGTCCACCCTGGTTTAAATAGGTCTCCTCTGCTTTTTCATCTCAGTGCGCTTGTGCGTAGACACGAAATCCCACTCAGGTGTGGACCGGCTCTGTAGCTGTGTAGTGCAAAGAAGCCATACTAGAGCTCTGGTGGCATCTGAATTGGCTTCCCTGTGGAAGTGAGGGGAGAGAACACTTTTTGGCTTGGAGTAGCTTTTTTGAAATTTCTAATGGGCACTTCTGAAGGAAGAAAAGTATAAAGACAAATACTTCGTATCTGCATGAAGATAAAAGAAAATAAAGAGCTTCATGGGAGGCAGACTCCATCGGAGGAGGAGATTTGTTTTATTACACTGGCTGTTGGCAGCATGAGCGTGGATGAGGAAAGAGGCCTTTGCACATGCAAACCAGCTGCTGCCTGGTGGCGCAGGCTCCAAGTGGAGGGTGGCGGTGCCCCGTGCTGCTGCTGCTCCTCCTCCTCCTCCTCGCTACAGCCTATTTCAAGAGCTCCTAAACTCCTGTGCTGCTGTGTCTGCTGGTGTTGGTCACCTGGTGGAAACAGGTGTTACGTTTGCCTGAGGAGTACTGTTAGCAAGCATCCACTTCCTAATCACAGTTGAAGCGTGCTTGGTTGCAAGAGTGGGCTTACGGAGGAAGGGGCTTCCTTCTTTGCATCCTCTGGGCGCTAAAACCTCTTGGATGCTTCCTTGCGGTCTTTGGTTACTTCACCCCCTAAAGACTGCCAGTGATGTGAATGTAGGGAGGAAAAGCCATGATATTCAGAAAACATTAAGTTTTTTAAAAATCCAGTTATTAATCCAATTAAGGCGGACTGATAAGTGAAAAAATGTGGGCTTGCGATTGCAAGTATGGATCATGTTCATTGTCCCTCTTAATCAGTTTTGGGAAGCTGACGTTTTTAATCTCTGCCGTAGAATGAAGTTTTACTTGAATGTCCTGAATGTCTTTACTGCTTCTGTTAATTATCTTATCAAGCATGCTCCTTCCCCTGCTCGCCAACCAAACAACCCCGTCCATCCATTTTTTGTGTGCAGACTTGTCTTGCTTGCATGAAGTCTGGAGGAGAAAAACTAGTTTGCTATTCAGTTCATTACTAAATTGTGGTAATTTCTCACTGAAAAGAAAATAAATGTTTCATATTATTTTTCAAGCTTATGAAAAGGCTTTCAATATTGAATTGTTCAGAATTGAATGCGTAACTTAACAAAGCAAGCCAAATTTCTTCCTCTGTCCACGGGCAAAAGTTTCTTTAAAATGCAGGAAAAATTTCCCCTGAAGTCCTGCGCAGGCTGACTCTTGCTAGCAAGACTGAAAGGTGTTTTTGTAATGACACTATTTCTGCTCATGGGTTTAGGAAATATGCTTAGGATTGAAATAGATTTGAATAAAACGTGCTTTTCTAGGAAGAAATGTCAGATAGGGAGGATTAGGGAGTTCTAGCAACTTTAAACTTGTTCTTTCTGTGCTGAGTTCCTGGAATAAATCTCAGGAGTATTTATTATAGTAAAACTTTTATTGTAATCTATGGTCAGCTTTGGCAAATTCTCTAATTGCTTTAATTGCCTTCCTGGCACAAGGAGATTTTGGGGAGTCCTGTTCTCCTGTCAGCCTCCTGAACTCAAGCAGCATAGGTTCGTTTTGGTTTGTGGTTTTTTTAATACTCGAATGCTTGGGTATATCTGGAAAAGTAATTCTGGGTGTTAGCTTCTCCATAAGTAAAAGCATAATCTAACAAACATCTGCAAATTAGTGCGAAGGTGGTGTGAGTGGAAAGTTAACGATTTTGGAAAATCCAAGCTGGCAGCCACAGTTGAGGTAGGCAATACTTGGTGGTCCCAAGGAGGGTCCAGGATGCAGAAGAGCCACCAAGCCCCTTGGCTATGGGTGCTGCTCAGGCCAGGGTTTGTCTGGTGCTGTGGGGATTACAGCTGGGGCAGAGGGAGGGAGCGAGCTGTGTGGGAAAGCTCCCGGGACCTGTGGCTCCAAGGAAGTCTTTTGTGTCCCGGCTGCCCGGAGCCGCAGATCCTGGGAGCCTCAGTGGTAGATCTGTGATGCTGACAAGGACATAAATTTTGCTGTGCAGCTGCGGGCTCCCAGAAGAGTTTGCTTCAGGAAATGCCATCTGCTGGTATTGTGGAAACAGCAAAATTTTCTACACTTTTCTTTTTTAATTTGTCCTGAAATAATAAGTCATTTCATTAAATGAATCTTTTCTTCTTTAACCTCCAGAAGAAAGAATGGGTGCATTATTTTAAAACAAGCTATTGGCTATTGTGTGACTGGGGTTTTTCGCTCAATAAACTTGACAGTTGTTACAGTATGCCGGCATCTAGCAGTGTTCACAAACTCTGTATGTCCTCAAGCCCTCTCCATCCACCTTCTGTGACTAACTTCTTTCACCATGGCACGTGCAGTGGTGTGGAACAACTTGGTATCACGGTGCTGATAGAAACCCTGTAGTTATTTAGGCTGTAGCTGGATATTCACTTCTTCCTGCTTCCACACACACTCTAAGTTGGAGTCAGCCTGCTAAGTCCACAGTTCCACTGACAGAGAATATGTTTTCAGTCCATCTAGCCTTGCCCTGGGACCAGCCGTGGACCCTCCCGGGTCGGTCTTGCTGGCAGCAGGAGGCTGGGGAAGGGACCTGTGGGTTGGGTGTGGAGCTGGCTTTTGGGCTACGCTGCTGTGTCTCCGAGTGGGGTGAGCTTGAATGAAGGAGGCTGGGTGCTGCTCCAGCTATACGGCATCTTGTCTAGCCGCTTCATCTCCCTATAGCAAAACCTGTTATACTATAGTCTTTTAAACACTGTTCTCTTTAGCAAAGCTGGGTTTTTTTTAATCCCCTCTCTATTTCTCTCAGTTAACTCAACATTCCTTGCCAGTTACTCATTAAGATTGACCATGCCTTATGCTTTCTGATTGAGACTCAGTGAATAAGAGATAAAAGCCCAGCTTTTTCTGGTTTGCCTTGGGTTGGTTTTTTTTTTCAGTACCTTATTTTCCCTTCATGTTGTGAGAGCCTTTGGACTCTGCTTTGGGAGGAGTTGCAGCCTTTGCCACACCATTGTGGCTTTTTTTTTTTTGCTTAAAACTTTTGCAGTGGAGACAAGATCCCAAAAAAGAGCCGATGTGAAGCTGTTGTCTCTGAGTCCGCTGAATGTATGAACCATGCTGAAAAGCACTAGGAAGCATCAGCGTGGCTGAAATGTGCAGTAGTGAACAGAAGCAGGAAGCCGGCTTGCCTGCCCCCTAATCTCACGCTGCTTCCTTTCCCCTGTGGTGCCAAAAAATACCCCACCCAGCGCTCTGCCTGGCTGCTGAGGCACCTATGCGCAAATGCCCTGCAGCAGATATGATGATGGAAGCATGCATTTGTATTTAATACAAACAGAAGACACAGACTGTTTAAATGGTAGCTAAAGTAGGTGATTTTGTATTTGAGCATCTACTAAAACAAAAAAAAGCTTGCTTCTGAAGATCTTAGGTTAATTGTTTTCAATTTCATTTAACGTGAAGTCTTAAGATGTATCAGCTAAAAGTGTGGATCACTGCGGCAGGCTGTACATGTAATACTGAAAAAACCCCAACTGACAAACAAAAGCCAAACAAAAAAACCCCACAGTGTGAACTAGGTTTTGCAGAGCTCCCTATTTTAGGTGTGGTCTCTAGCTGTCACTGTCTGGGACTGCTGGGGCAGCATCAACCCTGCAGAATGTCATTCTGCAATTACTGTATCTGGCGTCAGTCCACGCTACAGCCAAAAAAGGCAGCAGTCCTTGCTGCTGCTTTCTTTCTCATCCCTTGTCCTGGCACTCGTGTTTGTGTGGCTGTACAGTGAACCAGTTGAGGGGAAACTGATCCTCTTAAACCTTTTTATTTATTTGTTTTTATTGGATTAGCTTTCAGTCAATTGGTTCCTTGCTCTGGTTCTCTGTGCAACCACGCAGAACCTGGTTTGCTGCACGAGCGCTAGTGTCAGCTCAGGGGAGGGGAGGAGGTGGAAGGGGGGTGTATGTAGTCTTGGGCCACCCCTCCTGGTAGATGCTTGAACTTAATGAGCAGTGGCACTTGCAGCAGTTAAGAGCTTATTCTGCGTGTCCATGCGCACTTGGGTGTGTGCCCACGCTTTGTATGGGCAGCGTGCGCTTACTGAGGATGTGTTTAGGATGCTCATGCCGAAGTGAGATGCAAACAGTGAAGCCAAAGCAGGCTGGAGAGAGCAGGAGAGGTACAGAGATGAGCCCTGCGTAGGGGTGTACAGGAGGTGATGCTTGCAGGAACAGTCTTGAGAGAGCTGTCTTGGAGGTGAAGTTTAAAATTTGTAGAAGTGAGGTAGTACTGCTTCTTGGCACCTTGGAACCTTTTTGAAGTTTAATCCCAGTTGTGACAGTTTCAACCAGCTCACGTTTGGGTAAGGGTTACTGCATTTAGTTGCCACCAGCCAACAGCAAGCCCTCCAGAGGTCTTTCCTGACATGCAAAGAACAAGAGTGACCAAGAGCAAATCACACCTGAATCTCATCTCCTAAGATGAGATAGCTACTTTGGTAGACAAAGGGAAGAGTGTTGTTTGGGGCTTAGTGGTTTTTTGCAAGGCTGCTGCTGCAGCCTGCCACAGCATCCTCCTGGTCAAGCTGGGGAGGTAGAGGTGGGATGGGTGGAGAACTGGCTGGACCTTCAGGGGCACAGGGTGGTGGTTAGTGGCTTTGAGGGCTGCTGGGAGGATGGCTACTGGCTAATGCAGTTCAACACCTTGTTAACAACCCCCATGAGCGGGCAGAGCACACCGAGAGCAAGTTTGTCTGCAACACCATACTTGGGGAGGAAGAAGCGGTTGTTATGCTGGAGGGCAGGGCTGCCTTTCAGACCAACAACACGGGCATGGGCTGGCCAGTCTTGCCTACTTCAGCAAAGGCAAGTGCGCCTAGGGCAGAATAACCCCATGCAACAGGATGGGCTGGGCTGGACAGCAGCACTGCAGAAAAGACTTGGAGGTCCTGGTAGACAAGACGAACATGGATTAGCCAAGGTTTTTCCACGGTTCTGTCATGGTTTAGCCCCAGTCAGCAACTAAGCATCACCCAGCTGCTTGCTCACTCCCCCCACCCCAGTGGGATGGGGGAGAGAATCGGAAGGGCCAAAGAAAGAAAACTCATGGGTTGAGATAAGAGCAGTTTAATACTTAAAATAAAATAGTAATATAATAATAATATTGTAATAAAAAGGAAGACAACAAGAGAAAGAGGTGAAACCCAGGGAGAAACAACAAGTGATGCAACCGCTCACCACCCGCCAACCAAAGCTGCCTGTCCCTGAGCTGCGATTGCTGTCCCCACCAGCCAACTCCCCCCAGTTAATATACTGGGCATGATGTCACATGATATGGAATATCCCTTTGGCCATTTTGGATCAGCTCTCTTGGCTGTGCCCCCTCCCCTCCCGGCTTCTTGTGCACCCGGCAGAGCATGGGAAGCTGGAAAAGTCCTTGACTAGTGTAAGCACCTCTTAGCAACAACTAAAACATCTCTGCATTATCAACGTTGTTTTCATACTAAATCCAAGACACAGCACTATACCAGCTACTAGAAAGAAAATTAACTCTATCCCAGCTGAGACCAGGACAGGTTCTATGAAATTTTATGTTGGAGCTAGATTTCCATCTTAAAATGTGTTATGGAGACTTTAGGGAAGGGCAGAATAATAATGCTTGAGATGTTGATAATCCACGCAAACTGAACGGTTCATGAGTGTGTGGGTACTGAGACAATGTGTGTGATCCTGCAAGGGCAAGGTACACGGGTGGCAAGTAGATGTGAAATGTGAAGGCTGCATGCGTTTTTCTTAATGAGTGGCTTACAGGAACGTTTTAGCTGAAGTTCTGCGTTGGTAATTTCTTTCAAGCAAAGCCACACTGTGGGTTTTTTTCTTTTTGCATTCTTAAGTGTCCTGTGAGCAAGGAGAGGGAAAGAGCAGGTGGCATCCTGTATGTGAATATGAAATCTGTCCTGCTAGATAAAACGCAGAGATTGCTTCTAGGCTGAGAGGAGTATATTTTGGGAAGGAAAAAAGGAAGGAATTGCCTTTTTTCCATTACAGGAGAGTATAAACGTAACTGTTGTGCAGTAGTGCTTTTTAGGTTACTCTGACTGGAAATTAGGTTACTGTATCTAACACGTACTAGTGCTTCTTTTAATGGAGTTTCTTGTAACCTTTTTTGTTTTCCAGCTCCTTGCAAGTGTTCACTAATAGCACAACGAGCAGAACTCTGTTTGTCAATGAAAAACTACCAGCAAGCTCTTCATGACGCGGACGTCCTCTGCCGAAACAAACCCCACTGGCCTGCGGTATGGTGCTTGCATGTCATAAAGACCAAAATTAAAACTGCTTATTCTCAGGGCTTCTCTCTGTGGTGGGGACAGTGCTTCTGAGGGCATTTTTGGAAGAACGTCATGGCATTATCAGAGCTGGGAATGTCTACCAAAAGATAAGTTCTTCATAGGACAAGTCTTGGAAGGTCCTTAGTATGTTTCCAGTGAGTGGGATTTCAGTGGTGGGCAGCTGGTGATGTGTTTTTAATTGTGCTGGTGCCCATCGATCTGTTGGGGTTAGTGCTGTGGCTTGGCAGCAGAATCGGGTCTGTAAGGCTCCAGCAGCAGGATTGCCTTGCTGGATGGTGTGTCCCAGGCAGTGGGTGGTTTTGACAGCCTGCTGGCCCATGTGTCTTTCTGAGGAGCACCCCAGACTGTATTTCAGGATTATTTTTTTCTTCCCCTTTTAATACTAAGAGTCCATATCTTTGATTCCTACCTGCATCATGGTGATTCATAGCCAGGGCTGGGATTTTTTTTCATAACAAGAGGAGGTGCTACAAGGAGCACTGGTTCATGGGCAGTCTGAAGCAAGCATCAGAAATGATGTTACAAGAGAGAAATGGAAGAAGCACGTGGTGCCTGTTGTTACCACCAGTTGCCTGAGGCTGGGCTAGGTGTCCGACAGCTGGCCCCACCTAGGATTACACCTCCAGCCAGTCCCTCACCCACCAGTAGCAAAACTGCAGCACAGGTTTGACCAGATAAAGCCCCTGGGTGCTACCTGGAGACAGGGTGGTACAGGGAATTGGGGAAGGATTTTTGGCAGACATTGGCTTCCCCGTGAAGAGTAAGGAGGTGTTGCACGAACCCCCCCGGCTGCCTGCCTAAGCACGGGGGCCTGCAGCTAGCTCTTTGTTTGGAGATGGGGGGGACGTGGGGTGAGCAGAGAGGTGCTGTCTGAAGCATCTAGTTTCTGACAAGTTAGATACTTGTCTCTGAAGGCTATCTGTCTTGTCACCCATTAAAACCTTTCTTATTTGAAGACAGTTCATAATCTTCCCCCTGCTTCCAGTTTGCCTTTCTGTCTAGGATCTTTTCCCATCATCCCAGGTGGCGTTGGCTGGGTTTCTGTGTGGAGGGAGAAAGATGAATTACGCATGTTCAAATGTTTTCTTGAAGTGTCTTCTCTGTTTGCCTTGAATCCATGGAAATGTGATGCATGTCAGTTGTAGGTGGATAAAGATTTGATTAATCACATCTCTGAAGACTGCTAATTGAGAATTGAAATTTGTCATCATGGCATAACCAGCAGTGTCACAGATGCATTTCACTTGTGCTTGCATGCGTGTGTGAGAACTTCCACGTAAGCTATGCTTATCCAGAATCCATGTTCTCCAGGAATTCTGGGCATCTGCTTTGTTTTGTATCTTGCAGCGTCTCATCCAGTGGCAGAAATTAGCTTAAACATGTGCTGTGTAGTTTAAAAAAAAAAAAAAAAATTTGACCATAAAATTAAACTCATTCTGGGAGTAGCTCCTGGGAGACAAGCGTTCACCTGCCAGTACCTTTTGTCTTATTGACAACTGAAATGTAATGGCTCGCTGAGTTACTGGTGAAGCTCTTGGGTCCACTACAGTCATTGAGCAATAGACAAGTTGTTTTCTTTTCAGTTGCTATGAAAACCGGGTCCTTGGACTCTCTGAGGCAGGGAGAAGTTTCCACTTTTGCTTTTATGTGGTAGACAGAAACAGATGCCCTCCTGCCTGGATCTGCCTGCTGCACAAGTTCGTGCCTGGACCTTAGCCTTCAATCCGATGCTTGTCAGGGCCGTGTGAAAATAGGAAAGGGAAGGTGGCAGCAGTAATCTCTGAAGTGTAGGGGTCTCTAGTCCCTGGGCCTAACTTCTGGTGTTGGATCTTTAGGTATTTTGTCTGTAGACTGCCCAGCTCAGTCCTCCCTTGCAGCTTGGATAAAGAAATTGTTCTTGCGGCCCCAAAGGACAAGGTCAAACAACCATGTAGCCTTCCCAGTGCAGTGGAGTAATCTTGACAGCGATGTCAGGCACGTTAGGACCTCTCTAAAAAGATTTTACAGAGGCTGTACAAGCATCAAGATGAGAAGGTCAGGGTCAGGCCTCATAGTACCTCTCTTCTTCCTGTGTTTAGGAAAAGAAAAATGTATCTCACCTTGAGAGATTGGTGCTACTGAGACTTCTTGTTCAGATCACCAAATATCATACGTTAGTTAACCTGTCCTACACAGTGCCCTTTTACTTGCTTTTGGTACAAGCCCCCTTCTTCCCAACAGTAGAAAAGTAAGGATCTTAACGGGCCTCAGCTTGAAGGGCTATATTGAAAGAGTGAGGGAGGTACCGGCTCAGGAAGATTATGTGATACCGGATCTTTTGGCATTAGTAGAAAGAATAGAAAAGCATATCGAACCAGTCTTTTAGACTAGTGAAACTGTACTTTCAGCACAGCCTAGAGGTATTCATGTGGATCAGAGGCAGTACTCGCAGAGCACGCTTCTGTCTAATAAGCAAGAGGCTAATGTTTAAACGTACACTTCGTTTCTTTTTGTCATTAAGGAAGCAATTTCCATGGACAGATTTGAACTGCAAATTGATACCCACAGAGAAATTGAGGGGTGAGGCATTCCTGTCTCGCTACTAGTAACAAGTAAAATAAGACTTGTCCCCAAGCTGACTACCCTACTTATTGGCCATGGATGTGTTACTCTAGGACGTGAGAGAGGTAGGATGGGCTAAAAGGTTTCAGGTTAAGCATTGATAAGTTGCTCTAAATTCATAATGTTGATCTTCTCTAGCCAAATAAAATAGGTGAAAAATCATCTCTGTCCTGGTAAGACACCCAGGAGAAGTGAGAGTGTCCTGAACCTAAAATCTTCTGCTCCCTCAGCTGCCACCTCCAGCCTGCATGTGCCACTGCCTTTCCCATGCAACTTCATTACTGTTAAGTTTGCCCTGGTGTGTGAAACCGTTCTCTGGGGTATTGAGTCCTGTGGGATATGTAGTAGTCTCGGTCCCTGGGGAGACAAATACCCATCCTTATTCTGCATCACGTCCTCCCTGAGGAAAGGAGCGGTGTCTTTGGCGGGAGGTGATGCAGCTGTGGGTTCCTGGGGGATCTTCTTTCAGCAAAAGGGACTGACTTTTCTTTGGTTGTGTGGATCAAAGAGGTTGTTTCCCAAAAAGCGTCTTATTCTTCACTTGCAGAATGGTGTGAACTTCCAAGTTTGTTTGCTGGATTCTTGCTGCCACTTCAGAAATGATCTCTAGGTTTGTACATTTCCTTTGTGTGAACAGGGCCACTATGTGAAAGCAAAAGCTCTTTCTGGATTGGAAAGGACTGAGGAAGCATTGAAGGAGTTTCTCTATTGTGTTGCCTTAAATCCTGAATGGAGCTCGATGAAGAAAGAAGCCCAAAAGGTATAAATGTATTTACTGGCCACTTCTTGGCTGTCATGCTGCTCTTACTCCTGCAGCTAAGTAAAAGTCTTATTATTTCAGGTGACAGTAAACAGCCAAAGCATAATTTGATTCAGTAGATTCTGCAATAAACCTTATTAGCATTATGCTGTGCAAGGTGTCTCTTGGGTTTGGTTGACGCCTCAACCAGAGGGATTGTATATTTGTGGATTCCACTGCAAATCTGTAGGTCTGGCTGCTGCTGCTTGTAGATTACACTTGCAGTATGTCAGCTGGATTTGAGTATACCTGGATTTCATAGGCTCGAGGCTGCTAATTTTAGCACCCATCAGAAAACAACTTCTAAGCGGGAAGTGGCCCAGGCTTGAGGAGGGGGAGCTGTGTGCTGCCCTGTCCTGGAAAATCTTGCAGTCTCCCTAGCAGTTTGTATAACTTCCCACAAGGGACGCGTTTACTGCTAACCAACTATTGTCAGGTTCTCTGTGACGGTCCATACAGGCAGCTTTTTATAAAAAGAAATGGGGATTTGGCAAGGCACTTGGTGGGGACTGGTGAGAGGGGGAACAGGTTCTACACAGCTTTTAGCTAGAGGTGAAATCTGCTTGAGGATAGAGGAGATGAATGCAAAGGATGAGGAGAACTGAAACACATCTTGTTAACCACTTTTGACAGGAGAGCATGGCCTGAAGGCTTCTGGAGGCAGGGGTCTGAGGGTCAGAGTGGGGAGGGGTGGAGGCAGGAGAAGGACACAGACTGCTGCCCCAGGTGCTCCTGAGGAGCAGAGGCCTTTGGGGAGGGAGGTGGACACCAGAAGAGCACCTTGGGACCTGTCTGTGGTTGTGGTGGGGACTGCTATTCAAGTTCCCTGTGGGCATTGGGGAATGCAAGGTGTCCTGGTTGTTGCAAACTTCTTGGCATCCATAAGCTGTGATGTTTGTGTATCTGTATTCATACAAACATAAATATCTGTGTCATAATTACTATTATTTTTTTCTTTTTTTCTCTCTAATTGACTAGATAATGTGTGAGATGTTTTTCCCAGCCTTTGAAAATGTGCATGATAGTCTAACAGCACCTTTCTCTAGTCGAACATCCCATACAAGATTGAAACCTGCGTTTCTGAGTAGCATAAACACACAGTCAGCTGCAGAAGATAGCTCTATTGCTGGGTCCTCAAAGGTAAAGTAAAAAGCATTCAACATAAAAATACCGAAAGTAACCCAAGGATCTGTCTGATCTGTGTGACATTGTCTTTGCATTTACTTTCATGGTAAGCCTGTTTTCTCCGTTGCTGTTAGACCTCTTGTTGGGATGTACTTCCTCAGAAAAACAAGAGAATGAAACTGTTTCTTCAGAAAACTGTGTGGTGCCTTCACATGGGGGTTGGTTATATTTGTGGGGTTTTTTTCCCCCTCGGTGCTTTTTATGCACTCAGGAACATAATTTCTAGAGACAGGAGCTGTAGGGAGAGAAGTGTCCCTATTTCATGCAACTGGAGAGTGGCCTTCTTTGATATGGACCTTTGTCCCTTGCTAAGCTCGTTGTAGGGACATTGATCTATTACTGATGTATACAACTAATAGGAAAAAAGCAAAGCAAAATTGTCTCATGCTGTATGTAACTGTTATTAATTTTTTTAGGATACTGTGTTCAGGTTAACAAAAACACCCTCCCAAGAATCTGACGTATTTAGAAGTACCGATTCTCCTGTTACCCATCATGTTCTGGATCTCTATTTTGAAGACAACAAGAAGTCTTTGGGAGCTATCCTCTCCAGTTTACCCGGGGTTGGCTTAAAAAGAAAGCTGTCCAGTGATATGAGGGATTTACAAAGTTTGGATGTCCCCAATAAGATTCCTAAAAAAGGTTGGTGCTGTGGCTTAGAAAGGGGATTTCTTTTGCACATACTTGAAAATGATAAACTAATTTTTTCCTCCTCCCTTTTTATAGGTGTCAATGAAACATTCCCTACGGGGACTAGAATAATATTTTGCTGTCTGGTGTGTCTGTTTCTGTTGTAACAGCCTATTTACCTTATTCCAGAGCAGTTTCAATTCATTCAATGAACACTGTATTTTTCTTTCTCAAATGGGCCATTTCCAGTGTGTAATTCACTAACAGTCTTTGTTGCTGGTGCCCTGTTTCCATTTTCTACGTCTCAGAGGTATAGCTGAACTTCATTGTCTTTCTATATGAAGGAAAGATGCAGTAAGCCTGGAAACTAATCTTTAACTGGCACCAGAAACAGTCACATGCGACTTTACATGAAATTTTCCAAGCAAACAAAGAAGTCTTTTGAAGGGTAATAAGCTTGATAGCTGTGCTTAGAATTGGCATGCTTCTGAAGCTTCTAACAAAGACCTCCAAAGTGTTTTTAGTACCCTGGGATAAAAATGCTGAAGGCAATATATTGGACTGAGTAGTGAAATAATTGGTTAAGAGGGGCTTTTAAAATGCTGCTATATTAGTGTGCTTTTTTTTCCCTTAAAGGGAAAAAAAAAAACCCACCACCTTCTTGACAAATCGGACTTCTGCCTTGAAATATTAAAGTCTTCAAGTGCTGCTGTCCATCTGCCACCTCTGCAAATTATCAATGTATGGCCAGTTTCTGTCTACATTGCTCTGAAGGGAAAAACCCTGTACTTGCCTGTGAGCTGCAGACTCAGTAAATAGATTGTGAAATCTGACCTGCCTATATCTTCACAGCGAAGGCCAGAGATAGCGTTTTACCCATAACCATTAATTTCTGGTCTGCGCTAGATCCCAATGCCGTGTTACTATTTGCAGAATTAACATAGTTAGGTTCTGGCTATTACTAAATGCTAACATGTGAGATGTAGGTTAAAGATAACGCTGTTTTTCTTTGTAGGCCACACAACACTGGTGCCCTCTCCCCTATCCTGTCTGTGCTCAAGATAAACCAGATGCAGAGCATAAGTTATCCTTTAACAAAACATCCTCGTGTTTTAACTTAACATAAAAAGCTGAGTTTTTGTTTTTTTTTTTTAAAAACAGTCAAGAATTTAGGACGTGGAGACAGCATTCATGGCTCTGTTGCAACTCATCACTGAGCAGCAAAGATGCAGATTGTAAAAGAAGTTGCAGAATCTGCTTGTATAAATGTCATCAGAAGCTCGAGCTGATAGCTCTTGAGCTTAAATGCTATCGCTGTGAAGTTTGAAGCCCATACCCTTTAAGTATGTTGACTACAGGGATACATACCACCCCTAAAAAGCCAGAGTGGGCAGAATTTTGAGTGAAATGTTTTGTCTCCATGTTTGCAGAGTGCTGAGCTAGTGAAATCAGTATTAGCTAACGCAGCTCCAGTAGTCCTTAAACTTTAAGCTGTCTGAAACGTGGGATTTCCACAGCAGCCTAGTCTAGAAGAACGTAAGCTTTTCTTATACTTGTAAGAAAATACCCCTGCTGAGAAATCTATAATAAACACTGATGAAATAGTTCAACTGTGCATAAACAAATTAAATTCTGGACTTAATGTACTTTAAAACATCTGGCCTGGCTGATGTGGGAGTGGTGATGGTGGTGGGAAAGCAATAGCAGAGTATTTTAAAAACTAGACTTTAAAAAAACAAACAAACAAACAAACAAAAAAAAAAAACAAAAAACAAAACAAAACCAACCACCATTTCTGGAGAAGCAACTCATGGGTATTCGGCTCAAAAGTGCTTTCTCTGGCCATAGAAATCATCCTCTGCTCTCTGAAAGATTTCCTGCCAGAAAGTCTAAAACTTAGATGGAAAATATGTTTGTTTGGAACAAAACTTCAAAAAAGAAAAGAGATAAATTAGGTTCTTCATGGAAAAACAACTTAAACAGCATCTGAAATTGCAGTAATACTTAAATATTTACTATAATCATCATCTTATCTACTTAGATGCGGACGTTTTACCTGAAAACGCCACCGTCACTTCAAGTGAAATACCAACAACTCTGGTGGATGCATCGGACTTTGAGTGTTCCCTCTGCATGAGGTACGAATGCATTGACCTGGGATTAAGATCGGAAAGCCTTTCTAGCTTCTGAAAAAAGTTTTCGTGGTGTCAGAAGGGAAACCTGCCAGAGAATGTCTAAATCATTATTACTCAGTTCCTTTTTCCTCAGCCTTGCATCTGGTGAATCTTTACAGATACGGTTTTCTCCATTATGCATGTTTTTCTTCATTGTTTACCACTTCTAAAAATGAAAATCTGTTTTATATCCTTAGCTAAAGCTGTCACCTGTGACTTATGCAAAAGCAGGAGAGGAAGAGGTGGCTGGATGTAGTCACTTCTTTCCACAGTTTGGGAATCTGCATTGTGTATATTGGCAGCTTAGCTTTTTTGTTCTGTGTTTTCGTGTTCAGGTTGTTTTATGAACCTGTTACCACTCCCTGTGGACACACCTTTTGCCTCAAATGCCTTGAGCGTTGCCTTGACCATAATCCGCATTGCCCGCTCTGCAAAGAAAAGCTGTCAGAAGTAAGTATGTCCTTGCCTTAATTAACAAAAAAAATAAAAAGCTGTGTTCTTCTGAAAGCACATATGTGGGGATTTTCTGTGCTTTACTCGCAGACCAGAACAATACAGTAGTACTCACAGCATCAAGCTGTGCACAGACCTCATTTGCTCCAGAATATATTTTGTCATTCCTTGGACGACGCACGTGGTTTGCTGGTGCTGAAAGGAATTGAGGATTCCAATGTCACGTCAGGCTCATGCCTGGGGAGTCCCAACCATAGCCCTATTCCTACCACCCCTCCCGTCTGTATCTCTATCTGCGGTGAACAAGGAATGGTCGCTCCTTGGCCAAAACTTCTGCTCCAACAGATATAACGTGTCTTGTACATGGAGTACTTCTTGGGGAGCAGTAACCTGGCAGCTCTAGGTGAAAATAATGGACGTATCTTCTGCAAAAGTGAGGAGAGACTGCCTTTTCTTGGTGGTTGTACAACTTCTGCCAAAAAAAAGGGCACAGGGTTATAGTTAAATGGGCACTGGAGTGAACCTCGTATCATAAAGTGGAGGTTTTGATACCTGAAGGCTGGAAAGGAGGAGGAATTGGTACAGTCCTGAACTAACATGCTGTTTGGCCTTAGGAAAGGGGATGGGTTAGGAGGAAGAGATGTTACCTGACTTCTCATTATCAGACTTAGGAGTTGACTCTTCCTTGCAGTTTCTGGCAAGCAGAACTTACAAGAAGACCGTCCTTACAGAAGAACTGATAGTCCGTTACTTGCCAGAGGAATTATCTGAAAGGAAGAAAGTTTATGAGGAAGAAATGAAGGAATTGTCAAAGTAGGCTCTCATTTTACTACTGACAGCTGTTACAAAAATGTATTTTTAATCTAAATTACTTGAAGAAGCTTCATTTGCTTATGAAAATGCACAAAATGAATGAATTTGTAAATGAACCTGCCAGATGTTTTGTATTTTTGACATGTTTGTTGCAGATAAACAAGAAACAATATGCTTGGATGGTAGAGAGGCACAACAATATTCTTAAAATAATTGTTTTTTCCTCTGAAGTAATATAACAGCTTTAAAAGTTATAATGGGGGGTTTCTGGGAGTAGAAGTCCAATTATAAATGGGTTATACTTCAGGTCAGGAGAAGTTCAGGGATTCAGTGTTGTCAGTGACTTGTGGATCTTACGCTTAAACTCAGCTAAAAAGAAAAATAAAACATGCAGTTAAGCCTGAAAAAATAATAAAAGGATTAGTGGGCTTCTTCAAAATCAAAGGGCTTTACTAAGCTTGGGAATTCTCTACCACCCTGCTTTGAACGTGATTAGTTCTTAGGTACTATGTTATTATAAAAAGTCATCACCAAAATCTTACTACTTGTATTGAAGTATTGATATATACACATTTGGGGAAGTGGCTGTTATTTCCTAACTTTTCCTCTATGAGAGTAGATTAGAGGGATTGTTTCTTTAATGTACTAACAAGAAGAGTCTTGAAATATGTTTGTCTTGTAAAAATGACAAACTTCGACCAGATACACGTTTGCAAAGAATGAGTCTAAAGAAACCACTGGACTCAGTGTCATAATAAGGGTTTATGCTGAACATAGCAGTACCCAGAAAAAAGCTGATTTTTTTTTAACAATTATCTTACAGTTTGAATAAAGATGTTCCCATCTTCGTATGTACCATGGCCTTCCCTACCATCCCTTGCCCACTCCATGTCTTTGAACCTCGTTATCGTCTAATGATAAGAAGATGCATGGAAACTGGTACCAAGCAGTTTGGCATGTGCTTAGCTGACGAATTAAAAGGGTAAGGAGATGAGCGATGAGCTGAGGATGTCCTCTTGTTGTAGAGGCTGTTGTGATGCTAACGGAGTACTACAGCGCAGTATACTCGTCTTCCCAAACCATTGCAGTTCCTTCCAGTCCTGTATGAACCAACACAGAAGTGGCTGACTTTTTAGATTCGTATATTAAACATTCCTTTTGACACAAAGATGGAATTTTTATTGTTCCCCTGTTGGATGGATAGCAAAAATACAACTCATCCTGCTACTACAGGCTCCAAAAATAGCACTTAATTGTCTGTGTCATTGGAAAGCTTTCTAGAGTGTTTGTTCTAGTGAAAGCTGACTGTCTGGGTGAGGTTGCTCCTCTGTCTGCTCAGTTTTAAAAACCAAAAATAATATAAAAAAAAAATGCAAACCTTGCATAGTTTTCTTGCATAGGTGGTATCATTTGAATGAGACAAAGTATACCCTTGGCTGAGAAGCCTGTTCTGCGGCTGAACGTTGAATTTTGATGTTTGTCTTTAGTGCTGTGTTGCAATGTCCAAAGTATCTGCAGTAGGTGGGTTACATTGTCTTTCTATATGATCTTACCTTTAATTCATTTCTGTGAATTCTGACACTGGTGTGTTTCCAGCTCCCTCTGCGGACACATAATACTAATCATTAGATGAAAACCTGCAGGTTTTTAAGTCCTTTATAGATAATAGATTTTTGGGTGAAGGGGACAAGTGGGTGCTCATGGGAAAAAATAAGGTGGTCTTAAGAAAGGTCTACCTTACGAGATGTAATAGATAGTTGCTGACTTCAGAAGATGGGTTGGAGTGATGCAGACTGTAGAACGGATGACCAGTGTGGGGAATTTTTAAGAATACATTAGACAGACATCCTCAGGAGCAGCATTTTTGTAGGTGATCATCACTGGAGCTGAGAGGAGGGCACTCATACCGGGACTTGGCAGCTTTTCCTTGTCCAGTTCAGGGGCTGTTTTTCTTTCTCCCAGACTGGATGGTAAGGTAGCAGTAAGAACACAGGAGATGCTAGAGCTTCCAGTTGGCTCTGGCTATGCTTCATGCCATTTGGCATGCTGTTGGTGCTGCACTCGGTGGAGTTCAAACTCCAACAGCAGGTAATGCTCCACAGTCCCTTCCAGGCCTGTTACCAATTTTCTGGAAGCAAATACTTGTAAGAGTGAAGACAAAATGACCCTGAGACATGAGTGATAACTCCCCTTACATCTGTGAAGGCTTACAGAAGAGCCAAACTTACTTGTAGTCAGGTCTAATACAGAGGGCCGAGGGGTTACAATCCCAAAACCACAAGAACTGATTTATTAAATAGTGTCATAAAGGGTATTTTAAATGTAGCCAGTATGGCTAGATTTTATGTCCTGTCTGTTTTGAGTTACTTCTCAAACTTAAATCAAACTTCTACTTAAATCAAACACTGATGTGCAGGAAGCCTTCATCTGTAGATACCTGGCAGGCTGTTGTAGCTTCTTACACAAGTAGAGAAGTTATTTTGTTTATTCAAAATTGCAAAATCAACTGGGAATAGAAAAAGTGGGGAAACTTGTTTGCCTCCTCTACTAAGACATGAATATGGAAGGCTGAGATTCATACCTTCCTTGAAAAACACAGTGACAAGACATGCTCAATTTATCACCTTACTCTGTTTTATTTCTCCACTTTAAATTTAAACTGGGAGAAGAATTGTTTATAAACTTTTAATGAGTCAGTACATTTTTATACCCATCTCTAGGTGCTTTCTTGTCTCTTTGATTAAAGTCACTTTCTATCCAAAAGTAACTTCTCAAAGAATGACAAATCCCCCCATCACTTATACATTCATTTCTAAACTTGGTATGAATGTCATTAAAATCCTTAATTTAAAAAATTGTTACGTAGCTGTGTAAATAGTGTTTAGTATAATATTGCTACAATAAACTCACTCATAATCCTGTTGTAGAGCACCAGGGTTTAGCTGTGTGCCGCTGTGCTCTTCTTCCTCTCCCTCAGTTTGTTTTGTATGATGGTCGGTTGTTCACAGTGGTCAGCGCTTTTTCCCCATCCGAAACCCATGATTTGAGGTAGAGTAGAAACAAGACTCATTTCTCCACAGTGTCGCTGTTTCTTCATCACTCTGATGTAAGAAATGGCCAAGCCCTGGTAAAACAAGCATTTCCCTGATGAAACATTTATCAGACCTTGCAAGGATTTGATATCTTGAGATGAGACTAGATACAGTGCATTCTCCTGGTTAGCAGTAAGCTGAGGTACAGAGCTGCAAATGCTGGCAGATGAACACATTGTGGTGAAGTCATTGTGCAATCGGCCTCCCTAGTGAACTCACTACTACACAAAGGTAGAGTAGGTAAGCCTGATAATGTTAAATAAAAATTTATTGCATGCTTGTTTCCAGGACATGATTAAACCCTGTACCTGCTTTAAGTATAACATATAAATGTGCATTTTTAAAGGTTTTTTTGCCTTTTTTTTTTTTCCCTTAAAGGATACAAGTGCAAGAAAAATCTTGCTATATAGAAGCCTTTTCCTTCTAAAGACTGTAATCCTCTGCTTACACCTTGGAGCAGGGGGATAGCCCTCCCAGCCCTGCGTTTGTTCCTCAGTTTCTGGACTTCCTTATGGTATATTTATCCATCTTGTTTTCTTTGCAAACCAGGTGAATTTGCCACCAGTAGCTGGCAACTCCCAGCATGAAACATGCTCCATTTAGTTTCCTGTCCCTTCCCAAACCCAAATAATTACAGTCTGAAAATGCTGCTGCCCTGGACCTTTGAGGGAAGGCAGAAAGGGTGGGGGTTGTGTGGCTTACGTGAATTAGCAGAAATGTATTGTCACCAAAGCAGGATCCTCTTTCAAATAAAAAGTGGTGAATTAGGCCCAGTATTTGTCCTGATGTGTATAAACACTTATTGATGACTTCCACTTTTATGCCCTTCTGTCATTTCAGATTTGCAGATCATGGCTGTATATTAGAGATCAGGGACGTAAAGTTTTTTCCTGATGGGCGCTCAGTTGTTGATACAGTTGGTGTCCGTCGTTTTAGGGTCTTAAGCCATGGCCAACGAGATGGATATAACACAGCAAACATCGAGTATCTTGAAGATAAAAAGGTGATCTATGGTGCAAAGTTATTCATACCCATGTATTGCTGGATTCACTTAAATAGCCTTTCCTTGTTGCATTTCAAGCTAGCTGTGCCTTATTTTTAAACCAATATCATTATAAATACTAAAACTCTATTTTGAAAACCATGGAACAAACTTTGTCTCTTCCTTCCCTTTCTTCCTTTCTGCCCTTACAATTATCTCTGCTTGAAGTGTTGCACTCCCTTCATGGATCTCAAAGTAGCTTCTGAGACTGAGGTGCTGAGGTCTGTCATGATGTGTAGGTGAGGTCAGGGTCATGTTTTAAAACTGGTACGGACTTGAAATCCTTCTAAGAACACATGCCCCTGTTGTTAGAGAACTGACCATTCTCTTCTTACACTGAACAGACAGTTGGCAGACTTCATATGACCTCCCAGCTCTGGTTTACAGAACAGGTCCACAAACAAATGTGGGAGTCCGCTCTTAAAATGAGATCTTAGTGACATGTAGTTAACCATGCCTGTACAAGCATCCATCAGAGCTGGCTGAGAGCAGAGAAATGCAGAGAGGGTAGTTGTTTTTAAAAACAAGTCCTCTTATAAAACTTGTGTTAAGCGAGGTGCTTGTGATGGGTGTTGGCCAAAGGGTGGATTTTTGGTCATGCTTAATGATGACTTTCTGGATCATCTTTAGAGCATGTCTGTAAAACCCTGATCCCTCTTTACATTGAGTTTAGTAGTAATCTCATGCCAATTGATGAAGTCCAGTCCGGTCATATAGCTCTTCAGTGTGCTCTCCTGGTTGAAGTGCAAGTCTGTAAAGTCTTAGCATGGCTTTTCTAACCTGTGTAGGATGATGCAGTTGTTCTCCAGGGCAGGAAAGGCAGATCGCATGGAGGTGCCTCCCCCTGCGAAAGGTCAGAATAGGTAGTCTGTTCAGAGTGAGGGCTCTGCTGTGTTTAAATCCCCAGTGAGGGCAGTGGAACACAGGTGTCCAGGGATTGTAGATGGTGCCAGAGACCCACCTCTTCATAATTAGGGTGAGATTTTACCTTGTCTCACTTGAGAGGCTGATGTCTGTGTTCAGCACCCTATGTTCATGTTATATCTGATGGTGAGAAATCTCACTCCAAAGCTATCTATTTTATCTGCTCTGTCTTGGATACCTACCTGAAGATGAAATTAGTTGCCCTCTAGAGCTGTTCCTCCTCGTCTGCGAAGGGCATCCAGAGCAGCTAGCTCAGATGATGCATATCTGAGTAGCACAGGTGAATCACACTATTGGTGTGTACAGATTACAGGAGAAAAAAAACCCAACAACCCTAAACCAAGAAAAAAAAACAAACAAAAAGCCAAATCGCCAATTTGTAGTGGGTTTTGGTTATGCTTTTTTCTTTTCCCTAATGGCTAATAGTCAGGCCTGTGCAACTAAAGCACTCTTTGCCTCAGCGAAGGTCTTTTTTTATGACCATTCCTGGTATTGGGAAAGCATCTGCTTTCCCTGCTTCCTGCCTGCTCAGGTGTCTGCCCTCCTCCTCCTCCTCTTCCTTGGCTGTCCTACCACAGCCTTAATGCTTCTATAAAATACTGCTGATGTCTAAATGCTGAAACCCCCTGTCTCTGTGCTCAGTGGCAGTAGTGTTTCTTTTCTTTTGCCGGATGATATATCAATGTTCAGAGGTCCTTCTGTGACAAGGAGTCAAGCTTGTGGCTTTGAGATGATTAATATGATGTCCTGGGATTAGAAAGCAGATTCTTCTGTTGTGCCATGAGAATGGATATTAACAAGGCAGTAATTGCTCCAAGAAATGTTACTTCAGAACACCTAGGGGAGGGTAAAAAGACTCCAGCATCACAGGTTTGAAAACTGAGACTTAGGTACAGTTTGCTTAGATAAGGACATTTAAACAGCTGTAGTCACTGCATTATTTTGCTTCGCTTGCTTCTGGGGAAGCATATGGACTCCACGGTATCAAACCTGTTTTGTTCCATCTCCCTTCTTTTAACAATAAGGTTGAAGGACCCGAATATGAAGAACTTGTCCGCCTTCATGACTCGGTTTATGATCAAGCCGTTGCCTGGTTTACTTCTCTTAAAGACAATATGAAAGTGCAAATTCTCAATCATTTTGGGTCCATGCCAGGGAAAGAGCCAGAGCCACAGGTAATAAAACCTTCGTACTTGTGCATCCCTATTCTGTACATAATTTTTACACAAGACTTTTTTCTGACAGGCTTTTGCTGTGGTTTTGTGCATTCTAAGCTCTTCTTGTTTACCCAGTTTTGGTCTATTAGCGTGAAGCATGGAAAACAATCAATGGAAAACAATATATCAATGTAATTTGATACGTAAAGAGATCAGTCTTAATGGCGCATATAGACAAGGAGAGCACCTGAAATTAAGTGTTTAGTTGCTGCTTGGACTGTTTGTTTTATGGGGCCTTTCTTAGCAAATAGAAGTAGAAGGTGGGAAGGAAGGTGATGCTCTTCATGGGGCAATGCTAGCAAATACATGATTGCATGTCTTTCCATTCTTTTGCAGAGCAACCCCAGTGGTCCTGCCTGGTACTGGTGGCTCTTGGCAGTGTTGCCTCTGGAAAACAGAGCTCAGCTGGCTATATTGGCTATGACCTCCCTTAAAGATCGTCTTATCGCCATCAGACGCGTATTGATATTTGTGACTCGCAAAAGACCCAGATAACGTGGACTTCAGTTGTGAGTGGGCACCAAAAACATCTCACAACAGGTTGTTCTGGGGGAGGGCAAGGGGGGAGGGGTTGTTTTTTGGGTTTTTTAAAGATTCCTTCAAAAAGGAACAGCCCTTTCTGACTGTGTCCAGCATCCATTGATTGCATCGGTTTGTTATCCTGGGTATTCACCAAACCTTGCACTCTCTCCTCTTGTCCTGGTGAAATCTGAGCCTCTACAAAGCTGTGCTACAGTTAGAGCATAGCTGATAGATGTGGATAATTGCTTCAAAGTACTATGATAGAGTTGATGTTTCTAGCCTGCAAGAGAGTTAAGTACTAGAGTAGCACCATTGGCCTGCATGTGATTTGGATTTCCACTTGGTAGGAAAAGGAAACTGGACAGTGGATTGAAGAGGTGTTTCCTAGACTTTCTTGAAGGTAGTGAACAGAAGAGGAGTTACGCTGCCCAGCAGAAGTATGCATGAAGACTATAACCAACAGTATGCTCTGTTAGTGAATTGGTAGGCAGTCTGTCATACACCCACATCTCTCTCTTTTCAGCAAATAGCAGTCTGTGAGGAAAAGAATTAAGCTGTTTGTGGTCAAAGCATCTGAGGATGTTTATCTGAAAGAATAATAGCTACTGAATAAGTACACTATTTAGTAGCCTTAGGTAATCCCTCGTGTTGTGATTTATGTGTTATAGCGGATTAAGTATGTACAAAATGTTTGGAAAGGTGTACTTTGGTTTATTTGAAAAGAAAAATCGAAGTAATCCTACCTGGTCTTACCGCTAAACTCAAATCAGACCGGCTCCCTAAAGTATGATAAACTCTGCTGTGAAATAATGATTTCACCCCAAGCACGAGGGAGGCATGCCGCAGTTTGCTCTGAATGCCTGTTCTGCACGTGGGACCGGCGAGGATGAAACGCGGGAGGTTTCCATCTCCATCCTGCCTGCAGTGTCATGCCAACCTCCTGTTATATGTTGGAGTGATCTCTACTGAACACGTTTCAAACCGAAAGTATTGTAGTTTAGTACCAGTTGCTGTATGTGATGGAAATCAGTCCACCGTAACACCATGAAAGGAGGCACAAACTGAACCTATAAAGGCAAGTCTCAATGCAAGCTTAAGTCAGGTGTTAACCTTCATTTGTCTTTTTGACTATTTTTTATGTATTGTTTTGTTAATATCTAACTTTGATAGCTATTAAATTGATTGCTTGTTAGTCAAATGATCAACATTTGCTCAACTGCCAATGAAAAAACTAACAGTGTTACCAATTCAATTGGCGTAGTTTCCTGTAAGTAGAACCAATACTACCAACAGGAAAAAAAAGTTGACTTGAATCTCCATGTGCTGCAAGCATAGCAAGACCAATGTAAAGACTTGTTCATGTGCAAAAGTCTGGTAAGAAGAAATGGCTGTTTACCTAAATGGTCAAAGTGCCTGGTTCTTTTTTTAGTTCTTTTGTCCTTATTTGTCAATGAAGATGTATTTAAACTTTTTTTTTTTCAATTTGCACATGAGTTCTGGAAGAAGACTGCATTAAATGCAGTGATTTAAGATTTATTACCTGCTCTCTTTGGGTATTGTAGTCATAACCTGTGTGGTCTGGGAAACAAAAATACAGAGTTTTTTCCTTTCAGCAAATGGCTACCACAAATGGTTTCTGTAACATACCCTGAATGTACTGTAACTGCCTCTACCTTGAACACGCCTTTTCTATTTAAATAGTTTGTAAGTATATTCTCTGAATTGTGAAGTGCATAACTTACAACCAATGATGTCATAACCTCTACAGTAGCCTTCTGCAAGTTCTGCTACCATCACCAAAACACTCAGAATTCAAGCTGAATGCATTTCCTCCAGGATTTGAAGGTGATGAAGAGGGAGTCACTGGAGAATAAAGGAATTGTTCTATATATGGGGGAGGAAATGTCAGAAGTCAGTAGGTCTTCAGCCCACTGTCAGCTGAGCTACCGAAAGGTGGTTTCACAAACTAATTCTCAGACCAGAAGAGGGACTGTATTTGATCTTGCAATCCTTTCTGTTCAGCTTCCTGTTCTTCCCATCCCTTTCCGTGCTGTGTATTTCTTCTAGATTCACTCATCTCGCTCCTTCGTGTGTCTGGCCTAGTTTTGAGTATTACTAGTTTAGCTGCGAGGGGACACCAATGGTATTTGTATATTGCTGGTCCCTGATCTTACATGTGCTTAATTTTACATATAGGAGTGCGTTTAAGAAAAATAAATATCAAGGTGCTAGTTAGTGTCTTCTTGGCTTTGCCTCAGTAACTAATGTGAATATTCTTCTTTGCGAAAGTGATTTTTCAAGATACCTACTTTTGAGGTACTTCTGAGAGGAAACCCTATGTAACAAGAGAGGTTGTTTACTGCTGTTCTGTAATGTGTAAAGACACATTTTACATGGAAAGTGACATTACTGTGTTCATGAAGGCCTGCATATTTAATGGATGATAGTTATCAAAGAGAAAGCGGAACTGTAGAGGGATTTTTTTTTAGTCAAGGTTTAAAGTGGTTTGTGAATATTTCAGTGACTGATGTTTTGGATAAATGATAACAACATTGGAATTGTCTGTGTATGGATGCGAATAATCGTATTAGCAGCCCAAAGCTGACATTTCTTCCAAAACATTGAATGCTGATCAAATAGCAAAGCTTTAATAAATAAATAAATAAAATTAAATTAAAAAATCACCACTGCCCTTTGGTACTTGCTTTGTAGGGGAAAGTACCAATTTCATTGTTACCAAATTATCTCTGCCATATAATCTCTACGGCATCCAGTAGTACCTCATGGGAAAAGCTAGCTATCTCATTCCTCTCTAGAGGAAATGTCCACATTACGGCTAATCTACGCTTAGGTGTAACTTGTCGCCAAGGTACATGTGGAAGCATTGGAGCTGAGCTCCGGGAAGAGATAGACAGGATTCGTTGCCTTTCTAGCTCATTACACTTTTCTTGCTTGCTGTCCAAGCAAGGATGCTGGGATATATGATGAGTCTTTTCACTGTGGTGAATGTGGCCCTTCTTTATACATCGTAAAGAGGCCAAAAAAAAAAAAAAAAAAAAATCCCTCTACCTCTACACCTGTTGTTCACCTGTAAAGCTTCAAGCTACAAAATGATATATATATTTTAACCTTTTTTTGTCTTTCAGAAGCATACTAATTGTTTGCCACTGAGGCCTTTTATCTACTGTATTTTAATATGTTCATTTGATAGTCATCGAGATCTCTTTGTACTTCTAACCTGTAGATCTTGTCATGTTTCTTACTGCTCCTTTTTCCTCGTTCTCCAGTCCACTTTTAAATTGATTAAATAGAAAGCTGTACACTCTCTATTCCTATTACATTTTACACTAGTGGAACTGGTATTTTGGTAGCGCCTTAATTTTGCAGTTGTGAAATGATTGTATCAACTCTTATCTGGGGCTTCTGACCAGATTTAAACGAGTATGTTTAATGTAGATTAAACTTGAAACCATTTTTTACTGTTTTAAAGCTAGTTATGAAATGGAGTGTGTACATATGTATAAATATAAATTATTAATCTGCACCTTTTTTGTATCTAGTAAATACAGGAGAAGTTCATGTTCTAACCACATTTGGCACTTCTTGTTGCATAAGCAAAGCCAAAACTTTTTTTAAAAATTGCAGTGTTCATTTCATGTATATTTGCAATATTCATGGGAAATGTATTTAATTTATGTGATATTTGGAATAAAACAGATTGAATTTATAAGAGCGTGAGTTTATGGGAAAGCTTTATCGCTGTGAGGGCTAAGAGCTAGAGCCCTGGTAAGTCCAGTCTGAACAGAAAGAAGCCAGTGATGTGCTGGTGTCAGAAGGGGGATGATGGTTCGATTTCCCTGACAGGAGCCCAAGGGTTGAAAATGGGCCCCATGAGGTTTTAAGAAGCAAATGGCATTCTAGAAGCAGTGGTTAGATGTTGCAGTTAGTAAGTTGCATGGCAAAGATTTTAGCCCCAGTGTGGGAGAAGCGGGGGAGGCTGCAGAGGATGCAGCCCAGTGGGGTTTGCTGGGGACCTGGGGCAGGTTGTGGAGCTGCATGTGAATGGGAGGGATGGATTTTAAGGGGAGCAGGAGGTCTCCAAAATGAGAAGGAGGTAAGGAGCCCGCAGGGGAGATGAACCCTTAACTCCCCCGGGGTGCGATATGACAAAGATGGGAGAGGGGTCATGGAGTTGGCTCTTCTGTTCGTAGCTTCTTGGATTGAGTGTTTTTTTAGCCCTAAGTGTGACCTGACTAGTCCCACGGAATAAATTCTGAAAAATATGGTTACAGTTAAGGAGGCAAAATGCTTTATCGACTAAGCCCAGTGAAAGGAGATGCCTTCAGCATGCTGCAAAGTGGAGGTGATGTTCTATGCCGAGATGCTGGGCATGGCTGGCACCGGTGCGGGGAGCAGCGGGAGACTGGCCAGGCTGCTGCAGCAGCAGCAAAATGCAGTTGTGGGAAGATAAAGCCAAGCCAGATTGTGGAGACCATATCCCATCCCTCAGCTACGTGTCACTGCCAGCTAAGCAAAACCACTCTGAAGGCATTTTTTGTAAATATTAGCCTTTTTTTTTTTTTTTTTAATTCTGGTGTTGGATTGACTTTGGCCATATTTATGCTGCATTTGTGCCTGTATTTGCTGAATGTTTGAACAAATATCAGTTACAGGACTGCTCTTCTAGAAGTTGCAAGTGTGTGCTGGAGTACGCGTATAAATGATGCTTGAGCTGTTTTGATATGCTAGACAACAGCATTCTTTAAACATCACTCCTTTCACCAAAGGAAGGAGGAGGGGAAAGCTGACTGACCTACCTTTTCTTTTTATTATCCAGACCCTTGCATGCCTCAAGACTTTGAGAGCAATAGAAGCAAAATAACTGCATGAAGTTAGTAAATATTAATAGGGTTTTTTTTTTCTCACCGTGCATATCTTTTGGTAGCTGATGTTGAGCCGTGGAAAGGCAATGTATCAGGGTGTGCCCTATTCTCTGAACCTTAGAGTGATGCCACTCCTAGAGCACAGAAACCTTAGTGGTCTGTTGTCCTCTTTGCATTATTTTCTGCTTCATCAAAACAGGAACCCAAAATAATGCCACTTAATGCTGTCCAGCAGCACTTATATTTGGAAGGTCGAGCACTTGCTGGAAGCTGTTGGTTATTGAGCTGTAGAATAAGAAAAATGAGTAATCTGGACCAAAAAAACTGGGACTGTCTATCTGGGGCGGGGGGAGAATGTGAATCCATGCCAGCACTTTCCTTGTATTAACTTTTAAATGTCGCTTACATTTTATTTTCTGCTGCTGCTCTTTTTGTGCAGCAACCACGTGGAGCCCTGCCCCTGGGAGGACCTGGACTTTGAACACAGAAGGTAGACCTGGGGCTGGGGGTCAGGCCAGTTAACCTCATAATAGACCAAGTTAGAGAAACAGCTCTGGTCCCCTTTCCTCTACCCAGTGTATTTCAGAGGCAGAGCTGAAGCTTCTCAAGTTATACTCCCGGTGTCCATGCAGGCTTGAGGATGGTATACTGCAAGTGCTCAAGAGCACAATTTTCTTTAACCATAACAACAGCCAAAGGGAAACGCCTCCACGCAGCCCCTTTGGTCCATCAACCGATTTGTGTTCACCATGGTATGAAATCCTCCCATCCTCAGTTAAACTCATGGAGCCCATGGGAGACCCACTGCTCATTGTGGTTGTGTCTTTCCCGTCATTCCCAGCCCCTTCACAAGCCCTTGTTCTTCCCTCGTTGCTCTGCTGGTTTTCTTTCAAGGGAGAAAAGGGTTGAAAGGTAAGAAATGAACCAAACATTCAGGAAAGTTTCACTGACCAGTAGCTCCAGTTGCCATTTTTTTGGCCGAAGCTGCAGTTGGAGAGCAGGTTCAGGCAGCAGGACCCCTCATGTCCTATCTGAGCAGATCTGACAGGGAAAGGAAGACACTTTTAAAGCAGGAGGAGGGAGAAATATGTAATGTGATGTCCTTCATCATAAGAGGAAAGATGCCCAAATTTGAGCTTAGGCTCAGCCCTGCCCTGGAGCAAATACCTCATGTCTTCTGCTGGTGGCTGGGGCACCTCACAGTGCTTGCTAGCTGTGCTTGCTGGCTGCCCCTGTTGGCTAACAGAAGATGGTTTCTAGCAGATGGACTTGCTGTGGCTAAGTAGTCACGGTATCAGAAAATGCCCAAGTGCTCTGTGCCAGCTTCATTTTCTTTTATCTGAAATTATTTGGCTTGGACAGAAGGAGGCAAGATCATTTATTGCCTGAATGGAAGTCCACCTATCAAGGGCCCTTGCCCAGCACCAATCTGATTTCCCTATTCCCTCTCTGTGAATGTTTCGTGGTGTTCAGGTAGGACCTATCCCCATGAGGTTGCATGGAGATCTGAACCTGCCCCCAACATGTCTTTCAGCAGTCCCAGTTAAACCACAAATGGTGTTCTGTGTTGCAAAGAACAGGTCCTATATCAGGATGTGTAACAAGGCTGTCAAGGTAAGGTTGGTTTCTGCAACTCAAGTGCCTGCCACCAGAGCCCAAGCTGCTTCAGGGGCTTTGCTAAAGGGTGATTCCGTTGCCGACACCTTCAGGCATCTGCCTGAGGCCCTGCCTGTACTTTCAGCAAACACTGTGCTGGAGCATCTGGAAATGATGCTATTCTCTACAGGTGCTTCTTCATGTGGAGCACTCAGATCAATTTCTATTTAAGTAAATCTGTGAGGTCCTTTGTGGAAGTAGGACACAAAGGATGTAGACCAAAAGTTTAATTGCCAATGGAGACTGAAGTTCCAATAGAGGTATTCAAAGAAAACCTTTTGTACCCAGAACCAGAAGTCACTATGTTGTGCGTTTCCATCCCAGCTTCCTCCCCCTCCTCTTGGTTCTTTCTGTCCTTGGTCTCTGCTGGAAGTGGAGCGGAGGAAGACACATGAGGGAGCACCCAAACCTGAAGCACTGTGCTTTGCGGTGGGACCAGAGTAATTCCAGAGGAATGACAAATACTGAAGTATCTGGCCTGTTTTGCTGAAGATGCACCATCCCCAAAGCTTAAGTGTATGTGTGGAAAAACTGTTTGGAAGAGATGAAGTTACTTTAGAGTAAGTTTTTATTCTCTTTTAGTCACTGTTGACACAAATTAGCTCTCTACCCCCTCTCTCCTTACACCAGGTTTAACTACAAAGCTTAAGATTAAGCACGTTTGATCCCAGCGGCAGAGTAAATCCTCCATAAGAGATGGACGATATTCCAGGTGGCCTAATGTCCTTTCTCAACACTGACTAGTATCAGACACTTAAAAAGTACAAGAAATGCTTGAATGGAAAAAATGAAAAGAATCTGGCAAGATATTTCTCCCAAATCGCTTGATTTGAGGCTTCTATATGTCCTCGAAAGGTTTTTCTTTTCTTCTTCCAAACTTATAGTATATAGAATTTGAGGGAGGCTCTGACATTTAGCAAGTAATGCAGTATAGTCATGCCATTCATAAAACCCAATCCATTCCTTCTTTAATCCTGCAATATTGTGACCTCAGTGTATCAACAAATTCCTCAAACTAATTGTGCAGAGATATTTTTTTTATTTCTCCTCTTTCTTTTGTTTTTGTTTTATTTTGTTCAGTCTCTGAATTTCTATTATTTCTGGTATGTTTTCTCTTGCTAGAGAAGCCCAAATTGATCACACTTGCCTAAATGAAGGAATTGCAAAAAAACGTGCCTCCCACTCTTCGCACATCTGAGCATTTTGTTTGAAGTGTAGATAGTTACGAGATTGCATTCAGAAGCTGTGTGTCTGAATCACAGGCTCCTCGTTTTGCAGAGGTGCCTCCTTACCAGATGGTGCTTTCATGCAAGCACCAATTTTCTTGTTTACTTTGCAGCAATCAACTCTGCATAAGTGTCAGCTTTGGCTGGACCTTTTCAAATATTGTCATTATGTGCTAATTCTACAGTGCAGAGGCTTCTTGATTTTATCTTTATGGGTAATAACAGGTAATTCCTCTTGGAGGATGTGTACCAAGACATCGGTAAGAGTTGATGTCCTTCCAGTTGTAAGACAGCCTGGGCGTAGCTCTTTTTTTTTTAGCAGAGATATCTAGTCCACTTTAGAGAGCCAGTTACTGATTGCAGTTTGCCTTTTACTCAGCACTCTGTTACTTTTCTGCTTAGTGCTGGAAAATCTCTTGGCATGGAGGAGTTAAATATTTCTGAGTTCTCGCTTGAGTCATCTGTCCCCGCGCCTAAGAGGGTTTGCTTGCAAGCACGTATGGGATTGGAGCCGGTCCTGGAACAGGAGTGTGTGGCTCACGTCTGACATGCACCCACTTTGGCAGAAACCAAGGAACAACCACTGCAAAAAAAACCCCACACCGAGAGGGGAAGGGACGTGCAGGACTTGGGGAGGATTAACTAAGGACGTTTCATCACTTCACCTTAATTCTTTTGAGGTGGAAGAAGGAATACAGGGAAAGCAGGGATGGTTTTGGCTCTGCCCCTATGCATGAACTGCATGTGAGATTGTTCTCTGGCACAAACACTGCCTGGCAGAGAGCAGCTGTGTGTGTCCACAGTGTTAAACCCTCTTTACCACCCAAAATGTGCAGCTTCACATGAACTACCTATTGGGAACGGTCCCTGTGCTGTGCTAACTCCTGAGCTGTGGCTGTAGATCTGAGGGGGCGGGTGGGGGTGGTAACATCATCTAGCAGGAGCCAGAAGCTTTCCTCAGCTCTTAATTTGCTGGTATAGACATAGCCTTGATGGGGTTTCTTTTTAGGTAATGAGAAGTTTCACAACGAGGAACTCTGGGTATGGGAAGGGGTGAGCACATCTGGGAGTGGGGTGTGAGGGGAGCAGTTTGGCTCTGGCTGGCTTTGGATATGACAATAGTGACTGGCATAGGGAATCCTAGCAGGCATCTCCTAGACAAGCACATACACAAGGCTGTACAGTTCTCTGGCTTGATGTCCCTAAATGAAGTATTAGGTCTTGGCCTGCTAAGTGTGTGGGAAGGGGGAGAAGTGGAGGGTTGGAGAAGCGGTGATAAATTTTGGATGAAATCACAGAAAAGTATCCTAAGGGGTTTGGCTATTTGTCACATTTCCCATTGAATGAGGACAGGATACAAGCCCAGGCTTGTGCATACAGGGCTGATGATGACCGAAGAACCTGGAGTACACTGCACCAAAAAGGAGCGTAAGGCCACCGATCTGGACTGGAATAAAGGCCTGTCTGGCCCAGTGCCCAGTTTCCAGCAGTAGCCAAAAAAAACGCTGGGTAAAACAGGGCAACACTAATACTTTACCTCCAAGTCTCCAGCCCCGAAGAGACTTCCTGAGCCAGATGTGATGCCTGTGTGTTTCAGAGCCCTTAGTAGATCTCTTCCGTATTTTTTATGGCACCTTTTCGAACCCATGGGAACTTTCAGCATCCACAGCCTTGTTTGATGAAGATGTCCACAGGCTTGCTGGAGGGTGTGTGAAGGACTACTTTTTGTTTTGGACTAGGATCTTACTAGCTTCCCTTTGTGCTCTCTAGCCCTTGTATTTGAAGATTAAAGGTAAACTGTAGGGGCTTGGTCTGTTTAGGGCTCAGGTGGGGGAGGATGGGCTTGTGAAGATAGATTTTTGGAAGAAGTCAGGGGCAGGTGGCCTTAGCAGCTCACCATTTCTCTCTTCTGATACAGGAACTAAGAGGCACCAACAGGAGGCACCAGGAGCTGAACAAGGGAAGGGATTCTTCCTCCAAGCCCACAATCTATTTTTTTCCACTTTTGCTCCACGCTGCTGGTGCTGGCATAGAGCTTTATCAGACCAGAGAGTCCAGGCTCCATCACTCTCTCTCTTAGATCCCTCCTGTAATTCCTTATAATCAGCCTTCACCCATACAACCCCAAGGGACTCATCATCATCAAGAGAAAAGAGGCATCTCCATGCACAGGTCTGTGATGGGTTCATGGAGGCCCAAGTGAGCCAAGCAGCCAGGCAACTACAAAGGTGGCTGGATCAATGGTCTTTGCCAGAATAAGTCAGAGATAAGTCAGGGATGTTTCTGCTGGCAGCAGAGTTTGCATGATGTAATAGAAACATATTTTTAGCCATTTTTTTTCTATGCAACAGGCAATTTCGCCATTTCATCTGCCCACAGCTTTAGAAAGCCAAACAGCTAGCAACACAGAACAGACAGTAGAGGGAAATCTGCCTGCAGCACCTGAATGAAGTAGAAGATGGTTCTGCTATCTGTGATGGAAGTGGCCACAAAATACAGGTGCTAATGAGATGAAAACCATGCATTTCAACCCACTTCAATTCGCTGTTGGAAGGTGGCAGCTCTGAGTTTTAGGAGTGTCAGCTGACAGTACACCATGCTAGTGTTATCAGTTAGGCATTGTAGGAATACTTGACTGTTACCTAGTAGTTGGGAGAGTCAGAGATGCTCCCAGGTCTCTCTCTGCACACCTCGGCTTTGATCTGGCCCAGAGCCAGGCCCAGCTTGCCTGCTGGCTTCTTCTTCTGCCCTTCCTCTGGATCCCATGTTTCTGTCACCAGTTGTAGGCTGACACCTTTCTTCCCCTCTCTCCCAGCCTATCTGAAGAGTGCCAGTGAGAGAGAGCTATTCACAAGACAAGGAAAAGAGAATTAATGCTGGAGACTTCCTGGCGTGGTTTGACTGCTATAAGCAGTGCTGATTCTGCTGCGAGCTCAATGTGGTCACAGCTGGGTGGGAAGGCTGGCAGGAGAGACCTGGATGACACCGTGCCAGAGGGAGCATGTGTCTTGCAGCTGGGGCTGCTCTCCTGATTCTTCCTCCCGTACAGCCATGCCTTTGGGGATGGAAGGAAAGCTCAGCAGAACAAGGTCTAGTCAGAGTATTCTCCATTAGCTTGACTAACCTGATCTTCTATGACAAGGTGACCCACTTAGTGGATGAGGGAAAGCCTGTGGATGTTGTCTACCTAGACTTTAGTAAAGCCTTTGACAGCATTTCCCACAGCATTCTCCTGGAGAAACTGGCTGCTCATGGCTTGGACAGGTGTACTCTCTGCTGGGTAAAAAACTGGCTGGATGGCCGGGCCCAGAGAGTTGTGGTGAATCGAGTTAAATCCAGTTGGCGGCCAGTCAGGAGTGGTGTCCCCAGGGCTCAGTGTTGGGGCCAGTTCTGTTTAATATCTTTACCAATGATCTGGATGAGGAGATCGAGTGCACCCTCAGTAAGTTTGCAGACGACACCAAGTCGGGTGGGAGTGTTGATCTGCTCGAGGGCAGGAAGGCTCTGCAGAGGGATCTGGACAGGCTGGATCGATGAGCCAAGGCCAACTGTATGAGGTTTAACAAGGCCAAGTGCCGGGTCCTGCGCTTGGGTCACAACAACCCCATGCAGCACTACACTCTTGGGGAAGAGTGGCCGGAAAGCTGCCCAGCAGAGAAGGACCTGGGGGTGTTGGTCAACAGCTGCCTGAATTATGAGCCAGCAGTGTGCCCAGGTGGCCAACAGCATCCTGGCTTGTATCAGGAATAGTGTGGCCAGCAGTAGTAGGGCAGTGATCGTACCCCTGTACTCAATGCTGGTGAGGCTGCACCTCAAATATTGTGTTCAGTTTTGGGCCCCTCGCTACAAGAAGGACATTAAGGTGCTGGAGCATGTCCAGAGAAGGGCAACGAAGTTGGTGAAGTGTCTAGAGCACAAGTCTTAGAGGAGCAGCTGAGGGAACTGGGGTTGTGTAGTCTGGAGAAGTGGAGGCTGAGGGGAGACCTTATCGCTCTCTACAACTACTTGAAAGGAGGTTGTAGTGAGGTGGGTGTCGGTCTCTTCTCCCAAGTAACAAGTGATAAGATGTGAGGAAATGGGCTCAAGTTGCGCCAGGGGAGGTTTAGATTGGATATTAGGAAAAATTTCTTCACTGAAAGGGTTGTCAAGCATTGGAACAGGCTGCCCAGGGAAACAGTTGAGTCACCATCCCTGAAGGTATTTAAAAGATGTGTAGATGTGGCGTAGGGACATGGTTTAGTGGTGGACTTCGCAGTGTTAGGTTTACAGTTGGAGTTGATGATCTTAAGGGTCTTTTCCAACCTAAACGATTCTATGATTCATTGAAATGCTTTCCTTCTGAAATCTTCCAAATCTAGCAGTTCCTTGCTGGGTTGCCCTGCTCTTCTTTCCCTACACCTTTTCTGTCTCTCTTTCTCTTTCCTGGTAGGCAAAGGAGTTGGAGGGTAAGGAGGGGAGCAGGAGGAGTCTGAAAAGAAGCCAAAACGTGGGTGGTTTTGCTAAGCCACCTCACTGCCATCCCAGCCTGACTTACTGCACTCCTCTGCTCTCTCCAGCCCTTCCTGAACAACACAGGAGATCACGGAGCTGTGTGTAGCTGAGCTGTGTGTAGCTGTCGTGATGGCCAGGACAGTAAACCTTTATTTTGGTAACCACTACTTACCCAGCTCCCCTCATTGCATATCGTCTAACAGGAACACCAGGCTGACTTGTTACCCCACCTTCTCTCACCTCTGCTTAGCTCTTGGCTCTTGCATGGGCAAAAAGGGAAAGAGCCTGACAGCAATCCTTCACACTGCACTGTGTCCCACTGATTCTGTTCCTGCCAGTATCTTTATGCCTTTGAGGGCTGTACAGATGCAAGTATTTTTCCTAGGCGCATTTGTGCAGACAGTTATTGCCTGTATGTTCTGTGTCCCTCTGAGAGTTTTAGTATAATATTTGTACTTTGGGAAAATTCAGCTCTTTTCTCCTCAGAGCCAGGAGTCCCCCACAAGTTACCAGAAGCAGCTTGGGAACAGCCCTGTGAACCTGCCTGCATCCACACATCCCGCTCAGCAGCCAACAGAGAAACTCAGTCCCCAGTTGCTTCTGGAAAGAGACACCAAGGTTCCTTTCAATGCTTCACTTCTCTTGCTAGATTTTTAGGTAGGAAACCATGCCTGCATGCAAGGCTGTGCCTCTGCTTTCAGCCACACCAGTAAGCACCCAGTGCCAGATGACTGAAACCAGCTTTCTCTCCCTACAGCTACTGGGAGGTAAATACATTATCCTGCCCCGTGCTGCAGACTGCTGGAACTGAACTGTGGCCAGCCGCTGCCAAAGACTGTGTTATGTTGCAATCGCTACTTATTATTGTGGTTAAAATATATCCAGAGCATGTAAAAGATGAAATAATCCCTCCCATCTTTCTAGAGGGCTCCGAGTGTCACTGCCAGCAATGACAGTGGGACTCTGTAAGGTCTTGCAGCTAGAGGAGCAATCCTTCCCACCACAAAATTCTAAGCCGCTTGGTGGTTTCAGCAAGATTTCCCAGTGACACATAAGTGTTGGTTCTTCTAACTTTGATGAAAATTGGTGGCCAAGCAGAGGAGAGAGGTGCCGTTAATTCCAATTCCAACTCCTGTTAAGGAAAAATCTGTATTTTTAGATACTATTGATGAAGCAGAAGAAACAAATAATGAGAAAACTAGGCTGGGATGGTTCTGAGAGCCCTGGGAACTACTTGTTTTAGTAATAAATCTGCTGTGTCATCTTGTTCCCTCGGAGCATGACTAATCCCTGTGGTACACAGCAAGGGCCTGGCTGTCACTCTGATGCAGTGCCGGTTGTAGCAGGCAGTCCAGCCGCAAGTCTGGGCTTCTGGCATTTTCATCTTGCGCTCAGGCCGCTCGGTGAGGTGCTGTGCCCGCTCTCTTTCTTGTTAGCAAAGGTTGCATTGCAATTTTAAAGCTAAATAGGAGAGCAACGAAATGCAGCATGGACCTTGTAACTGCTGGCAGCACCACTTTTTTTGCCTCAGTACCTATAAACAAACCTCCCCTTCTTGTCTCTTACAGCTGGACAGACCCTTCTTATCTTGCTCTGCCACAATCCTGCTGGGTTTTTTCCCTCTTTTGCTCCCACAGCAACCTCTTAAAAGCCTGGACCGACTCCCTGAGCACCAGCAGGCATTCCAGACATGACAGCAGCAATTACATGTTGTACCACTGTTTTCTCTCGGCAAACACGTTGTCTTTGGGGAAGCGGTGGTGCAGTGTGACCAGAGCAGTATTTGGCCTCTGGACTTGTGAGTGACTCAGCACTGCTTTTATCTTTATAGGCTCCCAGGCAGGAGCCTGGCGATCCTGCCATTGCATCCCTCCTGCCTCCTCACCCAGGCTTCGACAGTTTTTCCTTTACCCTTTTGCCAAGCAGCGGGACACCGCAATGCTGCTCTGACAAATGAGTGTTGCCTGCGGGTGCAGTGCCCTGATGCTGGCCGCATGCTGGTGGAGCGATTTAGCCCAGGAATCACGGGGACGCTGTGCCTCAGCCTCTTTTCTCAAGAACTTAATGTCTCAGACATTGTCCAGGAGGACAATTACATTACTGTACACACCCCTGCATCACTTTAAAGAAAGGTAATTAAACATCTGAAGGCCAGAGACTTGGATTAATGACAAGAGAGTTCAATTCAAAGCTGGGGGGACAGTGACATTGCCTAGGTGATCCCCTGGCTGTGCTGCTGCCACACTGCTGTTTCTGAAACTTGAGAGAGAGGTTTTGAGACCTGTGGAAATTCTGGAATTATATGAAGTGATGAATGTTAAGAATTAATTACAGAAAAAGAAAAATAAGCAAAATGAACAGTGGGGTTTTTTTTCCCTTCCTCTCCCATGTGAAACGGTAATGGAATATGGTCTCCTGGTGTAGTATAATGCTTTAAGTACTGTGTGTCCCAGTTTCACAATGCTCAGTACAGTGTGTACAAAAACAAATATGAGTATGTTGTGGTTAGGCTGTTTATCGGCTATCTGCTTTACTGAATATATATTTCTATATATGTGCTATTTTCACTGTGAAGCAACTATATAAGTAAAGGAAAGGAAAAATCCATTACCAGTCAATTAAATTTCACAAGGTCCTGAAAAACGCTACAGAGGACAGACAATGTCAGGAAGCTAAACTATTGCATTTTTTTTCTTTTAAAGGATTACATCATATTTTTTTTTTTGGAGGGGGAGGTGTGTGTGATGTTATTTGTGTTAATAAGTAGCCTCTGGATAAAGAAAGCAACTACAGTGTCATTTTGCAACGTTTGCTGTGTCTCCTATCCTCTGCTATAAGCCCTCTGATTATGGGATTATTGTATAGTGTTGGCATTTTTCAGCCAGTGCTAATAACTGAAATTGACGGCATGTGCCAAAACTCCATTAACAAACACTGGTTCACATTTCAAATGACTGCTCCTTTCAGCCAAGCGTGTGCTCCTTTTTATTTGCTGTTCATGAAACAGATTGCTTTTTTACATAAATGTAAATTGTTGCTTATGTCTACTCCATGATGTATATGGAAGGGGTATTTATTCTTTCTTTCGCTTCATGGCATTCTGTTTGTGGTCCCTTCAGGCTACTCACATTACCATGGGACTTTGATCCTTCACCTACTGCAGGCATTGACTGGTCAAAGCAAAGACTGCAAAAAGCTTCTAGGCTCAGTGGTTGGTGTATGCTTTGCAGATTTTCCCTTCCATGTCCTCCAGCCCAACTGTAATTGTGCAGAGTAACCATAACCACCTTCATCTCTCCTTTTGCTGGCAGGAGCAGGACAGCTTCCTCCTCTTCCCTGACAGTCAAAGTAGCCCAAGTCTGCATTTGATCCTCTTTAGCGTTCCTGTAACTTTAATATATGTGCCTAGAAATGCACCCTGTATTATATTCCAGTATTTCCTCACCTATATGGGACATATCTCCCTCAGGACTGAATCTTCCCCTTAATGGATCCCAGTGCCATTGGTGGGTCATGGTAAGCTCACTCTTTCTTTCTCTTCTTTCATCATTTCCAGGTTTCAGTTCCTATCTTCCAGATAACTTTTCATTGCTAGTTCCCAAATATATTTTGCATGACTGAGTTTCATTTCCATTCAGTTCAGTCCTGTGGGTCTTCAGGCACAATATCCTTGCCCTCCTCTGTACTGATGCCTTTCAGCTTTGTAAAACAAAACACTCCCATGCTTATGTAAACCTCAGGACTTGTTAAACAGGAAGGACTTCTCCCAAGACTGATCCTTGAGAAAAAATATTAGGTATTTTTTCCCATCTCTAGCCACATAATTCCTTTTCAACTTGCCATTAGTGTATCCTGCAAGCCTTATGATTTGTCCATTCAGCACCATCTCCTTAAGCTTTATTGCTAGGATCCCATGTTGAACTGTGTCAAAACCAAATAAGACTAATTAATTTCTTAGACCAAGGAGATGCAGCATTCTGGTTAGTCTTTGTTGATTTTATCCTATTTTTCATTTAACTCCAGGTGTTTAGTTATCCTTTTATTTCAGGATTTCTCTAAAGTCTTGCATACTGTTAAGGTCGGCTTGATAGGCTTGTAGGTACCTAAGTAGTTCTCTTCTTAAATATTGGCATCACAAAGTTTTCGGAAGGTAACATTCCTAACTGGGTAGATAAATTAAAAAAATCCCATTCACCATAAAAAAAAAATAGTGTGCATTCACTCCTTCAGGAGTAAGGTAATTTGTTATCTCTGTAGTTAAGTGAACAAAGATCCATGACCTTTTTTTCTGTGCTTTAAGTCTACATATCCATACCACATTTAACCTCTGGTGAACGTCAATGACCTTATTGAAAATTATAATCTTACCTAGACTCTCTCTCCAACATCCTTAGCCACTAGTTCCTTCTTCTTCTATTAATTTTATTTATGAGGTTAAAAAAAAATCTTTTCCTACCTGTTGGCATACCTTTTGCAAGGTACACAGGTTTTGACAACAGAGGTCTGGCAAATCTTCCAGTGACAATTAGATGTTGGTGCCCTGTGTTTATTAGTCCTGTCTTTCTGCAAAAGCTACCAGCCCCTTTAGCAGAGGGTAGATAAGACTCAGCTGCTCGGGTACAAACCTCAGCCTCTTAGCTAATTGCAGACTAGATGTCCATCTATGACTTTGATAAGCCGTGGCAGGAGGGCTAAACCCAAGTCTAAAATGGCACGACATCCAGCTGGAAACCAAAAGGGGAGGTATGGCACAAAACATCCTGTGACACCAGTCCAAAGATACCTTCTATGTCTGAAGTAATGACTGATCTGAAAAGGCTTTGAAGTCAAAAGACAAATTTGTTAGCCCAGGTGTGGTTATTACTGACTCATTAGAAACCAGCTTCATGGTTTGTGGCATTTTTAATTAAGGAAGCACAAACAAGCTGCTTTTGCTCAAGCAGATGTAATGGTTTCAATTAGAAATACCAAAATCTGTTTGTGACTTCTGGATACGGTAGGATGCTTAATTAGTAAACCTAAGGCCCCTCCGTTTCTTTTTTAAAACAACAACTCTCTTCTAAAATAATAACATATATGTAGTATTTTCCTTTCTAACTTAAAGATCTGGTACTGTGAAATTAGGGGCCTAGTCATAAACTTGGCCAGGGGAGAAGGGGCTACCTTAAATTCATTGTTATTTTATGAACAGTAACAAATACATTAGAAATGCCAAAAGCAGATTCAAAACTACAACCAGGTTAAAATAACTTGAGTTAGAAAAGATTTTAGACATTTCCACAAGAGGTCACTGTTATCATTAGCAATAGATAAATAGAAATAATTTTAGGACTTGAGAGCTGGGCATCATTTTTCCCCTAGAGAAAACCTAAGGTCATTTAGAATAAATATTCCCCACATAATATCTCCCTCATCTGTCTTACAAAATTAATCTTCTGAGATAACAGTTTTTCATTCCTAAATTCATCATAGGAATCCTAGATCTTAAGGATGCTGAGACTATCCTATGTTTTCCTTGTCAAAGAATGACCTTCACAAATCAAGAAATTTTAATTAGAAGGATTTACAAGGATGTGCTCACAGTTCTGTTCAGGGTTTCTCAGGGTACTACAGCAAAAAATAGAAATAAATAAGCACTGAAATTTTGTGTTTCTTAGGTTGCCAGAGGATGGCAACCGTACTGTGTCACAGGTTCCTTGTCCTAGCTGGGGCCTTTTCTTAACTTAGAAGACACATGGACTGGGGAAAATGTGTGAAATTGCTACTAGAAGTAAAAACAGCCATTAGAATATCAGGTCCATAAAATCCCGTAGGGAGAAGTTATATGAAATAGTAACCTGATATCATGACAATAAAATTTGGTGGTGAAAAAGGGCTGATTTTGAACTGGGACCTCTGGAATGCCAAATTTTCAATCACCCAGAAATATAGGGGCTGCCTATAAATTCCACCATTCCAAACACAAGGGGAGAGTGGGATCTGTGTTATTTGAGCATTCTCCTCTTTCAAAAAAATAGCTTTCTGTTACCTTGAAAGAATCACTGAAAAGTAGCATGTTTGAATGATTACCATGCACACAAGGGTGCCTTTCCTTTCTAGGTGTTCATATGAAATGGAAAAGGAAGGTAGGGAGGTCACCGTAATATGCTCTAGACGGTAATGCATAGCAGCGGCGCTGCCTGCTTAGCATGATCGCTTCAAAGTATTCTGCTGTCAAATGGAGGCAGTCATTCCTCACAAAAACAGCAGTCCGCTGCCTCAGAGGGAAAGAGGATGGAAAGAGCAGAGGGATATTACTTTAGGACGGATGCAGATCAAATGAAGCAGTGCTTTGACTCGGGCTTTCTGCCCAAATGACAGTGTAACTGCTGTGTTAATGGAAACCCTGGAGGTGGAATGAATATGGGCCCTTCTCCGTGCAGGCAATTGCTGGACCAGAGTAATTCTATACCGTGATTGAGGCGCAGATGACAAGAGACAAAAATAGACTTTGCTCTTTTTTTTCAGCATCAATTGTGTGCCTACGGAAAGTGCTTAGGTAAAATCTTCCACTCCATACCAAAGAAAATTGCTCCTTAACCTCGAGGTAAGTTGGTCCAAGAGCATTTCTAGTCAACACCTCTACTGACCTTCTCTACCTGAGCAAATTGGCTATAATAACTGCTGCAGAATACATCATCTCCCAATAGCTGCTTGGGAGTAGTTTCCACTAGGGCATGCTATTTGAAGAAAAGCCACTGTATTTCCAGAGGGCTGTGATTATTCAGGAGAAATAATCTTTTTCAGGAAAGCAAAGCCACCTGGTGAGCTATTCCAGAGCAGCTATTGCAGTGTGTTTGTTTTGGAATAGCTATTCTGGTCTAAAAAGGCCGGAGGATTACCAGTTAACCTAACATTCACATCCCCCCGCCAGGCTGGCTGGGAGTGTGCAATTGTGCACTTCTTTAGGCAATTAGGTGGATAAATTACGCAGCCAGTCACTAAGAAGTTTTAGTGGTGCATGACTCTTCTTGCTCGCAGGGTAAAATATTGGCCAAATTTTGTAGTACTTCATATGGTTTGGGCCATCTCATGGCTAGAACTGGATCCTGCCAACCTAGAACACAACCCAGTCATGAAAAAGGGGAACAAGGGTTAACAAGGTTGTTAACAGGCAGTGCATTAAGACCAAAATATCTCTCAGGCAAGCCCTTTTCACGTGACTGTCTCAAAGAGTTCAGGCAAAATAATTTGTATTTCTGGCATGTCTCAACCCATTATGCTTTGGCCCTTGGCTATAAAATATAAAGCTGCTTTTGTTATTGAAGTGGACAACTTCTATTTCTCCTTTTGTATCTGAAAGTCTTTAAACCTCCCTTTTGACAAAGATCATTGATATCTGTGACTTTTCCCTGTGAAGAAAGTGTTATTACAAACTGTGTCCACCACTCTAATTACTTGACAGTGACATGAAGTACTGCTTGTTTATGAGCTTGCTCATGAACAATTTTTACAGTTGCTGGAAAGCACAGCAGCATCTGAACCCAGGCATTGGAGGGGTAAATCTTCTGAGTGAGAGAAGATAAGGGATGGCAGCACAGCACAGAGCTGGAAATCCTTTTGTGGTGGTTTTGCTGTGGAAAGTGAAGAAATATTCTGCTGAAATACAATTAAGTGAAAGAAAAATGCTAAAACTGGTGCTTTGAAAAATGAACGTAAACCTTTCTAGGCCATCTGTTTCCTAAATCTGGAAGGCAATCCAGTCTGGAAGCCTGTTCCCAAACACCTTTCATGGTCAGCAAGGGGTTTCTCCCACCTGAAGCTGAAATTTTTCCCAGGACTAGGTGCCCAGTAATGCCAGTCATATTACCTTAGATAATATCTAAAGGACAGGAACTTGAGTGATTTTTTTTTTTTTCTGATTCAGCTATAATTACTATAAGGAAGGAAAATCTGTGGGGTGCACTCAGATATACCTTGTCATTGAAATCCACATCTGTGACACAGTTTGATTCACAGTCGCTGAATATTAGAAAGGCAATGTTCATGATAGTGATCAATAAATGTGCTGCATTTAATGATGCCGGTTCAGGTAATTAGGAAGGATGCCTAGAATGAAGCTGGCATCTGAAACCTGCAGATTTCCCTTCAGAGAAAGGCATAAAGGAGTAAAGCAGGAGGAATTAGCAGATTTGTCTTTCAAGCCCTGTGGAAAGATTCTCTTTGCCAGTGGCAGAGGCTCTATCAGTCGGAGGAGGAAAAGGATGCTGCCTTTGAACCTCTTTGCTTTCTTACCCCATAGAGCTTTGGATCATATCAAATGAGGGACGTTGGCAAGGGTGCTTGCGCGCACACGACAACAGCAGGTAAGGGCATTGCAGCCATCAGAAAGAAAGGTTTCTTCCATTCAGCCCTTGTAGTCCTGGGCAAGGCTTTATTTAGATGTTTCTAATTACCACAGTATGTTTAAATAGATACCCAGAGAAATCAGCAGGGAGCAACAGCTCTCCTCACTGCCTGGCAGGGCTGATGATGACAAGGGTCATGTAATGGCTTAATATGATGCCACTTAATATCCTACTTAAGCAATGTAATTAGGGGGTTTATTTGATAGAGCAAGAAGGTTTATCTCCTACAGAAGGCATGAATGAGATTGCCAGATGCAGGTGCTGCTGGGTTACAAGATTCATTTTTTTTTTATATTATATACTTTTTACAGCCTTGTCCACTCAGGTGATTTTAATTTTCTAAATCCAATGCAGTCTGTCTCTTCAGTCTGTCTCAGTGGTGCCCCTGTATAAATAAGCCACTTTCCTCTAGTAATTGGAAGCTCTCATTACAAATATTTTCTGCCAGCTGCTCTTGGAAGATTTCTTTATTTTAGCTCTTCACAAACAAAATGGTGATCTCAGACACTCATCCCATGTTTTAACATAGCATGCCTCAAAGGAAGTGACTCAGTCTTTGTATACAGTCTTAGTCGACAGCAAAGTTTTCATGCAGGAACATAAAAAGAGATTTATGTAACTAATATAACACTGAAAACAAACAAGCCCTCCAACCAAGTTCAAAGCACCAGGTTAATACATACTTTCTAAATAAATATGGTGCTTTCAAATTTGTCTAGACCTCATGATCTAAATCTTAAGATGCTCAAAGAACTGGGGGGCGTGGGGGGGGGCCCTGAAATTTCAGAGCCATTGGGGATTTTCTGTAAGAATTCGCAAATGCTGAGTTCTTGCCGCATCATCTGAAGGACTGTAAAAGGAGAGGTAGGGTTCCTATCATTGAGGGCAGGGGGCAGGAGCCTCTGGGGAAGTGTACACCCATCAGCGCAACCCCAGTTCCTGCAAAAAATACTGAAGCAGATAATCAGACACCTGGAAGGGAGCAGGGAAGGAGTAGCTGCCAACATGGATTTGTCAAACCAGTCTTATTTCCTTATGTGACAGGGTGACAGATCTCGCTGACAGAAGCAAATGTATGTCTGGTCACGACGTCTCCCACAGAGCGCTCACAGGCAAGCACAGCAAGTGTGTGGTCTAGACAGATCTACTGCATGGTGGGCACAAAATGGGCTGGAAAACATTACTCAGAGGGTACCAGTGATTAGCTCATTATCAAAATGGAAGTTTTGACCAAGAAGGGCTCGGCGGGAGGCTGCTGTGGCCCTGTGATTGCTCGGTGCCTTTGGTGGTGAAGCCAACGGTGCTGATGATGGACTCGAGAATGAGCCTGTCACATTTACAGACAGCAGCAAGGGATGAGCACCCTCTGCGGTGCTTGTGGCAGGCTTCAAATAGTTTGATATATTTGAGATATGGCCCCCCAAAAAAGAAAAAGAAAAAATATGCAATTTAACAGGGAAATGTTAAATTGAGGGACAAGCTCTGCGAATAAATAAATCTATAAATCAAACAAATCTAGAAACTGTAGTGGATCAGAGGCTGAATGTGAGTCTACTGTGTCATGCTGTAATGAAAGAGATAACCCTCATGTTCCTACATGTACATAAGAACACGTAAAGTAATGTTTTAGCCTTATTCAGCACTGGCATCGTCTCAGCTGGAAGGCTATGTCAGGTTTGGGTTACTGCACTTGAAGGAAGGTGAGACCCACCTGGAGTCAACTTAGAAGAGACCACTGGAAAAGGCAGAGCCAAGAAAACACAACCCGTTAGCCAAGTCTGAAAGAAATGGGTGAAGTTTAGCCTTAGGAGAGGCAGCTAAGCTGCCCTTCATGCCTCTCACAGAGGGGACAACTAAGACTGGACCAATGTTTCAGCAATGATGGTGTAGGTTAGACACAACACAAGCCCTCCCTCACTGTGGCCGGGGCTGTCGGGAGAGGTTGTGAGGCCTCGTTACCAGTAGCTGAAGAAAAGCTGAGACAGGCATCTCTGGGGAGGTGCCCACATGCAGCAGACCCCAAAACGGGTCAGGTAAGTGGTAGGTGACCCTGCAAGGTGGGCAGCCAGCTCTGCTGGAGTGATCCAGCAGCTGCCAGCACCCATGCATGGGTTTAGACATCCAGTTTTGCTGAAACTGGTGGTCAGGGCAGTCACCCTTCTTCCAGGCTGAGCTCTTACACGCCGCTTGCCCCCCCTGCTAAATTATGAGAAAAATAATGGAAAACGCTATTGAAAGACATAAAGTTGTACTTGGCACCTGGGAGGTGGCTGGGGCCAAGGGACCAGCCGCAAGTAGGGACCTTGCTGCCCTGCCTGTCTCGCATGTCTGTGCACGAGTGCTTCTACCTTGAGGTCTGTGCAACAATAATCTGTGTTTTGGTTGGCACCTCTCTCCAAATTTCTGCAAGATTTATCTGTATGTTACCAAAGAGCACAATTACAACAAGGTGGTTTTTTTACAAGAAAGTGCCAGTTAAAGTATTGTGTGTTCAAAGAATTGACTCTGGGAAGGAGAAACCAATGAGTCATGGGCTGTGTGGAGTCCCACAGTTTGAAAGCCTCAAAGATATGTAGGTATCTTGCAGTGAGCTGAGGTGGGGGGCCTTAGCATCTAACCTATCTTAAAATAGGAAGTCTCTTGCCTTTCTTCCTGTTCATCCACCTAGTCAGAAGGCACATTCACCAAATATCTTAGGCTTTCAATGATAGCAATTAAAAGAGCCTGCTACCATTCTCACCTCAAGAAGAAACAGCTTTCTGTCCTTGGGGAGAATACAGGTTTGTGACAAACTAAGGGGAGGGACATGCCACTCTGCCTGCCAGCCTTTGAAAGCCATATCATGCCCTCCTGGCTGGCACGACCAAGGAACTGGTCCTCTTCATGTCTGTGGGGAATTAAGTCTGGCTGAAGGAACATAAAAAATCTGAAGCGATTCAGACAAGCATGACTCAGCCACTCTGTCACAGTAAGTTTATAATGCTGAGGAAGAAATTTACTCTTGAACATATTTTAATTGACACACCAGATTATAGACACTGAAAGAATATCTTTCAAAATAAAAGATGACAGACTTTCAACATCTGGTCTAATTCCCTGCAACTATACTAGCAGATGTAAACTGTTACATATTCTATTAGCAAATATCCTTCCTTTATTTCCTTTTTCTAAGTATATGAATGTTCTTGTATATATTTTTATTTCAACTATAATAATCTACCTTAATTTTATACATTCTGGCTTGAATTCTGGATTTAAACAAAAACTGCTTATGGTGTGTGAAACTCTGCTCATAGAAATGGGTGGGACTTTTGCTAATTACTTGTGTGGGGCTAGGATTTTGCTCAATAAGATTATGCATGTCTCAGGAGTTTCCAGAAGCAATATAAACTGTGAGACTGAAGCTGAAGTTTGTTTTTACAGGCACCATAATTGCACCAGAAAAACTCTGGGGTTTTTTTTTGTTGTTGTTGTTGAACTTATTTGCATTTTTTCTGGAGCTGATTGAATGAAGGCTGCTTGTAAGCCCTTATTTTGGCTGTCTCACGGTGATCAGAGGATGACAGAGTGGAAGAACTATGCCAGCCTCACTCACTGCTCCCTGTCCCACAAGCCCTTAGGCAGGGCTTGCATGGATCCGAGGCGGGACTCCCAGGACTGCGAAGTAAAACCTGCCAAGTTGCTGGTTCAGCTGATTTTAAAATTTTTTTATTTTTATTTTTTCCTGCCTGCAGCAGTTCTGCCCAAAGAAGATGCCCAGCTTCTGCTGCCCTTGGACCTGCCAGCTTTCTGCTCCTGTGCACACTCCCTAACCCCTGTCAGCCTCAAAAGCTGACTTAGCAGAGACCTACCATTTCTGGCTCATTTTCACATGGGTAGCTCAGCTGGTAAATTCGGGGGGCAGTAACTTCCAGCAAAGCAGTGGTGACAAGTACTTGGCCTGGTGACCCTAGCCACTGGAGCAGAAGCAGCCAGGACAGGATGTGTTGCATCCTTTGCCCCATCACCCACTACAGCCAGCATTAAAATCCCTGCTTTTATTGACCCTGCAGAATTGGTTTGGTAGAGCATTGCTCAAAGCATCTAGCACACTTCGCAGACAAAGTGTGTTAATGGAGTGGGAGGGGGAAGCCAGCCTCCGAAACAGCAGTGGGCCGTCAACAGATGCATTGTAGTGCTCATTCATCCAACATCAGTCTCTCCAAATATCTAAGTTAAAAAGTAAGCTTTGAAGCCAGCCTGGGAGGTAAAAATTGAAGGAGACGAGAAATTTGCATCTTTTTGTGCATTCAGTCAAAACTGCTCCTGCAAAAACACATAAAAGCCCCTAACCATTATGGATTTGTATATGCAGATTTAGTTCTTCAGCTGCTTTATGGTAAGACACAGAAACCTGTCAACAGAAGCACTGTCGCTATGTTGCATTAGCATGTATTTATTTACATGACTATCAGAAACCAACCACTTAAATAAATCATTGTTAGGCAAGTGGACTACTTAAAGAATGTGTGGCCCGTTTGCCCATAAAACACTAATTATCACGGCAGCACCTCTCCAATGAATCACCAGTAATGAGACACCATTATGGAAAGTATCAATTTTCAGTGCAACTCAGCCATACTGTACATGGTCAAGTAATTGTACTGAAGTGCCTAACAAATAAAACTTTTCCATGAAAATACATTGTTCTCTGAGCAAAGTCATTTTCCAAGAGGGCTCAGCGATTTTTGCAATTTATATTATGAACAAATAACACCTCAATCTGTGTGTTGCTTATTGCTGTTTGGAAATGTGTGTAGCTCTTCACTTACAACAAGAAGAATTCTGTCAAAACCTGTCATCTTCAGATATGAGGTCACTTTTGTACATCTGTGCTGCTTACCAGAAGGGAAGAAGATTCACGAGGCCTTTAAAAGCAAATGTAATGTGATTTCATGATGTGGATATGCAAACAAAAATATTCTCTGTCCTATACTTCTAGCCATTCCTTGATAGCATCCAGAGTCAGTGTATCTTTGTCATGAGGCAGACAAAACAGGTTTTTCAGATTTCCTGAAAGTCTTCATAGGATTCCCATGGGGAGCATATTTCCATACACTGAGGGGGAGAAGAGGCAGTTTAATACTGGTGCAGAATGGGGCAGGACTTTGATTCATGGAAAAAAAAACCTGCCTTCACTGAAAAGTAGATATCTATCTTAGATCTTCCACATGAGTCAAGAGTCCTTCCTCAGAAGCATCTGCCCTCTACATCTCTGCCCTGACAGACTGCGACATTACGGAGAATCAGGTCATTGCCACAGCTCATTGCAACCTTCAGCTTTATTTTAATGGGAGGAAATGGTGCTTCTTGCCACGTAACATCTAGAATGGCTAGAAGGAAATCTGCACAGCAGTATGCCTCCCCATCCTCCTTTGGGAGGAAAGCAAGTGAGGGGAGAAGTCTATGGCTGCACAGTACTCAGAGGCCACAGGCAGGAGGTGGCAGCCCCCGGCAGTACAAGTTCATAATGCAGGTGCCTTGACAGCATATCAGGTAAACCCCACCAGTACTGCAGCTGGCAATGCTTTCCAGGCTGTGGAATTAGGCAGTGAGGGGAAAGGCAGTGCTTGTGTTAAGCTATGGAGTTTTTTACACTATTTGAAGTCCTGGTGTCAGGATGCACAGGCCTGGGCAAAGATACTATTAGGCCAACAAATTCCAGAGATTGGCTTCCTTCTACGTACATTTATGAGACAAAGCAGGTCCAGGCTGATATTCATGGTTAGTACTTATCATGGGGGCTCTAGAAAAGAGAAGATACTACAGTTTTTCTCATTCTTGATCTATGTGCAGACTGAGGGCCTGTTATAAAGAAATATTTAACAATGAATGCATGGCATCAATCAATAGAGAGGATGGAATGTTTCTTCCTGTCTGCTCCAGTTTCAGTGCCTAGTTTAATTTTGAAATGCATTCTTGCAGAGGTATGGATATGGGCTTCTTCTGCATCCTGTGAGGACCACAGCTGCATGCTCACATGCATCACAGTTCTGCGTGTCTCATGTATATAGACAGATTTCCCTGAAAAATCAATTTTTTGGGTTGCTCCCTGTGGACTCTGTCACTAGCTGACCACTTTAGTCACTTTTTGTGTTTCCAAGAGCACCTCCTGAGTGTCTGTGGGATGCATGTACATAGTCATGCACTTCTTTTGTCTTGCAATGTCTACAAGAATTAGTTTATTTTGGATGTTTGCTCTTGTGAGGGACCTGTGGCTACCTGTAGTGGGGTTGGGAACAAGATAGCAGGGCATTTACATTCTTCTTGTGTTTTCTCAAGCAGCTGTCTCTTCCTGATCCTCTTGTGTGAACACTGGTTTTCATGCCTTAATCAAATCTCCTTGCTCAGGTCTTCATTGCTAAACATCTTTTTGCTGTCTTCTCCCATACATATCTTTGCCAAGGATATAGGTGTATTATAAGAGGATAGGTATTTTCTAGTTTTCCAGGCTGAAAGGACACTTAATGGGCATGCTGCTTGCTTCACTCCAAAGAAGTGTAGGGTTGGGAGTAGGATATTATGGGGTCTGATTTATCACAGATTCATTTATCATGGATTCAAGCAGATGGCATGAAGCTGGAGCAACGGGTGCTCGGCCTCCAGCGCACAGGGCTCTGTGGCCGCAGGCAAGGCAGGCCCACAGCTCTCACCCAGGTCCTGTTCACGGGTGCTGTTTTTTGTAGCTGCTTAATTGCTCCTGCCACAATCCAATGTGTAATTCAAAACTGCTGGTCTGCTTTTGGCAGGACAGGAGCCTTCTCTGATCCATGAAATACTTCTGGCTGTTGACTCCACGCATCAGGTTTCTTCCCGCAGAAACCCCAAGGCAGCGGTGGCCAGAGACTTTGTGAGTTGTTTTTTTTAACCTTCATTTCTCACGTAGCTACCCCTTGTCAAGCTTGGGCCTGGTCCAGGGAATGAGACTTACCCCTATATTCTTAAAAAACATCATATATCTTCTTTTGAATTATACACCCAAGTGAGCTATAAATGGAGAGTAACTGCCATATGCAAGAACAAAGGGGTTTGCTGAGCAGTGATAAATAATAAATTGCCCAGGAAAAATATATCCCCTACCTTGGGTTTTGTTTTGCTTTGGCTTAGCACAATTTCCACAAAATTTTGGCAATCACACTGCCATTATCTTTTCATGATGGAGGCCCTAGGAACTTGTTCAGCCCACAGCGAGAGCCCTTTATGTACCTACTAATGTGCTGGTTCACAGACAGACGGAAGGAGGCTGCTGATCTGAATAGCAATCAGATGCCAGCATACGCCGCCTCTCTACGAGAGCCGTGGACATTAATAACGTCTCTGGGGAGTGGCTGCAGCTGTAATAAAGAAAAGATATCTGCAGTGTTTGCACAGCTCTCTTCATTCATCCTGATATGTAGTGAAGTGTGATAATAAGGACTTTACAAAATCTGACAATCTTGGGGGGGCATTCATCATGGGGGGAAAAAGAGGGAAGAAACATTTGTTTCTGCTAGACATAGTTGAAACACGGTGATATTTTTAAAAGTGACCCTCTGGTTTTTGGTGGTTTGGTTTTTTTTTTTGTACATTGAAAAACAGTCACAACATAATCCTTTCTGAATATAACCTAAGGGGTTTTGATTTGGAGCTCTGACTCTGGAAAAATGTCACGTCACAGGCCGGCATGCACACTTTAATCCTCCATCCACAACAACAGTCGTGATTAAAGCAAGCTCAGAAAAAATGATTGCTTCTCCTCTGAATGCCCAGATACAACAAGGAATCAGTTACATGGTGAAAAACCAAAACTGGCTATCTGATAGTTTTGACAATGCTTTAGACCAACACCCGTGAATGCAGAGTGTCCCGGATCTGGCCCTTTGTGCCTCCTCCAAGATGTCAGGACCTAAGGGTCAGCCAGCATATGCAGCTTGAGCACCAGGGACTTGCACTGGTGCATAACCTCCTGGGGTTTCAAGAGCCACTCACCTTCACAGAGCAAAGCAATGCCCCAAGTGCCCTTCTGAGAGCCACAGTGGCTGAGGTGGGACACGGTCCCCAGCAATTCCCCCCCAAGGAAGCGCAGGCAGCTGCCCACAGGTCAGGTCACAGACAGCTCCGGGTCTCACCATTACATCACACCTTGCAAGGGTTAAGCAAACACAAGGGGACACTTGAGGCACAGCAAGGCATTATGTTTACAATCTAGTATTTTTATTTTGGAGGCTTTTGGGCACTTAACTTTTTATTTTTAATGTCGCAGCAGCATGCACTCATCTCCTTTCTCCAAAGATGAGAGATAATTCAGAAACACCAACACAAAAGCCATTTGCTAGCTCCGTGACTCAGATCTCTGACTTTCACAGCAGGTGTGTCTGAGCCCCAGCGAAGAGGAGGAGACAGGTACATGTTTGCAGTGGCACCCTAAGGAGATGGAGATGAGAAGGCACCCCAAGGCACCTGGAGCACTGGAAAGACTCCTTACAGCACAGTTTAAAGTGCCTAAATGTTGGCTTCAGTGCAAAATCACCAATTTCCACAAGCAGTATCACTGAGCATGACTAAGAACGTGGGGCAGCTCCGTAGCCTCTAAGACTTTGAGCAGAGTAAATGCAAGATGGGAAAGTGCCTGTGGATGACAGAAGTGCCTCTGTAATTAAATGCAAGAAAGTTTACATGAATACAAATGTAAACATGCACAGTGTCAAAACATGGAAAATTTAATGTCTCATAGCAGTGTTGCCAGCTCTTTTTATGAATTGCTGGCTAATTGAGACTTTAAAAAAAATCTCAGTTGCTCGAGCCTTTTGATTATGGGATAATGTCATCTTTCACTTCAAATAACAATTGGACTGCTAGTCCTTTTGGCTGAGTATAAATATCCTGAAATTATGACTTACGGACTCAGAAACTAAAAGACAAATAAAAGGAGCCCCACATTTATTAATTTTAAAATTCTTTTGACTCTTAATTCAACTTATGCCTTCAAGGCTGGTGTTGCAATTTCATGAATACTTCAGTTTTAGCTCATCTGAACATCTTACACATGCTCAGTGTAAGATTTTTCTTCACATAGCAAGTGTATGACAGACCTAAGGGTAGGATTAATCCCACATGTGCATATTAATGCCTTCCTACATTTTCTGAAGATATCAGGAAGGTGGATGTCAAAAAAGAAGGTCCCTAAGTATAAAAATATCATCGGTTTCTTGTATGGGTTGGTTGTTTTGGTTATGTTTTTTTTAAAGTTTATGACAAGCTAAGATGTAGTGCTGGGCACGTCCTTAGTGCAAGTCACCAGGCTGCCTTTGCACTGCCTTGGGCATAGTCTGGGGCAAGAAGAGCTGCACAAAACCAGTCTGAGATGAAAACTGATGCTCTTACAAAACTGCGAGCTGCTCCGCTGGCCAGCGCTCCCATCTGGAAGGCAGCAGCGCTCCACCGCAAATGCTTTCCTTCACTGTCAACGAGCAATTCAGCGAACAACATGATTCCTCGTCTGCTGTCTCATGTTTGAGTTGGTTCCAACTCCCAATTATCCTGGCTTGGCTTAATTCAGAAAGTATGTCTGAAGCTCTCCACCAGCAGCAGTAACAGCAGCCAGGCAGCCAGGTTGGATGAGCGCTGTCAGTCGATAGCGTGGCTGTGCGGTGGGGGCCTTATCCCACATTGCCTTCCTCTCCACCACACTGAGAGATTTCGGAACAAGCCCAGCAAGGGTTGGGAGGGTGCGGGCGGGAGGACTTTTAAGCCTTGGCGAAGGGAGCTTTCAATGGGGTGCCACAAACAGCGAGCATTAATGAAAAGCAGGATGCAAACCCATCCGTCTTTGTTTTGCATTTCCCAGCCTCAGAGACAGTAACTGCTCTAATTGCAAGAGAGAGTTTGCAGGATGATGGCAGAATGGTTGGTATTTGCTTACATTTATTTTTTTCAGCGGGTGGAGAGGAGACAAGCAAAACCTCAGAGCCCCCGTGGTCCTGCTTAAATCGGAGTGGAGCAGATCGCAGGGCTCATGCCGGTGTCTCACGCCAACTAAAGATACCTGCGCCTGTGCAGGTCAGGCGGTCACCTTTGTGCTTTCACAGCAGTGCAGGCATCTGTCAGTCCTCCAATATGTGCTTCAGGCCTGGCTTATATATGTCTAGCTGATTAATTAATCTCTGTGCAGCAACTGGAAAATGTAAAGTGCTACATAAAAGATAAGTATTACTATTACTGAATCTGTACTCGACGAGTGTGACTTGACATAAAGTGGCAGGTTTTATCTTACTCATTGCTACTATCTGAAAGAGGCCATTGAGAGCAAATTTCTGGAGCATAATTTATTCTATAGACATAGTGGGATAAGTGGTGCACACGAGCAACTTACGCTGCATGCACCACGGGAAGCACTCTGCCAACAGAATACATGATGATTTTTTTTTTTCACACATTGCTCTGCTACCTGTGACTCAGAGGCTCAAATGCAGGGGCATCAGATGGGTACGCTGTGCTCCCTCGAGAAATTTGGACTAATAAATCAATCGCGGCATATGGTTGCAGAGCCCCCAGCAAGACGTGGAGGGTGGGGTGTTGTGGGAGCGTGGCAGACTGTAATGGCAGAGGCGTGACTGGAAAGCAGTGACATTCGGGGTGCCGCTGAGGGGGTGCTGGAGAGAATGAGAGGAGATGGGCGGCGCAACAGCAGCCGGTGGCGTGGCTGGAGGGTTGCAGTGCTTAACCCTCTCTGGTTGGGCGTTTCTTACAGTGTTCATCAGCTGGGGAGAAGGAGCAAGGGTGGTCAGGAAGGTGAGCTGGGAAGTAACGCAACTGGGAAATATGTATATGAACTAATATTTACATCTTGTGCACTTGTGGAGTTGATCCTGACTATTCCCTGTGGGCCGTATGGTAATATAAATATAATATAAATATAAATATTTAATAGTAATGATAATAATAGTAAAGAACTTTGAAAATGGAGAACTCTGTAGGCAGTTATTTTTATTAATAGGAGTATGCAATATTTGTGACTTAATGGCTGCTAAATACTTTCAATTTATTTCAGTCTACAAAGCCAATCTGAGCACATACACAACAAACTGTGCCTCTGTTGCTTCAGCAAGAAAGCTGGTCATAATCCTGCTCCTGGATAAACACCCATTGCTCCAAATGAAGTAGGTCACTCTTGTCTAAATACTCGCTGTGTCTTGGATCTGGAGTAGTGCAAAACTGTTTTCAACTGTGCTTAATCTGTCAGTATTCAAATAAGTGAAATACAAAAGCAATGAGAACACAACCTTAGCAGTTTTAATGCAAAAAAGCAGGAAAGGTGAGAGTTCCTTCTGCTGACATTAAACTCCTGCAGATACCTAGGTGTGCTCAAAACTGTCTCTGAAATAGCAGTGAGATGGTGATGCTGCACAACTTGAACTCTTCCACTCCCTGCCTTTGCACTGAAGTCTAGCAGTTTAGTGTCTCGCTTACTTTCTTTGAATTTGGTCATCTTTAAAGAAAAATATGTGTTAGCGTTGCTGGCTTCTCTTTTGCATTATTCAACCTTTCACATTTCTTGTCATGTTTTTGCAAAATAATGAAGGAACTAGTCCCGGCACTCACACACAGAGAAACTGCTCACATGAGCACAACCTCTGACTTGTGCCCTTGCGCTGGTTTCTCAGTCCCTGTCCCCACAGCCTAACAGCATGCACATGTTTGACTGCTGTAATGTATGCTGGAGGGTGTAAATCCACATGGTTAGTGGTTTAAACCTCACTTTCTTAGTAAATCAGGTGATACAAGGCTCTGCTTAGGATCAAGGTCCCTCCCCTAACAGATGCAGGTTTTTGTTTCAGCCTTCAAAGCTTTCCCTAGCATTCTCTCTGGTCATTCCTGTTCCTCATCTTCCAGGTTTCCCAAAGTTGTACAGAAAGTACCTCTCTTTTAAAGGGATTTAAGTTAATAAATGATAAATCCAGCCACTGTCAGGTAATGTGTCATAGTCTAAGGAAAAGAGGAAGGTCATGAGCAAACCTCAGACGCAAAATATGTGGTTTCCTTGAAAAGCCTCAAATGCACTGGGAGAAATTTTTCTTCTTGTGCCAAACAAGGTTTCTGGACAAGTTCCCAAGCATCATTTTCTTGTGGATCTCTTGCAAAGTCCCCAAATCTGCACTTAAAAAATTTAGCTGGCCTCTGAATTCACAGGAGAAACGAGTAAAGTAACTGTAAAGGAGAAAGGGAAAGAAAAAGCCTCTGAGAAAATGTCTCTCTTTTTTTAATCTTATTCAAAGCTACCAAAGGTGTGAGGAAGTGCTGCATAAAAGCAACGAGAGGGGGCAGAAAGAGTACCAAATGGAGGCAAATGCAGAGGAAGAGCAAGGAAGAAGGGAATCTGTACTTCCAGCATCAAACTGGCATGCTACTTCTCACCATATTCCACATTTTTTTTCCTCACGTTAGCTTATTTGGTTATCATCCTAGTTGTCAGCAGCAATGCCACACAGGATTGCTTGGCAGACAAAGCTGGTTATACCAAGGAAAACTGGAAAGAAATTTCGTGCTATCCGAAGTTAGCTGATGCACCAGAAACCCTGGCATGCTGTGAAGATGGTGACCTGGAGTCACTCTAGGGTCTTAGGTGATGGGTACAGAAAAGATGCGAGTTTAACCTTAAGAAGAGCCTGATCAATGACCTCATTATGCAAGATCTTGAACGTGCTCCTGAAGTTCATTCCGCGGTTTAATAAAAAGCTCACTGACTGCATTTAGTTTTAGGTGAAACTTATGGTATAAACTGCTTATTCCCTTAGAGAGAAGCAGCAGATTCCTGCTTCAAGCTTCTCAGCCACCAAGGTGGACTGTTACCCCCAGGTTGAGCTACACTTGACCAGGCCACTCCTTTAGCAGGAGGAGATTGGGAACGCAAGAGGGAGAGCAGAGACGAAAGCCTGAATGAGAAGTGCTTGCTACTCCCACTTTTGCCAATGAGAGGGGATGGAGAAATTGGGTGATTTCTTTTGTTGGGCACCTGTTTTCAACTCTGGTTGCAAAATTCCAGTTTCCACCTCCTAGCCACGATGTGTCCACTTGTCCAGTGCTTGGAGCAGGAGAGGTGGTGGGCTGTGGGGGGATCACAGCAGGTTTGTTGTCCTTGGCAGCCTCCTGCCCTGTGCCCATGCCCGCAGCTCATCACTGCCAATGCTGCCTCCCATGATGGGGCAGAAGGTGAGTACTGAACTCTGTCTGCAAGCGGCTTACTTGTTCCACAGCCCTGCAACCTTGCATGTCTCCAGGTGCTCTTCAGGTGTGTATGTAGGGGGGAGATTTTTAGCTGTTTCAGCATCCCAGAAAATGTTTGGGTTTGTTTTTTCTTTTTTTCTTTTGGAAACTTGTCGTTCCACTTCTTATTTCATTTTTTTTTACAGACAGTCTCTGTGAGTACATCACTAGCTCTCGGTTTGCAATGGATTGTAACTGTGTCCCTTTACATTAAGGTGCTGTAGAGAAGAGTTATTTGATTCAGTATCAAATTGTGTAATATAAAATTATTGAGTAGTCTTATTATTGAAATAACTCTTTGGTGTCTCTTACATTCTGATGTTGGACTTCTTCCATTTATTTCTGTATAGTCCTGCATTTGGAAGTAATTTGTGTCTTGGAACAGCAACCTGAAATTATTGGCCAGCATTATGTATAATGTAATGAGTGCTAGACATTTATAAGCTTAGCGGGTTTGTCAGGAGAGTATCAGCTTCCGCTCCTCACCCTATTACCAAAGGTGTTCTGGCTGACCCTACAGTTGCCCCAGAGTTTTAGTCATCTAGAAGTTTTGGCTTCAAAATCAATACAAGTTTCAATTATGTTTATATATCTTCAGCCATAATAGAAAGCAGTGGTCTCTGTATCCATCTGATGTTGGAGGGAATGTTATCTAACAGCTGACAGAGCAAACAGGATCTCAGCTGGCTTGGGCATGCTCTGCTGAAATGTATTTTGAGACCCTGAACACAGCATTTAGTTTTTGTGCTTCTTTTGTAGTCCATAAAATGGGTGAGGTGGGTATGAAGAGGATGGAGGAAGGAAAAAGGGAGAAAAATTCCTTCTTCTTGAGAAGCTTCCTTTATTAATATTTGCACAAAACTCTATATGAAGTATAGTTGCATGTATGGCAAATAGATGCGGCTATGATAGACACTTGAAAGACAGTCTGTCTAGAGGTGGAGTTTTGCACCATACTTGAGGACCTTCCTGATGGCAGATGAGGGAGGCAGGATCTGTTGTAATCCATGCAGTACAGACGTGCACAAATTCTTGTTAGAAAGTCGGAGAAGCCATGCCATGGGCTCAAATGCCCATTGAGGGGAGTGTAGCTGAAGGACTCAAGCATGACATATTGCTTTAGCTGGGCTGCTTCCAGTGATATAGTGTGTATATGTTATTTGGACACCACACACCAAAAAAAATGCAAGCAAATGCGTGCAGAATGTGATAATTGGTACACTTCTCCAGTGTGGTTTACTCAGACTAAACAGATGTGCTTTACTTTCCAGAGAAATCTCCATTCCTTTTATTCACAGTCTGAAAGGCACTTTGAACTTACGACCAAGGCACTTGATGTGGAAAAGGAAGTGTTATCAGAGAAACAGATTGGACATTGCTTCATTATAATTCTGTAAACATATAATAGTAATTGACCTACAAATACAACAGCTATTGCCTTAATAGCATTTTTTTCAGTAGCGTAAACACTGTTAGTAAAGCGTTGGCTTCCACGTTGGGTTCTGTTTCGTTTCCCGGACAGATGATGGCATTGTAGCCCTGTTGTATTCTGCAAGCCCAGCCAAGGTACTCCCAGAGCGAGATCTTGATTTGATTGTGCTATGCACGCTTTAGCAGCTTAAGATTTTGCCTTTTGCTTTTCATGTCTTCAGTGAAACAGATGAATGCTGTAATAGCAGTACTTTCTAAAAGGAAGACATGAAATTCCTACATTTATAATAAAAAAGTGTTACCAACCTCATTGTAATTCAGACTTGAACTGTTCACCCTGTGCACGTCCAGAAACTCATTCTCTAATACTAGATGCAATGATCTCTGGAGGGAAGTTTTCCATCTGTTTCCTTATGATGTTAAGCTGTTAGTGCTGTTCATTATTTATTACATCTACTGGTGTATGTTAAGCTATGATTTTCTTCTTGTCTGGTATTAAGAATTCGACTTGGTTAGTGTAAAAAAACCCCTAGGATTTGCATATTACACATTGATATTTAGCGTATTTGGGGTGGGGGGAGATAGGGGACTGTAATTGCTCCCAAGTGCTAGCAGATAATTTATATTTAATTCAGTGATACAGAGCTAAATTAACCACTTAAAATGGAGATAAATATAGATGTGCTATATATAGGTGGAATCTACCACCCATACTCAGATTGAAGAGCATTATCTCTGCTTGATTTCAGTAGGACTACTGCAGGGTAAGATGCCTCTCAATATAAGCAAGGTAGGCAGAATCGGGCCCATCTTAAATATGTATGAGTGTATATTTCACCTATATGAATGAAAGCGTGTATATGAGAGAGAGGGCTTTTTAAAATATGAGTATGTAGTTACCAATGTGCGTATTAAGCAAAAGCTCACATGCATATGGTTTATTCTGTGTATTTTCACATCTTCTATTACTGGAAGGTGCGAAGGGCTTTCGTTATTATGTTGTTCTATATCAAATAAATGACTAATTCTCTCTTTGGGGTGAGGAGTGGTTCAGCCCGATTCTGTTACTTCACAGAAATTATTACCTTTTTCTGGAAATAGAATTCTTGTTGAGTTTATCCTATTTCATCACTGGTTGCATTAAATACTAACAACAGTTTAGGTGTCACAACATAGCTGGGAGGGATAGCGTTTGTTATTATTTGCAATTATTGTATCAGGAACAGCTCTTTCCATTCAGCATCTTGCTCACAGAAATATCTTAGAAGATGTACAGAAATAAGATCAGTATCTTATTACACTGTAATTAAAGTATCAGTTTGGGCTGTGAAACATTATCTAGATCAGCCACTGAGGTTACTCTTAACAATACTGATTCCTCTGGAATAAATATATGTGTTTCCAAACTGCATAATGGGAAGTTTTAGCATATCATTCTCACATGTAGTGTCTTTTGATGTGATGGAGAATTGTAGATGAACTGAAATGTTCACTTTCCCGTCATGTAGCTGGTTCTTTATCATAATATAGATGTTATTAAGATAAAATCTGTCTCTCTATATTGTAGTATTATAAAACTCAGAATTAGAAATGCTTTATCATTTCCAAAGAACAAAGACTATGACTGCTTTAAGCAATATCAAAGTCAGACTACCTTTATCAGGGGGGAACATGAAGGAAAGCACCAGTATTTGCCAAAGCATAAGTTAATTCTTGTCAGACTTAACACAGGATGTTTGCAATTACCAGGCAAAATAACCACTGAAAGATAAAACAAATAAGCTTTCCTAGTGCTTTTTTAGCACTTTTATTAAGTGGTAGCAGAAATCCACTACCTGGGAACAAGATTGCTTGATTGTACATCTGCTCTTTCGACTTCCAAGTCAGATGCTTATTTGGAGTAAATCAGCACTGCTTTGACAAGCCAGTGGAGCTATGTTGACCTACGCCTTCTAAGCTATATATATATAGGTTACTAGATTGGTGAATGTAAAGGTACTACTAAGGTGCCCTGGGCAGCAGAAGAAATCTTGCTTTTGCACCCATTGGAGATCACCTCTATAAGACTGCACCCATTGGAGACATTTTGGAGGGAAAGTTTAGATGCAGTTATTGATAGATTGCAATCTACTCACAGTGGCATCATCCAGCAGTTTTTGGAAAAGGACATGGAAAAGTGCGGTTAGTCCCCATACAGCCACAAGGCGCTCTTGTAATCCCCCAAACCTATCCTCTCTGCTGAGGATCTGGAGATCATCTCTTCGTTGTCTCTTACAGAGGCCTGCTTCCCTCCCCACTCTGGATTAGTTTGCTTTTCAGATGGTTTCAAAGGGAATTTGTGGTACTAAATGAACAGGTGGGTGGTGAAATCAAGCAGTACAAAGCCAGGAAATGTCAGCACTGGGGTTATGTATGCAGTCACTGAGTAGCCATCAGTAACTGTGGGAGTAACTTCTCATGGGCTGTGAGCAAGGCATTGCAACCCTGATCTACTTGATTAAAATCCACGGCTTTACTACTTATTTTTCAGGCTATGGGTTTTGTGTTAAAAGAGTCAGAGGCAATGTAGAGTGGTCTGAGATGGATCATTGCTGTGATGCCACCCCAGTGGGCAACACTGCCTGTTTTGCAGGGTGAGCAGGCTCAGGCCTTTTTGACCAAAAATTCTTTGGGGTCTGTCCCGGGCTCCCTTCACTGTGGGGAGAAAGACAGGGTGAAGAAGAGGCTGATTCCCCTGGCTTAAATGACTGTGTTGGTGAGATGACTCACTGCCCTTTTTTGGATCTATTTTTTTTATTCCATTAACTATAAGGGAAGGTCAGAGGGATAGCTTAGAAGGACACATGTGAAGGTGATACCTCCTGCTGCACTTCAGCACCAGTGCTGCAGGAAAATCCTGAACCACATCTATCTGCACTCTGCTCAGGCCAGTGCTGCTGATACAAGATGGAGCTCACAACCTCTCTGCTCTCCACACTGAGCTGCCAGCTGAACACAGAACTTTATACTGACTCCCTAAATGAAAGGCATGGCCATTGTTGGTGCTCCTCCTAGTGTATGTTATGGCCTTACTGCACTGTCATTCTGCAAACAGCATGTTTGGTCCAAGCCAGTTAGCTTATAGTGGTGCAGTCTTCTTCAAGTGTCCTTCCACCATAGCTATATTCTCCCTAGGTTGGACATGTTCTTTAGTCCTTTCTGGGTATTACCAAACCCTCCCAAGAGATGGCAGCCCACCGATAGATGCTCTGTGTCCATGTTTCCCCATGCTATGAGAGCATATATCCATATACTATATCCATAGCTAGTCATACGCGACTATCTAGTTAGTGTTCAAGGGTGGTTCAGACATCTCTGGGTCAGGCTTTCTCGCATGTCCACGCACTTTGGCAACAGCAGTGATCATGTCACTTCAACCATGGCCAGTTTCTGGAGCCCTCAAAATTAATCTTTAGTATCAAAGTGAATTCAGTTTTAGTTTAAATGTAAGCAACCACAATAATTAGAACAATAAAGATTATATAGTATGGTTTGTAACCAGCTTTTTCACAAAATAAGTACATCTGTTGAGCCTCACTGAATTTGTGTGAAAACCTTTAGAATGTTTGATGTCAGGAAATGACGTATGAAAGTGTGAAGGCTGCTTCCCTGCTGCTAACAGGGATTCTCAACATAACCTATGGCAATTCCTGCGTGTTGCTTTGCATTGCACTGGATATCAAGCATTGTGACCTAATCACAAACCAAATTGTTTTGATATTTGTTGGGATGGATTCTTAACTATCAATATAGATTTTCACTTTTTTTTTACAGTCTGTTCTTCAGTATTTTCAGTTCATCCAAAACATTAGCTCCCAGAACCATATAGTCTTGTAAAATCCCACATGCCTGTCAGGAAAGAGAGAGAGAGAAAGAATGGGAGAGAGAAAGGGAGAGAGAATTCTAGCACTTACTGATTCAGGAATAAGTTGAATATATAATTAAAACAAGTAGATAGAGCTCTTAATGGATTCTAATAAAAATATAAGATTTTTAACCCTTACAGTTTACAATGCTGCATGATATACCATTACTTTGGAGAACCAAGCTTGTGCTGGCAACAGCTCAGATGATCTGAAAGCACTTTGTTCAGCACCTGCAAAAGTGGATCTACCTCCTGTTGCTAATTAAAGATCCAGCCATGTCACCACATTTGTAAACACAGAGAGTGCCCTGGCTTCCTCAGCCTGAGGATGCTCAGTATGTCATGAGATCCTGACCGTGTTAAAATAGAGTGGGAGAGGAGGATGGGCTAGCAGAGAGGAGTTAGCCAAGAGTGTGACAGTAAGAGCAGCTACATGAGATTGAGTGCTTCACCTATGTATGGGCCAGGGATGCTAAAGGAATTAGACAGAAGTTACCTAAGACAAAGCACTATTGTATGCTCACTTTTCATTTCTTCAGAAAAACATCTGGGAAGACCCAGAAATGAAAAACCTGAAAATGGAAACCCTGGACCCACCCCTTCCTCCTGCTGTTTTCTAGGCAGAAAGCATTGCAGAGCATGACCACTGGCTCTGCTCAGGCAAAAAGCTTTGATAACTCTGCACATCTTCTTCATGGTCGTCTTGGGAGACACAAAATTATGTGAGAAACCTGAATAAGAGATGACTCCAGAGCTTCCCAGGATAGTACATTGTAAGGACTTCAGAGTTCTGGATTTGCCAACTATATACTCATGCATATATAAAAAGGTGTATTTATTTTATCTTGTTAAATATGCTTTTAGCAGGCAGATTACACCATCATGGTAGTAACACTCTGAAACTGCAACTAACATGGCACTTATGTTCTAAACCCTTATTTTCAGTCACATAACTTTCTGAGAAAAGTAGCTTTTGCATTGATTTATCATGCTCCACCTGGGACCAGACACGATCATTTCGCAGATGAAAGGGAAGTTTTATTAACATCCATCCAGTCACTTAGCCAATTTGGAGTTCTCTGACTGAGAAAAAGCCATTTGCACTTTTAAATCCAGCACATAAATTCTGGGGGCTGAGATAACTCCAGACTTGTTTGGTTTTAAAAAAAAAAAAAACAAACCAGTTTCACCTGGGCTGAGTGGAGTCTTCAGCTTTCCCCTTTCTGAAGAAGAAATGACAAATTTAGAAATAACAAAATAGCATCGTGTGTGTCCATGCTCACACATCCTTGTGTGTGCATGTATGGACCAATTTCAAAAACAAATTTGCACAGGCAACATCTTGAACATGGCTCCCAGGTATTGAAAGGATCATAAACACGTGCCAGTCTTTAATCTTCTCCCCCAAACTGCCCAAACACAGAAAGTGCTTAAGTCTGTGCTAAACTGAAGTCTTGATAACTTAAAAGAAGTGAGATATTAATTATGAGGGTTGACAAATCTCCTTAGCTTTTTGACTGTTACCTGCACAGCGGTTGATAAAATGTTCAAGCTAATGGTATAAAAAAGTCAAATAATGATATTGCAGACTTACAGGTTTATCCTGGGATTAATAAATTACAGGAGTCCACAGCGAGTTGTGTTTGAAGGGATAGCAGCTGGATTCTTGAAAACAGATGGCCTTCCTTGTCTAAGTAGGCTTGATCTTGTCTAATCTTAAAAGCTAAGCAGGTTTGGGTCTGAAAGATCCACTAGAGAATATCTGATGCTCTAGGCTGTTGCTTTTCTATAGCAGCAATTGCTGCTCATAATATGATATGAAATTTAATGAGAATTTTGTAAAAATAAATAAATAAATGCAAAAATTATAACTTGTTTTTATGTTATTCATATTATTCCTGGTAGCATATTGCTAGAAATTTGCTGTGTTCTCAGGATGGTAGGAATTCAATACAAGCTTCCTTTGCTTTAGTACATGATGCTTTGTTCAAGTGGCAAAAAATTACCAGTCTGCTGCTGTGACCTGCAGCATGAGTTTTGAGAAAGTTTGCTGATGAATTGGAGAAATTTGAAAATAAATTACTTAAAAATCCCAGATAATCTGTATTTACAGTATTTGTTGTTTCATAAGCAGCATTTGGGGCTGTAGGGTTTTTTGTTTGTTTGTTTGTTTATTGTTTTGAATGTACTTTTATAGATTTTCTTAAAAATCTGAGCTGTTAACACACTACAGCATGACCATTTAATTGCAATCACTTAACATCTATGCACATAATAGTCTGGTTTGCAGCTACCTTTTTGCACTCGTAACAGAGCTGGGTATTGCCACAGGAGGCTGCAAGGCTCTGTACAGCTCCTTTTGTGTGTGCCAAGGAAGTCAAGAGGACGTCAGGTTCCTCTTCCAGCTCCCAAACCATTCCTGGGAGGGCAGGCTCCTGCCAGACAAAATCACATGTGGCCGTCCTTAGGAACTCAGTGATTCAGCTTTTGAGGAGCAAATTTTCAGCTTATCATTGTGTAATTTTTTTTTGTGGGAAACTGGAAGTTACTGAGCCAATGTTACTCGATTTTCTAAAACCTGGGATCAGTAAAGATTTTGCCTTTGGCTTTGGTGAGAGCAGCATGAAGTCCTAAGGCAACTGGGGAGCGTTTATAAGGTGACCACCGTAGCTGGTTGCTGCTGAATGCTGACTGCTCACATGACAAACACTGGTGTTCAAGACTGATCAGATTAATTAGTCTGTCAGCATGGAAGGGTCTGGTTTATAGCCACTTGACTATTTGTTATGGGGTTTTTTCTCTGAGCACTGTTAACCAAATACAAATGCTTGAAAATTGCACTATTCATGAATCAAGTGAATATGGAGAGAATAATTGTCACTTCCCTAAAATGCAGCAATCCAAAATGTTTTATATAAGCATATAGGATTAGAAAAATGCTGTTCTTTTCTGGTAATTTATTTTATATTGTACTGTATGATAGTCAGTGTGGTAAGGACCTATATCAATTATAGCATTTCATTACACAGTAGCACAAAACATAACCTTGTATAATAGTTTGCTTGCTTGAGAATAGGCAACTCTATCTCAGAAACCCCCCTCAGAAATCCACAGTTAAATTACCTAAAATATCACATACTGTTGCAATCAAAAAAAGCATTTTTATAGAATCCAATTGAGCAAAATTAATTACTTCTACATAAGCCAGACTTCAACAACAGAAAATTTTACAACCAACCTAAAATCTTGTAAATGCTAATTTTATGCACATCATAGAATTTCTGATGACAAAATGAAACCTTTATCTTACAATAGTTTCATACTGAATTCTTAAAAAAGAGAGGCTTACAAGCAAGGATAATATACATGTATTTATATCGATGTATTTCCCTATCCCCAAAGTATAGAAGTGTATATAGATGCATATGCACAACATACAAGTATGTGTGTGTGTGCGATCACAAGTCTCTCTGCAGTGAGAGTGTTATACTAGCTAGTAGCTGCTTGCAAGACATAATACTTGACTTGCATGTGCCTTTATTTTTGGAAATATTTTTGTTGATATAATAGAAGCAGTTTTTACTAAAAATCTGTGCTCTTAAAAATCATCAGGTTCTGTCCTCCAAGGTGATGTTGATCAATTTTGTAATTTTGATATGATGAGATAGAGGCAAACAATAAAGCAGTAAAAACCCTGACATTCTCTCTCCACTACAGAATCTCTTAAAACTATAGCTCACATAGCTTTCTGTTACAGAAATGCTTTCACAAGAATTACACAGACTACCAGATAACTCAAGTGACTGATGACAGCTTATGCATTAATAGAGCAGAGAATTCATGAGTTGAGTATCAAAAATACTCCTTAAAAGTAAAACCTTTAGTAATTTCCTTAATTTTAATATTTATCAAAATAATCAGTAATACGGACCAGGTAAAGTTATGAGTAAACTGTCATCTGATCACAACCAATTTATAAAGACATTTTTTAATAATAAATTCTTCATGTCTGCTCTATGTATAAAATAAGATATGACAACAGACTTCGTAGGAGCCACAGAGAAAAAAAAAAAATTGTAGCTATGTGTTTTGCCTCAAAGGAAAAAGGCAGATGACCCCACTGGCTCTGATACTAGCTGTGACAGTAGTACTTTGCATTTCTACAGTGATTTTCACATCACAATTTCAAGGGGAAATAAAAAAAAAAGCATTGGTTAATGTATCCTCCCCTTGGGTGCTAAGTCTTGTTGTCCCTATCTACATTTGAGGAAATTTTTGAGCACTTGCGGGAAAGTTTAAATTCCTCTGGTCTTTGGGAATGTAGCTTAAGCTGAACTAGACCATAGGGTCTGAGGTCCAAAGGTCCCACAACTCCCCCCATTCCATATTTGGGAAAGGCTGCATTCAGCACTTCTGAAAATCTGTCTTCATGGACTGAAAATTAAGACCAACACCACAATTTCAACTCTAGTCAAATTAGTAAAAATAACAAGTACAGAAAACAAATGCACTGCACCCCTTAATTTTTTTTGTTTTTAAATTTGTTTTTGAGGCTTCTTTCCAGTGCAGTTTTCATTCACTTTGGACACTGGTGGAAACAGATTTCAGAAAGTGTCCTGAACATTGTGAACATTTACTGGTCCCTAAACCTTCCTATGAGACCAGAACAAGTCCAGCTCACTGAGGCAGCAGCATCAGGTCTTGCCAGAGAGATGAAGACTATGAGGTGGGTGAAGGAGAGAGAGAAACGAGTAGTCTGAGGAAGCAGGTAGGTTTATCAGCCCCGAGTCTGGCTACCCAGATGCTGTTACAAGCACTGTGTGGTACAGCATCAACAACTGCATTTGCTGCTTCCCGAAAGGGACACCTTGATACACTCGTTTGTGCATTGGTGCAGTAAGCAAATATTAAAATTGACACATTGTAAGAGGGTTTTCTCAGCTGCACTGAATAAAAGAAAAAAAAAACCAAAGCTTTGTCAGGTTGAATAAACCACTAGGATGAAGGGAGCAAAGTGATAAAGACCAAGCTACAGAATCAAATATGAAAACACTTTTTTTAAAAGTGAATGGGGTGTTGGGTCAGCCAGCCACTGCGTCTGAACTATGTTTTTGAATGAATGTGTGATCTTACAAAAACAGCTTCCCTGATGGAAAAATGGGGGGGAAAGCTGTTGCACTTTTTAATGCAAAATGACTTTGAATGGCAACACCAATTATTGGATGATACTGGCATACTCATCATAGTTCAATGATTTTTTTTTATTTTTTAAAAACAATTGATACAAAAGAGTATAAATAAATGTTTTGAAAATCATATTTGGACCTAAAGAACACTTCCGAAACATAGGTAGCATTGGAAAAAACATGCCTGATTTTGAATAATTGGCCTACAAAATAAAATGATGCTATTGTTCACTTACTTCAGAAGGGGAATCATATGTGTATATACATATATATTTTTCAGTCTGTCCTATATGTTACCATTCAACTAAATCGTAAATATATATATATGCGCACCAATTATAAATAAAAATATGTATTAACTTCCTCAGTTAATGACTTAGTTTTTCACTTTCAGCTGGAAACTCTAAAACATTTCCTATATCTTTGGAAGTGATTTACCAAACGGTATGAAAGTGTAGCACAGAACATTTAAATTTTCATAGTGCCTCTCTGTGTCCTGCTACCCCATAGAATAGTTATTTGCCAAAACTTCACTTTCATAAGAGTTTATAACTGCCAAGATTATACTTCCAGGAATGTCAGTGAAAAAGTTGATTTCAATGGGAGAAAGTTAGCCCAGTGTTTATCTTCTTTAAAAAAAAAAAAACAACCCAAACTGCCAAATCCTGATTATTTCAAAACTTAGCAGAACTGATAACATTATTTTTCTCTTTCGTTCATGGAATGCTACTGTAGCTCTTTTAGATGTAAATTTGACCTGATGACTCCCTTCTCTGGCTAATTAACACTGGCTTCACCATTCCACTTTAGGATTATAATTGGCTCAATTTGCACACTGAGCTTAAGAATATACTTTTCTCTTAATTGCTTCACTTCATTAAAAAGCTCAGTATTTAGCATTGTTTGCCTTTGCTAAAGAGATAAGTAAATTTTGGGGATGTGTTCCAGCAAATTTTTTAAGTGGGTTCACACCTTCAAATGTGTGAAAAGCCCCATGGGCTTCTCCCATCTAGGTCATATCCATCACTGTTTCATAACTTTGCTTTCCCTTTCCATCTTTCCTACTCTCCTTCTTCTCCTTCCCCTCACACATGCTAGGTCTTCCTATGCTTTACTGGGGGCAAGCTCAGTCCAGTAAAGCATTTTGTTTGGAAACCAGCTGAATTTGTATGGTATTCTTATGGGTGATGCTGTAGAGGTAGTGCTCACAGGGTACCATGCAAGGAAAGGTCCTAAGGAGACCTGCTGTGTTTTACTGCACCACTCAACATCACGGGGAAAAATGGGCAAGTTTTCAGGCTCTCTTAAATTCCCCAAGAACTTTGCCCACTTTTCCCAGTGATAGCCGATGTTCAATACAGGGAATCCCCCTTCCCCTTTCCCCATGAGTCTTGTGTTTGTTAGGTTTGGGGTTGCTCTGGTACCTTTGAGTCAATTCTGCCAATATGGGCCAGCCACTGAGATCTGGGCCAGCAAGTGTCTCTAGTACTGTGCTAGAGCAACAGGGCAATACTTTGAGCTGAGGTTAAGACAGGCCTTTGCTGTGACAGGAGAGGCCTCTCTAGACCCAGTTCTCCTTGTATTGCTCAAACAAGCAACGATAATGAAGGAAATCTGACCCATAACGCATCTTCAAAGGTGCTGAGAGACCTTTATATGATGTTGCTTTCACAGTGTTCCTTGGAGTTATTATTGGTTCCACCTACACTAATTCACTCTCACAGAGCCTGACCCAGAAAAGAACTAGTCCATGTTTCATCTGACACTATCCTCAAAATTAATAAAAATGAGTGAAAAATAGCTGAAGAGGTTATTTTTTAACGTCTACCTTCAATTGGAAAAGGAAAGTTCACTTTTTTTCTTTTAACTCTATCTGGTATTTTGCCAGGTATGTCTTAATTCTGTTCACTGAAAATAAAGTATAATACTGTAATATCTGGGCATAAAAATTGCAAAGCGGAACAACCACATCCAGCAGTCTTTACTTGGTCTTTATACAAAGGTCCTTGTTAAAAACTCAGTAAGGCAATTTTAAAAGAACCTCCCAAGGGACTGGGTCAAGTTAAGGTATTTTGGCATCCATGAAATAGAGCAGTGCTATGAAAGCTCAGAAAAGGCTGTTGAAGCTTGACAACCAGCAAGATGTTGTGTAGGTGTGTTTGTGAAAGAAGGAAGCATGCAAGAAAGTGCCCAGAGAAGTCTCGCTTGCCTGGAACTGGAAGCAGATTTAAAACTGTGTGTGGCTGACAGACTGAGCAGGATCTCAGTAGTCTTAATAAGCCTGGAAAAATACTTGCCATGCTTACCAAGCCAAATTGACCTCTGTTATGTCCTAGTTCCTTCTTGTGCCCACTTCTAAGATTTAAGTTTTAGACCCTCACTTCACCGTTAGGATAGAGACATGTTTTTTTATACTGAAAATTCTCATCAGGGACTATTGCACACTTCTTTTCTCTGGCTGCATAGAGTGGTTACAACCCTGTTACCTATCCACAATGGCTAAAGATAGATTATGTCTGCTGCAGGAAAAACCAAATCAGGATCAAAGCAGTTTATTGATTTATTAACAGCACCTAATTAACCAGCAATCAGTGAACAATACTTTTGTGATCAATACCAGCAATACAACAGACAAACCACAGCACTAGACTCTCTCACATATGACATAGCATTTATATGACTTCAAGCATGCTGGCAACTCCTTTGAAACCAAATCTATTGCTACATAAAGGCCACACAGAACTGCTTTTCCAAATTATTTGCTTTTAGCTCAAATAGATTAATTAGTTTCTTGAAGTGTTATGACTTTGTAGTAATTCTGTCCACTATTATGAAGGTATACAGAGATGCCTAGAATCGAAACCCTCAGGTTGAATCCAGATATGGAAGCAAAGCTTTTAGTGCCTTGGTCAGCTCTCCCTACATTTGATCCTGACCTTTAATTCCTCTGCCCAGTTTCAGCCCATTTAAAATGGAATGAATAAATTTGGATGGGATAAAGTTAATTTTCTTCGCTGTAGCTGGCATAGTGTTGATGGCACATTGACGTTTTAGTTGTTGTTAAGTAGCAGCTAAGCGGTGCCTACACTAGTTCGGGACTTCTCCAGCCTCCCATGCTCTGCCACCTGCACGAGAAGCTGGGAGGGGAGGGGCCACAGCCAAGTCAGCTGGCCCAAATTGGCCAATGGTATATTCCATATCATATGATGTCATGTCCAGTATATTAACTGGGGGAGTTGGCCAGGGCAGGGAGTGAACGTGGCTCGGGGACTGGTGGTGTCAGTCAGTGGGTGGTGAGCAGTTGCAGCACTTTGCTTTGGTTTGGTTTGGTTTGGTTTGGTTTGGTTTGGTTGTTTACCCCACCCCCTCCCAGGTTTTCGTGCCTCTCTCTCTCTTTCGTTATTTTTTCTTTTTCATGATATTATTATTGTTGTTGTTATTATTGTTTTACTTTCCTTATTAAACTGTTCTTATCTCAACCCACGATTTTTTACTCTTCTGATTCTCTCCCCCATCCCACTGGGGTGGGGGGAGTGAGCGAGCGGCTGTGTGGGGCTTAGTTGCTGACTGGGGTTAAACCACAACAGTTGCCCTGTCAGAGAAGATGATACAGAAATATTTTTTCCTATTTTTACTTTTTCTCGCAAGAGCGACCTTTCAAAGACACTGACCTGTGTAACTCCAAGTCCAAGCCACTTAATTGGAGATGCTGAGGTTTTTTGGGGGTGGGGAATTTTTTTGGGGGGTGGGGGGTAAGGTTGCTCTGGAAATGAATGACTTCTGCAGAGTGAAGGGCCATGGGATGCAAGTGATAAGGGGAAATATTTAATGCATTTTCTTTCACCTTTTTCCCAACACCACCACATGGAATTGAATGACACATCTTCACTTCTTTCTGTATTGGCATAAAAACTCTTTACTCTTCTTTATCGCAGTCACTTTCTTCTAGTGATGATGAATGTTGTACAAACAGCGGAAGCATAATAAATTGGTTCTTAATTTCCTTCTAGCCAATCTTGGATTTGGCTGGTGGCTATAAGTGAAGTAAATGTACTAGAACAATAAATGGTAGGTTTTGAAAATAAGGATCTGATTGTCATAGCCAAATAGTCATTATGAGTGTTAATCACCAAAACTGAATTTCAGTGTATACTTAACTGCACACCTGTCTGACACCTGGAAAATTGAACTAATCCATTTTCTGAAAGGAACTCCAACTTGGAAATCACATTTGCACTTGGCAGTGTTATGCCTACTATTGTTACAAATAGCCCTGAAGATGATTAGAATGGAAAGGAAATAAAGGCAATCTCCTTTGTTTTGCGGGCTGTGTATTTTGTGGGTTTGACAGCATTGGGAGGGAGTTATTTGCCTTGTTTTATCAGTACATAGCTAACATGCAGCACCGAGAGGGCTCCTGCACTGCTTGCCCCAGGCTTTGCAAGCAGATAGTCATAGCATAGCTTTTGGGAAGCTGAAATGGCAGGAGGATCAGCAGCAGGGCTGGGGAGGGGGAGCGACTGGGGACAGAGGAGCGAACCCCGCTGTTTGGTGTGTTGTTCCATCCCTTCCAACTGCCCTTGCGACAACAGAGTGAACTAGGGAAGGCTTCATGCTGTGCCTTTTAAAAGCGCTGCAAACTCCTCTGGAAGATTTTGTCAGATTAAAACAGCCAATTTGTTAGTGGCACTGTTTCAAAATCTTCAAAATCTTCAGGTGAGCTTGTCTACATTGAACAAAAAAGGAGAGAAATACCTTTCATCACCTAGAGCTTCTCAGGACCCCTCTTGAGCCCACCCGCATCCAAATACAGGTTTTGCTGGCAAACCATAAAAGTAGTGCCCAAGACTCAACGTGCCAGAGATTAAATGAACACATTCATCTTAATGTGAATTCATCTTATATCAGCTACTTTTTATTTTTTATAACTGCTAATTCTTCTCTCTGTAAATATACTCTCTGTAAGTATACCTTTTATCACTGGAAGTGACAGTTATTATAACAAAATGTTCTATTTTCTTTCTTAAAAAAATCTAGAGAATCTTATGGGGCAATGTATTTCTTCCATATGTCTTAGTTGTTTTGTCGTAATAGCAGTAACTAGAAAAAAATTACACATTACAAAAACTGAATCAGGCAACTGATTTTAATTTTGGATTTTTTAGACCTCTCATAATGTGATTGAAAGTTTGTGAGGTGCTCAGTGTGGTTTATAAAACCCTGTCAAGCGCTTGTAACTTTAGCAAAGAAAGACTTCTTAATACACAGTTTTTAATGCGAAATTACCATATTTTCAGTTAGCAAGAGAGGTCTTTTTCAGCAGCTAAAATTAACTGTTGAAAAACGTTGGAAATGTGCATGGTAATGAGTTCATTCCTGTCAAAATGAAATCATTAATATTAATTTTTACCCTCTTCTGAGTGACTCCTGCACCATTTTTCAAGTTAGAAAAGAAGTTAACGAATTTGCAAGACCATTTCCTGCCATACAGGGTTAGCAGGTCTTTCACCACCAGCAAAAGACTATTTTAAGTCTTGACTTCTCCTTTGAAAACTTCTTATTTCAGTGTTTAACTTCTCCTCTGATTATTTACAGGCCAAACCATCAAAATTACTGTAAGCCTGTTTACTAGACACATAGGATGTACAGACCTTGAGATTGCCATAAGATGGTCTTCCAAAGGTTTTTTTTTTACCAGCTAAGTAGAGCAATATGTCTCAGTTCAGACTGTTCCCAAAAGACCTGTTTTCACAGAAGTCAATGGAAAAATTCCCACTGATTTCAACATGGCTGGATCAAGTCCAAAGTTCAGACATTTCGAAGAGGTCTCTAAGTACAGCAAAAAAATAGGAGGATTTGAAGGCTCTTGATTCACTAGAAGATTTCAGTAGATATTTAATCTATGCTGATTTAATTACACTTAAGCATAAAACTACATATAAGCATGAATTTAAATGTCTTCTTTTAGAAGTTCTATTTATTTTAAAAAAATCACATAGCATACTATAGCTGTGCTTACCAAGCAGGCAGGTGACATGGAGTCTCAGTGAAAATAGCTCTTAGCAATAAATAGGTTTCGTTTCTGTGTTCAAAAGTACAATTTGAATTCCAAAGTACATTATAAAACTTTTAAAAAATGGCATTAACAGGGGTATCTTTTCAATTTAAAAATGTCATATATTTTTAACTGGATGTACCTTGTTGGCTTTTGTTTTCATTTGGGGGGAAGGGGAAACGATCAACTTTTATCCTCGTTTAATGCTAACTAAATATTCCTTAGCTACTGAAGTGACTTAATGACATGAGTATGTGGTCTTATCAAAGTCCCATTATTGTTCTGACAGTATCTCATTTGTATGCAAATCCACTTGCATGCAACTTATTCTTTCGCAAACGGTGCTAGCAAGCCAGTGAGTGTCGTTTTAATTATGTGCATGTCTCTGCGTAGTATATTTGTTACTGCACAGGATCATTATGCTGCTGTAACAACTACTGTACCTTATATCATGCTTATGAAGTGGTGCAGATCATCCTGCAATTTTTATCGTGAGGGATAGACATGCTCTGTCAGTCACTGTCACCCAAGGGTAATGGCAATACATAAGGCATCCTTTTAAATAAAATATTCATGGGGCACTTTTTTGTGATTTCCCATCTTTTTCATTATGATGCCCACTGGATATCTGTTCAATTGGTGCATTACTTTCTCTTACTTTGCATTTTCTTGACCATTAAGAAAAATTAATCCTGTTAGACACAACTGAAGGGGAGACCCCTGTGTACCTGTAGGGTAGAGGACAGCTTTTGCTTAGCAGACGTAGGCTAGCATCAGAGAATGACTGGTGTCAGTAGGTGTGCAGTGGGGGAGAGGAACGGGCTCTATATGTATACCCAATAGTGGGTCTCTACCAAAAAATAAGGGGACTCTGCTAGGTGATTTACAGGGCTCCTTTCTGACACCCCTGAGAGGGGCTTCCCAGGAGATGTGGCCCCTCGCCATGCTTCTGCAGTCTTCTGGATGGGGGATACAGTCCCCACAGACAAAGACCTACAGGTGAACCCACCCTTCTCTGTGCTTCATCTGGCTCGCAATATAAAGCTAACTCTGCTTCGTGTCACAAAGCCAGCTTGATCACTTGTGATACAATCCATGCTAGGGGAACACTCTACAGGGACGAATACTGTCAGAGCTGGAAAAATGGCTTCAGAACTACACCATTTCAGAAAAAAAAAAAAACAAACGACTGCATCAATGTCCCAGCTTTGAGGCAGGAAAGTTTTACTACGAATCTTCGGAGGAAAAAAAAGTTAATCTATCAGGAGAAGCATAATGATGCAAAATCAGCCAGCAGAAATACAGAGGCATAGAGAAATACAGAGGCAACATCCTCCTCTGAATGTAGCCTCAGCTTATATGGTTAAATGTATGTGGATGTGACTCTACAGCACATCTACGTGTGGAGCTGCGGTTTGATCTATTTGGGAAAACGGCTGGAGGAGCTGCCTAGGTCATTATCATCTACAGTGCTCTGCAATTGCTTACATCCCTGTATATGTTTATGTACATCCCTGTGCACGGGAAGCATAAAATCTGCACACCTACAAAGTTACCTGCATCTAAAGAAGCATTTTCTGGCAGCTGGGAAAGAGATGCTCTAGCCAAACAAGACAACAAAACTTCTGCAATTACCAATAAGCCTGACAAACTGATTTATGGCTGTTTTTCTTGCTGTGATTTGTTGACAGATTGTTCTTTATGCAAAAATTACCAAGGTTTAAATCTGTATCATATGGCCGCTAATTCAACTGACAATATGTTACCAATTAAATTCCGCTTAAGCTATCATCAACTAGCAAACCACAGACTGTGTTAAAGAGAATGACAGTCAGATAGCCAGTAAAATCATTTGTGCCATGATTCTGAAGGCTGGCCTATAAAGGAGGGACATTAAATAACTACACGAAATATAAAAAGAGCCTTTTTTTTGTAGTGAAAATGAAACTGCTGCCATTTTACATTTAATGGATCTCCTGTTGTTGGAGAAAGAGAGACAGGATTCCTGTCCTTGGTATCCCATACTGCCTCATGCGCAGGAGGGGCAGCACAGCAGGGTCAGCGGTTAGTGGGAAAAGTGTTAATGAAATTTAACCATTTGCCCTTTCATTTGATCTTAAATTACTCTTTGGCTCGATTTTAGCCCTTGCTCTTCAGTATTGTTGTTTTCAATTGTACGAAGAGGACGTATTTACTGCCAGGCAATGGAGTTGATCCCATGGAAAAAAGAAGGTGTTTCTAAATGAGTTTCACTTCCCCAAGTCATTTTCTTCTTTGTTAAGGTGAGGGAAGGGCCCAGTGCAGAGAGTGACTTGGAACATCATAAAGAAAAATACACGTCCTCACTCCAAATGTTGACCTCGGCAGTGCACAGCCAGGCATGATGCCTTCATTTCCAAATTCACACAGGCAACCTCACACGGAAGAGACTCATTTTAAATGTTACCAGAGATAAAAACTGCTATGCGTAAAGGACTGTGAGAGCTAAAAAAAATATGTGCTCTTCTGAGCAGCCATTAGCTGGGTTTGCTCCAGAACAGGTGATAACTTCCTCAGAGCCGGAGCTCTGCAGCGTGAAGTGGGCTGAGGTCAGTTTATGCAGTGGAGGTGGGCTGATTCGCTTTCTTGGCTTAAACGTTGTAGTGCCAAAGCACGGGGTTTAAACAGTACGGTGGGAGCTCGTCTGTAAATGCTGCATTGTATGGAGCTTCCTGCTGTGAGTTTTATCTGTCTCCTTATCTCAGCTTTAATGTTGCGGTTGTGTATTAAGTGTATGTGTGCTCCAGAGAATGGGTAGTAATCTTTGTTTAGAAAACAGAGCCTATCACTATTAACCCCAGTGAACTGAAAATTTACTCCTTTCCCCACTATATCATCATCGCAGTCATTATTTACTTAAGAGCTTTTTAATGTTTTGCTGTCTGTACTGACGACTGCGGTGTCCTAGGCAGGGACTAGAATTCGGGATCTCATCGTGAGGTGTCTCTAATGAATGCTTGAACTCCTCTTCCTTTCTGTATGTTGCAATACAACATCATAAGCCAAAAAAACCCCACTGAGAAGCAACTAAAATCATAACACTTTCAAAAATACAAATATCCCTCTTACCGAAGATTACAATGTAAATCAGGCATCTATTATTTCTTTGTCACTATAATAATTTAAAAAGCATTTGCACATGATAAGAGGCATCCTCTAAGGATGACAAATTAGGCATAATAAAACAGTTAGGAGAGAACATAAATAAGAAGGCATTTGGGGCAAATCTTCTTCTTCCTCTGCAGTCGTGTAAATAAACAGTTTGGGGGATATATATCCCTGCTTACAACATAATAGCCAGTCCCAGAGATGCTGTTAGAGATCCCATCAAGTCCCTTGTCCCAGCTCTCCTCCACAGAAAGGAAGGAGGGGAGCAGCAAAGTCTTTGGTGCTCACTCCACATCATGACTTTGTGGTCACGAATGTGAGGAATTGTGCTGCCATCTTAAACCTCTCCTTCATGGGATGGCACACTGTGCTTGCTCTACAGGTGGCTGGGACAGAAAGACCCAGGGTAGAACAGGCTGCCCCTCTGGTCAGAAAATTAATGTAATGGTTACATATAAAACTAGGTCTATGCATCTGTAATGTCAATGTCTATATGCATTTCTGTAAGGTCTTCATCAGCTTTTGTCTGTGCGGGAATATTCTGGTGTAACTCAACTGAATTCAGTTGAACTACTTCACGTGTGCTCCAGTATGAAGTAGGAGTCAGGCCCTGCGTGACTCAATAAACTCCTTCATGCATCAACATTGTCAGGATGTAGTGGTTTTGCCTGGATTTTTTAATCTTGCCTGGGCATCTGCATGTGGTGCTGGAGAAAAAGGCAATCCTGCAAAATCAGGCAAAGCCCTTGCCAACTGCTCTGCTACAGTACATTTGTCAGTGCTTTCTGCTGCTCTGCCTTCTCATTAGGATTTTTTCCAGCTTATTTTATAGGTTGCCTTGCAGACCATGTGGGAATGCAGATCACTTCTGAAGAAGAAGTTAGTCAGAGGGTTTGTCACACCAGGAACAAGGATAGCTTTCACTTCGCCATTTGCTCTTTAAGAAGCTGACACTGCAGTAGCCCTGTGAGTCTCAGGTCTCTGCAGCCTGACTCTGCAGCGTCTGGCAGACTGCATGTTGCCTCCGTATTTCTGTATCTGAATGGCTGGGTGTCTGGGAGTAAGATCCAGGATCCAGGACCTCCTCCTCATATTCTCCCCTGCCCCCAATTTCCTCTCCCATGGGCAAGCTCAGCATCAGGGTACAATGTTCATTTATGGAGGAGAGGGGAGAGGAACAGTCTCCTCATCTCAGTGCAGATAGTGTTTTATTACAGGCAAGAAGAGGACAGAATGGAGAAGTGTTAGACCACTTCTTCTGAAGTGCTGGGTGGTCTCTTGGGGATCATGTGCAGCTGATGTAAGTCATGGTAAACTTTGCTGTAAATCAGCACATCCTGGCCCCAGGATTAGCCATAAAGGTCCCTCTGCTGATCCTCACCTCAGCAGAGCATGGGCCTGGCATAGCCCTCCACTCTGGCTCTGGAGGGGAACGTGTGTTTTGGGCTGCTGCTGCAGTGGGAAATGTAAAGTCCCCAATGGAAACATCCCTCCTTGGCTGTCGTATCCCACACAGGGGCTCTGCTTGTCGTTGCAGAGATTGCCATGGTCCTCCCTACTCCAGGTCACCGAGCAGCTGGAGATAACCGCTGTCTCCCAAATTTCCATATTCTGTTTCTTTCTGGGCCCGGTCCAACTTGCACTCGAGCTGGTTAGGAAATTTCCACTGATTTTCATGGACTTTGGACTAGTCTTTTTTAAGAGAAAAAAAATAATTTGTACCAGAGATGGGCAATTACCTAGTGGCATCTAAGCTCCATTTGCACATAGGAAGGATATAGGGAAAATAGAATCTGCACCATCTAAAATGGTGGCATCATCTAGTCCCCAGCCAGTGTGTCTGCTACATTTCCTAATTTATGCAGTGATTTAACATTACAGTGGGTCCAGCTCGTTGAAGCAAATTTATATGCAGGAGCACTATTTTAATCTTAGACTTAAAATAATTTTAATTAATAATAGCTTCCTTTTCCAGTCTGTCAACATATCTCCACCTCTTGGCTTTTTAAGAATTAAAGTAAATATAGAAATAAAAATATTAAATTATTACCAGGCAACCAGAACAAAGAAAACATCAGAAACCTCAAGTCTAGAGATGCGAAAAATGGCCTAGAGTTTTCAACTTCTGTCAACACGACTATAGCTGGTTCCATCTTCTTTAAGGCTTGCTAATTTAACTAAATATTGAAATGAAATAATGGAAATACTATCATAGACCATCTCATCCTTTATTCTTTCAGTCTCTCAGGTGTGAGGTTTCTTTCTCAACCCACAGCTGCTAACAAATATCACCTTTATGACTTTGCCTGTGACGTTTATCCGGCTACTACTATAATTTTGCTTCCTCTCTCTGGAGACAGCTGCTGTACATGGGTAGCTCTTCTGCAGCATGGTAGGACATTATCGAAAAGCTTGTTGCTGATGGTAATGGAACTGGTCTAGCTGCTGACACAGAACATATGGCTTTATGGGATTTCAGATCCAAAATGCTGACCCCCTCTTTCAGAAGCAAGGAGTGTGGTCTTCTGGAGGATGGAGCTCAGCCACCTCCTTGCTGTAGGAGGGTGAGAGATGTACGGGCTATTTCACCCACCTTGGCTAAGAACGGAAAGTTATCAAGTCTACACTTCCCTCATCGAACTTAAAGAAAACAAACCAAAACAAGTTGTGTTCAGAAGCCACCATGCCAGTTCCAATAGGGTTAAAATTTCTCTAGCAGTGTACCTTTTGGAGGTTTGGGGTTTTTTTAATATTACTTGGATAAAAAATGAATAAGGTTAGGACACACATTTTTCTTTTTCTAAGGATGTACTCATTTAATGGTTAAAGTTGAAAAGGGGCTACTGGAAGTATCCTGAATTACAGTTTAAATGAGTTTAAAATTCCAGTTGCTTATAGCTTAAAAAAAAGTCTTAAACCAAATGGTCTCGGTGGGGTGATACATGGGCAAAATGTAAAATGACACATAATGAAATAAAGTAATTTTATTTGCAAACCTGTTTGAAAGGCTGGTACAGAATGTAACTATCAAGGAGAAGCAGTCTGGCATTTCTCTCGGTGTTCTTCTGCAGAATTATGTGACCCAAGAAAGAAAACATTAAGATGTTCTGATTTCACCCTATAGGACAGAGAAATACGCTTTGGTTAATGCTTACCATAATTCTATCTACTTGGCTCAGACAGTTATATTTTTATGAATCTTACGTTACTTTCTGTCACCCTCTAGGCAACAATACAGAGTTATTACAGTATAAAGGAAAATGCTTCCTGTTGAGCTTATACTTGAACAAGTCTTAACCAAGTGGAAGCTCTTAATAAAAGGGTAAATATACAAAGGAATAAACAGGTAGAGTGAATAAAAAGGAATACTGGCTTTATGGATGCTCAGGTTGATGGCACAGACCAGCGAAGCACAGAAAACTCTAAGGTAAAGCCGACACGCTAAGCTACATCAGAAATCTGAGGGAGTTAGAATTTTGTTAAGTGAATTTAGTGCTCATTAAGGGATTTGCAGTGTCAGCATTATAAAGCAAAGTCCTCTCTTGCCCTCAGAATCGGAACAGCACAGCGCAGCAATATTAATTCCGCAGCCATTCCCTTCTTGGCCTCTCCAATAAAATTATTACCCAGGGACCCAATTGTTCGGCACTGCTCAGTGAGTACCTCCTCACAAGGAATTGAGCTGAGATGACTGGCACTTTTAACATGGCACATGGATTGTAACGCCCTGTGCCACGCCGGGCTTGAAACACAGACAACTTTCACCTTTAGTTTAAAGGAAAATATTGTGAATTACTCTTGTTGCTTTCTTTAAGTTGGTCAGTGCTTTATGTCTCCCTGAAATACCCGCACAAATGGTTTCCTTCTGCTTTGCATCTCTCTCCCATCATTTTTCTCCCTTGTTCTCAGCTCAGTTATTTTGACTAGAAGTTTATTTTGCACAGCATAGGAATAGCCACAAAGACTAACCAGACTTAGGAAAAAATATCAGTGTGTAGGTTTTCAAATTAGTTAAGTGGAACACAGATCTAGTTGAACAGAAAACACTGATGAGGTTGAAAAAACTGTACTTGTTCTCTCTGTTTGTGTATCTTTCTCTCTTAGCTGAAAGCCAGCTAGATATAGTTTTCATTCTACTGGAAACTCTTCATAATGCGTATACAAGTATATTGCAAACCCTTTTTCCCTATGGCCCCATGTGGCTTTTTAAGCCCAGATATTAAGCCTTCCTCAGCATTACCTTATCCTTTCGTCCAGACATCATGCAAAGGTACAGTTGACTTTCTAAATTACATCATACATAAGTAGATTTATTTTTCCTTTTCTGCAGATATAGTTTAATTTCCTTTTCCAATTTGCATGGGTGCACACTCATAAATTTGAAATATATTTAACCTCTTTTCAAAAGATCCTTTGAATTTCTCTAAGGTCTGTGCCCTTTAAGTTGGATACACAATCTTTTGTACATAAAAAACCCACTAAGACATCCAGAAATATTGCTTTAAACACCTTACTGCCTTTCCAAAAGGCCCTCTTTTTCCCTCATGAAACAAAACATTCCCCTGGATAATGCTCCTGGTAGCTCAGAAACAAGGACTTCAGCTGAGAGCTGTTTACTGGGGCTTTGCTGAGCATGCAGTTTATCAGGTATCAAAATAGCAAAGGAAGGTCACATGGGCTGTTCTGGACCCAAACAGCAATCCCGCAAGCCCAAGAACCTACCAGTGCCCGCAGCTGCTAGAGGAAGGCAAAGGAAACATTTTGACAGGGCAGCGATGAGCTGGCTGACTTGCACCCATGGCAAGTCCTTTGTTACCACCTGAGGCGCTATCAATTGATGAAAGGATTCCACCCTAAACTTTTTTTTTTTAAGTGCCTGCTATTTCTGAATAGTCACCTTGTCACCCAGGCAGTTCATCTCTTGTTCCTCACCATTAGATGCCACTTTCTAGGAGTAACCCCCCTGGGAAGTCCAGATCCACACCTGCTTTCCTACTAAATGATGCTGCTGGACTATTTCCTTGACTCTAACAATCTTGCCAAAGAGCAGGGTGAGGCATGAGAGGCAAAGGACCTGCCTCCCAAGCTGAGCACCCTCGCTTGTGTTTGGAGAAGAGGAGCTCCCTGGGACTTGTATTCAAGCCAGGTGGTGGTTGCAACCTCCATGCCCAGTTTGGGTGACCTGTCTGGGACAGCAAGTGGGAGTCAGCCCCTTTCAGATGCCAGAGAAGATGATCTGGGGACCACCGTGGGTGACAACAGGAATGTTGGCCATACCCCTGTCCCCACTCCACGCCCCATGGCATGTCCTGGCTGCTGGTACCTAACCCCACTCACAGCAGTGCCAGAGACTCCTGGAAAGCACACACAAGCAAGGGCCACCCGCCTCTCCTCCTTGTTTTGGTTTGTAAATGTAATTATCCCAAAACATATATATATATATATGTATAAAATCATAATATTTCCAAGAGGTCTCAGCGCTGGCTTTGCTCAGGGCTTGCCCATGCGGTGCAGGCAGCAGCTCGAGATGGGGAATGTGCACAGTGCAGTCCCTGCCTTTGTCTCCGGCTTGTCTCTGCCTGCTCGGCAAAGGCAGCCAGGCAGCAACCTCAGTCATGCAGAGGTTTCCTTCAGGGAGCCACTGCTCCAAGAGATGCTCTGAAAGGATGCAACCTTAAAACCGGCACAGTCACCGAGAATTATAATTACAGCATTTATTAAAACCATTTACAAGGCAGGAACATAAGATAAAAGGAAATATGTAGTAATCTCTTAACCAGATCTGACACTGCTCACAGATTCAGAAATCTTTGGAGGAAAGATGAAGGAGAGGTTAAAAACCTTTCTCTTTTGGGTCCAAGGGGCATTGTGGTGGCGGTGGCCAGCTTGAGTCTCCGTCTGCTGCTCCCTTGGCCACTTTGCGAGATGGCCCCAGACATCTGTTGGGGGGTGACCAGCAGGCATGGGTGATGGGGAGCTGTCACCAGGGACACCCTCTTTGCTACCGCCCATGCCCTCCGTGCCTGACCCCAACCTGCAGACCCCTCGCCAGGCTCTCGCTCTGGAGGATGGTGTGTACCTGCCACGCTCATTGCCAGCACCACAGGTCGTGCCCTCCCCATCACGGAGAAAGCCACCATCCAGCAAAAGGGCTTTGTTCAACCCAGACCCCAGGGAAAGCCCACTCACAGTGCTGGGTTCAATCCTTTTGTTTCCAGGTTAAAAACATGACCTTCCCCTCCCCTAAGCCTGAAACAGCCCTCACACCACTTCTGCTTAGCAATTACATTTTCTTTTTAAAGCTTTCTTTGGGTCTCAGGCAACAAAAGGACTTTCATAATATAAATAGATCTTGAGGCCTTTTGTGTGGGGCAAAAATTATAGGAAAGAGAAAAATGAGAGAAAAAAAATCTGTGTCTCTCTAATTGGCATAATTCCTTCAGCCCTGGCTCATAATTTAAGATGGATGAATTCTGCAGCTGACATGATAGATGTTGTCATCAATACTCGGAAGCAGCAATTTATATTTCTTCATTTGGGGACACAGCCATCCACCTACCTCTGTGGGGGTCCTATGTGTGAATCAAAAGCAATATGTGGCCAGTAGACTAAGACTTGACTTAGACTTCCAGCCATGCAACTTATTAAAATAATAAACATTTTCATTATCCAGAGAATCCATTATAGTTCTCTGTTTTAGCTATTGTTAACTAATAATTTGGATTAATTACCAAGCTAAATCATTAAAAATTAAATCCATATATTTTGCTTCTTTAAAAGAGCGATAGTTTGCAACCATTTGTGTATTACGCATGTTAAGTGGGAGGGCGATGAAATATGTTGTGTTAACTTAACTTTGACAGCATCTGTATCCATGCCATATTACGCTTGGGTCTTATCAAATCTCAGAAGCGACAGTGTATAAATAGACTGTGATGATATTTGCAGGAGAGAAATCATTCACAATCTTTTTGGCATCTTCTGTAGTGACTAGAGAAGAACCACCTAACATATATAATAATGCAATAAAGGGGTATATAAGAGCACGGAATCGAGGAGCACTTACACGTGCTGAGTCAGAGTTAAGGTTGGACATACATTAGCAATCAGACATAAACACAACTCTCATTCTAAGGAATTTCAAAGCAGATTGCAAGTTTAAATGAATAGGGAAACCCAATTCAGAGCTCATTTCGCTCTCTGCTGAAGCACCAATGGCCACTGCGCCGGAACTTAGCAGTTACTTAATGAGACATTATTGGGTTGAAGACCTATAGATACAGGGGGAAAGTAAAGCTATTCAGGAAGTAAAATTATTTATGCATGTACATTTTATTATGTTAAGAGTACTAAACTATGGGCTGTTCAACTGCTCAGACGGCAAGTTACTGAGCTGAATACAGCAAAAACAGTGAAACCAAATATGCTGTGATATACAGGTGGCTAGACTAGATAATGCAGTGGGTTTGCCTTGCTGTAAACTCTATGAGGTTATGAAAAGAACTACGTTTAAAACTCCTTTACACTTAAGCCTATAAGTATCTAATTAAACTGGAACATAGTATTGAAATTTAAACAGCAAACCTATTATAAAGTATATTCAACAGATTACTTTAGAGTCCCCTGGACAAACAAAACACATCCTAAAGCACTGCAACACCTGATTCAGGCCTGATTCTGCAACACCCACTCCAATTTAGGATCCCTTGCCCCTGTGGGGCCGGTGCCCAGCTCTACTCAGTATGGTGATGAGTTGCTGAAGCAAGACTAAATAATAATTCTTGGCTTTTTCATCCTCTGGAAGAGATTTATGTCTGGGCTTTATGTAAACACTCACTGAGGAACCATAGATGTCCTGTCCCAGCCTTAACAAGAGCTCAGAGCGGCTGCTGGAGCTGCCCTGGGAGGACTGCCTTGCAACGAGTGCCAGAAGTGCAGCACACACCGAAACAAGTGTGACTGTGCTTCGTAGCCCTCCCCCTGAGCAATGTAGCAATCTGCCCTCCAAAGGAATTGCTGATGGATTAGGTTGTTCGGACTAGAGCAGGCATGGATTTACTGGTGAGAAGTGATGAGATGTAACAGCCTCCACTTTGTCCTCGAAACCACAAGGTGCGACACACACAGTCTAATCCTGGACCATGCTGTGTACACACAGCTGTGCGGCTGCCCCCACACCCGCTGAAATCCACAGGCAAAAGAAAGGTCTGACCGTGTCCCACCACCTCTGCACTGGCATGTTAGAAGTGGGACAAGATGTAGAAAACCACATTCTTGAGACCCACTGTACTGATGCTAAGGAATTTCCTACACTGGTCACCTCTAGAACTCCTCTCCTGTTCTTTGAAAGCATCCAGCTAAGGTCTTATGAATTCACTGGGAATTCATTTCTCACTGGGTACATGTTTTAAAAATAGGTTATACCAAAGAGATACTATGGCAATATTTTTCGTAGAGGATGTTGACTAAGAATGTAGTATTTCTCACCTCCCCCTTATTTTATGTTGCATTAAAATTATCTTTACTCTTCCTCAGGCAGTTGCTATGCCACACTCAAGACAGAGTCTGAGAAGTGGGAAATGTCAACTTTTAAGATGATGTTCAGCTTCCTTGTTACACGCATTCTTTATGTAATGGATTTGAATTGTTCCTAGGCCTTCAGCTCTTCTTAGAAAGTCTGCCTGACTGGGCACAGCTGCTTGCTTATTCTTAGTAAAGAGTTGTTAACAGAGGAAAGAGCACAATGAGGGGGCAAGTAATGTCCACATGAATCATTAAAAATATTTGTACAATGAGCAGGATTAGATAGCACACAGAATATTTTTATTCATATAATGCCATGCTTTCCTAAAGAGGTAGGCTTTGCTCCCTACAGGAGCTGAAAATATGTTGACAAGTCACGCAGCAAGGGATGACAGGGGGGAACCGGTGGCTGTGGGGAAGCCGTGGGTTGCAACAGGCAGCACGGAAGGTGTTCCTTCAGGCACGGGCCGGAACTCCTTTTAAACAGTCTGTGTTAATTTACTGTATGTTACAGTTACAGTCATACCACGCTTGGTGATAGATGGGACATTTTTAAGTAAGAAAGCAGCAGGTGAGGTTACTGTTCGATGGCTGGCAAGCAGAAAGGATTTCAGTGAGTGAGAGGCTGTGGAGCACAGAGGATGTTCCGGCCACGGGGACTGACCATGGTGTTATGCCAAAGAGTTAGCAGAGGAATGCAACAAAGCCACAAGCCTTCCTGGCCGGGCATATCACATAGGAAGCAAAATCAGGGGTGGAAGGGTAACCTGAAGGTGAGGTCTCACATACAAGGAGTATCAAAAATGCCATCAAGGCCAGAGGAAAAAAGGGGAACCTTCCAGCAGTTGGCAGCTAACCAAAACAGTTGAGGTTTTCAATTGACATTAATTTCAATGCAATTAGTCTTGATGTTCTCTGCTCTACATGAGAAGAGAATCATGGCCATGATGGGAAAGAAAAGAACACCACAATAATAATATACATGCAAGAAATGTAAAAAAAAAAAATCTCGTGTGTTAAAACATATTAAAAACATAAAACATACTGTCTATGTTGCTATCATTATGTATTACAGTCGGAAATTTAATTCACTCAGTGCTGTTCATGCTGTTTGTTTACTTTTTCTATTGATCTCGGTTTGGGTGATGAATTTAGCCTACAGAATTTCACTTCCAAGTTTCCACGCGTTTGTGAGTTGCCACTTGTGAGCATTGCGGTCCACCTCGCGCTTTACAGAATGACCTACGGTCAGCTCCAGCGCTGATGTAAAGGGCGTCTACCTCTAGCGATTTAGTCCGTAAAGGCAGCCTAAGCCTCCTCTGCCGTACATACCATTTTGAGGGTGATTTAAGCACTTCTGCAAATCACTGTGGAGCTGGGACTCAGAGGAAGAATCAGGGCCATGCTGCAATGTGGGTTGCAAAATCTCTCCTTAAAATAAGAAGAGGGAGGCAGCACAGGCCGTGGCTTAAAAAGGTCAGTGTAAATACACTGCCCTTCACTCCTTCACATGTAAGTAATGTATTTGTTGAGAACGTTACCTGCTTTGCAGGCTCAACCTTCAGCCACGCTGAGCTTTACCTCAGCTGACAGAAAAGGCTGTTTTCAAGTGGTTTTATGTGTCCATTAATACTGGACCAAGCCTGGCATCTGAACTGGCCTGATTTCTTTTCATTTTCATCTTCATTTGCTCTGGTTGGACAGGGGGTGCCGCCAGCCTTCCCGACCCAGACACATCCTTCTCCATCACACTGGGGAAGGTGAGGAGACAGACCTGGCAGGGCCCAGCTCCCGTGGGTCCCTCCAGGCTGAAGATGCGCCACAGCCACAGGGTCGGGGGACTTCTGGCAGTAGGAGGCAGCACCACCTTGGCTGTGCAAGGGAATAGAAGCAGCTCTGGAGCGGCTCAGGATTTTCAGATGACTTGCCGAAAGCTGTGTACAAACCTACGGGTTTTCAAACCTTTCCCTTGGAGTGTGCCTACGCTGCAGCCCAAGCTGTGGCTGCAGCTTGTGCAGGGTTACCAGCCCTCAATTAAATCGAGCTAACTCAGGAACGAATACCATAGAGTCACAAAAACAGTCCAGAAGCCTGCGTAAATACTCGAGCCTGTGCACTGCTCTGGGCTGCCAGGGCTATAGGCACGTCGGGGTGCCACTAGTCAGCTGCAAGCTGGGTTGGGTTGGTCTCCAAGGGCAGGGATCTCCCACTGTGGGATCGCCCTGTGGATATTCGCATTGGCACTGTCACATGAATAGCCCCCCCCCCCCCCTTTTCATCATGGATTTTGCACATTTCTTTTGCCCATCTGCGATGACATGGCACTTCTCTGGCAGCTACTCACTGCTTAGCTGAAAAGCCCAATATTCTGGAAAGTATTTAATGTGTATTAACCTCTCTTAATGTGATTCAGCAACCACAAATCAGGAGAGCCTGCCTCCCCTGGCCAGCCAGATATCACAGCCAGTGCTTCATGCAGGCTGGACAGTGCGAGGCATCTTACTCTCTTCGGGTGGCAAGCACTGACGATCGGTACTTTTATTTTTAATCAGACATCACACATTTTTAAAGGCTTCACGCAAGCCAGGGACCTTTAATCCGCTGTGTGGATCTAGGTAGACCTGTATGTAGATGGAGCCTGCAGGAGCTGTGATTTGTACAGGTGCAGCTTATTACGCGTCTTAAGGAGGAACCGGTGCACAAACGCGTTAACCCAACGCCAGACCCCACGCCTGAACTGCTGAAGGGCTGCCGGCCCCGCGGGCGGGGTGGGGGGCCCACGCTGGCACCCCGGGCTGCCGGCTTCCAGCGCTGCGGGACTGTGGCCACGGCCTGTCCCGCAATAAACCCGTCCCAATTTCTCCCCAGGGTTGTCCCCATCCCGATGCTCGCGAAGCCGCTGGGCCCACCCGAGGGCACCCGGCCGCGCCGAGGGCAGGGAGCACGCGTGGAGGAGGAGGAGGAGGAGGAGGAAGGGGGGGACGACACCCCCCCCCCCCCCCCAAAACCCAACTTCGGCCGGGCAAACCTCTCCGGGTGCAAGTTCCCACCAAGTCCCCCCCGTGGGGCGGGCTGGGCCCGCCCCCCCGCGCGCGCGGCGCGGGCGCGGGCGCAGCGTGCGCGGGGCGGGCGCCGCCTCGGCCGCGCTCCCGGCGCGCGGGGGGGAGGGAGGAGGCGCGGGGGAGCGGGGCGGGAGCGGAGCGCGGCGGCGGCCGAGCCGAGCCGAGCCGAGCCGAGCCGAGCCGAGCCGAGCCGAGCCCAGCCGCGCCGCTTGCAAACGAGCGGTGGCACTGGGCGTGTGTGTGCGTGGTTTTTTTGGGGGTTGCTTTTTTTTTTTTTTTTTTTTTTAGGGGGAAGGGTGGTGGCGGGGGGTCCGTCCCCGCCCGCGCGTGTGCGGAGAGGGGCCGCCGGCGGCGCTGGGGGTGCTCCGCGCCCTCGCCCTGCCCGCGGTGCAGTTAAGATGCGCCCCGGACGCCGTGTGGTTGCAGCGCGGCGGCGCTGACATCGCTCACCATGGACAGCTTCGACTTAGCTCTCCTTCAGGAGTGGGACCTGGACTCTCTGTGGTGAGTGGTGCCTCTGCCTCCCCCCGGGCGCGGGGAGCAGCGACCCGAGTGGGGGGGGAGGCAGGGTCTGCCGGGGTGTTATAACAGAGGAGTGCTGTAACGGGGGGGTGGTGGTGTGTGTGTGTGCAGTAACTGAAGGGGGTGCAATAACTGGGGGATGTGCAATAACTGGGGTGTGGGTGTGTGCAGTGATTTGGGGTGGGTGTGCACTTACCTGTCGGGGTGCAGTAAATTGGGGGTGCAGTAGTAGTGGGTGTGCAGTAAGGGGGGTGGAGTGGCTCGGGGGAGCAATAACTGGGGCAGCGGGTGCATTAGCAAGAGAGGGTGCAGTACCCCGGGAGGTGCCTCCCCTGCCACTTGCTCTCGCAGCATTGCCGGCCCGGGAGGGGCAGAGGAAGGGTTCCCCCCGCCCCTGGCTGCCAGGGTGGGTCCGGGAGGTGAATGTGGTGTTTGTCTGCGGGGTCTCTTGCCCCCCCCCCCCCAACCCTCCCCCCCGATAATCCCGTGTGCTCACACGCCACTGGCACCCCGGGCTGCACTCCCGGAGCTCATCCCCCATCCCTCCTGCGCGCCCCTTTCACACCCACCCACCTCGCCCCGCAACTCCCCCCCGGGCCGCCTTTATTGCATCCCCCCCCCCCCCCGGACGCCCCCTCTCTGCTGCTCTCTCCTGCCCTTTCCCGGTCCCCCCCCCCCGCCCCATTGCATGCCCTTGACCTCCCCCTGCGCACCCCCGTCCCTGCCCGCCCCGGCGGCGGGTGCGGAGCTGCCGGGGAGGAGGGGAAACAATTTCTAGAAATGTCATTAGCGGCTGGAGGTGGGAAGCGCTGCCCTCCCCCCCCCCCCCCCGCAACCCCCCCGCACCACCCTCCCCAAGCCGCTGCCTCTGCCAAGTCCCGGAGTTTGCAGCGGGAGGCACGCCGCCGCTCCCCGCCACGGCTCGGCCGCGGGGCGGCGGGTCCCCGCGGGGGTCCGCGGGGGGAGGGGACACGGGACGAGACACACGGGCTCCGTGGCGGTGACCGCCGGGGCCGCCCGTCGTGCGGGGAGGCGCCCCCGGACGGCGCCGGGACCCCCGGGGCGACGCCGCTGTGGGACCCGGTGGGAGCCCGCCGTGGGACGCGACCCCGGCGGGGACCCTCCCCGCCCCGCGGTGGGACGCGGGTGGGATGCCGCGGGGCCTCGCCGCCCCCACCCGTGGGCAGGCCGTGCCCGCCTTCTCCCGCGGCGGGGGCTCAGCCCCGGCGCCGCGCTGCCATCGGCCGGGGCGGCGGTGGCGGTGTGGGTCCGGCCGGCGGGATCGGTAGTTGGGGGAGCTGAGATTACTTTTGCCTGGCATCAGTGAACGGTATGCGGGGTTGTTTTTTTTTTCTCTTCCCGGTGTTAGGTGATCTGTACCTGCTGTCAGTAGGGCGCGCGTTCGACAGCGCCGGCTTATCTCTTCGGTGGCAGGTGTAACGAAATAAGCGGGACCAGCCAGTCCCATTAGTGAGCCGCTTCTCACAAAAGACCTCGGGATGATGAGAACAGCTTGCACTGCGTAATATGGGTGCTTATAAATGCGTACGTTGGTAACATCCAGCCTAATAAAACTTTTATATTGCTATGGGAACTTTAAAGAGCACGTATAATACAAAATTAGTTACTACCCCATAAAAGTTTTTCATTACAGTGTTTCTCCCTGTGACACAAGTTAAGGTTATGTCCTTGTTTCAATTATAAATACCAATATTCAGTTTATATCCAAATCATAACATTTGTCTCTGGCCTGATTTTAAGTTTTCAGCCCATACGCAAGGTTTTACAATCAAATTACATGTTTTTTCTATTAAACAAGCATGGGAGAAATAATACTTTCACACGTTTGAACAATTTTCCCTTTCTCCTTAACGAACACAAACTTTGGGGGAATTTTCTTTTTCCAGCAAAAGCGTGCTGTTCATTAGTCTGTTCTGCAAGCTGGCTATTGGAGTTAATATTGAATTTGAAAAGCTAACAATGTAACTCTGGAAAGCTAGGGCTTTAGGCTGTGTCTGGCAATTGCTCCTTTTCATAACCTTTTTAGCATGCTTTTTGACTATTGTGGAGCCGCTCGCAAATGACCGTGGTCGCCATAAAGCTCCTGTACGGATCCAAAAAGACATCGACCATTTTCCAGCTAAATTACCTGCTTAAAAATGTCTGTATTTGCGTTACAAGCGATCTTGTGGTTTCATAGATCTTCTTGTTTGTTTTCCTCTATAGTTTCTGCAGTTTAGAAGGTAGGCTCAACAGGAGGGCTTCAAATAACACGTTAAAAGCCATTGCGTAGTGGCAGGCCTGCATTCATTGCTAAACTCTCACCCTTGCGTAGGGGTTGAACCCACAAATGTCCAGAGCAGTGCCTAGCGAGGGGATCACACCTACTTTACGCAGGGCTCATCAGGGGAGCAGGGGGGTTGCAGGTGTTTGCTGTTGCATGTTTGCATCCTTTTGGGGCACTAGGTTTTGCTGACTGGCTTTGGCTTGGATTATCAGATCATGGTCTGGAAGTTTATCACGAAAGCAGCTTTTTTGGCAAACAGTTCGCAACAGTCATTTCGAAAAGTCGTACGAGCAGTATTAAATAAAAACTTACTTTCACTTAGTGAAAGTTTCCGAAGTCCGTCATGAAGGGCAGCGGTGCCTCGGTGCTGCAGTGGCTGTGGCAAAGGGCCCTGGGTCGGTCTCCCACCACAGGCAGGGTGTGTGTGTCACGCCGCCCTCCCGCTGTCCTGCCTGCTCGACAGCGGGCAGGTTATGGACGTTTTCAGGAAACCTGATTTGGATACTGTGCTAAACTGACCAAAACAAAGCTCCTATGTTAATTTTTAGTTCTGAAGGTTTGTCAGGATGCCTTCAAAGGAGCACAGTCGTTGCCAAAAAGGGAAATAAAATATACCACATAGATAGGAAGTACTTTGTGGCAAAGAGCAACACTTAAGAGACTTAATTTTCTCTGCAGCGAGAATGAATGTTGTCCTTTATTCTGTTGAATGTAGCCATAATGGCAATTTGCGCACTTAATTTATGACTGAAAATCTACTTTTTGCAGTATTTGGTGAACGTTTTGCTTAAAAGTACAGTAATTAAATATTAACGTGCTGTTCTAAAGAGCTTTTTTTTATTGGGTATGTTCTTGGAAAATCAAAAGGGGTTTTCAGATGAACAGCAGCATGCTAATCAATTCTCATTGATTGTTACTTTTATACTATTAATGAATTTGCTCTCCAATTAATACGTGCTATGTCTTTTACTTTGCTGTACATAGAAAATGTAATAATATATTGTGTCATGGCTATAAGACAGTATTTAACTAGTAAACTGCAGTGGGAGAATATTGTAAGCTGTTTTCTACTAAACAGTAGTTTTTCCAGGCTGTATTGATGCCAATAACACTTCTGCTTCCCAGAAAACTACTATAATTCAAATAGTGAAAGCTGAGTACAAACTCAAATAGACATTTTAAGAAAACATACCAATCTGTGGCATAAACAAAACTCGCGCCCATTTGGTAAGCTTTTTCTGGAACGTTTTGGGATGAGCAGCCCAACTTAACTTAAGGTGTCGTTACCGCTAACACAGTTATCCCAAACACACGGCACTGCTGACTTTGAACCACAGCCCTGTCTCCTGTTTTTCTTTATCCATGCATTTATTTGTATGCTGTATGTGTAGTTTTACTTGCCCAGACTCAAGGATATGAATTCTCCGGTGCCTTATAGCTTTCTATTTGTTTACACCAGACAAAAAGAGATGGAAAAAAATCTCAGTTAGAGGTGGTTTCTGTGCCTCTTGTACAGCAGAAAACTTACTACACATGACGGAAAGCAGCCAATGAGCAGACCAAATGACGTAATTAGAGAGCCAGGACTAGTTCTGCATTACAGGCATTTGTTGTTTGCCTTGCATAACAAATCTAGATGAAAATTCAGGCAGGTCCTGAACTCTATGCTTAGGTTTAGGCACAGCGGTAGCCCTGGTGAAGACCACTTAGTAAAGGCTCTCCTCACATGCTTATGTAAGATACATGCATAGGCTGAGGTTTTTTCCGCATTCATTAAAAACAATTAGCAGACTTATTAAAGCACTTTCAGTGTTGTACCAAGCAAGAAGATAATTTTGAGTGTAATATGTTTGTTAGCCACAAAAAAACCCAGTGTTTTTTTAGGTAAAAGAAGCCAAGTATGTAATTGGTTTATTTGGTACTTACCTGATACTTCTGGATATTTTGAGATAGCATCAGTTTTGTAGGAGTTGGGTAGTCATGTAAAAAATGTATAGCTTCCAAGCTGAGATCGATATCAAATGCTACAGTGTAAGGTGGCCCAGTGTGTTTTACAGACCACATATTGAATTACTAGTTCATTTGCTATCTTTGGGTCTGTTCCTGCTCCATTTGAAGTCAATGAGAGTTTTGTTTGGAAGCTGCTATTAACAAAAAGTGGCCAGACATCCAGAAGTCTTATAAATGAACCTTTTGTAACTTCTTGATCCCAGGTTGCCTAACTTTTAGTCACTACATTTTATATTTGTGTGAGTCAAGATTTCTTTTTTCTCATGTTGCGCAGTGTCTACTAGAGACAATTTTAGAAAGCTAATTCTACAACTGCTTCGTCAGTCAAAGTAGAATATCAAGATATTTATTTTCAGATAACAGTAAGCAGCTACTTTGTGGGGAGAGGGGTCACTCCAACCGTTCTCTCAGTAGGGTTAGAGGCTGGACCAGCTTACCCTTTTTGCAGACAACACACAGCAATACCTCCCTCTCACAAAAAAATTAAGTTAGTGTCGTCTTTTATCTCCCGTCTCCTTTACAACTCTACTCCAGCCTGTGTCTTGGACTTTGTCCTTTATTTCTTTCCTTTCAGCTTTTGGCCTCTTTCTACCAGTAATGCTTGAAATCCTATTTGTCTCCTTCTTATTTCTATTTTTGTGGTGTTTCCTGCTCTGCCTTCCACCCTGTGTCAACTCACAGTTACCACCTTACCCTCATTGAGATCCCATGTAAAAATTTGTTCTTTCTGTGATGATTACAAGTTGTGAGCAAACAATAACACAAGTAATAACTATAGACCGTTCCCTTCTCCCACTTTCACAGCACGTTCTCCCTTCCTGTTTTTAGGCTGGTTTTTAGGCTGCGAGCCCTTGGGGTCAGGAATTGCTTTTATTGTTTGAAGTTTTTTTTCTTACATCACTGAACAAATTGTATGTGCTAAACATTATAAATAATAAGAAGAGCAAGCTTTTCATGGTCATAATACTTTATACACATCAGATAAATAATAATATTTTAAAAATATATCTGTCATGCCATGTGAGTGCTCATTTGCTGGACATAATGTACCATATCCTCCTCATTTGGTTTAAGTCTCCACTGAGTCCAGAGGCTTTGCCAGTTTATAGCAGGTGAAGATCTGACCCATCATCTCTGATTTGCAGTACTCAGTCACTTTTCTAAAACATATTTTTGTTTTTAACCTTCTGCTTTATTTTTGTCTGGTAAGTGAGATTTTGATATATCAGTATGACAGTGTGCTTTCATCTCTGCCCTCCCCCCCCCCCCCCCCCCACCTCTGAGGTCTGCTTGAGCACCCACACCCGATGGTGTGATGCAGGAGGAGAACATCCCTTTGGGCTTTCCTCCTAACACTCAGACTTGTAGATTTGTGTTCCTCGGGGTATGTTTTCCATGAGAAGTCGAGGCAGAAACTTTACTAGGTTATTGGAGAAGGATTCAGAAGAGGGCATGAGGTACATGCAGCATTTCCAATTCTATGTGAATATTTCAAGGAAAATATCAGGTTTCTGAAGACTAGTGGAAGAGAAATATGGGCCATTAAGCAAAAAAAAAAAAAGACAGACACAGAAGAAATACTGGCTGTGGGGACATCTTGTCATCCATATATTAGGAATAACATCATACTCAACTCCACAATACTCTCATTAGAGAAAGCAACTGTTTAATTGCAAGGTTTTTAACCTCATATAACAAACTAATCCATTTGTGTCATATTTATGACTAGGAAACAACAAAGCATGGGTAAAAAGAGTTCCAGCAATTATTTGCAGCATATGTTCAGAGATACCTTAAACTCTGATTATAACTTTATTAACAATAGGAGTAATAAAGTAAAATCAATAGAAATGAAGAAAAACTGATATTACATACAGCTAGAAAACAGGGAGGTTAAATTCTGTGTGAGATGGTGTCTCATCTAACAGACTGATCAAGTTCTTTGTGAACAACTGAAAGTAGGAAAAGGGAAAGCTGTAACCAAGCTTCCTTGGTTTTGAACAAAATTACCTCTTCACAAACCCTCCCCTGCTGGGGAATTACCATTTCTGTGCCGCTGCTGCAGGCCGGACTCGCTGGCTTGCTGCTCCCCGGGAGCCCACCGGTCCCCACTCTGGCCGAACCTGCCATGTTTGCATCATTACCTGGGGGACTACACACTGGTCTTCTGTCTCTTAAAATCAATGTTGAGACACCGATTATGCTTGCTGGTGCCGCCTAAGGCCCCAGGAGGGTAAAACCGGACGCTTATAGTTTAACAACCAGGTAATAATCTATGTAATTTCTGAATAATTTGTGGGTAACTATGAATTTATATTTGGGAGAAAGAGTGAATGCAGTGTAGCAACAGTTAAATGAACATGGCAATTATTAATATTCTGTGCTAAGCATTTTCTATGTCTTTTCAAAGATAAAAATGCATAATATAGCTACTTGTGTTCCTCTCTTGCAGCTTGGTATTCTCAGCTTTCCCAATACCTTAAGTAAACGAAAAGTATATGTTAGTAACTTCAGTTGACTGTGTTTTATCCTCTTAGGAAGATTTTAACCTGCATGCATGTACCAAGGACCTGGGTATGGGTGTATCTTGGGAAATATGACAGTAAAAATGCAATTTAAACTTTTCCTCAGAGATCCTTTATGTATTTTTTAAAAAATAAATTAGTTCCAATGCAGCAGTGGTGGTCTCAGCAGTCAGGAAACTCTTAAAATTATGCAGAAGGGACCAGAAATCTTTGCTAAGAAGCTTTTTGTTGCTATGTTTTGTTTCTCAATAAAGATGATCCACAACCATAAGTACTTAAAAAACAAGAGGGTTGTATCTGACAAAGCTGCGCAACATCTTAATGTAACCCAGTCTTTCCGTGAGGTTGTTTTCACATGTTTCAGACCAAAGAAAGAGTCCTTTGTCGCTCAGCCTGGTTTGACTGAATGACAGGAGTGGACAAATAGCGGATGAAGGTGGTATCTTCTTACACTGAATATGTTTTGCTTTGAGGTGTGATCACTTTTTATTGCACGTATCACTTTTGAAATCCATTAGGGAGAAACTGGTGGCCTTCCTAGTCCATGCATTGCCACAGTGGTGCAGTCTAGGTGCCAGGGTATTATGATGACCTGCGGTGGTGAGAAAAATGCAAATACAATGGACAGGTGGTCCAGGAGGAAAAAGCATTGGTGAAGTATGCATTTGCAGGGTTCAGATTCAGAAGCCATCCCAGCAGTGGTCTCTCCTACCATCCATCTCTCTGTTTCTATTGTTGCCTTCTTTGCTTTGGTCACTGTGAAGGTTTTGGGGAGCCTGTTCTGATGTACAGATGTTGGCAGATAATCTAAACCTCCCCTGTGGGGGTTTAGCTTTTGTTCTGATGTTGCTAAGCGGTGTCTACCTCCTAGCAATGCATCAGGAGAAAGTTGATTCTTTCTGTCATTGACCACTTCTGATTGACTGGGAGGGTTCGTCTCTCAGCTCTGTCGATTTTAGGAGGGAGTGACACAATTTTAATGTTTTTGTGATCCTTTGTCTTAGAACAGCAAGTGCAGTAGATGGTTGAATTTCAGCCCAGAAAAAATGAACAGAGTTTCTTGACAGAGGTACTCTGGAGAAGATAATTATACTGATATGCATCTGATAGAAGACACTTTTTTACATTTTTTGTTTCTGAAGTAGTCAGGGAGGGAACCCATCATGTCACCAACTGTTTTTAAAGGACAAAGTAACAATAAAAGCTAAGTGTGCATTTTTTCATTTGTGTTCGGCAAGGAGAGTGTAACATTTTCTGCAGGATGATGACCTTGAGTTAACTAAATGTCTCCCGTTTAAAGAGTACATTAATGTTACAATGTGCTTTGTTTGTGGTTAGGCCTGAAGACTGTCAGGAATTTCTTAGTACAAAAGGTGATTGTGTGCTAGTCCATTTACTCAGGCTCCCTGCAATAAAACCACTGTGATCCCAACTGATCTGAATTAGTATCACCATGTTGCCTTGCGTGCTTGGGTATACCACTGGGCTTGCAGCTAGCTTGTGGATCTCTACCCCTTTCACCGTGTAGATGGGTCCAAAGGGGCCATAGGACCATACATTTCTCCTACGTCATTAAGTCAGACTGCTGCTCTCTCAGATAAATGAACCTTTTTCTAAAAGGAGTGAATACCTTCAAAACCCAGCCATGCTCTATCATAAATGTGGCAAGGGTTTAAGGTTTGAGTTTTTTGTCACTGCCACTAAGGATGAAAATCTGTTCCAAAACCATGGCATTGGTAGGAAAAATGTACATATTTCCAATATATGTGGCTTAACGTATCCCTGGCCATTTAGTACAGTCGATTCTGCAACACCTGAGGTAAAATGGCGTTGAGATAGCCTCAATAAAGGAAAGCATAGATAAATGCTGTTGCTTTGGGACCTGCACTGGCTTCTGTAGATTCAAGCAAAGTATCTCTTTACAACACTCTTCAAGGCTTCACATTGCACAAGAATTTACTAGCTTGGATGCATGGCTGTGCAAACATGTTTACATATGATGTGGTAGAAATGCAACCTTTTTTTTTTGTTGTTGTTCTTAGAAGTATGTAAGTAGCAATATCTTGAACTAATTACAGCTGATGTAAAGCACATTTAAGGAAACCCATTAGCGGAGAATTAGAACTAGCGCAGATTAGCTATTCTTTAATGGCCGTGACTGTAGATCTTTTGATGCCTTGGTAGCTTTTCTAACACTCATTGCTCATCTGTCTTGACTAAATGACTGAGAAGCTTCTTTCAAGTCACAGTCTGGTTGTAATGTGAAAAAAATTGCTGTTTTCAGCTGAAAAAATTACTATCTGGAAAGGTAAACTCTACTGAGTTCTGTACTGTATTTGTTGTTGAGTTGTAAAGCATTATTTTACTCTCAGTGTGACTCTATAATAGAAAGAGCAATCTCTAATATGCTTCCTTGAAGCTATTAATTATTTACTTTCTTGAAATACAGATCTTAGACAATTGTACATGACTTCCCTTCTTACAGACTTTCTTGTCTCTCTCTCTATTTTTGTATTCTTTGCAAATACCTGTAAATTCATTTTCACCGAAAGGGGAAATAAGTAATTTAGACTATTGTAGCTGTTTCATAATTAATTAATTTCAATTTAAAACAATCAAGTAGTGCCCGTCCATTGTTCTTGTGTGCTTTTCTGAGGCATTAGGATTCACAATTTCAAAATAAGTTCCAGATGGAAGTGCTTACGTTATAATCAGAGAAAAAATTCTGGTTTTGTCAAAAACCTGAGGAGTCCTGCCTTGATCAAAACAGAAAGTATTACGCTTAAGCACATTTTTCAAGTTTTGAGCAATGAGTTTAAGAATTACTTAAAAGTACCAATTTGAAATCTTATATAGGGCATTAACTTATAAATAGAACTATAGGGTGAGAGAAACAGTGATGCAGGACTATTTATTCATTTGTTTCCTCAAATACTCCTGACATCTGTTAAAATGTAACAAGTCTTAACACATTTTCCAACTTTTGGCACTCTGTTTTCTATGGTAAAGAGAAATATTTGCAATGATAAATCATCTCTTTGCTAATAATCAATAAATAGCACATTCTCATGAGGAAAAAATTATAGTAAAATGAAATGAAAAATACTGAGCAGAAGGAAAGATGATCAAAATGGTACACTGAGAAATTCTGCATGTTCCTATACTTTAATAAATATTAGGGTTTGCGGAAGAACTTTTAATGTGACAGTTTGCAATAAGAATAAAAAGTCTTTTTTGAACACGAAAGGCACTTATGTAAGAGGTTTATATTATGTAAATGTTACTGTTATTGGCGATAGCCCATTATAAAGGAACACTTTATATTCAGAAAAGCATTTGCAAATAATGGGATAGATGCAGCAGTCTCTAGTCCTGACTTGGACAACTTTCTCTTTGAAGTCAATGGAAGTTTTGCCTGATTAAAGGTGTAAGGAATTAGCCCATTCATTATTATCTGAATTACATCAAGAGCTGACTGCTAAACAATAAAATCATGATTCATAACATAACGGCTTCACTTAATTCTTTTGTAGTCTTAATATATCTCATTATATGGTACTTCTGTTCTTTCCTCTCTGTGCAGTATTCAAATTAATAACAACCACCTTTACATAACTGATGGTTAGACATGTTTTGCTGCCTTAGCAAGATCAAAGGATTTTATATGCCCTTTTTGGATAGATACCAAGAATGGGGTGATCAATCTCTTCTGTAACCATTAAGCACAGTGTAAATATCTCAGGGTACCCAATTAGACACAAGTGGTTTGCCAGATGCTGAGAGCATCACTAGTTGTCAAGAGCTTCCCCAGTCTGTGGGACAGTCCAGAATTTATTAGGGATTAGTGGTGGTCCAAGTTGTCACTCCACTGATTTGTGCTCATTCAGCTGTGCCCTGCCGTAAGCAGCCTGCATGATATGTGGAGATAAGGTTCAAGCGACAGATACTTCACACTTGGGTGTGAAGGAGGCAGGGATGGACACTGGTGCTCCAGTTCCTCTCCTGTGACCAGAGAGGAATGGGGGTTATAGTAAGTGAGACAGCAAGATTAGAAGGGCATAAGAGGAGATTGAAGAGAACAGCCCAAGAAAAGGGACCCCCAAAAGGCTTTAATACAAAGCTGGAGTTAACCCCTCACCAGGAAGCCATCTGCAGCCTTCAGGCTTTAAGAATTCTTTTTATCTAGAGATGTAATTGAAACAAGATGTGTAACAGCTGCAAGATGTCAGGTTTGTCAGAGTAACTAGAAAAATGAGTTCTGTGACACAGTCGCACACAGCAAAGTAACCTATAGCTGAAAAAAACCCCAGGAATAAATTATCATATGGGTTAAAAAGAGGAAGGAAAATAGTCAAATAATGAAAGTTGCAGTTAATTCTGGAGCATGGATGATTTGAAATTAAACTACAACAAAGACTTCCCAGAAGAGGAAACATCCTAACTCTTTACCCCAATAGAAGCAATAGTGAAACTCCTCATGTTCCCATCATAACCATAGTGCATTGATGGACTGGAATGGCTAATGCTCTGCACTGACTCTGGGAGAGGGTGGCAGCTATGTTATTTTACCCTTCTGCCCGTTGCTGCTGTTATTCAGGTGCATTACCGTTGGACTTTGCATCTGTAGGTAGGGACAGGCCCAGATTTGCTGCACTAGGTGCTGTTCAGACACATCACAAAGAGCCAGTTGTGGGACCAAAAACTTTGCAGACAAAGTGAAAGACAAAATAAAATCATGGATATAGGCAAAACTGGTCAGAAAGAGAAGACATAGTATTTTAATCATCCAAATATACAGTGGTTGCAGCAAACGGCCAGCCTGGCAGTGCTGCCAAATGCATGAGTGTAAGCGTGATGGGAAAAATCAGAATTTTCTTTTCAATAACCTCAAAGAGAACAATTAAGTGATTTTGTGCATGTTTATGAGGACTCCTCCCAAGCATGAGTGACAGCACAGGGATGCCCTGAAGGTGTTAGATGGAAACTTGGAGAGTGAATTGCCCTAATGGGTCAAGAGAAGACTAGAGTCAGCCTTTTTATATTAACTTTTGGTAATGGCTTTTCATAATGATGGGGATAGGCCACAAAGGGCTTTCATGGTGAGGAAAGTGGGAACCAATGAAGAGTTGTAAAGAAAAGGGGCTCATAGTCAAAGCATCCTGCCTGGGAAATGCTGTTTGCTGCAGCGTCTCAGCTGGAGCTGGCTCTCATCAATGAAGTCCAATTGTGCAAACTGAGGTATGTATAGCAGCAGAACAATGCCCTTGCCCAAAGATCTCAGTGGATGGGTAAGGTAAATCTCAGTAACACACTGTAGTTTAGAGCTACCATAATCCCAATGTGTTAAAGTTCTGCAGTTTCCCTGGTAGAGCTGAGGATACTGTAGGACAGTGTATCTCAGTGCCAGGGAGTTATTCATGGAAGGGTTGGAGCCTGAGGTCATACAAGATCAAAGGCAGTGAGTGTACTTGAGCAATCTCCAGGACGTGACACAAAGAAATGCTGCTTCCATGCACATGATACTGGAACCTGCAGAATTACCTACAACTGCTACAGAGTCAGGTTGAAAGTAACAGGTTCAGTGGCAGGAACGGCAGGGAAGGCAGGAGCTTGTGTGGTGGACGCACTAGACATTGTTCTGGGGGCAGAAAGCCACGGGCTGGGTGAATGAAGCAAGCCCCTTTCTCTGGGTAGGATCAGGAGGGATGGTACCTGAAGAAGGGTCTCAGGGGTGTGGGAGCACTCCCTGCGGCTGTACCCAGAGATGCAGGTAACCTCTCTCTTGCCTGGGAGCCCTTCCACAATGAGCAGGGAGAGGGACTCCTGAGTGCTCAGCATACTGAAACACTGATACCTATTGCGTATTCTTCAAGGCACTGCAGCACCTTATCAGAATATGTGTGGCAGCAATGGGAACTAATTAAATATACCTATTACAATACTAGTATGGCACACTATTCCAGTACTGCTGCTTCGGATCACAGCAAGTCTTGGAGCCCACACCTGGATGCCAGTCAAATATACCCTAATTCCCACTTTCAGAAATGATTTGGAAAAGCACCTTTCACTGAAAGCCTTAAAGAAAATGGAATTGTGATTTTTTTTTTTTAACTCAAACTCAAGTGTTTTCCTTCCCTCAACTCATATTCACATGCAAAACCAGCTAAGAAAATTTCAGTGTTGCTTATAATGTAATTTGGTTGGTGGAAGAAAAGTCACCTGTTAAAGCTGAAGTCATCATAACTTATTAGGTGCTAATGCATCTGCTGTGTGGTAGAGAAACAGGCTAGCTCTATCAAAATGCTTCTAGTTACCCCTTATCCACTCACAGTTCCCTCTCGAGGACTGAAAAGTACAAACAAGTTTTCTCACAATACACTCTAAGAGTATGCTAAAGTAGCTGCGTTTACTTTATCCCAGAAGTCTGTCTCTGCCTGCAGACAAGTACAAACCACAGTGAATCCAGAAGTTTGAGTATGGTTCCCATATTTCCTCCTAGGAAGTCTGAGGAGAAAAGGTGATTGTGTGCATTCGCAGATGTCCTGTGTACGTGCAGTAAATCCAACATGTTCTGAACATGCTGCTGGCCTTGATGCACCTGGTAATAAACCGTGGCAATAAATCAGGTGATCTGCACATGCATAGTAAATCTGATGCACCTGAATGCAGGCATACAGGATGGACATGCTGTGCACAAACCAGCCGTTTTCCAGGTCTTCTGGATGTCAGGCTTCCACCGTGACTGGCTTGCCTGGGAGTCCTGGCAAAACTGCTGACTTCCTCGTTTCGTGTCAGCATTTCCAGAGCATGTCCAGGGGTGTGTGTGTGTGTGTGGGATGTCTGGGAGACTAAAGCTTGAACATTATTTTTCATTTCAAAATAATTTTCATTATTTTTCACTTGAATGAGTGTGCCCATGCTCATTCAAGCCAGGATACCACCCTGAAAATATAAACAATGCCGCATCCATAAAAATGCTCTTTCTGTCATCTCAGGCATTTTTTGCAAATTATACCTCAAATCCTTACAAGTTTAAATCTATTCTCCAGTTTCTTTGCACGAAGGTTTTGTGTGTGTCAGGTGAATGTTCTTATCACTTCAGGGCATCAGCCTCCTGAGTACCCTCTCAGTTTGCACCAAAACGTTTACTTTTGTAGGACAGCTTTAGTTTAAGAGCTGTGAATGTGCAAGGACCTTCCTGAGGGCGATCGATGTCAGGGTGTCACAACTGGGGAGAGAGCAGAGCCTGATAGTCCCATGCTGACATCTGAGGATGTTCAAAAATGGTGAACTTCAGGCCACAGTGGAGATACTAGAATGGGCCAGGGGTTGCTCTCTGCCCTGTAGGACAACTGGCTTGGCACAAAGTATCTCCATGTGATGGAAAACAGGGTGCCTACATGCAAATTGCCTATTGGAAATGCTTCCTTGCCACTTAGCTATTGGAAATGCTAAGCGTAGGCACAAGGGTTTGGTTTTTTTTTTTTGGTCTGAGTGAGAGCAGGAACAAGCCCCATTGAGAAATGGCAGCAGAGGATTGCAATACTGACCAGATCAGTGCTTCCTTTATCCCCACCTCTGCATTCGTTTGAGAGGAAAAGGTCCTCAGCCCTGTAAGACTGGGTGACTGATTTTGTAAAAATGAAAACATTCTCCTCTTAACTTTCTCTGGCAAATGAGCCTTCTTTACCATCATGATACAGGCTGCATAGGAATGAAGCTGGGGACTTTACTGGACTGTAAATCGCTGCACTTGTGTTTAAGTAAGGAGTATATTCAGAGCAAAGATGCCAGCATGATTTCAATAAACCAGAAAGCGTTTGAGATATTACTAGACTCTATCAAGTTATAGTTGCGCATCTCCCTAGGACTTTCTCACAGTGGTTTTCTGTGCCAATTCAGGACACTGCCTTTAAGCTAATTAGCAATTCTGAGCAAAGTTGGAGGAAATTCTTGTTTTTCTTCAGCTGGGCGACATGCTTATCAAGTCAGCTACCTCCAGTCTGATGCAGCAGGCTGCCAACAGACTTGTCACAATTTATGAAGAGGGTTTGTGGTAGAGATGGAAAGTATAATGAAAACCACATCCACCAATTAAACACCTACATTTCCTTTTAGAGTCCAAACAATGGACAGCTTTCCTTTTGCAGAAGAGATTTCTCAAATCAAAGCAACTCATAGAAGAAATATAAATTAGGAAGGAAGCTATGAGTAGATCTTTAATGAGTCTCTGGCACAGTGACATAGTGAAGCGTGACGCATTCATGAATATGATCTACTTGCGAAGATTCGGCTCTCAGCAATCAAGCAAAAGTAATGCAACCAAATATGGGACGTGCTTGGGTCAAGTCTATAGTACATGTGATATCAGTCTTTTCCTGATAGGTCAAGAGAACACCTGATGCTTTTCTTAGTGTGTGATACATGATTTTAACACCAGAAAATTAGCATCAGTCATATTTTTACTCAAGTGAACAGAAACTGACCTTCTTTTAATAATAGCAAGGCATAGAAAAGAATCTTTGAAAATAACTGTGGACTTGTTAAGCAGAAAGCGGGGGATGAGGTAGAGCCTGGATATAACACATTCGGCAGTATTGTAGTTAGAGGGGTAGCAACAGGAGCTTGGGGAGCTATTTTCTCTGAAGAAAATCGCTGGTATCAAAACATTTCATTCCAAGGACACAGAACAGAACAGACACCTCAGTGAAAGGGTGTCAAAATTAATTTTACATAATTTTACTGACAACACTCAATTACCATACAGTTGATATAGGCCAGATGCATTGAAAAATATTACAAAAATACACTGGGTGACAATAAAAACAAATGATATTATTAGTATTAACATTGGGGTTGTATTTACCTCAAGTGATGCTCTGTGATATTTGGCACCAGTTGCACTGAATGTCTTGTCAGTAGCTCTGTAAGCAGTTCAGCTGTGTTCATCAGCTTTGTCCTGTGTTTTTTTTGGGAGGCAAGACTAACTATTTTGGGCTCAGCATCATGTGAGTACAGCTATGCTTCTCCTCGACCAAAGCTTATAGGGCTGCAGGGTGCTATATATGAAGCCCCGCTTTGACCTTTTTTAGCTTGGGGATCTCTGCCCTGCTGTGCTGTGTACACATGCCCAAAGCTGCCTGGAGGATCTGGGCCAGGTGAACCTTTTTTTTTTGTGGGCACAGGCACCTGACAGGCTTAAAAAGAGAGAGGTGGAACCGGACTTATCTGTGAGTCTATTTTCTAAGCATGACAGAAAGTCAGTAGATTGCTCATTGTAGAGTACTTCATACAGTGAAGCATCTAAACCTGAAGTCTGTAATCTAAGGTGTGTGATTACTGAGAAAGTCAGTCAGTTAAGGCAAGAGACATAGTTTTATTGCTTATGGGGAGTACAGACTAAGGGAGCACATAAGAATCTTAGCTCTCCAATGTAAAGAAAAAGCAAGCAGCTCTGGAAGGTCAAAGTACAGCAAGTAATCCACAAAGGATGCTTGTTAACAGGCTGGAGACATACCTCAGTTGGAAGCTGAATGCAGTACTAATATACTAGCTGCCTATCTATCTGAACCACTAAAAACCACTTTCATTATGTCTGTTGTTTAATATGCCTAACAATTGCCACATCAGCCAGAAATTCCTCTGAGTTATTTGGAGACTGGATTTTGATTTTGTTCGTTGAAGCAAGCAGTGCAAGTTTATGCCAGGAGATTAATTTAGCTGGTGGTGTGCCATCAAAGCAGATACTTACTTCAGTCTTTACAGCTCTTAAGCAAGGTGCAACATAGTGGTTTATGTGCACAGTTTAGGCAGAATTAACATAGCAAAACCCACAATCCAGAAACCCCACACAACCCAACTAAGCACCCAAGATGCCCTTGTTTTCTGGCAGAAACACACTTAGACTCCAGCTTTGCTAGTGCACATGCCTAGAGGCAATTTGGGGATTAGCAGACTTGTTAGCCCAGTACATGAGGGCCTAGAGAAGTCCAAGATATGCTGTGGCCACGTGCTGTCTGTACTCCTTGCACATCACACATCATACAGCTTTGGGATGATGGTGCCCCAGGAGGTGAGGGCTGAAACTCAGCACTCTGCCTTTTCCAGCTGAATGTTTCAGCCACTTTCCTCCTGGTCCCATGATCCCTCCATTCCCAGTTCCATACTGGGGTCAAGCTCCAGGAACAGTGGTAAATGGCTCGTCACCCCGAAGAGCCTTTGGCCTAATTGGTAGTGCATGTTCATTGAGACTGAATCTATGGATGTGAACCCCATGCTGGGAATATACTTGGATCTGGGCTTCCCATTTTCTTGTGCTGGTGTTTTAACCACTAGGACGTTATCAAAACAGTATACTTGGCTGTGCCCTTTGGTTTTCTTTTCAAAGGTGTGCCCCTGTTGTCTGACCTAAATGCCCAAGAGGACACATGCATGGGACTCAGGCTGTGAGTCCTGTTTTCGTGGTGGAGACTAATCACAGCAAAAACCATAAGTTCTCTTTGACATTTTCCTTTGGCAGGCCTAGGGTTTGGCCCCAGTGTAACCTCTGGGTGTTGAGAAGCTGGTTGTTGGGTGCTGGCTTCTGCCCATCCTCAGTACAGGGGAGCTTTGGCATCCAACACAGCACTGAGAGATCCATTTTGGGAGCTGGGTGCCTAACTCTGCACCCAGCTGTGCAGCTTATCCCTGTACCCAAGTCTTTTAGAAGAACGTTTAGATCTTAATGTCATTACATTTATTAAATTTAATGTTATCCCACCAGATTAACTGAAGCCAGCTGCTTCTCACTAGCAAGGACTGGTAAACGTTATTTCAGAGGAGACAGGAACATTTGTCCTATCTTAGTTTTTCAGAGAAAGCATGTTTGCGTGGAAATATACCAAGTTTTGTTGTTAATGCCAAGATGGTCTAAAAAGACAGAAGATAATTCTCATCTAATCTAATCTATTAAGCGTATTTCTGGAGAGCCCATTACTGGTGTCTGAGTGACAAATGAAGGTCTGGATTGCACCTGCCAGGTATGTGCCTGGGGAAGAGGCACGTACAGTGCGTAAGGGTAAAGGCATGCGTGTCCTCATGCTTTCATGCAGGAACTGTCCTCTGTTCAGTATTTTCTGGTGAGACATATAATAATTCCTAGTAGATGGCAGGTCAGATTTCTAAAAGAATATCAGTAACTATGGGCTTGCCTATATGTAGGCAAGCAAAATACATGAGGATGTAAACTGAGTAGCCTGCTGTACAGTCTGCAGGGTGCTGGCATTGGTATGTGGAAAATTACACACATATGTGCAGTTATTTAACCCAATTTGCTTATATAGATTTAAAATATAGCTAATGTAATGTCCATACCAAATTATAGACATTTCTTGTAAGAATGAGAAGGACCACTATATGGTAGAGCAGTCAAAATTAGCAGCTTCTATCCAAATTTTGAAGATAGCCTTTATCTGTAATTGGCAACTTCTGTCATACTCCTCAACCTGGTGCAGACATGAGCATGATGCACAGATTTCAGTGTTAGCAGTAGCAGATGATTTCCTTCCAGAAAGAAGATGGGGACAAATAAGCGTCCTGTTCTGTTCCTGTCAGCAAGAACATCTCTCTCTGTTCCTGCTGCAGTCGCTCATTCCTCAGGGCCACTCACACTAAACAACACTGAGCAGACAGTATGAGATTTCGCACCTAAGGCTTCATCTGTTCCTCTGCAACCACCTCTGGGCTGTCACAGCGAAGTCTCTGGCTGGTCCAGCTTTCCACTCCCTCTCTCAGTCTTTTACATAAGCTTCACTGACCATGAAGGGCTAGGTCATGACTAGGTCATGCCGATCAGGCGTGGCCGTAGGGAAAAAGGAGGATGCGGTGCACAGGATTCCCTGTGTGTGACAGAGGGTGGGAATGTGGTAGTGGGAAATGAGGGTTGCTTAAGGCCAGGCCACCACATAACTTGCTTCAGGAGAGGCTGGCAACCTGCCCTCCTTAAGGGAGATGCTGACAGCTCCTCACAGCAAATGAGCTCAGCTCCTCTCCTGCTGCCCCTGACCACGCAGGAATGGCATGATTACAGAAAGGGGTTTATTCAGGGGAAGGAGGAAGAAAAAAGGCTCCCCACGCCCTTCAGGATGCTGGCAAGCATCACTTGTCTGACAACCAGAGAAAATGGAGGAGTGAAGGGGGCTTCAGATGCTACACCTCATCTCTATTCTCCTCAGACTCCAGAGGGGGAGGAGAGGATGCCTGCCTGCAGAAGGTTACTTGTCCCTCATGTCCCTCAGCTCTTTGGCCCCAGCAAAAATGGGAATTTCAAAGGGTGGCTGGAGCTCAGTGGAGAATCTTGCCCATTGCTGCTGCGCTGCAGTGTGCCCCTTGCCTCCCACCCCCAATATTCAGTATTTTCTCATCAGTGCGAAGCAGGTAGGGAGCTGGGCAGCAGCCCAGCTTCCTCCTGGAGCTTTGTGCAGTCAGAGGACTTCTTAGCCCAGCAATCTTGTTTTGCTGGTTGTGTCTGGTCTCTCTGAGTACAAAGCAAAATAGGGAATCTGGCTGTTAGCGTATATCCTCCCTAGACCCCAGCCTGCATTCACGGACGCCAGTTATTTCTGGAACTGGGTGCAATGCAACATGTATACATTAGCAAAATCAAGTCCTTACGCTGTTCAGGAAAATTTGGCTCTGAACTGTATAGCTAAAAAAACGATCTGTCTGAGCTACTTAGAATACTGCACAGTTTTTGCCAGCTGAATAAAACCAATAGCATTCCTATGAACAGAAAGCTTTTGACAACAGTCTTTGAATTATGAGTGGCAAGAACCATTCTCTTCATTTTTAACTTCTAACCCATGATGTATAACGTAGCCCTCATTTGAGGATAAGAGGTTAGTATCTTATTGACTTGGCTTTAAATTGCATTTCATTGTATTAAAGAGTATCTGTCATTTTTTTTCTGTGGAGCGAGATACACTGTAATGTATGAAATATTTGACTTTCACGTAGCTGTAAGGCTAGACTTTGGAAAAGATTCAGCTACAAAGCTGAGATAGTATTTAGTGAAAACATCCCAGAAAATTATGATTTTACAATTACTTTATTGGTAGGTTGATTTTAATGTAGTTTTGCTGATAGCTACCTTTGTACTTAAGGATTGTAAATTAATTAGACATACTGCTTCATCTACTCAGGAGGCAGGGGAAGAGCTGAGCTAATAGCTATGGGAGTGCTGTACCAATTTGAGACTGAGGCTAAAATGACATGATAGAGGGAGAGGTTAGTCCTCTCCCAAGGTTGTCACTCCTGGTCACATTTTAATGTGAATTTATTGGACTGAAAGAGGTTAAAGAGGTAATTCTGCACAAGAAGAGAAAAATTTCTAACATAAAATGGAACTCATCAATAGTCCTGGTGTCTATGGGGAGTTGTCAGATTCCATAATATTAACCATGTAATTAACAGGATATATAAATTGATGTGCTTTCAAATAATTTATATTTCAGATGCCTTTCGATGTGCTAATAATACCTCTCTTTTTTTCCTCCAGTCTCTTGGAATCGCTGCATTCTTTTTTTTTTTTCCCCCATCTGTATAAAAACCCTTCACATCTATCAGAGAGTTCTAACTAGTGCTCGTTCCCAAGGGTGACTTAATGGACGAAGTATGGATAAATCCACATGACAAATCCACTTTACAATATGGCACAGCTGGCATTCTCTGCTCAAGTTCAGCTCGCAAATAAACTTGTACAGAAACTGCATCGATGCAGAGTGCAGGTCAGTGCATATTGCTTCTTGTGTCCTGGAAATGACCTCTCATATGGGTGGTGGTGATGTACCAACTTTTGCATCTCCCTTTCAGACAAGTCGAGGTGCGAGGGGTCATTTGCAGAATACTTTGCAAGAGAGTGTGCGCTTGTTGTTGGCATTTTTGTTGCTCTTCAAAACCTCATTTTTCCATCTTTAGTGATTGGGCTTTGAATACTTACAGGTATTAAAAAAACCGCTGACAATTGTTAGAACTCATTATTATTATTATAGTTATTTTTTTAATATCCATTATCTAGGTAGGAAAAAAAGCTTCCCTGAGCAGTGGAGTTACCAAAACTAGACCATAGTTTTGTGTCATGTAACCCAGCAGCCCCACTGCATAAACTCTTTGCTAGTGATTGCATCTCCCTTGCACTCCTCTTCATTGACCTGGGGAGAAAACAGCAGCAGCTGGGGTGGTTTCAGAGCTGTGCCTAAACTGGACAGTGCTCGTGTGCTGATGGACGGCTGGCTGCCATCAGCTGGTGTGGATAAAGGACTGAGTTATTAGCACTGCATAAACAGCTGCTGATTTTCAGTAGGACTTTTTTGAAACCTCTGTCAGATTTGGTTGAAACTGATTAGCAGGTTCAAAGTAACAGCCGGGGAAGAGGGAGTAGATGACAGAGAGACACCATGGTCTGATGCTTTGCTTCCCTAGGTAGCCCTGCTGATCATGCAATACGTATCAATCTGTACAACAGACCTGGGTTAAAAAGGAATAATAATTAAAAAAAAATCATTCTTGTTTGAAAACCGAATTTACTTGGTAGATGGAAAAAAAGTGCAGGTTGAGTATCTGGCGTGGAGCCCAAAACACATAGTTGCAGGAAATTTCCTGCTGGAGTAAATGTGGTCTTTCAGGAAAGGCAGTGGGGGAGGTAGCTGCAGTCTGTGAAGGACAGTCGCTGTGCCTACACTGGACCTGGTGTAGCATCTTGCACCAGAAGAATCCTGACCTCTGGTGTTTACAGCTAAAACAATATAAAACTACAAGAAGTTGAAGGGGAGAGCAGGGTGAAGCCTGGACCGCACTCTTAGACAGGTCCACTTTCCCAGTGCATATTCAGCAACATGATGAGGGCCAAGCCAAAATCTATACCCGCAAACCCTGCATATCTGAGTGTAACATACTGGATTTATAAACTGACTTGGCTGCTGGATAGTGTGATGATTACGTTTTGCTGTGATTGAAGAGGAAAATGCCTGGTCTAGTTGCAGGACGCAGGCCTAAATGTAGACCACTGTAGGAACTTGTATCTGCTTAGTGGTATCTGAAGGGTTTCAAGCTAGTTTGCGCTGCTACATATAAGTAGATAAGGGAAAAAATACCATTTCCATGCTCAATTACCATAGTAGAAACATTTTTCTCTTAGATCCTTAATACTTACAACTGATAAACATAATGTCATTTTAGACATATTCTAATAACTGAGTGTATTTCTATCAAACATTGACAAAAAGCAGTATTTTATAGTAACATTTACAGCTTATCAGAAATTGAAGCGTTTTTTCCTCCTATGCCCTGGCCATACTATTGTGAAAATTCACTTATACAACCACTTACAGCAACTGAACAATAAAAGATTTCCAGTCGCCCTACAAGTTCATTTTATAATAATTTAAAACTGCCTGCTACAACCAATAACTTTGGTGCTGGAAACCAGTACAGCAGTTATAAAGTCCTGGCATGTAACTTCTCATGGAAAGCAGTGGTTTTATCACAGCCATGAACACGCAAGTGACCTGGGGCATAAAATTACTGCTCAAAAAAAGAATGATCTATCTCCAGAAAATGCTCAGATATCTACTTATAACAATTACAACAATGATGATTTCACATCTGTTAGGCAGACAGTTTTAATCTGTAAAAGGTTAAGTATTTGACAGTTACTTGTTCTTACATACAGATTATCTGCTTGAAGGTTTAACCTTTAGATGTACTTAAGCAACTACTCCTTAAAATTTATTGTGTAAAACCACCCAAATAAAAATGGTCTCATCACTTGTAACTAAAGAATACAGAAGGTCCGGGATATTTTTCCCTCCCTTCTTACCAAATTGCTCAGCTGGCTTTGCTTCTTCCTTTGTGCCTGAAAATATTTACAAGCATGCCACTTTAATTTCGACAGGCACCACTTCATAATTAGAGGATAAAAGAAGGATTCCATGATTAAATATGTGGAATCAGTTATTTTGACTCAGGAAAGAAGTCTGCTGAAGAACATGATTATTTCTGTACATTGAAGTGCCCTGAAAAGCTGGGGAGGGGGAGAGGGAAAGAGGGGATGAATCTTCACGTGGTCTTTGCACTTCCCTGGGAGTGGAGGCAGGGGAATTATTTACGTAGTAGCAGAAAGATCTCCAGATTTGTGTAGGCTTTTATTAATATTTCCTAAGTATCATAAAACATGGGATGTTTTAAACCTCTCGCATGGAAATTAATTAAATTAAAAACTATCATGTGGAACTCGGATTTTTTTTTCTTTTGAGGTTGTCATTTACACAGCTACAGTGTGTCAGTGGGAAGGGCTTTCTCATTCACAGAAATGCGGCTGCCCAGCCCTCACTTTTCCGTGAATAGGTGTATCAGACTATCTCAGTCTTCCTTTCATACTTCTCACCGTCATGAACTTCTTGTTCTTCTGCAATGACCAGAATTTGGATCCCCAAATGGCCTTGGTGTCATCGCAGGGACAGTTTTTATGGAAAAGAACCACCTTGCTGAACAAGGTTTGCAACCTCTTTGACACAAATATGTAATTGTTTCTTGTATCAGGCACATAAATGCTCCATATCTGTGATTTTGGGGGGATGTGGAAGGAGGAGACAAACCCTTCTTGTGGAGAGTGCATCGCTTTCCCTTTTTTTCCTGCACTGCGTGCTGTGACTCAGAGCACAGGGAAAGCAGGTTACCTCTGTGGTGGGTGTGTGCAAAGGCTCGCGCTTGCCGCAGAGAGGACAGTTACAGTGTATGTTGGGTAAGTGCTCCGTATAGGAAGCAGTCATGGTGGGCATACAGCTCATGGAGTGAAAGCAAACCCCAGCACACACACTGGGCAGCAGCTGTATTGCTCTACAGACCTGCTCCTCTCCTCTCCTGCTACCTGCACACTCTTGTAGACCTCATTTTGGTCATCTGCGCTTGTGGAGACTGACCCTTGCCTGTGCAAAACCGTCCGTAAGGATACACACTGGAGGAAGCTTTTTTTTTTATTCTTGCAGTGGCATTAACCATTGTGTTTTTATGCCCCACTTACCTTGCGTCATTGTAAATGGGACTGCGGTAGGTTTGCCAGCCCCATAATACTGTAGACCATTTCAAACCCATTAAAGTCTAATGGATATCTAGTGACTTCAAGTGTGCTGTGTGCCAATTAGAATATTTAAACTGGGCAATAAGAAGGAGTTAATAAAATCACCTTAGAACTTGAAAATATGATTGAAGGTAATGCTCTGTTTTTTCTCCAGGTGTCTGAACAATAAGATAGTTTTTAAAACAGAATTGATCTGTCATTTTTAAAGGCCAAGGAACATGCAGAAATATGTCTTCTTCCCCTATTTTCTCAATATATTTTGCTGTATGTTTAGCAATGTGGAGAGTCTTTTCCCCCTCATATTATAATGAACTCTTTCAAAACTGATAGCTAGTGGAATCATGTGCTTAACTATAGGTTTCATTCCACATATAGAGCAAGAACTTCACTGAAGGTACAGAATGCCAGTGGCATGAATATTTAATAGTTGCACTTTTAAAGTTTTTTCATCCTTCTTTTTCTCTCTGGGATTGCCAAACCCATCTGTCTGGCCTCTAAACCTCTATACAGGTATCTAAATTTAAAAATAAAAAAACCCCTTAGTTGCAATTTCAGGATTTTAAGATGAAAGTGGGGAATGCTCATCTTACTTTTTAACTGAAAAGTAAATAAAACCATTTATTTTTTGTTCTTTTGAGTTTTTGGTGGCATGCAGTATGTTATATTTCAGTTAAATGTAAGAGATGCAGTTAGTGGGGAGCTACAGGCCAGACGCACACTGGTATAAATTGGTAGAGCTCCATTGGCTTCCACGGAATTAGACCAGTTGGTTGATGGTAGCTATGGCTGTGGCTTACGTCTTCATCAGAAATCACAAAATTCATACATTAGCTATAGTTGTCATGTGTGGAAGCTATTATTTAGGTTAATTGAGTTAATTAAAATAAATATTTATGTTTTAAGCAAAACAGTTTATGTTCTAATAAGATAACAGACACATTTTACGCATCCTTTTCTTTGCTGGATTTTCTTCCCTACAGATAATGATCTTTCAATCTCTGTTCCATAAATATGCATGTCATGTTCAGGTTTCTATTTAATGCATGCATGAGTAAGTAGCGCTGAATTTGATTAACTTAATTAATGAGAAATAATGAAGAATACTATTTTAACTATTTTAGGACAAACACTTACTCACCTGGCTAATGTTACTTGCTTGAGTAACCTTCTTCATCCTAATGGGATTGCACACAGGGGTAAAGTTACTCAGACATTTATGTGTAGGTTCAGTCTTTTATTATGTAGCAACCTTTAGAGCTTTTACTATCTGGCAAGTAATCATTTATATCCTTTTTAAAAAATATTTATGGCTTCTTTGACTAATTGGTTCTTACATGACTTAGAGCCTTTTGCATTGGTACCATTTGTTAAAACACATCCAGAAGCAGGCAGAGCAGAATCATTTTTCAACTTTTTAGTGTCATTTTTATAGACAAATAACACTTGTAAATGATGGATAATAGCCAGCAGAATGCTGTGTTGTATAAAATGAGCATGAATTATATTTGCTGGGAGATAGAAGGTTAACTTGTCTATGAACTAATTGAGGAGTCTCGTGGTAAATGCAAAGTGGTGCATGCACATTATAAACAAGACTTGAACTAGCTAAAAGGGGGATTGAGGTTAATTATTTCATTTATTTTTTTGCATGCTACCTGGTGTTTTCTTAAAAAATAACCCCTCAAAGCCCTAACGAATCCTACTGAGCCTGTATAAAGTCCAGAAGGAGAGACAGGGCAGGTGTGTTTAATAAGATGAGATATTAACCTGTCACAGTCTTGAGGGGGAAACCTTGTACTCCTTCAAGTCCAGTGCAGGCTTGGTCACTTCCATTTGCAATTTTGACCGGAACATTTGTTTCTTGTCGTGTAAAATGCTGCTTACTTGGCCAGTATTTGAAAAAGTCATTACATTTTTTTGTGTTCTGCAGTTCATAGTTTACACTTATTCTGTACTTTATGGCAGAAATCAAAATAACTGCCTTTCCTTTACCCAAGTAATATATGCAGTTGCATATTACAAATGTGTGCAACTGAATAACTTTTTTATAGGAGAGTGCTTGACATATGCCAGTTAACGTCAAGGGATACAAATGCTTGGTGCCAAGTGATGGCAGGATATACAAATCAATCTGGTTACAAAATTTTTTCTGCATAAACAGGGCAAGACTGTGACTTAACAGGACCCCATGCAAATGTTTAACTTGATGCACAGGAGGACTTCCAGTGATTTAAATGGAATTATTCAAGTATTTTAAATGCATGTGCTTATGCGTTCACAAAATGGGGGCTACATGAAGTAAAATCAGAGTTTTGGCTTCCAGGTCAATAGACACCTCTGTAGATGTTCTTTCTCTCACCCTAAAAATCCAAACATTATGTTCACTTTCTTTTTTATTAGAGGGGCTGAATCCGATTTGTCAGTGCTACCTTACACTTTCTGGGATGTTGCTGCAGAGTGGAGGTAGTCAACCTTTGGTCTGTTCACTGATTAGAGACTTTTCAGCTCCTTTTTTCTGCAGCTTGTTATTTGCAGGCTGTTTACCTACCTCATTGCATTGACTTCTTCAGAACTTCAGAACTTCATCTAAACTGTTCTGATGTTCTACAGCTGGCTTCTGTCTCAAGGGTGGTCAGCACCTCCTCCATGATATGATCAAACGTGCCTCCAGCATAGCCAAAACAAAGGCATCATTCTTGAACGACAGCCATGTGCTAGCCCCTATGGGCTGAGCTTTCTTGCACTGGGGCACATGTAGGGCCCAGGATGCGGCAGGTGTAACCCATCGTGTGATGGGGATGAGCCATGTGCCTGCTGTACTTGGTGGAAGAGGAGCTGCGTAGAGTCCTCCTATGCCCACCCCAGCTGCAGGGGCAGGCACCAATTCTATAAACTCAGTCATCACAAGTCCTTCCTCAGGGACTCTGTGTGCTTTCTGAAGCCCAGTTCAAACAGGGAGTTTGGGATGACCTCGGGTCTTTAATTTGTCTTCCCAGAGAGTTTTCCAGTACTTTGGTAGGGCTAGCTCACCCTTGTGGGTCATTGTAAATACTTAACATTGTATTTACACATCCTGTCTTTAATTTTTGCAATGGTTTCAATTTAACTTTTAAATAAATATTTAGGGTGGGGATAGAAATTAAACAGTTGAGCTCTTGCCAGCATCCATTTTTTTGTCCTTTTTCAAAGGCACTCATGAGACTCAGATGTAAAACTCTGGATAATATCCTTCCAGTTATGGCATCTGGCTTCTTGGCAGCCTCTTTGAGAAGTTGGCAGGCTTGGTGTTGCCTTTAGTTCCAAAACTAGCTCTCTGGTAATTTTTTTAAGATGCATTCTCCTTCTGCTTGTCATTTTTCCTTGCTTTACCTTCAATTCGGAGGAATTAATGCATTATTAATCATTTGAGTCCATGGTGCTTGCCCAATTTTCCATGCTGGCCAGAATCCTGTGGTAAACAGAGGTTTGTTAATGGTTTTAAGATGGGTACATATATCTATTTTAAAGTGGCATCCAACTGTGTGCAAGAATCTGTTTGGGTTTTTTTTTTTCTGAGTAGTTCAGGAATAAAGGTAATCTTAACTCCACTGGACTAGAGTAGCCCGAATGTTGTGTTTCAGAACCTTTTTTATCTCTACAGTAGCACTCAGGTCTATGTTTTTGAAGTGTTAGCTCTTCAGAAGATAATGTAATAGTTTTAGTAAAAAAATAATTTGTGTAGGGAATATTTGAATACAGCCACTTTTCAGATATTTTCTGCCGCTCCCTTTTTTTTCCCTTGCCATTTCTTTTGTCTTTCAGGATCCCTGTGGATGCTGAGTATATCTTTCAGTCTCTTGTAGCTCCCAGTTTTCTGTATTTTTTTTCCCTGTTGTGCATAACACGCAGCTGTGTATGTGTGAGTTTGTGTCCCGGTGTGTGTGTATGGAGCACCATTGCCTCAAGGTAGCTAGCGAGCCTGTGGAGGGGAGCATGTTTGTGCACACACACATGCTGTGGGCTGCTGCTGATATCACCAAGTTGGTATAGTCCCCGTGCATTGCAAATATCCAAGAAATCAATGTCTTTGTTTTAGTTTGTGCTACCGTGCTGCTCCTTGATGTGCACCCTTTACCCAGGTGGGTCTGTGGAAGGTGAATCCGTCATGGCACAGTTTCACCCCACTCTCGGAGAGAGAAGGGCCTTAAGTCTGTGATATTTCCTTTCCCACCCAGGGAGAAATATTCCCATGCTGAGGTCAGTACTAATTGAAGCTTTTTGCACAACAGCGGCAGGAGCAAGCACCAGGCAGGTTCCCTGGGCAGCAGCCTTGCATTTCAGATAGTGTCAGATCACAGGCACGGCTTAATGTAGTCGTCGCTTATCCGGCAGCCCCAAATTGAGGATAAGTGCATTTCCCCTTCACACTCTGTGTCTGGGACACTGGGTTAAAATATTACTTTCTACTAGGAGTAATAAAAAACATATGACTGTGTAATATATTATCTGGCTGTTTGTAGTGGTAGGTTTCCATGGGATGCAATACCTTTGGATTATTCCCTTCTTCTTTTGGAAAAGGCAGTCACATCTCAGTCTTTTTTTTTTAGAGGAGGAGAAGAAGAGTGTAAATGCAGTGCTCCATACCCAGCTGTTTCCCAGCTGCACCAGCAAGGCAGAGCACCTGGCCGGCTGGGCAGAGCTGGGTCTGATGTGCTGCTTCCCACTAAGTGAGCCTGAGTAAAATTACCTGGTGGATGTTGGCTAAAAGTAATCAAACGGCTCTGATCTGGGACAGCATTGCAAACATTGAGGAAAATACCAGGCTTTTTCTGTGGGTTTTTTGTGTCAAAATATGTTGTGGTGGAGCAAAAAAGAATTATACCAGGATGAATATTTGGTCAGAAAAGCAATATCTTTGCTATTAGTCAATTGTTGCACGTAAGAAAACCCCTTTTGGGGGGTCCACATTGAACAAGCCTAGAAAGAGCCAGCCCACAGTTACAAGAAGGTATATGTCAGAGGGAAAATGTTAGAGTGAATCAATATATTTCTCTTATAAACTACGATTCTTCTGAAGTCTGCTTAATTTAACACCTACGGGCCCCTTTTTAAAAGGCATATGCCTGCTTTGCATGTATATATCCTAGCACTTAAGAACTCAGATTCATTACAACTGTATGTACTATACAAGTACGTGTATTTCTGACTTCAACAAAAAAACGCAACCAGCATTATTTCAGTTATAATTGATCATGCCTCTTCCCTGCTTTTGCAAAGAGTAGCCTAATCACAGAAGCAGTAATCACATACTGTGGTCAACTTTTCTTGACAATGTCCCAGCAAAGATAACTAAGTCCATCTCATCAGTTTCTTCTTTGGAAAAAAAAAACCCAACATTTATAGTAATCCAAGTTTTCTGAAAGCAGAGATGTTCAAAACCAAGACGCTTGTAGAAAGGCCAGAAGTTACTTGGGTATGGGCTTGATTATGTTACAAAACACTGATTTCTCCACTTAATTATTGACTTTATGGTAAAGACACTGTTCAGAAATTTTGACTAATTACATTGATTTTCAATTCCCATTTCTTTTAATTAGTTATGACTCAGACTTGATTTGTTATCTTACACTTCATTATTAAAGGTAGTTAGCTTTTAGAAATTGCCAGTGCACTTCGTATAACCTTCCCTTGCCCGTGCCCCACATGTAAATAAAAGAGAAGGTGCTATTAGTGAAAGGTCAGAAATGGTGTCCATTAAGTCAGCCTTCGTTATCAGTGACCACGCAGCATGGATAAAGACAACATCAGAGCAGGGGAGGCACTAAGTGCGGTAAGTCAGTCTGCAAACCTTAAAGCGTGTTAAACCCCTACATGAACATGCTTGGTCTGCTCTCATGTGATCTTACATCAGTACAGTTGATCCCTTTTCCTCTTGGAGGAAGGATAAGCTGCCATAATATATGTTCATCTGACTGGGAACTGACTTCATTCTCTCAGCTGATTTGCCTTGACTTTCCTGAGAACCCCTGTGAAGACAAATCTTCAGTTGCAGCAGTATTTCTCTCCTCTTAACGTACAAAATAATTGCCTCAGCTGAGATATGTCTCTGTTAGCTTTTTTAAAATGCTGACTTTTTAATAGCAGCTTTTTCTGAATTACATCAGCTTTCTATTTATACACTGTTTTCTTTTCTGCGTTGCAATGGATTAGGAGAAGATAGGTCTGTGGTCTTTGGCCACACAAGATGCTGGCTTAATTCTTCTTAGAAGTTTAGATTTTCATCACTCTTGTTATGCTCTATATGTTAAAGAAAAATTTAACTAGGAATGAATTCCCTTTGTGGTGGAAGGTATAAAATGTGGCCCAAGCAGTCCAAAGTGTGATGATCTAAATTCATGTATTTGGTCATTATAGGTAGCATTGCTGGTATGCAGAGCTGTTGGACATGGTTCCACAGGCAATGGTTGCCCCTGTTTGGGAAGCTATAGCCCTGTCATAGCCACTTTGACAGCATCAGCTGCACTCTTTGAATGTTATACAACTGCTATGCCCATGCAGTGACAGTGAGATGGTATAAATGCATTAACCTTGTTGGCTGAATGAGGCAGAGAGCCTTGCGATGTAGAACTCATTGGGGTTTCTCCTGGCTTGTACAATTTTTTCTTCAGTTTTATTTTTCAGAGTACTGAATTTTGTTGTAAGTATTGAAATAATGTTATTCGAAAGCAACAGTATGTTGTACTACCTGCCAATATAATTTACATAGATTAGGAGCAGCAACTATCAATTAGAAGCATAACTCTTCTGGTTTTTTTTTAATCCTCACTTCAGGTTTAAAGCATAATACTAGGAATGAGCTTTAGGGAAGTCATTTGTAAAGATTTTTTATGGCTCTCCTTTTTGATCTGAGATAATAGATAGATAATACAAGTTTTACTGGAAAAACTACTCAAAGAGTCATATTTGTAAAGGATAAAGACATTAACTTTTTGTTCCCAAGAAGTTTAAATTGCACTTGGTTTGCAAATTTACAAAGCACTGTAATACATAAGAGTAGCTCTAGATATCAGTGGATGAGTATTTGTAGTAGTTTCACATTGTGTGGATAACTGAATGAGCTGAATGCTTATCTTTATTGATTCTGAGTTTATGAATGCTAAAGACAGTTTACAATCTTTGATTAAAAATGTTGGCCTTGTTGTTTAAATAAAATGTGATTCTGGTAATCTGTAATTACTGAATAAGGATTAGCAAGAACGGGAGAAAGCAGTGAGGTCACATAGAAAGTGATACCCAGTCACCACCTGTATTTATTATTGTCACCTGTGAAATTTATGAGGCAAAGTAGTGCTGAAAGAATTTGCTGTCTTTCTAAGCAATGCTTATTTGAGGAATTGCCTAAGATAAATGGGTTTGGCTAATTGAATCATACACTTTCATAGTGTGCTACATATAAAACTAGACTAGGAAATAAATATAATTAAAGTAAACATGCCCTTCTAATTAGTAATTGTTTCTGCTGTTTTAAGCAAATTTCAGTGGCACAAAGTAGCTGTTCCAGTGTAAACCTAATAATGGAGGCTGTAATAACAGGTGTAAATTAACACAATGGAAAACATTTACAGTGTAACATTCTAAATTAAAAATGACATTAACAAGTCTTGATTTTTAAAAAGCTGTATAATTAACATTTATTCAAACCCTGACAAATTAGTGCAATACAAATACTAGATTATTTCATTTATAACTTATAACATTTTTCATGCTTTATTTTTGTTAAACAGTAAATGGAGCAAATGTGGTTCATTTTTCCAAGAATATATCTATAAGGACACTGACAAAGGAAAGGCAAAGAAAAAGAGAAAGCAAAGATATTTACCCAAAGGCATTCTTTTTGTAAGTGATGTGCAGGAATTGTTTGAATACTTAACAGCATCACCCCAGTCAGTGTTCTTGGTTATGTATGCTCAGAAATAAAACATTGTGAATGGTTTAAGTTTGGAGGAATGCAAGTACAAACAGAATAATATCTATTGTGCAATAAAATACTTTGATTCCCCCAAGTGCATCCTCAAAAAAACCCATAATGTACTGCTAAGTGCTTCGCATTGATGTTTGTCTCTACAAATAAATATTGCCAACAGTATTTTCTTTTTATGATGGCACCTAATGCACCTGCCATGAACAGGTAAGCAGGAATATCCAAACCAGTACAAAAAAAAAAAAAAAATTACGTTAATTCATGACAGAAGATGCCATAATTTTCACATTCTAGAAAATGTCTCATCAGATCCCAGAATAGAGTATAGTATATCTGCATCATACAGACAACTTGTTTTCCTCTTTATTGATTTTTTTCTAAACCTGTAAGAGTAAAAAAAGTTTTCTGGTGCAGGGGCAGGGGGAGTTGTAATTTTTTTCAGCTCACCTATCAAAAGGAAATCAGCATTGTTTAATTTATTTTTTGTACAATGTCTTCTGATGTGTCATAAATTGCAACACATGGTAGGAGAATTCAAATATCATGACTTCCAAAAGTGAATTTGTTAGACTGTATTCGCCTCATAGTTGCAAATCCTGAGAGAAAGCGAAAAAGTAGTTCTCTTAGTGTAGAGCCTACAGTGAACTTAAGCTCCAGGACTCAACTTTTGAGGAGGTTAGCTTCTTGCCAGCCGTGGTTTTCAACCACATATGCTGGGTGTCCCCAAAGTCCACTCTGATAAGAATCTTCCTGAGTTGGCTCTGAATGGCTGGTGCTTAGTGTTTGGCTTTTGATAGATACAGTTGGGCATAATTAAGATCTTATTCCATTCTTATGCAGAACAAATTAAAATAACACCCTTGACATGAGTGGAGTTATACCATTCACATCACCTGAAGATGTTAGGAGTTTGAGTTTGGTGACTGAGGGAGCAGTTGTGATGTTTGGTCACAAAATCATCTTGTTCACCCCTTGCCTTTCCTGTTGTTGTAAAAGAGGATTCAGATCTGTGCACCACAGAGTTTGAGGGATCAAAAGTAAATTTCTAATAGTAAATATAAGCTACAATGAGTAGCACCCCTTCTGGAATTTGTAGTGTCAGAGGTTGTTTTAAGTTCTATTTGTTTTCTGCATGTCTCCCTTTGCATGCCCTGCATGCCTCTGTGGCAGCTAAGCATGGTTCATTTGGAGATGGTGGAAAAGATGTTCCTGCTCTCACATCTTACAGATCAGTTTCTGAATTCAGTGACTGCAGAAAGGAAAATTTCTTTGTCCTTTAGCCCATATATTAAAAAAAATCACAACCAAAAAATTATTCCAAATGCTGGGCTGCATAGAGTCCTTATTCCAACCCTTGACTCTAAGGCAGGAGAAGCACACCTAGGCCAGCCTGATAGTTAAGAGTCTAATCTTTATAGCACATATGAGTCCCTCAAGATTGTGAAGCAGCTGCATAGGGAGTTCCATAGGTCCCTAGCCCAGAAATAAGCTGTGTTTGATGTACGTTTCTCCTGGAAAAGTGTCTTCATTGTTGGGGAGAACTAGTCTTACTTTGTAAGTGCTAACAGGCAGGTACTTACGGAGGAGAGGCATCCCATACAATAATGTAAGGAGGCACTGTTGCTCATCTGGAAGGAGGGAAGGGAATTGTGTTGTTCAATGGATGAAGATTTCCTGTTCTTGTTTATTTTGTGTACTAAACCTGGCTGAGAAGGAACAAACTTAACAATAACTGTCTGCTGGTGGAGACAGGGTCGGGGCGAGGACTGACCAACCTGTTCTTAAATAAAGAAGCCATGAAGGAGACTGTGGAGTAGATAGCCAGCCTCTTTCAGCCCTTCCTTTTTAAGTTAGATAGCATTTCTAAAATCATATCTAAATCTCCTCTGCTGCAAAGTAAGTCGCATGACCTAGCAGACAGAGAACACAATTCATCATTGTCTGCTCTGCAACAAGTTTTTATAAGTGGGAAGATCATTATCATGTGTGTCCTAGTCTTCTCTTTTCTAAACCAGGCAAACCCAGTTTGTTCTTTTTCATACCTCACTCCTTTATCCATCTCTCTCTCCTCTGCTGGGCTACAGCACCTCTTTCTTACAGCAGAGGTCCCCAGGCCAGTGTGTGCATTTTCTCAGTGCCCAGCTGCAGGTCAGTTTGGGATGAAGTTTGTTATCAAAAATATATGGGCAACAGGAATAGAATGAAAGGAAGACCTGGAGAACAGGAGATGTTTTGTGTGCTTGGGTTGCTAAAATGGGACCATGAATCATTCAGCTGGTTCTTCTGCTGCAGGATACTTTCTGGGTCATATCAGGTTCCAGGAACCTGCTGCTTTATACCTCCTCCAATCCGAAGACCAATCTAGTTTTAACATGTCTGTTGTATTTTAGATATAAGTTCTGCGTGGCTTTGAAGATGCGTCGCAGAAAGATTGCTTTTCTTTGCAAGCTTTTGTGGCAACAGACTTCAAAAAGGCTACGCAATATGATGGTTCCCACATTGGAATCGGGAGGCTCTTAACTCTATAGAGTACTTTCCAAGAATCAGCTAACGTTTGAGGGTTATACATTTTCACAAATATTCAGGCAAAATAGATTCATTAAGGGAGACGAAGTTCTGGAATTTCTGTTTTGCTTAATTTGGCCCGGGGGAGATACACAGAGCAGTATGGGTTTTCTGTTCTGTGTATATAGAATGAGATGTCATAAGATGGTAAACCTAGGCTTTTAGATTGTTAGAGAACAGATTAATTTGAAATGGATAAGTTTAAATAATATTATCTTCAGCTTGATACTTATGTTTACCCAACTAGTCAATTTCTTTTAATTTAGTGCATTATCCCTTTCATGGTTTCTTTCCTGAGATTCTAATAAAGTTTTCTTTTTCTTTCTCATGGTATGTCATTAGTATCAAATTAGATAGGCATTTCCCACGTCAGGAACAACAAAATGTTCTTTAGGATTATGTAAAAACTCTGAAATCTTTGACAAACCTTTGTCATTGAGTTACTAAGATACTATTTTGGTTCACAGCAAAATAGAACGTGGGTATTACAATTATTTCACAGTTTTCCAAGAAACAGTCCCAAATTTAAAATTGAACAATTCACTGATCTTATTTTCTCTTACTTGTATTAAAAAACCCACATGGAATATCTTTACATAAGTCTTTTGCTTTCCATTACCTAGAAGGAAATAATTCTTTGCCATTTCTTATGTTACTGAGAAGCTATATCAGGATTCCTGCTTAGGAAAGTTTTAAGGAAGGCTAAATGCAGTAGCAGTTTTCTGCTTAACATGGCATGCTAGCAACAATATATTCTCTTGCTAATAACAGCTTCTGTTTATTTTCTGCACTGGGATATTACAGTTACCAAGTGTGAATCATACCATGCTTTGTTTGGATTCAAATAAAAATCAAGTTCACCTGCAGTGGTCCAGTTTTATGCTCTCTCCCACCCTCATCCATGTCATTTTTCCCCCCAGTGGGCCCATCCAGCAGGGTTGGGAGGGGACAGCAAACAGCTCTTTCACCTTTCTGTTCAGTGCTGTTTCAGGTTTCTGCTAGCAAGTAACACTGACAGAGTAACTCCACTATTCACTTGTGTTATAGCCCACACCAGGAACACTACCTCTGCAATGTGCAGAGATGTGCTGGCTTTCGGTGGGAAAAAATGTGCTATTAGATCTACCAGAGTCATCCTGTGTCTTTAAAATGTTAAACCCCTTCCATGAGGTTCAAATGTTACTTCTTAACAAGAATCTGGGTATCTACTGCAGGGGCTTTGATTGTCGTATCTTTTAAGACTAGAGAGCCTGAGAGCATGTGAGCAGCTAAATCCAAACTGCATGATTAGCATTCTTATAAGTGCTGGATTTTTAGCAATGTGAACATGAGTTTCAGTGAACTTCATGGATGGTGGTCATGGCAGAGCTTGCCTTGTCTTCAGAATCCCATTCATTCCAATCCTGTCGCATCCCCAGAGGACTGTGGGATCATAGGTTAATAATCTGCCAGTACAAAGATGTAGGATGGATTCCTCCTGTATGGATTTTTTTTTCCATTGCAGAAGATCTCGTATCTTAAGCATCACCGTTTTGTTGGCTTTTCTGAACTGGAAGATCATGGGAATTTCCTTCAGCCTTGTTCTCTCCCTCCCCCTTTTTTTTTAAATATGTGTTTTAACTCCTTTTGGTTATGTTCTGTTACCCTAGTGAAACAGGAGAAGATGAAATTCTGGCATTTTTTTTTATGCACAACCTATCAGAGAAGGATTTTAGTCCTCCTAAGTTGTTTCCATGAAAATAGTTTCAGTGGGCTTTCTGGGAGGACACACAGATTTGATGTTCTTGAACACCAGCATGAGAGAAGGTCAAACTGAAGTCCAATGTTCTGAAACATTTAAAAAAATGGCAGGAAAAATGACCCAGAGATTTCTAAGCTTCCTCGCATAATAAAAGGGGATCTTTGCTATGGAAGATGCAAATAGAAATGTTGTAGACATCTCCCAAACCCACACTTTCAGAATAATACATACAATTTAGATCCCTCCTCATGCCAACAATATATAGAATTTAGATACCTCTTACCACTTTCAAATGAAACACTGAATAATTTTACACTTTACACTATACAGGTAAATGACATCCGTATAATTTACTATTACACAAATATGCATTTATGACCTCAGACTTCAATAAACTATACAGTAAAAAATAGAACATTTCTCTCATAAGCTTTTGTTGTTGTTGCTAAAGCTAAAATTTGGTGAGAAAAAGCAGTCAGGGTGAGGCAGCTGTTAGAGAGTGAGGGGACAATGTATCCAACTTCATCCGGTCACTGACTTCCCCAGTTTGGACTGGAACCAGGCTGATCCCCTCCAGCAGACAGCATCTGCCTCTCTGGCACCATCCCTGCACGGGCATCTCTGGAATGGCTTCTGCGACTGTCGTAACCATTAAAGCTTCTGGGTAATCTTTTGTCATTTTTATGTCATTTCCTTCAGATTCAGAAATATTTAAAGAAATTTTAACCTACTTGTCAGTGAGACACTCGAACAGTCATGCTGTTTCTGTGAGTTAAAATACAGGAGCTTATTTTGCGCTTTATTATGTTTAGGGTTTTCTATTCCTGACATATTACATTTTGTTTTGGATTTGTGGCATGGCCATGTCACCACCACTCTTCTTAAGCAGAAGCAGAGTGTCTAAAGAGGCACAAACCAAAAAAAAAAAAAAAAGATAATTTTTTTCAAAATTTTTTTTTTTTCCTATGATGAGAGATTAGATACCTTGCCTCCCATTATGTGTCACTTAAGGAAGGGAAAACATGGGCGCTTCTCTGTGCAACTCTGAATGTGGGCAGCGTGAGTTACGATGTAGTCATCTTTGTAGGCAGAATGAATTGAGACTAGCATGTGTAAGAAGCTTACATGAATTACAACAGTCACAGGGCATAAAAGTTTTAACTTTTTCATCATTTTAACATGTATGCATTTTTATTCATGTATGAACATAAATTGCTCTTTTAAGCATGGGTACGCTGTCTTTGGCTAACTTCTCTTCCTAATTTTGATTGTGTATCTCTTCGGGCTACATGTCAAAATATGACAGAGCCGCCCAGGGCAAGCAGGATATAATGAAAAAGAAACTAAAAGTCATATGGTTTCTCTGTGCTGTGCACTTTTCTCATGCAGGTCCCAAAGATATGTGGTGATAATTTTAATTGGTCAAGCATAAGCCTCAGGTCCAGTTTACGTTCTCCATTTTGAGTGGGAAGAACTGGGAAGAAATTTGCATTTTGCTGGAGTTTAAATGTATACAACATCCTTTAGAAAAGCTAGCTAGCTGTATGGTACAATGGAATATGTTTGGCTAGTACTAATTTCTTGTGAGAGTGAAACATCCTCTATATAAGCATTTTTTTCACTGTTTGTAGCTTAAAGTTAGATATAAACCACAACTTTCTTAGGTTCTTGAAGCCAGACTTCTTACAGTGGTCCTTTTTGTTCTGTGAAAGCAAGCTGTCTACATAGGCAGTAGATACATAGATAGATTTAGATTTAGGTTTTTATATATATATTTATATGTAAATATATATATATCTCATTCCATTTTCTATTGTTCTACCTCAGTTGAGCAGAATGAAGATGGAACCTCATAATTCCCCATAATAAGATTTTATGCTTACGGGCTCTGATACAAACAATTGCTAAAAAGCAGTCATGATTTCTTCGTATAGTGGGCTACATTTCAGGTGTTCATATAAGCAAAAGTGCAGATTTTAGTGGATTTATTATTTGGGCATTTGGAGTGGCTGATTTTTTTTTTTATCTGTACAGTTGGCATAGAGTTTAACTACTTCAGTTGTTGCTTTATCTGCATGTGCAGTTATTAACATAATTCAAATTTATTTTTATCATGTAGACATGCTAACATACATCTGTTTAAAATGCTGTTCAGCCTTACCCGTATGTAGTGATGGTTCCTCTGTAATATATAAAATGCTATAGTAAGGTCTCCCTCTATCTATAAAATATGAAAGAAGGATAAATTAAAGCAAGGCATCTCAAAACATATCGATTCTATTTCTACAGAAACCAAACTCAGTGACTGTCCACTGAAGATCCCAAGAAGTGATTTTCTGTGAATACATAAAATCTGATGACTTGTGCACTGACTTGTTCATATTTTTTTTTTCACACTGGGGCTGTTGTGTGGTTTCCATAATGCTGTAAATCATTATTAAACACATAAAAAAGATTGTTGCCCAAGTTCCATTTTAAGCCAAGTGAAACATAATACAATATAAAATTTACATCATTTTCTTGATTAACCCTGATGAACCTTCAGTCATTATCCATTATAGTAGGAGCAAATTGGAAATGTTACTTTGTTAATAAAACATGTATAGACGTTTTCATGAGCCATAGATTTGATGGTTACTAACAGCTGACACATTCATAATAAAATACTGTACTTTGGCTTTCCATGAAGTACAATACTACATAAGGCTGCGATCCTGTGTCCTGTACTTCAGTGTTGTATTTTGGTGCCCTTTGGACATCAGATAATTTTGAACGTTGAGCTAAAATCAAGTGCACAGAATATAAATACAGACAAGAGTTTTCACAACCTTTCCATTTAGGTACTGAATCTCTGTGTGTCTTTCCCTCATGTTTCATAGGGGTTCTTAGCAGCACCAAATGCATTTAACAAGGTAAATTAAAACTACTCATCTTTGTCATCTATGGAAGTCTGCAAGTTTTGCTCCTTTTGCTACCGTGCCAGGAATGTTTTCTAATAGACACTGGTGTTATCTCTAGTAGCAAAGTGCTCTTAGATCTGGCCTTAATGATTCATTACAGTCTTTGCTTTTGCTGCTTTAAGTCAAGTTGCACCAGGCTGAATTGCTTGATAACATTTTTCTACCAGTTACCGAGCTTTCCATTTTCGTGTGTTATGTGCAGTATACCTTGGTGTACTTCTCTATCCTGCAATTAGCTCTGCGTAGATGGATCACTGTTCAGAGCCGCATGGAAAGAATAGGCTATTTAAGTTGCTAGAGAAAAATGGGAGCAAGGAGGTGTTTTTTTCTGAAAAAGACCTTTTTCAAGAAAAAGATCATAGAAGCATAACATAATTTTTCACAATTTTCAGGATACCTGTTTTCATTTTTTTTACTACTGAAACTAGCACTGAAGATCTTTATTGACTGAAGTCCAGTTTTCAGCAAACACATCAATAAGAAGCTCAGCAAACATTTTGAATAAAGTATTAAACATTTGCTGCAAAATGTCAAATAGATTTTTAAAAGGCCAGATTTTTTTTGTTACATTTGAAATGTTCAGAACATCCCTAGAAATCACTCAATGATAGGAGTGAATTCAGTTTATTGCAGCATTCAGCCTGTAAACTCTTCAGGATATGCACCAAGACTACAGGAATAATTTGCCTATGTGTGCACATCCTCTACAGAGATGAGCCGGATGGCTGATGAAAAAAACCCCTATCGTTTTTGACTAATTATGACTGTAAGGAGCCTAAAGAAGAAGTTTCAAGAAAAAAAACACAGAAGCTTGGCAGATGATAAGTGGAACAGTTTCCCGTGCATAAGGATGCCATGGAAAGCAGAAATCATTGTGGAGAAAAACAGACAAGTGGGGCGTTGTGTCTGACATCTCTGGCAGGGAAGCAATGTAAGAAGAAACTGGATCAGATATAGGCATCACCAAGTTAGGTAAGGCCATGTGTAGCAGCCCATGGAATTCAGCAGTGTTAGGTCAGACAGAAAAAAAAGATTCCTTATTGATCCCCTCAGCTGTTGTATTTTTGAATTAGAACGTAAAAGTAACATTAACAAAACCAAATGAAAGGGCTTCACTGTGCTTTGTCTGATTTGTGCTCTTCAGCCTTGGTATTTTTTTTCTCTCCACTTGGAAAATATGGATGAGGATACAAAAGGAATACTTTCCCTTATCTCATATACAGTATCTGTGTCTTGACAGCTAAGATCTCAGTTTAATTCCTGGAGGTTTTAAATATCATTTTGGATTGTGGAGAAAAAGAAACATCCGTTCCAGGTGTAAGACTATTAATAGTGGTGAATTTGTAACTCATGAATATACTTTCAAACAATATCTTGTTAGAGCAGTGCAAAATTAAAAGTAATAGTAATGTTCTGTTTCTAGCTTGGCTCAGGGTTGTTATTAGATCTTCATCCATCTTAGATATTTTTGCTAGCAGTTTTAGGGTTATAAAAAGAGAGCACCAGCACTTAATAGCAAAAAGGAAATAGTAAAATACTGAATATATATATATATATACACACACATACCCATTAATACTGAATGGTGAATTTTTGGATATCTAGGTATACTGCAGGTATGGACTGGTAGATTTTTATAATGTGATGAAGTTATTTTTCCTGAAACTAAAAAAAAATTTGGAATTATGTCTCAATTTATCTCATTGGCCAAAACTTCACTGAGGGAAGTAAATGTGCATGTTTTGTCTGTAGCGGAGCTGGAAGAGGTACTCTTGTACAAGCAGATGTTGAACTAAACTGGATTTTTTTTTAACGTTCCTCTGTTGTGAAGTTTACTGCTCTGATTCAACAACCTAGATCCCAGTCTCAATTGCAACCCTAGGTTTTCTCAATATTTCAATACATATTTAAAATTCAGTCAGGTTGCATGCAAAAGACTCGCACTTTGTGAATGTCAGATGTGAGCGCCTATAAGATAACTGCACCCCCAATTAGTCTTTCCTTGGTTCCTTCCAATTGCCCAGTGTGAGCCCTCGGAAAACCTGCCTTGAACGCTCAGATGCTGATTTTGCAGATATGATATGTATATATGCATTCATTTGGTGGATGCGATATATCTGCCCCTGAAAATACAGCTCCCCGTTTTGGACTCGGAATTTCCAGGCAGATAATTAAAGCAATCATGCACCTTCCAGCCCGCACCTGCCACCAGGCAAGCGGCCGGCCCAGCTCAGCTCCCCCTGATTATATTCATGTTTGGACGGCAGTGTTTCATGGTTAATACAAATCATAAACAGGCTGTAAAAGCTGAAGCATCAATGAATCCAAGCTTTAAAATTGCTGGAAGCTAAAGTTTTAAAACTGATACTGCAAAGTGAAAAATGAAATTTAACCAGGCATTTTGGTGAAGGAAAAATAATTTATTGGATGTAAGATGAAAAGCTGTGAGAGTAAACATCAATCTCATCTTAGACACATGTCATTGATTGATGTTTGCTCTGTGCTGCTGCCTGGAGGTAAACTCTTTGAAATAGCAAAGTAGGTACTTTATCTGTCTGCGGATAGGAGCACAGTTTGTTAAGTTACTGCTTTTTTGAGACCCTGCTACATCTTTATGTTCAATCAAAGTGAAAACAGTAAATCAGAGTAATTGCTTTACCCCACGGCATTCTTGTTTGTAAATGGGGAAAAATACTGTAAAAAACCTCAAATTAACTTCTGCTGTTTAAGCTAGATAAAAAGTCTAAAAAAGTTGGTTGCCACCTAGGAAGGTATTTTATTTGTTATGCTACTTGTTCATCAAAGGCAGTCCCTTTGTTATAATGGAACTGATAGTTCAAATGTCGTTAGGGAAAAGATTTAATGCTCAAAAATGTAAGGTTGCCATCTTTAAGAGCTCCCCATAACCCATTAGCAATTAGTTGCCTAACAGGCATTGTTTATACTTAGCTGAAAATGGAATTTTTACCAAGAAATTGGCCAGTGAAAACCATGGACATGAACAGTGAAATGGGAAACAGGCATTAAATGATAGCACTTCCATGTTAGGCACAGCAATTCAGCAAGCAAAATAATCTGAATTGTTATAATTAAATTGTCAGAATTAAGACTGTTTTCTAAAAATGTTTGGGGCTATTGCCTTTACAAGGTCTCAGGCTGGTTAGTCCTTTAGTGTTTTAAAATATTGCAGAGATACAGGAATGACAGCACATTTAAATTCAGAATCCAATTTCCATTCTGAATTCAGTTTCATAATCACTGTCCTGCATCAGGGTAGGACTGTTTTTTTATTGTGTTGTGTAAGTTTTTCCCTGGAGTTACTCTGTTTAGCTACTTTGGCATAAATGTGGTGATTCAGGGGAGAATTAGACTCTTAAATATTTAAGAAAATGTCCTCATTTCAGCCTGAAATTTAGTATATTGACTTGTGTGCCAGATTACAATTTGTGGGGAAATGTTGAGAATAATCAGTAAACCATTTAAAAATTTATTTTCTTGAAATATTGCCTGTTTTTCATGGTTTTGAAGCAGTTCCAACTTTGTTCATAATTCAGAAATGACCATGTGCTAAAATTTAATTTCAAAGATATATGTGTCCTCACAGAAAACTTGTTCACGGGTCTAGTTTTATTCTTGAAACGCATGGATCTTTTAGTCACATATGGTGCGGGTTGTGGGTTTTTTTTTTGGTGGGTTTTTTTTTTGGGGGTTTTGGTTTTTTTTTGTTTTGTTTGTTTGTTTGGAACATGATCCACTCTGTACACTCCCAGGGGATATTCAGGAACTCCACCTGGCAGCTTGGGGATGGTATAATTTCCATGATGCTGGGAGCGGGTGTTGCGGTCTGATGGCGTTTTGTACGGAGCCTCTTAAGGTGATTGCAGAAGAAGAAGGATCAGTTTGGGCATAAATGGGGAAGTTAACAAAATCTGGAAAAGAAGCTCAGCCATTGCAAATAGTACCTAGGTCTTCCCTAGCAAAGGCCTGCCAGGAGCATGCAGGAACTCTGTTTTTGCCAGTTTAAGAAATTGTCGCATGTTAGCATGAGGCATCAGCTCTGCTTTTGTTATTAATGTGTCTAGACTTCAGGTTCTGAAAGTTTTGTGCAAAGTGCCTCACGTAGCTGCTGGGGTGAAGGGGATCAGCCTCCTGGGTCAAAAACATTAACTGCAAATAAACAAGCTACTCCTGCTAAATCTATGTCACAATATTTATGTGCGTGGGGAGGTAGAAGGAAGGTGTGTGTGTGAGGGGGTGTTGCAAAGCCCTCACAATTCAGAGAATAATGACCTAAGTCTTTGGACTAGAAAATTATGTTGGAAGGTCTGGAAAGGCAAAGGCGAGATTGCAGGTTACTGTAAACTGTAACGAGTTCAGTAATTGTCACCAGGTGTGTGTATATGCGCGATAACACCTTCCTCTGTCCTGCTGGTAGGGCAGCCTGAGTCACTGCCCCCTTCCTTTGCCATAAAATAAACTGATGCGAGGCAAGAGGAGCACCAGTGATCTCGCCCTCAATTTACCTATCCGTGTCTTTTACAGCCTCAAAGATGCCAGCCGTTATGAGGATGGTGGTCTTGTAGCAAAATAATAGTATCCTTCCTGAATGTCCTCTTGGTGATGTGGCAATTTTGTGGTTTCTGAAAAGGTCAGGCAGCATCGTTAATGCACACCATACGCCTGTGAAGGCGTGTAATTCCTCAGTGAAGGTTCAGTGCTTTAGTCTGTGAAAAAGGACATCTTCCTCTGAATGCAAAGCTTGGGCATTCCCTAAAACTGAAGGACAGGATAATATGTTGGTGCATTGTCTCCACCCAGTTCATCATGGAGATTAGACTTTTTTATTTGAGTTGTTCCAAGTAGTGATGTCTGAGGGAGGTAAATTGAGTCAGAAATAGTGTGCTTTAAAAAAAAAAAACAAAAGAAAGAAAGGAGACTCTTCAACACTTAAAACTTTAGGCTTTTTATATGATTGCTTTCAGCCTAGCCTGAGACTATATAACTCTTTGGACTTTGTAGGAGATTAAATCCAGTCCCAGGTTTTTCAGGTAAGGTTATTGCTCTGCTCCTAGGATGTCCCCTGAGCCGGCTCTGTCTATTTCTCATTAAGGACTAAAGGAAGCGGTTCCTTCTGATGTCAGGAGTAGCGTGAAGAAAGCTATAAGCATTTCTGTCAGTACCGTGGGGAGGCTGGTGCCGCAGCTGCCTTCCCATTGGGCACCAGCACACCTGGGCTTTCCTCTTCAGGCTGGTCTCATGGGGAGACATGCTCACCTAGCACACGGCCAAAGAGTGGGTAGCCATCAAGGTAATCTTCCAAAAGTTATCACAACAGATCAAAATTTATTAAACATACCTACTCTGAGAAGTTTGGCAATCCATTGGAATTCTGATCTGTAAAATACCTGAGAGTGAAATTAATCAAAGTATCCTAGAAGAAGCAGAGATGGTAGGGCTGCTGTGACCGTGTGGTGGTGATGGTGTGCTGAAAGTGCTTTCAGCCAGAGACACTGGTATTTAGACATAAATCATTGGTAAGTCCAGTATGTCTCTTGGCAGATCTTAGGGCTGAGGTAAATCAAAGTGTGCTTTTAAAGCAGTGTGCTAAATTTGAGATAGTGTAATTTTTATAATACAACATTTATTCATATATAACTTTTGCAAGTGTTTGACTTGTTACTCATGCTTCAGTTCATGTTCTTTAAGCATGAATTTGAAACAGAGGCAGCATTTTAAAAATAACAATATACCATTTAAAAACTATTTAATTTCATCCTTTTGGAGTTTGAGCTGTATGAAACAACTATAAGTGACACTGACTTTTGAGAGATGAATGGTTGCATGTTCTTTGGTTTCCAAGTCTTGCAAAACTGCTTCAACATTTTGGCCCATACTAGCAAAACTCTTCATCAATAAACTGATGTGCAAGTGTCGTGGTTTAGCCCCAGTCAGCAACGAAGCACCACACAGCAGTTCGCTCACTCCCCCCACCCCAGTGGGATGGGGGAGAGAACTGGAAGAGCAAAAGTAAGAAAACTCATGGGCTGAGATAAGAACATAATAATAATAATAATAATAATAATAATAATAATAATAATAATAATAATAATAATAATAATAATAATACTATGGAAAAGAAAACAATGAGAGAGAGAGGCGAAACCCAGGGAAGAAAAACAAGTGCTGCAACCACTCACCACCCACTGACTGACGCCGCCAGTCCCTGAGCAGCGATTGCTGCTTCCCCCGGCCAACTCCCCCCAGTTAATATACTGAGCATGACGTCATATGGTATGGAATATCCTTTTGGCCAGTTTGGATCAGCTGTCTTTGCTGTGACCCCTCCCCTCCCAGCTTCTTGTGCATCCGGCAGAGCATGGGAAGATGGAAAAGTCCTTGACTAGTGTAAGTACTACTTAGCAACAACTAAAATATCAGTGTGTTATCAACATTATTCTCATAGTAATTCCAAAACACAGCACTATACCAGCTACTAGAAAGAAAATTAACTCTATTGCAGCCAAAAACATGACAGTGAGTGTGCATATAAAACATATATACACATACATCACCCACATATGCATGCATGCCCCAGTGAGGAAAAAATATTGAGATTTTCATGAACTTGTTCTTCATGGCTTAGCTATGGAAAAGACACACACTGTAAACGATTAAAAAGGTACATGTACATTTGGGGATTGTTTTAAATTACAAATTTAAAAAAAAAAAAAGAAAGAAGGAAGAAAACCATTAAAAAGAATAATTTTCCATTAACTGAAGTGTTTGCAATAAAGGCGATTATAGCAGTTGGCAGTATTCTCCTCAAACCAAAATAAATAAATACATTTGGTGACATATGTGCAAGGAAATGTGATTGTTGCAATGTTCCTGCAAATAAGGAGCAGCCTCACAAATGACAGAGATTTTGCCATCTGGTATTGCCACAATAATACAACTCTCAACTTGTAGCTCTTCCTAACTTACTGCTTACCGATGGCATACTAGGCATTGTCACATGTTTTTTTCCATTTGCATAATCATTCTGAATTATTGCAGGTTATGCATTGCATTGCCAAAAGTGGACTTCTGATTCGGGAAGGGGGTTCAGAAATCTGACAACTTGTATGTCTTCCTCAAATATGCCTCCATCAAATAAAGGGATAAAAATGTCCTTCCACTTTAAGAGTATCACACCAGTGCATTTTTAAATTTGCATGAGGCCTAGTGAAGAATGTTGCACTTGTTTACTTCCTAGAAACCGGGTGGGGATCAGTATTATAATTAATCTCAGGGGAGCTGCCCATCTCTATTTGACTGCAGGCTAGACTCCAAATGCAAAGCATCTCAAAGAGTCAAGAGGTTCTGGATGGAGAAATGTGGCTGAGGATGAAGTCGCATATCCCTGCAACTCCAGGAAAACCCAACCCAACAATGATTATTCAGGGTGGCAGAAAGTCTACTTTAGACACAGAGGTTGTTGTTGCAGATGGGAGTATGCTCAGGGAGCATGATGTATATGGACCATTGCTCACGTAGCAGTAAATGACAACTGCTCTGCCTCTGGCCTCAGCAGTGTGTGCAGCAGATGATCTCTGCTCACAGGGCTCCCGTGGGGAGGCCTTCGCTATCCCTATTCCCTTCGTCCTGGAGGAAGGCATTTTCCATGACCAGACATACCCCCCTGCAATTGTCTCCTCATTACACTGCTTTTCAAAGAGAGGGTGCTGGCGTGAATAACATGCTGTACTGGGTCTGGCTGAGATGGAGTTAATTTTCCCCACAGCAGCCCTCATAGTGCTGTGCTTAGTAGCTAGAAAGGTGTTGATAACACACCAGAGTTTTGGCTACTGCTGAGCAGTGCTCGCACAGCATCAAGGCTGCCTCTCCAACATTCCCCCCTCACCAGTAGGCTGGGGGTGGGCAAGATCTTGGGAGGGGACATAGCCAGGACAGCTGACCCAATGTGACCAAAGGGCCATTCCATACCATATGACATCTGCTCAGCAATAAAAGCTAGGAGAAAGGAGGAGGAAGCAGGGGGCATTTGTTATTTACAATGTTTGTCTTCTGGAGCAACTGCTACACACACTGAAGCTCTTCTTCCTGGGAAGTGGCTGGACATCACCTGCTGATGGGAAGTAGAGAATAAAATCTTTGTTTTCCTTTTGCTTCCATGTACGACCTTTGCTTTTGCTTTTATCAAACCACCTTTATCGTGACCCACCATCTCATTTTCTCCCTGCCCCGTCCTGCTGAGGAGGAGAGTGATAGAGTGGCTTGGTGGCACCTGACATCCAGCCAAGGTCAACCCACACACACATGAAAAATACGGGATAAAAACAAAAAAACTCAACCACCTGTAAGTGGAATAAACAAACTGGTGGTTGGGAGCTGCCTCCAACCTGCTGTACTTAAACCCCGTGTTTCACGATAAACCCCTGTGTTTGAGAGCCCTGCTTGGTGTTCGACATCTGCCCTCAGACCCATCAGAAGGGTCCTCCACAGTCCAGTTCGGGTTAGCAGCATTAACAAGTAAACGTAAGATTTTCTGTTCATTTGGTGACTGCTAAGGCATTGTTTTTAAATACTAATAGCGTCTAACATATCCCATGTATTTTCAGCTCTCTCAAGTCTTGAATTAGATAGCTGTCGGCCTTTTGACTGCCTTGCCTGAGGCATACTAGGTAACATCACGTGGGTAGCTGATGCAACATATGTTTTGCTAACTGGTAAGCTGGTTAACAAGGCAACCTTTTTCTTATTAACACATGGTGCACATCCATGACATTAATACATATTTCTGCTTTACAGATTTACAGTGCCAGAAGAAAGGCATTAGCTGAGCTAAGCAAAATAGGCAATCAGCATAGTCGTCACATTGTCCTGAAATAACACGTAAACCTTATTAGACACATTGATTTCCTTTGTGAGGAGAATAAAACGTAACAGACTGAAATGTGCAAACGTGTCATTCTGTGGAAATTCAGGGAAAGGATTCTCTGCTTTATGTTGCCATGCATTAAACTAGAATTCTGGAAAAAAAAAAAAAAGTTAATTTTTATTCTGGATGTCTATATTGGAACCAGACTAATTAATTTCTAAAAACTAATACTGTTGCGTAATGCAGTGATTTTATTCTCTCTCCAGCTACACTCTACCAGCCATACATACACTGTCGTGCCAGTATTCATTTATTCATGCTCTGAAGTTGTGATAGTGTCAAATCCATCAGAAAGAGGAATTGTTTCAGTAGTAGTTTCACAACTTGGCTGATTAACAGAGATCAGAAGCAGCAGCCTAACTGTGGAAACCACTACAGCATGTAGTTTTAACAGCTCTTTAGGGAGCTAGTTAATGAAAGAATCACTACAGAAACACATCCATGTGAAAAAAGGAGCATTCTCATACAACACTCAGAGGATATGTCATAAGTGGAAATATGTTCATAATTTCTATTTACTCATAGCTGTAATTACCATCTGCCTTAAGAGTACTTTCAGTCTTTGTCAAAGTTGCTTAGATATTTCCTTTGTCACATTTCAAGCAGAGAAGTTCTGCACAGACTAGATCCTGCCCTGTGATTTCTTTTTTATTCTTCTGTAAGAATTTAATTATCTATTCTCTGTGTGAAGAGAGCACCAGCATTCCCAGAGACCTGAGCCTCCCCAGCCTGCTTGGACTGGCATTTATCTGATTCATGTTCTTGCTTATTTTTGCCATCTGTCTGCAAACCAGAGTTCTTCACTTTTAAATTCACACTGGTTTATATGTTGCCCGCTAACTTTTAACTCTTAAAAAGCTATTCCTCTTTTTGCTGCAGTGTCTATGAGCCGGATAGAAACGTGCTGCGAAGGAAAGAATGGGAAAGGAGAAATCAGGAGGCCCAGCAGGAGGATGGCGCGTTTAACACAAGTTACTCCCTCTTCAGTGAACCGTACAAGGTAGATGCTTCCCAGCTGGGTGGCTATTTATTTATTTATTTATTTATTTATGTATTTCTTCCACGGTACAAAAACGCAGCCTGCAGAAGGCATTGTCCAAGTTTCAGCACCCTCCCACAAGTGCTAGCCTCACAAAATGCGCAGAGAACATTTATGATTCACTGAGAATCAGATTTTTTTATATATATATATATATAAAGCTTCTTATAATGTTCAGCAGCACACAAGAAGAAATAAACTACAAATATCCTAGCAATATTTGAGATGGAATTAAAACCAGGAGGTGAAGGTGATGGTGCCCTGTTTTTGCAACACTTAGAAGAAAACAATTGTGTTAGAATTGTGTGTGAAGGTCAAGCAATACAGTAAACGTTATGTTCTGGCCAAGGTTAATGCAATGAAATATCTTGGTGTTTGGTTTTTGTTTTTTTTTTTCTATAAGCATTACCAACAAAATTTGTCTGCTAGATATGTTTTGCCCTCACCAAAGGCAGAAGTAACTTATGAGTCTCAACTCCCTGTTTTATTCCTCGTGGTAACAGTAGTGTGATGAGGCAGAACCGTCTTTCCCCACTCCCTGTTAGAAGGGTCAAGCAGGATCTTCTGCACTTTGAAGAAGCCTGCAAACCAAGCCCTTGTGAACAGGACCAGAGAGCGGTATCCCACGGGGGCTGCTCCTCTCCCCCAGCTAACTCGGTGACTTTGCCTGTGTGCATCAAAGCATGCATCATCTACTGTGTCCTTCCAGTAATGTCCAAGTTACTGTTACAACCACCAAGTTGTGAAGCCTTTCCCTCTGTGCTGCATCACTTGTCCTTGATGCTTTGGGCGCTTTTAGTGCTTCTTTCCAGGAGTCCTATTTGGGACCTGGCACTTGGCTTCTGCACCTGACTTCCATGCGTCCGTGTTTCTGTCTATGCTCCAGAGTCAGCTTTTACCTTGCTGTTCTTCCAGACTGTTGTTTGTTTCTAGTCCCTAATAAAAAAGAAAGATCTACCACTTTCAAACGATGTCCCTTGATAGAAGACAGCTCTGTCTGCCTTGAAGCTGACCTCCAGCTGCCTGAATTTCAGATTCATTACAAAGGCATTTAGAAACCATGGGAAATGTCTTGAACTCCTCAAGGCTCTACTTGAAAAAGTCTCCTGTGCGACCAATCAAGGGCTAATCCATGGAAAAAAGCCTGAAAAGCTTAAGTCAGCTGTGTCTTGGCATTTCGTGAGGGCTCTGCTGCAATGGGGACTTAATAATTTTCCATTTGGTAGGTCCAATCAAATAGACCTTTCACAAAAAGGGCCTGTCCTTTTGCTGGGTCCCTGATAACATTTTGTCTGTGGTACCTAAAGTCGGTAATACTGAAGCTCAAATCACTTATAAAGTGGTAGAGTTGGAATATTTTGTGCACTTTGATTATTACCTGTGTGTAAATGTACTGACTATCATGGCACAGACTTCCTGTATCATGGACACACCAGTAGTTTCTGAATTATGATGTCTGAAGGCACTTCTATGCAACCACAGTGTAATTCCATTAACTTTAATAGGAGTGGATGAAAAATCATTGCCATCTAGAAGCAGAGAGGATACTGAGTGGGTATCCTATGGGGAGGTCAGAATAATGGCTCCGTCTGTGCTTTTTATCTTTAAAGATTATGTCCCTATTTTGGACAAGTGTGTAAAGAAGGTGCTGCAGAAATATGTCCTGCAGCTGGCTTTGTCAAGCAAACATGGAGAAGGGCAAAGCCCAGGACAGCAGTATAACTCACCCACAGCTCTGTTGGTGTGACAGTCACAGCTGCTTGGGATGACCAGTCATTCTGACAGTATTGGACATCTAAACTTCAGCAGTGGTGTACTCTGAATGTCATGTGTACACTGGCAATGGACCATTGCACTCTCTGAACTCATCCAAGCATTTGTGAATCTTCAGTGTGGGGGTGCAGAGCTGTGGCTTGGGCTTTTTGATCTTATCATGGAGGGAGGCTGTCTGCAAAAGAGGAAACCTTTCTGCGAAAGCAAAACTGAAACCCACTCTTACTGTCTTTAAAGATTGTGTTCAAGTTTTAGGTGTTTCCAGACGGGAATGAAGTTACAGCAGACATTCACTGCAAGCTCTGATTAAATTCATATTCCTCTGCACAGCTTGAGAAACATGAGCTAAAGCCAAAGGATTTTGCCATTCAGAAGGCCATAACTGAAAATCAAAGGCAGACTGGAATTGTCTTAAATCGTATGTCCTCTCTCACCTTGACATGTATCACTACTCCTGTAGTATCAGATTTTCTGAAAAATCCTGACTCTTCGGGTTGCCCCTTATCCTGTTCAGAGTATCCATAGCAACCCTTTATGAAGGATTACGGGAAATCCAGTATCTTTTACTTAAAATGTCTTTTACGGGGAGTAAAAAGTAGGAGTTTCATTCCGGATATTTCCTGGACAGAAGACCTTGCCTCATTAACCATATCAGTACTTTTAATGACAAAAAAAATTCTGATGACCTTCCATGCAGCCATCAGGTTTATTTTTAGAAGTGTTTAATCTTGCAATGTTCAAATGCATGGTTACATGTTGCATTGCAGAAGAATATCAGAGCACTGTAAGTTAGAAGTGTTTGCACAGAATGCTTTTCCTACTTACGCATTTTGTGATCATGTTTTCCCTATGTGAATGATTAAATAAGGCCAGCAATATTTCAGAGCAAATAATAGGACAAACTGGTACCTTTAAAGCCCATAACAAGTTACCTCATATCCCATCTTGTTCCCAAAAGGATGTAGCTGAACTCTTCTTGATGAGATCAGCTCAGCACAAAATCTTCTCACTGCAGGTTGTCTCCAGTGTATCCAGAAGGAATAAACAACTCTGACCAGTTGCCAGCATGGGCCGTGGTAGAGGCATTAGATTGGTTTGCTGCAAGTATTCTTGTGGTTATCTGGGATCTCTCAATATGAGGTGTCTCTGCATGACCTTCACATCACATCCATATGGAAGACAATCTGCTGACTTCTCTGGGCTAGTGATAGTCTACAGATAATCTGAAATTAGGCTTTTATTAACTTCCCATCCAAATAGTAGCCATCAGAAAGAATGGGCCTTCTGTTAGGGAAGTTGGACTTTCCAGGGGCAAAACTTGCACATGAATTCTCTCACGTTCATGGACCTAGAGGCATCTGGGTGGAGAGCTGCCTCAGGAGCTGTCTGTGCTGTAGGAGACTTGTGGGTGTCAGGAGTCCCGTTCCATTTGGTGGTCCTTTTCGCCATGCTCCTGGCAGGGAAGGAAACTTCTCACACACACGCTGGCTGAATCAAGCTGGATGCAGGCCCAAGGGCAGACCTCCCTCCCTAGAGGGGAGCTGGAAACACATCTCTCTGTGAGGTATCTACACAAGGTGGAGGATCCACTGGAAGCATAGAAGAGATCCACTGGGTAAAAGGAAAATTTTCTGTGCCTTCCAGAAAGTATTTCTGCTGGTCAAGGTGATGCCGAAGTGTAGAAGCCGTTTCATTGACCCCAGGAGACACATGAGTATATCTCCAACCTTCTTTCTTTTCAGATGTATGTGATGCTTCACGCTTTTGAAGCCTTGTTAATAGTTTCCTCTTCTTTAGGACAGCGATGTGATTCCTGTGAAGCAAAGGAACACCCTTTTTTTAAGCCACTTGCTGTGTGTGAATTAATGCTTCATATTTCTTTTCATAGCAGGTTATTGTCCTTGTGACAGCAACAGCTGCATATGCAGAGAGATCAGGCTGTAGTGGATGAGCCATCTTATTCCAAGTTTGCAAAGCAATGTTTTGGATGCAACACTTTTGAGTTTTTCCCTTCCCACTTCCCTTCAATATATATTATTGACATATATTAATCTCTGTTAACATTGTAGCAAATGCATATCAGAAAGCTAACTGTAATGTATTTTATGTAGTTACAAGGTAGCATCCTTGAAATCTGAGGGGACAAGTTTCAAGCAAGAGAGGACTGCTTGTACTGTCTGACTTAGGAATGCTTCCACTGTAGTCCTCTGAAAGGTAGCATGTGGCAATCACTGCACTCATTTGCAGAGCATTTTTGCTTGGATTCAGGGTTTTTAATAGGAAATGCTAAGAAAAAGATTCTGAAATAGGGGAGTTTCCCTTACATTTTTGTTTGAGTGACTCAATTTTATCTGAAGGCTTAAAAACAAAAATACGCCCAATTTTCCAGAGTAACTGATGTTGCTGCTACCTCTTCCGTACTTTTTATATAACTTCAAGGGGGTCTTCTCCACTCCCTTTACTCTCTTCTTTCTCCTTCTCTCTGTTTCCCTCTAAAACAGAGAGTCTTAAGATGAAAGCTTGGCCTTCTGAAGCCAATGGGAGTTTTCTCATCCAGACCTGATGTCTGGAAGAGAGAAAGTAGAACACCACTGGCTCATTAGTGTCTTCCTCTGAAAACGTAAAGCAAAGAACATCACATGCCTGAATCTTGGCAGGGTTCGGAAAAATCTCCTGCATAAATGCTAATGATATACCCTTTTGCTTACAGTGGCTTTTTAAAGCAAGAGTTTTCAATCTTTTCCAGTATATTTTATTTGCTTGTTTTAGTTTTTTGTGGAGCTTCTGCCTTTTCAGTCAGGAATTAAATGGATGATTTTAAAGAAAAGGATTAATCTTAAAGGGGAGGGAGGGTGGCTGTGTTCCCTCAGCTGCACGTAGCAAGCACTGAGCAATGTGAAGAATTTGCGGTGTTCTGTTCACCCTTTTTTTTTTAAAGAGGAGCGTGCCCTGGAGTGAGCATCCTGTCAGAATCTTTTCAAAGAAGGGACATAATAACCTGTAGTTTTCCCATTGTCCCACGAGCTGTCTTCAAGTCACCTCAGAGTATGTGGTTAGCTTAGACTGGTGAGTTCGTTCAGTGCTTACACTAGATGTTGTGTGGCTTCCCCGATGCCATGTGAAAACTCAGACAAGCAGAGAAGGAAATTGGGAATGCAGTGTTTTCATTCATGGCTGAAGGAGAGCTTGCACTGGGCTATAGGAAAACTTTTATCATGGTCAGATTTAATCCAAACCATTCTGTGTAGTTGCAATAATAAATTTTCTAGTTTCCAGGTAATATACTTTAACTACAGCATGATACCAGTGATAGATTTCTTTTTTTATATACTCCAAGGCCCTTTATAGCTTTTCCAGTTCAGGGTAGATTTAAGATGTTGACAAGTGTCTTCAGAGACAATAAGGATTTTCGATTTCATCCCTCAACACTGGTGCTGAATAAGGCAGTGCTACTTCAGTAAAGATTTCAGCAGAAGCATGCAGGGAATTTTGGTTTTCTTATGTTGACTTTTACAGAACACTCGATTTTTGTTTTGCAGACTAACAAGGGGGATGAGCTCTCGAATCGCATCCAGAATACACTGGGCAACTATGATGAAATGAAAGACTTGTTAACTGACCGATCAAACCAGAGCCACCTTGTCGGGGTTCCAAAACCTGGAGCTCCTCAGACGTCTCTCCCCAAGCCTGATGAACATCTTATTGCAGACTCAAGACCACCACCTCCTCCTCCCATTTCCAGCACTACTTCTTCCACACCAGCAGCCCTATCTGCCCAGCAGAGCAAAAGCACCACAATGGGTTGGCAGAAGGCCGGGCACAATGCCACTTCGGATGGCCAGCAGAGAGTGAGCAAGCACGGGCACCGGTCGTTGGAGTCACACAAGGGTGACTTCAAACTGGCGAACCAAAAGTCCAGTCTGGAGAAACTAAAACGCTATGCATCGAGTCCCACCTCCTCCTCCTCCTCTTCCAACACTGCCCAGCAAAGCTCACTGAGGGCCACACTAGGAGACAATGTCAACAGAGTGCAGCAGCCAGCAAAGCTCAACTGTAGCTCGGAAGGAGGAGCTCAAGCACAAGAGAGGCCAGCAAAGCATGGTGGAGGACACTGTGTCCAAAACTTCCCACCCTCTCTTGCTTCAAAGCCCAGTCTGGTTCAGCAGAAACCAACAGCTTATGTAAGGCCAATGGACGGTCAAGACCAGGCTCCTGATGAGTCTCCAAAGCTGAAGTTACCAGCAGAGACGACCAAGTCATATAGGGGAGTGCCTTCTAACAAGCCTGATTCGGCCAGGACCAAGTCAAAGATAGCCAAGTTCAACATTCCTAAGCAAGAAGAGGTAAGTGTTTTTACGCTTTTTATGACACACCCCCTTGGATGGATGGATGATGCCTTAGAACTGCAAATTGCATCTGTCTCTTTACACATTTTTAACATACTAGTCTGCATGTTGAATTTTTTTTTAACATTGACGTAATATATTGCAATTAGCAGCCACACAGTACTGTGAAGATATCTCAACAGTGAAATGCACACTGTCTTCAGGACCATAACACTTCCTACAGTGGCACATTTTCTAGTGTTATATATTATTTCACTGACTTTTTTTCCTGAGTGTCCTTATATAAAGTCTGGATTTTTTTTTTTATTATTTTTTTTGCTAGGCAGATGTATTACTTCTAACTGTTTGTATTTCGTTGACTGCTTTCTCTTTGACAATGATTAAAATAAGTGCTTGGGATCAGAAGTAGTTCTGCCATCCTCAATGATGTCAAAGTAGTTTTGTAATCTAAATAAATTACTTAAACGATATTTCTGAGAAGATTGAGGTTTGCTTCCTAAAGAATCACCACCTGTAGAAACCCAGACATGCTACAAGTACGAGAACATGTCTGAAAAAGCTTCTAGACAACATTTCTGTTATCAGCAGTAGATATGAAAGATTTCTGCTTGGACTTACTTTATGTTCATTTATTTCACATTCCATTTATGCCAGTAGGACACCTTGCTTTATCGCTTACACAGTCTGATTTTCTGTTTGATCTTTTTGAATGGGGAGGAAATGGTTGGTTTTGGCAGAATAAGGAGTGATTTTTTTTTTTCCTGGGGTGTATTCAGAGGCCTGTATGCCAATACAAAGATGGTCACATCATCCTCTTGTGCAAATTGGTAGAGCTCCCATGACTGAAACAATATATGGTATTTATAGGACTAAACGACTCTATTTGGCTGAATTACTGTGACTTTCTCAGAGCAGAAACAATGCTTGTTTACGCTTATTTGACAGCTGTGGTGTGTCTTGAGATGCTTTTAGTCTTAACATTTTTGTTTCTGGCATTGATAAAGGAGAGGAAAAATCTAATTTTTGGTGGAGTTCTCTGGCCTCTTAATGCCTGTTTTTCAGAAATGGAGTTGACTGTTGTATTCCCCCTTTGGTTCGGTTTGGGAAAGAAATCTCTCTGGAAGCAATTACTTCTCTCAGCTCTTTTAGGCATTATACCCATGTGTTTTTTTTTCTAAGTTAAAGTTCCATCAGTTCCAAACAACACATAGGTGATACGCTGTTCCCAAAAAGGGGTTGTTTTAGGCTCTTAGCCAGATTTGATAAGCAAATTTAGCATTCACAAACTGCTGTAATTGTGCAGACAGATTAGGTAATGGCAGATCCTAATATCCATTTAGCTATTATTACCTCTTTCAGACTTGTGCTTCTGTCTGCAAGTGGGAAGTATTGTTAGAATTAAAGATGCCTGTGGCAATTGTCTGGATCTTTCAAATTTTCCCCCTTACCTGTATGCAATACTCTAAGGACTAGTTTGGAAGGGAGTTTTGATAGGCAATCATTTGTTTGTCTGAAACTCAGGATTTACTATCTGCATTCCAAATTCACCTACCTCAGGAAAGAAAGCTTTCATTTGTTGTATGTAATCCATGCTGATGCATACGGACAAATTTATACTGTAGTTTCTAGACATGTAGACGTATTTGAGATTGCTTTAAACTAACTTGCTTAGATACCGATGGCAATGTAGGCTATGGTACGAGAGAGAGGACTGCAGGGTAGCTACTAAAGTGTTCACCAACTTCTCACAGATTTTATGGGATGCAGTATTAATGAAACAGTATTTGATAACATAATATAAACATTGAACTGAAGTTGAGGGAGGTGGACAAAAAGCATTGTCTGGTAGGTTAAAAAAAGAGCTAAATGATTATAAAAAATGATGGACAAATTACTCAGAAGAGAAATAGTACGTACTATATAGGTGTTGGGGATTTGAAACTGGAGCTAATGAAAGACAATGTTTAGATCTCACATTGGAAGGCTGAGAGTCCTGGTGATAAAAGTGCCCAGCTATTTTTCCTTTATCCTGACAGTTCCTTTGTTCTAATATTTTCCATCCCAAGTGGCACAAGATGAAATTGGTAACCCACTGGTATTGCTGCAGGCAGAAATATTGACCAAGACTGAAAGTTTTTTCAGTCAGTGTTGCCTAATCCACCCTCCCTTTAATTTTCAGTCATACTTCTTTTTATTTCAAAATGTTTTTCCATTCTTGTTATTTCTATCATACATCTCCTAGTACAGTTTTGTAAGAATTTCCATGTGTTTTTTAAATTTCTACATTAAAACTCATAAAACTTCCCCTTTGCATCAGATGTTCACTGTCCCCTATTAGGGACAGAAGTTTTAAGGGGCCCTCAACCCAAAAGCTGTCACGGTCTTGTGAATATTTGCAGGCAAAATGAGGCCTCTCTTGTTCAGCGTGGGGCTAAAGGTGATGGCCAGGAAAGACCTTGTATCCCTAGTGGCCATGGGAAGAGTAGAGATGCCATATAGGATGATCGTGAGGGAAGGCAGGCTGGCAAGTAGGCCACAACAGTGTCTGGGAAGCTATATGGAAACAGAAATGAGAGTGGCAGAAAGCTGCCTAAGAGCAGCCAGGAAAATATGGGAAGCAGGAGAGTGGCAGAGAGCTGGGGATAGGGTATCTGGAGTGCAGGTGGTGGAACGAAGCTTTATGTCTGCTGAAATAAAAGGTGTGTGGCTGAGATGGGCTAGATAGGGCAGTTAGTGTACTCTGGGGGTTAGTGTACTCTGGGGGTTAGTGTCGGCAGCACTGCGAGGTGTTGCTGGCTTGTAGTCAGCTTGTTGTCCACCAGGACCCCCAGGTCCTTCCCGTGACTGGCCTCCAGCAGGTCTTTGTGCCACGGATCACCACCCTCTGGACCACTTTTATAGCCTTCACTTTCTGTCTGCATGCCCAGTTTTGTCATTACACATTTTTTTTTCTACTTTCAGCTCTTAATATGTGTTCATAATGATACCATGGTGCAAAGCCTGTACTTTTCAACTTGGCCTAGACACATTCTACAGCTGCTTAACCGAACTGAAAACTGACCTGCAGGAGGCTGTAAGGGAAAAAGGTGCTAATAGGGGAAGCAAGATGTGAGTGCAGGGTGTAGGTGTGAGATAAAACATGAGACTAAAAGGAGGAAAAACTGGGGGGCAGGAGGCAGGGTAGAAGTTGCCTAGCCTGACCAAGCAGAGAAGTGAACGGTGAGAAATGACCATTTCCCCAGCTCCTGCAGAGTTGGGGCACATGAAGTGATGAGCACTTCTCTGTGATGTTTCAGTTTTGTTTTGAACATCATGCGACTATAGACAGCTTCAAGTTCCACAGAGAAAACCAGGAAACAAGAATATATTGTTACAAATGTCCTGATTTACAAATCCACTTACTAATGCATTCAAGTTGAGTCCTCTGTTTCCATGCACTTGCGTTTAGCTTATGGTACTTCCCAGAGTCTATCAGTATATCTAATACCTGTGCACTTTCATTTGTGTTTACCAGTTTGAAGGAACCATCAGTGGAAAAATAAACACATAATGAAACAAAGTTAAGCCTCCCTGTAAGAACTGAAGAATAAGAAGCAATGTCACGCAAAGCGTGTGTGTCTTCAGCAGGATACAAAATCCTCTTCTGTACATCCCTTGAGGTTTTCAGAGAAACAGCACACAAAGTTGGCTGCAGTACAATTATTATTCACTGGAAATAAAATCACTTGAATACAAATTACAGACCATTACTTTTCAATACATGAAAAAGGTTGATTTTTAATGTAGTTCAATACCTCATTTAATATTTTTAATCAGTTTTGGAAAGCCTTCAATATCTTGACACAGACTGAAGCTTATAATTTTTTTTAAACTGTTTTAATGAGAATAACTTGGATAGACCTGTGTGTAGAAAGGTAGCAGTTACTCATTTGGGAATTTAATCTTCAGGAGCCAGGTTCATCAGTGTTAATTAGAATCCATACCCAACCTCCCGGTCCTTCCAAAATTATCATACTGCTCTGTAGAAATGATAGCTCGTCATCTCAAGTACTGCTATTTCACATTTTGAACTACTTAGAAATTTTATTGCTGTAGGTGAAAACCCGCTGTATTGGGTAGAGGGGAAGAGAAATTTGATACTAGGGTGTAGAGGAAAAGAGGCAGGAAAATCAAGTGCCTCTATTTTCTAAAGTTTTGTTGACTGAGACAATAAGAAAAACCTAAGATGGCAAATCATGTTCTATATATCTGAGTTCTGTTTTTGAATTTCATCTTATAGGCTGCATGCCATGCGGCTTTTTTATTACACTGAAGAAGCCTTATCTATTGTCCTTTGCTTACTTCTCTAAGGGTTATGGAGCAAGGAAATCGAAGTTGTATTCAAGAATGACTAGCAGTCTGATGGTAAAAAGGATAGATTTGGTTCTGTTAAATTTGGGAACACATTTATGTGAAATGTAGATAAAGTCATCATGAGGACATGTTCTTATTCCACTTCACGGTGTACTTACACAGGCTCTGCAGCAGCAGAAGTAATGCACGATAGATTAAATGTTGAATTTTTTTTTTTTTTTGGTTGCATTTTTGCCCTGATCTTACTCAGGCAAATTTCTGTTTGCCTGGATAAGATACTCTCTGCAGTCATTCTTGTTCGAGTGGCTATATATAGCTATCAGCATCTGGTACACGTGCTAGCAAGTGTTCTTTAAATCTGCAATGTTTTTTTCACCTGTCACTTCTATCCCCATATATTAATGGAAGGCAAAAAAACCCCACAACTCTTTCCTCCCCTTCTTCCATCCCTCTGAAAAAAACCCTCCCAAATATGGACTTAATGTCAGTAATTTGTTCAAAACTAGACTCATTTAAGTAGAGCTTTGCTCCATAGCACATATAATAAGTAGTTCCATTCCAGTTTAAAACTGAAGGTGGAAGTTCATGTGTGAAAAAACAAGTGCAGCTACATCTCATTTGACAACAGAAGCTCCAGTGTAGACTGAATTGGGAAGATGTTCATGATCAGTGCGTGCTTCCCCTGGAAATACCGCATATCTGGATCTACAGGAAAGTAGAGGGGAGACAGTGTCTCATGAGGAAGGAAAAGGGTTTAGAGGAGATCTGAGTAAGTGCTTTTCCTCAGAGGCACAACGCCACCTTCCCCTTGCTGCAATGGAGCCTGTTGAACTGTTGCAGGACTAAGAGTTGAATCCAGGTTTTTCTTCTCTGCTTCCCAGGGTGTTCGGTTCTGTCCCAGAAAAGCAGAAATGAGAATAGAAGAGCAGTTGAAGATGCTTTTAGATAAAAGGGAGGGAGAGATTGAATGCATTAGCAAAAAGGTCCAGAATTCTTCCGGCACTGTTCTAGGATGCGCCCAAAGAGGCTGGAGACATAAGCGCAGAATTAAGTGTGTTGATACTCCTCTACCATTTATCAACTTTATTGAAGAATTGCAGTGCTTGAGAAGCCAGTTAGCAATCACAGCACTCAAGTACTCTAAGTACTGTAAGTATGAGCCAGTTGTAGATGTTTTCATTCCCAGATGTTCATGGGAACAAGTTAGCAAGCTGCATTTGCCAGAAGACACAGCTCAATTCATCCCTATAATGGTACCACTGACCTTCCCCACAAATAAAGGATGTTTTCCCACGTTAAACAGGAAGAACTGGACAACAAGAGCAGTGTGGTGCAAAGATCCCTGCTAGTTGTGGGTTATTCAGGACCTTCGAGTGTATCTGTGGGAGGGCTGTGCATTACTGCCTGTTTTTTATGTAGGAGAATTCAACAGACTAGGACTGCAAAGAAAGAGGGTATTAAATAGACAGAGTGGTATTTGAAATGCTCTTAACAAATGCAGCAGGGGCCACAATGCGCAAAGATGGATTTTTGGTATAATTTTCAAATTGTGATACAAGCCTCTGCCTTTCTTGCATTCTGCAGTCGCCAAGGCACACAGCGACTGTGTGTGCAGGCAGTTTCATTGAACACAGTGGGCCTAATCTCTCCAGTTATTCTTGCATGGCGGGTCTTGTAGAAGGAAAATACTGTTAGACACCTTTACTTGACTTTTAGAGCTCCCTGGTTTTACTGTTTTTACCCTCAGTGAAACAAGTTTCTTTTTCCCTTTGAATTAAATATCAAAATCTTTTCCTGGGAAAGCATTAGCTAAACTTATCTATTGGTTTTTGAAAATAAAGAATTTATTTACATAGAGCCTAAAGTTTTCTGTATGGACTGATTACCAGATGGTATGTGCTATGCATTTGTTGCTATGGTGAATCACTTGTTGTTCCTCATTGTTTTTCACTGGTAGGATGACTATCATAGAGAAAAATCTTTCGAAACTGGATGTAAACTTATGATTGTCAAGGGAATTCCTTAATGTATGCACCTGACTTTTTGCAAGTTTTCCCTGGGGTTGTTTTTTTTCTAATTATTGAAAAATTATTTTGAGCAGTTCATTGGGATCTCTCATAAGTTAGATCCTCCCTTTGATAAAACTAGTCTTTCCATCTTTTCAGAAGTTGGAAAAGTAACCATTTTTGGGATAAGGAGAGCTGAATGGATGTAAGAATACAGTTCATTGTGAGAAAAGTGTATTTCTCTTGCGTTTTTTTCTCCCCCCAGAGTGGATGGTTTGGTTTATGAATCAGCTCTGGAGTTGATACAAAAGTGCATGCATAAAAACGTCCACAACCCTGTATAATTGCTTCTTTAGTTCCTTTTGGTAAGCACTAAAGTTATTGATGAAGGAAATAAGATTTCTAGAACTACAAAAAACAGTTTTTAATTGCACATTTTGTCTGATTTTTTTGAATCCATTGTAGTGCTTATGATGATGATAACTGGATGTAATAAAAATCCTCCCTACCAGAAACAAAGTAGTCTAATAGACCTCCTTTGTGAAATGCGCCTCAGAAGATACATGGCATTGCTATCATTTTTCCACCTTTGGCCCCATTAACATGGATTGCTCCCAGGCCTGTAAGGGTATTCAGCAGTTGGAGAAGGCGTTCTTTTTCTGGATGTGGCTGCAGGAGCTGTGCGCTGCGGCACGGCGCTCCTGCAAGCACAAGAAGCTGTCCTCAGTGCGAGGTTTCAGCTGAGCATCTCCTCCCCATCTGCTTCGTGGCTCCTTAAACAAAGGAGTGCTTAGAAAGGGTTAGGGTACGGACAGAGAGCGAGGGTGGCCTTGCTGTGGATTTCAGATTACCAGTGAAATATTTAGATGCACTCTGCTTCTCAGACCTTAAATTGCACAACACTAGAGCGTTGTATCAGTGTGCAGTCAGGTGTGGAGTCCAAGCTCTCGTTGCTCCTGCAGAGCAGTTATTAATGCCAACTCACATCCTCCTTTCCAATAATTATAGCAGGGTAGAGCATTTCTGTCTACTCTTTGTCTTCACAGCAATCTACAAGGGATCATGCAGGATGTAAAGGTGGTCTAGTATTTTATTTTTTTTTAAATATCCATGAAAAGTATTTTACTGCTTTGTTCTGTAGTTTCCCCCATCTTTCATGAATCAGAGTGACATGAAACTGTCACCACTGAACATACTCATGTGGGTCAGTTATGACTGATGAGCAAGAGAACCAAAGGAAAATACAGCGAGCTTCACAGATCACTGTTAATTCCAGCTAAATAAATAATGTATATGTGCCACTTGATATATAAGGTTAAAGAGGTCAGACCTCCAGTAATTGTTGTAAATGCATCCAGCCAGGCCAGAAGCAGTTAAATTCTTTATTGTTGGTCACATATTCACTTACAGTAAATGAAGACAAATATACCCTTAAATATCTGCATGTAACATACTTTATTCACCCTGCATGTCGTAAAGTTGTCATTTCCGTAGCACTTCTGAATATGGAAGATCTATCCCTGTGGTATCAGAAAATAGCTTCCTAGAAAAGTAATTAACAGAAGGCTTTTTTTTTTTTTTTAAGTTCAGAAAAGATAAATAATGTAGGCGTCTGATTTCCTGTCATTCTTGGTTAACTTTGTATGAAAATGGATAGCTTCCAAATTAAAGCAGGCACCGGCCTGTCTGGAGAAAAATGGATCTGTAAAGAAATGTGTACATTACATATTCATGCAGTTCCAAATCTCTTATTTGTATTTTATATATAACAATTGCATGTTCTGAAATACGGTACATTTTTTACTTCATGATTTAAAACCAGCGTGCCAGAAAGGCTGAGATTGCTTCTTACATGGTTCAGGACAAGCATTTCCTTTCCCAAATTCCCTTGTACATGCCCCACTCTCTTCCCTCCCCACCAGCATGTTTCTCTGAGCGATGGAAGCTCCGTGTGAGGTGGCTTTACACCACATTTTATTCACAAGATAAACACAGGAAAAGAATTCAGGCCAGTGAGCCACAGGGTCAGGAATATTGAGATCTAGCATTTTCTCTCAGAAGCAAAAATTGCTTTTCATATTCCTCCGCATTTACTGCAAATGGCTGTAAGGGAAGCTTGTGTAGCTAGAAAGAGAGGAAAACCAAGAGTATTTCTTGTTAACTCTTATCACTAACACATGTTTAAGGAGAGATGGGATTTAAAACTCTCTCTCTGCTTTGTAACTATTTTGAAATGAGAAGTTGAAGATGATGGGTTTTTTTCTTGCATATGCTAGAGATTATTAGTATTCAAATACTAGCAGCGTAATCCATTGTTAATCAAATTTTGCATTTATTTAAAGCTAGTTGTACAACTGCATTCAGATGCAAAGACAGGTACAGCTTTATGTGACTGCTACAACTTCTAGACCTGAAGTATAAAAGAGGAAGACAGCTGCGAGATTATTGATTACAATCACGGTCAAAACCAATATTAATACAAAGTATATAGAATAGCCATGATTTGGCAGTTATGCATTATTTTCTAAGAGGCCTTATCAGATTCTAATTACAATCTCAGGGACATCTGATACAAGAAAACATATTATCAGAGACATCTGATACAAGAAACATATTAGCTGGTTAATTTCTGATTTCACGGAAGTAGCAGTCCAGAGCGGAAGTATGCTATCTTGAAAAAAGGCATAGAATGCAGGACCAAGTGCAATGTGAGAGGGACACTTTGAAAAATACTGTAAGCAGATAATAACAATTTTCTTGCACCAAATCATAGATGTTTAGCATGGAGGAAAAGTTAAACATGCATAGATTGAGAGGACATAGGGATGAGATGGGCCCCATAAGAGTGGAGGAGTCTGAGAAAAGAATTACATGGGAGCCTAAAGAGAAAAGAATGAAATTATGCTTTGAAAAACCCACCAAAAAGGAGGGGTTAGTCACGGTCTAAATTTTTATCCTCATGGGAGGACCAAGTGCAATGTGAGATGGACAGTTTGAAAAATACCATAAGCAGCAGTCGTAATTTATGATAAAGTCTGCATGCAAGATCTTTCAGTAGCTTAGAGATGGTTGAGCAGGCCCCAAAACTTTAGTTTTTTGCTGCAGGGTGTTTGTTCCCATGAGGAAGCCTTTGGGAGCACCCTTCCTTCCCACAGCTCCTGCTCCCAGATAGGAATGGACCTATGTCCAGAGGACACCCCTGACAAAGAATCGAACGGCACAATTGCAGTTATTTGTAAAGGAGCTTGTCATCTCCCATGAGGACAAAACCTTAGACGGTGGCCATCACCTTCTTCACAGATGTGATATCACTGTCTCGGGAGGAAAATGCATTACATGTCTCCCCCCATAAGCAGTATGGCAATACGCACAAAGCTGGGCTTGGGTGTAGATGTAGCTTCTGTGGGAGGTGGAAGAGGTGAGACCTCACGCTCACATAGGATATGCCGAATGTCTGTGAACAACCTCTCCACAGAGCTGACATTGTCTGAAACACAGCAGGTCTTCCCCCCTCCTCCCCCGAGGGCTTATAGCTTCTGATAAGACCTGGTTGCATTTTTGTCAATAAACCAAAACCACCATGTCATTTACTACTGTAATCTCTTCCGTTCAGGAGTTTCAAAGCTCTTCATAAGTATTAATGACAACTCTGAAAAGAATATATTAAATCTGGTTACATGGGACTTAGCTGAGGTGCAGGTGTGTGGGGACACTGTTCTCAGTGGTGCCACCAGCAGCTATGCTGCAGACCAGGCATGCTCCCCTTGGCCCTGTTTGCTGGTGGTCCAGGCTGAGGGACCAGCTGGAAAATGATGCGGGAGGCTGGGGTAGAGGACAGGATGGCGCAGCTGGATTGTGCACCTTATCCTGTCCCCAAACCAAGGCTGGACGTGCTTGTGGCTGGCCACAGGCCCAGAGCAAGCACAGCCAGGGTGAATCAGTGTCAAAGCAGAGAGCAAAACTGAAGAGACTGAATCCCTAATTCTGTGTTCTGACGTTTGCACTACAGCCTGCCATGTAGCAGAGCAGCGCATGAAACTCTTCCATAACTTTGCACTGGAAATGGAAGTTAACACAGAAGCATAAGTAAAGGCTTCTTGCTAAACTCTGAATTAATGTTTCTCACTGTATTTCTTCCTATCATTTAGGTCACTTGAGGCAGAGACAGTTCCTGAGTGATTATGTCACTTATGGTTTACCACTTCCATCCGAGTTACTCACTGCACATGCTCCACTAGAAATTAACAGGAGACTTGCCATTGCATTCAGTGGTAGCAAGATCAGGGTTTGACAGGAATGAATATTTCTTTTCTACAGTGTATGAACTTCCTCTGGTCAAGAAGATATTGCTTGAGGGAAGATGGTCTTTTTATTTCAATCTTTCTTTGCTTTGTTCCAGAAATGGAGATGTAGTACTTGTGGTTGTCTTTTGACATCGTTATTACTTTGAAGAAAGTCAGCAATAGTAATACAGAATAACAATCGGTGGCAGAAGGTGGCATTTGAATTCAGAGATGCTATGCTGCGTTAATCTATTCACTTTGGGACATACCTGTAGAGGATCGAATGAGATTCTTGACCAGTCTGAGGTGCCTGGGTCATTTTTTTCTCTCTTGTAATTAAAGTTTCTAGCTCCCTGTTCAGAATCAGTTTCCTCACCAACTCTTCAGTGAATAAATCTATGTGAGTGATTTTCTGACAGTTGTACATTAGGAATTATGGCGTATCCCTGCACATAACTTACAGAACTATCTCAATACATAGAGAAGAGACCATAAAACACGCTGAATGGGGATTTCTCAGATATGCTAATTGCTGCTATATAAAGAGCACGGGATGAAGAGCTGACACAGAGGAAGTTCAACTAAAAAGTACCTGCCACAAATCTTTGAAGGTTAACGGGGGAGTGAATCCTGCTGCTGCCACTTCATGGCAGAGCTCTGCTGAGCGAAGCCTTTGTAGCTCAGCGAGCTCAGGTATGGAGGGCTGGCAGCTCCCTGCAAGCCAGTGCCATGGCCAGGCAGGGGCTGGAACATGCGTCTGTTACCTCCAGGAGCTGCTGCTGGCATCGAGGGGGCCAGGGGGGTTGGCAGTGTACCAGCACGGAAGCAAGTCCCACTTTCTCAGCTCTTCGCTGCCTGGGTGCAGTGCCCAGGCTGGGTTCTTGTCTGTCCTGAAACAGACCCAAATGCAGGCCAAATTTATTTATCTTGAAATGGACTGGATTGCATTTCCCACTCTCATCTTCTCCTCTATGAGCTTGGCTCTCAAAATAAAGCTGCTGTTTACCTTAGACTGGAGTTTTGTGTATTCAGAGCATGGGCTGCTCTACTAATGGACATCCACCACCTCTTCCTTGAAGCTTAGGTTTCTCAGTCAGTGACAGGAAAGTGCTGTCCACGTAAATGATCCTCCAAATTGTTTGCAAAATTTCTGCTAAATTGATACCTGTGCAAAACTTTGCAAGTGAGCTCCATATTTGTAGAGCACCATAAAATAATTTACAGTGTAGAGGGGGAGATACAGTTCAGCAAATGTGCTGTAATCAGGTGTGAGTTATACTCTTGTAGCTTTTTTAAATGAAACCTTTTACGCACTGACTTAGATAGGTATTTTTGCACTTGGTGGAATGAGGCTGGATCACTGAACTCATTTTAAGTAGGCCATTAAACATCACTGCTTAATACTGATTTTTAGCCATTGTGCTTGAACCCTTTGCCTTAGATGGGTGCAGCAGACAGAAATCAAAAGTGCTGTGCCCCAGCAGCTAGCGGCTGCTCTGCTGCTTCTATGGATACACCTATGCACTTTTTTTAAAACAAGTTTTCTGTACTATCTGTGAAATGTGCATCCTACTAAATATAATAATTAATGTGGAAAGATGACACCAAATAGTTATTCAATAATTTTAATATCGAATACTTTTTTTTTAATAAATCAACTACATAAATCAAACAGTATAGAAATGAAAAGCTCTTTTGCAGGCCCTGTGGGAAATTCAACTAATGAACTGAAGAGTATCGGTTTCTAGACAGGCAAGAAAGTCTGCTTAATTTAAATAAATAAATTCAACTATTTGCCTTCTTATTTTAAAATTGTGGTTTTGGGCATGATCACATAATATGAACAAAGTAACTTCAGTGCAGCCTGTGTAGTTTAAAACACCAAGCAAAATACAATTAACTTTAAAATGGCAAATTGTAATGCTATTAAAAAAAAAAAAATCTTCTGCCTTCTGGGTGTGACTATCTTTTAAATGTGATGATGTCACCCTGTGAGCCGTTAAACTGTTATCAATGAGCAGGCTGTGCATTTTCTAATGATTACTGTGGAGTTGAAAAAGACTCTATAATGCTCCTTTAGTTTGTTCATCATTTTTGTTTGATAATTGTCCTAAAAATCAATGACAGCTACTGAGTACAGAAATTTGATTGAACCAAGAATAAATATAGGCAGCAATTTAGGCTGTTCTTACTCAATAGGAAAATGTCTTTGGATAATAAGTGGATTCCTATCTAAATTCATGAGTTCTTTTATGACATTTTGGGTTAAGCCTGAAATAGATTAATCTTTTTCTGATAAAGTTGCATAAGCTGTGATTTCTCCGGTGACCACATTTAATTGGATATTAAATAAAGTGCTTATCTTTACACCAACAGGTTTTATAGGCTGGATTTTTTTTTCCCTTGAACTGTATTTCACAGATTAAGTAACAAGTAGTAGGTACACACAAAAAAAAATATTGATTAAACCATGATATGCTCAGATTAAAAATTAGACTGTCTTGATTCAGGTAGGCTTTTGAGGTGCATGACTGCAACTGAGGGTTAAACGCACAGGATAGAGGGAAACTGCAGGATGGTGCCAAGAGCCATGAGGACAGGTCAGCTCTGCGTATTCTTCCTTTCCCATATATTCTCCAGCAAACCTACAGCGGGATGGTTTTCTGTTGGCTTTGACAAGAAGCTTAAATTCCTGATAATGTTTTTGAAAAGCTTGAGATCAGGATTTGTTATGCAAGGTGCTGTACAAGCACACAGCGAGAGGTATCCTGTGATAGAGCCTATCAACCCTGGAAAGGCACAGGAAAGGTTAACAGGAACCTGGAAACTAAATTAACCTATCCCACCTGGAGAGAGGAGATAGGGACAATGCTGACAGAAGTACCCAAATGGAAAAATATCAATGGTGTTCAGGAGGAGGAAGTCTTAATAGGGTGAGGAAGAGTGAGACAAGGAGGAGAGGATGGAGAAGGCGAAGCTGAAAGTGCAGCCTGGCTGGTACAGGAGACGTTCGTCTGGTACTCCACTTGCTGGAGAAGCAAAGCCAACAAAAGGGCTCGAAAGGAGCAGAAGATAGTTGGGACTTGCTGCATTTCCTTTAATGATAATGAAGGGCGCTCTTTGGAGCTGAAAGGACAATTCTGTCCCAGAGAAGGGCAGGATGTTGAAGGAATCTGGCTGAATGGCTCAGGCGCGTGTGTGAGATGGGTGGAAAGAAATGCAGCAGCTGTGCAAAATAAGACAGAAGGGGAACCACCAGTGTGAGCTGGAGGCCTTACAAGGGGAGAAAATAAATGAAGACATTTGTGTTGAGTAAGCTGCGCTAAAGCAAATGATTTGGAGCTCATGCTAATTGCCATTTTTTCCCCACTGGTATGACATATTGTGAATGTGAGAACAAACTGATGCCTCCCTGTGTAATCAAGTCTACTTTTGACTTTCTGGGCATACAGCTGGCAGCCCTGTGATAGTGTTTTGTTGGTTTTCTCCTCATACATGGGACAAGAGAATTGCAGTAGAACTCTGCAGCCTGGTCAGGAGCTTGGACAATCCTTTCCTGGTGGAATTGTTTGACTTTGGGAAGATCAGCCAGGAAGAGATGCAGTGTGGGTTTTTTTTTTCCCCTAAATAAAATTTACCCATTGCACAAAGCATGTAATTGTTCCAGAGCTAATGTGAGACTTGGAAATTGTAATTGCTCACTGAAGGCAGCTCGCTTCCTACAGCGAGTCAGCAGAGGCTGGCAGTGCTACAGGTGCCATTGCCGGCTGTGGTGACTACTGGCTGCTAGCATCGTTTGGCTGAGATTCAAGGCACAAGGTGTTAAAAACCCCAAGTGTGTTACTGAAAGATAAAAATGGAAAGTAGTTCCACCGAGTAATGGGGACATGCATAATGGCCTTGCGCTAATTTCAGTCTGGGTTCACTGGGCCCTCTCTTTTTTGCATAGTTGAAATAGCTGTGTCCAGATGATAAAGATGTTGACAATTATCTTTTCTATCCTCCAGAGACCACAAAAGCTAAGCCTTTTCCTTTTACTTTCTCCTCCTTTTCTTTTATTCCTGGCTTGTCATGACTTTTGACATTGGCATGAGGCTATTTTCTAGAGGAATTTCCTTTGCCTTCTTGACTTTTGGTAATGTAAGCATTTTGTTAAGAATTTTTTTCTCTGAAGCTGTGGTTTTTTGTTAAGACTTTTTAGGACGGTGTTCTCTTTGCTGCCTCTCACAGAAGACAGCTAGTAAATTAGCAGCCATTATTTCCCCTTAGGCTTCAGAAAAATGGTAAACTACTTAAAGTTTTTCTCTGACTTGTTTTGTTTCCAGTAAAACAAGCTTTTCCAATAAAACACCAGGAAAGGGATGACAAGCTTCAGAGCTTGTGTTGATTTTGGAGGCCAAGAGCTGGGTCAGGGGCTACATCAGCCCAAAACCACATACACTGGTTTCTGCAGTGAGGAAGGCTGAGCAGGGTGGTCTGGCGGCAGCCACTGCCTGCCCTCAGAGACAGGTGCATCCCGGTGCCCAGCTGGGAATTCCCAGGTATTCGAGGTCCACCACCTCTTCTGTTAGCAAGCCAGCTGCAGCACTCCCTATGCAGTCGAGGGAGAGGTAAACTATTATGTGACCAGCTCAGAGACTCTGGGACTTTTCTTAGCAGAGCTGTATCTGTTTTTAAACCTTGCGCAAAAACATAGAGTACATGGGTAAGCATGTAACGTACCCTTAGATGCATGGTTTGCAAGGGTGCTGTTTGCGTGTAGACCTCATTAAAAATTAATTGTTCAAGGGGAGGCAGATCTGTATAAATGTCTGCTCTGTCAGCATAGCAGTGCTGAGATTGAAAACTCGGTGTCTAGACCAGCTCAAAATGTATTTATGTTGCATTTGTACATACCATGGACCAAGGCCTCTACAGGTATAAATTGGCTTTATGCCACCAACACTGGATATTTACCTCTTTACTTGCTGATCTCTTATTAGATGCAAAGAAGTCACCCAACTAAGTTCCCAGTGTCCATGCACCCTAACAGTAGTTTAATCTCTGGTTTAACAGAGGGTCTTTATAAAATTCATGTACAGATACAGCGTTTCTAAATTGCCAACACAACAACAGAAGCTTAAGTGCAATTTTTATTCCAATAAAGATTTGATGAAATTATGCCTAATGGTCTGCAGACTGCACTTTTATATGCACTTGCAATGCTCCCATTGACTTCAACTGCTGTTGTCAAGGTGTTTCAGTACTACTGAGCTAAGGATCATTACCCTGTGCTATTACAATACATTAAACTAATGCTACCATTTTTCCATTATAACAACAATACCTGGCGACTGAAGGCTACCTCCGACCCAATAACTTGCAATCAAATATCTGTTTCAGATTTTAAAATGCATATAAATTATGAGGCTTGACAAAAATGTCCAGATTTGACTAGCCCATACCTCCACCCTGGTCTTTAATTCTTTGCATACAGACAAAACAAACTTTGCACTGATGAACAGTTTAGAGAGATTAATATTTTTAAGAACATGAGGATTTTAGTTTATAAGTTGAGTAAAAATGCATTTGAACTAAGCTTTCATTGACTGTCATGCAAAGAGTGTTGCAATGATATATCTAGACTGTACATATTCCAACTCCCAAAGCTTGTGTCCTTCAAAAGCAAAATGATTCCCTAACTGCTGTTGATGCAGCATGCACCAGGGAATACTCATACAAGTGTCCTGGAGCTGGGCTGTTATCTGATTTCTGATATTAAAACCAACCCACCAATTTTTCCTGAGTCCTGTTTGCTATAACATAATGGAAAATACTTTACTTAAGTGCTGTGGGGAGATAGCTTTGCAGAGATTACTTTACTGGTTGCTAAGAAATTAATAATTTTAAATACATAAAGGAAAGCAAATTCACCAATTATATAGCCTTTGCTACGCTTTCTGATTGTTTGCTACTTCTTTATCTTTTTTTTACTGCCTAAAAAAAGAAAACGGTAAAGAAAAGGAACAACTGCCAAAAGGCTTGAACAGTTGACTGATATAACCTTTATGATAAAGTGGACCACAGACTAGATGAAAAAAAAAAAGAAACTGTGACCCTGAGTTCCCTTGGAGACTTCTGCAAACTCATCTTAAAAATGTACACACAACATCTGCCAGACAAACAGGAATGAGGACTTGATAATGAAAACAGAATCCAGATGTGCACAAAAATGGGCTTCTTGCTGTTTCTCCTATGTCACTTGCACTGCACACTACAGCTATGAGATATGCAAAAACATAGTTGATTCATATGGCAGGTCCTTTGGATATTGTTTACTCTCCAAAATCCTGGAGTTACTTGTTTATTGTTATGTGTTGATTGTCATTAAGATGGAAAAGGCCCTTCACCATATCTGAAGTTTTCTGTGCCCTTTTCCTTTTAAGAACCAGATTTCAAGAGCCATTCTTCAAGATGAAAATACTGTTATGAAAGAACAAATAATAAAGTTATGCACAGATCTGGAAAACTGTGTTTTTCAAGACATCGGGCCAACAAGTTTCATTTCAAAGGTATTTCATGGTTAAAACACAGGGCTCATGCCGAAGAATTTTGCTTGCGGAACAGATGCAACCTTGACTGCCGAAGTCCTAATTCGGTCTCCCTTTTCTATGAATGCAAAGTTACAGATACAGAATCACCTGCTTGTACACCCATGCATCAAGTCTGATGCCCACTTATTTTAAGTGACAGATTATCACCGCGTAAGGTCTAGCACCCTGCACACCAGTACTGGCATTATAGATGTCTTCAAACATAACATTACCTGGGCAGTGTGACACCTCTCACGTCCCTTGCTGAACAGACAACTAAAACAAGAAAGAAAAGGATTGGCTGGTGCAGGATCAGTGTAGTGCAGTGCAAGAGCACACTGAGTTGCAGCACTGGTTAGATTCAGGAGACCTGGGCTCCGTTTCTGGTACTGTTACCTTCTGGTGGATATCTCCCACTGCCGCTGGAGGACATGGCCAGTTCTCTGTATTTCCAGAGAACAGCGATAGAAAGTGGTCAGCTGCTATCCTTGAGGCTGCACAAATCATCTTGTCAGTGTTGCCACACTGGGTGAGAGTGGTAGAGGCAGCTGAAAGGTTAAAAGCAGTATCTCGTATTATCGGGAGACCCTTATGGCAAAATACAAACAAAGAGTGCATGGAAAAAAAGTGTACATATCATCAGCACCACTCTGCTTTCCTGGCTGTGTAGCGCCCTCATTATTAATGGAGATTTCATCTGAATTCTTTCACACTGGTTTGCCATTAAAATCTTGACATTTACCATTTGCAGATAGTTATATACTTCTGTGAAATAACACTGATGATGCAGTAGCATTAATTATTTGCTTTATAAAGGTGTCCACTGTCTAGAAACTGGTTCTCAAGCAAAAAAACTTCTTTTGTAAGCATCCAAAGATGTGCATGCAAATATCTATAGGAACACTTTACAAGTCCCAATGTAAAGGTGCACATCACTGAAATGTGTAGATTTTAAATCCTGCCATCCATAATACACACTGTATCAGCTTCTGAAACGAATTCCAGAAGAGGAGGACTGAGGACATGGAGGATTGAGTACCTACAGTAAGAGCTGTATTCAGGCTTCTTTGATTAGACGTACATTTGTCTGAAAAATAAATGTGTACAAACTTAACAATCTAGTTCTGCACAATACTTAAATTAATTCTGCAGAGGGGAACAAATGTATTCACTAGGGAAAGCATAGTGGCATGACTGAATGGCTTAAAATGCATATAAGGTGAAGCTGTTTTTGAAATTATCAGCAGATCTGCAGATTTGCTCTTAAAACAATCTATGAACCTCGATAATCACATTCTCTTTAATTATCACAGATGTACAGACAAGAAACAATTTCAGAATACTGTTATGAGAGTTTGCATAAAACCAGCTAGGTTCTTTAGCTATGAAATAGCCATAGCTTAGAAAGATGTATATTTGGAGTGAGGAGGAGAGAAGTTAGAGGGTCTTTTTGTGTTATAAGAGAGGCTCTCAAGATATTGCATGCAACTTCTGATGGACATGTTGCAGTTGTGAGGGTTCAGTCACTGTTGCATTAATAATCCCACCCTACTTTCACAGGGTGTGATGCTTTTTACTTTAAAAGGGTTGCATTTCTTCTCTACTGGATGATGCTAGGTGACCTTTTAAAATGTGTGGATAAATGAAGGAGCAATGAATTTAGTGCATGTTATGATTAAAAGAAGCCGCTCTCACATTTTCCCCTTTTTTATCTTCTTTTTTAAACATGTCATTTACAAATACAAGTACTAGAGGTCAGTTCAGGAAGTGATTCAAAATTGTATTTTATTGGACATGCTAACAAATTTTGGTATTGGATTGCACAACTGAAACATGGACTTACTAGGTATTGGTGTTGCATTGTATTTCATATACTGACTGAATGAGTTTGATGAGCAAAGACAGAGGATTAGCATGCAAACTACCCCCATTGTTTCATATTAAAAAGTGAATATTTAAGAGATGAAAATGCAAATTTGTTTCAGTTACACGGTGCACATTTTTCAGTATGCAAATGTGCCACATCTGTGTATTTGTTTTGCTGCAGACACAACCAGCAAGAGTTTAGTGATGAAATCTGTTCTTAATTATGATAGCAGCTGTTGGAGCAGTAGCCATTTTTTTCCTCCTGATGTGAAGTTGCCTGATTTACTCATTTTTGTCTGCATTTGTCAGGGCTGCCAGTGCAGAGAGAGAAGTCTTTGTGAGGGGTTGCAATTTGTTTTCTATGCGAGAGCCAGTGAAAATTGACTAAATCTGCACAGCGGGGTAGTTTTATCTTTTCTTTTGCTGCATTGCAAGCTGTTGTACCTCTGCTCCAGCACAAGAGGCCTATAAAACTACCAAACAAATGAGGGAGCTGTTAAGTGTTCCAGCAAGTATCTTAAGCAGCAGTTCATGTAAACGAACTATGCCTTAATGAAGAAGGAAAAAAATGTCTGACATCATAGCTGTGGGACAGATGGCATTAATATAATATATTGATAAACACTTTGGAAGCTTATTTTTCCTTCCTCAATTATTTCATTTCCATATATAAGCCCTGTAGATTAGTGAAGTTTGTAAATGCCAGAGAGTTTAATACTCTGCTTCCTCAATATTTTGGTAATAGGAAGAAAGAGAAAGAGTAGAAAGATTATAAAAGGATGATAAAAAACCTCCTTTCTGAATACACGATCTTTTACAGTAATTTGTTAATGAGGCAATGCTGTTGCAAATCAACACAGAAAACGACCAAGAATGCTTCATAGCATAATGAAAAATTGGCCAAAAATTGCAGTGCAAATGAAAACAGAATAAAAAGAAGACATAAGTTATTGATACTAAAACTTCCGTGCTAAGAGCCTACTGAATGAAACATTTATGGTCTCCCTACAATCACAGACTAATAGTCTGTTTCACACTGGATTGTTTCCACACCAATATTTTATGCCTTGTTTTTTTATCTAGGCACGCTAAATTTGAACAGATTTCAGCCCTGCTCCTTTTTCAGTTAACTTTTTGATGGCTTATCCTGCATCACTGACACCAATGCAGATTTGGCCCCAGAATATAGTGAGAGCAGGTATAGGCCTTGAACAACTATGTAAGATTTGTCATTCCTTATTGAGAGAAGCAATTTGCCTTTGCTTCCATAAACAGAAGTTCAGTGGATTGTATAACTCTTCACTTAAGAGTAGGATTCTCCCTTTATTTTCTGCAATTCAACTTTTCCTCTTTCTCTTTTGATCTTTAAATGTTCTTGCATTTAACTAAAACAAATGCAAGAACATGAGAAAACGAGAGGCTGCAGGTAAACTTTACCTTACTTATAAATGGAGGATATCTCAAAGTTAAGCTGTCTGAAGTAGTTAATCTGTAAATATAAAATGAGTTGACTGATGGGTTGATTCTCAGTAGAAGAATATGCTTAAATATCATGGGGATGGGCACACTAGAAGTTGATGTACGGGTATGTGTAGGATGGGATAGTTGTCAGGAAATCCTGTCCACAACAAGTAGTTGTTCACTTAAAAAGACAAAAAAAAAGAGAAAGAGGATTATACAGTGGATTCTGATGAGGAACTGGAATAATATAAACATGTAGTAGACAGGCAAGAAGACATAGTGTTTTATCCAGTGATGGGTAAAGTGTACCACAGCATTGCTCACCTTGGGATACAACTGCCTGTCTGCTGCCAGTGCAGCCACCTTCGTGGTGCAGGGCATCATCTCTGGAAGAAATGGCATGTCTTACAATTTACAAATTCCTAGTTTACTTTATTTTTCTGAGGTTTCCAAGATGCCTGTGCATGGCCAATTTTACCCTTTTGAGCTGCATATGTAGTTCCCATTAGCTCAAGTGTTAGAACACAGCTATGAATCTCTCTGGTCCCCCATATTTTTCTTTAAGCATGACTTCCTTCGGAAAGGTGCTTCATCTCCTGTCAGGAAGTGCAGGTGCTATTGTTACTGGAATATAAAAAGGATTTTTTGGACTTCTTGTCTATGTCACATGCATGTTTCCATGTCACATGCTTGTTTTCATGAGAAGGAGAGATGGGAGGGCAGCAAGAGTCATCATGAAGTTACCGGAGAAGTGAGGAAGGTCTGGATTTCCCACTGAAGTTACATTTAAAATATGTCTTCTCTGACTTTTTGTTTTGATTATTTCTTGTCTTCTGAGTGGACCTAGCATTAGATGTTTCTAATCAGACATGGTCAAGTGAACTAATGACTCAAGGCTACAACTGCACTCAGTTGAAATAAATAGGCTATTTTTAGGTGCAATTAATCTGACCTTCCCAAATGTCCATTTAGAATACGATAAATCCTTAAAACCATGTAACCCTCTCCATTGACTAGCAGGGAACTTAGAGTAGTTAGCCTACCTGTAGATGTCTACAGTTTGTCTGCCTTGCATTCTGTGTCTGTTTTCTATTGCTAACGTGCCAAGCATGTTCCATACCTAAATAATTACTGTAGTTTTGACCAGTAGTCACTGAGCCTGTAGCTGTGAATTGCATAGTATTCACTTAGTGGCGGGTTTTTTTCCTCAAAAAAGCACCATTTGCAAGAGGTTATAGGTTTTAGCAAGGTGTCTTCACACTTTATTATCTTGATTACAGTAATAAATATACAGAAATGTTGCTCTGTAGCATTACGTCGCTGAAATTTGCTGACACAGTAAATTGAAAATGGGATACAGTGAATTATGACTTATGACTTCAGCATATGTTACAGAGGGTACTTTAATAGAAAAGGTGCATATGATACTAATTACACTGTGAAATTGCACTATAATAATACTTCAAGTAATCACACTTCAAAGTGACAAAATTTTCTTAAAAGGCATCTTCTCGGGAATGCCGTCTGTTTCAACTTTTTATGCCTTTTCCTTATTACATAAAAAAACATTTACTTTTGTGTTGGCAAATGTTTTGAAATATATTCCATATAAAAACAAAGGTCTGATATTGTGCTTGAATCAGTGCATGGGGATGTAAAGCACTTGAGGCAGCGAAATCTTTGATCTCCCTAGATGACTTGGTGTGAAAATAGGGGAGAGATGTTCTTCCCATTTAGGCAGAGAAAAGATTCAAAGACTAATAGCTGTCACCTCCTGCTGTCTGGTAACTTATGGGCTGTCAGTCAAGATAAGGCAAAAAGATGCCCTGTATTCAGCACCCCAAAACCCAAATGGTTAAGAAACGTGTTCTGTCAGGAATTTGGAGAGGAAACCATGTGCAGCCCCCGCTGATCGGAGTAGCAACTTGGAAACAGTCCCGAGGGCTAGTGATGGAAAATTGGAACATTTGCTGCACTTCTGCTTCTCCACCCCACCACCTCATGTTCCCGCAAATACAACATATTTATCCAACAGGATAAAGGAGACAGCCCTGCGTCCCTGCTGGAGGTGCACACAGAAATACCCTGGGACTCACCTCCAGTATCCCACTCTATGTGGGATGTGTTTGTTCTTATGGCATTGGTTATCTTGTAAACTCCATTGCCACTGCAAGATGTTTGTAGGGATTTTTTTTCCTTGGATAACATGAGGTTTTTCCTCCCAGATGATTCACACACCTACATAACTCCTGGAGCTACAGTTCAAAAAATAACAGATCATAGAAAAGTGCATAATGCATAAAATCTACATTCAGAATATCAGGTTTGCTCTCAGTCCTTTCTAGAAAAAGTGCATTATCTTTATTGTGTAGATAAAGACAAAAGGAGAAGAGCTGGCTCCGTTGAAGGCAAAGGTAAATTTCTCCTGAGCTTCAAGGATTTTTTAAAAAAGTTTGGCATATTTTTGTTAGAGCTAGGTTAATTTTCTTTTTGTGAATAGAAAAATGTTGAAATAGTTAATTGCAAAATTTTGAAGTCAAACATTTCAAATTTTTAATATGAAAGAATTCCCTAATTTCAAAATTTTCCTGTTTCTTACTTTTTCAGGGGATAAAATTATCATAAAATCAGAACATTTGGTTTCAAATCAAATAATTGTTTTGATGATGTAGTACAATTAATCTACTATTCCTTCTTTCCTTTTTGGAGAAACAACAAACCAAAGATATTCAGCTCAAACAATAACAGTTTTCCCTACAATTTTCACTTCAGCTACCAACCCAGAATATCCATTATTTTCATATTTTTAATTCATGGTAAAGTCTTAGGAGCTATTTTGGCCTGTCACTTGATGGGCATATTGCATAAAATATCTTAAATATTTATGAACTTATCAAACTCTATGACACAAGTAGCTTGACTATCAGATTTGTTTTCTGAAGTAAACTTTACAGCTACAACTCTGTATAATGGAGAAAGTCTTGCTTAAACTGATGTCAGAAACATTTCATTATAAAACATATGGTTTAAAATAGAGGAAGGAGGGGACCCAGAAGGTATTTTTTGTCTTTCCTATCTTGGCTCACTGTAGACTGAACTATACTAAATGTTTAATTCATGGCCGAGAAAGATGTGATTTTTAGTAGGTTTTCCTGCTGGAGTACAGCTCTCTGTGACTTAATTGGAAATTTAATTTAATTTAAATTGAAAAGTGTTTTTCATTTGTGAAGTATTCCCATCAGAAATCTAGGATATCTTGCAGAATTAAACTCTGTATCATTGTTAAACTCTTACATGACTATTTCCCATCTATGTTCTCCCATAGTCATAAGTCTCTGTGTTTGAATTTTGCATTGTGTGCATTTGATGAGACATTCCCTTCTTTAATGCATCCATTTTTTCCTAAAGAAAAAGTGACAATGAAAATAAATAATTAACAGAGAAGTTGGAAAGTGATTAATTTCTTGAGCACTTGCTGAGAAAGCGTTGCAATAGAATATAGCTGTTTTGTATACTGAATAAGGTAATACAGAAGGCCCCAACTTTGCCCCGAGGGAATGCACTGGCACCTTTCGAGGAGCATCAGGACAGTGTTTGCATTCCATGGAGTGGACAGTAATTGCCATTTTCTTTAATACGGTGATAAGGGCTGCAGAAGTGGTTGTCTTTGGAGTCCTCCATCTGAATCAGAGTGGCTGCCTTCTACTACCAAGGTAGAACGTTGCTTCTTGGGGCCAGTAGTCCTAAACACCACATCAGGCAGAGGAGAGCTAAAGCTATAGCTGTTGAAGACAAGAGGGATGCAAGCTGCACGAGAGAAGTGTATGCCTTTGGTCACACTTCAGTAAGTCCTATGTTATGTTAAGATTTAGAGGAAAAAACAATGTTTAATCATCATTTAGAAAACCAACTTCTATTTCAGTTGGCAGTGTCCTCTGCAATAAACTTAGTAAATCAAGTCCTAGCCTTCTGGCCGCACAAACTGCATCCATTGGTGCACTTTATGTATTGTTAAGGGGGTGATGGAAGGGAAGAAGGAGAACAGGTCAAAGTAGCAGGGGCAAATGAAACAAAAAAAAAGAAAAAGCCAACTACTGCATTGCTGACTGGCCACATTCCCACTCCAATGGTTATTTCCACCCTCGCTGGTGGTCAGGCTGCAGACGCAGGGAAAGCGTTGCTGACCATGTCAGTGCTCCGGTGCTAGTTCAGTACCAGCTCCAGTAGAAGCACTGGAAAAGCTGGAGAAATGTGGCTTCACTCATGGGGTTTGTACTTAGTTTTCCATGAAGCTGTAGGAAAGCATGCACAGAGTGGTGGACCGACATCAATACTGGCAGCACTTAATGCTGCACAATATTAACATTTGAAATACTCACCTATAGGCACTGACCTGATGTTCTTCTGTCGACTCCTCATCACATCCAGTGACCACTGCAGAAATGAAATGAAAATTTTCAGAGATTTTTGCAAAGAGCAGGAAATGCTGAGAGGGCTCATGTTTGGGGGATTCCTGCTTTTTGTGTTAATTTGGCAGCTTTTGCTGCTGCTTTAGTTCCTTGTAAGCTGGAGACAGTTTCTGTGGATCTTGCACAGCCTTAGACTTCCTTTTCTGCACTGAAGAAGCATGACCAAAGAGTGCCACAGCTGGAGTGGGGAGGAGCTCAGGGGGCTGATGTATGCCTGGGCTCGAAATGAAAAACCACCAGACCCCACATACTTTGAGGGTCTAATTTTGAAAGTCCTGGCTCAGACTTAAAAAAAAAAAATCCATGAAATCATTTTCCTAAACACAATGCCCTGAAAAAACAAAGGGTGGGAAGAAGGTGGATCAATATGAACTATATATGGCCTTATTCTTATTTATGGTAAGGCCCCTTTATCTTGCTTTGGCATTATAAAGGAGCCCTAAAATTAGTGTAGAAATTGCAATTTAAATTCCATTACATTCACTGTAAAGAGATTCACTGTCAGTATGAAGGAGGAGAAGCATGGTTTAGTGATAATGAGAATCAGGCCCATTATTCCCAAGAAATTCATTTTCTTTGAGTGAGAGAAGGGGAACTTCTAGGTCATTTCAGTAGTTATTTTATTCTGTAAAGGATAAATAAAGGAGACTCTGTACCACTGGCAAATTTGATCTATAATGCCTTATGCACAAATCAGGTTGTTCAAATGAACCTTGATGGCTGCAGAGAAGCGTAAGAGAGACTGACAGGTAGTACCTGGTTTGCAGAAAATAAGTCTTTGCTCTGCAGCTGATTGACTTGCTCACCTCTTGTGTAGATCTGAGAAATGTGTTTTACTGGTGGTTTTGCACATACCTATCCCTATACTTAAGTAAGCTGCTTTTTTTACTGAGTGCATTTGACAGACAGTATTTGTATGTAGATATCCATGCACTTTGGGAAATACTGTACTTTGTCCCTCAGTGTGCTCTTCTAAACCACTTTGACTGTAGTTTCCTTAAGTCAGGAGCACTTACTGTCACCAATAAAAATGCTTACCATGTTTACCAGTGTTTCAAGGGCTTTCTCCCTGTTCAGGAAACAGTAGTAAACTATATTTACTCACTTTTGTTCATGGTTTAAAGATGGCTTAAGGGATTTAACTGAAGTAACTTATCAGATAAGGCCAAATGTGAACCATATTAGCCCAAATGGTAAATATTTTGAAAAGCTGTGAGCTTGCAAAGGCAAGAAATTATTACTACTTTGGATTAGATGCAAGTAGATGACTCTTACAAAATCTGGTGATAAAAATTTATTTTTCTTCTCCCATTCATGACATATTGGGCAAAATTAATGGAATTTTTTCTTTACCTATTTTATGTACGCTAGCACTTATTAAAAAAGATAATATTTGTATACAGCGACCTAATCCAATGCTGATTATAACACTAGTATAATGTATTTCTGTTATCATGCCCTTCTTGTTTTGCAAATGATGACATGTAGATCCGAAAAAACAGGTATACCTTTCTGAGTTGTCTATTCTTTGCTTGCTTTTAATTCCATAGGGGATGTTAATACAATTCATTGGTTAACACAGAAAGGAGAACTTGCATTAATAGTTTGTAGATCAGTCTCTCAATCTCCCCAGAGGATTTTATCTTCTAGCTACAGCAGTATGATGAGGTATATGACTGGGTTTTGTTTTAATTAATGGTTTAGGCTTCTCATCCCGGAGAGCTGGATGGAGACGGTGTGATCGTATTGCACCACTGTGTCAGAAGTGTTGAATAACACACTTACTTCTGTGCTTGGAAAGACTTAATAGAGTTCACAGGTGTTAAATTAGAATGATTTCAATCTATTGTATGAAGTCAGGCACCAATTAATTTCTCAATGTTGGTTAGGCCAAACTGAAGAATAATTTTGAAGTCCTGTACTAAATTGCTTCTTTACTCCAAGGCACTGCAGCCCTATATCTAACAGGCTTGGGGGTTTTGCTTCTAAAGAAAGACTAGCCTTATAGATAGGAAACCCAGTCAGTATATGACACAATAAATTTGGCTAACTGTACCTCTCAGTGTAATACATAAACATCCTTTCACCTCAAATCACTGCTAAGGTTAAATTCCTTTTGGAATAATATTTAAATACAGTGCAGAAATGGCGGCTTCTGGAATTAATGAATGTTTCTGCTGGTTTGGGTGTCTCTCGTGTTCTGATTCCAGGACTTGGCGCAAGGCTCTTATTAAGAAAATGTGTCATTAATGCACTACTTCCAGAAGGGAAGAATCCTCAGCAGACATTCCCTCCTATTCAGCAGATCACAACACAAGGTCCCTGCCACAGCCATTTAAAAATGAAATGGAACCAAGCAACCTAATTAAAATAATATCTGCAGAAGCTCTATGTGCCACTGAAGACCATACATGAAGTAATCATTTTCTATAAAAGGTTTCATGAATACAAAAACAAAAGAATCATCTAGTTTCAAAGAAAAGCAAAAAAAAAAAAAATCCAAAGGAGGGAACAAAATGTTTATTTGTAATTAAAAACACGTAAGACCAGCTTCAATCAAAACTGCATTTAAATTAAGACAGGGAGAAAAAGATTGAGAGAGTGTCTGTTTTTGCAATATATATTATCCCAGGTAATGTTTTCCAAAAATGTTGAATGCTACAAAATTGGCAAAAGCTATCTAGCAACCTTGACAAGATCCAAACCCATGAATATACAGATAAACAAGGACCAAAACAGAAGTAGTGGATAAAATTCACCCTTTCCTGAGCAGAGTTGTGAGGCGCCTTTTAAACATCATTTTAAACCTGTTTAATCCCTCTGCAAAAGTACATGAGACTTGTGCTGGATTCAAGCAAGGGTAAAATCATCTAGTCTGAATTAGCAGTATTAGCAGCACTTCAGCAGAGTGAGATGGGGGAAATGATCCTTTCAGAGCTTGTTTTAAGAAAGCTTGCACTCAGTGAATAAGTAGCTTCTGTTAATAGGGCATCTATAAAAATCTCTTCTTTATCTATGTTTGCATTCAGTTAATACTAATGTAGAGATAAGCTGCAAAACAGAGAGAGGGCTTACTTTTGAGAGTTGCTCATGTAGCTGATGGATGATAGAAGTTCTGCCAGGATGAGCGTGGGTGGAGGATGCTGAGAGGAGCAGGTTTAACTTCACTAAGCAATCAATATATGACATCTGAAGGTCAAAGGAACTTCAGAGTGTTCAAAAAATATATAAGGTATGTCAAGAAACTTGAGGGGGTTGCAAACTGTACATCTTTCTTTGGGTCATTTTCTGGGCAGACATAGAGTTAATGTGGTTTTTCATAGCGTGTGTAAGAGTGTATTTTGGTTGCAGTATTAAGACCAGGTATGACAGTCATTACCACTTCTGAATAATGGTGCAGCTGTACTGATATGGTGCTACGTAACAGTTGCAGGTGGCTTATTGATGTCTTGTGTGGCAGCACTTGTTCTGTTCTTTGCAATTGATGTGATTAGCTTGGCCTTTTAAGGAGTGATATCTTAATTCCACTGGCAGAAGAAGGTCTGGAAATCTCAAATCACTCCTCAAGAGCACAACAGAAATCCCCCCCTCAAGTCAGACTCCATATGCGTGGTTGAAGACAGGACTAGGTGGAACCTTGAGTTTCCAGTTTGTGGTAAGTTTTGGCATTTCATAAATTTGTTGCACTCCTATTCAGAACAGTTTTTTTAAAACCCTGTAATATAGATATTCTCTTGGCATATCCCGGCTCCTCCGACCAGGATACAGGCAGCTCCCAAAGTCCCTGGCTCATCTGAAGGCCCAGTAGGAATTTATCCCAGCTCACCTGCCCAGCAGCATCGTTCCCCATCCTGGTGAGCTTTCGGGGACTCATATAGTCTAGTGAGAAACAAGTCCAGCTTCAAGCAAGCCTGGGGACCCCTGCTTGGGAGATGTGCTCACAGCGTTTTTCAAAAGTAATGTACTAATGTGAGACAGACTGTAGCACTCCAAAAACACGGTCCCTCTTCAGATAGCCACCGAGCTGTAGCTAAAGCTTGAAATGTACATTATTAATTCAGGTTGTGTTGTTCCAGCTGCTGTGTATAAAACTGGCTCCATAGTTGGTATCAAATATGGATGTACTTCTAACAGCTTCCTCTCAAGTGAACTAATGTAATCTGCAACATACTTATGTTTGTGTCAGATACCTGTGGTTGAAAGAGATAATTTCGCTGCAAGTTCTAATGCATATTATTTCAAGTAGTGTTTTCCAAAAATGTTGCATTTTATAGATGAGCAAAAGATTCATCAATACCCGTCAACCTGCCTGTTTCCTTTCTTGATCACCTTTTCCACAGTATGGTGTGGTTTCTGTCCAGTTCCTTTCCTTCACTTCCTTTCTTCATGAAATGGAGACAAACCCCACGTATCAGACGTTGGCTTATCTTACAAAGGCAAGCGGAGGATTTTCATCTGTAAAGTTCAGTGCCAGGAAGGGCAAAAATGTGCTTTGCATATATACAGCATATGTTATACACAGTTATTATTTAAAGTAAATCTGTAAAAGAATAATGTAAATACATGGTAAAAATTTTTAAAGGTTCAGCACTGGCCTCAATTCCCACTGACTCAAATGTGAGCAGGAGGAGGTTGAATTCAGTGAGAGTGCTCTTGAAAAGCTCACTCTTTTTTTTTTTTTTTTTAAAGAAAAAGGCTAGATTGGAGATGGGAAAACAGTGAGCATGTTCTGGTCTTTGTCAAGCAATGTTTGCTGTCACTAAGAGCAGAGAAAGTAGCAGAAATGGAGGACATTTAGGGGATGCAACAAAAATGCCTTCCTCTCCATCAGGACTTTGATAAATAGCATGCGTTCTGCTATGTTTCTCTCGCAGGGCATCCAGAAGCAGTAAAATGACACACACCCCCTCATTTTGTTTATATGACAAGTCTTCCGTTTGGAAAAACTGATGAATGAAATGCCACATGTACAGCAGTGCAGGAGATCTCATTTCTCTTCAGGCTGGAAAATGCTTATTGTGCTGAACTCACGTAATTGTGTGCATGTGTGTGCGTGGGATGGCTGCACACCTCAGCTGTGCTGAGAAAGTGCAGCTCAAGCCTTTGCCAGAGTTGCCTGCTAACACCTCTCGCAAGAAGGCAGTGGGGTGGTACGTCCCCAGCCTCATCGCCCTGCTTCTGCAGGAGGGGTGGTCTTGCTTCGCTGCTGCCCACCCCCTGCTGCACTGTCACCTGCCAGAGCAAACCCTGGGCTGGCCAGTATAAGGGACTGCGTACGGTTTCTCTGTAGCTGACTTGTTATAGGTGAAGGAATATACCTGCTTTCAGGTTTTGGACAGCTGTTCCTTCTTTGTGTCACCCCACAGCTGGTCAATCATGGCACCTGAGATGCATCAACTCCAGAGCAGTTTTCATGTGGCTCCCAGGTTGGGGTACATCCCATGGCCCCCCCAAGGCAGTGCAGGCAAAGAGGTTGTCAGGATAACCCAAATGGAGTTACCCCACCACAGCCAGGTAGAGAGCAGAGGGCTCAGTCACACCAGTCCTATCTGTCTGGGGGCATTGCCACCATCGGCTGGCCAGACTCTCCCAACAACTTGCTGAAGTGGGTGGTACATGCCTGGTGGGTCACTGAAGTGTTTTATAGGTGGCCCAGAGAGGCAGGGAGGTTAATAGCACCATCACAACTTAATGAGCATCACACTGAGCTCCTGCATTTCATTTAGTAAGGCTCTTACTCTAGCTTTGGCACATGGCGTCTGAAAAGCACTGCCTAAAAGTTCTGCTGTGTCATCTTACCACTTAACACACGAAACCTTTCTGGCCAAAAGATGTGGTCTTTTTTTGCAAGTCCTTGTCCTTGGTCTGTCAAGCATGCCCAACAGCTCATGCTTCCTCCTGATTACCGTGCCAGAGACTCTCCTTCACACAAATCCTCTCTGTGATTATCTCATTTCTCATGCCATCTCCTTGACTGCCTGTAAACAATTAATTTCAGAGGCTGGGAGTCCTTGCCTGGCAGCTTTCTCAAAGGTCCACATCTCTGTTGCATAGAGCAGGACGGAGAGCATGCATGCAGAACAGTGTCATTTTTGCATCTCAGGAGAGTCCCTTGTCTCTCCACATAGGCTTCCTGTTTCTTTGGGGTGGTGGTGCCAGTGCTGCCCTCCTCACAGTCCCCATGGAGCAGTCATTGTCCTCCATGATGATGCTTCTGAATTACACAAAGCTATCTGTGTTTTCCATTTTGCAGCCCTCTATTTTAGTGGATTCACTGTCTGGTGTTTTTCTCTGGTAGAGGTCTATGCCATATTGTATGCATCTGACTGTGGTATAATCCTCCAGGCTTAGCCCTGTTTTCTTTTGATACCTGTCTAATCATTAGCAGGCACATGTGCAGATGTACATTTTTCTTTTCTTTATTTCTATTTATGCGTACCTCTTGCATCAGATGCATTAGGAGATGCGTGAGCTTTTGTCCTGGCAATGATCACAAAGTGTTGCCTATAGAAGTTTTGGAAGCTGACCCTACAAACCATCTCAGCAACATCTGAGATGACATGGTTGAGTATACTCACTATGCCTGGGCTATCTGCCTCACAGAAGCTTAAATTCATGCAGATGAATTATTTACTTGGGGCAAAGGCGTTGGTGAAGGGGGAAAGGGGAAATGCTAGGCAATTTCTTTCTGTAGTGTACATGCTTCACAGAAGCTTAGAAAGGCAGTGATTTTTGTATTTCAGGAGCTTCAGTTGTCCCTCAACATTGGCTTCAGGTTGTCATGTTGTCCAGGATCAGTGGCACCAGCTCTTCTTCTGATCAATCCGCATCCAACACGAGGAGGCCCCTCCTGGGCAGTGAGCTTGAGGCACTACTTGGTGGATGCACAGTATCACCATGTATCCCACCTGTGCCTTCTCTTCAGACTAACAGGAAGAGTTTAGGCCCATGGCAAAGGGTTGAGTGGTGTTGAAATTTTCCCCTTGGAAATGCTTCAGATTCGGCCCTAGCTTGCAGCTCTGTGTGTGCTTGGTCTCATGGCAGCCATCTAGATTCAAGCAGGATAGCTCAGGCCCCATCCTCCTTTGCTACAAGAGGTTGTCTCCATTCCCCACCTCAAACATTTCTCTCTCTAATCAACCTCCACATCCCATCCCACCCCATCAGGCCCTGCACCTCTCTGGAGGCCAAACGCAACCCTCTGAAGCGTACAAATCACCTGCAGTGACTGTGCCCTCCCGACCCCACTGAGAAATACTCAGGGTGGGGAATGGAGACCACTTCTTGTAGCAAAGGAGGAGGGGGCCTGAGCTATCAAGCCTGAAACTGGCGAACAGTCATAAGAGAAGCAGAATCAGAGCTGTTTATTTTAACAGCATCATCTGATGTGAGGAAAGGAGCCGACTGATTGTGGCCATAGCATGAGTGAAATTATTTGCTTGGTTTTTTCAAGTGTGTGCTTATATTGTGTTACCTGCTACCTTGCCTCTTATTTGTCTTCCTGCCTTCAGTCTTTAAGAGACTCAAATCCAGGTAGCATCTGCTTTTTGTTTGGGAAGTGCTTGGTGTATTGGAAATGCTCTTGAAGTAAACAAATGAAGACAATGATAATGGTGGTGTAACGTAGACAAGTTGCAAAGCAAAATTACTGATCCCCCCCAAAGAACATTGAGGTCTGGGTCGAATTTGGCTCTTCTTACATCCACAGAAGACAAGGGAGTGGAAGCTGCTTGCATTTGTGGGGAGGCAGAAATTTGATTTTTCTGGGCTCAGATTTAGATTGGAAGGAAAAGCAAAAGAACTCTGCTCCTGATTATGCTGTAAATCAAATTAACTTTACATGTCTGCTACGTCTTTGAAGTTTAGTGTTTTCTGAATTACTGCCTTCATGTTTACATTGTTAAAAGTCTAATGCATTAGTAAGCAGCAATCACCACAGCTTTGCTCTGCATTAGCAAAAAGCAAGGGAAAAAAAAACCAACCCTCTTTACCAAGAAGGACTGTCAGGGATTACTGCATATGCGTGTTGTGACAAACCAAACAGCCTCCAGGGTGCTTATCTCCTCTGCTGCTCACTTCATGTTTTATCCAATAAATGAACACGATGATGGTATTTTTTCTTATTTCTTGACATCACTTTTACCACACTGGCAAAATTTAACATGCAGTCATCTTGGCTCAGTTCAGTTTTACTAAAGTGGCAATGTCATATAGATTAGCTTTGAAGAAATAATGTTCTTGTTAATAATGGAATTAAAAAACTCCCTTGTTCATTGTGTGTGTTTTGAAGAGAAGGATTTGATTTCAGCAGGTTTAAATTTGGTGAGATTAAGACAGATATATATGAAAGGCTTTTCTCACATTACCAGATTTTTAGTATAGCCCCATTTTTGTGGAAAGTATATACATTTTTAATATATTTCAATAATACAATTAGGTTAATCACATAGCGAAGTCAACTGTTAATATAGGACTACTGTGATCTATAGCTATTTTTAAGGGTCATTCAAAAAGAAGAGAAATAGTTCAAGGAAATGGGTTTATTATAAATGTATTGGGATTACGTTCAATAATGGAGTTGATGTTCCCTGGGAAAAAGCTTTCCCCTTCTTCTCTGTTGTATGTCACTCCTTATTTGCATTTTTAAAACATTTTCATTGCACTCTGGAGTTATCTCACTTCTTCTTTTAGGAATTTAACATAGCTGAAAGTGATATTTGTCTCCAGTTTCTTGGGGAAAAGAATAACAATGGCTACCGAGAAGACAGAGAATTTCTGATTGTTGGGGTTTCCCATAAAACTAATTACAAAATTGCATATTGCCTGGCATGATAGTCTTTGAGCTGCGGCCTCAGTTGGTTGTGACAGGATGAGAAGGCATACATGCCCGGCCTGCCAGATGGGATTTGTATTAGCAGGAAAATTCTGGTTTTGACAGGGCTATCGTAGTGTCCTGCTGCTTGCCTTCCTCAGTATTGTACAGACTGCTCTCTTCTTCAAAGACCAGCTCATCTCTTGTGCCTCTGATGTAGCAAACACATCAGGCACAGCAAGAACTTCCCAGATCCTGAGGTGCATTTCCCCTGAAAATGATTTAGCTTGCTGCCTTTATCTTCAATAAATCTTGGCAGCCAGACAGCACAATCTGTTGCCACTCACATCTTGCTTTGTATGAAAGTTACCCTTCACCTAACGGGAGCTATTTGATCCTTTTAAAACTGCAAGCTATCTTTGGTGAGGCCCTGCTTTTCAAATACTGCTCTGTGGCTGCAAACAATTATTTTGCCCTTTTTGTCACCATCATCACCCATTGCTTTTTTTTCCCCAGTGTGCTTAATCTCCCATATCTAAATCCAGTCTTATATGTAAAATAAATACAGGAAAATTCTGTTCATTTCATTATGTATGATAATGTTTAACAAAAATGAAAGTCATGTGGTAGATAAACATTTGGGAATGATACAGATGCACATTTAATCTGAGACTCATTTATTGAATGAAGAAAGGCTGCAATACCTTCCTGACCACAACATTCTGTAGAAACAGACCTTTGCTGAAAAAAGTATCTGTATCCTAGAGGAGAAACCAAACCAATTTTGAGGAAAAAAAAAAAAAAGCTTCATTCTGTGGTGTTTTAAGGAGGAGATGTTGTCCATAGGTAGGGCTGGTTTTGTTGTATTCTGTCCTCTAACCCTGGTGCACCTTCATAGGGTAGAAAGAGCTCTCTCATCTTTCCCATTAATGTCCATCCCTCAGAGACAAGAAGGACCCTTATATTTTTGGTGTGAAAACAAAAGATCCTGGAGTCAGAGCCCCATACTCTGGGGACCAGAGTGTGCCTGTTGTGTCATCCAGACCATCCACAGCTCCATGACACAAACATCCACCAGTTCACATCCAGTGGGGGCGAAATGTGCTCCCATGTAGGTGAACCTGAAGTAATTTGAAATGTAAGACAGCAAGGTATCCTCAAGGGGTGGGCAGTTATGACACAGGATCTATGGTATCCAGGTTCATCTGGAACAAGAGTCAGAAGCTGAGGGGACCTCAGGGTCCTCAGATGGCACCAGACCCTACTAGTGGTCAAACAAATCCAGTGCTAAGTGGACCAGGGATTGCAGCTGCCACCAGACCTTTTTTAAGGTAGAGGTGTAATATATTCAAGAGGAGTGTTCTGCTTTGAAACTAGGTGAACTATGTGAACTTAAGCCATCTGACATTAAATTTTTCATTCTGGGTTTCAGATTTTTCAGACTCATTTTGCTTTACCACTCTGTCTTTCCTCCGTCAACAAAGAAGGTACTTTAATTCCTGCAGCTGTTGAGTTCATAATTCACAACCTTGATTTGCTTTTAATACAGGATTTAGGGATACAGTTTGTATTTGTAATGTTAAAAATTATTTTAAAAATTAAGAATTAAAGCCTCAATTTGAATAAAAACTGTCTCATTCCAGATTGAAGTAATTGAGGATTGGCTCCATAGGCCAGTTTGTAATTGTTCTTGTCTCTGGTTAGTTGGCAGAAGACAGTTAAAAAGCCAACTCCATATCCAGTAGGAAGGAAAGCTAGTAAAAAATTGTATTTAAGACATTTTTTCAATGAAATATCAAGTTTTTGCCTAACAATATAATTTTTCTTCAAAATTCTTTGATTGGTTCATTCTTTTTGGGCTGAAAGAGCCAAACCCTGAAGAATACTTTGGGTGTTATATATGAACAGCTTACATCTTTTTGCAGAAACCTTGCAAGCAGTTTGAGTAGCAACACTGAGACAATAAAGCTTGCCTTGAATTTTGGATCATTAATCAGTGTTCTTTATACAGAAATGTTGCTTGAATTGGCACAGCCCCACACATTGATGGGAAAGAACTGCAGAATGAAGAAGTCCTTTTATTTAAAAGCAAAAAATAACACTCTAGAAGCATGACTAGCAATATTATACTAAAAATAGTTGCTTGCTTTGACTTTTTAGCTGATTAATTGGTTATGTAAGAGAAATATTTATAGCATAGGAGCAGCCCAACCTGCTGTATGCCCAGAAAGCATAGCATGACATGGAAGATTTGGGGAGAACAGCTGAAATAAAAAAGACTTTTCTTCACTTTCTTGTCATTTTAATGCAATGCAATGCAATGCAATGCAATGATATGATATGGTATGATTTAGCACTGAGTCCAAGAGATGCAACCAAAACCAGGACAATTTTAGCCCCTTCAGCTGGTTCTTGGGCTGGCATGTTTTTCTTTGAATGAATGAATGAATGTCCTAAAAGCAGAGCTGATTGGTAGTTGTAGGTTTGATTGGTGGACTGTAGTAACTTGAACATAGCAATGATAATGTCTCATAGTAATGACAATTTCTCACAATTTCAACTGACTTTACCTTGCTACATTTAATGTTTTTCTTGTAGAACAAGTGAAGATGCCATATGCCAAATATGTTTCATGTCATGACATCTCCACCAGCTCGCAATGATATATTACATCTGCCTTAAAAATTTGACTCCTATTTAGTCATCGTTTTATGTAAGAATGCCAATGTTTTATTAAAATGAATGAAGTCACTAACTTATCAAGCTGTTGCCAACACAGTAGCAGTAGAGAAGGAGTAGAGCCTAAGAAATATATGAAACATATTCTTTTTCCTCTTTCTAAAATTTTCAGCACTTCTCATTTCCCCAGTAAAGGATAGGCTCAGGAAAATGAACTTTCATGCTCTGCATTTTGTTTGTTTCCATTCCAACTCTTTTATTCTATGTGGACTAGAACAAAAACTTGTCCAAGTAAATAGAATGTATGAGATTAAATGAGAAAGATGAGAGATGAACAGCCAAGTAACTAGTAAATTTTGGCTGCAGCCAAAGCAAAGGAGGAGAGAAGGTGATGTGGAGGGAGTGAATAAGGACTCCCAGAGTGAGAACACATAGAAGTGCTGTCTGCAGTGTGTTGTTGTCACTTGTCTTTGCAAAATGGACTCATGCAATCTTTACCATTATCACGGCCCCTTCTGATTGTACCCTGCCATTAGCACTGCCCCTAACCCAAGAAGACTGCATTCCATGTGAATGCTCAACTTTTATTTTTCTTGAAGGTAAGCTAAGAGAACAAGCTCTTCACAAAGGAATGAAGTACCTATCCTCCACCTTAAAAGTCAAAATAAAAAAGCATAAAGCTATTTTTCAGGTGTGTCTACATTAGTGCCCTATTTTGGATCAGGAGTTGCATCTGAAGTCATCCCCACTTACCAGACTTTGGTTCAGCTCGCAAAACAGTGTTAGAGTGTGCAAACTAGATTCCTTTCAGATTAAAGTAAACCAAAAATTCATTCCAGAAACACACCTAATGCCCTCCAGACACTAATGGGCACTCAATAGAAGCAGACTAACCGCTAGTTTGAAGTCAAACACCCTGAAGTGCAAGTAGGGGTGTCCTCAGCATGAACTGTGTCAGTCTACAGCTCCACTTCAGCCCCACTTGCTGATGAAATACCTTTCTTTACTCGGGCTCTCTTTCACGTACCATGACCTTGGTTCAACCAGTCTGGGTCTTTCCCCGAGTTCTGCCTGCACTGAGGCTAGTTCTTTTCCTCACTGTTAAAAATCAGCGAAGCATGAGGAAGTGAGTGAAGTGATGTAGCTTCTCACCAGCTGAAGATCTCAACTCTTCTGCTTTCATCTGCCAGCTCTGGCTCTCTCATGCTCAAAAGATTTTTAGAAAGAAAAGCTAATGGAAGAAGGATGACTTGTTGGGATGTAGGCAGCAGCACTTTTATGACAGCTCCAGCCAGTTTTACTTCAAATTTGCTTCAAGCAGCAGTGCACCTTTGGTTTGATTTTTAAATGGTAATGTTTACTCCTTATTAATACCAAGACTGCCTTATAGTAGACAATTTTGGACCAAATCTGTCCAGTGCTCACACTTTTAAATAGTCACAAAAGAATTTTAACAGTTACCTATAAATTTAATTGCTTCATAGCAATTATTATGTCTGCATTACAGAATAGTATATGTTTTTTATTACCCTTAGGTCTCTTTTTAATAGGAGTGCTGTGCTTTGTACAAGTCAATTATTTTTGATAGTTACAGTAATTAATGTTTAATTATATTTTATTAGCCTCATTTTGTTCAACTACCTTGGAATCAATCCAAGCATTTCTAAATGCTATACTTTGTGTGTGCATGTGTGCACACATCTGCATATTCTTCATGGGTTCATATATGCAACCAGTGAGTGCATTATTCTCACAGAGGGGGAAATATGAGACTCATCTCAGAAGACTATAGAAACATATGTGCTGTCCTCTTTCCCATGGCTATCAATGATATCCCTCATGCTCATCTCACAACTGCAAGCAGATCTCCCAGTTTTCTCCTACACAGACACATATTTGATGTCTCCTGGTAGATATTTCTGATGACTACAGAACAGTATTTTCAATGGCTTTCAGTAGCCACATGTGAGAGTGACTTTTTCCCTCTTATTCCTTTATTTTCACTTTCTCCTCTTTGTTGGCTTTCTGCCTCCTTCCTCTTTCATTTTTGTTTTCCCTGGGAATGAATTTTGTGACTTTTACTCCTCTATTTCTGATCTCTCTTCCTTCAGTTTTCTTTCTTTTTCTCTAATCTTTCAGTGACCTCTCCCTTTCCTTTTCTCTTTCTTCCCTGCTTCAAAGGGAGTAGGAAACCTCTGTCTTCCTCTGAAGTCTCTCTCCTAACTCTCACTCTTCACCAGGTGTATACCCTGTCTCAGAAGCTATACAGCTCTAGCATTTTATATTTTGTTTCAGTTTTTCTGTCTGGAAATGGTACTTCTGTCCTCTTCTCTCCCTTTCTCCATAGAGTTTTGTCTCTCTGTGATCTCTCCCCTTCTTCCTGAATAGGAAAATTGTATTTAATTTGTTCTTTCAAAAATGCATACCTTTTAATTTCTGAATTTTCATTAAATCTTCATGCCCTTCATATGTTTGTCAATTTTCCTGTGAAAATGAGGATAGCACCACAGAACTGATAACAGCTGTGTAATCATGTATTGGATTTTTTTTCTTAAGAGAAGACACCACCATTTGCATTGCGGTGACCAAGCATAATTTCCCAGCAAGCTCAGGAGACTTGTGACCTCATGGATGATTCTCAAGTCCCAGAGGAGGCTCCACAGTAATGGAAAATCTGTTGGCTATGCACGTTACTATCTACTCTCTTTCTTCTTTGGTTTTTCCCAGTTTCCATGGTTGATCTTTTTCCATCAGTGCAGCAGCTGTGACTAGTTTTGTTCTGAGTAAACATTTATGTTACGGAAGTATCCAAAGGCCTTAATGAGTCCTGGAGCTTCATAACCTGGGTGTACATTCATAGAAAAGAAAATTCCTTCAGCTGGAGCAACTACTGCTTAAATGGCTGCAGTTTGAGTTTTGCTGTGTGCTGCTTTTAAAGGTAACCTTTCTAGCATATTTGCCCATACAACAGCGCAGAAAAAGGCAGCTGCACACAACTTCTTGAGGCTGTTGTTCCACTGCCAGGTGTTTTCTGTTCCTTTCAGTGATGATTAAGTTCACCACAGTGAATTTTGCAAATAAATCAGGGATCAGAGTCACCAGTGAAATGGTGGAAGGGGCCTGAGTCGTCTCACTCATTAATTCCTCTTCATTGATATAACCATGGTAAACCAGTGTTGACATGTCAGATTTGGGGCATGGATCATTTGCATGTTGAAGGACAGCCAGTGTTTCCCAGCTGTCTCTGCCTGCTGCCTGTTCCTGCTTCCTTCCACTTTGCTGTGAACTTTTGCAATGCAGTGTGTAAACATGGAGAGAGACTCCACACTCCAACAGGGAAGACGTTGCTGAGGAGTTAGCTATTCAATATAATCCTTCTCACACTGGTTTAATAATGCTCACTGGGCATCAGTTATGAAGAACACATTGGGAATAATAGAAATTATTATATACTGACCACATATTAAAGAATATTTTAGAACGGCTGAAAGGAAAGCTACTCTACACAGCGTATTAGATAGAGCAATGGAACCTGAAGAAAATGATCTCTTCTGAGAGATTGGGAAAAGATAAATCAAAAATTATTTCCAGCAGTATAAAAAGTGTTGACAAATGCCACAAAAAGGTGGGGCTCTGAAAAACAGATCACATCTCGGAAAGACATCCAGGAGAAATTACAGGTGGACTACAGGACTCACTGAAGTGTTCCTAGAGGTGGACAGAGAATGGTCCTGCTGTCCTACAGATACTGCAGCAGGATGATGGTACAAGTTCACTCTGAGACTTTTTAAAGATTTCTGTGATGGAGAGATCCTTGCCTCCCTCCAGGCAGAATGCTTTCACTAGTACGCATTATCAGATCAGACCAGATATTTGCCCAATATATAAAAGTTCAAACTCTGCCCCAATAAAGCAGACTGGGGCCTTGGGTGAATACCTAATTATTCGTCTACTGCAAAGGCTTACAATTTTTTACCACAAGTCCATTGTGCCCTAAGGAACCCTTCCAAACACACTTAATTGAACCCAATATATTCCCATTAAAAGCTTGAACAAATCAGTATTTTCCATTGCTTATCATCAAAAGTTTACCAACCAGCTCTAATTGCCAGATCTAATTGCCAAATGCCAATAAGTGTTTGTAGGGAGACTAAAAGTGAGCATTGTTCATGCACCCTTAATCCTTTGCCTGAACAAAGACTGCAGAAGGCATAAACAGCTTTGGCAAAGGCACTGCTCGTCCCTTCTGCAAAAAGCAACCCTGATGGCAGCCTGCTCAGAGATGTTCACCACCACATAAGGATGTGCAATGAAGTACTCAAGGGGGTTCTTCAGGAACATAATACTGTTCAGAAATTATCCAGCCGACTGAAATGGCCCCTTCCCTCACTTCACTGCAGTAATGTTCATGGGCGTGACATTAAACAAACTCTTACCATGCATCTAATTAAATGAGGGCTGAGCACTGTATCCCTCAGTGTTTTAATGCAGAGTGTGGATTCTTCCATGGCTAACTCGCATCAAGCCAGCAATGGCTGTTTTGTAATGAGATTACAAGACCCGATAATAGCTCCCCAGTTATTATCTCTTTGCCAAGACATTTGTAACTGTAAAAGGTATTACAGATAGGAGACTGGAGAATGCACTCTAAACCTTCTAACTAGTAGAAGGGAAGCAGCTTTACGGCTTGAGCAGATTTACTACTTCCCCCAAAGAAATCTCTGTCTTCCAGAACTGAGAAAGAGAAATCACTGAAGGATGCCCAGATGTGCTTGCGTGCAGCCACTTTTGCTCCTGTCAGCTCCAGTCCCATGCATCTGCTTGTAGGCTTGAACCCAAGCAGCATCAATCAGATGAGCTGATACGGCACACAAAGAACCACCCATTCTAAAAAATACATGAGAATTTTGTAACTTGTCTTTCCCAGCAGAAGACTTAAAAAAAAGACTGAAAACATTGATGTTTCCAGTGTGGTTGGTACTAACCTAAGAAGGCAAAGCCAAAATCAAAGAGATCACTAATTAGAAGAGATAGCACTTAAAAACAGTGAAAATACCAAGCACTGTACAGACTATTTCTTAATCTTAGTAATAAATGTAGACTGTAAAATATTAACAAAGATAATGACTAACAGATTAGAATTTATTATGCAAGACTTGATTCACCATAACCAAGAGGGATTCATTAGAAATAGATTACAATGTACAGTAATAATAACAGACAATTATTGAACATAATAAATCTATGTGAAGAGAGGGATGAGTTAATGTCTGTCTTTTCCATTAGAGGAAGAAAGAATACATCTGATCAAGTAAACTTGAGTCACTCTGCTCTTACTGTCCTCAGATTTTCCAGCAAGAACAAACAGGTCTATGTGACAGAAGAGAGCTATGAATAAGCAGAAATGGACTGTTGTCTCAAGGAAGTCTTGTAGAAAGAGCCATAAGCTCAAAATGCCCCTCTGCTCTTTACTTTTCAGTTATTTTTTCTGTATTAAAGTCTAGCCTTACTAACATAACAACAACAAATAAATAGATTGGGCAGGGATAAAATAAATGACACTGGTAAATAGTACATTAATATTTCTATCACAGCCAACATATGCTATTTCTTAGTATTCTATTTGTTTTAATATTTTTCTTTCTTATTCAGTTCAGTTAGATGGTAAGAAAGGAGGCTGTGTGGGGTTTTTACCACAGCTTTAATTAATATTCAGAGCACATTGTGGCATTATATTTCTAATATTCAAATTTTCATGTTATTCTAAGTGTTTTATTAAAAAATTGATTCCAGTGGGAACTTCTTTTATAGTGGTTCAATATGCAGAAGTAACAATTTTTGTTATCTGTGGCAAGCTTTCTTTGATTCCATCTCCAGGAAACATCTGCTTTTTGTAAATTGTTCAAATAGTAACAGTTCCTTCTAGGTTCTGTCATCTTTATTCTGGTTTTCCTCCTACCTTTCGGTCCTGTACCATTCAGCACAAGAACTAATCTATTAATGATCCAGTGATCATGTTAGGCCATTATCATAACCATAGACAGCCTTTTCTAGATGTTTGCCAGCTGACTGTGTTGGGACCCAGCATGTTGGACTTACTCATGTAGCTTCATGGATTGGTCATACTTTACATCCAACTTATGGATTACAGATAGGTGGACACTGCCTTTGTCTTCTGCTGGAGAGGGCAGTCCCTGTTCCACTGGCTGGCGACAGTGTTGTTATTTCTGTAATTACTGACAATAACTGTAGTGATAAACATCTTGCTAAGAGTTACTTATTTAGATAAATGTCCTTCCTTCTGCTTTTTCACTAAATATGTATGCTCTCAAAAATGCTTTTCTTTTTCTTTTAGAAGTTAAATGCTTTCATTTTAATGAGAGTCCAGAGTGCCTGGCAGATACTCACTGTTCCTCAGAATGATTGACCTTAAGCAGGATGGAACGTTCGTAAATTTAAGATTAAAAAAATCCTGGCTTTGAAAACAAGGCTCTTGATGCTATCCTGTGAATTTTAGATCTAAAACTAAATTTCTGATCTCTGTAGCAAAATACAAGTAAAAGCTGAGGAAAACTAATAAATCACTCTCTGATCTGAACTGAGCTCCATTAGAAATAGAAATTTGTTGCTTACAATGTACACCTCTTGGCTCTCATTAAAGCCTTGTTGAAATGATACACTGTACTTGAAAACCATAGATTGGAAAATAAATACGTTCAAGCTGCATTGCGGGCCCGTGCTCTGTATCCCAGTGGTAAACTTAGCCTATTAATGGCTAATGCTTTAAAGAAACACAAAAGCCCTAAGGCTAGACTTGTATTGCATTGTAGCTGCATAGTAGCTGCAAATATTAATCAAAGCTTTTGAACTTGTGAAGTAGCATATTGTCCTTGATCATCTGTAACTGAGCCTAGACCAACTTTTGACATGGTTTGGATAATTGCTCCTGCCTGAAAATGTTTGCTATCTTTTCTCAAACAGCTTTATTCTCCACTTAACTACCCAAATAAAAAAGACATGCTCAACAGGACAAGCAGCAGTATGTTAGGCACTGGACACTGGGGCCCCAGTTTTGGAAACAAAGATGTCCGTGTTCATCTGCTTGATTGAGATGACTTCAGGAAGCCCCACGGCAGTCCCTTCTCCCCCGCTGCTCTTGCATCTCCTTCCCTACCTTTGCAGTGAACAAAGAGCCTCAGCACTGGGTGTCTCTGACTTTCTTCCCTCTTTCCTTCCCTTGCCTTCCTCCCACCTTTCCTATGCAGTCTTCATCCAAGGCTCCTTGTGACAGGGAGCGAGATCTCTTGCTGCCCCCTGAGGCTAGAGAAGAGTATTTGCAGGACTGAGAGCACAAGGATGCCGTTCTCCGCCTTGTCCCTCCCCTGACAACACAGCACAGGGCTCTGTGGGTTGTGCCAGGGCATTGACTCTCCCCAGCAGCCCCAGGTGGGGAGAGGAGACAAAATCCTCTCCTGGCCTCTCTTTTTTGCTGAGACCAGTGGACACAGGGACACTGGAGGAACTTTTCCTTCCACCCTGATGGTCCGTATAAAGCACACAGTGCCAGTGGGTACCATACTGCCTCTTGACTGGCTTAGCAGAGCCAAGAGTATACATCAGTGCTCCTGGCTCAGATCTGGCCTTGAGGGACCAAATGTTTCAGTCTTCCAGCTAGCTGCCAAATGTATTACACAGCATTCAGAGGACCAGCACGCAGAATCTGGTATAATGGGGTTTCCCACTTTTTATGCATGTTTCTGTACTTTTTTTGCATGGCATAACTGCATTGAAATCCTAATAAGCAGGAGTGTTTAGGGATAAGGCAGTCCCTCACTTCCAGAGCTTCCTCATGGGGGGTACACTTGCCACCTTGTGTGTCACGAGCAGCTGCAAGGCTCTTGTGCATTAAAACTACAATAACACTGAGAACTTGAGTTGCATCACTATAGAGAAATAGCTCTAGTGATGTGAATTGAGTCACTCTGGACTGGCTGGCTGCTCACTGAAGGCCACAGTACACTCCTTGGGAAAGTGATTGCTCAAGCACTTGCTTTTCACAATCTCTTCTTTGAGGAAGGAGGAAAAAAGTATTCTGTTCAGTTTTCAAACTCCAGGAAAGATGTCAGTCAATTTGATCTCTATCAATTTTGAAAGACAAGCAAGCAGGCAAAGAGTTGCTCTCCCACCCCAATCTATTTGGGCAGATAGCTGGCGTAGGCTTCTTGCAAGTCCCAGACTTCTTGTTCTGAGTGTGGGAGCTGCTGGGCTTGGCTTGGGTCTTTACTGCCTGGTTTTGGTTTTGTCATCAATTGCTCTATTTAAATCTGGTTTATGGGACTAAATTGTTGGTGGTGTTGCACTGTGCATTCAAATCACTGTAATGCATTCCTTTTTAATCTTGGTTCTGCTTGCCTTCATCTGTATACAGCCATTTATCTCAGGATTTACAAATCTGCAGTGTAATTTGTTCACAGCTAAGGCTACACTTATTCAAAGTGAGAGCTGAGAAACAGGAGATGCAGATTGCTGTCAGAAGACACAGACCAGTTTTTTCAATATTCTTCGTACAAAGCCATTTTACTTTGCTCATCCAGTATTACATGGGAGAGTGATCAGAAGGGAACTATGAGGGACTATGGTGGAAAATCAACTTGGAAAAGCTGCCTTTCGCTAGTTAAGGAGAGGCACAGTCATATCATTTCACCACTTTGTTCTAGGTTAATTTCCAAGATTTAATTGTTTAGATTATGTCATTTTATTCAGACATGTACAACTTTTTGTACAGCAACACGTTGAAGATTCCTGTGGCCATGACCTCTGTAGTCTCAAGATGAAAAATTGGACAGTAAAAATGATCCACAAATTTAAGTTAATTTAAATCTATTCATTAGTAAAACAGAGCAAATAATAAATTTTCATAATGATAAAGAAAATATAAGTAGCATCCCCAAAGGACTGAGCTGATATCCTATATGACTGACTTGTAAATTTGCCTTTAAAGTGGGGGGGAAATAAAGCTATTTTTTTTTAGTTATAAACTAATAAGAAGAAGCAAGGTAAATCAGCTGAACTGATGGGGGAGCAGAGTAAAACCCATCTCACAACTCAGAGAATGGGAACAAATGGTTTTTCAGAGCTGTAAAATTAAATTTCAGTGATTCCTTCTCATGTTCAAGCACTAGGATCAAGCTTGAGAATAAAGATGGTTATAAGAATTAATAAAATTTGCTGGGGGACACACCATCTTACTGAAGGTTTTTACTGAGCAGAAATATCCTCAGCTAGTATAAATCGGTATGGTTCCATTGATGTCAAAGGCTCTGCAGCAATATGCACTGGCTGGGGAAGCAGTCTTCTGTGTCTAAGAGTATTTTTTCCTCAATCTGGACCTGCTGCTTTAAGAATTCTAGGAAGAACAGAAAAATGCCTCATGGTCTTGTGACAATTGCTTGTTACTGTTGGAGAAAATATTATACACTGTGTGCCTCAGCACAGGCTGCCGGAACAGAAAGACACCTTCATTTGTGAGAATTATATCTGAGCACTTTGGACATTATTCAGTTTTACTGGGCTGTATTTACTTTAACTGGTTTTATTTATTTTCTTCCTGTACAAGAATTTACTGCATACGCATAATACTTTCTTCTTTATGATTGGATTTGCTTTATCAACTGATCTCACTCAAATTTGTTTTAGTTATAACTGAACTGTTACTTTTTGCACATAAACACTGAAATGTAGGAATTGCCATTCCGGGGAAGACCAGCTGTCCGTCTGCTCCAGCATTCCGCCTCTGGCATCAAGGCAAGGCACTGAGGTACAGAATAACCTGCCCGGGGGGAGCACTGCCTCCTCAGTCTTGAGGTTTCTAGTTGCTTTTATACACTGAAATGTGAGGCTTTACACTTCTTATTAAGAAAACTGTGTTTGTCAACTAAGGTAACAGAACGTGTTCTCGTTACCTATATAAAGGTCTGGTCCCTCTTTAATCCTGATAAGCTCCAGGCTTTTCTCATTACTTTGTGACAGTGAATGCCACAGTTTAATTATGTTTCACCTAAAAAGAAGTTAAATCTGTCTTCAGTGTCATCAACTATTCCTTTATGTTGGTATTGCAAGAAAAGGCAAATGGCGGCGTCCAATTGACTTTTGCTGCAATAATCTGTGACCCATTCTTCCCTCAGCTAAGCCATTCAAATCTTTTCCATCTGCCTTCATCTGGAAGTCCACCCATGCCTCTTATCATTTTTACCAGCTATTTCAACTCCTATTTTCACTCTGTCCTCATTTGGTCTCTGTCCTAACTGTAGGGCAGTTATGTTCCTCAGGGCACTTCACAGTCCTAATCTCCCAGTTATCAGAGGGATTTCTGGAGAATATTGTGGCTTCCTTTCTGGCTACATACCTCCTTTTCACTAGAAATCCAAGCACTGGATGGTGCTTAAAAAATCTAAGCAAAGGGTGTTGCACAACTGGGCATTAACAGGTCTTCTCCAGTCAAGACGCAACCATAAGGACCTCAGAACTGACAAGTTCTCACAAAACCCAGAGTTAGACAGCAAGAACTAAACACAGTATTTCAGCGAAGGGCATGTCATTGAGATATGACAAAGTTGTTCTGCTGACACTTCACAGGATACATTTTGCTTGTCTGTCAATACAGCATAACAAAGCCAAAATCTTTAATTACACTTTTCCTAGACATACTGACATTTAGATTTTTTACAGACCTTGGTATTTTTTTTTAAAGTACCATTTTGTTCTGAATTATGAGCAAGGCTGTAAGGAAACACACTTCCAATCTCAACTAAACTGTTGTTGATTTATGCTTCAAATGAGCATGTGTCAGGGAGAGGAGCAGGACTAGTGTAAAGTCTTTGTGTCATTAGTTTCAAGTGAACTAGCCTGGTCTCCTCTGGTTGGGAGGATGGAAGGGATGCAAGATGAAGGATCTCACTAGATGTGACCTTTTACCTGTAGGTGTGCCTTGTACCTGAAATTGAGCAAAACTGAATATAGATTTGTGTTGTCATTCATCTTCACAGCATGGTGACTTTCTCTTAGGTATATTTAGCAAGTGTACAGAGATTGGAGTGAATAAGCTAATGATATGACACATTCCATATAACACATGTGACCCAGATGTAAAACAAAAAATTGCCATTACAATGAGATCAGTGTTAAAGCAGAACAGAAAATGAAAAGTTTAAAACCTTGAAAATTACCTAGACAACATAAAATCCATTAAATGACTTGCAGCAGTTGGGGGAAAAAAAATACCAAAATCACCATGCAAAATAAAAGATAAGTGCACAGCAGAATTATAGCCCTTTAGCCCATACCGTACTTATGTATATTGTTTTTACTTGTAACCATGTAAAAGAGAATAAATGTAAATATTTCCTTCCTTTTGATAAAAAAGAAAAATAGTGTCTTAGTATTGCCTTAAATTTATAAACTACTTTTCATCATGAAAGATTCCTGACTGACAGGGGAATTGAAATGCAATATCATACTTCAAAATGCCATACTTCATATTTCTGATAGCATTGTTCATTTATTTGAAACAAAAGCTACTTAAAGCTCTGCCTTTTCTACGTTCAATGTGAGTTTAACATTTTTGGAGCTCAACAGATAAAAAGACCTAGTTGAAGCTGATCCCTCTTCTGGTCTTAGTAACTAAACCAAAGTCCAGAGAAAATCTTCTGTTTGCTCAAACTAATTGCATCTATTGCTGTATCCTGGTGGAGAGACATGGCAAGGTTTCCTCCCTCTTTTGCACAAGACGGGAGAAGTTCTGCTATATTCCCAGCAACAGCAGAGCTATATTCAACGGCAGAGCTGTTGAAAATTACGATTCACTTATGGACCTTGTCTAAGAGCATCCCCTGCCTTCTCTAAAAAGTAGCCCTCTTCCCCTGAAGCAAATGCTGACTGTAATATCAAAAAGGGGAGTATTCTTGAGTGCCAGTTAGGGTGAGCACCTCAATTTAATTCACCCTGTGGCTGGGAGGGAGGAAGATTTCCTCCCCTGCTGCAGAAGGGCTTTGGTGAGGCAGGGGGAGGCTGGCCCCGTGGTCAGGGAGGTAGGTGCACAACCGATCAGGCACCCCACAAGCTCCCTGGCAGTTCCCTGGCCTCCAGCAGCCTGGAGAGGAGGGCATGCACACCCACACCCACAGCAAGGCTGTCTCTGGTGAAGACATTTATGAGGGTTATGGCTAATGTCAGTTGACGGGTACAAAGGACTCTTCCTTTAGCAGTGGCAATGGCTGAATCATTAGGCCTCTGTTAGGGACGTAGGTCTCCTCACACAATAAACGGTGCCGAGCTGGTTTTTGAACAAGTGTAATTTATAAGAATTTCATTTTCTCACTCTGTCATGGGCCTTGAAATCTATTGATACTTATCAGCGTTTCAGCAAAAACAATATTTTTGAGACTGCATCTCTTCTTTTCTCTGTTTTCTCTTTATTTTCCAATGCTGTCAGCTCACTCCTCTAAATTGCCAACCTGTGCTCTATGAGTGTCTCAAATTTTGTTTTAACCAGTATTAATACAGACAGGCTGTCAGCAGCCTCATTGTGTAAATACTCCATTAGTTCCCTAAGGGAGCCATCTTGCTTTGAGCTACTTAGTGCTTGGTCTACTGGATGGCAGCTGTAAGGAGGCCGGTGTCCCTGAGGACCAAGGTTAAACAAAACCCCACAGCTCGTCTCATCTTCGTTTTTCCCCTCCTGCCTTAATGAATGCAGAGTGCTTTTGTTGACGGCTGGGAGACAGATCCCTTACATAAAAAAGCAGCAGCTTCTATCACTGATAGCCATAAGGCTGAGATCACCTGGGAGAGGGCTGCAGAAATAGTTACTATGGATAATGGACCTTAGTTTGCGTGTCAGAAGTATACAGCATCAGCAGGCTTCAACCATATCTTGCCTTCTCAGCATCTCCCCCAATCTAACGGCAAAGCAGAAGCAGCTGTCAAGATTGCCAACAAAATATATTGAGAAGGCAAACTGAAGAGATAAACACACGCAGACTGTGCTGCTGGACTGGAGCAGTGCACCAACAGTAGGTACTAGCAGCTTAGTGCTACATTTCATGTCACGCTGTTGTGCAACCTCTCAGTTGCCTGCAGCAAATAAACTCTCAAACCCATAATAGTGGAGAAAGTGACAGGACGAATTAAAGATCTGCAACAGCAAGCCAGTAATGGAAGCACAGAAATGCTCATTGGTCACCAGAAAGGACATCCGGTAGATGACAAAAAAGATGAGCAGAACCTCTCTGAAGAGTGTGGCGTTATGGCCATAAAGTAGCATCCATGTGGTGTTACATGGAAGCCCTAGTGAGCCATCATCCTCTTGGGATGGTCCAGGTGAATCTTTCCATATGGGTGCTGTTAAAGAGAAATCAGGCATTGACTTTGAGATTATCACATGCCTATCGTGATCCTTGGGATCTATGGCCACTAATAGGACAGAAATGTGTGAGAGAAGTGCTGGGATATTCCTTAGATGCTTCAGAAAAAGCAGAGTTTATTAAAGCTATTTGATTTCTGTTGCAAGATAGCAAAAGTTGTGACAGAGTTCTATATCCAGGTCTAATTAAAAATAGATGCATTGTATGTCACTCCAGAAATCATGTATGTGGATGTATAAATATATGTATATATACTGTATGTAAATATATGTCTGTATATGTGTGTATATGTGTATAGAATCATAGAACAGTTTGAGTTGTATGGGACCTTTGAAGATCATCTAGTCCAACCGCCCTGCCATGCCTGATCTTTCACTTGATCAGAGCCCCGTCCATCCTGACCTTGAACGTTTCCAGGGATGGGGCATCCACAACTTCTCTGGGCAACCTGTTCCAGTGTCTCACCACCCTCAAAGTAAGGAATTTCTTCCTTATATCTAACCTAAACCTACCCTCTTTCAGTTTAAAGCCATTCCACTTCGTCCTGTCACTACAGGCCCTGGTAAAAAGTCTCTCTTTGTCTTTCTTATAAGCCCCCTATAACCACTGAAGGGCTGCAGTAAGGTCTCCCTGGAGCCTTCTCTTCTCCAGTCTGAACAACCCCAACTCTCTCAGCCTTTCTTCATAGGAGATGTGCTGCAGCCCTCTGATGACTTTTAATGGCCCTCCTCTGGACCTGCTCTCACAGGTCCATGTCTTTCTTGTACCGGGGACCCCAGAACTGGATGCAGTAGTGCAGATGGGGTCTCACCAGAGCAGAGGAGAGAGGCAGAATCACCTCCCTTGACCTGCTGGCCACCTGCTTTTGATGCAGCCCAGGATATAGTTGGTTTTGAGCTGCAAGAGTACATTGCCAGCTCATGTCCCATTTTTTGTCTTCCAATATTCCCAAGTCCTTCTCTGCAGGGCTGCTCTCAATCCATTCTCAATCCCTATGTGTGTGTATCCATATACATAGGATACCTTGGGGAAAGCAGGAAAAGGGGTTGCAGTCTCTTATTTTGATCCTTTTCCACACTTCATTTATTAACTGTTTGTGGGAAGGGAAATCAGAAACCAGAAGTCTTCACACCTGGATGAATGCCATGACCACCAAGCCACACAATTATTTTCTTGTCATTAAATACTGGCTGTGTCTTACTGTATGTCTTGCCATAAGAAGTTTGCTGAGTAAGCAACTACCTTTGCACTTCAGCATCGTGTGATAACAAGAAATTTCCATCACTTAAGAAAAGGCATTTAATATTTATGAGGATATAGTTAATATTAGCTTCTCTGTGTCAGTCTATTCAGTTTATTTTTTGAAGTTCTGTTCAGTCCCAAACACATATGTTCCCATTCTACCATACCCATACAGTCAATTCACAGACCTGAATTTGGGATTTGACAACAGTCAGGTAGATGATTTTTTGAAGTTCCTAAAACACACAAAAAAAGCAGAAGCAAACCAAGTCCAGCGCCCAGAGACCTGCATTGTCACTGCCAGCCACTTTCTCTGGGGGAGGTCAAGAATCACTGACAGTGCTGGGATCTACCCAGAGCCAGGTATATCAAATCAAGGGAGGTTTATAGTGGGATGGTATCAACCTCCAGGAAGGCACGCTTTTCCCGAAGGGGATCTCAGGCATTTTTGAATATGCATAACAACTTACAATTATTTTTGATTGTCAGAGCAGCCAGTGTTAACCCCTGCTGGTGATAAGCAAACCTCTCTGGAGTGTCTCAGTCCCTTCCCTCCCCACACCCCAAACAAGTTGTAATGATCCCAGGCTACTTTTAGCCAATCTTGTAGTGAATTCAAGGACATCCATTCAGGAAATAACCATTAACCGATCTGTTTTGCTTAAAACTCAGAAGGTTCAGTTCCCCTATCATCACAGTCAGCAGCAGTAGAAAAATTTCAAGAAAGGGCGGGGCCTTCAGTAATATGTATGTGCTTTGCTTCGGTTCTCTAGCCAAATAAAAGTATATTAAAAATTGTTTAAGAATTAGCTGAAATTGAAAAGATTTTTTTTTCATCTGAATGAAAAATTAGGGGAATTATTTCTAATGGAACAGAACATCCTGCTCCAACCCAAAGGTAAAATGCTGCTGTAGAACATGCTTGTGCTGAAAGCAAAGGCGGTGTCAAATTAGATTGATAAAATGGGGTGAGAAAAAGGTGGCACAGGTACTTATACCTAAAAGCCTTCGAAAGACTGCTCTGACTGCAAACTGTAGGATACTCCAGAGAGGACTGAGAAGAGTTTTCCACTCTTTCTTTGATGCTGCTCTACTTTCTCATTGGAAATTGGTACCTGGCACAGAGAACAGAGCCCAGGCATCCCATGTCCTGAATGAATTCCCCATCAAGCAAGGGAGTTATTTACTTGCTCCCTCTCTTGATGAATATTAAGTATTCAGTGGGAAAAGTGGATCAGCTTTAAGAGGAGAAATTGCATATGTCCCATCTCCACATTGCTGAGCGGGAGTTCAGCCTTGCTGTTACTTAGACCAGGATGGATCTGAATGTAGCTCTCCTTCCTTTCTGATGAGCATCTACTCAGCACGCGACATGCACAACAGGGCCAAGCTCACCCAGTTAGTTCTGTGGGAGATATTCAATTTTTGCACCCTACTTAAACATGCAGTAAACCAGGGAGAAAAAGTGTGATGGCCCAGGCTCAGATCCCTGCTTGCAATCAATCAAGTTAGCGAGTGGATTTGAACCTGGTTTTTGTACATATTGTGTGCTAAAAGTGGGGCTAATGGTAAACAGATTGCTATCTTGTAAATGTAAACCTGATTTTTTTTTTCACCTGAAACAATTTAGTGAGTTTATAAGTAATTCTGTGAAGGCCAATATTGAATTTTTCAGTGCAGTCAAATATTTCTACCCTAAAATTTTCAGCCTCTTGTCTTCAGGATGTGACCCACGCCGTCTAGCACTTCACAGATCAGTTGCTGAATCTCCATACAGAAGCAGCATGAATAGCCATAAGCCCTTGCACAGTATGATCCAAGCATGATGTTCCTGTCAATAAACTGCAGAAACCAAGGCCAGGTTTTTATTCTTAGGGTGGAAAAGTGTGTTCCTCAAGGCAATTAAATATATTAGACCTTCATTTCTATTACCCTTCACTAACCTCCAGATCCAAACCAAGCAATAGTTCAAAGGTTCAGTCAGCAGCGTGACCTGGACCAGTGGTCTCATAGGCAGGCCATAAAACTGATCAGGAATTTCAGTCACTGATGCAAAGACTTTGCAATGTAATGGGGAAATCGTTAACTGAATCTAGTCTTCATTCCAGTACTAGCAGTAGGGTTTCACTACATTTAATCTGGAGTTGGAGTGATGACACTGTATTTTAGGATGGCCACACATGTTGCTTTTTAATACCCACTAGTCATTAAATTGTATTTTAGAGAGATATTATCTTTCATTCCATCTTTAAATACTTTACTGTAGTTATTTCAAAGTTTTAAGGGTCAACAGATGAGTGTCAGCCCTCAAAATCATTCACAGGTCACTGTGTATTCATCACATTTTAGCTGAAAAATACATTAGTGAAAATACTGCAAATGTAGCTAGAGGCCACTTACCATGACCATGAGAGTCACCAGTGATCGCTGGAGAAGAAATTAAGAAGGAATCGCACCAACAGCAAAGCCAACATAGATAACATATTTAGAAGAGAGTTTGATTCATCTTCTGCCTGTTTCAAAGTGATGCACTAGCATACTTCCCTTTTATAATCAAGTAACCATGCTATTTTAAAACACTGTGACATCTGAGATTTGAATGCAGTTCAGAATCTCTATATGATACCAAAGACAGTAAATGAGTGGCTTTGTCATTAAAAAGATTTTAGGGGAAGACTATATGGGTCATTCAATATCTCTCAGGAGTTTTTAGATTCACTGTTACGTGTCTGTTTGGGGAGGAGGTGAAACTGAAAAGTTGAATTGGAAATCTGATGCTCTAAACACTGTTCATTTTGCTACTAAATACTGACTTCTCCCCACCAGTAAAATGGTAAAAATAAAAATTAAATTGTGAGTTTCTCAGGTGAAGATATCACTAATACAGGCATGTGTTGTGCTATTTCATGGATTCATTTTCATTGTCACCTTTTTAAGGTTATTCCTCTAATACTTTAAAGATGCAAACATTTGGGAAGACAGTGTAGAAAACATGTACAAGTTGGGTTTTTTTTCTTTCTTAATGATGAATTAAGGCCTGTCTCCAACTGAAACTATTTTTTCTTAGGAGAACTACTGAGAGTATTTCATCTGTGAAAATGTGAAAAAATCTGCTAGACGGAAGCATTAACTAAATGCCTAGAGCATAATGTCATCCTCTAAAAATTGAGGTACTTAAGTATTTAAGGTTGTTCCTCTCCAAGAAATCTTAGGTTGTGGGTAGAGCATGGGCAGTGTGGATGCAGCGCCGCACAGGGGTCTCTGCTGGCCAACACCATGTGATCCTCTTTTAGACATGGTCACCTCTCATGTCAGCAAGTTCCTCCAACCTTTCTCTGCAGTTTCCTGACAACCGTGTCAACTGCGGGATAGTTTCTAGCCAGCTATGAACCAGTTTGACAACACCGACTTGTATTTAGGTATATTAAGAACACATGTCTGTGTCTATTAGCTATGTAAGGTTTTCACCTGAAAATGCGGAAATCATGAAAATTTACATCGAAATAAATCCAGGTAGCCCATACTGGCTTCAGAAATAAGGAGAATAAAATGTACACCTGAACTCTTCCCAAGCCATCAGCATCGTGTTGGTGAGCTCACTTGACCAAGGGTATCCTCTACGTGCTTACAGAGGAAACAGATTTAAAATGGTCAAAATGTAAACAAAGAACACTTTATGTGGTAAATGCAAAGTAGAATAAATTTTTTAAAATAATAGGAGAGAAGTACTGGATTGAACAAGCAGTAAATTATTTATTCCCTTTGGACAACTAAACTACCCTGAAAAAGAAAAGCTTTTATAAGAATTGATTGTGTACTAGCACATTATGACTGGAGCAATACCACACCGTACTAGTTCTTCAGAGTTTTTATTTCTGTAATATTTTTATGTAACAGCCAAAACAATAAATAAAACCCAGAAATTTCTTTGTACTCTTTGTGTGGTGGGATAATGCAGCACCCTTGTCAGGCAAGAAACTATGCAGCCTGTCATTTATTCTTATTATTGGCTAATATAGTATCTGATGTGGGGATGTTAGTTCCTGAGAAATCTAGGCAGGAAATAACACAAAAGGCTGTTAATCCCCATTAAGAAGAATAACAGTGTCATGAGAAATACGAAGACATTGTTCCATTACGGGTATTAAATGATGGGGAATGCGCCATCCCAAGAAGCTCTGGCTAACATCCCTTCTATCTGCGGGTTTCCGTGAAAGTGCATTTATGACCCTTTGCACAACATTTGTCACCACAAACATAACCTTTTGAAGGTTTCCCTACTTAGCTCCTCTCTCTGCCCCTTTCTAACACCTGGCCTGGGCTGTGATGCGTCTGGTCCTTACCATGGCAGGCGGGTGGAGGACAGGAGAGATCTGTGTTTGCACACATCCAGTGCAAACACTGGGAGGATTACAGCCTCTGGCTGTAGGGAGAGGACAATGTCTGCACAGAGGAGCAGGCTGTGACCTTCTGCTTGGTTTTGTCACGGCCTCCGATTGCTCAGGAAGAACGCCTACACTTGAGACCAGTAGTCTAAATATCACAGTTTGATCATTAATTGCTGTGTGAGCACTAACCCTAGATCAAAATCTATAAAATGACAGCCATAAACTTTGGGATACAGATTTCACTGCTGACCCCTTGGTGATATCGTGGCCAATTAAAATTGTTAAGGTGTGCTCACTGTGCTGCATGGAGTCTGAAGTTCAGATCTGATTCCAATATATAACTTGCAAATGCTACTGCCCCGAATACTATATCTGGATAAGAGTCTGAAAATGTCTGTAACCTTGGTATAATTAAGGAAAGTAGTTAGAATAGGGCACTTGAATGCATAGTAAGATATCACTATGAGAATTTTTTCAAAGTACTGTTTCAAGTGATAAATTTTAAAAAGCATTTCTAGAAAATGACCTTCCATTTTTTAGAGATCAATCAAATTTGTGTTTTCAGTCTATCACATTTTTAGATTAATTCTGTGATCTTATATATCTAGAAAGTTGGTTTCTTGATGGATTTTGATGGTTTTATATTCCTGGATTCAGCTTAGTTTCCAACAGTTTAAAACTTCAGCCTATTATAAACTTGTCTCATTGGATGGTAACTGAAAAAAATAAAGATGCTAAATTATTAGAACAAAAAAGTTATTTATTGTATTTTTAACAGGATCATTAAGCATAACTATAAATCAGAAGACCTGCTGAAACAACTAATAATGTATTTTGACAAGCCAGGGGTGTGACTCTTTGCTAATAATTTGTACTAATGCAAATTATGAAGTGACATTTATGAACTGTATTTGGCATAATACATAAAACTTTAGCTAAATGTAGAACTATTGATCTGCACTTTTGCAGGCAAATACTTTTCCACAGGTCACAGTGGTTCCCACCCTGAGTATTTAATAAAGCCAGGTTGTTAGGTTGTTAAGTTAATAAATGGCAAGTTAAATTTTACAGACTAATCACTTCCACTAATCAAAGTTTACGCCTCTATAATAAGGAGAACACAGCCTTTTTTACACATTGTGCTTTACATTTCCAATAACTGTTACTTTGTAGCATGGCTTCTCAAGTTAGTAGCAATATATTACATCTAGATAGCACAATGCATGGAGAGGCCCATGTGTCTGGGAGTACATTCCAGAAGCCCAACCAAAGCTAGCCAGCTGGAAATCCTACAACCAGGGCTGTATTTTCGGGCTGTTCTCCTCCCCAAGGCTTGTGCCTCTAACTCTGAGCTGCAGATAGGTGCACCTAGCTATTCTGAATTCACTCGCTTGAGCCACTACGGACCCTGGCAAGCTCCTTCTCCAAGGCAAAGCTACCTGAGGTGCTCCCTGTTACCATCTTTCCCCTTCACTCACTGCCTCTCCAGCAGCAGCTCAATGGTGAGACCGCTCACCTGGAAAAGGGAAAGTCCATTTTCCAGTCTCTCCTTGGTCTGGCAGGTTTTCAAGTCCGTGTTATCTGCCTGCTAGATGCTCACAGCATCTGCCAGCTACTGCAGCTTCCCTGAGGGCAGATGGCTCTGAATCTGTCCCCACTTTTTTTTTCTCTTTAAGAGTGGCTCTTCAGACTGCTGGCACCATGTTCCCTAACCTTAGCAGAGCATCCTCACCATGGAGGCACTGGCTTAAAAGGAAGCACCCATACTCCTGAAGGTCATGTGTTTTGTTGCACCAGCCCTGCAGGTTTGTTACAAGAAGGCTCCTCATGATGAGACCAGCAGGTGGGGAATAATGGGCTGGGAAGCCTGTTGCAGGGCTTTGGCTTGGGCTATGGGGTATGCCATGTCTCCAGAGCCTGAATGGGAAGCTGCCTGAGCCACTTCAATGCAATTGTGGTGCCCACACTGGGTGATACCTAAAGCCCCTTATAGACCATTATTTTCCCAACTGGGGGACAACCATTTTCCGCAAGGCAAGGGGTATGGAAATGCTTGTGATGGTGGTGGGAGGAAGTGGGGAGCACAACAGCCCAGTTTTGATCATCTTGGCACATCCAGGGGTGAAAAGGATGCAGCGTGTGTGGGGACTGGGAACTTTTAGGTGCAAAAAGATCCCTCTAAAGACCCTAGGCTCCCATGTGGTGGAGACACCAAGGTACCCATGGCTGCGTGGACTGGGTCTAAGTGACAGACTGCTCTTAGTGAGTTGTTGACAGTTTGGGTTCTCTCTGTTTTTAAAATAGGGACCTTCTTGGATCATTTAGTTGTATCAGCTGTATTTGTATATTCTAATTTGTCCAGTTATTGCACTTTGTTTTGGTCTATTACACTTTGTTAACTTATGCATTTATATATTTTTTCGTCCTACTGCTAATAGGCTTAATGGTATGCTCAGAAAATCATCATATTATTGGATTTAAACTTAGAAATATTTTTTCTGGTTTGTGCACTTCACAGTAATGAGTCTGTTTGTATCTAATATAGTCGAATAAAGGTAAGAAAATAAAATTCAGGCACTTTGCACTTTGTACTTGTTACTTTATGGGGGGGAGGGGGGGAGTGGGGACCAACCCCAACTGTTGCAGATTCATTTACCTGAGTAAAATAAAGGCACAATTAGTGCCCAAAACATTTGACATAAGGGCTATAAAATCGTATTTATCAAGGGCACATGAAGGAGGCTGAAATTTTGCATTTAAAGTGAACCGCAACAGATCTTTCAGAAGTGTCTGGTTAGTAATATAAAATTAATTAGCCGTGATACAGGGGAGAAACAAGGACTGGAAACAGCTAGCAAGAATAAGGATTATGCCATGCAGCCCACAATGTAATTATTCAGGCACTTCAGTCAGGTAGGAAGGAGCATATTCAGGGAAATGTAGGCAGGGCAGAGGTTGCAGAGTGCAGGATAGGCAGGGGACAAGGTGCTTACACCAGAGGTGTCGTGGCCCTGCCTGGGGCTGATGGTAGGATAGGTCATACAGCTGGCAGGTGAGGACGTGTTCCTCTTGGTGAAGAGCTCACTGTCCTTCTCACCAGCTGCTGATTCACTTCTGGATCTCATTGTAGATTATACAGACTCCAGGAAGACCCAAATGTCCAGATTGAAAATTCCATCGACAGGGAATGGGCAAATGCCTGTGACATAGGAGACCTCACCAAGCCCCTGAATTCCAGTTGCCAAATTACAAATCCCATTAAAATCCACATCTGTCCCATTTGCTTGGATCACTGTTGACGGTCTGAGCCCAAGTGTCCCCTGTACAGGTGTCCCGTTCAAGGCCCCTTGGAAATAAAATGTACCTCAGGGCACCAGACCGTATTTACTCAGGCATGGGTGATATATGAAGGAAAGGTGACAAACGGCATCTGTGTCAAATCTGGCCCATGTTGAAGTCCCAGAGCATTGCCCCCAGGCTCTCAGCTGTCCTCGGTCTGGGTGGGGTCTGCTTCTGCAAGCACCAAAGGGCAATATACCACCCGCGTCCACTGGTCCCACATGGTTCAGAAGGAAAGTCATATTTTTGGAAGTAGTTGAAGGGGGGCATAGGAGATTTATGGCTGTGGACGTGTTTGTGCTGTTTAATTTGTTTGGCTATCTGAAGTGCCCATGTCATGATGGAATAGAGCCTTTTATGTCCATAATGCATGACTATTTTATTATAGTAACAGGCAGGACAAGGAAATAACAAATGGGAAGATTAGAGATTAGTATAGTCTTTAAAAAATGTCCATTATTATTCAAAACTGTATAACTGTCATTGCTGAAGACAAACTGTATTATAAAAATACAGTATAATATTATCTGAATTAGGGAATCATGGCTTCTAGAGGCATAAATACCATTGTTTTGGCATTTCAGCAACAGTGTCAGTACGTAGTTCTGCTTGTTCCACAGAATGTGGAAAAGCTAAATCAAAATTTCTTGACAACTTCTGATTCAGCAATTTTTATAATAAGTACAGGTTAGACCTACCTGAAAACCTGTTTTGGAGGAATTTGAAAGATGAAGTAAGAAAGCCAAAAGAGAGCAGGGAAGAGAAAAGGAGAAGGCAGCGAAAGAGACCAGAGACCTTTGAGAGGTGAAGGAGAAGGAACATGTCAGACAAAATAAGAAGGAAACCTGATCTTCAAATGTACAAATCAATCCAAGTTAATTAAATCAATCTATCAAATTGTTAAAAAGGTAGGGAAAATACCAATTTAAGACAGCAAAAAATTAATTGCACATAAGATTGATGATGGTGGAATGAAATAATTTTTGCCTCTTTTTATCCACTGTCTTCGTGTATGACTTCTATTAATAACATCACTATTTTAGTGATGCTGCTCAATTGCCACTCATTTTGAAAGTTCCTAAACATTATTTGCAATACACATTAAGCCAAAACATCTCAGACTTACAGTGTTATGTTAGGATACTAGCTGTTACTTAAGACTGCAGTATTTCCAAGCTTTGTCATTTGTTATTTGTGATGTTTGTAAGTGAATACCAGACCAAATAAAACCTGAGGCCAGCAAACATGGCTAAGGTATGATTATTATCCAGTTAACTCAAATTGACTTGCACACAGTTGGAAAGGGTGTTCAGCTGACCTGGTTAATGAGTAGTTCATGAACTGTCACTCTTCCTGTTCACAGAGAGGAGAACTGGGTGTGCTTTGAACAGCTTAAATGCCTGAGAAAAATACTGTCATTTCAGTGGCATCTGTTCAACTGATGTAAATGATTTGGGATATTTAGATTCATCACTAAAGTTCGTTTCCTGTCTTCTTTGACCATCTTCTAAACAGGCCAGAACACACAGAGGAGCCTTAGCTAGAGGAGAGGCAGAGTGTCTCAGCTCCACAGCAACACAGGTTATTAAGTTGCACATTGGCACCTGGGTTTACAAGTGGGACCTAGAGACCCAATGCCAGGTCATGAACCTGCACGGCTGGTGAGAAGGACAGCTCGCAGCTTGCAAACAGTTTGGGCACACATGCTCCAGAAGAGACAGATAAATAGACTGTGATACTCAGGAGACCTCTTGGGCCTTGTTTTGCACAGAGGTGGTTTTCATTTGTCGGCCAAAGCAAACTCCTGCTTAGGCTTCTGTAGCCTCTTCCCTCTGCGTGGAAAGCTAAGACATTAACGATCCCAATAAACTTCCCCTTTCCATTAAAGTCTTAACAAAAACACTTAAAGCAGGTATTTTAATGCTGTTTAGTGTACTCACAGCCAATTTTTTTTTTTTTTTAACAACAGTTATTCACAACATTTATTTAATCTGTGAGTGCCTTGCAATGTCATACAGATTTGATGGGTTTGGGAATAGCCAATGGCCAGTAGGTCAGTAAACCAGCATGGCCTACATGGTGGTCAGGCTCAATTTTCTTAACTTTTTGAAGTTATTGCCCAAATCTTTCCACCATGGTTTGTAAAGATGGGATTCATCTGATCAGATGTATATTTGCAGTGTCAACATCCAAGCTAATTGTCTAGACTCCTTGCTGTCAGAGGAGAGAAACAGGGACTCATTGGTCTCAGTGCACCTAAGGCAGACAGCTAAAACAGGCCAGATGAGTGACATGTTCTCAGTGCACATTTCTCTCTGCTGACTCTCACGTGAATCAAGATGATGTGAGTGTGGATGCTGCAACATAAGGAAGTCTTTAGCACCTGCAGGTGACATTGTGCAGGAGGAAGATAATTCCCTTTTAGCAAGGAGGGAGGGACGAATCGCAGGTATAAGAGACTGCAGCCCTTACTGAACAAAACAGGCTTTTGATGATTAATTTCCTGCTATATTTCTAATATACATCTTGGCTCCAGAAGAAGCATGCATTTCAGAATCATTTTTACATGCTGGGCTTCTGTTAGATTGTTTTGGGTTTGAGGACGGAGCTGTTTTGCTTTTCTTTTCTTCTTATTCTTCCCTGAAATATTTAACTGTGATTTGGTCAGCCAGAGTTTGTTGTGCGTCTGTTGCCCAAATGTTCATGTGCAAAGCACAGTAATCCTTGAAGTCATGGCACTGAATTTCATTGTTTAAAGACCCTTTAGCAGATTCCTAGAATCAACTTGGGACCAAGAGGAAATAGTGCTCTGAATAGTCACGTTTTAACACAAGTTGTCATTCAGCAGAGTCACATCTGCTGCTTCCTTAATGTGCTGTTTATTCCAGGAAACTGAATCAGTAACAGTTAAGTTTTATCTGGAATTTGTGCTGATATTGTGATTCTTTTCAGGGAAAGGGGAGAGTTTATATGAATGGCCAGGAGCAATGAAGAGCTCTTCAGTTTCTGGAGGTGTTACGAAAAAGTTAAGCAACCTTTACGTTGCTACTGACTAAAAGAAAACCAGCACTAGCTATGTCAGAGAAAGAAAGAGCCAAAATAAACCCTACGTGTGGGTGGCCAGTTGAGTGGATCTAAGGACAGATTTCATCCTTCCTGAATAGCTCAGACGCTTGCCATGGGTTTTGCAGTCTGTGTATGCAACAGCAAAATTCTGCCTTGTGCTGTTCTGCTGGTGACCCGGGCCAGATCCTTGATGACCTGCTTTTTTATTATTTGGTCAAGCAATATGTATTAACAGGCTTCCCAATTAATTGGGTTTTTTTACTATTTGAGATATAAGAAATCAAGCTGATAACGTGCATGGTGTTCATGATGGTAACATGGCCAGACAATGCTAAAAGGGAAGATTTGGGGATTTTTGTTTTTAACTGATGCAGTTAAGTGGGTTCACTTGTTCATCAGAAGTGCATTTAAATTGGCTTAATCATATGTTCATTTTGCTTTTCCTAATACTTTAATACTGGCAGGAGTGAAACCTCCCAAAGAACAGTCCTCTTACACTTCCAAACATGATGTTAACCAGGTCTGCTTTAATATTCTTTCACTGCATAAAGCAAATGCGTAAAGCAAACTCATTTATCAAATGAAAAGAATACAAACACTGAAACACGACTGCTTTTCTGATGGCAGTTGAATAGGTGCTATGTTTTAATGTATGATAGAATACCAGATTCGTATGATTATTGCTCACCATTACAATAAAGATAAACTTTTTTAGGATCTGATCCTTCAAGCATTTGTACTCCTGTCTAACTTTGCAGGTGACTTCAAAGCAACTGATCCCAAGGGCATGTTTTCAGGACTGAGACTTTAATGACTGGACTCTTAAATAAGGCATCACTTAAAGTGTAAGAAAGTGGATGAGTTAATTATTTAGTTTGTTTATTGCAGCCTTTAACACAGTTGCCAGAAAATAGAACATATAAGTAAGAAGAGTCACAACCTGCAGAGATTTTAAAATACAGAGCAAAACAGAAAGCGTCGTGTTACCGTTTGCATAGATTCCTAGAAGTAACAGAGAAACTCAGCTTGCAAATCAGAAATTGTGAATGAATTCAGCAGATTTGTCAAACAGCATGATTTAAAAATAACTGATGGGTATAGCATATGTCAAAACAACCCAGGCGAGGCAGCTTCACTGCCCCTGCTCCTTCTTCCGTGGGAGTCAGCAGAGACTTGCTCTCTGCCTTGTCATGGAGGAAGGTTTACTTCTCATCACTGGGAGTGGGCCATCTCCCTGCAGCCTGCCTGCGCCCTTATCCCACCCTGGTGTCCCTCTGCCACGGTCCCAGGGTGCATCTGCAGAACTCTGCCCAGCGGTGGCTCTTTTCTCCCCTGGTAATAGAATTTCTGTCCTCATTTGAGTCATTTGCCTTCCCTGTCCTTAATGTTTTTGCTCAGAAACATGCTGCTGCTTCAAAGCTTTGCAACAAGCGTTTGACAATTTGTTGGTGTTAAGCCAGGTTTATATCAAAGCACAGCAGTGAAGTTGTATCTCATATAGCGGCTGTGGGACTGATTTTTCCTTTCAGAGGTGTGGCTGATTTGCTGTCTTTCCAAACATACATATGATCTTCACAGAACAGCATTACAGAAAGGGAATAGTTTTATAGTTGTCCAGTTCTTGAGCCAAAAGAAGCATCTCAGGCCATAGGAAGCATGCACTGTGTTATATATGAACCAGTGGGCAGCAAAAACCTGGGGGAAAGAAATCAATTTATACCAGCTATATATTTATACTGAATATATACCCTGATAACTGAAAAATGTTCATGTATCATACATGAATATTGTTGCTAGAACATGGGAAATGTTATAGCTCTACTGTTTGCTTCCAGTTACTGTTGGAAAATTAATGGTTTGCTGAAGCAAATAGATCACCACTTGGCAGCTGTTACTGGCAGGACAGACAGTAAAACACACATATGCTGTGCACAATATTTCTGTCTCCTTTTCTTTCTTCTGACTGCAAATGAAATAAAGTACTAGTAGATGTTTCCAACCAACGTTAATTTGCTCTTTGTTAGTCTCTAAACAAGATGAATACATAAGAATTGGCTGTAGTTGGTTTTCTTTAGCGCCCAGCCCTGGTTGATTCAGCAAGCTGAAGTTACACACGTGGCCAGATTCAGATACGTGAACAGTTTTCATGAAGCGTGTTTCATCAAGGAGGGTCATGACCAGTGCCTGAGATGGACCTTAAAGCTGGCTGATCTTCATTAATGAAAAGTAGAGTATCATCCTCCCCTCCCAAGTTCTCTGGCTGAGTTCATGTGTGGGAGAGCCTCTGTGTAGCTGTGTCACTGCAGGAAAACTGCACATGACAGTCGTCTGGTAGTCATCTCCGCTCCGCAAGGGGAGGTCGCCTGCACACAGGTGAAGTTTGTCAGTCGGTAGCCAAAAGCAGTACCAGTTTTCACTGGCTTTCATTAAGGCTCTGTCACTGTTAAAGCCTACACAGTAAGTTAGGGTTTCTAGCGTCGCTTTTCAAAACCAGAATTAAACTACAGAATTCCCGTGTGAACAGTCCCCGGGATCTTCTCCTCCTAGGTCTCTTAGGCAAATGATATATGTCCCGTGGCTCTAGATAGTCATATAAAGAGCTGGATGGATGCATAGAGCCCTAATGTCATCAGAAGAAACTTGGATGTCAGCTCTCATTGCCCTGACCTGTCTGTGGCATGGCTATGTAAGACTGTAGGATATGTAAGGGCTACCTTATTTTGACCTTAGACAGCAGGGCTGGAAGGACCCAGGAAGGCCATAGTGGCTGTCTTGCAAGACCAGGGTACAGTGGTACTTCTCAGATATCAGTTGAGATGTTTAATCAGGGTTTGTTTCCTGGAGATTAAAAAGCACAGTCTTGAACTGTGTCAATGTATTTCTTTCAAGAGAAGAAGTTTACATGCTAAACCAAAAGGAAACCTGCTTGTTTATTAAGTTCTGTCAGCTTTTGTTAGCTCTCCTTTTCTTCATGCCCTTCAGTTTCTTTCCATTAACCACCTAGCACCATCCTTTTTTCCCACCAGCAGCTTTTATTTAGCTAGCTGTGCTTTTGTAGTCCTGCAGACTTTCAAAATCCTCTGCGTCTCACCTTTTTCTTTTATAGGAAAACACCTCTGCCTCTCGCTGTAGAGTTCTGTGGCTGTTCATGGTGAAGTTTTCATAAAGTTGCCTCTCCTCATTTCTCCCTCTCCCTGTCTCCCAGTCTCTCCCCTGTAGCTGCAGATAAGGAGTGCTTCTCTGAATGCTTGCTCTTCAGGGAGAGCGGGGCACTGCCTTGCAAGTTTTAGTATGCTGCTTGAAGTGAAATCAAGACCTTGATTGTTCTGAGCAACCCTGTGCTTTTCCACTGGCAAAAGGGTGGTAATCTCTTCAGCAGCTCTCCCCTGGGTTTCTTAGGAGCCTGCTGAGGAGTCATTAACCCAGATTTTAAGAAAAAAAGACGAGAAGAAATTCATTCCAGTCTTGTCAGTGATGTCTTCATTCAAACTCATGCAACCATTTCAAACTGCTTGAAGTTTAAAACCATCTGTGTGTCCCTGTTTGGTTTGCTTTTTTTTTTTTTTTTAATTTGATGACTACAGGAAGGGTAACTGTGCTTCTTGAACAACTACCTACTGATCTCTCACTTTGGTGAATTTAGGATGTCTTTCTTATCACTGACATGTTGCATATGATTCATTTCCCTTCACTTGCAGTGTTTAAAATTTGCATGTCCAAGTCTAGCCTAGACTCTTTTTATAGTCAAAAGACCAAAACAGGTACCTCCAACGGGAGATTCATCCAGTCTTTCTGAGGTGTGGACCATGGAAGAAGAACTGCTCTCAGAGAGAGACTGCTTCTTTGTGTTGACAGTGAGCAGAGCAGAGAGTGACTAGCCATGACCTGAGGTGTCTAGTTTCTAAACACTTTAATTCAGATGGGTAACACCCACCTATTACCTAGGTATCATATAAAAAAGGTTTATACACCTTCTCTGTCATTTTATCTTGATGTCATTGCATTTTTTATGTTGATTTTCATATATAGCTTTACAAAGTAGACTTATAGTTTCTCACAATGACAGCACTTTCTTATGTCTTATACAAACCTCATATTTGTCTTAATATTCTCTTACCACCTTAAATTCACATCATAATCACTTTGTGGCAGGCTCTGCATGACTTTTGCACTGTAATCTTTACCATATCATTGTGACTTCTTGAAGTAGCTATTATCCTGCTCACAATTAAAGCTACATAAAGTCACTTCAAAACATTCTCATTATTTATCTCATCAACTTGAATACATCAGCTGTTACCAAATGTTTTATTTTTTAAATAGCTGAATGCATCAGTACAACTGTGATTCAGTTTCATTACAAATACAAAAATAAAGGCTATTCTCCCTTTTCTTTTCCTATCATGTGAGTATTTTCTGTCTTGTCTTGTGGAATATTCTGCTTTACATATGGTAACACTCATCCTAATTCACTGAGCTGCATTCAGAATTGTAAACTCTGCATTGTGCATCACTGGTGAAAAAACATAATTTGTCCTTATTTTTAGTACTCAAAGCAGCATAAATATAATCCTGATTTTGCAGGTCAGTGCTGGCAGACTAGATATTTTCACATTGCTCTCAAAATCTTCATATCGATAGTATTTCTTTCATGATAACATTTATTTATCAATGTTTATGCTGCTTTGACTTTTTATAAAATAACAGCAAAGATAAATGGATCGATTGACCCCGAGAGCAGTTTATTTATCCCTTTAGTCACACTTCAGTGGCAAAATCAATACTCTTCTGAAATATCTGATATTACAGTGGTTCCAGTAAATACTGACATTCCTGAGCTGTGTGAAGGGGGAACAAAAATTTATTATCAACTTAGATTTTTAGTACCTTTATTGATTTTTCTGGGGATGCTTGAATTTTTATTTATCTGTAGCTAAGTAAGTGACCTTTGTTTCAAAAAAAAAACCCAAAAGCAAACCCAAAAAGCCTTTCTGCGACAGCTAAGATGTTTCTGAGTCTTGCGTTGCTACCAATTATTTTGATACAAGGATGGAAGAGATGAGTGACCTGAAAGAAGATGAAAAAGTACACAACAGGTTACATACTTCATCCAATAAACAGATCTAACTCCTGCAAGCATTAACATGAGTTATGCACATGTATGGAAGAAAATTTTCTCGCTCTTATCCCTGGGAGCTTTGAACATATAAAAACTGGATGAGAAAGGTAAGGTGCATAAAAAGGGGTGTGGCCAGCAGGTTGAGGGAGGTTATCCTCCCCCTCTACTCCACCTTAGTGAGACCACATTTGGAGTACTGTGTCCAGTTTTGGGCCCCCCAGTTCAAGAAGGAGAGGGAACTGCTCGAGCAGAGAGCTATCAAGATGATCAGGGGACTGGAGCATCTCCCTTATGAGGAAAGGCTGAGAGACCTGGGTTTGTTCAGCCTGGAGAGGAGAAGACTGAGGGGGGATCTTATCAATACTTATAAGTATCTGAAGGGTGGGTGTCAAGAGGATAGGACTGGGCTCTCTTCAGTGGTGCCCAACGACAGGACAGGGGGCAACGGGCACAAGTTGGAACACAGGAAGTTCCACCTAAACATGAGAAAAAACTTCTTTGCTGTGAGGGTGACAGAGCACTGGAACAGGCTGCCCAGAGAGGTTGTGGAGTCTCCTTCTCTGGAGACATTCGAAACCCACCTGGACACGGTCCTGTGCCCCCTGCTCTAGGTGTACCTGCTCAAGCAGGGGGGTTGGACGAGATGATCTCCAAAGGTACCTTCCAATTCCTACCATTCTGTGATTCTGTGATTCAAGGGAGTTTCTGAGGGTAATGTGGAGTTTCCAATTTGGGGGATCTCACCAAAACAGCGTTTGGACAGAGTATAGCAGAGAACAACTTATTTTGTCAGTTGTGCTAAACTGAGAGGAGCCCACTGTATCAAAAGTTGTAAGATAGGTAGTCCTAAACCAGTCTAGCATTTGGGACAGAGATGGTCTGGAAAGCCTAAGTTCAGCAGTCACCAAGAAGTGCAGCTTCATCCCAGGTGGACACAGGGGGACAGTGTGGGGGGCCATCAGGGGTCTATTCCAACCTGGCCATACTGTGCTCATGTGCTCTGAGTTGTAGAGTAGTTGTCCCAGCATTTGGCAAAGACAGACTAACAGACGCTACATGGCTTGGAAGATTTCATGTGACTCTGCTATCCCTTCTGAGCGGATGGACAAGGATGAAGAGGATAGGTGGAATGAAAGGGATAAGTGGGAAACTCAGAGTATAAATCAGGTTTCCTACTGTTTTGTATCCTGGTGACTTACTGAACACCACCCATGTTACTCACCTGTGCCTAAAAAATGCAATGTAAATTTGAATTGCATATTCAGGGGGTGCCTGCTTCTGCATGTTTATATAAAAGAGTGAAGCTCCTTAGGAAAGTTATCTTGGAAGAAGAATGACCTTTCCAGTAGCAGAATATTTGAGACCTGAAAAAAATTTGCAGAAACGGGCAAAAAACAAGCCATAGTTTGAAAAGTTACTATTTCTTGCCAGTTCCTTTTCTACCTTGGATAAGTGTGCTAATTCTGAACTACCTTAATGTTTTTTAAGCCACAGCTAGATTTAAATCTTGAACACTCTTCACCGAACTTCACCAAAAACATAACTGATAGTGAGTGCTCTGACTTGGTTGCCATGCCTTCAGCTGTCACTTTGTTCAATCATTATCTCAAACAGGTTTGTTCTGGCTTCCGTTGGCGTCGCTCATACAGAAACACAATCTGCCATCAGCAAGAACTAATGATATATGTTTATGGTTCCTCGATGGAAGTGTACTTCTCTCCAACACTCCTATTAAAAGCAAAAAAAGGCATACATATTTAGGATGTAGACCAAAAGGTGTGAAAAGCCAGCACAAGCTGTAGCCATTGCCTGGTAGGTACTGCAATGAGTCTTCAATGAACGATGGGTCTTCTGTGAATAAAATTTTCTCCAAGGGCTTTTCACTCTTTCCTGTTTCCTGGTGCTGAAGTGTTCAACAAGCCCATCTAATATATATATATATATATATATATAAAAATATATATATAAAGCTGGTTTTTTTCCATTCATTTCTAGCTGCATCCCTTGATAATCATTAAATCATCCAAAGAAAATTATCTCACTGTACATTTCCTCCTTCTTAAGACGTGCCAAAAGATTAATTTTCTCCAGAGAAAAGGTATTCCATAGCTTCATTACATCTATGTAAACCAGAAAATCACTTTCCTTCAAAAGGTGGTATAATTAAAATACATTTTCAGAATTTGTATAAAAACCAGAAAAGTTTTAAGTAAAAGTCCTGATCCAGTTGAAAACTAAAATGCATGCATGGTTTTAAAGTTTTTCATTACATAAACTTCATGTAGTCCACAGGTTAGTCGTAACCTTCACTTCTTTGCATAATCAGGGATATATAATATTAGAACCAAACCAAAACACAAACACAACCCTATTTCAAGGTGTATAGCTAGAAGAGAACTGCCTTACAGAAGAAAGATCTCGGAGCAGATAACTTTCCAGAAGTTTCAAAAACATCGGGACCGTCATTGTAATGTCCTGGAGCTATAAACAGGACAGTGTACATGAGGCTAACCTACAAGTATTTTCATGCTGAATCTAATATTGAGAAAAATTTTGCCAGAGGGCAAAAGAGAGAAAAATAGACTAAAAACATTCAGAATGGCTGCTAGATGATGGAACTTTACTCTCCAAATGTCACAATACTCTTTTCCCCAGAGGGCTTTCCTGGTGTGATGCTCCTCCAAAGCACTGACAAGTTCTGTCTTATTTGCCTGTTCTATATCTCTAATGTCATACATATAGTTATAAATGTGCTGAAAATCAAGTATATTTTGAAATTTTTAAATAAAGTACCACCAGAAAGTACCACATAGACTGCAAATCTGGAATAAATTTTCTGACAGGAACGTTCCTCACATTTTCTCTTCTATTTAAGTCCTGTTTCTCAGAGTTCATGCCTATAGACTGAGTATCGATTGCCTACTACCCTAAGACAAAAAAAAAAAAATCTATTTACCAGTAGGTTCAAAATTGGCTAAAACATGGGGCTATTTATAAATGAATGGATTTCTCCACTTTCAGTTAAAATCAGCATGTCTGACCAAGCAGAACCACATCATAATTAGGAATTGTAAGACTACCTAGTTTTACTTCAAAATAGCCCTGGACACAAAATTATTTTGGTGCTGGCTGCATGAACAGTGTTCCCCCTGCAGTTTACTGTGTCAGGTGCTGAAAGGTTGTACTGGACCAAGTTGTTGTGTGTGCATCCTCTGTGAAATATAGGAAATATAAGGATGTTAACAGACATACAAGGAAGGAGACTTAGAAGTCTCTGCATGCTTTTCATTTCTACCCCATTTCCTCTGTGGAAGTGCCAGCGTGTGTTTGAAGCACCAACTAGGCTTCTTGCCATACACAGGCCCATTTCAGTGATTTTGCCTGTATGTGTTTGTGTGTGTATTCATATGCATATATGCATACACGTGTGAAAGACATAAGGTCAGTGTTCAGTGCCAGATGCTGAAAGCAGTCAGTGTAGAGGAGGGGGAGAATCATAACTTTGACTCCTTTGAACTCAAATTAAACGTGAAAATAAGTAGTTACTTGAAATGGATTTGTCAAAATAGCCAAAGGGAGTTTGGTCCTCATCACTCGTATTTGAATGGCTTATGGACAACTAAATCCCTTGGCTCCTTTGAAAATCCCAAATTTAAAGGATATTTTTTAGAGCTAGCAATGAGACTCGGTGCCACTGACATACTTCTGAGAAATTGGCATCGTGAACCTTCAATCTGATTAGTTACACAGGTACTTGTGAAATTGCTTTATACCAAAGCCTAAAAAAAATTTATAGGTTGTATTCCAATGCTCAGAGAAATCATTATGGTAAGAAATACATTGTGCCAACAGGAAAAAACAAGTGAATGTGCCCCTGCTTTCATATCTAGGCAATCTGTCTATCCAAGTATTTTCCGTAAATTTAGAATAATTTTTAAAGGTTTAAGAGCATGCAGTTGTATCATCATTTTTATGGCAGCCAAATTAATTCTTTCATGCAGTGCTTGAACCTAATGGAGATTGACTGTCCTGTTTTCCTATTGTAATGATGTGTACCGAGTTGAAAATGAAGATGTTGGAGGATAAAAAATAGTGCTGCGACTGCTATTGATTAGCTGTCTTGTTTGCTTCATTGTTCAGGCTCCGTTGGCCTCTTGGGCAGAAGGACTCCCAAGTATAACATCCCTGACATTTTCCTGAAAAGATGCATGCCTTAAAAGTGACAGCTTTACTTAAAAAATACAGTTTTGATGTATAAATGTGGTAGTTTTAGCTGAAAGGATTCTGATGGATTAGAGCAGACAAAGAGAAAGGTTTCTGAAACATACCTCAGGTCAGCCTTGTATCGAGAACAGATTTAATAGCAAGTGTCTTACATGATGGTGACACTCCTAGTGTCTCTGCATTTCAGTGTATGTGGGAATGAGCAAGAAAAGCTGAGTTTATCTTCAAAGACAGAGCGATTAAGTTATTCTGACTAATGGGCTCAGCTTTCATTAAAGGCTTTCAGTAGTCATGAATTCCAGAATACTTGACTGTGTGTGCTGAAGAAGAGAGTGGCCCTTGAACTAACACATAATTTTATCAAAAATACTGCCTGTATTTTTAAAAGCCCCCATATAGATTGTTTTTCACAGTCTTTGGGCAATAGGCTATTTGATACAATTTTGTTTATTCTCTTGCCTGTTTTTCATGTGAAATATTTGGTACGAGAGTCATATAATTAAATTTGTAAAAACAATTACTTTTAATTGCATACATATGAATTTAACACACATGAATGTGTATATTCAAATATGGCTTTTGGTTAGACAGAAAACAAATCACAATTTGCCTAACTCTCTGTCAAGGTATTTAAAGGAGTCAAGTACACTAAGTGATATCATGCATCACCTTTAATGAAATGCACAAACATATGAACATGACTGTAGGACTGGGTTGCGGCCAACATTAGAAATGCTTCTGCTTTTATCAGTGTTATGTTAAAAAGGGCCAGATCCTGCCACATATAGTGTCATGTCTGGGAGAAAATACGTTCGCTCAATGAATAACCTGTAGCTCAACAGGGGTGGAGATATTAGTGACTTGGTCTGCTAATGACTCTGTGCCAAAACTATGCTTTTTTATTAAATCCTGTAACTAGTTTGCAAAAACCTGGGCAATCTGTCAGGCAGTAAGTGGAAGCCAGCCAGGAAAAAAATGAGGTTTCCAATGTACTTCAGCTGGAGGTATTGCAGCACTGACCTGACTCTTGCCTTTCTCTCATCCTGTGCACTCTTTCATCCATGCTTTATAATGGTCCTGCCTTCACAGAGCATGTCTAACCCTGACAGTTTCTTGGCTTGGTGTGTCTCATCTCCAGGCTCATGACAAGATCTTCTCATTTGCTCTTGCAAAACCCCCTCACAAAGACCACCTTCTGTCTGGCTACATCATCCCGTTTCTTGTCTACCAGGTCTACTTTACATTTCTTCTTTTCCCCTTCAAAGACACTGAGAAGCCTGTTGCCACCCTCTTCTCCAGCCTTGTCCCTGATGGGCCGAATCCCCTGCTTCAGCAGGGACACGGCATCGCCTGCCCTTCTTCCTGCCACCACGGACAATGGGGCAAGTCTGCTAAAATGACCCACAAGATCACCCCTCTTTCCTTATTCAGGATCTCCAAGGAATTCATCTAGCCTACAGCATCCACCGGAGATGTGGCAGCAGTCTCCTTTATTTGCTTACTCACATTAAAAGTAAATTCTAAAAAGGCTGACAAATCTGAGCCAGTCACCAGTCCTCTCAGGTTTTTGGTACGTTTTGTTCCTCTCCACACATGGTGTCCCCTGTGTCTTTTCTACAGGCAAAGTGTTTTGGGGACAGAACCTGCTTCTTGCCTTCTGCTTGCTTACTTCTCCAGTTAGAACAAAATTAGTTGAAAATGAAGGTCTCAGAAGTAAAGTAGTAGCCCAATTTTGGCCATGGCAATCTTAATGACAATCTTAATTTCTTTCTCATTAGATTTATGCATTGTAATTTGATGTTTCATTATATGGTCATGAACTATTTCTCAAATAATGCAGCATATGTTTTTGGCCAAACTAAGAGCCATTGGTTACATATTTGTAATATCTTACAAGTGTGGCCATGCATATATGTGATCATACAGTTACTCAGCTTATCTAGAAATCTTGGATAGATACAGAGAAAACGGCATGTAGAGACAGAAAACATGTTAAAAATATTTCAAGGAATATATTATCAGACATAATTTATCACTGAATTAACTACATGCACATTATTTGAAGCAAAATCTCTGCTTTTAATCCTGTGAGCATTCATATTGTTTCTAAAACTTCAAGTACAAGATGAAAAGCAGTGAAAAAAAAGGAGTCTGATATATCCAATGTCCATTTGCATCCTGCAGCACTCTCAAAATCTTTTTCTTCTTCAGCATTCACATTTACTCTGGCTGAGTTTTGCTTCTAACTCCTTTGTGCTTTACAAGAATATTCGGAGAAGGTTTGTAACTTCCAGTATAGGAAAACCTGCTAAACTGCACTATATAAAGAATTTTTTTCTTCTCACTCCCTCTCTTTTCTTCCCAATTCTCGCTGTACAAGTCATTTTTTGAGCCTGTACAATCTAGAAAATCCTCAAATGAATGGAGGAGCCATAGCTAATGCTGCCAGAGTGAGACTCAGAAATAGCTCCCATGCAGCAAGCAGCAGCAAATGAAACCAGCCAAAGAACAGGATGCATGAGCTCAGAGGAGGCGAGAACATTTTACACAGATGATCTTAATTCTACTACTTCCTTCATGTTTTGATCTTTTTCACTTCCATCATTGTTGTCAATGTTGTCATCATTGTCAGCGAGATGAATCCTGCAAGGATATGGCCCCCTTGCTGGCCCAATGCTGTCAGCCTCCTGTCCTGTCATTTCCTTAGAAAGGTCTGCCTGTGCCTGTCACTGCTGATCTTGGAGCACTACTGAAGCCTGGAGTGATTCAATGATTGCCAACTCCTCCACAGGGTCCCTGTGTGGAAGTTCTTTGTTAGACATTGATTGTCCACCCCCCAAATACCAGGGAAGCAACTGCAGCTGAATCAGGGTTGATAGAGGTTGGGGGTGGGAGAGTGGGTGTCATTAACAAACGTCAGCTAATCTGACAAAATCATTCCTGATTTTGTCCTCCTCCTTAATTTGGAGGAATTGATGAAAACATTGAGCTACAGCATGCCATCCTCCTTCTGCCCAGAGGACGGCTCCTCAGCACTGGCATTTCATTGCCACTGATGGTCTCTGGCTCATCATGGAAAATGTGTCGCCTCCGGGTTTCACCTTGCCACTCAGCGGTCCAAGACGTGGTGCTGGCAACTGCCACCTGAGGGTGATCCAAGCCATCATTAGCCCTTCCTCATCATAGCTAGCATGCACATGGCATGCGGCCAGGAGCTGGAGACTGTTTTGTAGCTGTGGACTGTGATTTTCTTGGTGCCTGAATTAGCAAGAGCAAACATCATTTCAGATTTAATGACCAGCTTCTTGAATTGTGCATCACTTCTGGAAGTATATAGTAGGAAGCAAAACAGTCCACTGGTTGTCAGGACCACGCCTGAGTCCCAGATGACAGCATTTATCTTGGGCTATATTTTAAATGGCTGCAGGTGCCAAGGAAGAACAGAGGTTGCAAATTCCGTGCACACCAATGGCTGACCTTCAGGTAGCCTCTCCATCCACTGCAGGAAGCACTGAGGCTTCAGTGATGCTAAGAAAAGCCAGGAAGACTCAAGGGCAGATCAGTCCCATTAACTTTTCCTTTGTTGCTATTTCTGTTATATTTTAAAAATCAAATGCAAATGGATAAAACAGACAAAAAACCCCAAAACTGCAAAGCCTTGCCCAGTTCATTTCTAAGTATTCAATTAAAATTGTAGTATTGTGGATGAGCTTTCAACTAGTGAATTTGCACTGTTCTTTTAACCCCGTGATGGAATGCATAATCTCACTGTTTTCTGGTTGTTAGAGAAAAAAAGGGAGTCAGAATAAAGAATTTCCATTGCTTGCTTTCTCTCTTCTGATTTCTTGGGTGGCCTAAGGTCTAACAGAAAGACTTTCTGGAGCCTCTGTTCCTTCTTTGTGCTTTGGTTTTGGATAACTGACTTGAGAGACTCTCACTTGCAGCAGTATATAGGATCCCTGGATCTGTGTTTCAGCTGTGGTGTAAAACAATGAGATAATGATAGGTACTTAAATACATTGGTGTTCATGAAAAGGATAGTTAGTCAAAGTACAGGTAGCATACCTAGGTGTGCTGTATACACACAAGCATGTGAAAGGGAGGCCTTTCATCTAGTAGCTCCTCTGTGTTTGAAGACTAGTCGAGCAAAACATAAACTCTTTTTGCATCATACTGCTCTTTCCTACAAGTTGAGAATATTTGAAGTATCTTCAAATATATTTTCAGCTTCAGCAACTTATTCTGCAGGCATAAAGTCTATCCTTAATTTGTAAATTACTGTCTTCATTTATAAACTACTATACTGCACACATTTATTTTAATCAATCACTGCAGTTGTGAATGCCGGTCTGATTTCTGAATCAGCACTCAAAGATAAATGATAGATGGTTTATTAAGTTCTCTCAGCTAGGGTTCATGATGCTTAATTTTCTTAAGTGATAATATTTCATACCATAATCCTGATCTTTTTTTTCTTCTTTCTGCTTAGTGGAGTTTAACCTAATTACGTGTATGGTCTCTTTAACAGTTGCAGTGTGGAGCCATCACTGAACTTCCATAAATCACCATTTTAACTTTTTTAGGAGAACCCCTTCAAAAGGTCACCTGTCATCGAAGATATTCTAGCTAAAAGTTGTAACACTTAACCCTGTCTTTAGGTTCTCCTAACTCAATTACACCAATGCATCACTCATCTCTCTCTGGGTTTGCAATAAAAGAAGTATTGGTCTTGGGCCATTTTTTGGATCCCTGGCAGCAAGACACCGTACATGTACTTACCTCTTTCACAGCTGGATGGTTTCATTGTAACCCCTGGTGTCTCTCTCCAACATTTTGACCTCATAAAAGCATAATGTCACTGAATGTTGAGATTTTATGGTAATTTATTCTGAAGATTGTGGCTTTTAAATCTTCTGTATGCAGTTTAATAACAGCATTCTTGTCATCAGGCAAACTTTGCTCTTTCTATTAATATTTTCATCTTCATTTTGCAAACACAAACATATATACACACAAAATAAGCTGAAGATGATTTACAGAAGCATTAGGGGAAGGGAAAGAGAAGGAAAGAGACAGAGAACAAGGTAACTGCAGACTAATCATACCAAAACCAGACATGCTTTTGCTGGTTTTTTCCATTCTTGTTATATTTTTGTTTGGATTGGCTCCAGAGAAGCCCTGTTCCTTGTCGCTCTTGTTGTTGTGTGTGTGCTCATGCATAAATTCAGGTCAAGTATGAAACCTCTTTTCTGCATTCCTGGTAAGAATGTGTAATGTCCTTATCAACAGATAACAAGAAATCTGAGCTAATTTAGCTCATGACCCTGGGTTCTTTTTTTTCCTGCAGTTACCAAAAAATACGGTGTTTGCTTAGTTGTTAATGTATTCAGTTCAGTAGATTAGAGCTGCTTGAAATTTCTGCTAATCCTTTTCCATTGAGGGTGGACTATGTGATGCTGAATAAAACAAAAACCACATGCATGCACAGGTTTCTGAGATTTTCCGGATCAAATATAATTTAAGGGGCACAACATTTTTAAATGAGGGTGTTTTTTTTTTAAATTACTTTACCAATGAATAAACAGTGTTTACTGAAAATATGCTTTGCTTGAACTTGGCCATTGAAGTATACAAGGGCTGAGGGGTTATTTTGCAATGAAAGAATGAACCAATATATAAGGATAAAAGTAGAAAAATGGTTTAACACACAGCACAAAGATGTTTTTGAATGAATCAGTCTTTGCTATTTAATTTACATTTTGAGGGCTCATTAGGATGATGAATGACACTGCTGGAGAATAAAACATACTTCCTGAACAAAAGAAAATCTCTGTAGCCTAATAACATTTTATGCCAGCACTTACATTTGTCAGAAGTGGATGCTATTTATCCCTATGATTATTTAAAAATCATTTTTATTGTCCTTTGTGCTGTGTCCTCTTCTGGGAATTTTAATTCAGAGTTTGACACCTACTTATTAACTTCCATGAAGTATGGAGTACAAAGGCTTATACTATATAAAGAATTTTAACCAGCCATGTTTATATTGCCTGCAGCTGTATACAAATTAGCTGAGTTTGGATTCATTTCTCTTAGAAATGGAAAAAAAATTGAGATGTGTAACCTTTACCACCTCAGCAAAGTAAATGTGAGTTGAGTGTGGCTGACCTGGGCATACCAGGAGACAACAGTAAGTCAAAAGAGCAAAGAGGAGGAATTTATGGCATTAATGTCATGAATTAGGAATCTCTACGAGTTGAAAACTTTCTATTTCATGTCTCCTCCGTCCTCCTCTGGAAGGATGAGGATGAAATAGGAATGCTAATGTTTCAAACTTCAAGCCCATCCACTCCTTAATCAGTAAATAATTACTTGCTGTCTTGCCTTCTTCAGTGCTTATACATGCCTATACTGTAGAGTCAAAGGTATGCAAATACCAGAAAACAGACTATCTCTGGAAAAATGTCACAATATTTTTGTAAATTATACACTATTACAATAATTGTATTTTTATGGTTTGTCTTAGAAGACACTGCTTTTGTATCAAACATTAGAGTTTAGACCCTTATTGAGTGCAAACCATTATTTCACCTATGTTCCCTCTTCCACTCTTCCCGCAGTAGATCTGCTCAGCATAGTGATATCCAGCCTGAAGTAGTGGTATCACCTTAAATCAAAGATTTCATTTGCCTTGCTGGGGGAGCACATCAGTTGCTCAGTTAGCTTTTTGTAAGAGCATGTAAAACAAGATGACATACAGCTTTGCTTTGTTTATTGTGATAGGAAGTGGGAATGTTTGATCTTGTTTTCCATCCACTTGCCAAAGCCATCCTCTTCTCCTTGCAAGAAGTCCAGCTGGCAGTAAAGCAGGTAGTGGTTATGCAGAAAAAAGTCTTTCCTTACATCTAATTCTACAGATTCTCCTATAGATTTTTCCATGCACAAGGGGGATGCTGATCATCTGGAACATGAGATCCCAATTTCAGTTATCTTTTTGATTTCTGAAGAAATTGCTAGTCAGCCATCAATATTGTCTGTAGATTTTTGCTTTTTCATATTTTGTGGGCAAACACATATAGGAGAAAATTATGGGAACATTTTGTAACACTGTGACCTGACTGCGATCCACATAATCAGTGTGCAGGCAGAAAGATTTGGTTGCTTTTCCTCCTAAAATGTGCTAGGCGTATTTCTGGGCACCAATGGCAGACTGCTGTTTAGAGAGCTGCTACTGAGTCCTCTTCTTGTCGGTACCCCATGGCCAGACCCAGTTGCTGTGAGTGAAAGCCCTGAGGATACTGCTCCAGTGTGCACCGCCTCCTGTCTCGTGAAGGTCTGAGATTAAAGTCTGCTGTCTTGATTTGGAAAAGCAGGGGTCTTGTGGACAGGCCTGTTTGTTTTCAAAATAATGCGTTTTAGATTTTTAAGGTTTTTTTCAGGGTTTGTTAGGACTTTTCTTTTGTCAATTGATACCCTAATTTTCTGAGGGAATTACATTCTGCCTACCAAAAATACTTCCAACCCTTTAGACTACAAAACGTACATTTTGTTATCCTTCCTAAAAATAGATAGTGTTGCCCATATAGAATTATAGCTGCCTTCCATATTTAAAGTTATAAATGCCACTACGTATCTACATGTACTATATTACATATGTATCTGTTTACATACGTGTTTCTGATCGTGTGCTTGTAAAGTGCCATACAAGCCTTCATGGTAATGTTCATGCATACAGAATGCAGATTGTTGCAGACTATTTTCAGTCAAGACATCCCCATTTAATCCTTTCCATCTGATCAAAAGGCAGGATATGCCAGTTTTGAAAGTCACATCTTTTGTTTTGGTAGCATTGATCAAACTCTGGACTGCAATGAGACACAATTATTGGGTGACTTTGGGTCTGTTCACACTGCAGTCTCCGCTGTGGTTAGGGCTTGTACAGACTGAGAGGTCCGATGCACAAGTGGGCACAGATTAAGAGCTCCTGCTTCTGCTAGAAGGATCCATCAGCTGTTTATGCAGCAGCAGCAACTGCATGACTGCAAATTGCCAAAATCAGTGCTAGTTTATTTTAATATGCCAGACTGTAAACTGTAGCAATTCAGCAGCTGCTATGCAAGCAAGGGCCTCCAAGAGAGTATCGGTGCAGAGAGATAAGGACGGAAATGTAAGCTTGGCTTCTGTCTCATTCTTGCTGTTCTTTTCATCTTTAGCTTAGAGGTACAGATATTCTGGGTGGCAAATGAACCAATATCACGCTTTTGCAAAGGCGATGGCTTGATTTTGTAATTATTTTCTAGGAATGAGTAATCCCATTGTTTCTTTGTATCTTGAGTTTATATATAGTGCCATCAACAAGGTTGCTTGAGCTGTGCGTGAGCAGTAACTGTTACTCTACTCTGCCTGAGACCTGCGTAGGTGATTTGTGCAGATGGGCTGCTGCGCCTATACAGTCCCCATGGATTAAGTGTTACAGGCTTTCAGCCCATAGCTGTTGACTGATTTCCCATCTGCAGGTATTTAAAATCCTGTTGTGTTTATAGTATAAATGTATATAAAATTTAAATTAGGTGGGGACTGTTCTTCAGCGTGGATTTTTCCACCAGCCCTACAGCAGAGTCAACAGCAACTGGCCAGTACCTGACTGCCAGGGCTGTGCCTTCCCCTGTACAGGAACAGCTAAAAGTCTTTGCCTACAACTCTTGCTAGAGTATCTTGTTTCATAGCTGTATTTCTGCGGCAGAAAAAGGATCGTGAAAAAGAGAGGGTTTTGCCAAGAACATTTTATTCTGTTCCTCACAAAGTACCTGTTGCTGCAAATGGTACAGGAGCATCCATGTTTTGGTGGGGCTTCCTCATCCTCTACCTGCCCCAATATTTAGCTGAGGTGCAGGTGACTTAGAGTGACATCTGCAGATTAAACGTGCAGGAAATGCTGCTGGAAGTATGGCTGGGGAAAGGGACCCAGAAAGCTGAAGGAAGCCCTTAGAATATGCTTAGCCTTTTGCATCCTCTTCATTTTTTTCTGATGTTATTACCTAATGTCTGTACATGGCAATATGGGCACACAATTAGAAATCAGAGCCCAAGAGCACCTTTGCCATTCTCTCCTCTCCAAGAACAACTGGCACCTGAAACTCTGAACCCTTCTCCAAATAGTTAATTCTCAGGGGAATGAACCACTCATCATTCCATCCATAAACAAACAAATAAAGAAAAGATACAAGGATTTTATCTGTTTAATACGCATTCTCTGAAAAGCAGAGTGCAGACTAAACATAGTAATCTGATGATTACAAATTATTCAGTCCTATAAACAAAGCATGACAATTGATGACAATGTGGTATCATATATCGTAAATGCAGAGCATCCTCTCTCATCCAAAACAAATAGTTTGGAGTATTTCAAACCCACAACAAATATATTTAATGCAGATCACTATGAAACAATGTGTTTCTCTGTTTCTAATGCTGTATACAAAATCCATCCAAGAGCTTTTTTGTGTTTAATGCATTATATTCATTTATGCTGCCAATTTTACTTACTATTCTAGTATTCTGATTTGAAAAATCAAGATGTAACGTATTTCAAGTAATGCTTGATGCATGTGCATCTTAAAATTACAGGAGATGGTTTATAAAGTAAATTATGAGACCTTAATATAATTCCTGAGTTTCAGATAGATTTTTATCTTGCCAGTTAAAGTATTGATCACAACCCTTATATTCTGTCCATAGCTTGTAATGCGAGGCAAATCAGCTGCCATTGTTACAGATGCTGAAAGCTCACTGAGTAACCCGTGATAGGTTTATTACATAGGAAGCTTTGATCCTCAGGACTCAACTAAGATATTCAAAGTTCTTATAAAGGTGTCTTAGAGTCTGCGATACAAATTCAGATGTCTGCTGTCAAACGACTCCTATTCAGCAAACCCATATAAGCCACCTTTGAAAGTGAAACAGCAAGATGACACCATTCATAGCGTGACTTTTGGAGAGCTCTTTGTGCTCCCCAGCCTTTCGGTACCTGACAACTCATTCCAGGCCGTATCAAAGTTGCATAACAGAATTTGTAAAAAGCTACACAGAAGGGTTTAATGTGTTGAGAACAAATAACTTCTTTGTTGATATCCACTGCCAGATCAAAGAGGTGGGAGTGTAATAGGCCCAGGACTGCATTACCTTCAGTTACACCGGGGAACAAAAGAATAAAATAAAACAGTGAAAGGCATCAGAGAACAATAAAAAATACTAACAAGATTCAACGTCCTGAAACATGAATAAAAGCCATAGAAATAAGTTCATCAAGATCACATAACAAAAGGGAAGCATGTGGCTTCTTCACTCAAAGGCTTTCCAACTGTACTCCTGTTTTCTGTACATGTTGTTATAATTTGGGATGCCACAAGACCTTCCAGTTTTTACAGGGACAGAGACCTGCCTCTGCCACTTAAAAAATGCAGATTTGTTGTACTTGACCTAGATGGAAGTGTCTGTGAGCTGTAGCAGTATTAGAGATTTTCTCTCCATTTAGCTTCTATTTAAAATGAAATGGGGCTACATTGAACATTTCTTCCTCTAGAGACAAAATAACCTGTTTTTAAGTGGTGGATCATCTTATCTGTTCAAAAAAATAAAAATAGAAATCCAAGAGGCAGCTCACCTTTTTGAATAAAAGCAATGAAAGTTTTGGAAATCAAACCCAAACCAAACCTAAGGGCAACCTAACCTTTCTGAGAAAGTTCACAAGCCCCTCTCATGCAGTGTAGTACTGGTTTTGGTCTGCAACCCAGTAAAAATTAAACTCTACTATCACTGTCAATTTCTTCCTTTCATTTCCCCTCACTGTACTGTGTGTTGGATGTGTGCGAATGCTGGTGCTTACAGGATTTAAAATCATTTTTTGGCAGTAAGGCTGTTAGGAGGGCAGTTCTCTGTAGGCACCAGCCAGAGCTTTACAGTCCATACACCAGTCATGCCCCCATGACACTGCGCTGTTATAAAGTGACTTGTTGCTCATTTTCTGTATTAAAAAGGAAACTGTTAATGTGACAGTGAAAAGTGGTTGCTGCCCCTGAGTAACACAGCAAATAGTTGTGGTTTGTACAGTTTTGTGTTCTGGGTTTTATAAGTGGTGCTCCATTAGCCTTTAGCTGTGTGGGAGAGCTCAATGCAAACAGCTAGGAACTGGCAAATGTCTACTCCAGTGGAAGGACAAGCAAACCCTTTCAAAGACACAAAATCTGGAAAAGCTGAGACCAATTTATCTTTCTTTCTTTCTTTCTGTATTTCACTTAACAGCAACAAGCAAAAAGAAAATCAGAAAGCATTGTGACTTTCAGATGCAATATCCCCTTTAAAAGGGGATAACCTGAGGATATATGGAGAGAAGAGAAAAATGAAAGACAAAAGAGAAAGGACTAAAATCATTTTAAGCCAACCTTTTGTCCTCCAAGCCTGAGGGACCAGTGAGGCTTCCATCAAAAAATGGTAACTAGTAGCATACGACTACTTGGGAGCTACCTACAACCTTCCCCAAACCTGGGACATTACTTATTCTCCTCCTTCTGATCTTGTGATTGCCCAAACAGTAGGGTGCTGGTACGGAGCCCACAGGAAAGCAGGGACAAGTGCTGGGCAGCTGCCACTCCTTGGGGCATATGGTTTTACAGATGTGGAGGAATCCTGACTTCTGGAGGTAAGTCCTCTGCAAGGCAGCATAGCAGTGCCTGGTTTCTGCCTAGCTGGCCAAAGGGTTTCCTGTCCCCCACCAGAGAGGACCGTGGTGAATTGATGGGAAAATAAATCTTTTGGTGGGATTTGGGAAAGAGAGGACAGGAAAAATAAGGAAGGTATTTGTCTACTCTGCAACTTTACAGATTTGCTGAATTTATTGATTCCCATATAAAGGCTACAGTTGATAAGATTTGACACTTGCTTGGTTGGTTTGGGCATTTTCAGGAAATTTTTGCAGAGGATTTTTGTATGGTATATACATACATACATATATATGTATATGTATACCTTGATATATACATGGTGTCATGTACATTCTTAACTGGAAGAATCATACATGTCTGAGTCCTAAGACATTGCAGCACTGATGCTTTATTTGAAATTTTACGTGTCCTATTAACTCTGCAAAACCTTTAGAGAGTACTATTTTCAGTAGCTTTGCAGTGAGTGTGTTTCCATCAGTCTGTCAGTGACCACAGCATGGCTGGATTTTTCTTTTGACTTTAAGGAATGCTGAGAGCACAATAAAGTTCTGCCGAGATTTTCACTGCAGCTTGGAGAATTGTGCTATTTATCAACTTCCCTGTGGATTTTAAGAGAATCCACCTGAGCTGACCAGAGGCATCAAGGGATTGATTTAAAGATGCTGATGCATACAATAGTTCATCTTCATTGATAAAGCTTTGGGTATCCAGTACCAAATTATATCCCTCTTGGGCAAATAGGTGTCCAGGTCGTAATTGCCATGACCAGAATATGTTTTTGCAGTCTTAGCAATGAGACTGAGCAGTCATTCTCAAACCAATGCATAGGATGCTCTGTTCCATACACATAATAGAATTTTTTTTTTAAACTCCCAATCCTGATCCATATTTTCCATGAAACAATTTTATTTTGTAGAAATCAAGGAAAGCAGTACAATGTAAGTGTCTCAGGCCAAAATTAATTCACTTTTAAGTCATGATCCAGAAAAGAAAGGAAATATGCATCAGCTGTGCCCAGACAAGGTAGAAAAAGTGGTTTCTCTCTGGATTTGCAAATAGGTTGTTTAACTCTGCTGGCTTTATAGCTAGATGCTCACCTGTCTGCCCATGCTTCAGACCTGCTCCGTCAAGGGTTCTTGATGGTTGTTGCCCTCATGCAAGCAGTTACAGTGAAAGAATGAGATTCATTTTGCTGGGGAGGACACACTGTCAAAGCCAAAACTGTCAGATGTTGGTGACATCCTTGGACTAGCAAAAGGCTTTAGAGGAAAGCCAAATGTTTCTCTGGTCTCCAGGTCATGGTGGTTTTTACCTGTTAAGTCTAGATTGGGTCTCAGTCTCTAAAACTGAGAAGGTGGTTTTCAGCAATAGGGATTAATGAGAGGTTTTTTCTCCCTAGAAAACAGTTTTTTTCAGTTCTGTGTAGCACCCTATCATGAGAAATAGTTCGGTGTTACCTCCTGGAGATACAAACTTCTGCTCAGTGTTTTGGGCTCTCAGCTGCCACATGAAGATCCTATAATCCTCTTCTAGCCCTCTGTGAAAACCATACCCTCTTTGGCCCTAATCTTTGAATGAGGTATTGGGTAGAGCAGCATCTTTGTTACCCGTCATGACAGAAACCACCCTTGTTTCCTTTGTCCTGTCCTTAGCTTTGTTAACAGGATGGTCACCCAGATTTTTAGTAGCATTTCAATGTTAATATCTTTCCTTTTGACTTAGTAGAGATATTGCTCAGATTATGATATTTTATCAATATTGAATTCCTCACGCCAGGCTCGATTTCTTAGTCCCTCCACCACTGCCCAAAGGGTAAATTTTCCCCATGAGCCATTTCTAAATGGATGTAAATAGGCTTTAAGGAACGCCTGATAGATGTTACTCTTTCCATCACTCATGTATAGGGGCTTTCTTCCATCAGGGGCCTTTTGTGGCAGAGATTTCTGCAGAGTTGTGTACTGTGAAACCTTCTATCTGTAAGAGGTTTAACCCTTTCTGCATGATAGTTTGTAATCACATAACCTTTAGCTCAGTGGGAATGAATACCGATTATCATTTATAAACAGTTCCTCTCATTATGCGCCTATTTATGGCATCTTTTATAGCTTGCTAATTACAAGCACACAAACAGAAATGTTTGGAGTTAAATAATGTAAACAGGGATGTAATTGATTTTCGTGTTGAATAGTTTTTATTGATTTATTGTTAATTAACATTTTTAAAGGATCTCTTGGCAAAATAATCCATTTAATTTATCGAATTTTATACTAGCTGATGGTAAATTCATATTAAAATGTCACAAAAAGATTAACAGTTCGATAATACTTGTTTTTCCAACTGTTGCTGCTATACAGATGTTATATATTGTCCCCAAACAAACACAGACAATATATTAAATGCAGTCAATTGGTCTCAGTCCAGGTCCTAGCGGGCAAGTGTCCACATCACTAAAAATACCACATTCCAGTTGACAGTAATTGGCCATCTGTACAGCAGGGAGGACAGGCATCTAATGGGAAGAAAAGCTGATCTCTATCACTCCCAGGGCAGGATCCTTGGGTTGGCTGTTGAAGGACTGCATGGGCTGAGGGGAGAAGCCCGTATCTTCACTAAAAAGCCTTTCCTGCTGCAAAACCAAAAGACTTTGGTGTCCATAATGGAAACTTTCCGACAAATAGATCACTGTGTAAAGCAAGCAGTCACTTAATATATTCAGAGCGTGTATACAGTGCTGCAGAAAATGTAGTATGCTGAGGGCATTTCCAGAGGTCCCCACTGTCTTTTTCCAATTTTTGGGTGGGAAGAGAGGCTGTGGAGTCCATTCAGGGGTTTGTTGACAGCATTTTGGTGTATGCCAGTTGCCTTTAGCTCCTGTTGAATTCACTGAAAGCCGAGGTCACTTACTCAGCACCTCCCAGGATCAAGCATGTACCAAGGAGTAAATTGCAAGTTGCAATCTTCATTATTACCATCCCATTATATTTTGCAAATGGGTAGCAAGAGAGTGTAATCACATCAGACCCTATTTTTTCATTAGTGAAGAAAAACATTAATATACTGTGACATGGTATTGATTTGATAAAACCAATCTTTCCCAATAACAATAAAACCTTTATATTTTATTAATAGAACAAAGCAGTTCTTTTCCATTACAGCTCCCTTTTATTGTTCTGGGTCAGAGTGTAATTCTGGCGTGTTTGGATTTTTATTTTTATGAATATAATGTAAAAGCCTGTAACATTGCTCCACTGATCTGGCAGTAGGTTTCATTTGAGGCTCCCAAGCATCTTTTATTAGATGAAATGTTACCAGTGCAGCTCCAGTGATTGATTGTTCAATGGCCCTTAGGGGTGGAGAGGGTGGGGAGGTTTCAGAAGGGTTCTTGGCCTTTAATTCTCTTGAATTTTTGTGGTGTGGACACTGAGACTTGGACACAGAGCTTCTCATCAATTTGAAGATGACCTCTTAAGACAAGGCTGGACACAGCACTTCTAAATCCTCTCCAGACTGGGTTGTAGGTGCATAAGCTCTAGTGAAGCTCCTGGTAGCCATCCAGAAGGTGGCTCTTCAGCACCACCTCACTTCCTGACCCTGGGCTTTCCGTACTTAGTTCAGGTCAGGCGCTACATGGACAGAAAATGCTTCAAGCTCTGGGGCAGGCCATGGGCATGCACTGGAGGTGTTACACTCTAACTTCATCTCCCTGCTATTTAAAAAAAAAATACAATACAGGGAATGCCTTTACTTATATATCCACAGTAAATCCGTCTTCAACTAGATGCCAGCCTGAACCTCAGAGGCAGGATCCTTTCAGGCCCCTCAGGTCTGCATATAGGGCCAGCACAGCCTAAGGCTGGTGGTACACTGGATTATGGCTTTATAAACTCCTGTGCAGTCTTCCTTCTTGGATGCTCTGCTCTCCAAAAGCTGGTGACCTCCTCAGTTGTGGGGGAGCTGCTGAGCAGGCTGTTCTGAGTGTAGCACTCATCAAGAGCAAAACGTGCTCTTGTCTGATTAGCATCTCCTTTCCAGTGTGCATGGCAAGTCTATCAGATCATTTGGCATTTCTCTCTATCTACAGATATTTTTGATTCATCTTCTTTAATTAACCAGAACATCTCCCTGTTCCTGGTGCAAGACTGGGGCATCATCATATTCCAGTTGTAGTGAGACCCCCAATTAGTATAGCCAGATACTTCCATTAAAGCAAAATTAGATGACTTTCATCACTTGCTCTTTAGTAATTTTTTTTCTTTAAAATCTTTGTTAAAGTTTCCCCTGTTCCTTTTTGAACCAAGAACAATGTTGCAAGATCCCATGGTAGGAAAAATAATCCCCATAATAAATATGAAAGTTCCATTTCAAAAGAGAATGGGCTTATTAAGGGTAACAGTTTATTAACAGTCACTGTAAATTAGATGGATTTAGTAACTTTAATTAGTGCAAGACTTTCTGACATAGAGCTTGAGGAGAATTCAGCTGTTCATCCCCATCTCTCTCCTGCATGTCTCTGTGTCTAAGGAGGCAGCAGCAATTCCTCATAGTAAAAGTGAAACGGCTCCTACTTGCAGCAGTGCAAAGCACAGGAGAAAACTACTGTATCAACAGACCGTGGCCACTGGCACTCCAAATTAGCAGAAAGGAATAGCACGAGTGCAAAGTAAAGCTTTCAAATATCAGGAACAACAGAAAATCAAGCTTCCTGAGCCATCTCTTCATTTCTCTTCCCTTGGCGTAACCGTCCCCAGTTCAGCCCTGCTTGCCTGCATCCTCAGGAATAGACAAGGAGTCTTCACTGTTTAAGGGCTGTGAAGTGCACAAGCATTACTAATGCCAACCAGTAAAATGAGGGGGACTATGGTATGCCTTGACTCCCTGAAGTCCAGCCCTGTTAAAGTAGATGGTAACATTGCTGGTAGGTCTCACATAGCCTATCAGGATGGAAATGCCATTCTTGTTACTAAAAAAAAAAATAAAAATAGAGAAATGCCCTTTTTAATTCTGTTCTGGTCAGAGGTTTTTCCTACTCAGTCCTTTGCCTATGGGACCTTCCACATTATCAGAAATGAAAATGTCTGCATCTATGTTGATTTTGACCAAACCTATTTTCATTCTTGTTTGGAGAAAATATTTTCTTAACGTCAAAAATTACTAAATTTGGAGTGAGAATGAAACATTTCAATATTTTGTTTGAATGACTTCTTGATTTAGGCCATATCTTATTCTGTAGCTATAAATTCTATTTACATTTCTTAAAATTTGATGTTGAAGTGTTTTGATTTGGTCAAACCTTCATTTGTCAACTAAACTGGAGAACACTTCTTAAAATTTCATTTTTAAGGCAATGATGTCACACAATTACATTTTTAATGGCAGCATAGCCAATGGGATAAAATCTACATGTAGGTGCCTGGCCCCCAATTCAGAATGAAAATATGTTCCAAAAAGTGGGCATTTCCTGAGGGACAAAAAGTGAGTTTTTAACCAGGTCAAGGTCTAAATTTTTAACCAGCCCACCTCTCCTGAGTTCCAAAGTCCTCCATTTTCTCTCCAGAGCAGTGTGGGTTCAGTGCAGCCATCCCATAAAGAGTCTTTTGGAGGATATAGCACATGTAAGGAAATCAACAAGTTAAGCCCTTAATGTCTAAAACCCCTTCCTGGGCACCTGCAAATGACCTCTCCCAAAAAGTTCATTTACGTGGCTCAGCTGTATTTCCACAGAAACCCCAGAAGTCACCTCTCTGCTCTCAGGCATGTCTCCCCATTAAATGTCATCATTTTGCTCCACAACATGAAGGTATTAATATCAGTTCAGAGAAATGATCGAAGGGAAACTTTGTTGAGGGCAATGGTTCTCCACAGCCCAACAGGCAGATGTTGCACATATGAACAAGTAAAAAGATAAGAAAAGCACCTGTCAGCCTTACCCTGTGAGAAACACTAGCACTCTAACAAAAATAAAGAATGGGAAAAGCACATCTGTGTGATGCAATGAATGACGCATGTGTGTGTGAATGCAGCCCTACCAGGGGAAACGATTGCAGAGAGCCCAGAGAAACTTAGGTTCTGTAACAGTGACTGAGCTCTCCTTTCTTAAGGAAAATTAATATCTTTCTTTTCTTAAGCACACAGCTGTTTCCTTTTACTGACATCTCCTGGATCCCATGTACTTATCTTCTCCATATTTATTTATTTTACAGTTCTGGAAGTTCCTTTCTAGCAAATGGATTATATAGAAAACGTTATATATACATATGTGCATGCAAGTGCGTGTATCTCCATACTTTCATGGTCTTGCTTGGCAAAGAAACATTTCTAATATGCTTTCAGATCAAGGTCCATAAACATGGGCTTTTTTTCCCTTTTTTCCTATTGTTTTATAATCATGGATTTAGGTTATTGCCTGCCAACATTTACTACCTGAATTATTATTATTATCATTAGGCCTGCAGCCCCATGTTAAGCAATGCTGTGCAGTGTGTGTGCAGCGTGGGGGTGAGAGCTGCCCTGGAGGTAGAGGTGGCACCCAAAGGGTGGATGCCTGTGTCCCCAGTCAGCAGCTAAGCACCACCCAGCTGCTTGCTCATTCCCCCCTCCCCCACCCCAGTGGGATGGGGGAGAGAATTGCAAGGGCCAAAGTAAGAGAACTCATGCGTTGAGATAAGAGCAGTTTAATAATTAAAATAAAACAGTAATAGTAATAATAATAATAACAATAATAATATAATGAAAAGGAAAATAACGAGAGAGAGAAAGAGAGAGGTGAAACCTCAGGAGGGAGGGAAAAAACAAACAACAACTGCTGCAACTGCTCACCACCTGCCGACCGATGCCACCAGTCCCCGAGCCACGATCGCTGCTTCCCCTGGGCAACTCCCCTAGTTAATATACTGGGCATGACATCACGTGATATGGAATATCCCTTTGGCCAGTTTGGATCAGCTCTCTTGGCTGTGCACCCTCCCCTCCCGGCTTCTTGTGCACCTTGCAGAGCATGGGAGGCTGGTAAAGTCCTTGACTAGTGTAAGCACTACTTAGCAACAACTAAAACATCAGTGTGTTATCAATATTATTCTCATACTAAGTCCAAAACACAGTGCTATACCAGCTACAGTGAAGAAAATTAACTCTATCCCAGCCAAAACCATGACAGCGTGGCAGCCGCTGCCATGCCGCTGGTTGCAGATGACCAGCATTCAAGCACTGACACAGCCAGCCTGGCTCCCACTGAGTGGAAAAGGCCAGCAAGTCTGCCGAGTGCATACCTCGGCCTTCTGGAGATCTTAATCACACCTAATTTATAACAGAGACAAAACCCAATAACTTCTGGAGACTTTGTAAGAACACTTAGCACAGCCCAAATAATAACAGCACCAAAAGCTCACGCCATAAAAATCTCTTAGGCTGAAATGGAAATAGATACTTGCAGAAGATTTTTCTTTCTTTCCTTAACACAAAGATTTGCAAGGGGGGAGAAGTATCACAGATAGACAATTCCTTTTAGAGGAGTTTCTTCATATATCTCCATGTGAAAGCTGTTGGTAAGGGAAGAAAAAAATAATGCTCTGAAATAAAATTTGTACAGATGTAGCTTTTTTTGAAATGACATCCCGTTTCTCAAGAATTCAATGGAGCCTTTAGTCAGCCTTGTTTCTTACAGTTCTCTGTGCTTTGCATGGTAATTAGCTGCTCATGTTATGAGCAGTGCGATGCTCCTGGCTATTTCTTCAGCAGCCACTGCCGTTATCCTTGGCGGCAGCTCCTCGCATCCTCCTGCCAGACTGTACGCCAGCTGCACGTGTGTGCAGATGTTTGGCGTTCTTCAGGCTGCGCTGACTGAGGAACGAAGGTAATGGGCAGAGCATCAGAGAGGGAAGAGGCTGGAGCCCACTTCCCCCGACAGCTCCCCGAGACTTGCCAGTATTTTGCTGATGGTTCATTGGAGGTTCAGTGAGGCGAGTTTATTATGACAGATCGCAAAATGCAAAGGGAGGCAAATGAGCTGGGTTCATCAATGTCAGAATAAATACAGGGTAGCAGCTCCTCAGCTTAGTTGGGAACAGCAGCCTCAAAACCTTGATTTTTTAAAATTTTTTAATTTTTCTTTTAAGTAATTAAAACGTTTATTGCACAAGTGTACTGTGGCGTGCAGCCTATCAAGAGGGTGAAGGGACTGCTTTGCGCAGATTGCCGGCACTTCTGACATCAGCCTTACGCCAGTGCTATGTCATGCAGCCAGCACTGATGCAATAGCATTTGGATCAGGCAAGTCCACTGATGCAAATAGCGCGTTGAGTGCTCTGTGCTATTTGTTATCTGCGGGTAATGCAGTCTTTTCTTTTAATTTGGAGTTCAAGAAACATTTACCAGCCTTTTTTTTTTTTTTTTTACACTAAAATATGGCCATGAAGTTAAATTCAGGTTGCCAGATTCACAGACAGTGAGGGTTCCTCTGTGGCATAAGTAGAGATGTACTGGAGAAGGAAGCTTTTAGAATAAGAATGGGGAGTTTTTTCCATACCAACACCTACTGACACTTTTCAGCCATACCTTAGGTCCCACAATAACACTCTGCATTGTATTATATGATATCATTAAGCAAAACATAATATGGCCCCAGGCCATATGAAATTGAAATTGCTTGCTGTGTGCAGAGCATGGTCTCTTAACTTCCCCACCCTTACTCCAGGAAGTTTGATATCAACAGTAATGTAAGATCCTTACAAGTATTCAAATGAAAAATAAATTAAGAAATTTATATTTGGCATTCAAAAGATTAAGAACAAAGAGGACAATACAGAAATTGTGGGTTTTTTCCAAATATTTTTTCAGTTTTGCGTATCTTGTCTTTGGTTTTGTGTTTCCAGCTTTTATTTGCCTTTTGAAAGGCAGTGTGATGTTATTGAGAGGGAGATGTGAAAAGTTTTTTTACTCCCTGCCCAGAGATATGATGTGCTAGGGAGAATAGCTGTAGGTTTATTTCTGTGGTAATGGAAAGTGTAATTTCTTGCTGATGAGTATTTGCAGACTTATTTCATTACACTTCTAGGAGGGATATTAATTTTGTAAAAGAAGCTTGTTTCTAAACCTACTCTGAAATAGACTATTGCCAAATTTACCTTCAGTAGTTTTGTCTTCACACAAAAACAGAGCACCATTTTACCGTATGTTCAATGTATTGTATACAGCCTAAGATGGTAGGTCATCTCATCCCTCCTTCTGTAAGATGGCAATGGACTACAATAGTGAACTTGAGGTTAGGCAGCCAATTTTTTGCCCTGTAAACAAGGTGTTCATGATGAGGGCTTTAGCCTCTCCACTGTTGTTAATGGGATAACAAGTCATTGGCTGGGGTTTGGGGGAGGAAAGGGAGAAAATGGAGAGAAACCCACAGAGAAGAGAGAAATAAAAATTACCTAATATGAATTTTAACATTCTTAAACATCCAGGGATTGTCGTTGTTTTTTGTCTGTCTTGTTAGCTTCATTGGCAACATGAACTCTTGCACTTCCACCCCTGCTCCAGCGGCAGGAAGGTCACACATGGCTTTGTACAGCTCCTCAGGGACAGGGCTGAGATCAGAACAGGGCTATCTTCTCAGGGCTGCAGCTTCTCTTCAGCATCCGTACATCAGATATGAGTAATTTTCCAAAGGCTGGCTTTATAGCATGCCTAGTTCCTTTCCCTTTGAAATCAGTGGTGTAACTCCTGGTGAACTGTAAAGCTGATGGACTGTGTTGCACCAAAAAGAGTTAATGCAATTCATTTGTTTAACAATCAAGGGCAATATTCAGCAAAGATTTAGCAGGAGTGCTAACAATAAAGCACTTATGACTTTCTATGAATTGGCATGAAATAACAGCCACAAAAAATTATGAAACATAAATTGTTCTCTTGCATATGCATCACTGCTGTACTTCTGACTTTGGTTACAGCTGTTAGGCTGCAAGTAGCTGCGGATCCAGACCTCATTGACTCAGCTCAGGCTGGGGAGCGGTGGTGACAGTGTCCAGGATTTGCACAAACTGGCTAGCGGTATCATAAGGGTCTGGTAGGCACAGAAGTATCCATATTTCAAAGTGCTTCATGATTTTTTGGGTGCCCAAATGCAGATGATTTTCAGTCTGCATTTTCAGGTGACAGGAGCTCAGCACTTTGGAAAATCAAACTGCTTTGATATTTCTCCAGGTGGGCACCTGAACACTCAGAGCCTCCAGGTGGTTTTTGAAAACAAGAGGCAAAGACCAAGCTCACCTCCCTGCTAGCTCTTTGGAGACAGTAATTAATTATATTGGTTTTGTTTCTACCCCCCTCCCCATATGGGAAGACCTCAAGCCCCAGTCTCCTGCCTCCTGAGTTAGTTCTGTTCTGCAAAAGCAACAAAACCTTTCTTTGGGGAATTGGCAGAGAATTTAGTGTGGTGAAGTAAATCCCCAGAAGGCTTGCTTGATGCAGCAGCCACCTGTATCTTGTGCAGAGCGGCAGGAGACGGACACCCCCTCAGTACCTCCATCCGTGATGTGCCCTCTCTTCCCAGCTGTGCTTGGCAGCACAAGGGGACTGTGTGCAGGGGGCAGGCAGGAAAGGAGGTCCATAAGTATGGCAGACTGGTGTCTTGCACTGCCTCATCTTCACTAGCAAGAAGTTTGGGTCCTAATGAACAACGAAGCTGAGCATGTAGGTGAGGTACCTGCTGGATGGCTCCTATAGGGGGATAGCTGCTCTGTCAAATCTCTGATTTCCTCTCTCCAGAATGGCTCTGGAGGAAGCTATACCTTTCAGGAGAGCTGAATTCCTCTGTGCCCTCAGTCCTACAACATACGGAGGGGTTTAGGGTCAGCATTTTAGGAAATCGTAGTCTTCTCAGGAGTGTTGTGCTGCCTAGCCCATACTCAGTGTTGCAGCCTGTGTTGCAGTCTCTGCAGCTCTCCCCTCGGCATCACAGCTGCCTCTAGGCTATATATCTTCAGGCTTCGCATAGAAATGTCACTGCAGAGTCTTTCCTGCACAAAGGATGCGGAGAGATGTTATTTATCTAATATAAATAAATGCACATATTTGATCTATGTACATGCAGTAACTTTTGCCTATGCTTACTCATATGCAGTATACGCAAAACAGCAGGAACGGTGCCCAAAAGTGGTGTAAACCAAATCCTATGAATTTATACAAATATGTTGCAATCATAGGTAAACACTGCAAATATTACATCTTCCTGTGATGCTGATGGGGAATAATTTGAGAATTTTAAGCAGTTGAACTTTTCAGATGCTGGAAAGACTTGGCCTCATTTCGAAACTGTAATAGAGGTTGGAATATATTTCATGTGACAACCATGTCCTCAAACCTGATATTTGTTATTTCTTTTTAAAACACAAACAAACAATTTTCTCATTTTGTTTACAGGACAGTGGAACAGGAGATAACAGCTGCATTGAAGAAATATTGCGGGTAGGAATCCTTAAAAAAACATTTTCTTCCAATGCCATTTTGTTTATTCTAAAAAGACAAGAGAATAACAAGAATATTGTAACTACTGCTGTTAAAAATTACTCTTCTAGATTGTCATCTTTCTAAGGAAAAAAGTAGGCATAATTATTTCCTCATGAAAAGTAATCAAAAAATCTGTGAGAGCAACCTTCTAGAGCCTCTGGATTTCACTGCTACATTGTGCCAGTATGGCTGACCTTCATGCATGCAGAAGCAGATAATGGGATAAATTATAAACTGAAATGTACAATGATGTTTCAGGTTTACAAACCATGCAAAGTCCATGTTTCCATTAATCACGACTGTCAAAAATCTTAATTTTGAAGAGAGGTCTAGGAAGGTCATTTTCCACCTGGATTTAATTAGAATCTATTATGTAATGTCATTATGTCCATTATGTCCATTATATAATGGCAATGTGCAAAATCCGTAGTTATTTCCATATTTCATTATTATTTCTTTTATCTTAGCAATTTCTAGTTTATTTTCATGGAGCAAATTAATACACATCCAGGCAGATCTTGGCTTGAATCAGCTTTGACATTGATTATTTTCTGAGGCAGACAAATTTATAAACAATGAAACATTTCCATATATTTATCTCATGAGTTTTTTTGGTTCTTTTTCTAAACTGATAATTCAGTAATTCGCAATGCTTATAAATCTATATAATAGTGAGTGAAACACCAAACAAGGTAGATGGAATGGTAAGACCTCCCTATTACTGTGTGTGCTTCCACCTCTTGGATATCCACTACCCAAATATTTCAGATTGTTTATAAACTAAGGGGCTATAAATATTTGGTTTAGAGATTAGTAGTACATTAAGCCTGTTGTTTTTAAAGGCATTTCTCTGTTCGCTCTGAATATGTTAAGTACAGTTTTTAATTCTTAAACTGGGCAAAGAGTTTACGAAGGGTGGTGATGATGGATTGCTTCAGATTTCACTGGCAGAGCTTTTACTTAGCTAACGTTTACAAAGTAGGCTTTTGTAGGGCTGAACGGCATATTCAACAAGCCTTAGCCTCAGTCCCTGCTGTTTTGTTACAAGTTAGTAGCAGATAGTATAATTCATGAGAGCTTTTTACATTTTTCACGATGCGCTAAGTATATGATGTGATGCAAGGCTCATTTGCCCCTTTTTTATGCAAGGCTTTTAAAATGAACAGTCTAAGAAGCTAGTCTTCCTCCTTAGGTTGCGCAATTTGGCTAGTGCAATTAGCCAAAAAATGTAGAAGACTCATGGTTCCTTCCATGCAAAGGAACATGGATATGTAAGAGACCCCAGCTGAGAAGAAAAATGCACTGTATGACTAGGGATGGTGAGGTGCACCTCCAAACCAGTGAACACAGCTGCTGCTCTCTTTTTTTTTTTTTTCCCTGGGGAACATTCCTCAAGAAATATTTTTGTGAAGCTTCACGGTGAAGTGTTCAGGACATCCTTGGATGGGTAGGACCCTTTTGTTCATGAGGGTTTATTCACAAATTCTTTAACTTTGCTTAAAAACTGAATAAAACAACCCACAGCTCAAAAGCGACACTTTGCATCAGTATCTCGCTATCTGCTGAGGCTTAGCATGGCTAAAATAGAGAGTGCACCATTTTCATCCTCTAGCTCTTGTCCTCACATGAGTATTCAGTCATCATGGGTAACCTCTTCAATCTGTCCATTCTCCAGATCTGCAGCCTGGGTATCACTTTCCATTCTGAACTTCCCTTGTGTCTCTGTGTCTAAGATTATGTGTAAATCTTGCAGACCAGTACTCTAGAGCATTTCTAGCTGAAGCTCTATTCACAGAGGTATAAGTCTCAGGTCCAAATTCTCATTACATACCTTGATTGCTGCAACATCCTTTCCTTGGTTTTGACAAATGCAATGTTACCCACCACCATTCACGCTGCTGCGCAGATCATTTTCTTAGCTTAACATCTTGCCCAAAGACATTTCTCTTTACATCTCACCACTGTCATCTCCTTCCCTATCACATCAAGTACAGCTATTTGTCTCTGATTTTAAGGCCTCAATCTACCAGTTCATGCTGACATATTAGCTCTCACTTCAGCTTACCTGGTGATGCCAGCCTCTGCCACGCTGTTGCTAAGTTTTACATCAATTAATTTCTCCCATGCTTCCCATCAGATCTGGGAACAGCCTTGAACACTTTCCCAATTAACTCCATACCTACCTCCAGATCCTCTCTTAAGAGCCTCCTTTTTCACAAGGACTGAGGAAAAACAGTGGTGAGGTCAGGGCTATACCACTGTTTCTCATGTTTGACCATTGTTGTCCCACTTGTCCCTTGTAGTGCCCAGTCAGGCCAGATGTGTCTGTCTGCTTTCTTTTGTCCTGAAAAGTGAGCTTTCTGTGTCAGGGAACTGCTGTATAGTACAAGAGCAGTTTTTAGGTACTCTTGCAGTACAAATGCATATCAGCAGTCATTGCTGTTGCTGATAATTAGTGAAAGCACCAACAGTAATAATGTGCCATTGCTACTCATTTTGTAAATTACTGGCATCCAGACTTTTCCAGCCTTCTTCATGCTCTCTTTTTGTGCTGGATGGATCCATTCAGTTTTAACACAGATTTTCTGGTTTTCTGAAACAGACCATTTATAAGGAATGCCATTTCCATGTTTTTGTTGGAGGTGCTATTCACATAGTAAAGCCAAAGTTTAGCTCCTTTTCAGACAGAATATATGCATTTCCTGTATGGGTGCCCAGAGGCAGACAATTAAAAGCCACAGGAGCTGCAATCCTTTTGTTCCCCTCAGAAAAGATGGCTCTTTGTTGGCGCACTGAAATACGTTTATTATAGGGAGGGCCACTCTGCTCTACAGAGCATCAGCAAAAGGAAGAAGATGCTTAAAATTTATCTTTTTAAGGAACATTGCACCCTATTTGAGTTGTCTCTTGCACAACACAAAGCAGAAAACATCCTCTCTTTCTAGACAGTGTGTTCCCTGCACACTTCAGGCTGTGGCTTTTCCAAGGGATAGCTACTTCCATGGCATGACTGTGTTTCCCCGGTCAAGACTAAGGGCAGCAGAATGTGTGCCCCAAGTCTGCTCCATCTGCTTGCCTGTGGTTCCTTCCCCCAGCGAATAACAGGAGGCAAGTGCTGGTTTCTGCACAGATCTTGTCACCCTCTGGCTTCAGGACTTGGCCAGAGCTAACATCTGGTCCTGGGCTGCAAAATCAGTTGAGGCATGGCTTTAAAATCACCAAATCTTATTTTGCACTAACTGTGACAAGAATTTGTCATCTTTGTGCTGCCTGGTGCAATGCAGGGTGCCACGGCTTAAGTCTAGCCTTTTTTGATGTTGTTTTATCAAATGTATCAGAGCTCTGTAGACTTTGTAAACTGACAGATCATTCTGCACAAAACTGCAGCTTCCAAAGAAAGCCCCCAAGAACTGAGACGCAGAACCGCTTCCAGTCCTGAAGGAGGTTGATTAACAAGACAGTAACCCTGTTGAGATCGGAGCTGTTGTAAGGACTCCTGCTGAGTTTATAATCACTGCAGGAATCCTGAACCTCATCCAACCCCATGCACTAATTTATAGCAACTTCTTCAAAGTGTAGTGACTTCTCTGTCCAGCTGCAGGCACGCACATTGAGGACAGAGAAACTTCTAAGAGAGCCTTCGATGTAAATAACTCCAGTAAGACCATGTTACAGATGTAATGTCAAATCAAGAGAGAAAGACGCATTACTTGATGGTAGCTGTAAAAGGCAATTCCTTGTAAGCTTTTGCATTGTTGGTGGGGGACATGGTAGAAAACTTTGAAGCAGAAAATAAGAGTTAAGGCTACACAAATATACTTTATTCCACCGTGCCCTGAGCAGTTGCTACCTGAGTTCCTGAGAAACTGCCAAAGCCAACCTCTCCACTTCCTTGCTAAAACACAGGCTTGCTAAGCAAGATCAGTAATTTTGTCTAATTTCTATTTGATTTTATTAGTGTGTGGAACAGTGTATTTTGTTGTGACTGGTGGGGTTTGGAGTAAATATTTCTTTTGCTGTAGTACATGGGAAAAATGGGAGCAGCAAGAGTCCCGCCTCTCTACTAAGTTAACTGTTGCAACCAATATCAGACACACTCTGAATATATTTACTATGGATTTAAGGAGAAAGGGAGTGTGAGGTGCAGGCAGTTCTTGGTTTGTAAGATAAGTGGTTGGAGATTGATCTGACTGTTCTAACAGTCTTATCTGTGATTTCCTAGAGTTGTAGTGGCTTTGTTGAAAGGAAACCCACAAGCAAGCTGAGCTTTTAATTATTGAAGATGTTTCTTATGAATTCCCTTTTTTTTGTGTTGACATGAGAGGTGTCGTTGAACTGGAGAGAAATGGACATAGTTTGTTTGGCCTGCAAACAGTATTTGGCTGCAGGATGCGGAAATGGTGGGAAGCTGATGGAGGAGAGCAGGAATGCAGAGAAAGGACTAGAGGAAAACTTGCGGTTATGGGTGGATGAAAACTGGACATGAGCCAGCAACACGCACTCACAGCCCAGAAAGCCAACCATATCCTGGGCTGCATAAAAAGAAGCATGGTCAGCAAGGAGGTGATTCTCTCCCTCTACTCTGCCCTGGTGAGACCCCACCTAGAGCACTGCATCCAGCTCTGGGGTCCCCAGTACAAGACAGACATGGGCCTGTTGGAGCAGGTCCAGAGGAGGGCCACAAAAATGATCAGAGGGCTGGAGCACCTCTCCTGTGAGGACAGGATGAGAGAGATGGAGTTGTTCAGCCTGGAGAAGAGAAGGCTCCAGGAAGACATTCTTGCAGCCTTTCAATACTTAGAGGGGACTTATAAGAAAGATGGGGACAGACTTTTTAGTAGGGCTTGAAGTGATAGGACAAGGGGTAATGGTTTTAAACTAAAGGAGAGTAGGTTCAGACTAGATATAAGGAAGAAATTTCTTACGTGAGGGTGGTGAAACACTGGCACAGGTTGCCCAGAGAGGTGGTAGATGCCCCATCCCTGGGAACATTCAAGGTCAGATTAGACAGAGCTCTGGGCAACCTGATCTAGTTGAAGATGTCCCTGCTCATTGCAGGGGTGGTTGGACTAGATGATCTTCAAAGGTCCCTTCCATCTCAAACTATTCTGTGATTCTGTGAAAACCAAGTATGACCAGTTAACATGGAAGAAGCCACCTCCTTAGGGATGGCGTGGAGCAGTGGGGAGGCAGGATGGAGTGTGGGGTGGAGGACAGATAAGTTTATTTCAGGGAAGATAAAAAAGCAGTTGGGGAGGCAGTGAAAAGACTGAGACTCCAGCTGCAAACATCCCTCCCAGTGAAGGACAACTCTGCTTGGTGCCATGAGCGTCCTGCAAGGGGGTGAGTACCTGCAGGTGCCCTTGCAAATAGGTTGTGATGCCCCATGGCCACAGGACATCCACTTATGAAAAGATGACATTTTAAATGTGATGACATTGATGAGTAATTTACTTGAATCTCTCTACCCTGTTAAACTAATCAGAGTATGTAAAGCACAGTACTTCTTATTTGAGCAACGTGAAAAACTGAATGAAAACAGAATCTAATTCTGTATTTTTCCCCTTCCCCACTTGGGATCCCTTGGCTCATTAGCAGACTTGCTAATTCTTTAGCAGAAAACATTAAGGATCAACTCATCAAATATTCAGGGTTTTTTTCAAACGTGAACAGCCATATGTGCCGTGAGATCAGCTGCACTCCATCAGCTGATTGAATTAAAACAAGAGCAGAGGTAAATTAGAAACTGTCTGCACAAGACAAATCCTGTGAAAACATGAAATCCTACCAAACACACTGTCACTGTGAATAAGCATCACAGTCAGTGGCACACGTGTCAATGCTTAGAGGGGAGAAAAATCAGTTTCTTAGAGGTAGGTCGTTAGTTCAACAACTGTGAACTGCTGCCTTGTAAATGTTAATGACTGCAAGATCCCACCGGCTGCAGTTAAGCTCCTGGTGGAGTCGGACATGTGAAGAATTACAGAACACAAATATGGTAATCAGCAGTATATTTCTAAACACTCCTCTTGCTTTCCAAAGCAGAGGAAAAAGCCTACAGGTGGAACAAGACCCACTTTGCTGCACGGCGCTAGTGCAATAGCTACCTCTGCACTAGCAGAGCGTTTTATTACAGTTTCACTGCTGGAAAGAAATTGCTGGGCAAGTCTGGGAGGGAGGTGAGAAGGCTGCCCTCAGCACGGCACCTCCATGGGGAAATTCGGGTTGGCTTTTGTGACTGAGCCCAGTGGGAAACTCCTGGAAAAGTTTCAGGAGGAACACAGCAACTTCAGGCGAAAGAGGGGCAATAGAGGAGAGGGAAGGTATGGAGACTTAGAAGCAGCCCGTTTGCTGACACTACCTTTCTTGCTTGGTCTCATTGAATACAGAAGTACTTCAAAGTGTCAAAATCATATTAAAAATGTATCAGATGCATAAAATATCATTTGTTTTCATTGCAGTCTTTCAGGAGAACTTTCACAGCATGGCTTTGCTTTTAGTATCCTAAATTTCAGAGCAATTAAAGCATTATTTTGGCTGATGTATACTGTTCATTGCATTTCTCCAGTATTACTCTTTTTGTCTTTCTTACTTAAATAAATGAAAAAGCATATCCAAGAGTGTTTGGAAAATGTGTCGTTTCACCCAAGGCACTAAATCCCAGAAACATTAAGACATAGTTCAACCCATTTAATCCACCTCCAATACTCACCTATTAACATTGACCTTCTTACCACACCATGACATCCAGCTTGTTTGTACAATATCTTATCTACAACAGTCGCTGTCTGCAGCGATTTACCTAGGTCAGCTTTCCTCCAGCCAGCCTGGGTACCACTAGCGGTGTGGATGGCAGCACCGTGGAGCTCCAGCAAGCTCTCTTCCTGGAGCTTCTCCAGCTTCTCAGTGAGAATTAGCAGTCCATACGGTACCTTGTGCTGCTAGAGCGAAATTAGCAGCAGTACCAGAGCTAGCTAAAGATATTTTGGCTTTATCCATGTAAGCTGCAATGACTGCAGAGGGGTCATACCTGTGTACACCATCATCCCCTTGACTAGTCACAACTTGGCAGCTTTTAGGACACACTGTCTGTATGTGGTGCTTTGGACTTTCTCTGTGTGTCCACTGCAGCCAGGGTCTCTTTATTACCTCCTTCTCCATCTGAAAGGCTGGGGGGAGATTCCTCACATTTCACAGCTTTTGTCCCTTTATGGGCTTTCTCAGATCATCAGAGTCTCTCTCTAGGTGATCTATTAGTTGTTGTCAGCTCATCTGAACAGAAACTGCTCATGGTTTGGGCACCGTGTGTGGCACATCCTTTTTATTGCCCACATAGTGTTTTTCTACTGTCAATAAACCTTCACAGCCAACACGTTAAACCCAGACATGTAAACATTGCTTCCCTGGCCCTTAACTTATAGAGTCTGAGGTACAGAGCATCATGTAAAATGGCACTAAAATACTGTACTAGTAGTGATAATGTCAACCAACCATTAATTAGTTGTACATCAACAGCTCCTCTGAATTGTCACACTTGGATTTTTGCTGCTGTCACTGTTGTTGAAAATAGTGTCTCAAAGGAGTTTGAGGTTTGAAGTATGCTGCATATTTAAACTTTGAACTTAATAAATCTCAGTGTCAATGAAAACATAACAGCTTAAAAAGGCAAAAAGGACAAATAGTTTAGTGGAAATAGGAGATCAAGCTAGAAACTCTTATGGTGGGTAAAAGACATAACAAGTGCCACTCAAAGGTAATCTGCTTTTCACTCTTCCAGATCCCCATGCAGGACATGGGGCACTTTCTGTGGCATTAGCCACCCGCGTGCTGCGGCACTGACATTTTCAAATATAGCAAAATCTAATCTGTTTTGAATCAAATAGGGTGGTACAGAGAAAAGAGACCCATATTCTGTTTAGAACACAAGTAGCCGATGTGCGAAGGCTTTGTGTTAGGAAAAGGCAGGCTAGTATAAAGGAGCTGCTGAAACACTATCGTGCTAATGTGGTGGAATTAATTTTCAAAATTGCTGTTTTGTAGTGAGTGTGTATACCCTGTTATTTGACAAAGCAAGAGAGAATCCAGAATGAATTATCCAGCCTCTCTACTATACAAAAATACTACAGTAAAATACTTACTAATTTTTCTCTCTGTTTAGTGTTTCACAAAGCTGGAAAAGAGGCACAATCACCATCTTGTTCCAATACAGAGAAATGACTCCTTGTTATTAATGGCAAGGGGCCAGATAGATCCTCGTTTTGTATATCCCTGCCACAGCTCCTCTGAGGCCAAGAGAATTATGCATATTAATACCGGAAAGGATCTGTGCTATCAGTCTTAATGAAGGAAGAATAGAATTTGGGTAATAGCAGGTATCGACACTGCTGGGAGCCTGGTGCTTAATGCCTTCAGCTGCCACCTTTAGAGAACAGCCTACTTTCTACCCCCTTGGTAAGAGTCACTCAAAATGAAGTGAGACCACAAAGGAGGTGTGACTTGAGATGATGGCATTCTCCAGTAAACCCTATGGTGACAGTGGTTTCTTCCTTGATTAAATGGGCATTAAGGAAGCAGACTCATCAGACAATGCAACTAGATGCTGCTATGTGATGTATTTTCTACCCAGGTTAACGTTGCCATTTTCTTCGCCGTGTTTCCAGGGATGGCTGTAGAGTAGGGGAGGGAGAGACAGAGGGCTTCCCATAGTGTGCATGTCTTCTGGGCTGTAGACTGCAGCTGTGGCTGCAGAGCCGGGCAATCATTGCTTCACGGTCCCTGACACCTAAGGACACAGCCCTGGTTTGCCTTGTGAGCCCACAGGGTGACAGACCTATTGCCATCCCCACCTTAAGATGTCTCTGAAAACCTGCATTAGATTAAGTTGTGGGTTTCAGTGGCTGACGTTACACATGTACTTCGGCTGTGCACCTTTTCCTTTCTCCTACACTAATATTTTCAGCAGACATGCTCTTACATCTAGGAAATTCCTCTGTGGTGCCTGATTTTCCACAACTGGAGATGATCAGCGGGAACTCTCCCACCACTGTCACATTTTGGTCTGACCAGGAAGCGTGAGCTCTCTGTTTATGTCTGATGAGAGGCAGCTTTCCTCATCTGGGAGCTGAGACAAATATTCTTTTGTTAGTCTTATTTAATCATATTTAGGAGCAACACATGAGTTAGCAGTTAGCTTCACTTGGCAGAAAGACTTTAAGGAAATTGTGGGAGAAAAGAGGAGCCTGCTAAAAGGAAATTAAATCGCTTTCAAGAATATTCCATTGCAATGTCTATACTAATAAGTAAAATGGACTAATAACTGTTCTCTTACCCTGAGGCCAATCAGAGTAGCATGGCTTGTGTCCAAAGAGCTAAACTCTCTTACAGCTACAAAGCAGAGTGGCTTCACCCACGCTGCCTGTTGAGAGAGACCCCTGGGCATGCAGGGATTTTCTCTGCAAGAGTTGGCCCAGGTCAAAACCGTGCTGGTGTCAGTGACTTAATGAAATGCACAGTTGTGGGCCAGCGCTCAGGTATGTGGTCCTGTCGGTGTGTTAGGAGAGGCGAGGTCCAGCTTTTCTATACAATGTGCTGGGCTTCCTTCTGCCTTGTGCACAAACTCAAAGACCTGGGAGAATACAGTACTAGCCACACTGCAAAAATTGTGATTGAAAATCTCTAACATCTTTTATTCTACATATTTTGGCATCTTTTTGCCATTGTAGTTCAGTGCCCTTGGGACATACTGGGGATTTTTTTCTTTGAAAATGTGAAAGGTAAAAACTCTTTTTGAAGGAAAGACAAGTGCTGTTAATAGAATATTTTAAGAGAGACTGACTGAATACTGATCAAGTTTTCACCAACCAAAATGTCAGAGGATCTGTCCTTTATATTAGTGCTAAATGCCATTTACTGTGTGTGGTGCATTGTGTCATTCTTAGAGTTATTTTGGATTTAGTAGCTTAGGAAATAAAATGCTATCAGGTGTGCTTCAAAAGTGAGGTACTTGGAAATGACCCAATTATTTCATGTACAAATTATTGATGTCGCCTTAAATGATGGGATTCTGACTCAGTCCTCCAAACTGTACCACTGTACAGGTTATAATGAAGATGGTGATAAACCTTCACATTTCTGACAGTTTCTGAAAACTTCATTTTTGCAAACAGAATTAATTTAATTAGAAATATATATTTTGTACAATAATATTGACTACACTTAAAGTCGCCCAGACAAAAAAGGGCTTACATACAAACTTCAGTTAAAACTCATGCAATTTTATACAGAAATTGCAAGCCTGTCGCTTTACCCTTGGGGGAAAAAATGTTATTCAGAGTAATGACAATAGCTTGGTGGGAGAGAAAGTGGGCTTCACACAGTAAAAAAGTTTCTTTCCAGCTGTGTGGGTTTTCCACAGGCTTTTTTCATTAATATTATCAAGTTATTTGGTATTTACTCATGAATGCTGAATAAATACCAAGCAAATTCAAGACATTATTAATTTTCCTAGCATTACATGTATGCATATGTAATGGTTCATTATAGCCCTGAGTTTTCAACATATTCCAGTGTAAATGAGAAGAGCCCAATTAAAAAAATTGTAGACCCTGATCCAACCTTTGTTGACTTCAGATCCTGATGTTGAATTGAGCACCAAAAGAGAAAATTATGCCTATTAAATTGAGTAAACATTTTCTTCATTTATCTGGATGGCTTTTTTCTGTCAGTGAAAACTATTTTTTTGCTAAAAATGCCAACCCTTAGAAACTTAATGAGTATTAATGAAAAGCTGGAATAATTTAGCATGGACAAAAAGAGGGTAATTTTCCTTAGACATTTCATTAGTAGGAGCTGAATCCTAAAAGGCCTATTCTCCTTGTGGTTTGTCAGAATAATTCTCATTATAGTCAATAGGAACCAGGTATATATGCATCAATAGCAGAATAGACTGCTAAATATAGTTGCTGCCGCGGCAGCTGGTTCCCTCTCTTGTTCATCAGATGGGGAAGCTGGAAGCTGCAGGAGCCTCACAGTGTAAGAAAGATGATGCTTGAAGAAATTTTTTCCTGGGAACAGGGGCACAAGCTCAATTTCACACTTCCAGGCACTTCAGACTTTTCCCAAGCGGATGAAGTCTTCAGCCTGCTGTGTTTGAGCCTGCCACATGGGGCTGACGGGCATGCAAGCTTCCCTTAGCCTGACCAGGCTACCCAAATTTGCCATATGCATCACGTTTTCCAGGCTATGTGACCACTGCAGGTTCTGCAGTCATTCCAGAAAAATAGATGGTTGGGGCTTTTCCCCATTAGCTGGAGAAGCAGCATACATCTCTAGACATAACAATAAAAGATCTGCACACTTTGCCTTGTCTAAATTTCCCCATCATTTTTTGCTGTCACTCCTCAGCTCCCTTGCTTCTGAAGATGACATTTCCACCCCGCCTTCCAGGCTCAGCCTAGCTTTCCTCTCCTTCCCCTCCCAGGCAGCAGCGTCTTTCATCATCCCTGGTGTCTCCCTGCTCAGAGGGCTGCCCCCGGGCTCTCTTCTCCTGAACAAGCTGCCTTTGTCTCTGGGCCCTTGGAGTCTCACAGGAGTCACTTAGGCTCTGTGATTTTTTTTTTAACACCCAGGATTAGTATCTGATATCTTTTTTCTCTTGTCTGGGATTTTCCACTATCCAAATCCAGACCCCTGTGGAGAGGCAAGGTAAAAAAAATGCCCCTTAACCTTTTATTTTCCTTGGGTAAGATAATTCAGATGCTGATAATCTTTAGTTATCAACCTTTTTGTGGACAGACTTTAACTTCTTTTCCTTGTCTTCTTAGCACATGGAGTATAAAGCATTACACAGTAAAAAACAGCCATAAGGAATTCATAAATTATACATAGGCACATTCCCCAAATCATCAAACATTCCCTTCTGTGAATGATGTTCCCTATCAGTTATTGTTTCTGTGGTGTATGTACCTTTCCATATCTTGTCATCTAAGCTTTCATGGATTTTTTTTTTCCTTTCTTCTTTTTTTTGTAATGTCAGTGAGTTCTGATTTAAAACAAACTAATAGGAATCTGTTTTTTTATCCCTCTCTCTGTCCCTCTTTGCCAGTAGAAACCACACAGGTTGAATGGACAGGTGGAGGGAGTTCTGAGCTGAGACAGACACAGACGTGGAGTCTTTGGTTTCGGTATCCCATCTCTTGAACCGTGATGCCAGGGAAGGAGCCAGCCTGCCCAGGGATGCCTGTGCTTTGGGTACTCTCATGTAGCCCCTGGCAGTGTTTCTGGCTGCAGTGGCTTTGCGGATGTGCAAGGCTGCGAATCCAGCTTGAGAATGTCCCTTCTCACACGCTTCGCTTGGCAGAAGCTAATTCAAAATTCATATGGCGCTGAAAAAGCCATGCCAGCTAAATAGTGTATGCAAGTACTAGCAAGCTAAACACATGCAGAAATGGGCTGATCCATGATGCATCTCATTCTGTCTGTTCAAGTGTCTGTGTTTTGGCCATTGGATTGCTCATGATTGCAGAGTATATCCTAGGAACCATGCAGGATTTGGGGCCAGCAAGAGGTACCTAATTATGGTGGAACCATTCTACTGTGTCTTCAACTTTTCCATAAAAGATACCGCTCTTACTAAATTTTTAAGGCCATGTATCACCCTATGCATGAGTTTTCCTACAGCAATGATAGAATCAGGTCTTACAAGTAAAAACTTAGATTTAAGTTTTTTAAGTGCTTTAAAATACAAAGCAAGGATTTTAAAGGATTGTTGGCTTGGCAGATGCATTTTTACAAAGCTCATATCCCAAAACAAAAGCACTTTAAGAATCCTACAACTTAAAGTGTATTAAAGTATATGACAATGGAGCGTTCTGTGAGCTGAAGATAAGGGGAATTAAATGCTGAAGCCAGCATAGGTAAAAGGGAAAATGTAGCTGATCATACACCCATCCTCCCCAGCTCTCGTCTGCTCATCTTTCCACCACTCTGTTGCTGTTTCTGAATCCAGGTGGCTGCAGGGTCAGTCCAGCCAAGCATTGCATTATTTTTTTGGTGTGCAAGAAGTCAGGCTCCTGCTGTGAATCATCTTCCTGCTGCCGCCTGCTCTTGTTCACTGACTCCTAGAAGGAGGAGGCACGTAGCCCTGAGTTCAATGTCAGAGGCAGCCAGTTTGAGCACCTCTTACAAAACAGGCACAGCGTTGACAGCTAAACCCTTTGCATTAGTTCCAAGCAGGAGGGATGCATGAAACTCCTGGCAGATCTAAAATGTGAAACACTTTATAAGGTTCTACAAAAATTAAATACTTTGTTTAAGAGAACGCTGTTGGTCCATCTGTGTCCCAAGAGGTACTTAGGATCTCACATGTCTGGCTATGTCCTAACCGTACAGCAGGGCAACAGACCTGCATACATCAGTCCATGCAACTTCCTTGCACCCTAGTTTGAGTGCAAAATCCCCCTGGATGCATGGGTTGAAGGGATTCTCAATATAGCTCAGCTGGTTCTTGGATCTGGGTAGTGGGAGGATAAGGAGCATGAACAGTGATGCACAGCACTACAGGTGAATTTAGACTAAGCCAGAAAGAAATCATTATGTTCCAGAATTATCCAATGTTTAACTCATTTATTTCAAAATAGAATTAAGGTGTAAGAAAGCCTATAAAATGCACAACTGCATTTCTCTGCAAAATTTCAGGGTTTCTTCTGTTTGGAATAATGACTGTAAATTCCTCAGTAGCACGGAGACTATTTAAGGTCACATCTACCAAAGCATATTTAAAGAAAGTTCAGACCTTTTGTGTCTGACACTTACATTCTGATTATCTGTCTGGAGGCAAAGCTCCTCATTTTGATATGTAATGAATAAAATGCACAAGTGGAAGGAATCAAGATAATGAATTTGCAGGATAATTTTACTAATTATCTTGTTGCTGATCATAGAACCAAGGCACTGCAAGTCAATCCTACCACGGCTATTAATATGCAGTGCCTAAAGCTGTTCTTGTAACATTTATTACTCATCTTTCTGGTTCTACACAAGTTGATAGTTTGCTATTGAATTTGTAAACGTGAATTCCCTAACATGTTCCTTGTTCTAAACAGGACATGTTAAATTACGCAGGTTTAGTCTAAAGTAAACAAGAGCATTTAAAATAAGGTATTTTCTACTGCATGAATGTTAGGTGATGAGCTGAGATGGAATTTATCTCACCTTGTTGCAGTTTTTGAAGATAGGTATCTAATCTGAGTTATTAATTTAATCTCCCTAGGTAGCCACAGGAGAGAGGATGGGACAAATTGTCCTCTGAAGATGTCTCTCTCCTCACTGACTACAGAGGGATCCCAGCTGATTTGCTGAAATGGACAATGAATTTTTTTATGATTAAAGCTAAGTGGGATTAAAGTTTGTTGTTGGGAAATGCTAAATAGGAAACTTTTCAACAAGAAAAAAACCAGAAACAAGTAATAGTACTGTAAGGTTATGATTGGCCCACCAGCCGTTTGGTTGGCAATGCTTAGAAAAAGATAGTTGGAGAACACAAGCGTAGAGTCTGTACTGATCATCTGCTTTTGGGAACAGCTTAAGAACACGCAAAAGTGTCTGTCAAAGCAAGCCATTGATATCCAATCTGCAGCAATGAGATAGACAAGCTCAGAAGCCATAATGGGATGCTCAGTGTGGCTTTAGGGAAAGGAACAAATATGGACAGAGATGAGTGCGGTTGAAAAATTATGAGGTTAAAAACACATGCAAGAAAGACAAAAGCAAACACAATATTGGAGAAGTGACCAATGGAAGGAAGCAGGTAGATCCTGGCTCCTACCTACCTCTTCTGCATCCCAGAGGACCAGAAGGAGCTCAGTCTCCTTGCTCCCCAGAGGAGCACAGAGTTGTCTCCCTGTATCATCGACCACAAATCTCCTAGCCTGTGTGTGAGACCTTTGCTGCTGTGCCCTCCCCTATGCCAAAGTTTAGATGTTGCCTATTATTTCTCCCATGTAGAAAAGTCTGAGGTTTGGTTCATTATGATGCAAAAAGGAAACAAAAGAGAAAATCTGAAGGCATTAGAAACGTAGAATTCCATAGGGTGGTCCTAAAGGGGGTGCTCTGGGAAAGTGGCATGACGGATCCTGACCCTGTAACCTCATTTCTGTGTCATCCTGGCTGGGCTCTGTAGACACCTTGTCTCTGCCTCGCTCAGTATTTGTTTAAGCAGACTTAGCTCTCCAGCCTGTAGTCCTTGGCACTGCCCATGTGATGGAGAGCATTGTAATGGGTATCTAATTTTTGCTTAGAAAAGAATAAAAATCCTCGCAAAAAATCTATTCAGACTACTCCTGCAGCAAGCTAAGATACCATACAGTTTTTGATAACTAAATCCATTTGGCAATTTATCTCTCCCCTCAAATCATTTCCCTTAATATTAGACAAAACTACAGCACAATAAAAAACAATAACGGTCAGACACTTGGCTTAATAAAAGAGTCTTTTGAACTGCTATTATAACATAGAACAGAGGTCAGCCATTTCCGCATAGATCTTAAAGTTAGCTGGAAATATTTGTAATATTAACAGAAGAATCAAAGCTGCTTCTCTGCCAGCCTTGCTGCAAATAAGGATGCTGCAAATAAGGACTTTAGAAGCCCCAGAGGACTCTGCTTTAATAAGCGAGTCATCTAAAAGCACTGTTGCAGACAACCAGAGGGTACAAAATAACCCAGACCAGAAATGATCTGACTGCAGAGAGACATTGGAAGGCAACAGGTTCTCTCTAGACAACTGGATGAAAACTGAGACAGTTTTGAAAAATAAGCATTTATCATGCTGCCTTTTTAGTTTCTGTTTCATGGTTTGGTTGTGCTTTTCTCTCCCATAAAAGTTCATCAGAAACATTAAAAGCAGAAATCGAGTGCTATTTGCAGGTTTTGTTTTTGTTGTATGAAATTGAGAGCATACTGTGCTATAAATAAAAGCTTGTAAGTAAATTCCCAGCACATTAAAACCTGCCTAACAGGAGATTAAGATGGTCTGAAGTCACTGACTCAGATCATAAACAATGTGCCATTAGCTGAAATGATTAATCACTGTGGTACGAAAGAAAAGAAGAAATTTGTTAAAAAATAAGCAGGGGGCAGGGTGGTAACTCCGGGGGCACGCTGATTGGCTCTTTAATAATGTATAACGAAGCGTGTGCCAGATCAAAAGCAAATCACATGCAGCTGGCAGAAAATGAAATGGCATTAGGCAAAGTATTTGTCTAGCAATGAGGCTATTTAGGAAACTACTGTCTATTAATGTAATGTCTATTAAAGCTTTTCAAATTAATTTTTGCTGGTAGAAACCCCATAAATAAAACATGATATATGCATTTTATATATATGCAAGCACACATATGGGGATGCACATATGTATGCATTATATATTATAAATACCACAAACATTCAGTCACAACTTTACAAAATTACCGTGTGTTATTAGCAGCTATTCAGGCTAATTAAATCATCTTCAAATTCTTATTTCAATTGTTACTGTGTGCAAGTGTGTGCTGAATAATTGTTACTTGCTTATGTTGTGATAGTATTTTTGCTGTGACAGAATTTGACAAAAATCTATGGCAGAGGGAAAAGGGGTGCACTGATGGAACATCTCTGCTTCTCAGAGGTTATATTGTCAGCTTTTAAAATCTAGAAGGCACATACCTATCTGCTGAGCTCCTTCAGCTTTTTTGGAGGGTCAGCTTTGAATTGATCAACTTGGCAGCAGACATGGGAAGCCAGGGAGCGATGCGTACACAAAGAGTGTCTTTCCATCAGCATTCTGTTTTTAAGACACTGCTGTGCCCATTGGTGGCTGAAGCTAGGCTTGTGCAGAAGTCTGGAGGCACATGTTTCTGTGTCTGGGTGCAGTGTGGACCTATTTTTAATCCGGTGAAAGCCTGAAGCACAACACCTGGCCTGAAACCCTGAGCTGTCCCTCTCCAGCCCCATGGTCTAACCCTTAGACTGGAAATGTGACCCTTCATCGTGCCTACTGGGCTGCTGGCTTGGGCTTTTCTGCCTCTCCAGAGGTCTGGCTTCAACAGGAGGGAGCAGGCAGTGCTCCTTCCCAAAACTTAATGTGGTCTGAAGGTCTCCTGGGGAACAGGAGATACCTGAGGCTGACAAGAGCCTACAAAGTCCCCACTCCTGAGGTCAACCCAAGCAGCGGAGCGCCAACCAGCCTCTCTGCCCTCCATGCTCTCCACTGCTAAATATTTGAAAGGTGGCACTACTCTATGCCATTACAAAATAAGCAATACCGCTTTGCCGTCATGCTACACAATTCTTGCCACTGCACAGCAGAAATCATCAGCTGATGCAAGTGCCATGCATGGGGAAAAACAGAGCTCATGCAGACTGGCAGCCCCGCGCCTTTCTGCAATTACCCACAACAGTTCGTTTCTGTCACCGCTCACTAAAAACATGGCATATCTACTGAAATAAGTGAGCACTTAAGGGAAACCCAGACCTTTTATATCTGCCACTTATTTCCTGATTATCTTCCTGGAGGTCAGGCCCTTCATTTTGACACTTAATGAATAAAATGCCCACGTTGCAGGAAATGGGATAATGAATTGTGAAAAGACATAATCAGCAATGACTAAATAATTAAGGGAATTGAAATGTAGAGTCATGTGGGAATGTATTAATAATAACATGATTTTTCCATATGCTAAAAAATTCTGTCTGTTTTTAGAAAATCAGTCATCACACATGCTCTGTGGCAAAAAAAAAAATTAATGTAGACTAATAGGAACTGTAATTAGATGTTCTGCTTTTAAACAGTTGAATAAAAGATGAAATCATATAGAAAGTATATTTAGATACAAGCCAGAAAGTAAACTGATTATTATTCATAGTGCTGTTAATAGGAGCTGTAATTTATGCATCTAGTGGGAATCATGTTAGGCAATTAGGAAAGGGAGTCACACTTGACTTCCCTTTATGCATTTACATATTTATATATTTTTCTATATCTTGCCAATGTCTCCATCTTTCCAGTTACCTTTAATCCACATAACTGCCTAGAATAATAGCTTTTACAGTGAAATTCTCTGTTGGAGTTCAAAAGTTGGCCTTCATTTAGATTAAAGAAAACCGCACAGGCTTATCTTTGATCATATTTGTCTCCTGACATTGGACTTTTGCAGGTCCCCGGTACTACATGAAGAATGGGACTTTTTAATTTCTCTCAGCACTTCACCTTCAAAGGCTTGCAGAAGAAATTATCGTGGCAGTTGGATGGGTTTGTGCCCATTTCTGCTCCATTCTGTCTATGTTACCCTCGCTCTACTTATGCAGGACCCAGGTTCAATTGCTTAGCTCTGTTGTCTGCTCCTAACAAAACCTGGGATCCTATAGTTCACCACACTCCCAGCACTGAAATCCCAATGATCTGAATTTCTGTTCCGGTTGGTGTTGCTGTGTTTGTGGAATATATGATCCTTTATATATATTTAATACTTTTAACAGTTCAATGCAAGAATGATTTATGCTTATTTTGTGCAACAACATGGTTATTGCTTTAATCCGAAGGTGTCCTAGTATCTAATCACGTGTTAATGCAGACTCTCAGCCATCCCATGAAATGTGGGTCAGCCAGAGAGGGTCACATCGCCAGATACGTTTGAACAGATGGGTGGGCTGAGGTACAGAGAGCTGTTGTGGTTTGCTCGAGGTAAAAAAGCAAGTCAGTGGCAGAGTGAAGATTAAAATTCAAGGCATGAGATCAGCGAAGGATTAAGTGCCATGTTCATCTGCTTCATTTCCAGACATATATAACATGTACCTCAGATAATCTGCAGGTATCACAGTTTGGAAATATTCAGCACATAACTCTCAAAAAGGAGAGGGAGGGAGACTCTCCAGGGACAGGGAAGGGACCTCCAGGGACCTCAGAGAGGGGTGGACAAGTGGGTGTGGGAAGGGCATTTCTCCCACAGAAGCCATGCTGCTACTGGGTTGCAGGGCTGTTTCACAGCTAACCTGCACCACTCAGGACAAGTGCAAGGTGACATCCTGAGCCAAGTGCCCGTTCCCAGCAGATAAGCAAAGTCTTTCTTTCCCTCTCTGTGTAACTAACACTGACCTGGAAAAAACTGCCCTATAAGCCAGACCCTGGTTACTCCCAGACATGTCTGAGATGACTTCTGAACGAGCCTTGTAACACATTACCAACGCTAAACTTTGAGTTATTCTGGCCTGGTTTTACTTGCTGTGTTTTTCTGCTAAAGCCATTCTTTCCACCACTTTGCCGGATGCGATGCCTCAGAGGAAAAGTGCCGGAGCCTCCCCAGGGCGCATGGCGCTCTTCCCTGCTCACTCTGTCCCCCCACAAGCTCTCCTAGAGATGAGGACCTGGTGTCTTGGCACAGCCCTCTGGCTGCAGGGCTTGCATTTTGGCTGCAGACCATCTTTCATAATTGGGCTGGCGAGCACTACCTCTGCTCCCGCTCAGGGCTGGGGCTGCCAGTGCCAGCTGCTCCCCCCGCTGCCCGGGCTGCAGATGGCCCGACCAGCACTCAGCAGCTCGCCTTCTGATGGTCCTCTCCTTCCCCCAGTCCTGCCGAACCATCTTTACGGTACTACTTATAGCAGACATTATTCAGTAATGACCTACTCTTTGGCACACCCTGCCACCCTCTTCCCCTTTCCCATTTGGGAGCTGGGAAGCAGGACATACTCCGGGAGCATTAATGTGTTAAGCTACAAGCCACAGAAAAAAGTGATTAAAAGCAGTAAATGCATTCCCATGCATTCCAGTAATGCTATTTTTTATCAGACAGTGAGTGATTTTATTTCACCCCCCCATAAGCATCCACGGTGCATCTTCCTCCCCAGCCATCCCAGGCATTGCACAGGTCTGGCTCATTGCATTTGTTCTCCGTCAAAATGCGATATCTTGGGATGGATTCTGCAGGCTTAAAATAGAAACATTCCAGCTTGCTGCTGCTGATGTATCATTGGGTAATCATTAAATAAATTCAGTGTTTTACTGCATTAACAAAAACACATGATTGTTTAACAGAGTATATTACAGAAGATGGAGGCTTTAATGGTCTCTATGGATTTTTAGTTTGTAAGAGTACATTATGAAGCTGTCTTGGTAGGGTGCTGTTTTCATATGTGAAAGAAGTTACTGGCGTTATACATCATTTTTATATCTTGTTGCTAGGCAACATATCATAGTGCAGTTATTGCAAAGGTGTCTGCTTCCTCGTTAAAAATCTTCATGTTGCTCCTTAATTCTGCAAAATTAGCTCTGTTATTGATCTTATCCTGCTTCCTTGGATGTCTATTGATTGAGATTTCATCCGTTAGGTTTTGGAGAAATATAACAGGTTTTTTATTAACTGAATTTGGGGTTGAAACCTGAAGCATGTGCATTAGTGGTAATCTTTAGTTTCCCCCTTCATCGCAATTTGTTTTCATGCAGGGAGCCGTGTGTTTCTGTTCACTTGGGATTCAAAATCAGAGAAGTAATTTGAGTGGTGGTGTATTTAAGATATGGCCTATGACAGCTAGGCTTAAAAGAAGGGCAACAACAAAAAGCAGGGGCTATGTAGGGCATTCTGGGAAATTCCCTTTAAAACTCATTTGTTTCTCTCTTCAAATTAATCCATGGCTCCTGCTTCAGCACGATTCTGTTGCGAACTCCTGCTATATTAGCGTTTGCAAATCTGGGGACAGTTTTGCCTCAGCTCAGGTCAGGCTGTGCAAGATTTGGGGCTTTACAGGACTGAGCTGACTTCATTGCCTCACTTCATTCTCGTCTGGAGAAGGCAAATCTATTTCACAAAAATGCAATTGGTAATAACAGGCAGCATCGCTTGCAAGTATCTTCCACACAACAATTTTTTTTTTTCCAAGTGCCAGCATTTATTCCCTTCGTTACCACTCCTCCCAAGCTTCCTTGAATTGGAGAGCTGTCTGCCAGGACCATATGTGCTCCCCAGAGGCAGGGGTGGCTCTGGCACGTGTCCCCCCCAGATGCCTCCACAGGCTCACGTGGAGCCAGGGCACGTGGAGGGGCTGCCAGCACTAGGCAAGGGGGGAACCGGGGGCTTCCACAGACCTCTGTGTGCAGCAAATGCCTCTTTATTATCCTCATCCCTCATACCTTTGTTACTAGCATATTGTAATTACTTTCATTAACCAGACTTAATGCAGTGGCGGTCGGTATAGCTACTGTTCATTTTGGGGCAAATGGTACTATTATAATATCAGGTTTTAATTAAGATGTTTTGGATAAAAGCTGGCATGCTAAAAGCCTTTAAAAATTCTGTTCCTCAGTACACACCCACACAGCAACAACCAGTAAATCAATGGGATTTCGTCTAACCTCTCCCTTGGAAGACATAATTTGGCATGTGGTGTCAGGGCAGTTATTTCTAAAGGCCTGTGCTCCAGAGGAGGGGAGAAGTTAAAGAAACGTGAAAGAAGTTCATTCTCTTATTTTTTAAGCTGTAGAAGAGTTAAAAATAGATATAAGATTTTTTTATGCTCTAAAGCCTATTTTTTTAAGGAAAAATGTGCAAATAATTAATTTATAACAGGACTAATTAGTTCTGTGAAATTTTAATAGATGAAGTTGTAAATGAAAGAAAAGAAATTGCAAAGGCCAAAATGTTTAACTTCACAATCCGTTGATGTACTTTCCTAAAAAATGTCTCCAAATAATTTTGACAACTTTTTAAAACTGATACTTACCTGTTCACTCTTGAACAGCTGCCTACATGCAGATTTCAGCCCTAGAACCCACTGGGCTATTCCTGAATTGACTGTGTGGCTCCATTTGCACCCTACATGCTTCCCTGTAACTTGCAAGGGAAGGGATAGGGTGGCCTCACACTACTCTTCCATCGCTTCTAACCACACAATTTTCCTTTAACATTTGGGCCCCTGGATCTTACAACAGCTTTAGCTCTGTTCCTCCAACAGAATTAGTGAAAACATTAGCGTTGTTTTCCCACTAACAATTCCTCTGCTCTGCACCACTGGCTGACCCTGATAATAGCGAGTGATGAATAACCAACCTGACCGGTTTGGTCTAATTCCTTTCCCCCCCATCTCTGATCTCTCTAAGGAGACACTGTTAAAATGGATGCAACTAACTGTAGTCCAAGAAATGTTGCCACTGTCCAGAGGAACCTTCCTTCCATTTCAGAGAATAAAGGAGTTTGGGGAATCAGCCTCTGTTTTAGTATCTGTTTATCCATAAAGTCATATTTTGTTTGAGCAGTTTTGCCAGTTGATCTCTTGTTAGTTCCTTTGTTCTATATAGAAGCCCCTGCAAAGGTGATTGCATCCCCTTATGGCCAATGAGCTCAGTTATCAGTCAGAATCAGCTTAACTGGATGATTGTTTCATTCATGGGAAATTTCTGCCAGAGGTAGCTGAGTTGGCTCAGTTAATCACCTGTTGTTTCTCCCTGCAAAAGACAGAGAATTCTCTCTTCATCCACATTCAGATTAAAGAATTAACCGAGATGGTGCCACAGGACAAGTCTGCTGCCTCCCTGGGGCCCGGGTGAGAGATGTTACTAAGAAACTCCCTGGTCTGGTGTGGCCCTCTGATTACTACCTGCTATTGGTTATGCAGGTGGGCAGTGATGAGGTTGCAGAGAGAAGCCCAAGAGTGATCAAAAGGGAATTCAGGGCACTGGGGTGATTGGTTGAAGGATTGGGAGCACAGGTAGTGTTTTCCTCAATCCCATCAGTGGCATAGAAGAAGAATACCGAAAGGAACAGGAAAACTCATCTGATTAACACATGGCTCAGAGGCTGGTGCCGTCTGAGGAATTTTGGTTTCTTTGATCATGGGGAGGTTTACATGGCACTGGGCCTGCTGGTGACACCTATCTCAAAGGAGTTCACCTATCTCAAAGGGGGAGAATGATTCTTGCACATGAGTTGGCGGGGCTCATCGAGAGGGCTTTAAACTAGGTTCGAAGGGGCAAGAGGATATTGCCAGTCCCACTAGAGAGAAGCCTAAGGGTGGCTGAAATTGATAGCCCAGCTCAAGTGCATCTACACCAATGCACGCAGTATGGGCAGCAAACAGGAGGAGCTGGAAGCCATTGTGCAGCAGGATAGCTACGACTTAGTCGCCATCACAGAGACATGGTGGGATGGCTCTTATGACTGGAGTGCTGCAATGGATGGCTATAAGCTCTTCAGAAGGGGTAGACAAGGAAAGAGAGGCAGTGGGGTGGCTCTATATATTAGGGAGTGTTTCAACTGCAAAGAGCTTAGCGATTGTGATGATAAGGTCGAGTGCTTATGGGTAAGGATGAGGGGGAAGGCCAACAAGGCAGATATCCTGCTGTGAGTCTGTTATAGACCACCCAACCAGGACGAAGAGGTAGATGGAGTGTTTTACAAGCAGCTGGTGGAAGTATCACAATCGGTTGCCCTTGTTCTAGTGGGGGACTTCAATCTACAAGATGTCTGCTGGAAATACAACACAGCAGAGAAGAAACAGCCTAGGAGGTTCCTGGAGTGTGTGGAAGATAACTTCCTGACACAGCTGGTAAGTGAGCCTACTGAGGAGGTGCCTCACTTGACCTGCTGTTCACAAGCAGAGATGGTCTGGTGGGAGATGTGGTGGTCGGAGGCCATCTTCGGCTTAGCGACCATGATATGATTGAGTTCTCAATTCTTGGTGAGGTAAGAAGGGGGTTCAGCAGAACAACTACCATGGACTTCCAGAAGGCAGACTTTGGCCTGTTCAGGGCACTGGTTGGGAGAGTTCTTTGGGAGGAAGTCCTGAAGGGCAAAGGAATCCAGGAAGGCTGCGCTTTCTTCAAGAAGGAAGTCTTGAAGGTGCAGGAGCAGGCTGTCCCCATGTGCCGCAGGACAAACCAGTGGGGAAGATGACTGGCGTGGCAGTCAGGAGAAAAAGGAGAGTCTACCATTTTTGGAGGAAGGGGCAGGCATCTCGAGAAGAGTAAAGAGACCTCGTTAGGTCTTGCAGAGAGAAAATTAGACAAGCAAAAGCCCAGCTAGAACTCAACCTGGTCACTGTTGTAAGGGATAACACAAAATGTTTTTACAAATACGTTAACAACAAAAAGAGAACCAAAGAGAATCTCCCTCCTCTATTGGACACAGAGGGGAACATTGCCACCGAGGATGAGGAGATGGCTGAAGTACTAAATGCCTTCTTTGCCTCAGTCTTTAACCGTCAGACCAGTTATCCCCAGGGTATTCAGCCTCCTGAGCTGGAAGGCTAGGACAGGGAGTGGAACAAGCCCGCCATAATCCAGGAGGAAGCAGTTTATGACCTGCTGAGCCACCTGGACACTTACAAGTCTATGGGGCCAAATGGGATCCACCCAAGAGTACTGAGGGAGCTGGCGGAGGAGCTTGCCAAGCCACTTGGCATCATTTATCAGCAGTCCTGGTTAACAGGGGAGGTCCCAGATGACTGGAGGCTTGCCAATGTGACGCCCATCTACAAGAAGGGCCAGAAGGAGGATCCGGGGAACTACAGGCCTGTCAGCCTGACCTCGGTACTGGGGAAGATTATGGAGCGATACATCTTGAGTGAGCTCACTGGGCAAGGGCAGGACAACCAGGGGATCAGGCCCAGCCAGCATGGCTTCATGAAAGGCAGGTCCTGCCTGACCAACCTGATCTCCTTCTATGACAAGGTGACCTGCCTGGTGGATGAGGGAGAGGCTGTGGATGTTGTCTACCTGGACTTTAGCAGGGCCTTTGACACAGTCTCCCACAGCATCCTCCTAGAGAAGCTGGCGGCTCATGACTTGGACAGGTGTACTCTTCGCTGGGTAAAAAACTGGCCGGATGGCCGAGCCCAGAGAGTTCTGGTGAACGGAGCTAAATCCAGTTGGCTGCCAGTCAGGAGTGGTGTCCCCCAGGGCTCAGTGTTGGGGCCAGTCTTGTTTAATATCTTTATCAGTGATCTGGATGAGGGGATCGAGTGCGCCCTCAGTAAGTTTGCAGATGACACCAAATTGGGTGGGACTGTTGATCTGCTTGAGGGTAGGAAGGCTCTACAGAGGGATCTGGACAGGCTGGGTCAATGGGCCGAGGTCAATTGTATGAGGTTTAATAAGGCCAAGTGGTGGGTCTTGCACTTGGGTCACAACAACCCCATGCAACGCTACAGGCTTGGGGAAGAGTGGCTGGAGAGCTGCCTGGTGGAGAAGGACCTGGGTGTCTTGGTGGACAGCCAGCTGAACATGATCCAGCAGTGTGCCCAGGTGGCCAAGAAGGCCAGTAGGATCCTGGCTTGTATCAGGAATAGTGTGGCCAGCAGGAGTAGGGCAGTGATTGTGCCCCTGTACTTGGCACTGGTGAGGCCGCACCTGGAATATTGTGTTCATTTTTGGGCCCCTCACTACAAGAAGGACATTGAGGTGCTGGAGTGTGTCCAGAGAAGGGCAACAAAGCTGGTGAAGGGTCTGGAGAGCAGGTCTTATGAGGAGAGGTTGAGGGAACTGGGGTTGTGTAGTCTGGAGAAGTGGAGGCTGAGGGGAGACGACATCACTCTCTACAAACTACCTGAAAGGAGGTTGTAGCGAGGTGGGGTTGGTCTCTTCTCCCAAGTTACTAGTGATAGGACGCAAGGAAATGGCTTAAAGCTGCATCAGGGGAGGTTTAGATCGGATATTAGGAAAAATTTCTTTACAGACAGAGTGGTCAGGCATTGGAACAGGCTGCCCAGAGAGGTGATGGAGTCACCATCCCTGGAGAAGTTAAAAAAATGCGTAGACATGGCACTTCGGGACATGGTTTAGGAGGCCTGGGGGTGTTGGGTTGATGGTTGGACTTGATGATCCTAGAGGTCTTTTCCAACCTTAATGATTCTAGGATTCTATGATTCTAAGAGCACACCCGTGAGCACCAAAAAAGCTGTTACTTCTCACCCGACAACTCCAGAACAAAACAGAAGATGTGCCTCCAACTCACAAGCCACATCATATCCCATACCTACATTGTATATTATTTCACTGGTTTATAAAACATTCAGTGCTGGTTTCCGGACGGACTATAGATCCATTGGCTCTCATTGCTTTGGAGAGGCTATCCTTGCTGGTCAGCAGACCAGATGTGCAGCACAATTCCCCATCGGCCCCCTCTCCCAGCTACCACAGTATCTCTCCTTATGCTCATCTGTAGGTGGTCAGCTCAGGAGGTGAAGTGACAGCCTCCCTCTGAAACTCACCGGCAGGCATGAAACTGCAAACTGCCCAGTCCCCACTCCAGGACTGTTCAGGTGCTGACAGGCAACCCTCGCCCTGTGCCGTTACAGCCATGAAACACTTCACCTGGGTCCTAGGAAACAAGGGGTTTTTTTCCATATTGTCAGGGAGACATATGTCTTTCAAGACAATGCATATTTCTGGCTGCCACCCACTGGCATGGTCTGTAAAATGCCCTACCCCATCAACTCAGCTTTTCAGGGTTCTACAGGGATTTGTGGATGAAAAAATCTCTGTGACCAGGAAAAGCCACGTTACCAACTTCTATTTGCTATGCATTTCATTAAGAAAAACCTGGATGTTTTACTCCAATAAATTCTCTGCTTCCCCACTGACTCTGGATGCCCATAATTCTTAGAAAACTCAAGTAGGCAGGATCAGAATAATTTTGTTTCTCCAATGTGATGAATCCACCAGCCCTGTCTGTTGCCTTTCTGGGCATCTTAGTCTCTTAGAACCAGAGCCAAATTTGACACCTGGTGCCAGCCAACACCTGATAGTCCGAGTTTTTTTGGCCAACACTTTTCAAAACATCTTAGTGCCAAGTGCAGAACCCTCTACAAAGCTGAATGTAAGAAGTGTATGGACTGGATTGCTTCCCAGCACTCTCTGATCAGCTCAGTCAGAATACATCTATCAGCTTTGTTGTTGGAGCCCAACAGCAGGGTCTACCAGTTCATGTCATGATGTTTTTGATCTTGCCACTTTCATTTCAGTCTGAGTTGCCAGGGAAAAAAAAAAAAAAGAAGGAACGCTGAGCCAATCTGCAGCTTCAACCATGGGATGCTTTTGCTGGCATCCATTTTCCTATATTGTCAAACATGGCATTTCTTGGCCCTTGCTGGTCTTGCCCCCAACTTACTTATAATCTCTTGGTTAGGATACAGAGGTGGACGATGCCTTTGATCAGCCCACTTGTTAAATGCACTGTGATCCTTCTAGGGAAAAAAAATGAAAATAGCAAATATGCCTAGTAGCAGCTGGGTTGCCAAAATACTGTTACATAATCTCAGTGAGATTAAGACTATTTTGTTAGTCAAAATTAAGTCATTGTTTCCTTGTATTTCTTCCCCTGTCTGCATCCGTCGAGTTTCATCTCATGTATTTGGACTGCCAGCAGGAACTGCTCTTCCAGTGTCTGTGTGGGGTGCTTTGCTGAGTGGGTCCATACCAGGAGTCTAGACCATAACTAGGCATTTACACCTCCCGTTCACAATTATCATGTAGTTTCACATCCCAAAGCGAGATTATTTGCAGACACTTTGTGTTCCTAGCTGAGAGGGACCCTTCATCTTGGCATTTCAACATCGCTTGCAACAGCCTGAAAGGAGCCTTTCCTAGAGAACGGGGGAGAGATCCAGGACCTGTTGGCCCACCCCCTGCCTCATCCTTTGAAGGACAAAATTCAGCCTCATCTGAAATGGTTTCCTAAATTCAAAAGATTCTGTGAGGTCCCAAATCTTAGGTCCCTTTGCCAAAAATTATATAGCTGTAGCTTCATTTCTCATGAGGCATTTCTCCCCACAGGGGTCTCCCCACCTTACCAGGCCATTCCAGCTTCAGGATGGAGTTCCTCACAGGCTCTTACTGTGTCTTCTGAAGGTACAGAAGTGAATCTTTAAAATCTGTATATCTGGGGAAGAAAATTATAATCACTTCACCACCCTGTAGCATTCATTCTTCTGAGAATTTTCAATAAAGACCAGACACAATGTCAGTTCAACACCGGAAATGTGTTTAGACTATGTCACAACCTGCAGATAGTTTTAGAGACTTTTGCAGATCTCGCATCAATCTCCAACTCCATCAGTTTAGCCTTCTATTTGTTTTCTTCCCCGAAATCTCAGTTCACTCACAAGTAAGATGGTGAGATGTCATTTAATGTGTATAGGATTGGCACAGTCAGGTGATCCCCCAAAATTGCTCAGGTGTCCAGTCTGAAATGGTTAGAGGCCAATTTATTCCTATGCAGACTTGTCCAGGTAAATTTTGTACTGTATTCCAGTTTTCCGTGCGTTACTAAAGAGTATCCTTCAGACAGAGGCCCGTTCTCCTCCGTTTGCTGAGGTACTCAGACCTGCTTCCTAATGCTTTGTTTACACATTTACTTCTCCAAGTCCTCAATTCCAGTTGGTAAATCAGAGGCCAGTGCTGATAAAGTTGTTCCCCGTTGTTCTTTGGGTAAGATTTCTCCTCCCACATCTGGATTTAAAACGCAGCTTGTTCATTACCAAGAATGGGGTCTTTGTAGACTGGCACTTGGAGGAGAGGAGCAGCCTCCCCGGCACTAACTGTGGTTTTTCACAAAGAGTTTTCCACACAGACTCCATGACCCACCTCCCCTCCCTGCTGCCCTGGAGCCCAGTGCTCTGGCATACCTCACTGGTGAGGTACCAAGTGGTAAGTGGCGTCCCCATAACAACCTTACTGGTGGTGCTCTTGAAAGGGTCTGGATGGGGATGGTGCACCTGGGGCCACCTCAGGTGTTGCCACTGCAGAGGAAACCGGTGTCTCTTGCACCAGAAACTTGCCCCTGGAGCAAAATCTGTGTGGACAGCCCCTCTTCAAGAACCACAGTTAATGTCGGGTAAGTTACCTTCCCCCCACCTCATTCCGTAATTAGACATCCCAATTATGTAGTTTAATCTAATTAAAGTAATGATGCAATTATGCAATAATTGATACATAATCGGCATGCAAAAACCTGTGTAAGTATTATTTAACCAACAGAGCAAATTCTAGATGAACCTTTTTAGTCTCTTAAAAGTATATCATTTTAGTAGCCAGATTAAGGAAAGGATTTTGCCAACTCAAGCATTTTTAAATCCTTACTGCCACTAGTAAAATTACTTTTTTTTCCTGTATATGGGCATTCAGCTTCCATTGACTTCAATGGGAGCTGTCTCTGAGCACCCATAGACAGCAGTAAAGCTTAGAGCCTCTGAAAGACTCACCACAAGTATCTCATCCAAGGATGGCAAAGTGCTATGAAGCCATTTCAGGAATGCCTAATACTGGATTGCCTGCTGTTAGAGTTGATAAAAAAAAATAAATCTCATTGTCGATTGCAAGAGAATACAGTTCTGTGGTACCTGTACTGGTACTTTCTCAGAAAACCTTACCACTTGAGATCCTTGTTTTAAAAATTAATTAAAAATTACTTCCTCATTATTCAAAATAACTGTGCAAAATATGCATGTTACCTATGCGCCACACTTACGGATGTATAAACTAAGCCTTAGCTGTGGATCCACCCAAGGTCTCGTGCACCAAAATCATGAGAATGTGCAGGCGGATGCAGGAGTCCTGGCTCTAATGGCATGAACAGGAATCTAGTTTTCTCTATTGGCTCATTTTTCCAAAATGGATAAACTGAGAAGTGTATGTTTCAACATATGAGGATGTTAACTATATCTGTAACAGCCCCATGTTCTGAAATGACATCAGAGACCTGGGGGCTTGTTTGATAAGAAATGAGATTTCTTCCCATTCTTGGATAATATTCCTTTAACCCACGCCCCATCCCCTTACTGTTGTGCAGTGAACTGGGTACCCTATATGGCTTTTTCCCAGCAGCGATGTGGCTGAACGTCAGCAAAATTTTACCCTTGTTTTGGAAAGCACTGTGGAATTAAACACATTCACATTTATATAACACTCTATAATTAATCCAGTGTGTCTGGATGTATGAGGAAATGAGAATGGCCTGTCCCTTTCTTTGTCTCTGTTGCATAACTCATGCTTTAAACTAGGTGCATTATCTTGTGAGATGTTATATAGCAAGTTTGTACAAAATGCCCCAGTAGCTGTGCTGGTAGAACTATTCACAAGCAGGGAAATTTCAGAGGAAAATATGAATGTTCCCTGATAAGCAGTCACTTGGGCTTTTTTTGTTGTTGTTTTTTTGCATGATTTGCTGCTAAGGATCTAGTTTTAAGTGTTATTACCCATGTGTGTGGAAATATAATTTTGATTTGATCCATATTCTCTTTAATGCCAAAACTGCTGAAAAAAAACTTTTCTAATTTGGTTTCAAATTCAAATATGATGGTTTTACTGTTATCTTTTAATTGTCAGTATTCATATTGCTTGTATAAGTGTTTGCATAATCTTTTTCATGATAGACACTGAAAAGATGTAAAAAAAAACCTATGACTGAACAGTTGCTTGTTCATGGTGATATAAATTCAGTTCTACATAGGGAAGTCACTGAGAGCCTGCACATATGGCCCACAGTTTCCAAGTTTAAGAAGAACTCACAGGTGCTTAGGTGACCCTTTAGTCACTGGTAAGGGTCACATAGTGAGCATCTTTGTCTTCCAACATTTTTTTTCCACCCACTTAGTGGTTTCAAACTGAATGTAAGGGGACAGACTAGGCTGGGCAGTGTATGAAGAAAGTTTCTGGTGTTGGACTGAGCCTTAGTTCCTTTGACCTAAAGGGTGCAATTGCTTCAGAGACAGAAAAAAAAGCCATTCACATGCCTTTCTTGGGTGAAATTCTCTCATTGATGGGCTAGAGAACATCGGTAGGTCTATTCAGTAACAGACATCTGGAGACTGAAAGAAAGCAAGGTAAATGCAGCTAAAAGCTATGGGAAAATTCAGCAGGCACACTACTGCACAAAAAAAAAAAACCCAACCTATTTATATTCCATGAAAAAAATCAGCATAAAAACTTAATGTCCAGTTATTTCATGTCTCTGCTTACCTTTGTTGCTAACAGAAGTCTCTGTAATGTAGCTCACAGGCAACACCATTGTGCTAATTTTCCACCAGTCTTTGTCTTCATTGTTTTAGCAGTAAACTCACTCATATTTGACATAGGAACTTGAGCTGAATTTGTCAACAGTTTGGTAATTCTGATAGGCCAGGGGCTGCTGTCTTTGGTCAAGATACAGTAACAGCTAAAGTACAGTTGATCTCATATTGCTGAGTGTGATTTAAAGGAAAAATCTTTGAAGGAAGTATAACTGCCTGAATTACTACTCTTTCATATGTTTTTAAATGAGAATGTAAAGGCCGAGGGCATTTTTTCCTATTTAATACTATTAAATCCATCATTAAATCTCTCGCTGAACACTGGGTGAATTTAATGGTGCCCTCAAGTGCTGATGCTGATGCTTGACTGTGTTAATATTGTTGTATATACAGATACAATAAATAACACTTAGCTAAGGTAGTATTAGCAACCTTATTGGGTATATCAATACAAATAGCTGTACTAATGAGATTAAGCATCAGAAACCAATGGCGATGTGAATCTAGGCACTGGAGCTAAAATATGGATAGGGATTCAACACATTGAACCCATCAATAAAAGCAAACAGACTCTACTAAAAGCTTTACTGCTAGTTGGCATTAAAGGATTAATTTGAAAGTACAGTTTTTATCTTTTCTCATCTCACTTTATAACATGCTCTGTCTTAAAACTTCAGTCTATCTTGCACACAGGTATTATGAGTGTTTCTATTTGCTGAACAATCGGCAAACCCCCTGGCAGGCCACTCTGCTTTGCCTTGCTGTAACCAGAGTTCCCTTTTGTTGATGTAATTCAGCACTGGGGATGGACCAGGTTTGTACCGCTGGTATTTTTTATGTCTGGTATTCTGAACACAAAGTTGCATTAGTTGGGTCGTCCCTGGATCATCGTTTCTCCTCTCAACATACACTGGTTGCATACAATTGCTTTGCCCATGCAGATTATTTTAAGTTGCCTGGCATAATTCCAGGATCCCATTTTTCTCACACAAAAAGCATGAAATATTCATGATTACAGTACTCTTTTACCATTGTAGTAATCTCCAACTGCCTCCGTTTCATTTTGAGGGTGTTCCTTATTTATGCTTTTATTGCTGCTAGGGAAAAAAGCTCTATGTTATGATCTTTCTTCTGATGGGATTCTACGTATACTAAAGCTTTGAAAGATATATCCACTGCTTTGTTTTACTAAAAAACTTTTTCAAAGTACAAAAAGAACTGACCTAAAGGACTACCTTTAATCAACAGGGGTGAAATCCTTCCCTGGGTAGGAAAGTCATTGAAGGCTTAAGTGGGAATTAATTGATATGTATACATTAGGTGGACCCTCTTATTGCAGTGAATTGCGGTTTGATGGTTCTCATGAAGAGAAATCAAAAGAAATTAACATTTGCTGCCACAAAACAACCTTCCATGACTTTTAATATTTTAAATTTCCAATCCTAAAGCAGCTGTTCCTGATTCTCTGCTCTCTAAAAAATAGGTAGCATAATTAAAAAGTGATAATGGTATGTCCTGTTTCCTTTTTCTTTATGTATTGCTTTAATTTTTCCACATGACTTCTATGAGATTAAAAAAAAGAAAATATATACATCCTCATTTTTTTAAATGACAGTAAAAGAATGTTAATTTTGCTGTAAAGTGGATAAGTAAATCATGTGTAGTTAAAAGCTCAGAAATAAACAAGCATTTGTAGCCATCTTACTTCCTTGCGTGCCTCTGTCACGATGCAGCCTGTAATTTCATAATCACCTACTGTTTGCTGGCAAACATCTTGAGAAATGTTTTAGAGAGTTGTAAAAACTTTTGTTACCATCATTTTTCATAACATTCCAGCTGTAAAACCAAGCTGTCTTTATACTGAGAGTCTGGTACACATCGACAGAGAATACCTAGAAATGGTGAGGCAGCGTGATACACTAGTCCATGTAGGCTTTCTGTGCATACGGGTGTTTCATCAGTTCAAGTTTAATTGTTTCATAACCAGTCTACTTACAAACTGTTTCAAAGATTATTTATTTATCATTCCATTCATTTAGTTTGGTTTTAACCAATTTAGGTAAATCTAAACGTATTTGGTTTTAGTTGAAGTGGTTTAAAACCATTGTTTTTTTTAAATATATGCAAATTTCTTATGCAGACAATGCCTACAATAATGAATAAGATACAAGGGTTACTCTGCTTCTCAGTGAAATAAACAGTTTAATGGATGAAGCCAGAACACATGCTTTAGGAGCAGAGTTAAGGCTTCAGTGTATGTTTTCATACCTTCTATTATTTTTTCCAAGTGGAGCCGCAGAATGGCGTTGTCACCCTCAATACCATTTGTGCTGGGACAGGGATTTTCTTAAGGGATTTCCTGACTCAAGATTCTTTCAACCTCAATTCCAGTTTTATGTGTTTTACCTCATAATAATAGTACGGTACTTACAGAGATTACATGAGTGCTGGGATGCTTAATTCCGGTTTGCAGAATACCTTGCAAATGAAAGCCAGTGTGTACAATAAGCACTAAATGTTGTTTCAGGGCATAAAGCAGACAGAGCTTCAGACAATGGTAGCTTTGAAGAACGCACTTAATATAAACACTAGGTAAGTGTGAATTGCACAGCTAAAGAACAGTCTCCTTCACTGCTCCTTGGGCGTATTTGCAGCTAGACAGAAGCACAATTTAAAATAATTTTTAAGAAGAAATGCCAGATTCCCTAAGGACAACTGGGGCAAAAAAGGGGCTCTCCCTGCCTTCAACAGCTTCCCAAAGGCCACCCCATGTAGCGAGGGAGAAGTGGCAAGTGCTGTTTCGTGCTCCTGGCACTGGTTTCCGAGAACATGATGGTGAGCAATGGCAGCCCAGGCAGGCACCCTGCCTGTGCATAACACCCTTGCAAGGGCTCCCAGAAGCACCGTGCTGCTGGCAAGCCTAACATTTTTCTACACAGCAACAAGGGACTGGCCTCAAGCCCTCTCCCCACCCTTGCCAGTCTTTTCAGCGTGCAGGTCTGGATCTTTTCTTTCCGAGGCTGCTGCAGTAGGAACCTGCAGCCTCTGAGGCGCAGGAACTGTGATTGGCCCCATCACAGGACTTCTCTCCTAAGCATCCAAAACAACCTGCAGATTAATGTAAAAAAATAGTCTGTTTCTACCTGCTGATTTGTTGCTTTGTCTCTGCAAAATAGGTAAAAATGATTATGACAGGAGCCCAGTGTGCTCTGCTTATGAAACCCTTCACTGTGATGCAAAAGGCCCTGATTATCTGCTTTTACCTCAAGAAGCCACACAAAGACTGGAACACAGCAGCAGGACTTGGGTCTTATCACTTTCCAGGCTTTATTTTTGCCTCTGCTCTCAACAACGAAACCTTGTTTGCATTGGCCAGGGTTCACGCTGTGCATGGATGGGGGTCTCAGAAGTTCTTGAGGGACTTTGGATGGAGAGTGCATCCATGGACTTCTCTACTAAATTCTTCAGCTATTTTGAGGAGTCTTCCAGTACATATTTTATTCCTTTTTTCCTATCCCATGTGCTTTTGATGCACATTTTTGACAAAATCCTTCAAATATCAACATTGGAAAATATCAAAAAGAAAAGAAATCACTTCACCCATCTAAAATACTGTCAGATGGTCTTGTCCACAAGTTTCTGTCAATTCACAGATCACTAAATTCAACAGTTCAAGGTGCAGTAGTAGTTTTGAGGAGATTCAACTACAGGCTTTATCCTTGGTAGAGGATAAAATATCCTTGGCAGAGAACCTCTACCATTGCACTATGCAAGCTTTGTTTGTGAATTAATTTTTTACTGCCTATTAAGTCACAAATTTTTCCAGTAATTTATCTAGAGGGACTATCGTCTGAATCTCTGCCCACTTGTGCTGGTATTTTTACCACTGTAAAAGTCAACATATATATGCTACAAAATATTGCTCATCCCAGAGAGATTATAACTTACATACACGTAGAGGAATTGGACTACAGATGGGGAAAAGGAAGTGCTATTAACTTAGTTTTTCAAGTGCAGCAGGATCTGGCCAGCCTTTTACATCACAAAGAGCCTTGGAGCAGGCCCACCAGCCTCTGGCTCTAACACCAAGCCCTGCTTTGCCACCTTGCTGGATTTTTTCCAGTGTGAGTGGCTGATTCTCCAGAATAATCTGGGTTGTTTGCCTGGGGAGCCCTGGAGGGAGGAGGAGGATGTTTGCACCTGGCTCCCACTTATGCCCAGGCTTCATTCCCCAGGCCCCAGGGTGAGAGTTTGGCAGTACAGAGACCCTCTTTCCTCTACGCCTACCAGGTGAAGGAGGGCATGTGCATTACTGAAGACAACAGGAGGCAAAGATCCACCCTGGGTAGTGGCTGTACCTACATGGACCTGCTCGAATACTGTTCTGCACACCCTGCTCCCAACTCCAGGGGTTGAGGCAGGGCACCTGATGGAGAACACCTCAGCTCTCCTCTGCCATCCAACTCCTCTTTCAGGCAGAGACACAATCCAAATGTGACTTTTTAGAAGAAAAAGGTGATAGTCAGCTGGCTAACCTTCTCACTACCCACAGCTTTAAAACTGGAAAACCTAATACTGGGTTGGCTGTGTGTTTAAGGAAAGCATTTTAGATTATCACAGATGTCCTTTCTGGAACAGCAATGTCTTTTTAATGTGAAGGTATTAAGAGGTCATAAGGAATATGTAAGTTTCCAAGAAACATAGGGAGGGTAGAGAAGAGGCCCTTATGAGTGCTTGACTCTCATCCTGATATGCAGACAGCCAAGATACAGAAATGTGGTAACACTCTCAGGTTTGGAAATAGAGAGGTAAGCTAAGAGATGGTCTAAGAAAAAGTATCAGGGCAGCCTAGTTGAAATAATAGCACTGTCAGGAAGTCATCTTTGAATTTTTCCTCAACTTGTATGTGTGATTCTAGCAACTAGAGAGGCCCAGCACTGATCAAAATCTCTGTGTTAGGTGCCATACAAACATGTAAGAAATAAAGCTCTGCTCCAAGAGACACAAGGCCAGACTCAACACCCCCAGTTGGAAGCACTTTAGGACTGAGCACAGCAACCTGGACTCCATCTCCAGACAACATAGAAAGTCGCTTCCAGAGGATGCTCCAGATCTTAGGTCTGCTGATATGCCTTGTGCTGGAGTCTATCTTTCTGCTGACTATAGCAAGAGTGTCAGGCAAATGCCTTCATTGTGTTGACCCCTCAGTTAAATTCCCAAGGTTAATTGTGATGCATCTGGACCTTATACAATCAAAAGCCCCAGGGGACAACTCTGGGCGATAGATTACTGATACAGAAGGAAAGAGCAGACTTTTGTTTCTATCTTTTCTAAAACACAATGGAACATCCCTTTCTCATAATCACTGCTTTTGTGGTCAGTACCTAGCATTCACATGTGAAAACAAATGGTTCACATGTTTTCTTGACTCACAAAGCCTGTACTGAGAGCTATAAATGCTAAGGATTTGATGGACTGAAAAAGAAGCTCCAAAATAAAGAAAAAGAATCCCACTTAGATACGTTTTAGGTGTGAGTCTGAATGGTGTATTTTATCCCCCAGTCCGACTACTGTTCTGACCTGTGTAACAAGCCAGATAACTGCAGCCACTCTCGCCTTTTTTGAGCCCATTATCTTGTATTTGGCTGAAGCATATAATTCAGAAAAGCATCCTTTCTTGATCTTAAGACTTCGACAGATGAAGACAGACATTTCCATAACACTGCATCCCAGCAGTGAACCACCAGCTCATGAGAAGTTGTTCTTTTTTTCCTAACTTCAGTTTGCCTCTTTGTCCTTCTATCCATTGGCTCATGATACAAGAAGTTAGTGGTTTTCAGCTTTTTCTATTGTTGTAAACTGACAACATTTTCCACTGAGACCTATTTGGAAATTTTGTATATATGGACTCCTATTAAGCATGAACAACCTTAATTTTTTCAGTCATGTCTTGTGAATCCTGTTGAAGGTCTTGAGTAGACGTTCTATCTTTTGCCTTGGGACACTTGACAGTTGGCTACAAATAAGTTTTCTAAAAGTCATGTTAGAGGTTTTTTCCCCTATGAAGATGCTTATGCAAATCAAGCACAGTAGCTCTTAGTCTAACAGGGTTGATCTCTGTAAATATTTGTCACCTTTTTTTTGTTTCTTTTTTCACCTTCTCAGAATTTCCAACATTTTTGAAGAAATGTGGTCAAAGAAACAGGCTATTCCAGCATTGGCCTCACCGGGTTTACTGTGCTACTTACTTCTTCATTTTCAAATGCACAATGATAGAGCGAGCGCTTTGGGCAAGAGCATGAGATGTTGGGAGATTATTTTCAGTTGCTTGTCTTCTGGTGATCTCTTAACTCCTTTCTGGGTCCAGTGTCCTGGTCTACCAGGTATATACGGTATCTTCATTTGTGGACATGAGTTTGTCTGTGTTCAACTCTGTACACCTCTGTACTCTTAGCTGAACTGGTCTCTGTCAGCTTCAGCCATCACACTGTGCCACTGTGCTACTTCTAGAATACAAACCATCAAGATTTAACATCTTTCTGTCAATCCAGATCTAAGAGGCACACGATGCAACCTTGAGAACAGATGGTTGAATTCACATACACTGAAGCATGCAGTGCTACACTGATTTCTTAATCTCATTCAGAATAAATGACTTGTATATGAACAGATTCCCCAAGTTGTCAGAGCATCATAAACAAAATTGTTTGCTAATTGCAGTCAGCCACATCCAGGCAAGGTTGTCCAGGAAGGATTTACAGGCTGCTTTGCCTTGCAGAACCTCTCTGTGCTACGGCAGGGAAAAGGAAAGGAGAGTCCCTGCCTTGATGCTCAGCTCCACAGTCTGAGGTCCCAGCCTTGTGTATTTTTCACCTGTAAATTGAGCACATTTTGTGCAATATCATTAAGCAACCACAAGTGCAAAACCTCTCGGAGCTATGCTTTATAGAGCCACACTTGACAGCAATTTAACTTCTAATACTTTAATTCTGACTTTTTTCTTTCTATGGTCTTTTCTTACCTTCTCTATCATCTTTTCACACTGACCAAGAAGTTTGTTGTAGTAGCAGAGAACAGAAGCTTTCTTTCTTCTTGTTATGGTTGGCAGCCTTTGCAGGTATGTTAGCCAAAAGGCGTTTTGGTAGCACCTTAAACCTTAACCCAGAGCACAAGGTATTACTTCATGTAATGTCTGCCCATAACTTGTGCACAGAGCACACAGGCACTACTGTGTTACCCAAAAGTTCATGAAGCTTGACATACTCAATCAGTTGGCTGAACAAGCTGAGCTAAAATTATCACTTCATACCCACTGGTGAATCTCCACTGTAGATGCACAAAAGAGGACTTTGTACAAGCCCTTGGGTTCCCAGGAACCAAGTAAGTCTTTATGGTGCCCCCCGTCCTCTTAAACTGGCTTCAGGAGTATGAAAGACTGGAACTAAGAACAAATTAGGCCAAACTGATGACCTGCTATTTCACCTCCTGTCCAGGGGGTGAACCAGGACCACTAATGTACCAATCAGAAAGCTTCCAGCCTCCCACAAAATAAAAAACTTGAAAAATTTTTCTAGTTTCAAAAAAACCTAGATTTTTTTTACCCACAAATCTTGCTTCAATGACCTCCTTACATTTAGCAGTATATTTTTGTCTGGAATAAAAGGATGTTTATGCTAGAGCATTGCATGCATTTGTGGCAAAGATATTTCAGTATTGCTAAATATTTACCATGATGCTATTTTTGTCTTCTCCAAACTGCAGATGTTTTCCTTAGTAAATGTGTCTGTTTTTTAGCTTTGGGCATTTTTTTGTCTGCTCTTTTGTCCATATTAATACAATAATTCATCCAAAACAGGGTAAGACCCTGACTGGTGTCCTGGTCTTTATTTTCAATAGCCTTTGTTTTAACTTCTTGAAATGTTTCCAGAGCAATCCTGAGGCCACTACCATTGCTTTGTTAGCAGACTGCAGAATTAACATGCTTGTTACGATCTCTGAAAATGTCAACTGTGTGCACTTTTTCATTATTATCTGAAATCATGCAGAGATCTGGACCTTGAAGTATCCTAGGTCTTTTCCTTTCCTCTTTCTCCTCCCCCCACTCCCAAGAGGCAGCTATTCATCTTCATTAGCCACTTCTGTTAGCTTGCTGCCAACTGAGACTAGAAAACTAGCTGCGTCAGTCTTGCATGGCAATTCAGGAATTAGAATCCACAGTCCTTGGGTGCAGGAGGTTAATGCACTAATAAAGATTGTACCTTGATTAACCACATCATCTCAGCTTGCCCAGGCAAGGCTGGTTTTCAGACAGTTTGTCATATCATATGTTCCAATGCATTCATCTAAAAACATTGCTTCTTAGCTAAGAACAGATATTTATCATTGCGACTAAAGGATAAATTTTGTCCTTTTTTTTCTTTTTCATTTCAGTGAAGAATATTTAAAAGTTTTTAAGGAAACCCTCTAAATTCTGTTCTATGATTTACCTGTAAAGGGACATGTTCATCCTTTCCTGATAGTTAGAGATAAATCTTTTTGTCTTATCTCTGATATGAGGGAGCATGGCATGGGTTATACTCTAGTTAACCACATTTCTCTTGGGTATCCATAGCTTCTTCTGGACTAATAAGCTCATTTAGTCCCCCAAAAATGAATAACAATTTGCAAGACTCTTTGTTAAAGAATTATAATCATACAATGAAGGACCTAAATAAGTCAGTTTGATAAGTAAGCAGCTGTAGCCTTCTCTTACATTTATCTGTCCCAGATTGCTGAACCTTTACTAAATGTTGCAGGATGGTTCCACTAAAGCAGAGATAACGTATTCCAAACAGAAACTTATTGCACTGGCATTTGTGATTTGCTGTAGAGTGAATTGATCCACAGATCACGTTGCAAATGTTCATGATTTGGAATGGTTTAGTACTGTAGATACCAAACATCTGGAGATTTAATGCTGAACACATTCTTTAATGCTGCAGTCTGCAAAATCTCTGACCTTCTCCCTTTCCAAGGGCCTAGTTTCACTTTTTTTCTTTCCTTCTCCCCAGCCCACAGGCACACACCCGCACAGAGAGTCCCGTTTCTCTCATGCAATTTCAGCTGATGCCCATTCATGCAGGTCTGAAGAGCCAAGCACAGCACAAATGACATAGTAACAAGCTACACAATTACCTTTATTTCTTTGCTTAGAACAAAAAAATTCCTTGACAAGCACTCTCCCCTGGATTGTCATATATCTTTGGATATATTGGTTATACCAGTGAAGCCTATTGAAAGGAATTCATGTTACAGAAAGCAACAGGGCATTTGAAGGGTCTTGGGACTAGAGCCAAAGGGGAAATGTGGTAGAATGTGTTTTGCAGCAGATTGGTATGAAAAAAGTGACTCCTTGAAATCATTTTAGCAGGAGTAGGGGAGACAGAAGAACTGCTAACTGAGGTTCAGTGCTGAACTGGCATGCAGCTTGGCATAAATTGTGTCCTTATGGCTAGTTCAGCTCCATGACAGGGAGCTCATAGTAATTCCCTTATTTCATCCTTCAGTTAGTGGGTGAGTAAAACCACATTTGTCACTTATCTCAAGTATAGAAAGCATTTTGCATCATATATGACATTAAATATTAACTATAAATTAAAATCTGCCCAAATAAGTGGATGGAAAGGAAGCAAAACACAAAACAACAGAAGCTGGAAAATGGCAAGATATCTTGTTGAGTGGTGGTGGTTCTGAATAACGTTACCAAAAGGATAATGACAAAATAAAAGATGCTCAAATGGAAAGTGGAAAATTATCAAGTGCTCAAAGGAAACTACAGGGCTTGTGAAGAAGAAGAAAAAGAATTAAGTAGATGTAGTTTGGATAAGTGACATTATAAAGAAACAAGAGGAAACAGCTTTATCTTTCTATTTTACAGGTGTATATTTGAGGTTTGGGTTAGAAAAGTTGCACCAATAACAGATACTAGAGGAATCAATTTTTAAAAAAAGAAAATTTGCTTTTCACATCATGGGAACCTTATCATAGTGAAATGTTGTCAGCTTCAACATAGTCTCCAAAAGTTTCAGTGTCAGACTCTTTGCTTTGGATGTTTGACACTAAAATCATAACCATGTTGTCAGCTAGTGGCAGTGTAGCTTCACTGAACTGAAAGGGATCTTTGCCAACTGACAGCAGTTAAAGAAAGAGTCTCCTGTGTTAAAAAAAAAAATCTGTTTTATGAAGACAGGAGAGTAACTGGGTTAGAAGTTCTCAAACTGTGTCCTGTGATCACTTGCTAAAGGGTCTTGGAAAGCTCTACATTAGCTTTGTGTTGCCTTGACTTCCAGCTGTATAAATATATCTAATGCTTCCCTAAAATCTGCATTTTAGTGTAGGTAACTACAAAGAGAGAGCCTCTGCAGTCCCCGTGAGTTAACCAGCAGAGTATTTGCAAAGGAAAATTGTGTCTCACCAATCTCCTATAATTCCTGTGACATGTTAGTAGAACAGTGGATTAAGTTGAGCCAGCAAAAATAATCTTCAAAAGGTGTTTGACCGGGTCCTTTATGAGGTGCTACAAATATTTCTTAAATAATCGTTTGTGGAGAGACAAAATATTATGGATCAAAAATTGGCTAGGTAAGCTCAAGCAAAGAGGAGGATTAAACAGTCAATTTTCTTAGTGGCCTGATGATAAGTTCTGGTTTTGGCAGCGAATGAACAGCAAGATAATACAACTGGCTAGACTTTAAATCTAGATGCTACTGGTTTCCCTACTTTTTATTAATTACAATTTTTCTGAATCAGTTCAACCATTCCTGGTATCATGTGCAACACAGCAAGATTGATGGCACTAGATAAATAGCATTGCCTTAAGTCTAGAGTGAATACTATTATTTACCTCTGCATGGTACTTTTCCTGAAAAATTACCTACAAGCTAGGGTTAAAAGCCCCAAACAAAACACTGCCAAGCAGTCATTAATCCACAAGAAATGTCTCGTTACTTAATTGTTGCTGCGGAAACTGAATTTGGAGCAAGGATATGCAATACTATAGATTTCTTTATTTGAAGGTTTTCCCTTCAGCAAGAAGAAAAGCCAAGTTGGCACACTGACTAAGATTAACTAGGCTTGGACCTTTATAGCTTGTAAAACTGGACATTTATGTATAACTGCTGAAAACTGATTTACTACAGGTAGAGACAAGTAGAGTTGTAGAGTTGCAGAGTTACAATATGCATGTGAATGAGGCATACCATCACCACCACCACAAAGACGTCCATGTGAAACATCGCTGCAAGCCTCACAAGATGAAACGTGTTAAAGTAAGAGGGGGCTCAGAGCCACCCCTTCGTCTTGTGCATCTGGCTGCAGGAGGAGGCGGGCAGTCATCGTCATCTCAAACCAGCTGTCACGCAATTAGGCACACATGCTTATCAGCATGTATTTTTAAGCAGTCTAGTCAGGGCTTCCTTCTTTGATCCAGAAATCTTTGTTTTCCCCAATTCTGGATCCCAAATGGCTTCTCAGTGCTTCCTTTAATTAACATTGTTCAGGACTTTAAGGTTAACTTAATCAAGTTTGGAGAAAGATCTAAATTGGTTTTAAATTAGACCACTATCTTGTAGTGGCTGGAACATTTTCTGGTGCCAGGTGTTTCAGTCTTATTTTTTGTTTGATTTAAGATAAAAAAAAATCCCTACGTTTTTCTCTTTCTAATTTCAGAAAGCTTTTGTGTCAATCAATGTTCTAACACCAATTTGAAGGTGTCAAGGATCTTAAGTACATTTAAATTTTCATCAGTCCATTTGAAACATTGTTTTCAGTCCAGTGGGTGCCTTATGCCAATGCTGCCAATCCCAAACTCCAAAGACAGGCAAGTTAGCTGAGCAGAAGAGAGAAGCAGTGCATGAAAGTTCATTTTAACAATAATAGTTGAGTCCTTTCTATTTAGTTAGTTAGATAGTTACTGTTTGGGCTTACATTTTCAAACATTTCACACCTTGCACTAAAAAAAGATATAATCATATGTCACCACTAGTGCTTTTAATCTGTCCCAAATATCTCCAGATAGAGTCTAAAATCATGAGATTTGCACACAGGAACATATTCTGGATTTATTTCTGCTTGACCTTGCAAAGTGTTGACACTTGCCGGACACCAAATCCTTTCTCCTGATTTTTGAGATTCTGTTCTTGTCAGCCAGAGGGAAACTGTGCACATAGTTTAATGTTTCTCTTTTCAAAAAATATTTTACTACATTTAAATCTGACTACTCCTCAGTGGTGACAACATATAGTTTGGGGTATTTTTTGTGCTAGTTTTCTGAATTTTTTTTTTGTAATGTGATTTCATTTATAGTTTGAATAGTTTGTGTAGTCTGAATTCCAAAGGGTAGTGATAAATACACCATATGATCACAACTCAAAATATTATTCTAGTAAATTCACATTCAGATATTCATGATAATGGCAATTATTAACCCTGGCAAATATCAGTGGTCTTACTAAATCTTTGTGTCAGAAAGGGTTACGTCAAATTTAAATTATGTAGAAAGCTTTATTATATACCACAACTCAAAGTAAAAAGGGAGAAGAGAAGCTAGCTGAAAAAAAAGACTATTAAGGCCATTTTTCATTGAAGTGTGGATGAGAAAGAAGAAATGAAAGATTTTGACATGTCAAAAAAAGGTCACCCTTATTTTTAATCAGCCCTCTGGTCCTTTCCCTGGATGAAGGCATCATTGTCAGTCTCGGGCAGGCAAGGTGGGAGGTAAGAGCTCTGCTGCTGTAACAGATTGGTTTCTGCATGGCATATAGCAGACTTCTTAGGAGATGTTTCCCTGAAGGTGACAGTGCGGGTCAGCCACCATATAACCTGGAGGAACTGCTTCTTGGGCAAATGGAAATCATAAGTACTGAATAGCATATTTCACAAGTAGGATAACTTTAGGTCAAAGCCACCAGATGTTCCCAGTCTGGCTGCCCCAATTCTTCAACTGACAGAGATAACATAAAGCATTGCCTTTCAGAAGAAAGGGACACATAGTTCATTCATATGCATGCTTTTGGGCTCAGCACCTCAACTTGTAGGGAAAAACACTTTGTTTGGGAATGGGTTTTTACCAGTGGAAATACCTTTAGTCTATATGCACAACATCCCATTTTCTAGAAAGTAGGCAAATGGTCCTGTAAGAGAAAAGCAGGTGAGAAAGCGATACTTTTTTAGATCACAACCTTAACATTAAATGTCCACATTGCAAATCTCCTTTTCATCAATTTATTGTCCTAAACCTTTACTGTTGGAATTTTTCTCAATATGTAATTCCTTAATTTTTTGAAAACAATAGCACGTGTGCCAGGTACTTGTAGCAAACAGCAGTCTAGTTGCTTGTGGTTTTTTTGCCTGAGTTTAAAGAACTTATTGTATATTAAAAATTACTATATACTGCTACTGCTGGCACTTACCAGATAAGGAAGTCATAAGATGAACAATCTGCCTCGAAGAACTGAAAAGCAAAACAATTCTGATACTGAAACTGCAAACCAGATGATGCTCTGATTAGAGGTATGCACATAGATTACAGAAGTATAATAAATCTTGTAACTTTTTAGCTTCCAGTGAAATAAAAAAATGCAGTTTTTATTAGGAAATAAACTGTTTATCAAGAATGCTTTAAAGGTGACATTTATTACTAATAAACTATGTTGAAAGGGCTGATCCTTTAATTGGCAGAACAGCCAGAGACTTTCCTCTATGTAAAGAATGTCCCAGCTCAGTCCATGCCAGGTCAGGAAGCACTTCCATCAGCACTAACAAAGGATGGGCAAGAGACTCACCTGCACCTTCTTTCAAACAAGAACATTTTGTTTTCTCTTTAAAAAGCAATGAGTCATGGAAATATAACTCTAGTATTATTTTGGGACTGATTGTGGATCTCATCATGACTCCTTGGAATATCACTGAGAAACAATTCCACAGTCAGCTAATGGTATCAAAACCCAGCAAAGCATCTGCCAGGCAAACTCTTGATAGTGTCAGTGAGCCCCCTGCTTAGGCAGGATGTTATTTGTTCTTCAGCTCTTGAAACTTAGGGGACAACTCTTCAGGGTTGTCACACTCCACACTACTTCTCATATTAATTCTGTTAAGTTACTGTGTACCAAATATTATGGCTGTTGGTGCTGAACATGTCAAAAAATATGTCCATCCTTTAACAGCCTGCACTAGAGAGGAATATGAAGCCTCTCTTAACAAACTTCTTCCCTGAAGTGTTTAATTTATACCTCTGCAAAAGCAGCCTTGCTTTGGAGACCAGCTCATTCAAGCTTGAATGATAACAGTACTGAATGTGTGTCTACTTGCTACCCGAAGCTGTGTCAAGGATGACTGCATACAAGTCAGGTCAAGCTAAGTATGTCTTTTAGCTATTAAAAAATCTCCTTCAAAACAACACAGGGAGGAGACAAAGGTGGAGTGCAGCACACCTTGTTTAGGGCTTACCACATGTCTGTGTCCTGCAAGGCACACGCACATTGCAGCTAGGAACTTATTCAACTCCTTTACAATGATAAAGGCAATTTTATGAATTATCTGTTGAGCAAGTGTTAAGCATTTATCATTCTGACCTTGTCTATGAAATCTATTTTGTGATTAATCCATAGTGTGTACCCCGTTACTTGGTCATGAACTGAAATTTCTGTTCCAATATTACAAAAAAAAGTTCTTCTGTCTCACCAGCCACAATACTTTGCATGATTAACATGTGGTTGCAGATTGTCAGAAAAATCAAACTTCTTGCACTTAAGATGCATTAACTATTCAGGAAAATGAAATGGTGCTTAAGAACTGCTCTCAAGAGTCTGTGATAAAAATCAATGTAGCTCATGTATTGTCTATATTATATGTAAACTGGGTGTTTCCTAGAAGCTGCAGTAACTTAAATATTCCCCTACCCAGGCACTCTTGCTACTGATATACTATCATTGTCTCCTATTCCATTGACTTTCTAAACACAGTTTGCTGTACAATATTGTTTTTCAGGAGATGACCCATTCATGGCCTCCACCACTGTCAGCTATTCACACACCAGGAAAGGCAGAACAAAGCAAGTTTCCCTTCCCAAACAAGGTGAGACACGCAACATCATGTAGAACCATGCCTCCTGCACCTCAAAATATGTACTACATGAGCCCTGACTAAGCATGTGTTGTCTCTGGGATGAGGTTGATGCCATGCTGATGACTTTCTCCATGTGTGTGCCAGTATCCCCTAACTTGTCCCTGCTTACAGCCTCTGCAGGGCTACACAGTCTTGTTTGCATATCTCCTGGCAGCAGCACTGATGCTGGTGTGTGGGTCACGGGTTCCTCACCACAAGGCAAAACTGCAGATGTCCCTGGTGGGGTGTCCAGATGTGGTGCCTTCTGCAGGCACCTGCTGAGGCTCCTGACTGATACCTCAGGGCACATACAGCTGCTGCGAGTCAAGAACCTCCTGCTCACATCCATTGCTCCTGCTTCATATCGCTTCGATAGCTGAGATTTTTGTTGAAACTGTTGAGGTCTGAGGTGGGCTTTACTAATACACTGGCCTCTGCAGTCAGGGGCTGGGGAGTGGGCACATATCCGCTGCCACCAACCTGGCTTCAGGGACAGCTTTGCTAGAGAGGCAGGCAGCCCAGTGCCGTGATGCCCAGAGGGGCCACAGAAGTATTTGCCAGGGAAATATTTGGTCCCTCAAGGGACCAAGGCCACTGGTCCTGCTGATAGTATAGAAACCAGCTCCACTATTGTATGTGTGTCCCCAGAAGGATGCAGTGCGGCATGGTAAAGCTCATCAGCACAAGCTTGGGGAAACCACATTATTTATACTTGGTGAGTCAGGAGGGAATGAAATCAGCTATCCTATGCAAAAGCCAATAGAATTTTCACATTGTATCACCATTTACATTTTATATGCCACAAGCATATTTCATGAAGTGTTCAAGCTTGAAACATGGTATTGATGCTGTTTATAGCCTTTCTCCTGTTAAAGCAAGCTCCTTGGTAACTTTTAAGTCCATTCTGCAAAATTTAGAGCAGGGAATAATTATAACCACAAAGCCAAGAAACCTTCAAGATTTGCCTGCAGTAAAACAGCTTTTCTGTGGATGAGAGTGTCATGATTTTGAAGTACAAGGGGTGTAAACCAAAACATCTCTGACATGTTATGAAAGCAAAAGAAGGAAATAACTCACTGCCTATTTGTTCATTGACGGCAGACAGCTGATTGAAGACAGTAGGCGGGCTAGAGGCTTGTTACGTTAGAGTAAGTCCAGTAGGGGATAGATGGATCAGCAGCTTACAAGCAGGTGAAATGCCCAGATATGGATGACAAAAACAAAGTAGTGCTTGCAGCTCTGCAGTTTCTGCCATAATTATCACGTGATGTGCTTGCGTGGCACATGTGCAGATGTGCACAGGCAAGGTATGCACCTATCAGCATATCTGTGTGGCCATCATGAATTCACTTCCTTGCAACTAATTGTATTGTGACAAATACAGGAATAGGGAAACCACAGACCATAGGGCAAAGATATGTGAATAATGGTTGATATTGACTTTCTCATCTTCTCTCTGCCTGTTTATCCATCTCTCTGGGAAATATTCTAATAGTTTCAACTGCAGAGCTGTTTCAGAGATCTACCATTCATTTTTAAAGAGCCTGTTCTAGGTGGTTTCCTTTTCTCTTACCAAAGTAGAATTTCTATTTTATTTAAGATCAGGATGGACAAGATTTCATCAAATGATATATATGAGCATACTTTTGTACATATAATAACATCACAACTGTATCGTGGCCTGGGTGGTCTGCATGATTAGAAATTAGAGTGCTTTGTGTGAGAAGGGGAAGAAGTACCTAACAAAACTCACCAGAGTCCTGGAAAAATCCTGCATTACTGGCCATAGACCATGTTAATTTTAGACACCGCTTCTATTTTAAAATATCTTAAAATAATTAAATGCTACTTCTGTGGCTTACTCTGAATCTGTACAGTCACAGACTTTAGAAGGCATCTGCTCTTCAGGCTCCAAAATGCAAAGAATGCTTTCCTAGTTTTTCAAACATGTTTTTGAAACATTCCTAAGCTAGCTATTGCTTTTCACAAAGTGTGGTGTAAAATCTTTATTGGATCTTATAGGGCATGTCTCCATAACTCTTAGGAAGCTTTCCCACAGGTAAGCCACATAGCTGTCCCAACTTGTTAAAACCTAAGGACTACACCAAACTGTTGTGGATCGCACATTATTCAGATAAATGGGCCTGTCAGTTAAGTAGTGGCCAAGGCCAGCAAAAAGGCTAAAAGGCTAAATTCAGGGCATTGACTTCATCTCTTATTTCCAGCCGATGCACAGTACCATGAATTCATTTTCAGTCTTTATGGCAGTGTTGAGAGATCAGTTCCATTCATTTGCCATGACTCTTCCAGCCAGAGAAGCAAGTAGGCTGCAATCCTTTTTAACAGAAGACAGTTCCCAAGTGTAAAGATACTTATCATTTTGGGAATGAGAAGAAAAGAAGCTTGTAGGACTCCTGCCCTGTTGCAAGGGTGCAAATCATCCTTACTTTTCTGTCTATAAAAATGAGTGTCAGCATCGTTAGTTCCTATACATGCCACACTGCTTTTAACCTGCAACTCAGGTAATTAGTGATCTGACAACTTGAAACTTGAAATTTATTAATTAGGCTATTAAAGTTGCAAAGGCCACAGCAACTATAGCTAGACTGGTTTTGAAATCAGTCTAGTAATAAAAGGTAAATAACTGAGGTTTATATATCACAAATGTAACAGAATCGTGTATTTGAAACTGCACATGTGGATATGTCCATCCATACAACCATATGCTCACTGGATGGGGGGGGATGTATGTGCATATGCTGTACCTGTATATGAAATCAGACCTCGTTAACATGGGAGGTCTGCATTAATGCACAAGAATGGAAGGAAAGTCCAGGTCATGTTTGACACGTGCAGCAGTGCCCAGTAGGTTTCCCAGCACGGCACTGCTGGGAGAGCATATTTAGGGAACTGTACTTTATGGAATAGAGGGCACAAAGTTACATTTCATCCTTAACTTTGAATTTTCTTTCCCTGTGGAATTAATTTGTACTCTTGAATTTACTAGGAAGGGGCAATGACAGTCTCTTTATTTCTTGTTTTTCAAAGCTTAAGGATAATTGAATCAGTGTGTGATGTGACAGGCTGTGTGTGCTTTCCTTTCTCCTATCTCTGTCACAGTTTGTTACATACAAATTGTTTGATTGTAATTTTATTAAAAACATCTTAATAAATAAACTTTAAATGAATAATTAAATTTGGTAAATAAGAGCTCACTTGATGCTTGTGCGAATGAGCTTTCATGTTCAGGCATTAATTCTCTACTCTTGTGTGGGAACAAAATGCTGTTAATTCTGCTGCCTGCTTTGCTCTCTTTCTTCATTTTTACTGTGATTTCATGTCTTGAAAGTTTGATCAGGTGTTTGATTTCTAGTTACGTGTATGTGATATTATGGGATCAGCCATCATTTTGTTATTTAAGAATTAATTTATCCACTCCAGGAGAACTGGTGTCTTGTCACAAAGCTGAGGGATGATTATTCTCAGCAGAAGCTAAGTTATCATAGTGATGTTGTTCTTTACATGCTGAATTCATTTGCTTTTTCTTTTCTTGTTGATTTTAACAAGTTGGAGCAAAGGCACTAGAAAATAATCTCCAGAAGCAAGGACTTCATCTTTGATTTTTAAGTTACATAAAGTCATACTTTTTTCCTGCCTCAGTGGCAGCATTCTCTATCTCACAATGAGATTTTTGCATTAGCCTTTATGATTAAGAATAATTTGTTGAGAATCAAGACATATATTTTAAAGAATCAGTTAAATGGAAAAGTGAAAATGTTCTAGCTCTTTTGTTTTGCTGATGTCAAATTTGAGACTCTGCAGAGCCAATGGCAGAGGTAAGATACTGTGCTAGGCAGTTAAAGGGGAGGGTGCATTCTTCCTGAGGTTGATGAAAAAAAAAAGACTGAGCAAGATCCTTGTTTAGCAGTTTCCAATGCTTTTACAAACTTGAGGGTATTTCCATCAAAATTATTGTATTCCTCCAAACTTCTCTAGGTACATATATTCACTATTCTGGAAACTGAACATGCTCTAATAGCCTGCTTTTATTGGCAGCCTGGTTGGCTACTAGAATAGCATTTAAATTCAAGTGTATATGTCACCACATCACCACTGCAAGCTGATCCTGACTTCTTAAGATTATACTCAGTCACCAGAAAAAAACAGGCTTTAATATCACTTCATCAAAAGCATTCACAAAAAGCTGAGGCAATTTGTCAAAAGTAGACAATTTGAAATTACTGAGAAATTATTGTTGGCATGTGAAACATGGTACAGATCTTTTCATACTGCAGTTGAAGATAGAAACTCTTAGGGCTTACCCAAAAATTTGATTTCTTGCATTTCAGGTGCATAGAATGGCAGTGAATTGCAGATGTGTATTATAGCATAAAAATTACAGATCAAAGGCATGCAGTCTGGAGAGCCTTGACTCCAGAGCAAATGGTGCAGATCGAGGGGATTTGACTAGCCAAGCCCTCGAGACACCAGTGCCTGCGGTCCAGCCAACCTCCATTTAGAGATGCCAAGAAACTCTTGGTGCCCCGAACCCCTGAGGCATGCTTCCGAGTGACTCAGCAGCAAAATCACAGCTCGGCTGAGGTGGAGCATCCTTGAGCTCTCTGGGGACTTGCAGTTCCTTTCTTGATAAGCTGTGCATTTGGCTCATTGCTCAGCCTCTGTGTAGCAGGGATCTGGTCCAGCGCCTGATTCCTCACTGAAAATGACCACGTGTGTTGCTGTGGGTGCCTGGACTCTCTGAGCAGTCTTTACTGCAGTTGTAACTGCAGCATGTATATGAGGTGGTATTCCTGTGCCTGTCTGGTTATACAGAAGCAGAGTTACATACAGGATACCTTCCCTGCTGTCATCCATAGCAAAGTGTTCTTTTTTTCATTAATTTAAATATATTTTTTTTATAGTTTATATTTGTATTTCCCTTCTATTTATAGGTTTCTTTTATATTTTGATGAATGCAAAGAAATTCTGTGAGCAAAATATGTGAACATTTGCACAAGAGGAAAATATGGTCTGATCTATTGCACCATATTCATAGATATTGTGGTTGTGATACAAGGTTGACCTTGTAATCTTGGGGACCCAGAACTAAAGTCTGTATTTCCATTCTCTGGTGCTGTCAATATCAACCTGTGAAAAGGAAAGACCAGCTGTGCTACTACCTCAGGAATCCAATGGTCCATGAAACAATATTGGTCTTCCCTCTGTCTTCTCATCTAAACTTGTAGAATATAATAGGCGAGTTTTGGCTGATCAATAAATGAATAGTGAGCAGGAGAGTCGTAATAGCTATACAAGAAATTGCACCATTAAAGGGTTGTTGTGAAATAAGTTTACAAGCCTTAGAATTAATGGATTTTCAAAGAAATATTGGATTTATTCTTGTAATTGAAAATTACTTTGGAACTGAATGAACAATTAACAATGTTTGAATTGTTAAGGTAATGTTCAAGCAAGTATTGCAGCTAAAAATTGCTGTAAAAATAACACACTGTACCTTTTTTCTATTATTACTGTAGGAGTCACAACAGGGATCTACAGGACACAGCAATACAAGTAAGTACCAACTCATTTTCTGGCTGCATTGGGTGGAGGGGATGACAATGACTATGAAAAAAAAGTGACTGATAGAGTAAGGAACCAGTAGCAGACTGGGACAGCGCAGAGCCTCAGCAGGCAGTACTGTGCTGTGGCCAAATGTGGAGAACTGTACTGAAGAGTGACCATTGAAATGTCAGTTCTTCTGGTGGACTGGGAAGAACAAAAAGGATTCATTGCGTTATGGCCATTTCATTATGCAGATGAGAAGACTGAAGGGGCAAAAGTGGCTTTTTTAGAAAGCCAGAAAAGAGCTGACCTAGTTGCATGGCCAGATCCAGACTGCCAGAAAATTCTGCAGGAAGACTTGTTATCCTTTATCTTTCACAGGCAATAGTATATTTTGTGGCTATTGCGCAGTAATAAGCTACATAAATCCTGCCAAACTCACACCAGATAATGTCTCAAATACCATATGGCCATGGGTCTTTTTGGCTAGCAGTGTGGGCAGGGGAGTGATGTGTGCTTGTGTGGCTCCTGGTTGGGGCTTTTCAGTGGACTCCAATTTACAAATCGTGTAGATCAGCAGCACTTTAATTACATTTGGTTATGGTAAAAAGCTTAGCAGCTGTATTGAAAGGAAAGATTGAATTGTTCTGCGAAACAAAATATTAATCCTTTCCCCTGACACCTCTGACTCTTGTTAATGTTTTGCATCTTAAAAACACATGATCCTATCCTGCTCTCAACATAAAATCATCTCAACTAAAAGAACTATTTTGCTAGCTTCCTGAGCTGTCAGCCAGCACAGAGCCCTGTTTCTAAATTGCAGGGCTGTGACTGAAGATGAAAAAATGCCCTGAACTGGTAGGTAGGGCTTTGAAAGTGGCTGGTCACCACTGTGTGAGGGAGAAGACACCCAGAGAGACAAGGCTTGGAGATGTAGGCTGTTAAAACGGTGTGGCTTTTTGCTGGGGAAAGGTTGGCATGCAGAAGACAACGTTGTGAAGAAGCATGCAGTGGTGTCAATTGCTGGCATTAGTTTGATATTGCTGTGAGTGCCAGCACTAAGGAAATAATAAAAGGCAAAGGGGATGAGGTTTTGTCAGAAAATAATGAATACAGTAATGAGAGAAGGAAGCAAAAAAAGGGCCATAATAAAGAGGGCTATGGAAACACATGTAGAGTCATGAGCATGACAAACACACTGGCTGAGCTCAGGGCTTCATGGTGACATCAGAGGGCACACTGTTTGGCCAACTTCGGTCATAGTTTCATTTTGAGTATTTCCTTCTTTCAGCACTTGAATAAACTAGGCTGTTCTGCAGATCTAATGAAACCTGCTTTCCTGTGGATTAGGAAATCAGTCCTACCTCTTTACAACTTTCCTCTGCTCCTTACTCCAGCGATCTCTGACCTCACTTTACTTCCTGTTCCCCCATCTGCCCTCCCACAACACAGTACCTCCAGCTTCTTCTTATCTCCTCATTCATCCTGTTCAGCAAAATCAGCATATATTTGCAGCTGGGCTGGAGCTGCACTTGGTACTGCCTGGCTGATGGCAACCAAACCAAAGAACAGCTGAACCCATGCAGAAACGTTTTTTTCATTGGTGGCAAAAGTTAGGGTCACTGTCAGACACCCAGACACTTCTCCTGATATTGCAGAGGGAATTCGGCTACCTCTGAGACCTGTATCTGTGAGGATTCCTGTCAAGGTGCTGGAGTAAGACATCAAATAAGACGCAGTTAGAATAAGACATAGACCTTACCAGTCCTGTATATCAAACTCAAAGGCAATTTGGGAAAAAAAGGTGAGGAAATGCTAGCAAATGACTCTATATGGGAAAGAAATCTCTTGGCCTATGTACTGTGTTATCCAAATGCACATCTTCAGAGTCCCGATTAGCTGTTATTTCCCATTGCACCATGTCTTCTTTGGAGTGGTTCTTGAGCCTGTCATTTGCAATGGTTTTACTCCAGCTGCAGACATTGTCTTTCTCATGGATAACATTGCATTTCTCTCATCCTTCCCCCACGAGGAAACCAAAGCAATTAAAAACCCATAATGGGTTAGGTTATACTTCTCTGTCACAATAAATATTATTTCTCCCTGTTACGCAGAAAGGGAAACTTGGCCTGGTTAGGTTGAGTGATTCACCCAAATTGAACTCAGAGGAGAGAACTCCTTCTCTGGCCACCTACTATTCCATGGGCAAGTCTTACAGAAGTTCATTCGAAATTTATTTTGAAATGGGAGAAATCTGGAAACATCTCATCTGGTTGACCTAAAAAGATTAGGAAGGAAATTGTGTGAGTTGAGGTAGAAACTAGCAAAGAACTCCCAGCTCTATGACTAAGGATCTGAGGACTAATGGTTTCCACCGTGTGTCTCTGGAGGCATGTGTATGCAAACACACACCAACACACAAACACACACATCCACACCCATTTCAGAAGACATACAGGCACCTGAAATAAAGTGGGTTAACAACAGTCCTGTAAAAGAGGCAAGGTGAGTAGTGTACTCTCTGTTAATTCCTGAAAGACTAAGAAAAACAAAGGATAACACAAATTTGCCCATAAGAAGCCAGAGCTATAGAGGATTTAGCAGTTCAGCAAATGCCAGCCTCCCACAATGGTAGCTGCATGCATTTGGCAGGTTACATGGAAAATGGAAAACAAATCTTAGTCTGGCCAAGAGTGAGTGTGAAAAAACCAAGTTGTTCTGACAGATAATTCCCTTTTACATATGCTTATCCAAAGATCTTATCTGTACTGTATCTGTGACATTCAACTATGCTTAGTCTATACATATTTTTAAAATTTCTATGATTCAGTCAAGTGAGAACAAACTTGGTAAGAACTGATAAAGCATTAATGGCCAGATTTTCTACTCTGATAGGCCAGACTGATGCTTTTCTACCATCTGTACAAGCTTCATCCTCCCCCTCCACACAGAAGTATGTTAAGTGACGATTAGCATAAAAGCAGCTGCAAATGCTTACTGTAGGGTAATTCATTAATATCCAGTTTGGCTAAATCACAGAGATTCCCTTTTCCCCCTCCTCACAGTACTTATGCTGTTTCCCTTGTTGCTGCATTAACATACATTGCTGAAAGTAGAACTGATGTGAACTCTGCTGGCAAAGCACTCAGGAATCCATATTCCCCCTCACACTCAAACAAACCAGTGTTCATGGTAATAATTCATCTCTTATAAAAAGCCTAAGTTACGAAGAGAAAATCTTTGAATATATGCCAACTGTTACTGTTGGTTTCTTGTTCCAAATTACCATAAGGCAGATGAGCTCCAGGGCTCCAGGAACCCTAAGGCTGACAAACATATACTGTAGCAACAGCTTTCTAGCCAGTGAGTTCATCATCTGGATATCCTTTCTGAGCTCTCTGCTAAAAGTGAAAAGTACCCTAGAGATTATGGAGTGGATGTATCCCATCCTGTGTGGATGCCCAGCTTGTACCTAAATTTTAGGTGCCTTTAGCTGTCCTCCTACAGTAAGTGCTTAGCTTCCCTAGAGGTCTACAGAGAAGCATCAGTGGTTTTTAAGTCATCCAGAGCTCCCCCCATCCTGTTCACTAAAGTTTAGGCACCTAAGTTGGGCAGACACAAACCCTTCCACAGGGGAGGACAAGATCTAAAAGCACCATGGCAAGGTGTTTGCAATACCTAGAGCCTCTTCTGCAAGACATCCACTTCCAGGAGGTCACTGTCTGGAGTAAGTCCTTCAGCTTGCTTCTGTACAGCAGTGGAAGGACATTGGTATCAAAACCTTGTCTCTTCTGAAGGCAACAAATCAGCCATCTCCAGGAAAGCAGGGCTCCATCACGCATAATGGTTACTTGGGAAGACAAAATGCCGTCACTCTGAATTGTCTCCCTCTTCCTTCTTCTTCCCCCAGCTCTATATGCTGAGCACGACATCATATGGTACAGAATATCCCTTTGGTCAATTGGAGTCAGCTGTCCCAGCTGTGTCCCCTCCCAACTTCATGTGCACCCCCAACCTACATGCTGGTAGGGTGGGGTGAGAAGCAGAAAAGTCCTCGACTCTGTGTAAGCAGTGCTCAGCAGTAACGATGGCATGCCTGTATTATCAACACTGTTTTCAGCACAAATCCAAAACATAGCCCCATACTAGCTACTATGAAGAAAACTAACTCTATCCCAGCCAAAACCAGCACAGCCCCTTACCACCATTGCCAGCACCCCAACACTGTATGGAAACTGAGGGTGAGGACTTTGGCAGCAGCAAATGGATGATACATAATGCTAATGTGCATGGAATAGGTTGGGGGCTGACCCAAATTGCCCTCAACTCAAGTCAATGAGCAGAAAATCAGACAGCAGCGCAACAGCCTGACCAAAATAAGCACTTCTTGTATTTTTTTTTCAGAAGGCACAGGTGAATTTTGGTTTAACAAAGCTCATTAAAAGGTAATGGAGAAAAACACATCCATCAGTAAACCAGTCACACTCAACCTTTGTGCCTCCTTGTCTGCTAGGCAACGTAAACTCATGTGTAGACAGCTATTAGCATCCAGCGACACACAAGAGGAGCAGCAGCTGCACAGTCGCTAGGTCCAGAATTCAAGTTCAAGATGATTCAGGTAGAGCGGCATACCCTATACATCCATGGTAGAGCTAAACAAAAGTCTTCAGCTACACTGAAATGTAACTCTCTCTCATTACTCAGAGAGCAATAATTACAGCAAACATCAGCCTAACTTTTGGGGGAGCAGGGGGAGAAAGGAGGGAGACGGACTTGGCCTGACTTAGCAGAAGCAGTACCACCCCACCAGCTAGCAGCCTGCTTCCGTGGTGTCTGTGCTATTTAACTAAGTTGTGTTGGGCAGATACATGATTTTGGACCCAAGAAGGGGATCATCACAAGCCAACATGCTATGCCAGGACCCATGTGAGTCATAAGGAAATGTGAAGAGGTATCCCTTGGGCCTCTGATACTTTTCAAGCATTTGGGTACCTGACTTCTTCTGGGGTTGTGTGCCTAAGCCAAAATACACAACATAGCAAAGAGGGTTTCCCCAGCCCCCACTTACTGGAGCTGAAGATCAGATGCTTAATCTGTCAAAATGAATGTGAATCAAAACATCTATTGGCAGAATTGCATCCTAATCACTGCCTTACTAGCTCCTGCTGATGCTGTTTTGCTTTGTATGAAATAATTACTGTTTCTGGAGCAGGGTTTCGGAGCATGTGCATGTTGGATGGGGTGCACTCTCAATAGCAGAGCTGTAGGGCCCTACAGAAATCCTTTCCATGGCTCCAAGGTCTGCTATCCCTGGTAAAGCTTGTGTCCTCTAAGCAGCCTCTCTTGCGGAGTTTCCTTGCCTGACATTTCCAGAGCACGTGTGCCAGTGACAAGAAAAGTCAAGTCAGGGTTGACTCCCTGCTTGCAAATGCTCCAGCAGTGCCCCCACAGCCCTGAGCTTGCCTCGGAGGCCATCTGCACATGTGGCAAGAGTGGTCAGTGTTAGCAATGAATAAAGCATTGACATGTCACATCTGAGCAGTTTCCATATTGACCCGTTTCTGATGTCACTTTCTTCTTCTCTTTTAAAGGGAAAAGTGATGTAGAGCCAAAGAGTCCAGAGAAAAGCGCAACCCATACATCGTAAGTCACTTTTGCGTTCAAGATCGGAGAAGGCAGCTGTGTTTTTATCAGATTTGTTGGGCAAAACAGAAATTGTTTGTTTTCATTAAGATAAAGCTCTTTCACTGATGCTTTTCTTAAAAAGGCTTTTGACTTTTTAAAAATTCTAGAAGACTTAAAAAGGCTAATGACTAAACATTAATTATTCCTAGAACTTTTCATGCTGGTAAGTCAGAGATCTTTGCAAGTGTAATGGCTCCACATAAAGCTGAAATGTTATGAGATGATTTTTGTGGGCGTGCGAGGCTGGCCTTTGCAACCTGACTTCCACATTACCTTAATGCTGCCGGAGTTTGTCACACTTGCTAAAAAACATCATGTCACATATGCCTTTGATGTACTGATGTAATTTTAAAAGACTGCAGTCTGCAGCTTCACCTTTGAATTACTTGAAATCCAATTACAGCTATCTCTGGTCTCTCACGATTTTGTTGATGTTTTTGAATTAACAAAAGAAGTCAAGAAATAGATAGGAACAGGCACTTGTAATATATCAGTGTTCACCTTCACTCTGGAGCAACAATAGAAGCTTTTACTATTTTTAACTCTAGTATACAAAGGACTGAACTGTTTTGCCAATATAAACCAGTCTATGAAACAGATGGTCTGCAAGTTAAAAAAAAAAATAAATAAATAGCATCAGTCTCCCAAACTGAGCTAGAAAAGTGAATTCCATTTATAACTACCAGGCAGGAGCATTATGAATTTCTGCAAAACCATTCACCTTTTTAATACCATTTTAGGGAGGGAAGTTCTTGTAACAGTCAGTCATGTGAATTTTAGAGTGCATCTTGCCCATAATTTATGTTTTCTGATTCCTGTTATTTAAATTCAGAGCATTATATCATGTAAATCTCGCAAGATGTCACCATTTGTTACATGGCCAAAAGTAGTCACAGACGGAGGTACAATAAAGGTGATTTATTGTGGGATGTTTTGAATTCTGCTGCAAATACATATTAAAAATCTTCTGGAAATGAATCTAGAAAAAGATTTGACATGGTATAAGAAATGGCTTGTCCTGCAGATTCTGTTGTGGAATGTAATTACAGTATGTGATCATATTTAGACAAACTTATTAAATAAATTAAGCATTAGCAGCCCTATGCCTCCTGATAGTATGATTGCTGGGAATTGTTAATAGAATGATTCCAATAATTATCATTTTTAAAAATAATATGGCAATAAAGACTGAAAGAAGAAGGGTTTTAATGCCATCTGGAGGTATTTTGGGGAATGAACAGATTTATTTTTGCTAATATTTAGCAATATGTAAAACATAAGCCATCCTCCAAAGTGGTTTTTCTATTAGATGCTATTTTATTCATGAGGAATATTCTTTCCTTTCTTCTCCTTCATCAGATTAAAATCCGGTAAGATCTCTGAACCCAGAATAGGGGTATCTCTGAACCCAGAATATGCGTTCAGGGATACGCCCCAATATGTTCATGGTTTTGGTTTGAGACTACATACTTTGTCACATAGTGACATTATTTGATACAGCAGACTTCAGAATCTGGTTAGGTGTGAAAAGTTCCTTGCCTAATAAGAGATCTTAGTACGATCTTTGAAACTGTGCTATCTACTAGATACAGTATATTTGAAATGCTTGTCATTAAATTGTTACTAAATGCTACGGCTACCCCACAGCAGATATTCTTCCCAGAGCAATTTTTAGAAGTAGAAGCGACTGGTTACCACTGATAAATGACTGTGTTCAAGAAGCAGAGGCCCCTCTAGTTAGAGAAATTATTTGTGCAGAAAAGAAGGCAGGAGAGAAAGGAGGAGATGAGAGGAAGGGAACCAGCAAGTGCTGTGTCAAAATCGGAGGAAGAAAATGAGAGGGATACAGCTAAGAATGAGGAAAAGGAACTGCAAGTGCCAGATTTTCAGAAAGAGATACAAAACTGAGAGCAGTGGAAGAGAAAACCAGAGGTCAAACACTGGAAACGAGAAAGAAGGGAGAGCAATACGAGCAAAAGCTATTAGTAAACTAAAATGTATGTGTTATTGAATAGGGGGCTGGATACCTGAGTGTTGCAGTGAAGTAAATTAACTCATGACATGTAGGTGCACACTGACATCCCAGTTCTCCTTCTGCTACCTTCAGTTGGTCTTTCCCATGTTTCTTCTCATTTCCACCTTCTAGGACTGACTTTTATCCCTGGTTCTCAGGCAGTCATGAATACAGACTTTCTCTGCTCTTTTGGGGATGTAGCAACTCACACCTGTGCACAAGATGCACAACCAGAAGGACCCACAGTGCACATGTACACATGGATGCATGAGCACGTATGCCTGGGTTTGTCTACAGTAATGGACATAACCTTCCCCTGCATACATGGAGAAGACCATGCCATTGCACAGCTGGCCGAGAGCCCCGGCACTGCCCAGACCTGCAGCTGGGAGCCAGCGGGGGTGTGCAAGGGGAGAGGTGTGTGAGGGGGCACAAACACTGCCAGGGGTCCCTGTGAGTAAAAAAGCCTGCACTGTCTTGCGAGGTGTCATTCCCCTGAGAGTGTTGAAGGAATCCGGTTGGCATCTCCCAGCAGGGGTGCTAAAAAGGAGTGACATTGATGTAGGAGAAGTGGCACGTTCAGGCCTGACCAGGAGAAACTGTGGATTTCTTTCACTGTGAATCAGTGTTTCCTTGTGAAAATGGAACAAACAGCAACAAAAAAACCCACAAAGCAAGTCATGTTGGCCTAGATAAAAATAACAGAAAAGATGGGGAGGAGCAAATTAATGTTTCTTTCTTGCAAATGTCTTTTTTATTTTCCTCAGGCATCTTACAAGCCACACACTCAAGCCAAGCTTATATGACTCAATGGCAGTTAATTCATCCTTGGTGCAGATTTACTACCTCCATCCAAACATTATTTATGCAGCTTCAAAGGACAGGTTGATTACCCTCCTGAATCAGGCAGTGAGGCACTTGTGAACTGAGCATTTACATGAAGTTTCCCCGCAAGACATTCCTCCTGCCTTGTCCACTGGGCTCCAGGTTCTCAAAAACAGGTATTACCCTGTGACCTGGAGCCCTGGGACCAAAAGTGCTACCTGTAACCTCCAAAAGCAGAGTGCAGGACGCGTGGTGATCTGTTTGGAGGGGTTTGGGTACAGTAAATGCATAATTCTGAATAGCATTTATGCATAGGGTTTTTTTCTTGTATGCATTAACTCCCTAGATAGACTCAGTATGACATAGGTCTCCACTGATAATAATATTAAACATTAAGAAACTGGTATGCATTAGGTGATACACATTAATTGATGCAACATCCTAATAAGGCAGGTATATAATGGCAGTTATTAGAATGCTATAGATAGCTGAGATGGATGTAGGAGAATGAGAATGATGCGAAAGCAGGGAGGAAGTCTGAGCAGAGCTGTATCCTTTTGCACAATGTTCATATGGCCTTCACGGCCTCAGCATGCACAATAATCGCCTGAGCTGGCACTGAAGAATTGCAATAAAAGGTGCAAACAATACAAAGGTGTTAAGCTGTCTGGAGTCTTCCCCAGTTGATTCATGTTCCTTGTAATTGAATGCTTTTAAAGCCACAAGAATTCTGGATTTGAAGGGTTTTTTTGTTGTTGTACTCTTAATATATATAGCTCTCTATGGGTCATCTGGTTACAGCTTCGCTGAGCATTTCTAAACTTTTAGGACTGTTCAGAAATATCCAGCAATGTTTTATTCTTTTGATTTTGTGATAAAAGTTGCAATTTTCAATAGTCAGAAAAATTCCACAAATTTTGTTAAAAACACCTAATTTTTATGAAAATAATTTCTTCCCCTGGTTTTACCAGTTATAGTCTGAAGGGCTGTGTTAAGGATTGGGGAAGGGATGAAGAAAGAATGCTCTTTTGTTCTTTAATATTTTCAGATACAGGATTTTAGTCTTTCTTTGGCAAAACCTGGTTCCTTTCAGCAAACCTTGCAATGTTGCAATTAAAACTTTTAATTTTATAAAACTTCTGTGGAAGGAAAAGTGATTCCAACCAGTGCACATGTTTCAGAGGGCCTTGCAGTGCCATAGAAACTCCTCCCCAAGCCAGAGGTCTGCAATCTTCCATGCTCCCACATGCAAAATATGATAATAATTCAAAAATGTCACAAATACACAAAGCGCTCGGCAAGACTCCCGCTCTTGGGATGACTTTCAATGTACTGTCTGTTGTAGTGTTCTTCAGTACCTTTGTGTTTGTAAATGATTTCCAGCACAGACTACCCAAGGTTAATCACACCTGACTGTGATTCACTGCTATGCATTTACCTCAACATTTCTAGTGCACTTACTTAATGATATCAGGGCTAGCAAGTAGATACCTCGGTGCTCTCTCTTTATTATCACTCCCACAATTGTTTTCATGCTGAGCTGCTCCAGATTTTTCCCTCCCTTTTTACAGGAGAATTAACCAAGATTGAGGGAGGCTTTTGTAATTTATGGCAGTTATGCAAGTTTTGTCCTTTGCGAATACTGCCTGAGAATCGCAGCGATCTTGGTGTTTGTGTGTGCTTGTTTGCTTTTGCTAGGCAGAAATAGATCTTGGCTCTGTTCCTTCCCTGCACCGCTCCCCAGCATCACTTGGAGAGTAGTTTGTTCAGGGGGATCTTCATTAACAGTACTGAATTCAGCAGCTTCCAAGCTGCCCATTTGCAGATGTTAGTGCTACAGTCTACTGTAGTGCTACTGCTAGCTACAGCTAGCAGCTGCTCATCGTTCTCATCACCCTGATTCTCCTTGAGGAAGGAAGTAGGAAACAGGTACTCAGAGCAACATCACTGTTGTTCTTGCTTCATGTCACCTATGTCTGTATTGGTGTGAGCATTGCCTGTTGGTTTCTTGCCTTTTATTCCTCTCTTCTGTCTTGCCCCTTGTATCTTCAGAGTGACTCACAGACAGTTATTCAACAGCCAGAAATTCCTGCTGGTTTCCCCTTCCACAGATGGGAAGACTGAGGCAGAGGGGTTACAAGGTGCCTCCAGAGAACAGAGAGAACCAGTCTCAAATACAGGAGATCATCTTGAGCGAGTGCTGCCAACACACTGTCCAGCTCTTAGCCTGCAAGGGAGCTTGGCCTCTCACATCTGGCTGACGTGTGGTCTTGACCTTAAGTCTCTCAGGCAACAGCTGCAACCTGGTCAAGCAATGGAGTTGGAAGGGGAGCTTTAATCCGACCTCACTTCACCGAAAGGCCTGGTGCAAGTTATTTAAAGTTAGCCTTGACTTTCCCCAACTAAAATAATAATTAGACTGCCATGAAGACTGTCTCATTAATATTTGTACAAAGTGTTGAAAAATGTAATGTTCTGTAAAAATGGCTAAGGATTACTCACCCAGAACAGTAAAGGAAATGAGTGGTAGTTTAAGTTTTTAAAGACAGACTTGAGTAGGAAGTAGTAAATGTCCTGAGGAGTGCTAGGTGTAGGGAGAAGGGGAGAGCAGGAGCTGCTGCCTCTCCCAGGCACCCGCAGACCTGGTGAGCACAGGCAGCCCCTGCCCCATCAGCACTCCCTCATCCTCCCCCCTGAGTTTCAATCTGGGGACAGGGTTCACCCAATTTAAATTAGAAGTATTTGGCTTTTGTCTTGCTGAACCAGAGGGAGGGATAGCAAATAGGGAAGGGGCAAAGCATGCAAGCTGCAGAGGAAAAATCCCCTCCAGTGGTACATCTTCGATATTCTTCTGTTTGTTTGCCAAAAGGACCATGATGGGTCAAGTCAATTCAACCAGAAAATAGCTAACAGATGGGTCTGGAGGACAATGGAAAGGTTGAAATCCATGCAACTGTGGAAGTGGTTCCAAGAAAAGGGCTGCCCAAACTTTTGCAGGGTTTAATCCACTTTTAGCTTTGAGACCAAGATACAAGGGCAACTTCCCAAACAGTCTTCCACAGCCAAAGTGGTGGGCATTTTAGATGGGAAGGACATCTGCAGCAGACATGTTGCCAATGATTTAGTGATACCTCTTTTAGTAACTCCACAGGCTCTGTTGAGGGCATCATGAGCATATCAAACTGCTCATGAGCCACAGATATCCCTCCTCTGCCAAGAAACACAACTTCCAAGGGATGGTAGAAAATATGAAATGACATCCTTTAAGTTAATTTTTGAGATTTATTGTTTCTGAAAACACCAGTGCATCAATAGCTTTTAATGTGCGTCTGTGATGTTTCTGAGAGAAGTCTTGCAGTCCATGCTAAAAAAAAAAAAAAAAAAAGAAGGGAAAAAAAACCCTTACTGTGATGAATGAAAGCAGTGTTTTTGAGAGCGATGGAGGTCTTGAAAACTGTAGAAGTGAAAGTCTGGTGTTTATCCATGAACCAAGTTGCTGGCAGAAGAAGAAGGCTGGTTTCATTGCACTATTCCACCTGTTTACTTGAGCCTTGGCTTGCAGAGCTAACCCCTGACGCTGCCAGACTGTCACTCTGCTCAGCCAGTCCAGCAAGAACAGCTAAAATTTTAAAACACACTCCTCAGCTCTCAAATTCCCATGAAAAAGTTCTTTTTTCTGCCCTCTTCCTTGAGGAATTACCCTCAGTCCATGCATAGAGCATTTCTCTGTGTATTAAATATATAGACTGTTAAAAAATACAATTCCATCATAACTTCCTGCTCCAAGAAACAAAGTGATTTCACCTGTGGGATGCATCAGAGCCAGTGCAGTATTGTCACAATGCTGATGTGAACCTTGCCAATTCCTAACCTTTTCTGAGCACAGATTTTTTGGATTTGTGTTGTACAATGCTGCTGATAGTTCACAAAAAATTATTGTAAGTATAGACTAACAAATCTATTTTCTTCAAATGCTATAAAGACATTTTCTTGGAAGACATTTGGTCGCACAGGTCTTGACTCAATCTGTCTTTGAGGTTTAGCAAAGTTAAGGAGAAAGAATGAATTGGTATTATTGGTGATTTTTTTTTTGCCATGTAAAAATTATAGACACAGCAGCCAAAGAGGATACAGGTAAAAAAAATCTTTAAATAACCTATAAAGTTATATAAAAAGATCTTAAAAACATGATGTCCATGAAAGCAGATGAGACGGGGTTTATTTGTTTGGTTTAGAAAGGAAACACCTGGAAGCCCAAACTGACCTTAACTGCAGCTGTGGTTTTTCTGGGATAAAATTTAGCTTCTGTTGAGTTCGAGTCAGACAAAAAGAAAGCTTTATCTGAGATGTCAACAGAAACAGGGATAGATGAATGCTAAATAAAAGCACTACTGAGGTCTGGGAGAGTTTTGTGATTGACTTACATGGGGTAGGATAGGGCCTTCACTGTCCTAGTTTTAAATGCCAGCCCTCTCTTTTACCAGATATAGCCAATATCTTGAGATAACTGCCCTTATTGCTGCAGGGCTCAGTGCAGTTTTATTTATAAAGTCCCCTTGATCCAGGCCCTCTTATTTAGCACCTTCACCTTTACTATCTACCTGTGCTCTGCACACCAGAGAGAAAAATAATTAGCTATGGGAAGCTGCCCTCATTTTGATGCCAGCCTTGCCTCAAAGTTTAAGGGGAAAGGGGTTTAATGCAAAAGAAACCCTCACTTCAAAACAGCAGCTTTTGTCCTGCTGGAAAACTTACTATAATGCTGGGCATTATTTCTAATTTTATACCAAGTCAAAAATGCTTCTGTAATACTGGCATTCATTTAACGTCACTTAGAATAAAGCTGACCAATTTAACTGGCTAAAATATCATCATGCTTGAGGAAATGTTTTCCTGTATTGCACCAAAAGCATATTATTTTTCTCTTAGGCACTGTTTTCCTTGGACTTTGTCATTTGTAAGGGACTAATTGGGAATCCTGAATGTGTTACATATTAGCTCTGAATACAGTGGTTAAAGAGGGGTTGCCAGGAAAATCAGGAGATGCGAATACCTGGGAAGAAGTGTATTTCATCGGAAATGCCGCCAGGAAGGCAGGCACCATCAACCCCGCTCTGTATTTTTTCTCTGAAGAAAATGATAAATGGAAGCTCAGCGTCTCGCACGTTGGAGTCGGGATGTGCATGGTGGTGTTTTTGCTGGGCTAAAATTCCTGGTTGCCGGGGTAACACGTTTTGGAAATCCTCTACCCTGGGCGAAAGCCGCTGCAACTTGAAACCCACTAGGGCTGATGCTCGGCAGGGGCACCACCACTGCTGGGTGCGGGGGGCTGCTGGCTTTGCCGAGGGATTTTAGGCAAGGAAACAAAATAAAATGGGTCCAAAAGAAGAGAAAGGCGATCGGGAGAGTTCGATGCTTCCAGGCTCTCATAACCTGATTTTTTTCCCACACCATCACCATGTCCCGTTAGCCAAAGTGTGCGGGTTTACCTCGTCCCGGGGCTGAATTGCTGGGTGATGGAAAGACAAGAGGTGTGTGTGCGCCTGGAGGGTGGGGAGAGGAGGAGGGCGAGAGGGAGAGAAAGAGAGATACAGGGCTCTGGCCACCTGCCAAGAAAAATAACTAACATTTTGCAGAAGAGAAATCCTAAGACTGAGGTCATAGTATGGAAAAAGTCTGTTTCACAGACTCTTGAGCCTGAATACAGGCCAAGTTTTTCGATGTGGGTTTTTTTTTTTTTTTTTTAATGCAGGCATCCTATTAACGTTTGAACACTAAAGCTCGTCCAGGAATGGAAAGATTTTGGAATTTGAAGTGCCTTAGTTTTCTACTTTGTTGGTACACAGATATATTTTTTTAATTACGAGAAAACAAGATTTTGAATGAGAAGCTCCCTCATTTTCCTTTTAACTTATTTTACAACTATGAAGACCAAATTAAGGGAATCTAAAGAAATGCCTGTTTCTCCCACAGAGTGACCAACTCAAAAAAAAAAGAGACTTTTCAAGCTTGGTGGACAACTTTTTATTTGCCATGCAAAACCAAAAAGATACTGAAACCTGAAATGATGATGAATTTTCCTGTGTGGAAAAGTCCTACTGTTCAGCCATGAATAGCTATGATTTTTTTAAATCTTTATAGTAGCAAGCTGACAGTTTCATGGCAAATTACTTTTCATACCTAACTAAACAAATTATTGAAGTTCTTCTGCCTTAATCTCTGGATTTGGATTAAATGTCAGTGTGTGGATATTTTTTAACTGGGGGAAAAAAAAACCTGTTTGGATTTGTTAGGATGTTATTGCAAGCAAGTTTTCTGGTCTTTGATTTGCTAAGCTACAACTGGAGTCTGCCTTCCTCAGGGTAAGAATATTTCCACATTATCATTTCACTTGCGGTATTTTAAGAGGGAGAACATTATATCTCGGTGTGTATCTCAGCTTTGTGCATTCTGTTCTTTGTTTAGCATGCAGACAAGCTTCATCTCCCAAAAGAGATGTGGAATATATTTATTGGCAATTTAGAATTTATGATAGATTTGACAAGCAAGCAGGGTGACACACTGAAGCTATCAAAGCTGGAGATGAATCAGGACAAAGGTTTGGATGAGGTATATTGTTCCTGAGATTCAAAAGGGTTATACTTAGAGATCATTCCAAAATCAAGGCAACTGTACCACTGACTTACAAAGATAAAAGCTAAGTTTTTCCAAGAAGAAAAAACATGGTTTGATTGGCCTACAGACCTTTTATGGCAAAATAGTGCAATTACAGCTGGCATTTCTGCATGCTGATTTTTATTAGTTTTGTAAGATATTTTGTCAGGATTCATTTGTGCTGATTCCCCGTTTCATGGCATAAACTGTAAGCAATTGTAGGTAGAGAGAAGGAATCTCTTGACATATTTCTTCAGAGATACACTCCAGGAGGTGCGATAGGTCAGGTATACTAAATTAAAACAGAACTGATCTGTTACCTGAGAAGCATGTGGACTTACTATGTATTTAATCGTACTGGAATTTAATGCAATTATGGGTGACAATCCTGTACATTCACCATCAGCTTTCCTACTACCAAAGGAAAGCAGACAAATCAGCATGAATAATCTCTTAAAAGTATTTAATAGCATGATTCAGACACAGGATGAGCAAATTACCCTTTTGTACCTTGTTTTATGACCAATTTTTCTGCCATTTATAATGGCTGAAGTTTGGGGGGGTGGAGGGGGCATTCTGCCCTGAAGTCCCCGAGCAAGATGAGGCAGGCAACCCAGACATGCGACCTGCCTTGACATAGTTCAGATGGAGGCCCAGTATAGCAAAGAGTGAGGAAAAGGTCTGGCTGGGAACCCCCAAACATCACAGAAAGTAACCTCAAAAATAATTTGTCATCAGTCTGGTCTGTACTGATTTTAACTGTTGGACTTAAGAAAAAATTCATGTGGCTGCTCATGTAAGATCCACATTTTCCCCATAGCTTATACAATAAATGTAATATGAGACACAAACTTTAATACTTGCAATCACTGTAAACAACAGCGGTTTCTGTAGATTTCTGTGGAAGAAAGGATGAAAGCTTTTGCCACAAACTGTTAAAAAACCCTGGGCTCTTCCTCTGTCACAGAGTAAGGTTTTGATCTCTCAAATAAGTATAGACAAGCATGATGCTTTCCAGCAGGACTTCTTTCAGCATTATTGTTTGAAAGACCGAGGGTTCCTGGGGGTACATAGACTCGTGTTTATGCTGTGCTGCCCATCTCCAGTTCAGTTAAAAAACGTTTCCTTGTGAGCTGCATGCTTTACTGTGAGCAGTCTCAGTAAAGCAGGATGACTTACATGTGTCAAAAAAGTGGCCTGCTACAGGGTGACTGCACATAGAAAGACCAAGGGAAAGAAAAGAGGAACCTGTGTTTGTCAGGGCAGAGGTCTGCTTCTTCTCTCCATCCCTCACAGCTGCCACTAGCGTGCTGACCATCGCGTCCTACGGCGCAGTAATCCCAGCGCAGCTCTGGTGAACAAGTGGTCCAGCACCGAGGCCAGGAGACAGACAGTCACTCAGGAGGGACGTCCTTTCTCCTCTGAAGAGCTTTACTTTTTCAGGCTTTGTATTCAAGGGAAAGAAAACTCTCCCTGAGCCTTTCCTGTAGGTTTCATTGCTGTCTAAGAGTGATTAGCTGATACCACTCTTCAGCAAGCATGCTAACGTAAGGAGCCCTGCAGCACCCACAGCAGCCTCCTGTGATTGATGCTGAGTAGCCAGGAGTCAGGAACCAAATTTTGAGCTCTGAAGCTTGGGAGACAGTGGAATAAAGAGAGAAAGGGGAAGATTAGAGGTATAGTAACAGAAGACTTGTCAGCCAGATAGGATTTTAGGAGTTTCATTATTACGTGTAACACATAAGACTAAACAAATACAAAGACATATAATACATAAACAATGAAAGGTGGGCACAAAGCTGTATGGTGAAGGTTAGATTGGTAGAAGGACCTAAAATATTGGTATTATTCCCAACCTGCATATAATTCCTTAAGACTACAGTAGGTGGATGACTTAATAACCATCATCTCCAGGCATTATGGAAAGATTATAAAAAGCAACAGGCCTCCTTTTAAAATTATTTTGATTTATTTTTATCTAGCAGAAGTGGCCAAGTACATCTTTAGCATGATCCCATTTGGCTCAATGAAGTTGCAGAGCTATGAATTCACTATGAGAAGAACAACTCTTTCTGTGCCCTGAAGAACATAAAAACCTTGGTGCCTAACTGGAAAGCAGACACCTCTTGCTCAAGCCGCTTATGTTTTTCTACTAGAGAAAAATTTAAAGCTGATCTTATTTCTTTGCATGAACTTGTCATCCATTCAGAGTTTTATCCAAATAAATCTCTGGTTCTTTTCAAATAACATCTTCCGTATGAGTTGCGTTAGCTTTAAAGACTCACCAAGAACAGAGCAATCCAGGCTGACACTCTTAGTTTCCAACAGAGGAGCAACTGCATGAGTCTTATCCTGCAATTCTGCAGCTCACTTAATTAAGTTTTTGATGTCCTAAGAAGCTGCTGCCTCCCAAAGCCATGGAGAGGGAGCCGTCAGGCCCCGTTCCCATCTTTGGCCACCAGACACTGTGACGTTTGGAGACTTTCCACCCATCACACCATGTTACACAACTCTTCCCCTCTCCCCAGCCCACAGAGTTGGTGAAATTAAATAGCATGAAAAATTAACCCCACCGTTGTTGGAATGCATCTGGGTAATGTGTGGCCTCATTTGCTGCTACAGGAGAATATGCGTTTGCTGCTTTGGTAGTGGGGTCTCTGTGGACAGGGTGGAGGGGAGCCCAGTAGCACAAACCCTGGGGAGCACCTCTGCAGCCCTACATCCCTGCCCCCTCTCTGGGTATCCTCAGGCATCTCAGACCTTATGCAGAGAATGATTTCTGATTTCTCTTTCCCTGTCTTGTTAGCTGCTGTCCATCCCATGCCATCCACCACCCCTTCTGCTTTTCTTTCCTTCCTTTTTCTTTCTTGCTGCACCCTTTCTACTGCTTTCCTACCGTCCCATCCCTGGTTTTGTCAGGTTCATCACCTGCAGCCTCATTTCTCCTTGCTTTTCACCTCTGCTGGCCCTCCCCTTGTCCACTTTTGCCCCACAAAGCATGTCCCCATGTCTCCTGAAAAAGAGAAAAGAAATAAAGAGATATATGTAGCAAGGGATACACAAATATACCCACAGTGGCTCACGTTCCTGGATTAGTGCATAAGCCTCATCGCCTGCTGCTTTCGCCTTTGTCCCTCGATTCCTCCATCATGTCATTTTTGCTTCACAGTAAATCACTGGGCTGAAGATTAACTTTTAACTCCTTTGTCAGGTGCCCAGGTACTGCCCTGATCTTCCTTTGGGGAACATAGTTTTCCATTAGTTCTCTTTTAAGAATCACAAAAAGAGAGAGAGAGAGATTAATATGGAGAAAAGTTTTGCTTAGCTACAAAATGCTTTCCTTTTATAACTTTCAGCATGATTGGCAGATAGGTTTATTTAATCAAATTGCCTTTTCTGTCAGTGTATTATTTAATGAGGGAGTTCTTTTTTTTGATTGCATAGGAAATGTGGAAGCATTTGAGAATTTCTGATGTGCTATTTACTCATCCATTACGTTGGGAATCAGTTTAATTTCAATGTCGGCAGTAGAATTAATAATCATAACAGTTATCTGTCACAGAATGATCTATTTGGGGATTTGCTCAGCAAACCAGGATATATCCCCCACCCTTTCACCAGAGAAGGAAGTTTTAAAAAATAAGTCAAATATGAACATGTTTTTGTTTTGATTATCCCTTCCAGGCTGATGGTAAAGCACATATTTTCAGGCTTTAATTCAACGTTGAGTCACTGATATGAAATGCTTTACTAGCGTAACTTATCCCTACTTTTTTTTCCCCACTTATTTCACTCTGAGTTTCTCAAACACTTCCATCAAGGATGGCTCCCCATTAAAGTGCACCCTCCCCCCCCCCCAAAAAAAAAAATAAAGACAGTCCTAGCTTTCTAGAGATAATGCAAAATCCCCTTTGGCAGTTGTATTAATTTGAGCTGACTACGTTCTATTTTTGGTGTTGCACTTCACCATCAGCGAAAGAGGCTTCCCATGTGAGAGCAGGGGGCCACCTGAGTGGACAGACGGATGGACATGAGGGAGGCAGATGGGGCCCAAATCTGGTTCTGCTCCCTTTCGGTTTCCTTTGGTTATGCAGTTATGTGCAGCCCCACATAAGTAAATAACTGATAAATTAATAAAACCTTTCAGCTGATACATTTGATAAGTACCAAGACATTTTATATGACTCCAAAGTAAGGGCAGTAACTGTTAAATGAATTGCTTTTTAAATAAAACACATAAGAGAAATTTTTAAATCCTGCATTGTTCCTTAAAATGTTTTAGTGCCTCATTAGTTCTTGATTAGCCTGGTTGTTAAGAGGCCATTATTATGTGGTAATAAGGTGTAGGAAATTACCTCTAGGACTATAGTCATGTCACACAGACCTGCTATAGTTAGCACCTCATCAGGAGCTGAGACCAAGTGCCAGTGGTATAAATTAGGGGTTTGCTGCCTGCTGGTGGGGTTTGTGGTGGTGGTTCTGTGTGATGGGATGGTTGCTGGGATGATGTGAGTCCTCTAGTGCAAAAAAGTGGAGAAGACCTGACAAAACATAACGCTCTCAGCAGCCTCCCGAGGGCTTCCCGGTTTTGCCTTTGGCAGAGTACAGAAACTGCTATAAAACAGGGGAATAAAATTACTTTGCAATTACATTCATTTAGGTAGTTTCAAATATGCCTGAAGCTCATGCAGACAAAAGTCTACTCTTCCCTGTATGATTTGTTAGGCAGAAAGTGTAAAAGGAGATTTGGTGCCAGTCCAGCAGAATGTCCCCAAACTAATGACCCCCTCAGGTCATTAGTATTTCTTTTGAACACACAACCCCCTTCAAAGCCTCCTAGAAACATTGGTAAAGCAAATCATTATTACCCTCTTATCAATAGGAAAATGAGCCTTAGGGGCTATTTTTATTGTGATTTGATGCAACATTAATCAGCATTCTGAAGAAGTGACATACTTGAATGTCCCAGACGCATATATTTATTTTTCAGTGTGTATAATGCTTTTTTTTCCCCTAAATCTCTTTGAGGTTGATACTCTAATGCTTGCAGTATGCAGCTCCCATTCATTACTTATACAGGGAGCTAATGCAATATGGCAGCATCAGTCTTTGAAGAGCACCGAAGATGCTAATAATTAAAAACACAGAGTGCACTAGTACTTTCCTCCTTATTCCTTCACGGGTTTCAATCTTCACACAGCAGATGAGGCACAGTCCTCGAAGGACGGAGAGCAGCTTGGCACCAGCGTGGCTGCTGTCACTCTGCCAGCGTGCAGGGGTGACACCCCGCGGGGTGTGCCAGCACCTGCTCGCCTACCTCTTCTTGCTGTTGGGTTTTGGAGGGCATTCACATCTCAGGAGTGGTGTCAGAGCAAAGCTGTGGGAGAGCCCCACTCCTGAGAGGGTCGTTTTGTGCCCGAACCCCCAAAATGGGGCTGTGGCCTGGGTTTCAGTCCTAAATATCCATGTTTGTTGTTAAATAGCTAGGCACTCATTTCAGTGAGCTTTCACCCAGGTCTTCAACCTTTTCAAGCCCCCAGTGTGGTTGCCGCCTGTTCTTCAGGCCCTGTGTGACTGTGCCCCTTGCACCAGCCCCAAGCGCCACCCAGCACTCCTGGGGATGGACCCTGAGCTGTACGCAGCTGGAGACGGGCATCTGCCGCTTGTCCCGGTTTAACCCTTAGTCAGCCTCAGAGCCGGGGCTGCGGGGTAAAGTCTCTGTACTTGGTATTTCAGCTGCTTCAGAAGCCGAAGTAGCCCCAAGAGCTGTGCAGGGTGGCTGCTGCAAGCTGTGGGCACCACTCCCCCTCATCCCCAAGCCACCAGACCCTAGAGTAGCCCAGAGGGCACAGGCACCCCTCCAAGCCAATTTTCATCCACCCCTTCTCAATATGATGAAGGACACCCCTCAGCATGGTGCTCGGCTTTGGCTGATTTTGGGTCTGCCTGCCTGCCTGCCCAGTCGCAGAGCTGTACCCCTGCTGAGCCAGGGGCAGACCCGGTCCCCACACGGAGTTAATAACTACTTAAGCATAGCAGTAAAGAATGTCAAGAGTTAACAGTCCCAGCGTGACAAAAGTTTATTTAATCCTACTCTAAACAAGCAATATAACAAATCCTTGTTAGGAATGAATGATCTCTCACATGTAGCTTAAAATAATCAAATTTTGATTTAAAATACCAAAATAGGTCAAATGTTACGGGTTCTTCTGGAAGAAATTCAAATCGTCCGGTCCAATTTTATTTTTTATTTGTAACATTTTACAGATGAATAAATGCGTTTTTTACATAAAACCCGCCTGCCCCATTTCAGGCAGGAATGTGTATTTGCCAGAGAACTACAGACTTTTAAATGTTGACATATTCTGCTCCAGAAGTTCTGCTGTGCTCTGATAGAAGAGATATTGTTGTACACAGAAAGATACTGTTTCAGCACCTCTTCACCTTCCCACCTTGTCTTCAGCCTTCTTTCACTTAAAATTTCCTCCTAGCACAGGCTCCAAAGGTGAAGTAGAGGCTGAACTGCGTAAGATGTCGGGTCATGGGTACATCTCAGGCAATGCTGATGTGTTCCCAGTCAGGACCTAGAGTTTCCTTCCCCAGTTCTTGGTCTGATTGAAGGGTTTAACTTTGGAAAAATACAGTGAATCTTTTTGCCTCTGTTTCCTCTTTCCAATTAAATGAGAATAATCATGGGTTTGTTTACTTTTGACCTCACAGGGTGTTGGAAAATGTACCTATGCAGAGATCTCTCACTAGAAAATAGTGTGATAGAATACAGCCCAGTAAAAAATTGGTACCTGTCTGGATAGGATGGGTCCTATTTCATACTAGTTAATGATCCTGGTAATAAGCAGAGTAAGTCCTGTGCTTTGGTGTTCAGCTAGAAGGAAGAATTGGAGAAAGTATCGATCAGAAAATTCTGGCAGGCCTTTTGTTCACTCCTGATTCTTCCCTGACAGAGCTTTAAACTGCATAAAGACTTCAAGCACAAGGCGTTTATAAAAACATGTAGTGAGGGCTGTTTGCTGCATATTTTCAGCAGTAAAAACTTTTCTGCGGTTAGTGTGAGGATAATAGTACACTGAAAAATACAAAATGATGATACAAAAAGACTAATAAAGACTCTGCTGGAGATAGTCTAAAAGTTTATAGAACTTCTGGAAAGTTATTTACATATTTCAAAGGTCTTTATTGCCAGTCTACATTTTATTCAGTATTTTCATCAACTGTCCGATGAAATATTTAGTGCCTGATAAACTATGTACAACTGAAGTATTTTCTCTTATCAGTAAAAAACATATGCCTTGAAGGTAATATAGTGGGCTAAGTTAATTGCTGATGAAACTGGTTTTACTAGAGTGACACTGATGATGAAACTAACCCAATATATTCAGTTTAGGAGATCCACTTTTGACCATTAACATTGCTACTATAAAATTGAATTCTTTAGAAATCAAGTCTCATCCCTCATATATATAAATTTTAAAATATATATTGCATAATATAGACACAATATTTGCTTACAAATTATTTGCAGTTGAACTAAAGTAATACATTATTATCTGTAGGGTTTATTCCTACTTAAGTATCAAACAGATAGTTACCCACAGCTCTGTCAATATTAAGTCCTGCATATTTTATTTCCACACCCCAAAGTACTTCTGCAATAATAATGATTGTTTTGATTGGACTTGACCTGATATCAAATAACAACAAGTTAAATGATACTTAATGCCATTTTTTCAAAAGTGGAGGCCGTAGGTAGATCCTGTAGGAGACTATGTAGAATTCAGTTCCTGGGAACTCAGTATCTGATAATTATAAGTTTCAAACATACAAACCAACCAACTAACGAGTTGTATAATGGGGCAGATTTGAGCAAGTGGCCTTAATTCCAATACGATGTTGTAAAAAAAAAAACAAAAAACAAAAAACAAAAAACCAAATCGTTGAATTTCAGTCATGTAACAATCTGAGAATCCATTTCCTGCATTCTTGGTTCATACCAACACTTGCTTACAACACTGCTATGGTACAGAAGTTTGCTCCTGTGGATGGCAGTCTGACAGCTGATGACAAAAAAAATTATTTCACAGAAAGGTTCAATTAACAGCCAATGAGTGGGTAAAAATGAAAGAAGCCAGTATGTTTTGTGGGTGGAGATGAAACTCAAACCAAGGCTAGTTTCAGTACTTTGCAAACTGAATTAACTTAACTTCTGAATCAGGATGGGTAATTGATATTTTGTCTGATAAAATAAAAAATCATATGGGTCAACTGAAGAAAAAATAGTTGCATTCATTTTCTCAGCAAAATTAAAAACATGCATTCAGGGCTAATAATTTAATTTAGCTTACCTCACTCTAGAAAGCGCTTGCGCAGCCTTATTACAGCACTAGACACAAGCATATTTCGAAATAATGTTTTTGAAAGAAGAAGATGAAAGCATAGCATTTCAGAAATGTTGGAATTAATAATTTTAAATAGAAATTAAACTTTTTTTAGTTAGTTAGGGAAAAGCATTTCTCAAATCTAGCAATTGCCAAGCATTTTGGCCAGTCCTCACACTGTTCTTGATGGCTGAACTATTTGTCAGAAAATTCCCCTCAGCTCTAAATCCCTCACACAAGACTTTAGTTAGAGCCTAATCCATGCTCAAGCCTTTGTGAAAAATGATTGTCGACATTTTTCTCAAGATGACTCAACACTTCCAAAGATTTAGGATGGCAGAAAGCATTATCAGACATCATTTAGGCTTCCAGATTATTATTTTTTACAAGATGGCTGCGGTAGTTAGCAGCTGGGTGGTAGAATTTGGCAATCAGAATACAATTGTGTCTAATTCATTTTTATACACTGCTCCTATTAGTTAAAAAAAGATATTTCTTTGGAAGTGACATTATAGCCCTGACATATGATTTTTGAATATGACTTTTTCTCAGAAGCTGCCAGCATGGTACTGCCAGCATGCCACGCTGGTGTCCGGGAGAAAATTTAAGAGCAGTGATAAAATGAAAAGGGAAAATAGAAGCTCTTCTTGCAAACAGGGGTTTGTAATAGATATTCTGACACGATATGAATGATGAGGGATGGAAAATTCATAACGGTGTGTAGAAGTGCAACACACACTCTGTGCGTAGAAGACTGACCTATAACTCATAAGATAGTGTGTGTCGAGTGAGTTATGAGAGTTGTTCCCCAGTGTATATTTAAACAGAGACATTAGAAAGGAGATATAGTGTGGTTTACTATTTGAGAGCTAACTTCATAATTTTGTCCAAGAAGTGTTTTTAAAGAAAAAATATGCACTTTTTTTTTTTTTTACATATATATATATTGCAGTCCAGGTGGTGTATTTCTGTACAGCACATGCAGGATCTGAATTCTGGGAGTAAAGCCCTTCCCCTCTCTGAAGGAGCAACCCTCAGTTGATCATTTCTGCTATTGCAATATGCAAAGTAGATTATTTCTAAGAAAGAGGAATTTCCCATTTTGACTCCTAGAAGGGGTTATCTTGCAGTGAAATGAGCAGGCCAGAAGTGCTTGGTGCCATCAGACCCCAGGGCAGCTGAAGGTCTGTGCCAGGAAGCCCATGGACAACCCAAGTGCACACCTCAACCGGAGCTGCAAAATGCAATTTGAATTAACAGGATCCCACGTAGCAACTATCCCTTCAGTGCAGCTCCATGTGAAGCAAAGGAACTATCTGACCACTGCAGATTGCACATGTTTTTTGCCCCCCAGCAGTGGAGTTCACAGCCATGTGCTTTCCCCAGGTGCCAGCGCCTGCCTCCAGCTCCCCTGTCCCTGCAGCCCCTGTGCCCCGCGTCTCAGCCCTGCCTGAGCAGTCCCTTCCCTCCCTCAGCCCATCTTCAGGAAAACCTGACAACTTCTCCTGTATTTTGGTGGCATTGCTATCAATTTGGAGATGTGTGCCCCGTTGGGATTATCTTCTCCCCTTTCAGCACCTTGTGATCACAACAAAAGCAGAGAGGAGAAAAGAGAATACTATCGCTAATGCACCATCTCCTAATAAGTTTGTTAGCGTGCTGAGCTTAGTAAAAATGTTGGAAACGCCCTGGCCATGGAGGTAGCCCCTTCTGGAGCAGTGCTACCCCTTCCTCTGAGCCAAGCACAGCGGGTGTAGGTCTCCATAATGAGCAGTGATCCATTCACCCCATGGGGCAGAATGCTGCCTGGCATTTTGGCCAAGAGCTTTTGTTTCCTTTTGTAGTCTGCCTTGTAAGGAAAAAAAAATGCATTTTTCCCTAAGCTTGACTGCAAATGAAAGGCACTGAGAAACCTGCTCATGGGAGATGTTTAAGCCTGTTCCTGCAGAAATTTGAGGGCTGGAAATTTTGACAAAAATCACAGCAGCCCCTACATATTTAATGCACAGAACTGTCTACAGCTCACTCCTCAGCATCAAGTGATGGCACATCAACGTGGCCATACATGAGCTTTCAGGTCTTTCTGCCCTTTGTTTCTTTTTTTTTTTTTTCTCCCCTCTCTTTCCACACACTGAATTAATTATTTGACAATGTATTCTGACATTGTATTATGTCAACAATAGCGGAATGTAATGGTGTGTAATTAGGAGCCGGAATATAATAGTGGTATGAGGATGATTTTGGCAATGAGATTTTTTTTTTAATTCAAATTTCATTACTGCAAAAGTGTCATGCTACTGCCCTTTCCGGTGCATGATCGACAGTGTCCGTAAGTGAAAGGGGTGACCCCCGGGGATGGAGAGCGTGGTTTGCTGCCCCTTGCGCACCAGTCAGGGATTCTCCCGAGGCACTGCTCTTCCATACCATGAGAACCTATGAGGGCACAATATATTTTAAAGTCTCTATGAAGTGTTGATTTTACAGTGAAACTCCTTCCACTTGTGCGGGGTGGGGGGGTTGGTTTTGTTTAGTGGGGTGTCTCTGAAGCATTTGGGTTTGTGAGGAGTCTGTAGCACCACAGACCTGTCAAATTTCTGTATTTTATCCTCACAGCCCATATCTTTAAATGAAATGGTATGCTCCCTTTCACAGTAGCCAACTGGGTTCTTGTCTGTTTATTTGCTTGTTTTAATCATTTTTTCTCCATCTAGTCAAATAAACCTGTAAATTCAGTGTGTACGCTATGGAACCTCATCCAAAACTATACTGTCTCCTTCCTGACAGGGCTGACAGAGAATATAATCACTTGTATTGTCCAGAGTACTGTTTACATAAAGGAGCAATAAATACCTGTTGAAATTTTTACTGGAGGCCTCCCAGATGGATGGTTCATTTATTATTACAGACAGGGTTTCATTTACTTAGTTATTAAAAGAAGCAGGCCGCTACAGCCCATTTATAACTATATTAAAACTAAATGAAGCTATATGTATTGCAGACGGGACTGAGTAAAATACATATAGTAGCTTTCCAGGAAATGGCTAGGAAAAGTATTTAAAAGGAAATGCTGAAAACTTTGGGGGTCCTAGTGTGTCTTTCACAGCCATGATTCTACTGGCTGGAGCTTGGGAAGTTATGGAGGAGGTATAGTTCCCATATGTTCCTGTTCTGCTGCTCAGTGCCATATATATATTCTGCAATAGCCTCTCTGTATCTGCCTGTCAGCCATGTGCCAGTGGGAGGGACCAAACTTGCCTGTTCCTCCCCTCCTCTAGCTTTTATTGACAAGAAAAGCTCCATCTGGGGATATCAAATAATCTTTTTCTTTATCCCAGAGCCAGAATATCATTGAATATCAACTCCAGTTACAGGAGGGGACAGAGCTGCTCCATCTGTAAAGGAAAGGCCGATTCATCAGGTGGATACCAGAGGTCTTAGTTTTGAGGGTATCACCAGCGGTCCAGCGCAGCTGGCCATGAAATTAAATTAAAGGTTGTGGATGGTCTTTGTGGCACTCTTCTAGCACTGAGGACATTTCACCAGACATACTCACCCCTGCTTTGAATAAAGATAAATTGGTCACTGGATGGGAAGCACATGGTTGCCTGGGAGCTAGATCATGACTTTATTACATCCAAGCTAGACGAATAAAGGACAGTCCCAAAAAGAAAAGGCTGGTGTCCCAAAGTGGAAGAAATTGTTGACCAGAAATTGATGAGGTAGAAAAACCTAGAAACAAGGAAGTTTGGAATTTTTTAAGCGGAGCTTGTTAGGTTAGCAAAAGGCTACATTTCCACAATCAAGAAAAAAACCCAACTTTGCTGAAAGCTAGCTCAGCTTCAGTGGTGAAGTAAAGTAGCAATTAGAAATGAAAAGGCAATCTGTGCAATAGAGATGAAATATAAAATACATGTAACATGAAAGGGGAAGATAATCAATCTAAAAGAGAAATTATAAAATACTGAAGATGGGTAAAAGGAGTGGAGGATACCAGAGGAAAGTTCAAGGACAATGAGAATGAGGGTTTCCTTAGGGTATATAAAGAACCACAACACTAAAGAAGTTCTAGCAATAGCTCCTTATTAGCTGGAAATATTAAAGCTGTTAATAATATTAGAGTCAATAAATATTTTTTTATATGAGAAAAAACAGGGTGCTTAGTAGACAGGCAGGAAGATGAACAGTGTCTAGAGACAATAAAATATTTAAAATCAGTTACCCTAGATACAAGTATCTGTAAGCCTCAGATCTTCTGTGCTACAATATAGCCATGAAGGCCACTGGCTAGCAAAATCTGAGGGTCATTTGTGATGTACCTTGAAATGTGGAGTAAACCCCAGGAGACAGCTAATGCTATGCAATATGCTTAAAGGCCAAGGAAGAAAGTTTAAGGACAGGTCACCTGGTACCTCCTACTACACACAAAGTTTGGAGGGAGCCCAAACAGGGTTCTTCTAATACCACTAAGGAACTGAAGGGTAAGAGCATAATTATTTGCATTCAATGTGTTACTTTCAAGGGAAGAAATAGAAGTTCTTATAAACCTAAGCTGATTTCATTCTGTGAGGAGCTGGCAACTAGGGCATGGTAGGAAATTATGTTCACCAACGGTAAAACTTTGTGGAGGATGACAGAGAAGGAAACAGTGAGGATGGAGCAGGTTATCAAATAGTCTGAATAATTTAATAATTCAGCCTCACTTAAACAACGGAGACTTGAAAGAAGCCAACAGAAAGTGTATATCCCAGAATGTCCTCCTGACTCCGTTTTTAAGTGGGCACTCTACCCTGGGAAGCTGCAACTCTGAAAATGCTTGAGATATGGAAGTGAGCAGGCAGCTGGGAGTCAGCACCAGCAGGATGCCCCGGCACGGGGAGATGGTGTGAGCCTCTGGTGTGCAGTGCAGGGCCCAGGGAATCACACAGGGACATGTAGCTGCCGCTTTCCCCATCACTTTGATGATACAAGACCCTTATTTCATCGCAGCAAAGTTTGAGAACCTCTAACGTTAACGATCCCATTTCCCTTGCCCAACCAGCGAGACAGGGATAAACACCACTGCAGCCTCAGGTATGAATGTTGCTAAATGAACGGTCAGCATTATACAGATGACTGCTGTCATCTGCAAGTGAGCACGAGAATAAAAATGTGTGGGATGATGACTCTAGCATGAGGACAGATGCTTATAATGCTGGGGATTAGGCAGAAAGAGGCTATTTGTAAGGAAATAATCACTGAGTACAAAATCAGATGCTGCACCTTCAGCAGGGAGACTTGGCAGTGGCAGTTCTGTCTCAGACACATTAAATTTCCCAAGATTTCTGCCACAACGGCTGACATACAAGGACGTAGTGCAGTTCATGCACTCTTATTTCATTTCACATTTGAAATTAATATTTTGTAGGTGGCAGCGTCAGCAATTGCTAGGAAATCAGAGGGAGAGAGTTAGTAAATAACTGCTAATCACACCTAGAGAGCCTCAGGGGAGCAGGGGCAGGGAGGCAAGAAATGGATTGGAAAATTGCGAGCAGCGCATTCAAAACTTTTATTCCCCAAATGTGTTTCCTCCTGTCACACAGAGCATGATTAACCATGAAACTCTGGTAAGTCCTCAGAGTGATTGGACTACTCAGGCAGGTGCTTAGGCGTGAGCTGCCCTTACGTTGCTCATCGCTCTTCCCTCTCTCTGAGTATTCATGCATTCTTAGGTTGCTTCCTTGGTCAGGGAATGGGCTCACACGAGTTTGTTTCCCCACTTTTCTGAAGAATTTCTCCCATTTTTTAAGGAGGTACTCTGGGTCCTTCTGCCCAAACATCATTCTCAGGAAGAGCTGTGGACTGTGGGGCACTTTCTTGCCACTCTGCCAAGGAGTTAGAAAATTCAGGGTATGATTCAATTGCATTTGTTCTCCCTTTCTTTAAAGGGGGAAAACATCACTGGGGCAAACACAGTCACTCACTGGGGCAGCTGCTGCAGTGGAAACCTTATTTCAGCTTCTGCTTATAGGAGAGAGTGATGGCTGTATCACTCAGAGAGGACTGCCTTGCATTTCTAATGAGACCGTCAGTATAATGGGAATTTAGCAGAGCATTTAGCCAGTTTAAATGGTTCTGGAGAGCGGTGTAGACCAGCCTAAATGGATTCAAGCCAAGGACAGAAAACTTTTCCTTCAGAGCATCTATTTTTTATTGGAATTGCTAATTCTATTTCTATAGACTGAGTCCGTTTTTCAGGCATTTAAATTCTACACTCTGGAATTAAATTTCACATTGATATATATGCTTCATTCCAGCATTAAGTACATTAATATTTCACCAGCCTGATTTTACTGGCCTTCTCCCTCTGTTTTTAATTAGATTTGACGGTATTCTATATAATCGTGTTTTCCTACTTGTTTCTGTGTAGCAGAACTTGCACAAACTGTTTGTTGAGGGTTTTTTACAACTTAAACATCATATATTCAGAGTGAATTTTAGATGCAGAGGTCTTACAAGCCTGCTGAAAGCTCTATTACAGCATTTATAAAATATCCTCTTGATCTAGTTGTTTACCTCAATCCATAAGCTTTTGACTTTATTTCATATAAAACACGAATAAATACTACACTTTTCAGATAATATAAATGCATGAGCTTTTTTAACGTGAAACATCTGCATCAGTTATAGCACTAAAGTGAAAAATAATTTCAGCAATCAGAATCTAATTAATTAAAAATTACTACTGTATAAAAACAGCTACTCCAATATTTAGGATTAGTAAACAAAGCTATTTGAAATACCTGTTTTGGCTGTAGGTAAGTAGCATATATAAATGGCCATCTGTTATGCGCAAGTAACCAAGGTAATAGCAATAACATTAGTTTCCCTTTTTTTTTCTTTTTTTTTTAAGGAAGGAAACATTTCTTGTGAATTCTCCATACTTCTTACCAGGCATATTTTGCCTTGCATTTGTCTTTTAGAAAGCAACCAAAGGCAGCAAAAACCAAAGGAAGGTACAATTTTCTTATCGGAGCCTAATTCATATTAGGTATATGAACACTCATTGGTGAAATAATCCCAGTAACGTAAGGGCACAGTCTGGATAAGAATGGCAGATTCCCACCTGGTGTTCTCTCTCATTTTGCTGGGAACAAGAGTTAAAGGTCTTGCAGAGTCTTGTGCATCCAGGAAGGTTTTGGGTTTTTTTTTCTACAACGTGAAGCAATACTTTTCTTCTCCTCTATCAGTGCATCAGTTGCGACTTTAAACACCCGGAGCCAGTCTGAGAGCCTTCTAGCATACTGCTACTTAGAATAATATCTGTTTTCTTTCTGGGTTTCTGGTAATATTGAAACTAATGTCCAGTTCTTGAAAGGTCACTATGCATTTATGGGAAAGAAAATAAAATGTCAATATTGTGCATTAAAAAATAAGATAATTTTCCAAAAACAGCCTCATTCAGATGAAACGTTGTGGCATAAACTCGAATGAGCATTTCATTACCTGATTTTTGTATTTCATCACAACTCTTTGCTTTGTGGGGTTCCTCTTCAGCTAAAATCAAAGTATTTTTCCACTACCAAAGTTTCTTTCCTACATAATGAGCAGAAATCACAGAAGTCCATAATAAACATGGTATTCTGACTGAGATGCTGCCTAGCATTAAAATGGAACAATATACTTGATCAGATTAACACATTCATGAGATCTTTCACAAATTGCAAAGATTGTGACTTCTGAATTTATTTAAATGACAATTGCAACATACATATATTTGTGCCCCGGGCTTGCAAACTATTGGCATGTTCTCTCCTAAAGCATTATTGTTAATGATTTAATTACTATCAGTATTTTTCCTCTCCCATCTCTTTTTTTTTTGTTCTAATTATCAAAATTATCATGAAGACCATATCTCGTATAATAGCTTCGACCACCAGAGGGACACAAGGATGGTTTTGCCCCTCCTTTTCATAATCTCTCTTGAAAATCTTCAGGGCCTCTTCTCTTGTCCTTTGATTATGTGCCAAAAGGGAATCTCTCTAATCACAAAATAAAACCACAGAGGCATTTTTTGAGAGTTTTACACCTCAATAAGTAATTTGCAGGGAGGAAAGAAAAATGGACCCCAGAGGGTCCCTCTGCAGTGCCCCACATGGTAAACCTGTCCCAGTAGCCTACTGAACCGATGCAGTGAGCAGCCCCCAGATAAAACAGGTCAAGCTTTCTGGTAAACTCTGTAGGAGATTTGGACACACAGTCACATTGAAATTGGCAGATGTTGGATATCAATGCCCTCTAGAAGACTTCCTGTCTATTTTCCATTGCATGTACGTAACCCCTCACCCCTCTCCTTTCCCACTGTAACTGAGTGGCCCAGCACCCCAGGCTGCAACCCCTTACTCGGTTACTGGAGAAAGAAATGAGCTAGCTTGCTGAGGCATTTCTCAATATCCCAAACTCTTCCTCATTCCCTTTCATTATGTCTCTACCTGTCACATTCTTTGCAGAGAAAGGAAGAAATGCATTAATTAGAGTACAGCGAGCACTCCTGCCAGAGCCTCCCACCCCTCGCTGCCTCCACGACCTCACGGAGATTTCACTAAAAAAGCATAATTAGGTTCTGCAAAGTGTCTTCCTGACCATACATGCTCCTTTCAAGTGCAGAAGCCCTAAGTTGTGGTGTGTGTTTTTCAGAGCTGCTTTGAGTACCACTTAATTTTTCTAGCTTTTGTTTACAAAGTTATATTTACTTATGTCTTTACCAGTGCCTGAGCACATCAAAACCAAGTCCATTTTGAAAAATCTCAAAGCCCATGGACGATGTCACTTACTGGCCTGGATTTTGCATATTCTGAAAAAGGCTTTATAGATAGGCTGTTTTGAAAAGACTGTCTTTGCACATGAGCTTGTATGTGTTTGTCTGTCCGTCCTTGTACTAGTTTGCCAGAATATGTAAAGAAATTCCATCCCGAGCAGGGGTTGATTTAAACATGATCTGAAGTGCTTGGCTAACATACAGTGTACCAAAGTTCATGCTGTGCTGAATCTGTGCCAAAGTACTTTTCAGATAAATTACAAATTAATGTAATACCTCTTGTGAGCTTAAAGTATTTTTCTTCTCTTCTGTTCTCCCTCTCTTCAAGTGGGGTCTGCTGATCCAGCTATGGACTTCTTTTAATGATCATCACTGTCATGGTGGAAAGGAGTTGTTGAGGAGAAGCATTCCTCAAAAGCATCCAGACTCAAAATCAATCTAGCTTCTTTAAGATACTCACTGCAAACTAGAGTCCCTATAACACAAATACCTCCTCCTCACCCAGAGTGTGCTTCAGCCTGGTCTGTGAGAGCTGCCTGATGTCCAAGGAGCCTCCCTCTCTAGGACTGCTGGCAGGTGGAGCTGAAGTCGCTGGTGACAGTGTCCCCTGCTCTGGATGTAGCTTTGCAGATCAGGGCTGAGGGCCTCACCTGACAGTGAATGCAGTCTGGGAACCAGTGAAGACTTTTAGGCATGGAGGTTATACCTGCCTTTACAAGGTAGACCTCTACATTGGCAAGCTGTCTTAACCTGATACATCCTTGTGACAAATACATGGATCAGGCAGGTCAGATCCCACTCTAAGGAAAAAGAGCAAGCAAGCCAGCAAGCATTTTATGATGACCTGTTTTTTCCTATCCCCAGCATTAGGAGATTGCTTGTGTGCTGATGGTAGTTCCAAAAGGGGCCACGAGCCCTGGGCAGACAGTGCTTTTCTTGGAAAGCAGCGCTTCTAAAATGAGAAACAGACAGGGAAAATAAAGCCGGGCTAAAACATACAAGCAAGGAGAGGTTGACAGGCCAGCACTGCGGTTTCTTGTTCCTTTTGTGTGGATGGTTCTTGCTTGCACTCCTGGTGCCTCACCTTAGCTCCACTCACACCTCCATACAACCTGAAGGCTTTGAAGCATCATAGTTGCTTCTAATCACAGACTCACGATACACATTTTTTTTATGTTGATAGAAAAAGCCAGGACACTAATAAATACATAGAACTACCTAGAACATTTCATGATATGCTTTTGATTTACCAACTTCCATTTAGGAGAAAAGCTAATTTGCTAAATCTTAAATAATATACCTAACTACCACCTCACTAGCAGAAATTCAGACAATCAAAGTCAAGGGAGAGCAGGCAGTGACACCTTGGGTGCTCTGCTTTTCACACAGTAAGCACATCTCTTTCTGGTTAAATCACTATCAGTGCAGGTTTCATCAGATTTAATTACATAGAGCCCAATCCCAGATCTGAGCTTTCTATTTTCAAGCACTATTTTCTCAGGAATGCCTTAAACAGATCTAATAAAAAAAAATGAACATTGTTTGGATCCCTGTAAGTGGTGAGATCCAAAGCCAACGTGGATCTTGCAATATTTACAGGAAGCTTTGCCTCTCTGACATATTTTAGCTCCTAGGAGCTATATGCCATGTCATTCATACCTGTCTCATTCGCCAACTTCTCAGCAGGGCTTGTTAGCTTGGCTGGTGGCTGCATTGATACGGCCACTGGAGTTTTTGCTGATTCGGGAGATGGCAAAGCAAGCTTTTTCCTGCCTGTGGACATATTTCCAGATAAAACATGGGCAAGTCTTGCTGTGAGATTGTCAAGTCCCTCTAACTCAATGGGTGTCCCATATATTTGAGGTGTCTGCATTGCAATAAGATTTTGCTGAATTTGATGTGTTGGTTTTACAGAGGAAAAATCTTGGCACAGGTAGATGGAAATGTGGGGAAAAAGCAAGACAAGAGTCTTTAAGAGATGAACTAGTGGGATTTTCTGCTCTGACCCCCAATCCTGTTCTTATACACCTACGTTCCCCAAAAGGTGCCGCAGGGAAATGGGGAAGCAGCTGTGACGGCAGCAACAGGCAGGGACTGTACGTAAGTAAGGAGCTGAGGAGAGGGTGGTTAGGCTCGGTGCTCTTTTAAGACAAGGCACACCATGTCACCCATGTAAGAGTAACGCTTTTCAGGCACGCTCTTGGAAGATCTAGGCACAAGTACAAGGAGGTGGTTTGAAATTACTACGTATGTCTTCTTGAGATATTTACACTTCAGGGACCACCCACATCACAGGATGTGTTTGAATTGCTCACCAAGCTTTCTTCTGGAGTCAAGATGAAATTACAGATTCTCTTTTCCCACAACGCAAGAAAAATTAGCAACTTTCTGAATTATTATTATTATTATTATTACAGAGGCATTTTTTTAAAAATAGGTCCCATTCTTGAAGACCTTTCAAGCACTGGGGGAAATCTTTGCACCTTTTCAACTCCTTTAACTGCTGGTTACTTAACCCTAGCGTGTAAAAAAATGCATGGAGGTAAAAACAAACTCCTCTTCTTTGTGAGCCAGTTTAAGCAAGTTGAGAAAGGATATGGGAAAGGAGGATGAAATCCCCATTAGAAAAGATGCATTATTTTCTATGTTTATATGACAGTGAAATCCTTGTGGATACTCTTGTGCACTGAGACAATATATTTTAGTTTTAATTGTTTCAGTCAATGTCAATTTTACATCAAACATGCAATAAAGTAAAAATGGCCTTTGGGAAACATCACCGAAGCTTATTTTGTGCAGCAGTACTGCCAGTGTAAATATCTACTTCTGTTTTATAAGCTCAAAGCCAAATGGAGCAAAATTTTCCTTTCAGAGAGACTACTGACCTGTCAGCATCAAAAATTTTATTTTCAGCATATAAAAATTGTTTCTCAGTGATTGTAATAACAAGAATCTTTGCAAAATCCATTATTGCTCTAATAAACATTTTCCTTTAGGCAGTAATAGTAGGAAATGAATTAAGAAGTTAGTTGATAGCAACTGGATAAGAAAAAATTATAAAGTGTCATATCTACAGAGTTACTGGGATAAAATATGTTTTCTTTCTATTTAAATTATTAAATGTTTACAGTAGCTCACAGAAAGCATTTTGGTAAATTATAATTTATTCTACTGCTTGCTTTCCAGAATGCTAGAAGATGACCTCAAATTAAGCAGCGACGAAGAAGAGAATGACCAGGTAAGAACCGGACAACTAACATGTCACTTGTAGCACGTTTCATGTCGAGACTGAGCTACTGCAAATATTTTGCTAATGCTTTTTCAAAACATACATAAAGGTTATCAAAATACATGGCAGTACTGTAACTAGAGTAACAGATGTTGCTGCTCGGAGCCAGCCCGTGTGTGCTAACTGCTGGATTGGTGGGGAACGGTCTGCAGTGCTCTTGATTTATTACCTTGATGCGACCCAGAAGGTTTTTGTATCAGTCTCCTTCTGATTTCATTTTGTTTTGTTTTAAAGAGTGGCCAAGGAGGGGAGAAACAGGAATTCTGGATTAAGGGTTCAGGCCAAACCTTGCAATCATGAGCTGGCCCCAGGGACACACTGCTGGGCTGCCTACCTCTTACCTGCCTAGAGCCTCGCCGGCATCCCCCCAGCCCTCACCTCTCCTCTGAGCATTTTTGGTCCTGTCTCTGCATGGCCCAGGCATGCTAAGAAGCTGAAGGACAGCTGAGAGAAAGCCTTGGCTGTGTGTTTGGTTACTCCATAACTTAGGGCACTTGCCTGGGTTTTAACGACCCCAAACTACCTGACTGGGAGCAGATATGTCAGCCACAGTTTTCCATGTGTCAGGAGAGCTGGGTTCTGTTGGCAGGGGGAGGCGTGTCCCAATTTTTCCTTAAAACATTTTGTCTAAATTATTAAGTACTCACTAGAATAGGGCTGGATTTTAACTTTCCCATGGCCAGCCAAGTGCCTCGTTGCTAAGCAGTGCTATGCCACGCTGTCTCCTTCTCAGTATACTGGCATGGGTGATTTCATTGGGGTTGAGAGGGCAAGAGCCACTTCCCTTCCTTCTTGCACTAAAATGCATGTCCCGTGCCTTCACCAGAGCATATGAGGGCAGTACTGCCTCTGGTTGCATCTCACAGATAGTTCCAGGCCTGGATATAACATGTGTTTCAAATGTGATTATTTCAGTCAAGGGTAACTGGAGCTATCTAGACTTCTGAAGTTCAGGATCTTAGACAAATAATTCTAGTTGTGTAGGCATGAAGCTCTTCCAGGGTTTTCTTTAGCTCTTGTTATTAGAAGTCTCTATTTTACAATATATTCCAAACAACAGGTAAATCAAAAGCTTTTAATATTTATACTAAACCATGATTTCATCTATTTTGAGAAAAGCTTCTTGGTGTTAAGAAGATTCAGCACACAGATTCAATTATTTACATATTTATACAATTTTTTTTTTGTTTAATATATTTCATCCTGAAACACTTCACATTTAATTACTCTTCCTGCTTGTCTAGATAGTTTAAATACAGCGCATAGACAGCATAGGGCAAAGTAAAGTGAGGGACAGAAGGGATGTCTGAAGAATAACAATAGCATTCTAAGATGCTGTGATGCTTGCAGCGAGGGTGGCAGGGGAGGGGTGAGCCAGTGGTCAGGAGAGATGGCTTGTCCTTCGGGTAGGAAGGGAGATTGGATCCTGCAGAAAGGATGTCAGCATGGAACAGGCTGGCAGAGCCAGAGAGCTGAAATTCTGGTTTGCTTCATAGCAAGCAGAAAAGGACACATGAAAGTGTTAATGGTGCAGGAGAGAAAAGAACATTAGTAGGTTTAGGCAGAGAAGAGGACTGTGGAAAAGTACTGCTGTTTGGGCGTGCACACATGGTACCTTCAGTTTAGCGCTACCACTTACAACTATAACATCTTTCATGCGCTTGGATTGCTCAGTATTATGTGTGCTGCGCAAGGTCTTTGCTCAGTAACCAGAGCTTTAAGGTACAGCTGATACAGCCTGGTCTTTCACCTCAGTGCTTGAACAAGCTCTGCAGAGCCAGGACAGAGGTTGTCACCCACGCGGCAAAGAGCAGAGCTGAGATCCCAGTACTCACTTCTAATCGTCACGGGCTCTAGCCTGAGCAACCTTTGGCAATTACTTTGTGACTCAGGCCCCTTTCCTAGTCACATTTTTTTCTAACTTGACTGTACAGGTAAAAATCTCCTGGAGGCACAGGCTGGCTCCTGCTATATGAAATGCTTTGCAGAACCTCAGCTGAGACCTGCAGGTTTGCTTAATGAACAATCCTAAATAAATATGCCTGCTGGATAAACAGAACACTAAGTTTCCCTCTACCTAGCAGGAAATAGGCCCAAAAAAAGAGTAACACAGACCACCTCTGTCAATAAATGCCCAGATTACAAGATGGATCTGTGTCTAAACGTCAGTGGAAGAACCCATTTTCTTTTACTTCCTAATTCTGAGGCTCTTTAATCTCAGATCTCCTTCTGACCTTGGGAACAGGAAAGAAAGAAATCAAAGATGAAGGGGTAGGATAGTACATGAGTTATTCCCAGATATTCCTTACACAAATAATTAAGCTTTAAGCATCCAGACTCATTTAAGTAATCCAATTTCTTAAAGAACTGAAGGTGAGCTGAAGAACCGGGAAGCTTTTCATTTTGCTAATTTCTAAACAAGGAAGTTTAGGGGAAAGACTTTGAAAACTTCAGAGGAGATTTTGCATTTGCATCAGAAATCACCAAGCAGCAAACAGAAAGTTTCTGAAGAGGTGCAAAGGAGGACACATGCTGTCCTGCACTCCCAGGGCTGGTATTTGGAGGGCTGTGACTGACCCAGGGAATGTGAGCCATAGATGAGAGAGGCCAAATGCAAGACAGAGACATGATTAAGAGCTTCGAGACCAGCAGTGGGGAAGGCATTCCCAACCCTTCCCTCCACGTCAGCAATTAAGGTAGTGAGATTCACGGACCCAGGAGAGGCAAAAGAGGCTGGGTTTGAGCTGAGTGTGTGTGCGCCCACAGTAATTACATTATCCACACATATTAGTCTCTTAATTTTAATTACATAAATGTATTTTTCCTCTTTAATGAGCATAGTTTATCCATTTAAACTGATCATTTTAATTTTACAGGCAGTGATCATAGGATCTAATATGCAGAGGGAAAATTTCCTGTTGGCATATTTTACATCACACAGATTGAAGAAAATATACTTTTTAATCCCCAATCAATATCTGAAGAGCATGCAATTAACGGATACCAAGGTAGTTAACATAAATCTGCAAGTTAAAGAGCCAATTCATTTTGATTTATAACACATAGAGTAATAATTTCATCCTTGTCCCTCCCAGAAAGCATCTGAAGCTTTGTAGCATGAAGATGTCAAAATTGTACTTAAGATTGTTCAGAGTACTGAATTGTAGTGGTTATTGCCTTCTGGTTCCTTGAAGTGTGGCATAGCACATGAAACAGTCCCCATTATAATACCCTGCTCTTCTCCGTAGAGGTCACTGGATAACTTAAATCAGTCTTGGGTGAAATATTAAAAGGAGATTGTCAATTGTAATATGAACAATTCTCTTTTTTCCCCCCTCCTTGTCCTTTTACAATATGAAAATTTTGTAATAGAAAGTAGTTCCTTTAAGGGGAAAAAGATCCCAGGCATCATTTCTGCAATTCATGTCAATCAATAGCCAAATAAATTAACTGACTGGTACGCATACATGGAATAATAATCTAACATATTTTTGCTACCCAAGTCTGCTTCCTTGTATGCATTTTTTCTGCGCGGGATCAGGTTGGTTGCTGCTGAAGTTTTGTGGCTGTGAAAATTTATTACCCACAGAGTCAATCTGCATTCTGGCTGCCAAGTCTGAATAAATAGAGTCATTGTGCTTGTCTGGAATATGTAACCAAAGTTCATCCAGTCAGCTTGACTTTCACATCCCATGGGATTCATAAAAGCCAACACCCTGGTATGTGCTCTTGATTCCTGCCAAAATTTTGTAAAATTGTATAAACAGAAGTTGAAGAAGCAATCAGAACACACTCCCAGAGACATGGCTCTGCACTCCGGCCCCTCCTGTATCTTGAAAGGAGAGACACAAAATTAGTGCCTTTTTTTTTTTTTTTTGTTTTAAATAATCGTATGACTATCCCCCTGTGCTAGCAGGTAAACGCGTGGGCTAAAGACACCCTCCACACACAGTGCACAGGTAGGCAGTGAACAATCCACTCAGGTTCATTAATTTTTGCTCATGTGCCCTGCATCAAAGGAAGAGGGAAGGTAGAGCTTGCCTGCAAGTGGCTGCCCTCCTTAAGAAGGGATGGTGACAGACTGGCCTGCAGGGTCTGAGGGGTTTGAGCGAAACTGGCCCCTCCACAGGCAAGCCATGACAAACAGAAAGCAATGTCCCTTCACAGGAGACCTCGGGGGAAGAGCAGCCTCAACAAAGTTCACCAGAAACAGCTTCAGCGCAGCAAAATAAAAGTCTTGGCAGCCTGGTCTGGCTTGCCACCCAGAGCCCCACAGGGCAATGGCAGCCCACGCACCCCCCACAGGTCCCGGGGCTGCCCCCCACCCACAGCAGCCTGGGGACAGCCAGGGTGGGCTGCTGGCCCTGGGGGACCTGTCCATGCTCCAGCATCACCCTGGCCATGGCTGAGCTGGAAAACTGATGCTAATTCGAGTTACACCCGCAGCTCTGGTGGGGACATACATGCCTATGTTTCCTCCCCGTCACGTATGTGCTGAGGGATGCCAGGGCTCAGCACTGGAAATGCATCTTTCTGGCAGGACTGTCTGCAGCGTAGGCATTTAGGACCAGCCAAATCCATCCTGTTGTTGCAACAGGACAAAAGTCCATGGCAATCAGTGTGGCCGTGTCCCTACATCAATAGCATTAGGAAATGATTTATTTTTTAAGTGACAAAATCATGTTTCATTTCTTTAATGGTAGCCAGAAAGAAACAATAAAGACTGTATGTAAAGACAATATTTTTAATAATGTGTAGGACTTTTCCCTCTCACTTCTGCATATGGACTGACAATCAACAAAAAGATAAAAATTATCCGGAAATGAATGGTCATGCGTCCACCTTCTTACAGAAGAAATAATTTTTAATAGAGTCTTTATAAGCACTACTCCTGCATATGAAATGTAATATTCCAGCTAATTGGAAGCCATCTGTAATGGATTTTTAAGCAAATTGAAAAAGGGGCAAAGCAACTACAAGCTTTCTTTCCATAAGACCTCCTCTGTTAGGATTGCACTTTCTGAAGTCAAAGATCAGCCGAGCAGAACACAGAGTCAGGTACATCTAGAGAAAAGAGTTATATTGGGCAAATTATAACATGCCACTGCATAGCCCTCTTCATAGTTAGAACTATTTTTAGGCAGTGCTAATTGCGTTCACATATGCCATGTCCGAATATTTTAACTACATTAAGTCATTTTAGTGTTGTGCTCCTTTTTATTCACCTCTCCATCAGTGTAATATTTGATGCTTGATCAGAAGGGAAAATGAGTGAAAAAGGAGATGAGAACACTCAGCCCTGGAAAAAAAAACACAGAGCCTTCGTCATCGCTGTAAATGAATTTCTCTCTCAAAAATATGCCCTGATAAACTTGGAAAAAAAAAGATCTTTCTGATGAGAAGTTCCTCACTCCACTGAGCACAGGAAATATTCATGAAGTCTGGCCACGTGAGAGTCTGACTGCAACCAAAACTGCACAAAGCAGAGATAAGCAAAAGTGGAAAAATTAAGTTTTGGGTTAAGGAATAGCTGGAACCTCAGGTGGTTTTGTACTTAATCCAAATGCTCTGCTCAGCCCTCTGTCACTATGATGTGAGCGTGTTCTTAGACTGGAGGAATAACCACTGTAACAGCCTTACTTACCTCGGGTAAGTCCATTATTCCCTGTGTATTAGAGAAGCAATCCTTTTGGTATCCAACTTAACTAAAACCAAGAGTAAGATTTAAGCCAGCTGAGCCAGGCTCTTTTTGTGGTTTGCCAGCTCTGATTTTAAAATCTCTGTGACATCTAAATTTGCACTTCCACAAGGCATGACAAGAAGACCAAAATTGCCTCACTGAAACTGTCAGATGAAACAAAATAAGAGCTCAGTCTTGTCCTGCCAAACTTGGCTCACATCACTGCCTATCTTACAAAATCAGATTCAATGTCTGTCATGCACTGGCAGGCAGGATCAAGCTCTAAATCTGAATGCCACCACCATGAATGACAGTGAAAAAGGTTGGAGATCAGCCTGGCTCTTGGATGTGCACAAAATTTGGGGAAATTCAAACACGGCACTCTGATCTCCATGCTCCTCAGTAGCAAACCTCTAAAAATAGACTGGAAAATAAACTTAAAATACAAGGGCATCTTCCTTGTCTCTTCATGTGGATCCCATGACTAAGCTAACTTCTAGCTCTAGTAAATCTCCAAAGCTTGCCCTACTCTACTGGTATCACCCTTTTCCAAGTCTAACAGTTTCTCTATCTGCTGTAACTTCTTTAAACCCATCTTCTTGAAACTTTTGGTTAGTTTTTTTCCCCTTGTGAACTGGAATTACTGTACAAACATCTGTTTTGACTGTCATGGGAACATATCCCGATGCAATCAATTCAGCAATGTCGGCTAATTTGGGGCATAAAGAAGGATTAGGCCCCACATCTCCAGGCTGGCTTTCCCTTGTCCCTGTCTCTCATGAGCCCTTCAGCCCCATGCGCTGCTCCTCCTGCCACAGAGAGCCCTCGCTGAAGCCAGCCACCATACCTGAGCCTTCGCCCTGCTCAAGCGTGGCCACAAAGTGTCTGTTTGCCTTCAGGCAAATTCATTCTAGCGTGCCTGTAAGAGAACGGTTAAATAACGAGCAGTCACAAATAATTTAGAGCACAAATTAGTGTCGTTTGTAATATTGCAGCTATTACAAGCTGTAAGAGGAGAACATACCCCCAACACATTCAGGAGCTCGAAGGGCACATGCTAGCTTATCCCACTCCGTTATTTTTATGTTGCTGTACCAGTCTATCCCTCTCAACTTGCGTGTTTTTAGTATCAGCCCAGGTTTTCCCTGTGCAAGGAAGCAGAAGGCAGTGAGGAATGCTGTAGGGACTCCGCTTGTGTCTCTCTCACTCATGCGTCCGTGCACACAATCATGTGCGCACACATCAACACAGCCTCCCAGCCTCTCTAGGAGCTGCCTGTTGCTCTCTGCAAGGCAGAGGGCCAAGCTCACTTCGGTCCCCTTGGCCATTCAGCTCAGGCTGGGGTGGTGTCAGCATGAGGAGCTGTGTGAAGGAGATGTGGTGCACAGAGATGGATGACAGCAGAAGCAGAGAAAGAGGCAGCTGAGAGCATGTCAGAAAACAAAAGGAACATGAAAAGAGAAAGGGATTAAGGGAATAAAAAAGAAATGAATGAAGAAAATAAATTGAGAAAAAAAGGACATTATAAAGGGAGTATCAGCTATATTAGAACACAATGAGAAATAAGCAAAAACAGTCAGCAGCCAATCCATCAAAGCTAGTATTTAAAAAAAAGGGACTGGGGAACTATTACTACAATTTCTTCTGCACCTAGGATGAAATCTCTCTCTTCTGAAGTCAGCAGGAGCTTAGCCACTGATTTCAATCAACTTAGGATATTACCCCCATCTTCTTTTTTATTTTCTAGCACAATCCAAGCAGATACTTGGATAGTAGCAAATGCATCATAGGCAATTGACATAGCACCTCACCAGGCAGAGTTACCACCATTTTGGGAATTCAGGCTTGTATTTCCCCTGTTTTCACATATATGAACTTCTAGAAGAATTCTACTGTAATTTCTGAGCTTTCAGACTCCCCAGTAAATCTTGTAAAGCCTGTGGCACAATAATGACATTTGTTGCTTGCGACATCCTAAGTGTAACCAGCACTTCAACCAAGTTACCTTTTCCTGGATAAGGAGACTACCTCTGTGGAGACAAAGGAGGTTTCCCAAGGTGACTGCTGCTTCGCCTGCAATGACTGAGACCTTCCTCCAGTGTCACTGAAAATTAAACGTTTTATTAATGTAAAGTACCAAGGACTTTCATTCTGCTCATCTCCACTGAAAAAGATTAAAGTTAACTCACCTGTGTTGAAACCCTGCGTGGTTGTTGGGGCCAGACTGCAGGAGAAATTTGAAGAGATGCAGGACAGAAGACTCAATATTTACAGATACATAATATTCTCTGTATGGTTAATATCCATGTTGATTATACAGTAATTTGAAGATCCAAATCACTTAACAAGTATTAACTACTTAATACAAAGCCCCTGAGAGGTATTTAGGTAGAGCTAAGCAAGAATTATTATCTCTGTAGAACTGACAAGGCGATTGAGACTGAGATGTGGCTTGTTTGAAGCCACATGGCAAGTCAGCTGCAAAGCCAGGATTAGCACTTGGGTCTTTCACTCCCAAGTGCCATGTCCAAGTCACTAGACTGTGCTGCCCCTGAAGATTAATAGGGATTAATGGACAAAGCAGAGGAGAAGGAACAATGTATGCCAGAAATATAATAATAAAACTCCAGGGTGAAAAATGAATACGGAGGTGTTGAAAGGCCTGGAGAAATCATGAAATCCAAAAGGGGTTTTATAGTTTCTTAAAAGATGTGGCTCTGATGATAACCAACTCCAAAAGGGGAAGGAAGGGAGACCCTTTTAAGTCTTACAGCCTGTAAATCTTAAATAAATATCAACTAGACAGTGAAAATCACATTCTCACAGTTATATTGCAGATTTACAGAGAAACACTCAGGCTGCAGTTTACAAGTGATTTTAAATCCCTCAGAAATCCACACTGGAAAGCAATCCTCAAACAAAGTCCCTAGGAACAGCGAGAAGTACAGAATAATGCAGTGAGAGAAGGCACGTTAGGAATCACTTATGATAAATTGCCTGACCTGAGCTCCTCAGGCAACTTCTTGTGGCCACAAGACACTCACGGGCGTTTAACAGGGCAAGTCGGTAGGTGCGAGAGGATTTCATTACCTCTGTTTTGAGCCCTGATGAGAGCATCATTGCAACACTCTGCAGCTCTGCACTCTTCAAGGAGAATGCTGAAAACTGAAGAGCGTTTCAAGACAAGGGAGAAGGTTGCCTAACACCTTCAGAAAACATGCCTTGGAGTGAAAGATATCTGTGCAATGAACTGAGCTTGTCTAAAGCAGGGCTGATGGCTGGCTTGATCACAGTCTATGAACACCTGCTCAGAGATCAGAGCTGTGATGTTGGAAGGCAGCTCCATCTCACAGGCAAAGGTATAACTTCCAGCACAAGAAGGTGCCTATAAACAGAGCTGGACTAAACTCACATCTTAACATGGAAGGTGAAAAAAACATGTGTGTAGTTGGAATGAGGTGGGTTCACCATAAGAGGATTATTCAGAAGTTTTGCTCTAGGTCTACAGTGGCTCCCAGATCTGAAGCAGGAAAAAAGCTCTGGAGAGTCCTGTGGCCCAAGTTAAGGCATTCAGTCAGGTTGTGCACTTCACAAAATTTTCTTCCTGGCTTCACTAGTTTAGGAATAAACTGCACTTAAGGTAAAAACAAACAAAACCTTAGGAAATTAAAACAGAATCAACATGGAAGACATATGAAGAGTGAAACATGAAAGAAGACAGATAAAAAAGTATTTGTTCTGGTCTGGTTCCCAAATGGCAGTAACCGGTAATGACATCTTTCCTTAACCCTGGCTTGGAAAAAGTGCATCTACGGCTCACTAACTGCACTACGGGGTGACATCCAACAGTCTGGGTGGTTGCTAGTATGGGAGTCACTCAGAGCATAAATGGTTCACTGCGCAGTTCTAGGGCAACACCTACCACCCGAGGAAGACAAACAAGATGTTCTGGAAGCAACGCAATTTACTCATGCACAGGCAGTACATATTGTTACACTGCCACTGAAGAAATGGTTCAAATTCTCACCCTGTGTACACCTGCACCATCTCAATGAAGTCTCTGGTATAACTGGTGTAACTCCGTACAATTGGTGTAACTGAGCTCTTTTACGATAACAGTGATTAATCCACAGGACAGGAAAAATGGAAAACAAAATGTCTGAATCTGCCAACGGTCAATTTATTGGCTTTTATTTGCCAAAGCACGCCATGGGTGAGGTATTGGAAAATGTATCCACAGTCAGCCTGCAGTGCCTGCAAGACACTCTTCCAAGCCCAGCAGAATGTTCTGCAGTCGTTCTAATTTGCTTCTTAACCAAAAGTGCCTGCAAGCCCAGCAGTTTATGAAGCAATTCCACTCCAACCAGATTAAAAAAGAAAAGGAAAAAAAAAAAAAGAAAAAAAAAAAGAGGGATTTCTGGAGACCACTCAACACTCCTGTATCTCCAGCTCAATAGCTGTATTCAACCCGTTCTGCTCACTGCTCAGTCCCAATTACAATGAACTAGCTCGCTGCTCAGTCCCAATTACAATGAAAGTATTTAATTTCCTCTTTGATTTCCCTTCAACAACAGATTGCAACTTGTGACACTTCTAGTAATTTTGGTAGCTCATTTAACACACTGAAACCTGAATATCTGCTGATTATGTTCCCAAGCTCTGGCTCATTGCAATAAAGGATGGAGAAAGGAGATGCAATTTCTTGAGACTGAGAACCTGAACATGATTTCTGCTGGCTGAAAACTTGCTTTGTCCCAGTAGTCTTGGGGTACAGCTAGAATCTTTCATGAATGATTAATGAACTATAGGCAGATCAATGAAACTCTGCCCTAAATGTATCTATAACCAACTCGGGTGGGGAACAAAGAAGTCTAACCAGCCAGTATCCTGTAATTTACAACTCTTGATGTAGTGAAAAGAGTAATTCATCTCATTTACTGTGGCTGGTTTCTCAAGCCCAAGTACCTGAGTCATCTAAGTGATTTTTTTTTCCCTTCCCTGCTTCCTACTCAGCATTAAAGTTATTATGTGGTAGGTTGGCCTCCAATATCTGTGTTCGTATCGAGGAGAACCTTCCTCCATCAGTAACCCCACTGATTCCAAGAACTGAAAAATCAGGATTATATTCATTACTGGTGAACACATCAAAGTATAACTCAATCACTTATCAAGAGAATATTAAGCTTCCCACTAAACAGTTTTTAGTAGTAGGTCTTGGAGATCTTTACATTCTGTCAGCAAAATCAAACTTCAAAATTATTTCTTATCCCTAATTTCTGTAACCAGCATAGTCACTTCCAGGAATAATAAAGACTGTAGAACATATTCTCATCTTCCTTGATGGATGATGAGTTGGCCTCAGTAAAGTTGTTAACGATGTAAAATAAAATGCAAATTAAATAGCACAATCAAAATCAAGCTATTAAAAAAATAGTCATGCAGGCAGTATATGATACTAAATACCACCCTTTTGCTTACATTGTTACATAGATAATTCCAGCATATTAGAAACATAATAAATCACAGAAAGCTGTTTCTCTAGCCAGGAGTTTCTCAAACTATGGGTCATGACCCTCCATGGGGATTCATGAATGATTTGGAATGGGGTCACAAAAAAACTGTTCGCGAGAAGCAAGTGCAGACATCTCCCCCAAAGTTGAGCAGCCCAATCCTCTAGCAGGGGAACAAGAGAGCAGACTGCAATTAGTGGCTGCAAGTATTTATACTTGCTAGGGAACTGCTAACTACTTTTAATTACAACAGCTCACTTTCTCCAGGAGAGGGGAGCAATATAGGCTAGAATTAAAATTGCTGGATAGTTGCTAACTGCCTTTCATTGCAGGCAATAGATCTGTTTCTCCAGGGAGGAAGAATAAACTTGCAACTGGATCTTATTCCCCCATCATTTAGAAATGGGGCCATTACCAACTCAGGGGGTGACACAAATATGCAATCAAACATGGTTGTATTTTCAAACCATGTAAGAAAGAAATCAATAGTCTCGTTTATAGAATATGTGACCACCAAGCAAAGACTGAGGTGCCCCATGCAATCTGCATTACATCCTGGTGAAGAAGGACGTTTATTACAGGACTTAAAACGAGAGGCTAATTGAAAAAGTAGAATGATCTCACTGAAAAGCATTAGTACATTTCTCTCTGCTGCCCTGCCTGTCGTCTGAACCCACTTTCTTGCCCAGAAAGGATCACCTTTTCAAAGTCGTCAACAACTGGATGTACCAAGACGGAAAATGAAGATTGGCGCTTGAGGCTGCAGTCCCACACCACATGGCCTGGCCTGGTTAGCACTGATGAGAGTCCTCTCCTCTTCCCCCTGAGGGCAGCTTCCATCAAGACTGGAGGATAAAGTATCCAGCTCTTCTCCTTCTCTCAAAATTAGCAATTTTAGGGAAATGCAAGAGTGATATGCACCCCACATCCCCATGTTAGGGGCTTTTATTGTCACCAAAGTCCATGTTTGCTTTCTTGAGATCTCTGTAAGGTACATAAGACCTGTCGCTACAGAGCAGCCTGTCTCCTTCAGTGCCCTCTGCCTATGGCAGCCATCACGTACCTTGCTCCAGGAGTGCTCTGCAGCTCCCCAGAAGGGAGTTAGAGCCATGTCAGGTGAGAGCAACCTCACTGGCAGACATGCTCTTATCTCCACAGCAAGGGTTTCCGCTGCACGCTGCCGCCACAGTCCTGTTCCCATTCTCACACCGCACCCTGCGATGTGACACCCTCTCCCTGGGGAAGCAGCTCAGAGAAGAGATCCAGTTTACAAATAACGTGGGGAAAAATTAAAAGTAAAAAAAGATGAAAAAGTGTTATTTTTCAGCTGGATCAGTTTTCCAACCTGTTCCACTGCACAACCACATAAGCACCTGTGGTGGCCTGAGCCAAGAGTGGGAAACATTAAAAGTGGCTTAAACAGCACTGCCACATAGTGGCTGCTAGTGAGGGAACGACTAGGCTTGGCTGCTGGCGGGAGAGAAGGAGAGGCAACTTGAATGTTGTCTACACAACTTGGCCATGGAAAAGGGCTCTGATAGTGAGAGGATGCTCCTGAGTTTTGCAGGCAAAGGCATAACACAGTGCAGGGGTCAGCATCGAAGCTGGGCAGCTTGAAACTCAAAATGGACATAGCTTCCTGCTAGTGGCGGTGGTTAAACATGGGAGGAGAGGAACTTGCATTGGCCCAGGGCATTAAAGAAGAGATTAAGCTGCAAGACCTACATTTTGGGCCTCTCCTGCATTTGTGTACAAAAAGTGGGATGAAATTGTCATAATGAACCCCTTGCTGAGGAAAGAGTAAAAATGGTACCAGCCCGCTGAACTGGAGAGTGGCTGTCCCCATTAAGGCCTGCCCTGTACCCAGTGGCCTGGATGGCATGGACAGGGTTGTATCCAAAGTGCACGCAAATAGGATGACCTACTGGAGACAGTGAAAAATACCAGACTCCCTATATTATTTTCCTAACACTAAAACCACCATGTTCATGCCATGGGCACGCTCCTACTGCAGAAAATCAATGCCAAGTTAAAAAAGCCTCCTGTGAGCCACGCCAGCCACAAGGGATGTGGCATAGCCTTTGCCTCCTGACAATTTGGTATGTGATACACAGCAAACTACTTCTCCCCAGAGAACCCAGAAGCCCCAAGTTATTCCAGAAAGTTCCCTGACTGGAAATCGTGCTTCCAAAATCAAGTAGAAACCCTTCCCAAAGCATTTCTGCACTCCTGTCAGATCTGCAGGGATCCACTCAGGGGATCTTTTCACACCTTTCTGTGAAATGCTCCATAACTGCAACTGTAAGTAGGGTTTTATCAAGTTTTTCTTTGCAGCCTGTCAGCAGCATTTTGACTAACCAACCAGAAGGGTTACCTCCATGCTCTCCGGTGCTAAGCAGGATGCCTGCAAGCCATGCGGCTTGTTCAGGGATAGGGATGCAGCCCCCAGCAGCCTGAGAAGCCAGGGAGAATGGTTTCAAAAACATATTTATTGGTAACTGCAAAGAGAAAATCAACTTTTAATTCCTTACCCCTTCACTCTTTGTACTGCTTAGCTTTGTGTCCCTCCTGTGCTGGGTGAGGCACAGCCTGGACAGGTACAGATGGGACGGGGACGCTCTGGGCAGCTCCAAATAGAATGGAGGCTTTAAAATAGATTTTTAAAACATTATGGATTTCATCTTTGCTTAGCAGCTGGTTACTGTGCCGAAGCCACGAATCACACCACTTGAAGTGATTGAAGGAGGGGAAAGAATAATAATAATAAAGTGGCAAACTAGCTCAGGGATAGGCTTGGGAGTCCTATTAAACTTGAGAGGCTACGATTTCTATTCCCAGAACTGCTGGTTAACACAAGAACAAGCACCATGCTTCCCCACCCCATCCAAAGAGTTGTACTAGGCAAAAACTGAGGAGCAAACCAGCAACAGGTCAATCCTGTACTGTGTAGTCAAAAGTTGCCAGCAGATTAACATGGCAGCGCTCATGAAAAGTCTGCAGCAGCTCTGGCAAGCTTTGCAAAATTTATAATTTTAGCTACGGGCTTCATCGCAAAAGGAACCAAATATGTGATGTTTGTTTCTGTGGAAGAATGGGAGGAGACTAATGGTAAAGGAGAGGGAGTGGGAGTGTGGAAGCGGGGAGAGGGGAAGGCAGAGAACCGAGCCCTGCCGAGTTTTCAGGGACCCGCAGAAAAAATCATCTAAATAGAGTAGTTCAGACCTCAAATACCGTGCGGTGCTTTGACAATCTTCTGGTTTATGGCGTACTTAACAAAGTGTTCTTACATTTAGTAGGTTGGAATGTCCATTTGACTATAGACTCTCTGCTACTTTGCTCGTACTTTAACATTTTGGACACGTGACAAAAATGTGTGTAACGCATTTTTTAAAGTGTTGATTGTGCTCGTAACTTTCAAGTCAGAATATAAAATAAACATCTCTGCCCTTTCTTCCAGCAGGCAGCACAGAGATCTTCTCTCCGCGTTCTATCTGACAGGTACATTTTGTCATTTTTATGAACTATAAATTGCTTTATGAAACGTTGAGCCCTATTTATTGTGGCATATAACTCATAATCGGATTTTGTCCCCAAAGTATCTGTGAACTGGGATGTTAAACATTTTGCATGCTTGGATTTGTCATGCATGTGTAGAGGTTATTACTGCAAAAATCACAGTCGTCTTGTATTTCATACAGAGTATGCAGAATCCCTTGTTGTGATACCGAACGAGAGATAAGAAACTTACTGGAGAAGGCATGAATGATGCAGTAAATTCTGAGCTTTAGAGTTTGCTGAGATATATCTGAGCTCATTTTTCAGCAATAAGTACTTCATTTATTCCGAGATGTTCTGTTCTGACTTTTTCCAAATCCTTTCCCTGGGAATTACTCTTCTTTTGATGAGATTCGCTGTACATTTTATGCACAAAAACAATGCCCTGTTTTACCCCTTAAGTTTTGAGGGATTGGTATTTTGGAGGAATTTAATTCATTTTTTCACTTCTTCTGGAACTGCAGCAGTGCTCCAGGCAGATAAGCAGGGGACCAAATCCTTCGACAGTGTTCAGGTTTTACTCAGCTCTTTTTCAAGCAAAAATCCATTAACTTCAATGGGAAACTCGCCCAAGCGCGGAATTCAGGATTTGGGCCATAGTAAATGTTATAGTTGGGCTGTAGGTCTGCACAGGTATTTACCTTAAATGACTTTTATGAAAGAGGATTGATTGAAATATAAGGTAGCTTTCTAAGACGGTCCTGATTTCTTTTCCAGTTTTGGGAACGGGGGGAGGGAAGGGGGAGGAGAGACTGTACATTTTAGTGCCTGTGAAAAAGAACTAGCAGATTTACATTTATCCACAAATGAGGTACTGTGTCATGCAGGCTGACACAGAGTAAATTTCCCCATGCCTTGTTGGCAGCCCCCTCTGCTCCGTCTGGGCCCCTGCCCCCCGCCTCCCTGGGAATAAGCGGTAATTGACTCTGGAAGCCAGCTCAGGCCAGGATTTCTCCCGAGCAGAGCCTGTCACTTAGGCTGAATTATATGTTGTGCATGGATGAATAACATTTCTCTCTGCTTGGAGGCTAAGACCGCCAAAATTATCGACCTTCCCCCCCAAGTTTACAAACACCATTTTGTTTAGAATTCCCCCCCCCCCCCCCATTAAGGAAAAAAATTCCCTAGTGAAATGTATGGGACGTGGGTGAAATCGCTGGCATGGTTGTAGGGCACACAAGTATTTGCTGTAACTGGGATGAATGCAAAAAGAAAGAGGAGTCAGAGTTAGCATTATGCCCCTCTCCCTGGAGGTGTGCAGGCTTGCCCCCCAGGCAAAGCAGCTTTTGCACTTAGTGGGGGCAATATTGTGACCAAAGGTAGGGTTTTTTTCTCAGCATCCTTCCCCGGGGCTGAATGAGGAACATTCCTACAGAAGTGCCTCTGGAGGTAGTTAACAAGCTCCAAACCCCTCACTGCGCTTTCTGTCTCCCCTAGAAAGAAAAGTGGCAGTGATGGATAGATGGTCCCAATGGGGTGGTGAGGGAGCTGGGCGCAGGCTGCCCTTGTCCTCAGGGCAAAAGGGCTGAAATGTTGCCTGTCACACCTCAGATTTAGCATTTATGATCAGATATTCCCCTCTCTGCCCCTAAAAGCATGCCCAAAGACTACAGCTTTCCCACCTGCTCTGCAAACATTCGGCCATCCGGGCACCCTCCTCCCTTCCCTTTGGAGGGGGTCCTGGGAAGGCTGTGGGTGCATCCTGTGGGGATGCCTCCCTGCAGCCAGTAGCCTCACTGCAGCTAGTGAACGGGAGGGCAGGGGGTCAAAAACCCACACTGTGACAGCAGTTTCTGTCTGGTCTTGGCTAAAGTGAGGATGTCTATGATATTGCTGCTCATTACTTGTGTCCCAGTAGCAGCTAAGCACTCTCGGTCACACACCAGCACTTCCCAGCACCATGGGAAATGGCAGCTTAAATAAAGCTCTCAGTAATTTTGCCCATTCTTTTTTTGGAAAAATATTCTCCAGCAGTTCCTGTTTCAGTTTTTGCTTTGAGGTTCTGTTAAAAAGGTAACAGTTATCTACACTGAAAGAGGGGAAAAAAAGAGAGTTTTTAAACTTGTAGCCATTGATTTCTTTAGTGTGTTGCACTCAGTCTTGTTTTCAGAATGACACAGTAAGCCCCAGCAGATTTATGTGCAAACACAAAGATTAGTGACCCAGAAGCTTGACTGCAACAGCTTTTCTGCTTCCAGAAGACAGGTTGCTCTGCACATGCACCGACTATTTTGTCAGGAAAGATGCACTGGCCCCATTAGCTTTTCATTCTCTCATGAAAAACCCTTGGTGTTTATACAGCACAGCTTGGTTTTAATTTTATTATGCTTTTCAATAAGGTGGTCTAACTATACAAATTGCTCAGTTTCTGGGACAGAGAAGAACAAGAGCTTAACTCATATACCTTAATGGTATAGTGCTAGCATATCTTCAATTGTCTGACTCCCGTATCCACTGCCTGAATAGCTTTCAAATGAAGAAAAATGCCTGTAACTAAAATATTCAGTGTGTTCTATTGTTATTTAACAGTAAGCAGTGTGGTTAAGCCAGGTCTTAAACCTGCTTAATCCCACTGAGCTAAATAGATTTTATTATTGACTCCCATGGTCCCAGAACTCTGACCTTAAGGCTGAAGTTAAAAGCTAATTTTTTGCAGTCTGTTCCACTAACCCAGAAGCACTTGCTTGCTGGATACATTTGCAATGGAGAATGTCCAGCTGTAAATTACAGCTGTTTGTAATCATACCCAAACACAACACTCATTATTATTCTTTTGTTCTTTTTAGGCTGAAAAGCCCACCATGAGGGAGACCGCACAGTACTTAATCCACACATTAAATTTACTCACAGCTCATATTCATGTGCAAGATAAGATTTTCCATGAAGTAAAGATTTACAGTGGTCCTAGGGCACTTTTATTCCCCCAGCTGCTTTTATTTCTCAGTGCTGTAGTGTAGGCCAAGTGGGTCTGCCTAAGAGTTTTGAATGCTTAGAGGAAAGTGTACCTTTGTACCACCGCTGAATTTCCTCTCTCGTAATAGGGGAAAGATAGCTCATTCACTGCGGTGCTTGGGTGGTACTTATGAGACATGCTTAATTCACAGTTGTGGTGTGCTACACTTTCTGTGTACTTACACTGGAGGATGCAGGCAGACCCTGCTAGCTGTGCCCGCATGAACCTCAGCGCAGGTGTGTAGGGCAGAGGGAGAGCTGAACCCGCTCAGCCTAGCAGTGCTGGCAAGCCTGCCCATCCCAGCTGATAAGTCCTGTAAAGAGTCCAACTCACTAGCTTACACTCAGCACCTGGTTAATATATTTGTGTCATCCAGACCTGAATTGTTAAGTACAGGCTATGATAAACCTTTTTGATTTACCACCTTGGGCTGTTGATAGACAAGGCATTTGAACACTAACATCCATTTCGCAGTGTAGACAAGCCCTGTCCATGATGTTTGGTGAGTTACACAGCCTGTCTGAGCTTCGATCCGCCTTCCTGTTGGGTGGAAGGGATAGTACTTTGCATTTCCATGTAACCATGCCTTGTCTGCCTGTGTTTGATCATGGTTAGGACATTGAAATGCAGGCTGTGCCAGGCACGAGCTGGTTTACCCTAATGGGTCTGGCCAGTTGCACTTGAGATGCTGAAGGGCAAACAAATACTCTGTGTTGTCCTCTGGAGCAGAGAAGGGTTCAGGGAGCCGAGGAGCAGGTCGTGTGAAGCAGAAGAGCCCTGCATCAATGGGAAGAGAGATATTTGCAAGCAAAGGTGCTGCTGCACCACCTCTTGTGGGTGCGTGCATGCATTTAGCACTCAGCTGCAAGGAAAATCAAACAGAAAAGGTTGACCTGGGACAATCCTGTCCATTCTGCTGATATTGTAAGCAGCCACAGAACTGAGGATTAGTCCAGTGGGATCTGTAGCATGGCTCTTCTCTTTCAGACAAAACCACCTTGAGATACACCATTTGGGTTAGAAGGCCTGGGGAGGGACTGCCTGTAAAGTATTAAGGCAACAATAAGAGGCAATTTAGACTTTTAATAGATCACTTAAAGCAGGGAAGGCAGCTGTCCAAGCAGCCTTAAAATTTTCAGTGGACGGAGCCAAAGATTTCTTTTCTCAAGTATTTGCTTGAGCTGTGATTAAGTGAAGCAGTTAAACTTGTGATGCCCTGAAGTAAGTAAATAATCCAGTGGCAGCTAGCAAAAATATGTGCTTCATGTCACTCACATACTTATGTTTGTGTTGGACTGAGTTTTTTAGATAACATCACCTTTCACACCGTGAGACCTTCTCTACATGAGAAGCTACGTGGTCAGCTTATCAGTGGAGTGACTCAGCTAGCTGGCTGGCCAGGAAGGTTTCATGTGACAGGTCTGGGTAATCAGTGACAGTCAAGGGGAAGCCTTGGCTTGGTACAGCTGATCCGGGTCCCAGCAGAGAATGACGGAACTGAGATCGTGGGCTCACAGGAGGCAAAGGTTGGCCGGAAAAGAGTGTACATGCACAGCATTCACTGCCACAGAAACAAGCACACGGCTCTCACAGTGTTAGCACATTGTTTAAATTTTATGGATTATCTTTGCAAGAAAAAAGACAATACTTCCGACAAGGGATATGAATTTATCTTTTATGCCTCTAGTGAAAGCTTGGCTGTTTGGAAATGCTGATGTCCCAATTGCAGCCCTCCCACACACTACAGGGTAGCAAAGGGTGACTGCTGCTACATTTTGTGGCAGAAATGGTCTAGAGTTTCTCAGCCCTCCTAGTTAGAGAACTTGAAGGAGGAAGAGTAATGATATGTATCGTATATAGGACACTACTTCCAGTATTGGAGACTGTTGTGAATTAGTGAACAGGGTCTTTAGAAAGAAGAGCCTGTGTGGAAGGCTTGGAGTGAAAAGGAATAGGTATCTCTGTAAAACTGGGACTCCATTTCCCTTTATTTAACTTGTGAGCAAGACTCATAGCACTCATCTGTTTGCTATTGGATGTTTTCCCATACCTTGACTGTTGCTGTTGTTTGTTTAGAGTTGTTCTACCATAGCACCAGAGACACAATTTGGATGTATTGCAACACTGCATGAGAAGGTGGAGCAGAGCTGTCCCAAGGAATTTTAGCCATTTTGAGTCCTAGCTAGCTACACTAAATACTGAAATTCCTTTGGTGTTTAGAGAAAGAAAAAGAAAAGTTAAGATGTTTTTTCTTCAAGGAAGTGATAGTGTTTTGCTATCATGACAGCCAAACATTTCCCACCTCCCTGTGGGCAACCCCATGCATTCTCAATAGCTCCCTAAAGATACCTGAGGGGAGACAATCTGTTCTAGGTCTGACTAGTAATTTCTCATGTATTTTCTTTGGCTTGCCAGGTTTTTGAAGAATCAGTATGTGGATAATTACAGAATTAATGTGGGGGAAAAAAGAGACAAGGTGCAGGTCTGGGGTCTTTCACATGTTAGTAAGGAGAAAGCAGGTCCCATTGCTGTCTGGCAGTATGAAGAATATGCAAAGTGCTATTGGGAAGAAGACTGTATATGTGTGCAGCATATGAAGTGCCTCAGCATATGATTAACCTCACTGGGTATGTAGTAAATAGTAGATAACTGTGATCAAAAAAGTATTCATGTGATTTATCAAACTGAGCAACTGTGCATTTTGCAGTGAAGCAGGAGGTCAATCCTGAAATCTAGGGCAAGTAGAGCAATAGGAAATTGCAGGGACTAAGAAGTTAATCATACCGTTGGACTGCTTCCATCTGGTTTTGAAAGACAGAGTCAGTACAGTGCTAGCGAGGACGCTTCACGGCAACAGATCAGGAATTAATTTTTTCAGCAAATCTTCAGCTATCATTTGTGGTAACACAGGCTTATAAAAATGTAATTTAATTTCTTGGGAATAAATCACATAGGACAAGAAGTGTGAGAGTGTTTTTTTAATGTGTGTATCTGAGGCCAAAAAAAAAAAAAAAAGAGTGAGAATAGGAGAAACAGCAAAAATCCAAGAGGAAACAAACATTAACGATATGAAACCTGGAAGGCATAAACGGCTGTCTGGTTAAATTGTGCAGGTAATTGTCTTTGAAAAATCAGTTTGCAGTTGGGAAACTTCTACATTTTTATGATCCTTGGAGGCATAATCTTGTCTAACCTCTCTGTCCATCTTCATCAGCATGGGTCAAAGGAGCACTGACTTAAAGTATGGTTGAATTGATGCTCTGAACACTACTCCCATATATCATGAGTACATAGCTATGGGCAGTGAATTTGTTAATTAATTCTGTTTTCCTTATTATTGATATTACTTATGATATTTCAATGAGACTTGAACATTATGCTCCCTTTGGGCAATGACAGTCCCCCTAAGCAATGAACGTGTTGTAAAACAAAGGGGATTTTAACCTTGATAGTAATTCCAGTAGCTGAAACTTGCTTTATTGGAAGAGGGAGGGGGGCAGTTAGTTGATAACATTATGCCTTTCTTTCTTCAGCAGTGGGATAAGAGAATAGAGAGACCTATACTATGAATGATGCATTGTGCTATTTTTAGTGCTACACTGCAAAAGTGAAATCTTATAAATACATTTGTATCTATTTCCTGGCAGTCTGAAGAAAGAGAGCTCATGTTTACACAGCACCAATAGCAGGAAACAGGGGACCACACTGTTCCCACACATGACCACACTTTCATTACCACCTTATTTTAATAAAAGCTGAAAATTCATAGCAAAAGGCAGCACCTCAGCCTGGTCCAGTTACAGGACATTAGCTTGGGACTTTTGACCCTTGTGTGTTTGTGAATCGTGTCCTAGCTGTAGCTCAGGGAGTCTCCAGAGCGGATACAGCAATGCAAAGGAGAAATTTCAGTTCCCTTTCAGTGAGGCAGTAGTCCATGCAGCAGATGGAAGGAGATCCCTCCCTTCAAGCTTTAATTGCTCAGTAATCAGCCAGGCACAACAGGGTGTTCTGGCATCAGCACTGTGGATGACATGCTCGCTCCAGTCAGTTTTTCCTGCCTCTTGCAAAGGTGGTTTAGAAATCCCAGCTGAACTTCTGGGTTTGCCTTTGTCCCTGGTAAGGCTATCTGCCTACTGCCCTCTGTACTTTTTAATTTCAGTTTCGAGAGCATTTTCTCCTTGCTCTTGTTCTGACCCTGGCAACAACAGAGGCAAAAAGGAAAGGGGAGCTCTGGTTTGCTTGGGGGAGAGCAGTCGTGTTCTGCAGGAGGCCAGTCCCACGACAGAGCTGTGCTTGCACCCACGGTGGGCAAGGGACTCCTCAGTACAGTGTCTTCATGTGGCCCCAGTGGGGACAACACACAGTCTGTACCTTGGCTGGCCCTTTGCTCTTTGAGGGGTGAAGAGGACACTACGCAGAAGCAGAACGGTGGCATGTTTCTTTGCAGGCCAAAAAAAAAGGTGAGTACAGACAAAGAAAGAGGTGCCCTGTGGTTTCCCCATGGGGGTTAGTGTGTGGCTGAATTAGGCCTGAGATGCTCCTGCGAGGAGATCACATTGTCATAGACTGAGATACTTTGTTCCCCCATGCAGTCTCATCCAGATGTCTCCTCCTTTTTTTCCTTGACTGCCTCAATTTTGATGTAGGTTGCACGAAAACTTTTATCCTTCCCTCTCTCCTTGCCTTAGAGAAGAGTTGGACTTATTCTGCCAATGAGGAAGGGTTCACACTGTTCTAGGTTTCTTGCATTTCAGTGAAAGAAAATGTAAGTGTGATCTTTGAACAGCCTGGGTTTCCTCCCAGAGGAAAACTGGAACATTTGTGAAATCTGACGGAGCTCTTAGGATGGATGAGCAGTTTCCCACTTAGCTATTTCACATATGGTGGTGTGAAGGTACAACTGCAGTCCAGTAGGGTCCTATAGCTCGGTGTGATCCACCAAATCTCATACAAATGCTTTACCTTGAAAAATATCGCAGCTGAAAGGTTTCAGGCATGTTTGGTAGCACCTCTAGAGAAGTCCTTGGCTAAGAAAGCCTGGGGAAAGACTCACATCCAGAACTTTCTGAGAAAAGGATCAGATTCACAACTACTTTTGTCTCCTCCCGGACTCATTCCTTTGGCAATGCTTTCATCTTCCTCCCTTATCAGAAAGAATCAGTGCATGCTGGGTGATACATGCAGGCCATCTCCTGGCTACCTGAGATTTTGGGCCAAAAAAATACCATCTAAGTCTCCTGAGGACCACCATCTGTACTTGTAACCAAACTCCTATTGAAAAATCTGTGAAGGGGATACTCTTCCACAGCCCCATTACGGATCCCCATTGGTCTTACTCCCAGCATCCTGGGGATCTAGTGGCTGCAAAAGTCTCTTCCCATCCAAGGAATTGTTTCTTTTCTTCCTCCTAAAAACAAACTCAAACAAACAAACAAAAAAACCCCAACTCCTTCCTTTCTGTGCAGTGCATTGAAATCTAGTTACTGAAGCAAGGCCATATTCAGAGAACTTCTATGCCCTGCAGAGCTTCCAAAGTAGGGACTTGACCCCACATTCCTGATATACCCAGAAGCCAAATTAAAATTGTTGGGAGTTTTTGGCGAGCAAGGCATGTTATACCTAGCTGTAGGGCTTGAGCTGGTTAAAGAGGAATACCTTTTCCATGCATGTGAAAAGTCTTTCATGCAGACATCAGGAGGTGGAGGTATGTTTATATACTTTTCAGCCAACACTGACAAATTGGCTTTACATGCAAACCTTTGGTTTACCCAAGTAGTTTGTGGCAGCAGGGAGCATTTTTTCATGGTAAATGTGAAAAGTAAATAGAAAAATGACAAGTTTCTGGTTTAGTTTGACCGAGAGATTTTTTTTCTGCATGAAATGAAAGCTTAAATCATGTAATTTTTTTTAACAGTTTGAGTCCCACAGTAATGCTCTTTGTGGTTCGTCGATGGCTCTGATCAGTGCACACTAGCAATGGTTCTTACTTTACACCGACTCTAGAGTTTGAACTCTGTTTTAAACTTCAGTGAACAGATTTTCACTGGTACAAAATGAAATAGCTTCACTGATTTCAGTAGCATTAGCCCAGCTTTCACCCACCAAGGATTTGACCTTAGCACTTTTAAATATTTCTAGCTTTTAAAAATTACAACCCTGCCTATTTGCACTTCCAAAGGTTGCACAAGTGAATTGTTTTAAAGGAACACACCTGGCGTGCAGTTCAGACATCAGGATCTGGTTATGGTTCCAATTCAACTCAGCCTGACTATCTACCAGTTCCCCAGAAACTCTTGCTGGCAACCTGATGAGTAGGGCTGCAGGGAAGGTATTTGGGCTTCTGAACTACTGGAGCTTTTTTGATGCAAACCAAGACCCCAAAATCTCAAATGGCTCGGTTTCCAAACTTGTAAGGGCTTTTTGCTCAGTCAGCATTTCGAGGAGGTAATTTTCTTTACAAATGATCAGAACAAACATTTTCTGCTTTATTTTTCATTATTACTGCTTTCTTTGGGGGTTCTGTTTCATGGGAAAATTCAAAATTTGAGAGCTTTGTTCCAAATTGGAATGGCATGAAATTTCAAAATCTTCCTCAAAATGGAAGACCTTCCTTCTCTCAAGGACTCTATTTATAGTAGGCTGCCCTTTTTGCAGTCAGAGAGGGGCCAGATCATATTATGACTGTGTGCTCTCATGTGTTTTTAACTTAGATGTAAAATCAGGTTTGGCTTGAAACTAAGTGTAAAGAGTCTAAGTTCAGACATTACATTTTTATAACCTGAAAATGATATCATTTTGAAAGTCAGAAATAAATAGAAATTACTTAAATTAAATTAGATATTTTTCCATGAGGTATGATTTAAATGAGACACATGCTATGTTTAATATGGTCTGCAATCTTCTGGCATTTTAGAAAAAAAGAAAATTATTTATTTTAAAGGTAGGTATTTTATACCCAATTAAATTTATTTTGCATACCAGTGTATCTTCTGTATTAGATTGCTATAAAGATTTTAAAGGTCTTTTTCATTCTTGATTCAGGTGCATAACTTTTCTTCATGCTGAGGGACTGCCTCTCACACACACATTCACACAGGAGAGAATAGGCCGTTTTCTGTGGAAATCTAGCAGCCAAATAATTCACAAATAGCTCTCACTTATTATTTACTGGCACAATCAAGCATAACTGCCCTAAATGAACAAACAGTTTGTCAAATAAAAAAAACAGGGGAGTAGAGTTAAAGAATCCCATGATTCTGATTTACACAACAGATAAAAATCACCCCAGAAAAGTCACAGAGACCTGCCAAGTACATTTCTTGCTTTGCAATGATCCTTTAAGACACTTTAATATGCTTTTGCTAGGATCTGCTCTGGCCCTGGTGTTGCGCGTACCCAGGGAGGTCTGTGTTGTTTCATACCCAGGCAGTTGATGGCTGCTGGCGGTGCAGGTGCTGGTGAGGGGGCAGCTAGAGCCTGGCTCCCAGCAACCCTGCAGGACTTCACTTGCTATTCCAATCTTCCTTTTTCTTCCTTTCTACAGCATCTTTAGAGATAAAAGAGGAAAAACAGACACAGAGCCTCTATCACAGGCATCTTCCCCCACTTGGCCCTAGATATCCACAATTTAGGCTCTCCTTGTTTCCCAGGGGGACCTTGTCTGAGAGCTTCAGTTACCACTTGCCATATTGCTTGCCCAACTGCCCTTTCCCCATTCTTCAAAAGCACCCTGACCCCACCAGGGTGCCTGGAGCCCTCCCAGGAACCCCCATCTCCCACCAGTCTCCTCCAGCTGCCCTCAATTTTAGGGCCACACAGCAGGAGACAAGTCCCGCTGGCCTGCAGTGTCATGAGCGAAGCCTGGCAGAGGCTATTCAAACACCATCCACTGCCAAAAGGTTGACATGGCCCGCATTGTTGGAAGGGGACAACCCCTCTTCCTGCTGTGCAGGAGGAACAGCCGTGGTGGGGGGCCAGCCCATTGTCTTGTTTTGCAGCCCAATGGACACCAGCGTAGGCCTTTATCTGACACGTGGTGGGACGTAACCCAGCTAGGCAGTGGTGGGGGCCGGCACTGCCACCCACCCAGCCAGGGCTGCCCCTTGGCTGCCAGCCCTGGAGCAGGGCAGCCACGCCATCCACTGGACACAGGGGATTTCTGCCTGCACCTTGAGTCTTCTCCATTCAGTTCTCCGCAATAACCATCACTCTTCCCTGCTAATAATCCCCTCAAATACTGATTTCCTGAAGCCACTTCTTTTAAGGCCATGATGTCCCTTTTTCTAAAACTTAATAAGCTTGATACTGACCATGTGGAGTTAGAGTAGGTTTGTAAATATTTGTGTCTTCAGTATTAGTCTTTTGATAGCAGACACTAGGACAATATTTCCCACATTAAAAGGGCTCTTGGGGAGAGTTTAGGAACTCTGGCCAGGCAAAAATAGTTGCCTGAAGGAAGAGGAAAAACCTTGGAGAATTACCAGACTCTTTTTTTAAATTTTGAGACAAATGGACTTTTCAAACTTTGCCCTGAAAAGAGATCTGGTCATGACCTACTATAAATCTCATATGGCCATTTAAAACCTCACAGTGCTCTGGTTAAACAGCATCGCACCAGACAAAACCTCCAGGGCATGGGGACTTTGCTGCGGTTTTTCCCTTTCAAGCTTGTATATTGTCCCCCTAACATATTGCCAGTGTTCACAGGACCAAATGAGACTGTGGCCTTTCTTTAATGTACTCAGAGCTCTTGTGTCGAGAGCCTGTGAGGTCAACAGGAAAACATGGAATGAAATCTCGACTGAGTGTCGGTCTTTCCCAGGCTTCCTGGCAATTTCCAACTTCTCACTCTATTGTTTTCACTTAATAAGATAGAGCTTGTCCTCTGCTCAATAAAAAAAAGAAATAACTAAAAGAACTAAGACTCAGAAAATGAGCAGTTTTGTAAAAGCCTGGCAGATTCCCAGTCTGCTGAACCTAATAATAAGCACACTCATTTTTCCAGTTTGAAACTTTTTGGTGCAAAACCCTCATGCAAACACCTCCCAGGACTTGCAGAAAGAGGTACGGGATACAGAAGAGAGTGCTGGGCTTCCAACATGAAAGCTGTAGCCTACGTTTTTGAAATAGGGTTGCTGAAAGGTGGAGCTCTCAGAAGAACCTAATTTGGGGCTCCTCCAGCTGTTGGATCACCCTGAGCTTTCCTCTTCCTCCTCCTGCTGGAGGGATTCAGAGCACAGCACAGCACACCTCTCTGTTTAAGCTGAAGAGGAAAACAAGAACTGCAAAGCCAGTTGTGCAAACCCAGAGAACAGTCTGAGAAAACAGCAAAACCTAAACACTCCTCTGAGATTATCACTCTCTAATTGATACAGGGATGTACTGCAACCTCTGGGTCAACTTCTCGTTTTATACCATTTTTTGTATTAGCATGTTACCTGCTTGTCAGGTGCCACCAAATTTTAACCTCAGACTGCTGATATTTTCTGAGTATTGTGCAAAAATGTATGTATTTTCCTAAATAATTATAAGGGATTTAATGCTGGTGAAAAGTGCCAGGTTGACACCTGATTATCTAGGAATTTCTCCCTTGTGTTGCAAGGATATCTGGATATCTGCCCCTCTCCTGGAGCCGTGCATTATCCCCATGCATATTCTTTATCCGTGCAGACAAAGGGCACTGTTAAAGCAGACAAGTGCCTTAGCATTCAATGTAGTTAGCTAATCTGAGCCAACACCACATTATTTTCTAGGAAATGTGGTTTATTCTTCTATTCCATTTGGTCAAAACATACCATTAACCATTTATTAGTATTACAAGAGCCGTGACAAATTTCTGTCATTGGCCACTGTACGTTGCTGCCCTCCTCTGCATGTGTAAGGTCTCCCAGGCTGATTAGACCAAGCAATTATGACAGAGTTGCCCTACCCAAATATTAGGGTTGTTTTTATGGCCAAAAGTCTGGTATCCTTATAGAGCAGCAGTAAATTGGAGATCCAGCTTGAATTGTTCATATGTCAGTAATTTACCGCATCAGTCTTTTAAATACATTACAGCAAACTCTATAAATACACTCTCTGGTTAAATGAGGGAATGTATGGCAAATGAATTCCCACTGCCCCACATGGAGAAGGCATACTACAGTGTCACAACACATTCCTTGGCTGCTTTGGAGTTGAGCTCCACAGGGATATCATGCACCACCGTTCAGCTGTTGAACTGGGAGGTTAGCTTGAAAGGACCCGTAACTGCAAACACCAGAACTGCATGGACCCACCAATCACTTCTCCAGTTAACCCAAGAGCTGTAAGGATGAAGAAGTAGTGAAACATGTCAGTAGCCTGGCCAATGTAAAAAGGGAGATCATGGAGAGCAAGTAAAATCTGGAAGGAGAAAAGATGAGCTTCTGTTAAGTTAAGAAATTCTGTGCTACTTTTTATTAAGGCCATACCATACCTGAAAGAATAGGTTTTATGATACTGTTTTCAGGTTGTGATAGGCTGCAGTTTGATTGAGTCAAATCTTCACTTGTGTAAATGTTTAGGGCATTCAAATGCACTTTCAGCACCTGTGCTGAAAAAATAATTATCCCCAAAAGTCGCACTTTTCTTTTCTTTCAGAAGTGACACCCAGCTCACATGGCAACTGCAATTCTAAAATTAACAACATATGTTTTCAAAGTTGAGATGTAAACAGGGTTTGCTTAGTTCGGAAACGATTGCCTTAGGTTTGTCTTGCACCTGGTAAAGAGCTTGTTAAAGGTAGCATTGCAATCTTGAGGGTTTTTTTTAGTTTAATTGCTAACTAAGACAGCATTTCAATAGCTTTGTTTTAATCTTGATAGCATCTTGTGGGGAGTAGAGTTATTTATTTGGTTGCAGGGCCACATGGCTGGGAAGTATCTTATTTAAGGTACATACGTCTTTGGTTGACATGACTCATGTTACAGTTGGACTGAATAAGCCAGCCCTGTATGCTACAAATAAGCAAACAAATATAAAACACATCAACATATTAGCAGAACCACAACAAGCTAATTAACAATGGACAACACAGTCATCAAATCAAAGTCACAATCAAGACCCGAACCAATGAATCAGAGCTTTGAGTTATCAAACACACACATTCAATGCAGAAGGTAATCAGCTTTAAATTATAAGCTTGACATGAGATGGAACTACATCCAGTTAGTTCTGCATCATGAAGAACTGAAAGGAAGCCAGCTCGTGTTTCGACCAAGCTCCTCACAAACATTCAAGTCAACGCAAGGCGTTGGGTAAAGCAATCAAAGACTGTATTCTTCAGTCCTTGCCAGTGATGCATGGAGGACTGGTGCTGTTACGGTTCAGCCCAGGGAAGTACACCCATCAGAGTGAACTCATTAGCGATGCACAATTTAGCATTTCCTTCTCTTGTCATGTGATTATCATGTATGATTAGTCGTCTTCTCTGATCTTCTCCTGGCCATCAAACTTGAATCAGAGGTCACTCTGAAAATCATATGCTGTTGCAGCTTTTAAATTATTGATGCAACAGTTATGAAAATACTTTTTGAAGAATTACTAGGTAAGAACTATGAATAACTTTTGGAGTAATTCACCGTCAGTAAATGACAGATTTAAGAATATGGCATTTGCTGCTAGGCTTGGTAACAATTAATATAGGCCTTTTTCCCTTTTTCTTTTTTTGGCCAAACAACTATGCACTCATGCACATGTGAAATAAAGAGGGATTCTTCCCTTAAAGGAAAATAAAGTGTTTAGACTTGTGCTTTCCTCCTAAGGACCTTTATTTCACATGGCTGCTGGCTACCAGCACAACACAGCAGAAGCTTAGGCCAACGTAATGACAGAGCCTAAAACTGGCATCTCCTGCTTGGTGATCCAGAGACGCAGCAATGCTTCCCATCTTTTTTCCTGCTTGCTTCACTGCACAGATGGAGCCTGGTTTCCTGGATGTGGTCAGTACAGCCTGGTATCTAGTTTGGAGGTCGCTGCTGAATATACCCATGGCCTTGCAGGCAGGAACTACAGGCTGAGGCGTGACACACCAGTCTCCTGCACAGTCCGTGTCCCAGCGACTAATGACAACCTTCCCCTGCAGGGAAAACACTTAAAACCTACAGTCAGCAGGAGCCACCTCCTCAGGACTAGCTAATAACCTCATCAGCACATAGTATTTCCATGCCTTTTCTAATAATAGTCACTTCTTCACCCTAAGTTAGGAAGCTAATATGAATCTGTTCACAGTTTGCCCTGATGACTTTTAATCTAAGACTACAGATGGCCTTTGCACTTTTTATCAGATGAATTCCAATAATCATTAAACGAAGTTTTCTCAGGTCTACTTCAAATCTGGGCCAATGTATCTCACAGCCCTTATTCTTGTGCCACACACTTGCCATGGTGTTTCATCCTGTAGAATTGGTGGTGGCAACCTAGATAATTAGTTGCTGTGTTTGTAGGGCATCAGACCTATACTTATTTCCAGTTAGCTATACTGCTTTTCTTTGTATCTAAACTCATGCTGTCTAACCCTGGAGAGCACAGAGCAAGTCTGTAAAGTTTTAGTCCATGAGATCATCCCAGTAATTTGTTACTGCAGGCGCTGTCTGTCTAACTTTATTTCCCCATGTTAAATAATTGCAATATTGTTTCTTTAAAACCCTTGACAACAAAAATCAAAACAACCGTAAATAATCCACAGACATATGGAATTGTTTTGAGAAAGAAAGTAAATTGCTGAGACTCCTTAAAAATGGAAATCTACCAAGGAAACCCCAGCAGTATCTTTGACAATCTGCTCTAAAACTTTTCACTTGCTTTGATGTTGTTTGTAATTTATGCTCCTCAGAGGCTCTTAGATGAAGGAAATCATCTATTTTAATAATGTGAAACCTTCTTCTGGCCACCCGAGATGGGAATTCCTGCTCTGCTTCCTGTGCCTCTCTGACAGGGCCAAAAGGGGAAGGATTGCTTAAAAATTGCATGGCTGTTAGTGATCAGAGCCATGGCATCACCTACCATTCCGAAACATCTGCCCAAACATTACTTATCTCTCATTGATGAGGTTATGTGTTTAGGAAAGCTGTCTTTTAAAGCTCCCTCTCCACAGCAGTGTTATTTCACTGTATTAGTAATTCATAAGGGTAGGTTATGTGGTGACGATTATAGTACAAAAGCAATTATTGAAATAGTCCCTTTAATTTAAAATTATTTTAATTACTAGTGATACCTGTCCTTTTTTTTTTTCTCATTTCTGTGCTAAGTCTCTTCATGATTCAAAAATTGCCACTAGGCTATCACCTTTGGTAATTGCCGTTCTCTGAGCTGAGTGAACAAAGGAAAGATTAAACTGGAGTGTGTCGGGCAGGCAGAATAGGAAATATATGTTCCTGCAGGAAAGCTACTCTCCTCCTAATTACCTTGCAATTGCCAGGTTCAAAATCTAATTTATGAGTGGCATAGATAGAATGGCCACATTAGTCCATTATTTCATGATGATCTTTTCTACTCTTGATTTCAGAAAGGAAGGATTTTGCAGTTTGCAGTCTATTGGCGTTGTCAGCAGCCGCTCTGGGCAGTGATGCTAGACAACTGCACTTGAGAGATACTCCCAAAAAAATGTAAAGCACTCTCCTAACAGCAAGGTTTTGTAGAAGGAAGGAGGTGCTGTGAAGTACAGTTAAATAAATAAAGCATGACCTGATGGGCTGCCTCAGACACTGCTGACCACATTTGGAAACAGATCCAGAAAAGTTTTCCAGCGTACAGCTGCTGCTGCTGCACCCTCCACCAAATGCAGCAAATGAACCTAATAATACCCCCAGAGTCCATTTTACTCTGACAAGCATGGAGTAGCCTGCAAACGGATGGAGCAGTGGTTAAAGTTGCCAACATGTGATATGCAGCTGGCACATTGTTTCAGCTGTAGTGTTGGTGCCCGAGGCCAAGTCTACACTTCAGTCAAGTCAGGGCAATGACTTATGTAGCCATCTGAATGAGCTTTAAACACACAACAGAGGGACACTCATGGCCACATGGAGCTCAGGAAAATTCAGCGCCCACGTAGTTATCCAGCTTCTTGTGTGGGCTTCACACCCCACCGAGCTTTGTGTTCCCACAGAGCACCATAACTTGTGGCACCTGAGCTAGTCCCACAGGGCGACAGGATGGCTGAGGCCAGAGGGCACCTCTGGGGATCATCCAGTCCAATCCCTGCACAGAGCAGGGCCAGCTAAAGCAGTTGCTGAGGGCTGTGTCCAGTTGGGTCTTGAATATCTCCTGGGACGGAGACTTCATATCTTCTCTGGGCAACCTGTTCCAGTGTTCGACCATTCTCACAGCAAAAGAAGTTTTTTGTTATGGAACTTCCTGTATTTCAATTTGTGCCCATTGCATCTTGTCCTGAGAAGAGCCTGGCTCAGTCTTCTTTACTGCTTCCAATCTGTTATTTATCCCTCCCAGTTCTCTCAGCCTCTCCTCACATGAAAGGTACTCCAACTCCTTACTCATCTTCATGGCACTTTGCTGGAATTGCTCCATGACTCTCTTGTACTGGGGAGCCCAGACCTGGATCCAGTACTTCAGATGTGTCTCACCAGGACTGAGCAGAGAGGAAGGATCACCTCCCTCCACCTGCTGGCAACAGTCTTCCTACTGCAGCTTAGGGTGCTCTTGGCTGCCTTTGCCATGAGGGAGCATTGCTAGCTCATGGTGAACTTGGTGTCCATCAGGACCCTCAGGGCCTTGTCCGCAAAGCTGCTTTCCAGACAGTTGATCCCCTTTGCTTATACTGGTGTATAGAGTCTTGTCCGAGTCTTCCGAAGCCTGGGCCACAAAAGTCTAAAAATTATGTCTAATGTTGCCGCTAGGCAACAGATCTTCTGGGCAGAAAATCTGCATCATTTACCTACTGTACACATTTCAGTCCCACAGGCCACAGAAAAACTGGCTCTGCAAGCTCGCTCTCCTTCCCACCACCCACGATTCTCCACCATCCTCTTTTTTGCCTGCCATATGTCCTAGTTCTTCACCCATGGTTTTTTCACCATTGAAACCTTTCCAGTTAAGAGAAATGAATGCTTATGTTTAACTACCATTGTGTTTTGTGGTCAACATCCCTATAAAGCTTTTATTGATTCTGGTTGTCTGCACACCCAAGAAGACAGCAATGCTTTGGTTTACATTTTGGGCTGCTTTGGAAGGATTTCTTCATGACTGTGAGGTGACAAAGTCAAGATGGGATTCAGGCCATCTTAACACAGACATCTAAAGTCACTTGAGAAGCCTTCAGTTGTGTAAGACATCTTTAGGACCTGACAGGTTCATATGGCAAAGGCAGGTAAGGACTGCTGAGATAGAGCACAGGCACTGGACCGTGGCATAGAGGCAAATACATCCTATCTTTTGGATTGGATTTTTAAATGGATATCTCTATCCATTAAAAAAAAAAAAAAAAAAAAAAAAAAAAAAGACAAGGTAATGCAAGGGGAAAAGGGAAAGATAAGGGGGAAAGGGAGAGGCAAGGGGAAAGCAAAAAAAAGGGAAAGAGGAAAGGCCGAGTGCAAAGGCAAAGGGGAAAACTATCTTGCTGATTCTGGATGTGACATGCGAGCCTCGGAGTCAACTGTCTGAAAGTTCAGTGCCTCTGAGCTGTACACAAAGCCCATCAATATCTTTCCTTGTTGCAGTCTAAGTCCATAAGAAAGTGCTTGCCCCTTCTCTGAGAAAGCATTTGGTTATATTGCTTGGGAGTTTTGCTCCTAAGTATTCCCTTTCAGTTCCTTGTGCAGAATGTGAACAGAGTGCTCTTACGAATGGGAGATGCCTGTCCTTTTTCCTGAGGTTTTGTTTTTTCTTTGCCCCTGAGGAACTGGCTATTTCTAATGACTTTTATGATTAATAAAGCTGTCTGAAGGCCTGCTGGGGTCTTCAAGCTAGTTATCAACAAAGTCATCTAGCCCTTTCCCCTAGTGTCTAAGCTAATGGCAAAGATCCAACACCTGATCTTTCTCCCCAAGCTGAGGCTTGTCTAGCAGGGTTTAGTGTCATGTCAGGGTGGTAAAAAATCCCAAAGAGTTACTTTCTTGCTGCACTAACTATGGAAATCCATACTCTCCTGGAAACCTATCTGTCCATCTCATCTTCTCTGCAGAGCTCTTGTGTAGCATCTTCCACTTTCCCCCAGCTGCTTCCCAGCTGCAGGCAGGTGACCTGATACACTTTTAAAGAAATACTGAATGTATATCCTCGCAGCTGGGCACTGAACTGTTGACTCCTACATCTTTAACAGTCTCCCTGCTAGATCACACCACTAGATGTAAATTCATGCTCTGAAGAGGCCCACGGCTTCATGCAGCACATCCTAGACCATGCAGGACCTCAGGCAGGCAGAGGGGTGTTTGAGATACTGCAGTAAGACCCGAGTGCCAGAAGGGGACTATTAGCCTGGGGGCAGAGAGAGGAAGAAGGCAGCAACAGCTTGTTGTGGCACTGGGAGGGAGAAGCAGCACTGATGAACAATATTCCCAGTTCCCATGCCCTCTCCCCTCTGTCATGTGTGTTTTTCCTTTCTCCCTCCCTGGGAGAGGCAGGGAGAATAAAAAATATATTGAAGAACAGGCAAAGGCACCTAGGCATGCCTTAGTGACAATCTAATATCATAAGAAACCTAAAAAGATGCATGGCAGTTAATGAACAGCAAAACATATGAGATATGGATTGAAAAGTATATTGGAAGATATAAGTTTAACTACATCAGGACACAGCATGGTGTAAGACCGATTTTTTTTATTAAAATGTCATACAGTTCTAGTGCTTTTCCTACTAGTTGGTAGCACATTTCACAGAAATAAAGGATTGATAACATCCTGCAGGAGGGTGCAGCTGGGGAGCCACTGAGTCCAGACACATTGGTACCATGTTCTAGATTAATAAAGCAAATAAAATTATATTTGCTCTGTAATTTATTTCTGCCTCCCCTCATCATCTGTGTGTGCATGAACAAACCTCAAGTTCACTTTCCAGGGATGACATCTAACAAAAGGATGCAATTCACATTTGATTTTTCCTTTGAATTGTAAAGGGCAATTTATATAATTCTTTCTTAACATAGATGTATATATTTGTGTTTATCATACTTCTTCATTGTTTTTCACAGGCCACCATCATACATTATAACTGAGGAAGGCACAGCAAAGGTTACTAGTGAGGGCTGCTCTCTATTTTAAAATCCTTCATCAAGTACCTGCACACTGTGTTGCTGGGTTACAGTGGGACAGATCCTGATACCCTTACTAGGCAGACCATTCCCACTCTTCATGAGCATTTCTGGGTACTCCAATCCACTGTAAAGTGCAATGCTACTAAGCCAGAATAAGGGGTCAAGAATCTGAGCCTGGTCAGAATGAGAGTTCTTTTCCCGGTGTCTTAGACCCCTGCACAACAGCCAAATATTCAACAGCTGAAAATTGGTTTTAAACTTCCTTTATTTTGAGCTACTATGTCAATAATAGGTAAACAGCATATCCTGGGCAACTCTTTCTAAAATCGTATTAAAATAGTTTTGCATGTTGCTGGAAAATAGCCTCTACTTACATCAGAAAGAAGAACAGAAGAACCTTTTACAAGTCTTCAAATAATCTCAAACTAACTAGCTTTTAACATCCTCTCTGCTACAATTCTGGGCTTTATTAGCTGTTCTGCTTGCCATTCCTGAGTCTGCCTAATGTCTTCTGTAGAACAACTATGCATTTTTTCCAGGCATTTGTCATTTCTTGAAACATATAAAAGAGAGCACTTGGATTCAACTAACAGACCATCTAAATGCTGCTCTGCATACGAGTGATATATGCTGACAAGGAGTAGAAGTCAAATTTTCTTTATATGGTTCTTTATGGTGAGCAAACCTACTTAAAACAAGCTCCTTCTTAAGGCAGCATATTGATTAGAGCTGACGGGCCAAAAAGACCTTTGGGAGACAACAGAATATGGCTTGAGTCAAAGAGTAACACTAAAGCTGGCAGCAGCAACATTAAGAGTCAGTAAAACCTGAGAGAGTTTGTCTCGCACTGAAATTTATTGCACCCATTTGGACAGCCATTATGGTAGTTAGTAATTTTATCTGCACAAGTTCATCTGTATTTGGACTCTCAGAGCTTAGCGAGAGGTCTTGCAAGGCACAACCATACCCAGGGCCCTGCTGACTGAGGCAAAAGACTGCCGTGCTGAAGCGAGGTACAACTGTGTCTGAAAATTATAAAAGCCTGTCCATTTAGATAGCCAGCCACAACATGAGTTATGTTAACAGTAACTCTGAAATAAGGTGATGGTAGGCCAAAGCAGATGAGGATTTTCCTTGTGTGCACTGCAGTGGTTGTCTTCTGTGGCTTGATGAAGCTGTCACTCACAAGCAAAAATTGCTTTTTTCTTGGACAGAAGTACAACTATACTTCATGCTTTAGGAAATAAATGAGACAAGAAAAGCAACACCCAGGTTAATTTCCAGGGAATTGGTATCGACTTCTCCTGATGAGACATTCTGAAGACAGTGGATTAATGCCACTCTGCAGAATATTTTGCATTGCGCCTTTGCCTAACGTAGTTTCTGAAACTACTGTGACTGATATTCCACATCTTCACTGATGATCTGTTCTGGTGCTTAATTACCTTTATTTTTGCAACATCTCTTCCAGCGGGTTGCGGCCTACCCCACCGAAGACTAAGCCACTGAATTCACGTTCAAAATGTTAGTGGAGGATCTATTCCTGAGAGGGGTAGTACTGGTATCATTGAATCTGGCAGGGGAACAGCTTTTAATAGTGCTCTAATGAAAAAGTGGAGTACTGAAGTGGGAGTGGATATAGGTCTTCATATTGCATACCACCCCCAGTCTTTAGGACAAGTGGAGAGAGTTGACTGAACCCTTAAAGGGAAATTATGAAGAGGAGTCTGAACTAAACCTTCCTTGCTTCCCATCCAGATCAAAATACACATGGTGTTGGGCATACCAGGCATACTGTTTAAGCGACCCTTAGGATCCTAGATTCCCTCTAGTCTGTCAAGAGAGGTGGGAATCTCCAGAAGGTATTTTTGGGTGATGAAGTTAGGCAGTAGTTAGGTCCCCTTGTAAACTAGGGTCAGAAAAACTGTATGCTTACGGACCCACTATCCTATATGCCACTGGCCAGCTATACCAAGATCTGACCAAAAGGGTCCAATTACACCTTGATTTAACTCAGCTACATTATTTTTTAGTCATTTTTAAGCCCTGCACAATAGGTGGAATCCTGACTGCGTGAATCACACTACTTACTTGTTCACAAAGTCAGAAAATTGGCTTGGTTGAGGTCTTTAGGTGACCTCTTGGCAGCTGACTTACAGTCCTTAGTCCTTGTCACTCTTTACACTCTGTATTTCCATTCATCCCTCAGTAAATTAGTGCCTTTCTTCCTATTTTCATTGACTTCAGGTGTAACTTCCTGATTTCTTATTTTGCTGAAGCACAAGGATCTCCCTGCCTACTGTTATATGTGACATCAAGATTTTGTGAAAAAGGGGCGCCTATGGAGCTCTCCCTCTCTCTTCAAGGGCCATCAGTTCAGAAGTTGTTCTTCAGATGGTAGGATTCAGCATCTCCAGTGCTTCTCTGTGACCAAGAGCACTTGTGCAGAGCCTCATGACATCTTTACTTTCACATTAGCCCACTCAAATGAGACCTTCTGACAGCTGAGCCCTGAGGTCCTATTCCATATCTGGCTTATCACACAAACCAATGAAATGCAGGCATGTTTTTAACTCATGTAATGGGAATTGGAACAGAGCTCATCTGTAGTGATATTTACCTTCTTCAGTGAACCTAAGTAACCTGATCTCCCTTGGGCAAAAGAACTCATGTCGTCTGGAGACCATTGGCAATTGTGTGCAGCAACTCCTGATGCTGCCAGGAAAGGAAATTCCTCAGAGTGAGGAGGGGAGGAGAGACAGGTGGAAAAGAGGAGAGATTGGAAAGTAGCTGTGTCCAGAAGAATGCACTTGGTTATTACATGGAATCAATGAGTGCCAGAGAGACATCCAAAGCTTCAGTATTGTTGGATATGGAAAAACTATGCCTGACCACAGCCTCAGCCACTAGTACCATATATCTGCAAGTGCTCAAAGGAGTCCTTTTTCCTTCTTGCAAAGTCTGTCTAGGTTTCTTACCCATTCCCTGGGCCTTTTGATCTGATGTAAGGGCTAGATTCCTGGAGAATAGGAAAGGGAATATCTCCCAAGAGAGTCTTTTGAGTAACGCTGCTTCTAGAGTATGGTTGTCACTCTTAGCCACCATGAAGGAGAACCTTCATGCATCAAGGGCATTAAAGGTCAAAAAAAGTGTGTGTTCTACATTCCCTTTCAGACATATAATTCAAAGACACTGTATCTGATTCCCACCCAGCAGTAGAAGCTGGTCTCCACCAGACAACAGAGGGGATCTCAAATAGAAAGTTCCTAACATGACCAAACTGATGAAAAAAAAGAGAGAAAAATAAAACTTCTGGGGTACATATGGAGGAAAACACACAAAAGCTGTTGCCCTTGGTCTCAGGGGGGAAATCAAAAGCAGTGCTGTCTGACTGAATCTTCTCAACAACTTCATCTACTTACAACTAATTTCTGACCCCCGCCCACCCCTCCCCAAAAAAGTCTCTGTAGAAATGGTTTCCTGATTTCACACTGGAGGCAGGAGGGCAGCTGTTCATGGACTATTCTCAAAGCTGTTCGTCATTCTCCAGGCCATTGGTCCAAGGGCATGTTCCAAGGGCAGTATAGGACACATAGCCTGTGCCTGTCACTTTTTAAGTCACCGTACTCTGAGCCATTAAGAGACTAATTATACTAACAAGGTAAAAAGACTCTATCACTCCCCTTCTACTAAAGAGTTAACTTTCCTGGACCAGGGAATCTCTCTGCTCATATTCAGCTGATGCAAGGTCAACGACAAACACACTGAGGAAGTCAGAGTTGCTTTATTTTTCTTGTGAGCAGGTCAAATAAAACACTGCTGATGCTCCATTTATCTGGAGCGACAAGCAAACACTTGGCAGCGGTGGAAAGCATACACTGGAATCTGGCACCAGGCTCCTAGCACAGCTGTCAGCCTGCTGACTAATCACTTCATCCCCACGCTAATGCTGCTCCAGGTCTATTGGACCCTTTCATCTCAGATACTCTGGCACACGCTTCTCCTGATAGAGCTATTTATACAGAGATGTCACTATTAATTGTTATGTAGCATTTTATTTTAGGATGGGTTTTTTAGCCAAGGTTTTTTTCAGTGGTTTTCTCTTTCCTACCATATTCCTTAAAGGTGGGAGCTGTGATTCTGCTGCTTCCGGTATCAACCAGGCCTTATCCCCTTGCCAGACTGAATTTTCTTGAGGGTTTTTTGTATGTGTGTGTGCATGAGCTTCATAGTTTGTTTTTCTAAACAGCCTTTCCTATCAATTTGGTTTTCTTTGGTGACTATTCTGGCAATTAAGCTGCAGTCACACAGGGCACACCTGACTCTCTGAAGAGACCTGATTTACCTTAGGTTTGCATTATCGGATGCTACTTGTATTCTTGACAGCACAAACTATTTAAGCAACTCCCAAGGACAGTGTTAAAATATAGGTGGAGTCTATGAACTCTGTTCTTGGCAGCTGTGCTTTATTAGTTGTGCTGTGCAAAGTTGTGCGGCTAAGGTAATGCAGTGCTTTCACAGAAGCATTATATATTGTGACAAGCCAAACAACCTCCAGGACTCTCACTCATCATGACTCCTATTTCATACCTCATTCATTATAGGAATGAGGTATGAAAACATTTCTCTGTTTCCTAAAGATATTAACAGACTCCTGGGAAATCGTTTACCTGGAGAAAGGGAAGTGACCAGCCTCATTTTTTTTGCGTTCAGGCCCGAATGGCCAATCACGGCAGGGCTAGCTGCTTTTTTTTGTTAGTGAACAATAGGTTTTGACAATCAGTAACTGTAAAGAACTCAGAGAGTTAATTGGTTTCATGCTCTCAGTTAGCAAAGGTACAAAAACATAAATTTGTGTCACTTCCATACTATGTTCAGAACAAGGGTATCCAAATGCTTTTTAAAGAATAAGGAAGGTCATCTCCTAACACACTGAAGGTAGGCAAGTTCAGTCATCCTCATGTATGACTAGGATGGTGACTGGAGCCCTGGAAGGGTTGACTGATTTGGTCATTCAGACTCGACAAGGCAGAGCTAAACCTAGAGCAGATGCTCCTTATACTCACGTTTGTATGTTAAGTACAGAACCAGCCTTCATATTTTTTTAAACCATGGAGGTATCTGGCTGTCCTTAAGCGGGTGCATATTCTAGAGTTTATGGTATCATATCCCTTTTCTCCGCATGATTTTGGCCTGAAACAAATGGGCAACATCCACATTCATTCTATAGGCTATCCTTATGGTGCTATTTCTTAGCATTCTATAGTTGCCTCAGAAAATATCCCCATATGTTCTGATACAACATTGGGATGGCCTGATCTGCAAGTCCAGATAGACCCCTGTGGTAAGCGTGCTTCAGATTTCTTCGCTGAAACAGAATTTGAAAAATACATAGGGGCAGCAGCAAGAAGTGGGCATTTCCGTTGCCTCTCTGATTCATTCACAATTACCGACACAGGAATTTCCTACTGTGTGCATGGGAGACGTGCAATATCTTCAGTGCCAGGCAGCAGAGATAATTATACAGATCTTGGCACGATGTTCTCAGTTTGTGCTTTGAGGAAGCACCATGTGGAATTTGCTTCTTGCAACAAAGGGATAAAGAGTTTTCCATAAAAGACTTTCGCTGGGTTTTAGGTTGGCTTCAAGGGAAGAAGGAAGTGGTGTTTCAGATACTTTAATCTGGAATAAAAATAGAGACTCTGCCAGCAGAGCTCCTTTAAACCATGGAACATGTTTTTATCACTGAGTTCGAAATATCATTTCAGAGCCTTGGTCAGATTTACTGTTTGATTTAAATCAGTGTAGCCTAATTGAAGTAAATGGAGCTATGACAGTTTATGCCAGCCAAGGGACTGGTGTCTGTTTCAGAGTATTGTTTTCCCACAATTGGCCTTGATCTTCCAGACAGTGATAGATTTTCTGGATATTTCAAATACTGCAAGCATTCATACAGCCTTTCTTAGGATTTTCTTGAACGTTTGTGACATCTACAAATTCAGATCACCTTCTCCATGTTTACCTGTCAATGTTGACAATGTGATCCCTAACAGTGTCATTTGTTTACTAAAGTCAGCTCTTCACACTAATTGTTGCATTCCTTTTTCCTATGGGGAATCGGGGCCACTTGGTAGTTGCACAGTGCTTGATGGACGGTACTGTAGAGTGAGATTTAGAGGAAAAATAGTTTAGATGATCACAGCTATGTAGATGACACTGGCTAAATATTGTCCCATCTCCAGACACGAAAACAAATACAGCAGATAGTGTCTGGTAGTGTTACTGAGCTTTTTGTTAAGAAGGCTCTGGATGCAATTCTTGCAAAGTGAAAATACACAGACTGACTGGACTCCAAAATATGAATCATGAGCATTTGCGTAACCTTTGTTGTGCCTGGAAAAGTATTTCAGAGGCTCACTCTGATATGTTTGCTAGGCAGAATCTTTTCTTCAAGGCCTGATTCTCCCTTGCTTTGCATTCTTGATAATCATTCATACTTCTGTAAAGTAGGTATAAAGGAGGGGTTTTTCTCTTTTGAATCCATTTAATATTGTTACCAAATACTTGCAGTTTGGTAAAGAACTGCATCTGGTTTACTTGTACCTTGATCAGGCACCCATGCTGTCTGCCTTTGAAACACTGAGACTGAATTCCTGCAATGCAGCATATGCTTAGCTGCCCAGGAACTTCTTGTGGCCAGTGCCGAACACCATGATTTATTATCATGGAAAGCAGTGCAGCTGTAAGCAGCAGCTTAATATGAAGCATAGAGTCGGACCCAGTTCCAGCGTGATTAATCTCAGGAGGTCTCCTGAGGGCCACTGAGGCAATCTGATTTGGGAATATCTCTCCACTGACTGAATAGCAAACACCTGCACCTTCCTGCACAAGTGTTTAAACCACCTTGGTGCTGTTCAAAGGCTGGTCGTGGCCATGCAGTCTGATGGAGCTAATAACTGGTCCCAGCCCAACTAAACTCTCAGGCTTCTCCAGGGACTGAGATGGCTCCGCCTCTCAACTTGGATCACAAATTAGTTTGAGTGGGGAAGAAGTATTAATCTCCCCAAATCACTGTGTTTCTGAACCTGCACGTCTGAGAAAAATTGAGGCTACAAGGTATCTAGCAGTTTTTCAGAGAAGGGTGACTTGTCCACTAGGCAGTGCAGGAAAATAGGTTGTTGGAGACTTGCAAGGGGTTTAGGTGGTTTACCTCCCATGTAGCCAGGATAATGGGAGATATCTAATCACAAGCTTCAGATGGTGTGTTGGTTATTAAGTGATCTTATTATTGAACTTCTGGCTACTTTACAAGGTATTTACTCTCCCTCTTAAGTCAGAGAGTGCATGTTCTGATCAAGGGCTTTAAAGAGAAGTGGTTCTTACCCAAATTGTTGTTTAATTGCTTAAAATAAAAATATTATTTCTATAATGTAGCAATTAATTCTGGGGCATAAGCCAGTAGCAAAATATGCATGAATGTTATGTGCCACAGTCATTAAAATGTAAATCGGTCTTTTATTTTGACTGCATGATCACATATTGCTTACATACTTTAGAAAGAACAGTCCAAAATGGAACACACCAATCTAAAATAAAGGGCATTTTTTAATAAGAATGCATGAAGAAACATGCAACTTTTCACCCTGGTCACTAAAATATAAGGAGGATCCTTATAAGGATATGCTATATTTAAAAATGAAAGAGGTAGAAGGGGGACAGGAGACTTCAACGGTATCAGCATAAATGGGAAAATATTGTATTGCTAAATTTTTGTAGTATATTGGCTACCATTAGAGCAGCAAACATAGATTTCCAGATGTTTGTGAAGAGTCCAACAGTTATATTTTATATCTATGGCTGTAGTAACAATTTCTATTCAGCAGCCTAGAAAAACATTTCATGTCACAACAGGAAAGAAATATTACTGTGGGGTTTTTTTCTCCCTCATCCCCTATATAGCAATCCTGAATACTTCAGTCAATGCCAAACAAAAATGATGGTTTAAAAATTAAAACCACGGTCACTAGGGGCAGGACATAAATGTGCAGATGTTTTGTGATGTTGAAGAAGTTTTCAGGCAACAGTCACAAAGCTGTTGTGGAGAGGACTGGAAATCCATCAGAGTCGGACACTGTCAAAAGCATTCCCTAAGCTACACTGTCAGAAAAGGCAGTTACCTTTTCATATTCCCTTAAGAAAAAAAATGAAGAAAAAAAAATCAAAACCAGAAAACCTACTTACAATGGCCTTTATATAGCTCTCACTATTTTATTAGCAAGGGATTGACTGTAATCTGTTAATATAAGTGAGCAAGTTACATCTAGAGTTTACTGGGCAACCTGTACAAGAGGAAAACTGCATTGTCCCAAAGCAGTGCACAAAACACCAATTTTCCTTCTCTGGGAAGGAAAATTTTTACAAGCTTATAAGCTATTTCTATTTCAGGCACCTCTGTGCCTTACTGCTGTTATACAAATGGCTGCCTGAAAATCTTGTATTTACCACACCTACCTGGCTAGACAAAGAGACATCATGAATAACAACAAAAATAGCAGAGGGCGAGTTTTTAAAGATACTCATTGTAATTGGTACTTTTAATGCCTGTGCATGACGACAGGCCTCTTGCCTCCCAAGAGCTGGCAGGCACTTCTGCAAACATGCGTGTGGCACCAAGCCGTCCTGCCGGAACATGAGCTTTTACTGTAGCCTCTCTCTACCGCCTGATGGTTACAAGGATGGAAATAAAGGTCAAAAATATAAATGGATGTCAGTTCCTCCCTCTCCTGTTTATTTTACTTGATTTAATTAGTAAGGTGAGATCACTGTGCCTCAAAGGGTGCAGAAGGCTCTCCAACAGCAGCACAATTCCCCAAACAACCAGAAACTCTCTGGAGCAAGAAAGCCATGGACAGCTGTGCCGCTTCCTAGCAAAAGGCAAAGGGGATACTATAAGTAAAGGCAATGTGGTGGGAGTATTGGCTTGTGCAGGACCGGTGGTCCAGTGGGGAAAGGTTGGCATATGTTAGAGGAGGCGGGGATAGGGCCAGGAAGTGTGCGGCCATGGGGAATTCTGGAGTTGAAACTGCATCTCTGATGGCCTGGCCTCTTTTCAAAGCCCCAGAAAGTGCCTGTCATATGTGGCTTGTGTCAGGTGTCAGGTACCAGTTTTCCAGAATGAAATGCACCATTAGCAGGTAAAGACAATTCATTAGGTGCAACATAGCAGAACTGTAATTAATTATTAGATATTATTTCTCACAAAATGCATCTCCAAGATCACATTGCATTAGCCACAATATTGAACTGATGGAGCATACACAAGGGTAACGATAAACACTGGTGAATGGAGTTGGGCAGAGATGGTTGTTACGGTACCGGTGTGTTTCATGTGGGGTTTATTTAACAGTCTCATTAATGATGTGGAAAAGGAAGTGAATAACCATTTAATTAAGTTTGCATTTGATACTAAATTAGAAGTTGCTGCAGACACCTCCGAGGGCAGAGAAATAAATCAAAAGGAGCTAGAAACATGTGCGGTAAAGAAGAAAATGAGATCTGGTATGAAGAAAAAAAGCAAGCTAATCTCTCTGGAAGCAGATAATCTAAAAGGTAGCTATCAGTGGAGGAATTCAGGAGAAAGCAGTGTTGAAAGAGATGTAGGAGTGTTAATGGACTATATATTCCATCACAGCTCGGGTATATGTTTACAGAAGCAACGCATCAAGGAGCAGGAAGGTAATAGCCCTTCATTGTAGGGCTCTAGTGAGAACCCATCTATAATGCTGCACTCTGTTTTGGGCATCCTGTTATCAGAGAGATATAGACAAATTGGAATGAGTTCAGAAAAAAGCCATAAAAATGATCCCATATCCCTGGAGATAATGACTTATGAAGAAAGATCAGAAGAAGTAAATGTGTAAGGCCTTGTCTGAAAGATGACTGAAGTAGGGCAGGAAAACAGTCTGCAAATATGTGAAAGCAAAAAGGGAGGAGGATAATTTATCATAGTAACTATTAGCAATAGGATGAAATAATAAGTAACAACAATAAATTTTAAAAGGGCAACTTCAGGTTGAATGTAGAGACAAATTTCTGACAGTGGAATTTGGGTTAGTTTGCAGAGAATTTTCCCAGGGGTAAAAGTAAAAGCTGCATTCAAGTCATTTAAAATCAAATTGGACAACTCACTAGAAAATGCACCCTGCTATAGGGAACAATATTCCATTGCCTGGGGAATAAGCTGGATGACTTAATAGGACATTTCACACTCAAGTCTTTATGACTGTGGTATTTTTAACATGCATGGTCAACTATTTCAGGAAAGTATACATTTCTTCCACTGTCAGGCCTGATAATACAAACACTTGCATGCAAACATAACTTTTAAGAAGGCAAGTAGCTCTGCTGACAGCACTGCACTGCTGACATGCAAAAACACAAGCTTGAGTTCTTCAAGTTTTTCCAGGATCAGAGTCTTAGATCTTGCAGTTTTCAATATCAAGATTGTATATTCAGGTAACCACATCATTTACGGGTAGGTGAAGAAGTTTGCAGAACAAAAGATGGGGGTCAGAAGCTCCAGTGAGGATGTATTATTATTGTTACTATTATCGGTATTGCTATTACTACTTATAAATAACTGGTACTGTGGAGTTCAACTCTGTTTCTTAACTGTTCACCTTTTTCATCTCCTGCTTTCACCTCTGTGCAAAGTGTTCATTAGACAGTGTAAGACTGCTTTCTATACTCTGGTTTTTAACATTTGTTATTTTTAATATAACCTAAAATGTCTGTTGAATGAGAAAAGAGACAAGCTGAAGTGAAAACTTGACCCTCCCTCGGATGAAGAAGAGATGGCAAAGGCTATCGATTTAAATGAATATGAGGGTAACCCCATATTTTCCTCCTAGTTTTAATAATGTGATGTTGAACTCATTTCACCATTTGTTAGCAGCAGAGACAAGCTCACAGGCGTTCAGATAGGTATGCTCCCTAAAACATCATGGTTTTTACATGTGGTTTTTTTATGTTCTTGTTTTCTTCTCTTCCCTCCCCGCTCCCCAATGGGCTGTGTGTGGGACTGGCAGCCTGGTGGTGCCGCAGTCCAACGCCCGAGCCTCGGGACTCTCCAGCAAGGGGTCAAGCAGCAGCAGCTCCAGTGAATCTGAGACCAGCTCAGAGTCTGACTCAGAGAGCGAAAGCAGCTCCAGCGAGAGTGACGGCAGCAAGCCCTCGCATTACTCCAGCCCGGAGGTAAGGGCTTCTGCTTTGTATGATTTAGGGTGGCAACCCATTATTACACCCACTCAGACCTTTTTCCAGCCAAGGCAACACAAGGAGGCTGTGGGAAGATGCACAAAAAAATGGAAGAGGAAGGCCCAGGGATCCTCCTTCTGGCATTGCTGTGAAATGCAGGTGGCAGGGGATCCTGGGGCAGATTAAAGCATTTCAAATAAAAATGAAGAAAGAAATAACCCTGTGATATTTTCCTCAAACTGGAGATGAGTGGAGCACCTTGCAAGGCTCACAGCTTGCTTGAAGTTTTATGCAACTCTGCCTCCATGGCTTGCTTAGTGCATAAGTCCTGATGTGGGCTCCCAGCACTGCAAGGGAACTAAAGGCTTCCTTACACAGGGAAGCTATTATAAAATCAGTTTGAGGGTGGATTTTTAAAGCAAAACAGTTGGTTTACACTCACACACTTCCCTCACCTCACTCTTTAAGTGAATTATTCTCTGCTACTGCTGCCTTTGTGTGATTTATTTTAATCCACCTCCAAAATGGACTAAACTGAATTACTCATGGTGCAAAACATTAAGCCCAAACCTGTCTTCTGGAAAGCTAGTACTGAAAATTTCCACATGCAGACAAGCCCTAGCCAAATTACAATTAAGCTGCCAGTGCTATGCCACCTTCTGCTTTCACCTCTGCAGAGTGCTCAACAGACACGACAAGGCTGCTTTCCATGCTCTGCTTTTCTACCAGGATTGATGTTTTGACATGTTTTGGTCAATACACACCTTTAGTATAAAACCATGAGCTCCACAGCCACATCACACACATTAATGTATGTAAAAATATTCAAAAATCTAGTGGCAAGATTGTAAATACACATGAAATAATGTCAGTGTATTTTCCTACTGTACATAAAGCATCCAATCACCAGACTCCTCCCCCCAAAACTATGCCCTGCTTATTCTCTCACGCTGAAAAATTATACTGAACAACCAGCAAGCCTTTCCTCATCTTTTGCTCAGTTATTTGGGGCCATGTTTCCTATCAGGCAAAATGCAGCACTCACAGAAACATCTTTAATATATTTTTCTCAGGTTCTGTCACTTTTGTTCCTTATTTAACGCATATCTTCCTTTCTGTCTTTCCTTCACAGTACTTTAAGATCCATTTCCAGTTAATTTTCCTCTCACTTTGTCCCTTTCCTAAATCTCTCTCTGGCTCTCTTTCCTTTGGTCTCTCTTCTCTTCCTTACAGTCTCTCTTCCCTGTTGCCCTCCCTGTGCTACCTCATGTCTTATTTCCCATTCTGAGCTCTCTCATTCGACCCATTAAGACCTTTTTCTCTTGCCGCCTAGTTCCGTGATGGAATTAGTGCAGACATCTCGCACTCAGTTTCTCCTCTCCCTGCGGGACCTCAGAAGGGTGGAAGAAAAGGGGCAAAGAGAAGAGAGAGAAGGAAGCATTGTGGGGGGGAAGGAAATATGAGATAAAAGGAGGAGAAGCATAGTACCCAGGTAGGGAGGAGTGTTTACTCTCTAGGCAGATACCCGTGCTGCTTGGACCAGAGAGCAGCAATTCCTCAGGGAATGCAGAAAGTTAATTAACTGAGTCAGGTTGTGGATTTCATAAAGTAAAGCAGGGGACTGAGAGTCATGGAAACGTGGAGGAAGTACCTCCTCCTAAGCATTTTATACATATCCTCTCGAGATCTGTGGAACTACTTTTGTACAGAGTCTGAGTTACCAGTGATCATTGTCACGAAACAGCTGCACTGCTCCAACAGATTGCTTGTCTCTTTGCATTATATTTGTGTGGTTTGCCTTCTAGGACATGCTGTGTGAAACATGCTTATACGAAAATGTAAATGACTTAAAAAATGTGATGGCTGCAGTGGTTTTCATAGGTCATGCCTTGATGGGATATGGGAGAAGCCATGACATTCACCAGGCTAGGGTCAGGGCATCCCAGGGAAGTGGGATACCTGTGCTTTCCCCAAAGGCCAGTGCTTTCCCAGGCCCACCATATGACTGATGGAACCAGTTCAAAACATGCTTATGTGATGTGTCTGACTGGAAGTCATGTCTGCTTTGCATTAATGGTTTAACTTACATTTATGCAAGCAGTGAAGCCATCTCCCTAAAGTATATGCCATGTTCTTACCCGGTAAATGGAGAGAGACAGGTCCTTGGAAGCTCTTTAAAGGGAAGCCCTGTCCACCTAAATTTAAGTGGTGGACTCAGTTCCAGTCCTAGTCTTAAAATGAATTTCATCTATTGGATAAGACAAAAAAAAGCAAATACATCTTTGCTTGTGCTTTAGCATAAACTGATAAATTCAGGTACAATGAAATTGAGTACTCCAGACAATGCTGGGCAGGAAATCTGTATTTCCAGGTCAGGAGGAACTTAATCTGGAAATCTGCAGACCATTATGAGGCCTCCATTCTTTTTTTCCCCCATAATCTGAAATCTTATATGCATATACTCAAAGATTTTTATTTCTAGGACAATTTGTCTTCTGGGTTTGAGGTTATATAGAAATTCAGTTGCTGTTTCATTTCTTCTGTATTGTTTTCCTCACCTTATTTTGAGATCTTTGAGTTGTTCTCAGGTGTCTAAATGCAGTTGCCTAGAGTGTAAAAGCAGCTCATTGTAAAGCATACATATAAAATAGATTAGATGAATTGCACCCTAAAAGTGTCTGTTTCTTTCCATTGACTATTTAGAGCCTGTAGTGACTAGCTCAGCTGTCTACACTTTATGTCTGCAGTAAACTAAGAATAATGGCTGAGCTAGAACAGGAGACAACATTCAGACTGGTTTCAGTGATGTGGACAAATTAAGGTGCCTCAGACATTAATGTGAGTAGTTCCAGTTTTGTGGACTGCCAAACCTGAAATTATGAACAAGGGACTGAAGCTTCTATCTCCTGTTTCTTTGCTGGAGTAATGAATTCTTTGCATGGCCTTAATTAACGTCATAAATGAGGACTCTGGAAAACAGTGACATCTTGTCCTTGCAATTATTTCAGATGGTAGAAAAAACACTTGGGTGTCAAGTCCATAGAAAAAGCTACATTTCAAAAGCTAAGAATTTGGTTTGTTTGTTCTTTGTTCTATTGAATTATCCTGCAGACCTTTATTAAGGCTGAGTCTGGTTAGACAACTGGGAATTCCCACTATGCAGGGAGGACTAGAAGGGGGAATGGGCAGGAAGGAAGCAGAGAAGCCATTGCATGGGACAAAGCATCAGTGGCTAGTAAACAGTAACCAAGCCAGAAGAGAAAGGTGGTCTGTCCTGGGCCCTGCCAGCCCTGCGCACCAGATGCAGTGTCCTTTGCAGCCTCTGCTGTTGTGACTAGTTCACAACCATTAAAGTTTTTTCCTCTTTTTCAAGGATTCACATATACCTTTTGTCCATGCTTATTCCATCATCACAAGATATACTCTTTTGCCTCAAGTCCCCACGTTGTGACTGACCAGGTCAAAGCTGAAGTGATTTGTAGGGTTATGCTCTTCCCCACCCTCCTCTCTCATCAGCAGAGAGCCACCTCCTGACCAATGTGCATCAAGTCCTTCAAGTGCCTGGACATCAGTACCAGCAGCTGAGGAGCCACTGCCTGTGAATCCCTGCTGTTCCCTCAGGTGCTCTGTGGCATTGGCTCTCTTCTCTTTAGCTCAGAAAATAGGAAGAATGTGTGTATCTAACAGACTAGCTAACTGGTGAGCATGCTCCTGTCACCTCACCAGCCTTTCTTCACTGATAGATTTCATTAAGGAGGCAGGGGAAGAAGAGTTGTAGTTGCAGGGTTGCAGGGTAGGAGGGGTATGTTTTCTGTATCTGTCTTGTTTTCCAAAAAGTTTGTGCTTCCTATCTTAAGTATAGCCGTGTTTCCATTTCCTGACTGGTACACTCAGAAGAAAAGGAGATTTTACCGCTAGACCAACTCTAGACGCTATCTTTACCTTTACAAATTGGATTCATGGACTTTAGCTGTCCTGTGGACTATTTTTGACAATGACTACAAACTAAACTCTCCCTTCCCTCCAGAAAACTCTTCGTAGCAGGAACCACCTCTTACAGTATATGTGTGCTGTGCCTAACACATGGGAATCCCCAGTTCTAATTTGATAAAGTACTAGCAGCAGTGCTAATAGTAGCAATAAAGTAGTAGTAGTAGTCGTCATCATCATCATCATCTTATTCATCATCATCTATGCCTTAAATAGAAGAAAAGGCACCACATTTGTATGAGGATTGCCCTGAATGAAATCTTTCTAGCAGGGCAGCACCAGTAAGTTATCATAAGAGTAAATTAGTATGTGGATTTACAGTAGGCTGAGTATACTGCAGGGAGTGGCCCCATTACACTTATATTGTTTAACAGCCCTTCGCACCAGAAAGTGTTTCTGGATAATGTTTTGACAGAGATTTGGTTTGGATGCATGCCACTTGTGCCTCTGGTTGCACTTGTAGCCTTGAAAAGATCTGAGATACATAGACGCGCTCTGTGGGAGTCATCCCACCTAAATTTGGACACTGGTACTGTAGATACCTACATCTGCTCATCACCTCAGCCTCCCCTTTACAGTCAGTGGAGAGGAATAGACATTTTTAGGGCCCAGCTCATCTGGCCTATTTCAGATATCTATTTCAAGAGGGAACGTTTCACACCCTAGAAGAGTAGTCCACCGACTGGAGAAGAAACTCGTTGACTAGCTCAGATATAGGTGTCTATGTTGTACAGATGAATCCACCCACAACTTTTAAGGAAGTGTATCGCATCCTTCTGTTTCTTGATGAAGCCTGGAACGTGTACATCTGTGGTGCATTGGTCCCTGGAACTATCTTTGTCTGGTAAAGTTTCCTGGTTTGGGTTTTCATGCCAAACCCATATTTCATTGCAAGTCAGGTTCACCACAGACTGTTACTTCTATTGCTGCTGCCCATCAGGGCACCACCAGCTTTACCCCAATTACAAAACTGCCCAGTTCTCTTCAAGGCCTTGAGGGCAGTATATTTCCATGACACAAAAAACTAAGGGACAGAAACCATTCTGCTACCTGATCACTCTGGATATATATTCATATATATTTCCATCCTTACATGCTGCTGAAAATGCCCCACTTTGAGCAAACCAACTTTTCTTCCATAGAATAGTATGTAACCTGCTCATGGGGGTGGTATGGACTGGAGAATTAGGGATTTTCTTTTTCTCCCACAAAGAATTGCAGTTAGGCCTGTAAAGTGGACTGGTGAAAACTTTGAAGTGAATTTTCCCAATCCCTTTTTTTACTAGGCCTGCTATTCATTCTTGACTGTGATGATTTTGTTGTCTTGCAAGGTACTGTGTTTTTTAAGTGATTTCAAAGTACAGTACTGTTCAGTTAGAGCAATCAGTTGAATAAATTACTGCCAAAACTGAATTGGTATCACTCATGTACACTGATAATCTCAAATATTCTAAAACTTTATCAGGGCCCAAAAATAGTGAGAAAAGTTTTAAAATTCTGATATTTTAAATTTGGATTCTTTTAATTTACCTTATGGGCTGTAGGCTTTTTACTTTTAGCAGATGCATCTTAAAGGGTTTTTTTAGCAGACACTTCTTAAGGGTTTTTCAGCAGCCACAAGGATTTGAATTTTTATTTAAATAAAACCCGGTTGTGCATCTAAGCCTGTGATTCTGAGAGCTGAGGCTTTAAGAAAAAACGAGTGTCCTGAAACTCCTGACAAAATTAGTAAAGCTGGCAGCACTGCTGACCATTTTATTAGACTTCATAGTTGGTTATAGTTTGGTGGGACTGTAGTTATCCTGCCTAAATAGGAGATATATCATGGTAGGAAAGTACCATGTTGCCAAGTTATGACACTGTAGCAGTTAATCACTGTTTTCTGCTGGTTTACTGCGATCCCCTGAAATCCATATTTTGTGAACCACTGTTTTCAAGAATTACAAGGTACATAAAGAGACAGAATGGGATGTAACAGAAAAGCTGGAAGTTTTTTTGAACTTTCAAGCTGCCCTCACTCTGACCTATACTTATGGGCAGAGGTATATTTTTCCCCACGTGCTTCTGATGTATGTCCTTTTCTTAAATACACCTGAACAGCAGAAAGACTTCCATGTACAGCGAAGCTTTTATTATATATCTAGTAAATTCAGTGCACAATGAATGGCACCAAAGAAATCTATCTGTATTTTCAGCAGCAATCAAAAAAATGTTGTTTATTTTAGATAAAGAGTTAAGAGTTGTAAAAATATATCTTCATCCAAGAGAAATACTGCCCATCCATTTTCAAGACTTACAGCTCAGGAAAGAAATTCCTCATGTAAGATATTAGGGAGCATGCTTAAGAAAAAATAAACTTAAGGCAATCCAGCAAACTTCCCATAGGTATTGGCTAGCTTGATAATGAGTAAATTAGACACTTTTGCGAGAAGGAATATTTGTATCATATGAATTCCGATGTCTAACTTTCTTGCTTATTTTAGGAGCCTTTTCTCCATGTAGAGTGAATACAAGCCTCAGTGGGCAATTCTGGAGATGCTCTTGGCTATGCAGGAAACCTGTGTTGCCCTCAGGCACCTACTTTAAATAAGTAGTTAAGTAAGACACTCTTTTAAGTTAGAGACTGTGGATATTCTCTCTTGAACAAACTTTCTTCCAAAGCATTGATGGTTTTCCTGTTAGACTCATGACACACTTTATGATTATTCATATGCAATAGCCTAGTGGATCAAACTTTGGTACCAGTTAAGGAAATTAGGAAACTTTTCAAAATGGCTTCTGGAGGGCTAGGTTATGGCTGGCCATCTACTCCATCATTTATTTCTGTTGGGATTTTTTGCCTTTCCTCTTCATTTTATTACATTCAAATTACTGATTGCAAGAAGCACTAGAAAACACTTGCACATTGTTCTGAAATAACATTGTCTGAGCTGTGGTTACATTTGAAATCATAATTATCTCACTTCTTCACTGTCCAAACACCATTATGTTTTAGATGCTCTCTTATAACTTGATCGTGTTGTGACAGAAATGAAGAAAAAAACTAACAGCCACACAATACTCACAAAATGAGCACTTGACAATACCACCACACAACAAATGTTTGTGGGATCCCACAGGATTATAACGTCAATACTTGACAGATTACATGAACCGCCTGGTTAGCCCTCCAGCTCCCCATTACATGCCTCTTTGTATGCTTTTTAAATACTTTTCATATATATTGTGATAGCACAGGACACAAAATATGTACCCCTAGCTTTCCTACTAGCTCTTCTGCCTTAGCCTCAGCTGTACCCCTGCCTTGTTTTCCTCCCTTCCTATTGCCATTATCTTTTCTTCTATTTGGAAACTTGGGAGCATTTCCCAGTAAATCTGATGCCAGTAGCACTGCGTGAATCATCCTTAAAAATGATGAATCACGGAAGCCATCCTCCTTCCCAACCAAAAATATCCCCACTTGCATGGTATGCCCCGCCGTGCAGGGCCAGTGCCAGGGGGTTGCCATGGCTTGGGGGTGGCTCTTTGACCAGAGGAAAAGCTCTGCAGTAGCAGGAGGGGCCCAGCATTTCAGTGCCCCTGTGGGAGCCCCGGGGCGAGGGCAGCAGGGTCTCGGCACTAAGCTCATTGCCATCTGTTTCCCTTTCAGCCCGAGCCACCCTCATCCAACAAGTGGCAGCTGGACAAGTGGCTGAATAAAGTCACCCCGCACAAAGCACCCATCCTGACCCACCATGACGGCCCGGCGCTGGATGCCCATCCCTACTACGGCCGCGTGAAGGCGGAGTGGCAGGAAAGCGAGAAGACCCCGGTTGCTGGCCCGGCTGAGCACCGCAGTGGTGAGGGCCGCGCCACTGCCGCCGCTGCTGTCGGGGACGGACCACGGCCCAGGACCGCCAACAAAGCACCGGGCAGCAAGGGCAGCCGGCAGAAGTCACCTCCCGCCGCCGACGGCGGGCCTCCGAGGCGGGCAGCGGGGAAGAAGGCACCGCGGCGGGCCGAGAAGACATCTGCCGGGGACGGCCCCCACTGCCCTGGCACAGAGGAGCCCCCCGGCAGCCACAGCTTTCCGGAAAGCACTGCTGGCGAGGTGCCGAGGGCCCGGCCTGGCGGCAACAGCAGCAGTGGTGGCTGCAGAGCAGGGCACCGCCGGGAGCCCCGCTTGGCCACAGCCGGTGAGAAGCGTCGTGCCCGGGGGCCGAGCAAAACGGCGCCCAAATCCAAGGAGTTCATCGAGACTGAGTCTTCATCATCGTCGTCCTCCTCCGACTCGGGCTCTGAGTCAGAGCAGGAGGAGCGCCCGCTGCCCAAGGCGCCGGCAGCGGCCGGGGCCGAGCCGCGCACCAAGGACGCAGGGACCGGCGCCGCCAGCAAACCCCACGGCGGCTGCAGTGCCTTTGGCTCCATTAATGCCAGGACTAGTAGTGAAATAGCAAAGGAGCTGGAGGAACAGTTTTACACCCTGGTTCCTTTCGGTAGGAATGAGCTCCTGTCTCCTCTGAAAGACAGTGATGAGGTAAAGTCGCTGTGGGTCAACATTGACTTGGCTCTTTTGTCCAGGATTCCAGAGCGTTTGCCCGAAGAGCCGCTGGCCATGAGCGCCGGAGCAAACCAGGCGGCCAGCCTCCCGCAGGGTAGTAGTACTGACCCCCCCACAGAGAAGGGTTTACCGAAATCTAGAAGGAAACGCAAGGTAAGCTCTGGGGGGACCGATCGGGGCGGGTAGGGGGGCCTCCGGCAAGTGGGAGGCAAGCATTGCTTGCTCCCACATCCAGTGCTCAATGGCAGTGTCTTCTCCAGACTGGAGCTTTGGAGCTGGGCTTTGTCCCCGCTCACCATGTAGAAACTGGCCAAGCCCTAGGGGAGATGCCATCCCAGGAGGTGAGGAAACTCCTGGCACGAGGGATCACAGCCCCTTGGAGATGGCATTTGCTGCTGGCACGCGGCTTTCCATGCCTTAGCAAAGATGCTGCCTTTTAGTAGGATAGTATTCTCTCCTGAGGCTTCTCTCAAATCCTGAGCATTTGGAGGTGATGCTTAGGTCAACAAAGGGAATATAAATGGCTATCTTGTGACGGTCTGCACAGTATCACTGCGTGTGTCCAAAAAGGAGAGGCAACGCCTTTTCCCCTCTCAGATTGTCAACAAGGGGCGAGTCCTGCAGTGCGGGCAGGGAGCCCCAGCTTCATGGGGGATGCACTCACAGAAACCTGGGACCTGCCTGGCTCTGCAACATGCCTCCCTTGCACCCCTGCAGCCCCCTTTTACCTCGGGGCTCTCGCACAGCTTTAAGAAGTGGGAGTGTAGTCCGTTAGCTGCCCCTTCCCCGGCAGCACCGTCACAGCAGCCAGGTGGGCACAGTCCTCCAGTCACATCCACCCCTCCACCCTGCCTCTCCCACAGGCTTTCTGAGCCACTGGTGATGAGCCATACGGGAGAAAGCCACCTCCAACCCATGGCCACAGCTGCCCACCAAGGAGGCTTTCTGGTCCATTTGTACTGATCTGACCCCAAAAGTTGCTTTGAACTGGAATCACCATCTGCCCAATTTCTGGACAGTTTTACTGTGCAGTCATCTGTCACCCTCCAAGCTACTGTATGTGTGCAGGTTGATCTGTATATTTTTGGTGACTGTTTATCTAAAGCAGTCTTTCCTTTTTTTATCTTTTTTCATTTGGGGGTTCTTTTTTAGTATCTGAAATGTGGTGGCCCTTTCTGGCCACTGGTAGAGCCATAACAGAGAGCCCTGATAAGCTTTGAGATGTGTTTGTCTGCATTTTCTTTAGGAAGTAACAGGGTAGTAATTGCACAGTACAAAGTGTTGGGGAAGAGGCCAAGAAAGAGTGGCAGAAGCAAAAGATTTATGTTCTGTGCCATAGGAAATGCCAGTGTGATAGTGCCAAGCTCTGCACACAAAAGGAAACAGGAGGACACAATAGAAGAGCAAAATAATGCAGTCACACTAGAAATGTTTAATCTGACTTTCTGTGGCACATATTATCTTTTACTTTTCTGTCTTAAAGCATTGCTGTTGTTGGTAGTTTTAGTGATATAATAAATACAAGGCATTCCTGGAGTACCAAATTGCCCCTCAGCCTGGAATAAGACCCTCAATGGGACAGTTGCCATGCAAACTCACAATATGTGATTTCCCCCTTCCCAAAAGACTTTAAGAATAAGACTAATAAGAATGGATTATCAGGCATAACTGCAAAATTAGAAAGAGGTCCTTATTATTTCCACCTTTGTCATGATCTCAAGATGGGCAACATAGAGACAGAGGAGGATGGTTAAGCACTGAGATGTGAGAAGATCATCACTCCTGTGGAGTGTAAGGTACAATGTTAACTCCATAGCAGCAGCTACAGTGGCAGTGGATAACACAACAAATGATATTACCATGCAGCAAGGCAATAAATACAGCAGAATCAATAGTTCACAATTAAAACTTAGTCAGCACTGGCAACTAGAGAAATGTTAGAAGTGGAAAAGGATGTGGACTTTGTAGGAGGCTGGGAGAGCAGTGCCTTTGGGAGACAATGGTAGATCCTAAGGACACAAGGTGAAATTAAATAGTGGCAGAAAGCAGTCTATGTTCATATTAATAGGTCAGATATGGCCAGGGTCCAGCCCCAAGCGGTGGCACACAGTCATTCATCCTCTTTGTTTAATTGTTAGCATTCTTGCTAACGTGGTTTTAGCCTGGGCCAACTTCTGTCCTTCCAAACACTGACTCTTGCTCGGGACCGCACAGACTAAGGTCCCTTCCCAAAAGGCAGTCCAAATGTGGCATATCCTGGTTTGAAGGAGGACCGAGATGAGTGCATGGGTGCGAGTGTGCCATGCTGGTTGGCCTCAGCACCAGTTGCTGATCTGTTGTATTTACTAGTATAGGCATAGTCACTGATGCCAAGAAAGACAGGGAGAGACAAAAGAGGTATGAGGTTGAGGACTGGGCAAGAGAAAAGCACACAGGAGATTGGCAAGGAAGGCAACACGAAGAAAAAATATCCCAAGGTGCAAGTGGGGAAGTGGTTGAAACAATTCAGGTTTTATATTCTGCTCCTTTGTTTACGCACTGCCTCTTTAGATTTTAGTTTCTTAAGACATGGACCAATCGTCTCTGATCCACCTTAGGTATATGCTCAAAGAAAGTCTCATCATTAATACCAAAATGCCAGAAAATACCAGCCCCTGACTTGCTGAAATACTTTTGGATCTGTAGTAAATCCAAAACCTACAAGATTATTATTTTTCTTTTCATTCAGTGTGAGAATGAGGAAGAGTGCAGAGATATCAAGAAGACTCATTTAGAGAGAGAGGGTTCTTCACGATTAGCTGCTTCTGCTCATAGCATCACAACAGCAAATCACTGCAATATGAATGAAAATAGGTAAGCATTTCCCTTCTTATTTACCACTGAGTCATACAACTAGTTGCAGTTTAATGTCATGTGTTATTTTTTCCTTTAATAGGATTTATTTTTTAATTATCACATTTTATGTTGAAAAAATTGCCCACTGCATTCTCCTTTCTTCTGGTTTAATGAACAAGTGAGCAGCTCCTGACACATTTATATGCTTGCATTTTTGTCCTATTGCACAAAGAAGTTGTGAGTTCAAGTGTAAGGCTCATGGAATGAGTAATTATAGCTAGAGCAGTGCGATCATCTGAAACATATTCCCAAACACTGTGTTGTAGGTACCAATTCACATAGGCGACCATCTTATAACCTTTTATTTTCTTACAGCGTTACGAGTTTCAAACTTAAAGTTTGCTTGTATGTATGGGTTTAAATACAATTATCTATAAACTCTATGGAAAAGACTGAGAAAAATATTCATAACAATGCCTGCAATATTCAGTTCCAAAATATATTTGAGATCTAATATTTCTGAGATTACAAGCAACCTATTCTGTGTAATTAGTGGGTATTTTAGGACAGGGAACTCAGACTTTAAAAGAATCAGATTTTCAAAGGATGCAGGGCATGAAACAAACGATGAATATTTAGCATTTTCTGGCATGGTTTATGCACACAGACCCCTGTCAATGTCAGATCAATCCTACTGAGTTTCTCTGGAGGCTTCCAGCAGTCAAACTTAGACATGCGTCTTTTCAGAGTTCAGCTGCATGCTGCTTTGTACATGCAGGTCATCAGTATTTAAAAAAAAAAAAAAAAATTCTGGTAGTGTCAGGGCCAAACTGCTAAAATTAGAGAACAGATGTATTTAATGTAGTAGGCTTTTCTGTTGCACAGATCACTAATGAGTTAGAGCAATTCTTGTCATTAATACTGGAAAAAATCATGGAGAAAACTAATATATATAGTGCTTATTCAAAAATATGCATTCAATTTCTTTGTTCTGACATGTCACATATGTTTCATAAAGTGAAAACAATACACAGAACAGTTTGTTTCATTGTGGGTGATTGCATGCAGGCATGCCATTCCTGTTACTGCAGTGTCATATGTTTTACGTCGCATTCATTTTCAGGGAATAGCATGGCTGTCATAGCTTGCTGTGTCACAGGGTTAATTCTGTGCTTCCTGGAAGCAGGACAGTAATTTGTGTTTTGCTTGACATTATATTCAGTACTTCTGGTAGCAACTGTACATTAAAGAAACAAGGAAGAAGGTCTTAAATGTATATTTGCCTGCTAATTCTTCCCTGGTCTGCGCTGCTTCCAAGATGTTTCTGTGGTTTATGCTACTGTAGGATATGATATCAAATGCTAATATTCCTACAGATGAGGATGAGCTACTGAGGTGGTAGCTAAAACAGCAGTGTAGATATCAGGACCTCCTGTCCCTCTTGCAACCAGCAGCTGCTCATGCTGGCACATCCCCCCTCCAGTTATGCCACATAGCTGCCTGTGAGGCTCTCCTGTAAAGTCACTCAAGAAACTTGTCTGAAACCAGAACTCTTTCTTTTTTTTTTCTTTTTTTTTTTTTTTTTTATGGTTTATTATTATTCAGCTCCCAGCAGAGCCACACAGACAGCTTTGTCAGCACAGCTGAGGGCTGGTAGCAAAGAGAGAAGCAAAAACACCTTCAGACATGAGCATTTTCTACTGTGGAATTACAGTCTGAGGTGCAGACTGAGCAAGGCCCCGTTCGACAAGAAAGGCTGCAGCATCAAAAAATGTCAAAACCCCAAATACCTTGCATCTACATCGGGTGCCACAATCTGCCCACTCTCAGCAGACCAGAACTTACTGCAGGTTGTTCTGCACAGCTTCCCAGTATAAGATGATTGTGCTGCTGCGGTTTGACTGCTCACAATACACTTAGGTGGGCCCTATGCAATGTGCCAAAGGCCAGGCAGAAGGTTTGCAGCACAACTAGAAATTGCAGCTACTCCTCACAAGCTCTGGGCCAAGCTTTTGAGGCTTGGGTACACTTCCAAAGAGCTATATGGCTTCTCTTGGATGCGTTAGGCCTGCACTTTGGCAATGATGTATAAACATGGCTAGTCAAAGCACGGGTTTCTGTTTGAAAGGAGGAAAAGAAATGACAGCATCAGTCTGCATATTCAAAATAGCACTAAAGATCTTATTTTTCTTAGGGGGAGAAGAAGGGCATGGTTGTCCATGTTACACACCCTGATTCTTGCTTTCGTGAACAGCATTGGTCATTAAAGCAAAACAATTCATGTTGTGTTTCAAAGGTAGTACACTGTGGGAAACAGGAAAGGTTCTGAATTATGATTCATGGCTTCTTAGAGAGCTAGTTTTTAAAGACTTGCCAGATAAATGGACAAATGTATGATAAGAGCACATTTAATTAGCTCTGTTCCCTGAAATGATGTGCAGAAATAAAGTATAGTTTGTACCATATTCTTTTTTGCGATTCCATTAAGTGTATACTGTCTGATACAGTAACTATAAAGAAGTGTCAAATGTCCATAAAAAATAATAGGCTGAATAAAGGGGAATGTGACAGGGAAAGGTATTGTGTTAAAAGAGTCTGCCTGACCTTAATCACAGTTTTAGTCTTAATGCAAGTTGTCTCCTTAAAAAGCTTTTATTTTTGTGTGTGTTGCTTTAAGACTTTCAGCTAAATATTTTCTTCAAATTAGTGCATCTGAAGTTTATTTCTAAGCCTGTTTTTACGGTCTGTCTGCCTTCTCCTCATCCAAAGCTTCTCCCAAATAAATGAAAGCTGAAAATGCTGTCTGTGTTAATAGCTTTCTTCTTTAGAAGACAGAGCAGCTCACATTTCTCTGCGTCTACTGTTTGCATATGTTTCCTTTTGTCTGCAGTACCAGCCTATCTTTCTTTGTCTTCAAAATCTGTATTAGATTAGTATAAACAGTGCTACCAAAGGCTGGGCATTGAGCACAAAGACAAGCCAGTCATCTTTAAACACATTTCCTGTTTTAGTTCACGTATGGTTTTATTGCCATGGCTTATAAATTGTCACCTGTAATGGTGAAATAGGGCTCCATAACCTGAACTTACACTTCAGAGCCTAATCTTTGTCTCCAGCTATCCCTTAAGAAATGGTGAGCAAGTGGCCATTTATCTCTGTATTTTTTTTCAAGTACTCTGATACAGACTTTATATTAACTCCAGAATTACAATTTGCCTTGAAGGGAAAGAGGAGAAACATGATACAAATTTGTAAATGAACTCTCAGTCCCAATACTGTAAGCTTGTTTCCAGATACCAATAGACTTTATCCTGCCAGCAGGTTTTAAATCCAAAGTTTTGGTAATATATAAAACATTTACCTTTCTCAAAGCCAGCTTTGTGACACTCCATTACTGTAATTTCCATTTCCAGCTTGGCAATACCAATAAATAAAAATGAGAAAATGCTTCGGTCACCCGTCTCTCCCCTCTCTGATGCATCAAAACACAAATACTCCAACGATGATTTAACTTCCTCCAGCAGACCTAATGGCAGCAGTCTATTACCTTCCATCTCCTCCAGCAAAAAACATAAGGGTGAAATCCAGTCACAGCCACATCCTGGAGACTTCAATGTAAGTTTATGCTGTTCTTCACATATAAAGCCTAGTTGTATATTTTTCACTTCGTACTGCAGTCCATGATAGTTTTGCAGAATGTTCTGCAAAAAAAATTGTAATAATGAATGTTGTATTGTAAGTTCAGTTTTTCTGATTTGGGGTTAGCAAGGCACGGAAGAAAGTAAAGAGGGCAGGCTGTAAAGCAGGCAAATACCAAAGACTACATAAGCAAGAGGTAAAAGCTAATGGCCCAAAACAAACAGCTTTAGGCCTCCAGAGTATTGCATGGGCACAATGCAAGCCCCCTACATCCAAAAGTGTGGTGCATAAGGCCTCTGCTGTATAAGGCCTCTACTCTCAGCCACTGCCTAACCACGAGTGTGCCTGCAGAGAAGTTCTCCTACATGTCTTACAACCAACTTTCTCAGACATTTCTACTTACTCTTGACACTGGTGAACAGCTTAGCACCAGCCTGACAACTCAGCTCCATCAGAGCCCAGGTATTCAGATAGAACAATATAAAATAGATAGGTAATCAGAGAGTCTTGATCACACTAAATGTGTCCAGAGCACCCTTCCAGATAAGGCCATACTATTACACCGCATGGTAGCCGCTGCCTTCAGAGCACAGAGAGAGAGGAGTAGATGCTGCCCCCATTTATGCACAAGTTCTGTGATTAGGATGCTGGAGTAAAGAGCCTGTTAGCTCTCTGACTGAGGCAATTCACAACTCTCTCACCTCTCAAAATCATACCCTATGCTCCAGCCTACAGGACACTGCTGGTGGAAGATGAAGGGTAGAATATTGTCACATCCTCCCCTTGAAGCTGTTGTGCTTTGTGTGAAATACCTAGAAGAAGCAATACCATCATACTGACGTCCACTGCTGGAGCATCTAGTCAAGCTGTTAGGGCACTCTGCTGCTGCTAGAAAGGCCCATGCTCCTCTCCTTGCTACAAAAGCCCTTTATATAATTTTATCCTATATCTATTTGTTGTATTTGTTACTTGATACCTAAGAGGCTTCAAAAGCCTAAGTATTAGTGCCTAACCAAATTTCAGGAAAACAAACTACCTGAGTTGTAGCAGTGGTCTCTTCTAGCCCCTTTTGCTGTGGGGATAACTGACCCCACAGTATATGTTAAGTATATATGTAGGTGCTTAAATACATTTATTTTTTCAGAGTGGAGGAGGAAGCAGTAACTATAATCTTAATTTTGGAAACTTTTTAAAAAACAAGTTATCATAAATTGTGTGTTTCAAGAATATCTCGCAGGTGCTTTTGGTAAATTGAGATAAAATTAATTACATAAAAATATTCCAATAAAAAGGCATTTTAATATATCATAGTCATTAATTTATTTTTTCTTTGATTAAATGTAAATTTTTAAACATTTTAACTTCTAAAACATAAGTTTAAAGGTTTATAACCCATTCAGAATTATAATGATATGATTATTCACTGGATATCTTGAAAACAATTTAAGTTCCTTCACAGGCAAATGTGCTGGAAATCAAAAGTAAAAGGTGATTGCTTTATGATCCACACCCTTAGCAAATGCATTTCACTGAGATTTTCTGCATAGCCTAGCAATGCACCATTTGGTCAACATTTTAACAACCTTTGCAATAAAATTCTTATGTATGTGGTTATTCATCTGAAAACTTCAGCCTGCTGAACTGATCTGGATATGCCATATAGAAGATGAGAGCTCGTGAACTATAAATGTTAAAGTTAGCTTTGTTTTATCACAACTTCCCATCTGGCACCTAAGTGGCATGCCCAAGTAGTGCTTCGAATTTCTGTCAGAGACCACAAGCCAGGGAGTAACTTTTATCCATTTGAGCTTTTTGTTCATTTCCCTATTGCATTTGTGTCTGTCACCTGACAGAAACAGAACATTGTTTTCTGGCAGTGGTTATCGACCAAAACCAACCTGGGGCCCTCTGCTTTGCACTGTACCAGTGCATAGTAGCCTAGAGAGCAGGTCACTCAGTGGGCTGAAGGGTTCATGAGGCCACGTGAAGAACAGGGCTGCAGCTGAAAGAATGCGTGAGACCCTGCCAAAAGAGATGAACTTCCACTGTGGCACAGAGCAGTGATCTTTCAAGCTGGTCAAGGGCTCAGAGCAGAAAGAAACTCGGACCTTGGGCTACAAATTCATACTGCACAGGCACATCAGCAGTACAGCGTGAAACGAGTCAAACAAGTGAGCCTTGCTCTCCTGAGGCAAGGTACAGTGCTAGTTTGGAAGCTGAAGACTAGAGATATAACTTGATCTTCTAAATGACCACAACAGATCTATTCCTTAATAATTTCACTTACTGTGTTTCAGAGTGTTTTGATCATTACTAATAGTTCAGCTCCATTTCTTCCGTATATCACATTGAAACTCAAGCCCTTTAGAAAGTGCTCTGAGCAGTATCTGTGAATTTGTGGTTATCAGTGACAGGACAGTTATACATACTCCGTGCTGAAGTAGTAGGAAAACTGACTGCCAATATACAACACAATGCAAAGACGTTCTGTTGTTTATTAATTGCTTTTTTGAAGTTAGTAGCCAATTCCTCAATGTCTTCTCTGCTGTTTGTTGTCTAGAAAGCAATTCACATCAGTTCAGAAAATGTTCTCTGCAATAAGCCCCAGTCCCAAACAGAGCCTTGGTCACCTCTGTCCAGCACACCCAGGGACTGCAGAAGGACAAAGCTTATCTTCGATGATCTGTAAGTACAGATGACTTCAAAATAAAGAAAACAATGTCATTTTCTCCATTTAAAAAGAGAAAAATTCAATTTGTCCAACAGAAACTGAGACGTGGCCAGAAGTATTATAGTAATACTGTACACTGAGAAATGAAAGAGGCATACTATATAAACTTTTTAATTTTTCATAATAAATTAAGCCTCTAATCAGCAGGGAGCAGTGAGGACTGGCTGTTCCCTAAAGGACGGGGAGTCAGGAGCCGAGGGGCAGAATGCGGCTGGCAGGGCAGGGGCCATGCCAGTCAAGGGTCCAGTCCCACAACACGCAAGCAAGGTGAGCAGGGCAGGTCCAAGCGTGGAGTCAGGTTCAACCAAGAGCCTAGATCCTCAGGCAAGTCGATGGTGATGAGGCAGGTCCAAGGTGAGGCCAGGAAGTCAGGTGAGGATCAGATCTGGTGAGGGTCAGACACAGCCCAGTGCCTGCCAGTTGTGCATAGTGATGAGACAGGTCTGAGGTCCAGCCAGGAAGACAGTCTCCAGGTCAGGGTCCAGATCAATGAGGGCCATGGCCAGGCACAAGCATGGCTGTGAAAGGGCTGAAGACAGGCACACTTACAATGAGTTGGACAGGAAGTGAAGGCACAGATCTGAGCTTAAATAGATTTCTCTAGCCATGGGCAGAGAAGGGAGGCCGCACATGAGGCAGGACAGGGCCACTAAGGCTTTATTAGTACCCTCGAGGCTCTGGCATTAATTATGCACACATCAGACTGTCAATATATACAGAACCATAGCAAGGCAGGGTGACAGGGGGACCCTTCTTGTGTACCCATTGGAGCAAGGGGAGAGGACATATGTAAGCCTTGCATCCCTGAGTCTTGACAGCTGCTGCTGTCATTGCTGCTGCTGCTCAGAAAAAGGTATCACAAAGGCAGGGTGAGTAGAGTAGGAAGAAATGGTGGTTGGTATGAGTATCTGGAGGGGTACCTGGCCCTCCCCACCTCCACTACATCCTTCAAACAGCCCCTGCTCTCCTCCTCTGAAAATAATTTCAGCTTGTAATTGTCTTTCTTTTCTTTTGGTAAATGAAAATTGCTGGTTCGTTTCCCAAGGTCATTTAGGATGTGGTATTATTTAGATCAGGCATAAAGATGAAACTGAAGGTTGAAATCCTAGTATCTAGAAAATCCAGATTCTTTTGACTTGCAATTTTCTGGCCTGAAAATACTGATTTTTCTAGTATAGAAGTTCTGTTGAAGCTATGCCTCAGAGTGCCTGGAGCAAACACAGCTCTGTAAGCTGTGTGTCCTTGATGTGCCTTTCATACTCCCAGACTTTCACCTACAACATCACTAACTTTGATATGAAGGGAAACCCTGGGAAAACAGCCCTATTTCATCAGGAACTGCTTTTTACAAGAACTGGGATTTAATAATAATAATAATTGTAATAATTGTAATGTTTATTCGCACCATCTGGTCTCAGGGACAACTAGAGGGGTGGCAGCCTCTCATATAGAGAATCCATGTTTCCTACTATAAGGCATAAATAATTCCCATAGACTCCAAAAAGACGTAACTGTTTTATTTGTCAAGAAAAGACTGGTGAGATTAATGTCTGTGTGTATTCATGGCAATCATAAGGAGATGTAAGGTGAATAAATGTAATCATTTTTTCTGCTTCTTTTAGAGAACACTCCCCCCTGTGTATATATTCCTATTTTCCCTCCTTCTTCACTTCCCTTCATGTTGTTTTTTAACTCTTCCAGTGCATTCATTCAACAGTCTCCACTGAGGAAATTTGAAACTGTTTAGAAGTATGACCTAACTCTTCATATCTCTTAGAATACTTTATCACCTATAATTTACTTGCAACTCTTCAATTTTTCTGCAGTTTATACATATACATATGAGGCAGATCAGTGTGCCTAATAAAAGTCAAAATTGTAGGACATGCTCATCTGTTTGGATTAGAAAAAAATGCAGTCAGAAACAGCTACAACAGAACTATTGTATCTTCATCTGATTTTCCCTCAAGATGCTAACAAAAAACAGGGGGACTGGTTTGTTTTGTTTTTCCCCTAGAATACTGTCATAGGAAAACTACTTTTTTTTACCATCTCTATCAGCTAAGAGGCTTTTATCACTTGCTTTCTCCATTAGTGATACATGTGATTTCTCTGGCAGGCATCTTCAATAAAACTGTTTCACCTTTTCAGAGAGAGATACAATAAAACTGTTCGTGTATAGTGTCTTCCGTGTAGAATGTCCCTAAGCAACTTGTGGCCCATTAAAAAAAGCAATCTAAAAAGCCAAATAAGATGAAACACAGAATCAAATATGTTTAATTTGCCCTTAAAAACCAGAAACAGTTAAATGCCTGTTGTGCTAACTAGAGGAGGGAGATTTTCATGTGGTACAACTGTCATCCACAACCTGTATCTAGGAGACACCACCAGAATATCAGCTATACTAGACCTTGATTCTGAAATTACTGTGCAGAGAAGTCACTGAAATGTAGCAGATTAGACTGGGTGCAAATGTTAAATGTCAATAAATTTGACTCACATGTTAGAAGGATCAAATTAAACATGGCAGACAGTGTCTTTCAAATTCATATAGTACACAACAGAGGATTTGAAGAAATGCAATACAGTAGGTCTGAAATTATGCAGTCATCCTCATGGCAGCATTTGTCCAAAATTATGCCTATGAAGTATTTCATCTCATAATCCATGAAGTTCTGAATTACTGTAATCCATCCATGGCTTTAAAGTCTTCATTTTAATCAGAATCTATAGTTTTTAAGGGACTAAATCCCTTATATTTGATTTAAAACAACAACTAGTTTTTTTGACCAATCAGTGTCTCATTGCTTTATTCTCAATTTATTTTCTCCAGATCATTGACAACAGCTGTCACTAGCAATAAATTGGAACACAAGTAGGTCAATAAAAAGTATATCTTGCTTGGCAGAGTGCTGTATACACATACATCGCAATATAAAAGTGAATATAGCTAACAGTCTTCAAAAGGCAGGCAAAATCCTACTTCCCCTGGTTTGCCATTGTTTACTGCCTGCTCTAAATATGCTTCGAGGTACCCAGCATGCCACATGTATAAGTGACATCAATGCTGTTTCCAGGATTAATTCTTAACAAGATTTCTTGGATTTTTGGCCATTTCTGACTCTATGAAGAGAACGTTTTCAAGGCTACATAATAATGCTTCAAGCCAAATTCAGTCCTGCTGTAATTTCACTGAATGATACAATTCCCAATAAACGCATTTAGGAACAAAATCTGTTGTCCTTGAAATGATAAGCACAGACATGCTGTGGGTGCCCAAGGGCACAGTTCCACACCCTCCACAAAATACTGCATGTGTGGTCTAAAAATGAGCAAAGCGTGCTCAGCTTCCCAGTTTTCCTTATGGCTAAATCAGACCATGCTCCTCAGGATTATTTTCTCACTTGCATTGTGGGTTACCCTTTCAAACTTAGGGTGTGGTTTTTTCTTCACTGACATTTATTTTGCTTTTTTCTGGCCTTACAGGAGCAAGATAATACACCTTCTTCAGCTTTTTTCTTTTTTTAATTCATATTTTGTTGAATGTTTGTTCCACCTTACGGATTTTGGTGCTATACACACGCACTAGCTCTGTGTTGTCTAAGGGACATATCCTGCTGTGAGATAGCATTCCTGCATTTGTCAACCAGTAAACCATATACCCAAAAATATTCAACTTGTAGAGGTGTTATGCATAGAGCTCATAAAGACCTCAAAAGAAAACTTCTTGGCGCATCTCTTTGGTTTGGCTTGAACCCCAAGTGTCTCATTTGCAGTCTCCTCTTCCTTGTTCTCCTGCCTCAGAGTGGAAAGGAAAAGGTGCTCTGGAGTTGTGACTCCAATACAACATCTGGAAGTCATCTCACTTTGCATTGCTCAAAATGCCTCCGAGACTCCTGGTCTTCTGAAGTATTTAGAGAGACTTTTGTAGTGCTGAACACATCCTCAGGAGCACAGTTAAGGAACAGAGCTTGGCTCCACTTTCTTCTCATTGGCAATCTAAAAAATCAGTGGTCAGAGAGACCAACATCTACTACACTAAGTTCCTCACAAATTCATATGCTTACTTTGGACTGCTCCCAGTTTTCTGGCTTTGGGGGATTTCAAGACTTCATCTGACCATCCCATTCTTCTTCTCCTTCCCTTCTTACTTGTGGCACTAAATTTTCTCATGTGTACACTGCCCATGAGAAAATAACATCAGACTATTAGACAGCAGACACTGTGTCCCATGATTAGATAATTAAGCTGCTTGTTCTCTGCAAGACCACCTACCCCCTTTCTTTTTAGGGACAATTTGTGAGAGCTTAGTCTGGTGGGAAATAGATGCTTAATCAGCTCTAGCAGGAGATTCTCATAGGATAAAGAATTTATAGCCACTATTCCCTGTCGTCAAAGAAAAGCCAGAGCTGTGGACCTCATTTGAACTTACAAGCTACAGCCATGCCCCTCCTCTGTTCCCATGGGCAAGTGGTCCAGTACTGCTTATGTTTATATGATTAAACTGTCTTCACCCCCCCAAAACAAAGAACACTCACTGCCTCCTGAGAACAGTCCCTGGCCTGTGCTGTCCCACAGCTGTGCCCAGGCAATGTCTGGGACAGAGCTCAAAACTATGCCAGGGAGAGTATTAACGATTAAACAGCATGGGTGATCAAACGACAGAGCTGGTATCCTTGCCCTGCTTATTTCACTTGCACAGATGTAGCCAAGGAATGGTTTTATTGACAGACTCAGATCTGAAATAGCCTCTGATATTTTTGCCACTCAGGAAAGAGGATTTGTTTGCATCAATTGATTTTGATGTGCCTTTTTCTTAGTCTACAGCTTGACTAGAAGATATCTTTAGTCCACAATGAATCATAACAGTGAGCAGGACAAGGGTCTTCTAATCAGGCTCAGCAAACTCTCCTCCAGGTCCCAGCAGCAGAGCTGATTCTCTCAGATAGGAGAGGACAGTCTCTCCCCCCAGTCCCTCCCAGTCTTTCCTCATCTCTGCAACTGATGAGCAATAAGCAGATGCCTACAGCAGGTGATGAGCACCCTCCAAACCCTGCAGCTCTTTGACTAGTCTAGGTCTCGTACTGAATATGAGGAAGTCTCATCTAACCTCCCATGGTGTTTACCATTCTCCCACACCTCTGCTTCTTGACAGAGCTTGTTTTCCTCAGGTTTGGTGGCAAATATTGGTTTCTCCTTGAAGACCTAAAAGTCAATCCCAGTGTTTGTCTTCTTGTCCTGTATCACAGAGCACTGTGGGTTTTCATCACCCACAATGCCAGGATTCACAGGTGTGGTGTGTAAGAGATGTTCTAATGCCTCTGTTTGCAGCTTAATTCCTAAGTCAACTTTGCTGTCCCTGTGGCAGTGGAAAATACCTTTACATATGTTTGAAGAATGTGCTTCAAGTCCATTTTCCACAGTATAATTACACAGAAGTTTTCCTTTTGGACTAGAAGTCTCACTGTAATGGCCGTAGGCTGTAAAGGCTGTGATCCCCCAAGGAAATCTGGGAGCTTTCCTGATCATTCCTTCAACATATAAAGGATATCTTCATTTTCCAGTGATAGCTAACCACACCAGCAAATGATCATAACCTCTTTAGCCTAGAGAATCACAGGTAGACTGTTCAAACTTATTCTTAGTCTGGGAGTACCCTGTTCATCTTGAGAACCAACAATGACTCATGGAGCTGGAGAGGGGCTGTGATGACTTAATAATGCACATGAGGAATATGAATTCCCAAAATCCCTCTCAGATGCTTTCCTGGTCTTCTAGTGCCTGATTATGATTTCTTTCAAATCGTATGATCACTGAAGTTTCTTAGACAGACATTGCAGGGCAGTAGCCCTGGATGGAGTCTTTGTTTCAGGATTGCCTGCTCCTTTCAGTGTAGATACCCCATTCACTGAGGCACGTTTCACATATACTGTCACTCAACAGTTTTACCCACACCATGGCTTCTCACTCATCAGAGCTGGGAACATAGGAGCTGGCTGACAGGTAGTCCCTCTCCCAGGAAGATTTTTCTGCCTTTGGTTTTCAGCTGCCTCTTGAGAATTCAAGGTGTGATTCCATGGTATTTTAAAACAATATAAATCTGGACTGCTGTGGTCCTGCCCTCTCTCCCTAGGTCTGACTGTAAAGGCTTTATCCCACCTTCAGCTGAAATTAGTTGATTTCAGAATATCTATTTAATACGCATTGAGCTCCTGTATTGAAAGCAGAGGGAGAAAACATTACAACCTTGCACATAAACTACAGTTGTGTCTCTTTCAAATTCCTATTGTTAATACTTCTTTCATTCCTCTCTCTTTGCTTGTACACTTTGCCCTTGCATGTTTTAGTCTGCATATTGGTTTCACATGGATATCTTTAAGTCATGAATCTGGGTCATGCCCGGGAATTTGTAGTGGATTTTGACTTTTCCTTATGATCTCTTGTATTTCACTGCGTTGACATGGTTAGTAATGGGGATTTTGCATTTTTGCCAAAATAGGAATCCCCACTTAATTTATCCTTCTTCATTTCATTTAAATTAGGTGCCAGGCTTTAATTTTGTCTGCTATTTTTTGCAACAGTAACTCCCTCTCTAGGTATCTGTACTATTCATCTATTAATCTAATCTATTGACCTTGTTATACTAAGCCCAACAACACAGTAGTTGTGTAGTTGCATGATTGAGTAAATTTTTCTTACGTTTGGCCTGACTCCAATCAGATTGTTTGTTCCTGTCTTTGTGAAATGCCTATAGCGTTATCATTTAAATGGGTCACAAATACTCTCTCTGCTCTCTCCACTTGTATGCTCCTCTGCTGAACTTCCCAGATCTGCTGGGTCTGCCATAGCGCACGAGACTCCCATAACTGGGTGCCTACCTGTACAGTGCCATGGGCTCTCCCCCACACTGTGTGCCACTGTGTGCGATGCCCCAGACACAGCAGTGCCATGTCCCATAAAACAGCATTTATTTTAAGTTATGGAATGGGCAGGAGGCCATGATACATCAGGGGAGAACACTATTTTGTATAGCTGCTCCCCAGCTTCAGCTCTGTCCTTTACCCACAAGATGACCATCCTTATCTGTGACCCTACATGTCAGACATGCTCCTGACACATGTCCCAGTATGAAACAGCAAGTAGGCAGGGCTGTATACACCTACCTTTCACTTTACATGGTTTTCTTGCTCTTACAGGATTTTATTCTCTTCTTGGACTGAAAGTTCAGGGCCTGCTGGCACAGCTTCAAAACTGGACACTGGCTAACCCTGGCTACGGCAGTTTCTTCTGATTTGCCCCTAGCTCTGACCAAATTTTAAAGTCACTTATTTCACTGTTCTTCTACCTTCCAGCACACTCACTTTTTTAGGGTCTAGATTACTAAAGTTGTGAAACTGGTCCTATATTTAGAATTATGATTTAAGCTGCCTTTATTATGTGCAATTGTTGTACACTGAGGAAGCACTAGTTTGTTTTTTTATAACACTTCAACAGCATTATCTCTGAAGGGTATTAAAATATGCACTTGGCTACATTTATGATGTTTAATTGAACTTTTATTAGTTTTTTTTAATGTATCCTCATAAAGCACCATACCACAGTAAGAAATAATGTACAAGTGGTGGATTATGTAAATGAAGCAGAAAATGCTATAGTTTACTATTTAGTTCATATAAAATATAAAAATTAGATGAAAAATGTGTTTCTGAATGCAGTTATAATTAAAATTGTATATTGGAGTCTAAGCTCCACCATACTCTGTAAATACCAGTGGTTGCACTGAGTTCCAAGGAAATTATGTTGCAGTAGATGCTGATAAATTACTGTATGAAGTAAGGCTTTTATTGATTCACTTTGTTTGATTCTCTTCCTTTTTTTTACTGCATGAGTTTACATTTTTGCAATTATCAGCTAAACTGGAGTAAATTAAATTCAGAGAAGGCAGCAAAAGACAAAGGTGGCAGAGATGCACTGTAATGGCATAGAGCTAAATAGGATGAGAAAAACATATACACACACAAGCATTTCACCTGGGTAATGGTAACACCACTCTTAGGAGCTCAACAGCCTGGAAATTCTGAAAGGCTGCTCCTGGAAAGGGAGTAATTACCATGCCCGCAGCCATCTCACCTCACGCTGGGATCCCACGCAACATAACAAGGAATGGAAATGCTGCCTTTCCTGCTGGTTTTCGACAAGCTCCCAGAGAAAGTGGTGGCAAGGCGAGTGAGAGAAATTCTGGACAGTAGCAGATTGCTTGATAAATTTCATCCTGGATTCAGCCACAGCCATGCTACTGAGGCTGCCCTTGTCAAAGTCATAAACGGTTTGAATGCCGCTGCTGAAAAGGAAGCCTGGCCTTGTTTGTACTATCAGATCTAGCCATGGGGGGGTTATTCTGTAAAAGGCTGGATTCTGTTGCAGTGCCTAGGTGACTGGCTAGTGTTGACTGAGAATGCGTTGAACTGGTTCCAGCGATACTTGATTGCTTTCCCCAATCAACATAGTAGGGTAAATTCTCCTCAAGAGCAGCCAGTTTCACATAATGACACTTGATCCCAGGGAGAATTCACCAGCAGCCTGACTTAGCTGGCACTGATGCTTTACACTCTTTTTCTTGCCTTTCAGAAAGATGTATGAGATGCATTAGAGCAGTGTATTAGAACTCCTTTTTGGCTTCGTTGAAGAGGTCTGTATTTCTACAAGTACCAACAATCAGATATTCAGAAACAAAAGACTTTCTTGTGCAGTCAAGATTATTAATAGAGATAGAACACTTGGTTTTACCTGTTAATTTGAAGTAGACTTCTTTTTAATTTTTTTTCTTTTTTTTTAAAAAGAGGCCTGAATTCTGTTTGTAAATCTGGAGTGACAGTGCTGACACCAATAGATACATACAGTTGTAAATAACTTGAGAGGAGAATCTGACTCAATTGTCTGAAAACCAGAAGTCACTGAATAACTTTTCGTGGGACTTCAGTTTACATTCATGACCAGTAAGCCTAACCAAGAGACTGCAGTGCTGCTTCTGCTACTTTCATCCACTCCAGTTCAACCTGGAGTCTGGTACCATTTTAGTCCTGTAGAAATTTTCTCCGTTCTCTGGCTTCTCAGGCTATAGCAAGGCTGCTATCTGCAGAGGGATTGCAAACCTTAGAACAAAGACCTGAAAAGGTATTTAGCCACAGAACTTTCTGAATCTTGTCAGTGGGAAAACAGATTTACTTTTCCTCAAGATGCCTCTCATGAGTAACATAAAATATCTGAAATTAGCATCCAATGAGATTACCTGCAAATTCTCCAGTCTGAGATTATCACCAATGTAACTAAATAGGCCAAGCTGCAGAGGAAATTTGGATGAACCTTCATATTTGTAACAGATATGGGTTCTCAGTCACTATAACTTGAGGGTCTGTAAAATCAGAATATGATTAACAATCTTTTGTGAACTTCATAGGCACAAAATGTGCAGTATGCAGAAGAGCTATCCTGAGTAATTCATTTACACATCAGCTTTCTCATGTGTCTTCATAGGTCCATGAGCTGAGGTAACCTCTTAGCTTCAAGGACCCTATAGAAAAGGAGTTTTTTTCTGTTTTTTTACTTAATTACATAATAATTTAAACTAGTATACTGGATTTAAAAAGACAAATTATGTTCATGTGCAGTGGGAACCTAAACAAAACTGAATTTGAAACCTTTCTTTCTCATTAAAAAATCAGAAAATAATTAAATCCAAGCACATCCTTAGTTTGTTACTGAAATGATATGAGATGTATGCAATGTACATAAACATACATTAAATCCATAGGACATTTCAGCTTTCCATTTTCACCCAATATGCACATCTGAATAGGAAATTTATTAACATGTAGTGATAAATTGAAAAATAGTATTTCATAAATGGCATAAAGAGATCAGAATTTGACTTGGTGTGTTTATTAACACTGTTGAACAAGCTCTGTTTAAGAAACTAGAAGAAAACATAACCTATCCGTTTTTTTCCCAATGAATCTTAATTTCTGTTAGGCATCCCCTGATTTGTAAATGAATCTTTTATTTTTCCTATGGAAATACCTAAACATACACATTGAGAATACATATGCTTTGCTTTAAAATGGCTTTTTAATAGTTTCTTTTTTCTATTGGGCTTCCCAAAAAACAATTGGAGTTAGTACAAACCAATGACTTCAGTTTTTGCATGTTGCATTATGGTTAACCATCCCATAGCAGGGCTTTCAAAGCAGGCTTCTTGGTTCAGTAATGTGCATGCCTCTTGCTAATATCCTCATTGCTAATCATAACTCGGGAGAATAAATCCTGCTACAAGTTGAAAACCATTTTACAATTAACTTATTTATAAGTAGACCATAATTACATTGTGTTATCTCACTTTGTTTTTACAGCCTCTTACCATGCTTCAAACAAGCAAATTAGACATATAGTGCTGGGTGATATACAGGAGGGAATGTTGCAAAGGACATATTTTAATGGCCTGAGTTTGAAAGGATCATGTAAACGTTCATCACTTGGATCATTTCAGAGAGATGAGAGCACTGTTTTGTTGATTTCCTCTGTTTTGCTTTGCTTTTTGGCACTTCATAATAAACCATCTTACCTTGGTCACTGCACAAGATGAAGAGAGACAGGACTTAACATTTTTCTCAGATTTCTTTCAATGGTTCTGAAAACATAGTTATTTTTCTATATCAAGCTCACTCTGTTTCAGTGTCTAATATTTCATAATTGACCAAGACCAAATCCAGATGGTTCGTATTATTAAGATCATGTTAGCATCTTGCTGGGCACAGGAAGTATTTGCAGCTGCAGTAGGTTATGAGGTACTGGGACACAAACCTGTCAGTCCCCTTTCTGTCCTCCTGGCTAGAGTAAGCTGGGGGGAAATTCCACTCTGAGGGAGAATAATATTTTAAAGAAAATTGGAGCAAAGGAACCGGTTTTTTCATATCAACAAGCCTTTTAGGGCAGAGGTCATTCAAAATTAGCCAGATTTTGAATTTTATTTCCATCTAGTGATACTTAGCCTTCCTTCTCTTCAAAATAAGGTTGACTATTTTTGATCTTAGTTGGCGACATGGACACTGGGATTGAGTGCACCCTCAGCAAGTCTGCCGACAACACCAAGCTGTGTGGTGCGGTCGACACTATGGATGGAAGGGATGCCATCCAGAGGGACCTTCACAGGCTTGAGAGGTGGGCCTGTGCAAACTTCATGAAGTTCAACAAGGCCAAGTGCAAGGTCCTGCAGATGGGTTGGGGCAATCCCAAACACAAATACAGTCTGTGTGGAGAATGGATTGAGAGCAGCCCTGAGGAGAAGGACTTGAGGGTGTTGGTTGATGAGAAGCCCAACATGACCCAGGAATGTGCGCTTGCAGCCTGGAAGGCCAGCCGTATCCTGGGCTGCATCAAAAGAAGCATGGCCAGCAGGTCGGGGGAGGTGATTCTGCCCCTTTACTCTGCTCTGGTGAGACCCCACCTGGAGTATAGCATCCAGCTCTGGGGCCCCCAATATAAGACGGACATGGAACTATTGGAGCAGGTCCAGAGGAGGCCACAAAAATGATCAGAGGGCTGGAGCACCTCTCCTAGGAAGAAAGGCTGAGCGAGTTGGGGTTGTTCAGCCTGGAGAAGGCTCGAGGGAGACCTTATTGTGGCCTTTCAGGACTTAAAGGGGGCCATTAAGAAAGATAGGGCAGACTTTTTAGTAGGGCCTGTAGTGATAGGACAAGGGGCAATGGTTTTAAACTAAAGGAGAGTAGATTCAGACTAAATATAAGGAAGAAATTCTTCACTGTGAGGGTGGCATCGTGAGGGTGGTGAGGCACTGGAACAGGTTGCCCAGAGAAGCTGTGGGTGCCCCATCCCTGGAATTGTCCAAGGCCAGGTTGGATGGGGCTTTGAGCAACCTGGTCTAGTGGAAGGTGTCCCTGTCCATGGCAGGCGGGTTGGAACTAGGTGATCTTTAAGGTCCCTTCCAACCCAAACCATCCTACGATTCTATGGCTAACCTTCTGTGATATAATTAAATGTCCTTGAAACTGTGTGCATATACGTAGAAGGAAATGGACTAAGTAAACACACTGCCAAATATCGTTATGGTCTCAAGGAAGTATACATGGCAATCGTCTTCTGTCAAGTGGCTCCCCCTTGCTTCCACTGATCTCAGTTATGGATCTGAGCATGTTCTTACTGCTATCAGCAAGAATTTTTGACTCATCCATCCATCCCACTGACTTGAGTTTTTAGATCTGTATTTTCTCTTACTCACACAAAACATTTTCTTTAAACAAGTGTGCTGAGAAATCCCGATTTTAAAAAAACTAGTTAGGTTTGTGTACTGGTTTGGGCTGGGATAGAGTTAGTTTTCTTCATAGCCAATTGTATGGTGCTGTGTTTTGGCTTTGTGAGCAAAACAGTATTGATGACACAGAGACGTTTTAGCTATTGCTGAGCAGTGCTTGCACAGCATCAAGGCCTTTTCTGTTTCCCACCCCACCCCACCAGTGAGCAGGCTGGGGGTGCACAAGAAGCTGGGAAGGGACACAGCCGGGACAGCTGACCCCAACTGACCAAAGGGATACTCTACAGCTTATGACGTTGTGCTCAGCATATAAAGCTGGGGGAAGAAGGAGAAAGGAGGGGGATATTTGGAGTGATGGCATTTGTCTTCCCAAGTCACCATTAAGCGTGATGAAGGCCCACTTTCCTGCAGATGGCTGAACACCTGCCTCCTGATGGAAAGCAGTGAATGAATCCTTATTCTGCTTTGCTTTACCTATTAGTCTGTCTTTATCTCAACCCACGAGTTTTCTCACTTTTATCCTTCCAATTCTTTGCCCCATCCTGCTGAGGGGAGTGAGCGAGAGGCTGTGTGGGGCTGAGCTGCCAGCTGGAGTTAACCTACAACAGATTGCTGAGTGGCAATGATACTGTATCATTTAAAACACCAAGCACTTAAAAGCATGAGTGGTAAAAACATCAGAATTCATACTCTGACTACTCAGGAATATCTCTTTTTCATTAGATAAGGGCAAAGGGATGACACTGCAACCAATACTAAGAAAACTATTTAGCAAGGCAAAACTTCCTTCTCTGAGAGAGACGAGGATATGGGAGTAACCACAGTATGAGCTGAGTAGAACTGGAACATGTTTTAGCTGAGTAGAGAAAGAAGGCCATCTCCCACATATATGAGACTAGAAGAATCTGCAGCGTCAGGAAATGTGAAGACTTTTATGAGAGGCAAAAACTGAAGGTGCAAGGTTATGGCCTGAAATGACATGCCAAATGGCTATTCTCCCTAGTGACTGAGAAAGGTGCAATAGGGAGAGCTTGTGGGAGGAGATGAAGAAATTTGCTTCAGCCATGAGGAGCTCACTGAGGTGGTGACCAGACATTGCCAAGGAGGCATCAGATTGTGTTTTCAGTTTGAATGAAAGTGGTTAAGTCTGGATCAGAAACGGACTTGTGAATTTTGGCACAAAGACAGCAGTTCAATTTGTGCCCTACAGTCAGTAGGTCAGGTAGGTTAAGGAAGGGATGGAGTCTTTGCGATCTGTTTGAGGAGAAACCAATGGAGAAATTGTCACGAGCAATGCCAGTGGAATTGTAGCAGGCGGCCCAGCACTGAGTCAGAGATGGACTCCAGGCAGCAAAAGTAAACAGCACTCTCAGCATGCTTACAGATAAGAGGGAGAAGGAGGGTGAGATGGTAGTTGTGGAGGCAAGCAGGTGCGATGTGTGTTTTCAAAGTGGAGACATTAAACACACATTTGTTTTGAGAGGAGGGAGAAGGCAAGGCAAATGACAATGTACAGAAAGGAGTAGGAAAAGAGGTAAGCAAACACCAGGGAGAGGAGAAGACGGAATAACTTGTTCCGCTTAATGCTTGCATCCGTTTTGCAGTTCAAAACTGCACTAATTTGGGAAGCAGTTTATATAATCCATAAAAACACATTTTATTAGCTTTTTTTTGCTTTGAATCACTGACTTCTAAAGAATGAGAACAGCCATAAATGCTATTGTCTCCACAGGCAGCAATTTGGAAATAGAAGATGCATGGTTACATGATAAGTGTATTTTCTTCATAAAAAATGTTTGCAAATCAGGTTTAAAATAAGGGAAAAATAACTTGAAAATATTCTGCACATCAGAAAATAATAAAATGTCTTCTTATTTTCCCCTGGTAGGCCACGCAATGCAGATTATTTTATGCAGGAAGCTAAACGGAAGAAGCATAAAGCAGATGCAATGGTGAGAACATTTTCTTTCCAGTTATGTTGTTCCAAATTATTTTTGTAATGCAGTTTCTTCATCAGTGCAGTATTGCTGGGGTAATTATAAAATCTATTATAAGGATGGCTAGGCTTGTTAAATTAAGAAATGTTTATATAATCAAATGTTCATAGCCCAATAAACTATGACTTAACAAATAATGACTTACTGAGATAAAGGCCTGGATAAATAAAACTTTCCATTTATTCCTTTGCTTTAATTAGTAACTATAGTAATGGAGGCTATGTAAGGAATCCACGTACCTATCTTCTCAGTTTAACTAGCTGGCTAGGTCCTATAATTGTATTCCTAAATTTGGTCTGGTGGCTGAGGTATTTGCAATTTTTTTCAAGAGCTTTGGCTCTTCAATGCCAAAAGAATCCTGGTTTCATGGCAGACCTCTCCTAACGTAATCAGAAGCACACAAGGAAGCTGTGTAACTCTAGAGGAACACCTTGCAAACAAGGGACTGTTGCAACAAACAGGTTCTTGGCCCTGGCTGTGACCTGTCTAAAAATGTAGCTGGTAAGACCCTCTCAAAAAAGGGGAATCTGAGGTTATATGGAGCACTAAAGAGATGCTTGTCTTTCCAAACAAATGGGTGCAAGAAAGTATACAATGCTCTAGGAGAGCTCCGCTTAGCCATCTCTCAGTTTTCTCCAAGGCTATGTTTGTCCAGCACTATGAATAAGCTAGCACAGCCCTAAAAACATCAGGCCTCTGGGATGGCAGATGCAATATATGGGATGGGACCCTGCATTAATAAGGCTCTCTTAGAGGTGGGAATAGCTGCAGTCCTGCCTTGCTCTGTCAAACAAACACTTTGTTGTCACAGCAGCAGGAAAGAAGAAAGGTAGCTCAGAGCCTTGGTTTCTTCACCTCTTTTCTCAGCTGTGCAGAACGTAAAAAGGCCAAGGAAGCAGAAGCAGGCCCTTAATTTAGGACACTAACACCAATTTTTACACTCTACCTGAGTTTATTAGCGCAAATTTCCATGGTTTATTCAGTTCCATATTACTCTAAAGTGAGTCTTAAATCAGAAAATACTGTGGAGAAATACAAATGGTGCATTTTAGTGTGTTGCTTTAAACAGAATGGAAAAAATCACTTAATATGCAAAGGAAATTCTTAGCCTGAAGAGAAATGTTTTTGTGGTAGACTCCCAGAAACAGGAGGTGCAAGCATTATTCTCTGCTCTGCCACAAGTTTCCTGCATGAGAGTCACTTAGGCACAGTTTAAATAGCCTCCCATCAGTGTTAGGTGATTGAAACATCCTTCACATTCAGCCTCCATACACAGTGGACCAGCACCTTACTTACACCTTGTGAATCACTCTTTGCAGGTACTTCCTCCCCCTCATTGACTGTGTAGGGATCCTGGAGGAATTGCCCTATTGCCAAAGTGCCTCCAGGCACTTTGAATCACCTTGCTGGGCTCGATACCTCCTACTTTGGCACTGCAATACCTAACATAGGCACTTAGAGTGAGCAGCCTGAAAATTACTCTAAGTCTCTCTGCTCCTTAGTCCCCCATCTGTGAAATTGGGATAATAGCACTTCCACCTGCACAAGAGCGTCGGGGAGAGAAATATAATAAAAAGTTTGTGAAGTTCTCCAGTATGATCGCAGTGGGAGTCATATAAGAACCTAAAATAGATTGAAGCCAGTGTGCCATTCCAACGTTACTATTTAAAATCCCTTGGAAAAGAATAAGGTCCATTAACCTTTCACTGTGTGCATCAGATTTCAACCAAATGCATCTAGTCCATTAATGGGCTTTATGTACCGCAGGAGTTCTGACTGAAGGAAAGAGAAGTCAGGACAGAGAGGTATTACTATGATTCATCTCTATCCACATCAAAAATGAAATTTTGAGAGCAGATAAGTGGTATGTAAGTGTACACATATGAACATTATGTGCACATTTGCATATACACCATCGTTGAGGATGTATAGGTACCTATATCTGTATAAGTACACAAATACAAACACAGAGAGTCAAAGAAGTACTGAAAATAGGCAAAGAAATGGGGCAAGGAAGAAGGATGGCAGGAGAAGCTGAGGGAGCAGAGCAGTCCCTGAAAGAGGAGGGTATAGAAAGCAAATTCCTGTCAAGAGGAGAGTGTGATCATGCAGTGCTGAAAATGGTAGGGATAAAGAAGACATGAGAACAGAGATGAGCCCTTGAATAAGAGAGTTAGTAGTCAAAGTATTATTTCTGATTCTCTTAGTTCATGATAATCATTACCTTTCTTTGCTGAGGGACAAAAAACTACATTTGCAAACATATGTGAAACCCTCTTTAATGAAAGCTGGAACAAAAGGCCTGATGAGTTTGTGGAATTTCCAGCACTCGAAGAGCTTTGACAAAGGTCTCTCAGGAACATCCTATGCAGAGTTGATTCTACTTTGGACACAAGAATGTGGGCCAAATAACATTTTGTAGCCTTTCTCAGCCCTACTTGCTGTATCTTACAATTTTCACTGATGCACAGGGTTTGATGGGTTTTAGCTTTCTCACAGGAAAATTTGTGAATCTGAAGATATACTGACTTGCATCAAGTTTACAACTGATGTTGAGAAAATCCCATCAAATGTAACCATATCTTGATGATTACACTGTTTCTCTGTGTCCTTATTTTTTCCCTCTAGGTGGAAAAGTTTGGAAAGGCACTGAATTATGCAGAAGCAGCACTATCGTTTATTGAGTGTGGAAATGCAATGGAACAAGGCCCAATGGAATCTAAATCCCCTTATACAATGTATTCAGAAACAGTTGAACTCATCAGGTAGGAAGGGAGGAGACGACCTCAGGGGTTACTCTGTTTGTGCAAACATGCTCATCTACATTATCACATAATTCCCTAGATACAGTAAAAGGGGAGAAGCGAGGTCTTCCCAAGTGCCTGGTCAGTCATATATAATATATATGTATTATCTGTGATTTCTGTGGAAATTAAATCAGGAAACTGTGTAGAATGAAAAAAAACCAAAAACCAAAAACCAAACCAAACCAAACCAAACCAAACCAAACCAAACAAAAAAAAAAAACAATGCTTTTCATATTACTTGAGTCGCAAATAACCTCAAGAGTTTTGTGGTATAAGTCCCATGCTACTCAAAAGGGAAAAATCATAATACATAATACCAAAACATTCTCATGGAGTGATAGTTTGCAAAATGTTGCAACAGTAAGACTGCCGTTTAATGGTTACCTGAAAGAAGATGTGAACAGTGACAGAACAATGGACACTCAAGGTGCATTTGATGTATATACTCCTACTGTAGCCAGTGGAGTCCCCAAAAGCAGTCCAGCTCACACTAAAGCAGATCCCTACATTTAGTCACCTTCATGGCTCTCCAAACAGGACAGTCTAGAATTCAGTCCCAACCTCAGTCCCTATGAAGAAAGTTTGTCTCTTAAGTCCTTTCCTCCTTTATAGTTGGTACTCGATAGTCAACATTATTGACAGTGTTGGTAGAGAACACAAAGGACAAAATCATCCCAGCAGCTGAGTGACTCTCTGCAAGAGAGCGAGCTCAGCCACACTAGCAGAGAAAGCTGCACTGTCAGTGACCATGGCATCATTCCTCAGGACAGTCAACCATGTAGCTCCTGTCAGGACTAAGTTCATAGGAAGTAAAACATTTTAATTTTTAATCATATTCATAACGGGGCAAAGCTTCTAAAACAATGCATTCTTTTGGAGTTAGTGTTGATGCAATGGTTTTCTTGCATGTTAACAATTCCATTGGCATTTTATTCCACGTAGGGCTGTCTTCTCATGCATTTCAGTGGACTGAGGCCAGCTTTCTAACTGGAAGGTTATTAAACAAGATCAAATTTTTTTTCAGTAAGAATAGTACATCTCATCTCTGCAATTCTTCCCTTCTTTTTTTTCAAAAGGCAGAAAGCTCTTTGTCTGCCCTGTCTTTTCTCATGATAGTAAATATATGGTTCTAACTCTGGAAATGAATTTTGCTTGCAGATCCATAACTTTCAATAATGTGTGTAGCTGTGGTTGTGTTGTAGTGTGAATTGCTGTTGATCTCACTTGCTGCAGCTCAGAAAAATAAGTGGTTTACTAGGTATGCCTGTTGAAAGAAAATATTCATACAGCAACTTTGCACAGGTATCAGGATTAAAGTTTGAAAGCAAAGATAAGAAAAAACACAAGCAGCTAATTACGGGAACAGGTATTTTTCTGGAAGCGAGCCCAGATGTGCTGTGTGTTGCCCTAACCTTGTCCATTGTTCAGGTATTCAGCTGGAAGCTGAGATTTCTAGAAACTAATTTGTGATTGCATAGCACATACACTCTTGAAACAGCAGTGCTACCTCTGTGGATGTTTAATATTTATAGAATTTGAATGTAATGTCATATGAGCAAAAATAGCTCTGAGCCACATGTCCCCCCTCTGCTGTGCTTTGCTTGGAGGAGCAAATCTGGGTAGACACGCTCAGAACTGTCAGGGTGAGGGCAGCACCAGCTTCAAGGCAGGCTGTCTGCCTTCCAACGCTGCGAAAACCTTTCTGCATGAACTCTGTGCAACTGGGTCTCCACAGCAGTGGAGGTTATTTTGGTAGGACAGCATCACCTCGCCAGCTAGGCTCCCCTCTGGACTGACGGATGTTCAGGGGAGTTACTGCTGTTTAAAGAGTGCAGGGAGGCACTGCTAATGGCAAAATAGCTCTGAAACACAACCAGAAAAAGCACGTCTGTCTGGTAACTTGAGCAAATCTGTGTAAGGGGGGAGATTAAATGACATTGGCCAGCTTAGCTCTCTGATCAGTAATATAAAGCTGTCTCAGTTAACTCACACCGGCTTTTTTCCTTTGCTTAAGGTATGCAGTGAGACTAAAAACCCACTCAGGCCCCAACGCCACGCCAGAAGACAAACAGCTGGCAGCATTATGGTTAGTAGATCAAGATTTCCTCAAAAGGCTTCTTTTCTGCAGTGAGCCGGTTCTTGAAAATCAGATGCTGGACGCAGCCAGATAGGATTATGTTGTCTATTGAAATTAAGAGAATACTTTCTGCTCCAGGAAGGTCCAGCCCTTATATCATTGTACCAGGTCTGCATTCTGTCTCTGTAAATAAGCGACTCATACTTATTGACTGTGACAGGTCAGCTATGGTACGTCAGTGTAATTAATTTTTAAATGCCTGATGGTTTGTTGTTTTTATGAGTGATGTACTTTTGTACCAATAGCTCAGTAATTTCTTTTGTCACTAACATTTTAGGCTCAATAATCATAAATTATATTTACATTATAGGAAGGGAGATACAGTGATGGTGATAATTAAGCCTCTTGGATTACCTTCTAAATTGAGATTTCTAGATATATATGCACGCACCTTAGAATCTATAGGATGGTTGCTGATTGCTGGTAAAATACTGCAATGTTATTAAAATCAAATTTTAATTTAATATCTATGTAGTAATACATAAAATACCTATTACATGGTTACTGATTCTCAGTAAGTGGACATTTACAATCAGCAAGTGTGTTTTTAACATCTATTAACCATCTGTTAAAAATCCAAATTAAATGCATCTTTAGCCTCCATAAATAAGGAGTCCTAATTAGTCATTTGTATAAAAAAGAACAAAATATTCAGAGATGCAATTTTTTTTTTTTTTAAATGCCCTTTCTTTGTCACCGGTTTGCTGTGCCATCGGGAGGAGCGCAGAATGCATCCATGGCAATTGCTTTAAAAACGCTTAGGTGGGAAAAACGACTAAAGAACGGTTAAAAAAAAAAAAAGCCATATTACGAAGGGTTGCTCAGAACTGCCGGAGCGCTTCGGTGTGTGCAGATCCGCATCCAAATTCACGGAGCCGCTGCATCTGTTTCAGCAGAAAGGTCAGCGCGAGGGAAAGCAGACGGTGCCTTCTCTGGGCGATGAATAGCAATCCTAACTCACCGTCTGCCAGCCAGCAGATGAGCTGACACCATTTGCATATGCGCTGTACCTGTGAAGGTGACAGAGTGAGAGTTATGGTGACTGGGAGGCCACCGCATCCCCTGGCTGCTCCGCAGGGCAAGCTGCCAGGCAGCCGGCGCACCCGGCTCCGCTTCTCTCTCCTAAGGAGAGACTGTCCTCCAGCGGCCAAAGCCAGAAATTCACCTCTGCCTTCAGGACGGGAGGCAAACAGGCTGAGAAATTCTGGCTGGGATTTTGTTTTTTCAAGAGCAATTTGCTAATTCGAGGGGCTTGCTGAGTTTTGGGCAGCTCCTGGGCGCGGGGAGATGGGGAGTGCTCTGCACTTCCAAACTCAAGGCACCTTCCAGTGCTTCAGGTTGGCTCCAAGACTACTGCTTTTCAAAATAAGGCCTCTGCTGCCAAAGGAAAAGCAGAACACACCAGATTTTTGCTTTGAAACCTGTGTTACCAAGGGGCAATCCCACACTTGCCGATCAAAAAGCTTGCTGGGAAGAGGTGGTGGTGATTCTTGGTTTGGAAAATAGACCAGTGCACCTAAAGCCAATAGCAAAGAAAAGAGTTTGTGTGTCCTGAATGCTGGTTATCAGTTCTTGTGGTGTATAATTATAGTTAATAGCTATTACTCTCATTTAATTACATAGCATTAAATGTGTGCGGCTCTCTGCAGACTAACGAGGAGCACGGGGTCAGACAGTTCCAGTACAGCACGTTGAGTTTTTCAGCCCACTGCTGGTTTCCTCTGGGGAACAAATCAGGCAGGTGGCCTAGGAATAGCCTCCACACTCCAACACAGTCTGTGTTCTGGTTTCCCACAGAGGAGCTTGGCCAGTGAAATCTGGGCAGGTCCAAGGTTTCCCAGCTATCTCCAGCTGCTGGAAGAGACCACTGGGTGTATACAAAATACACCCATTATAACTCTAGTTCATTATACAGGCTCCAGGCTGTTGTAATAAAGTCCCAGGATAAGATACCCCAAAAGGTTGCCTTTGCATTTACAAAAAGAAATACAAAAAATTGCATATGGTGGGTTCCAGGCCTGTAATGACCTTTTCATGGGAGAGGCCTTTGGTCAAGCATGCAGACTTCAAGTCAGAGTCAAGGCCTGGGAATCCAAACCTGCAAACCCTTCCGAGTATGGTTTTTTTTTAGTACCTTACTGGTAGCATTTGTCAGTGTGACCTGTCCTGGCTGTAATGTCTAGCCTTGCTCATGAGTCCATGGCAAAGTGTGAAGGACTGTAAACAAATGGTGATAAAAACCATAAGCAAGGTGCTGTCAGCCTTCCATTCTGAGTTAGTTCGAGAATTTAAGATAATTAATTGGGATTTCTGTTCAGAGGGCACACTTGACCTTCTGTTCTCCCTTTTGTTCTAGTTACCGCTGCCTGGCCCTGCTGTACTGGAGGATGTTCCGACTCAAGAGAGACCATGCGGTCAAGTATTCAAAAGCGCTTATTGAGTATTTCAAGGTGCATTCTTTATGACATGTTTTTAGTTCAGTGCATCATTATAGAAAATACAGCATCTTACTAAAACAGTAGCTGTGCTGGGCTTAGTTCTGCCCCTGTGAAGTCAGTAGAGTTTTACCATAGACTCCCACAGCAACACCTGAGCTGTCGTCTTCACAAGGGCCCCTCTTTGCAAAATACACACCATGTCCCTCCATGAAGGATGAGAAATTTATTGTACTAGCAAACAGGTATTTTCACATTGTTCTTGGTCGATTGACTAGCGCTATCCAGCTCTGTTGTGAATAGGTTTTGCAGATTTTGCTCTAACAATCCCCTCCCGGATTACATTTCCCACTAGACTACCCATGAGTTGAAGATTTTGATCTAGTCCTCAGCTGCCCAGCTTCCACTTAGCAGCATCAATAGGTAGGACAGTCCAGTGGGACATATTCTTACCCAAGGAACTGGCAAACATCCCACACTGACTTCAGTGGGAGCTGTACAAAAGCATCATGAGGGCAACTAAACCACCTGCCATGTACTTGACATGCACAGCTGGCTTCCCCTTCCTGCTTTTTTGCCTGCTACTGCTTCCATCTTCCACTCTCTGCCAGGTCCAAACCCTGGTTATTTTGAATAAAACAGGAAGTCATTCAAAGTCCTTGAATATATTTTATTTGACAGGCAACCTTTCTCTGGGAAGTATCTCAGGAATAAAACCTTTCAGGTGGAGCTCACCTAGCAAGTCAGTCCATTCAGCGTTTCATCTCCAAACACAAAACTAGCCTTTATCTTTCTAATTAAAAAAATAATATGTACATATGAGTACATATGTACAAAGTACAAGCTTTAACACAAACTCCTTTGGGGAACCTGAACAGCCATTTTCCTTGAACACAAAGGGCTCGTCTGTTGGGTTGTTTTTTGCAGAGGGAGGTACCTTGAAATGAAAAACATCCATCCTCTGACATTTTGTTAATAAAAAAATTCAAATACAAGCATGAATGCTCATGACCAGATTCTGAACACACGAAGACAGTGAAGGAAATTGACAGATCCGTTATTGTCAAACTGAAATTGAAGTCACTGTAATTGCTTCTAAAAATTTAGCAATATATAATTCAACACGTTATGTTTCTCTAACAATGACTTGATTTCAGGGGAAAGAAATATGTGCCTGTTACAGCACTTTATTTTTCTTTACCAGTTCAGAGAATACCTGCATTAAGAACAGGATGGTCAGGCTCTCAACCATGTAAAATATCTCCTACTAGAAGACAGAAACTGTTTCACAGCAAACATAAAATGGACTTACACTCTGCTATAGCCAAGATGAGCTTGGTTTTTTGCAGAGCTCCTGCTGATATAATGATAGCATCGTTTCACATTAGAAAGTTTTCTCACCTTTGAAAGTAAAAAGGGAAAAAAAATCCATTTGCTGTAATTTTCAGTGGAAAACAAGCAAATTCTCCACTCATTTCATATTTGCTATCTAAAAGCTTTCTAAACCAAGTGACGTGAAATGCTGACTGCATTAAGAACTTCCACATATATTATCAATCAAAGAAAGATTTTAAACCTTGTCATACACATTTGCAGGGAAAATGTGACACACTTCTCTTTAGAAAAGAAAAAATGATTATTTCAATCTCCTTTTAGGTATTTTATTTCCATTATAAAAAAAAAATTAATGCAGCAGAGAATTAAAAAGAAGCCACAGATATTCAGGGGCCAGACACTTTTGACAGCATAAAGAAACCAGGAGAATGGGTAGCAGTAAGCGAAGTGGGATAAGAGACGGTCCCTTACAACATTACACTTTTTAGAATCCTTACTCCCAGCTTTCTGGTGCAGAACTGAGAGGAGGCTGCAGTAATATACCTAAAACATGAGAAAAAAGGTGTGGGAAGTTGTACAGTAAGGCAGAGGCTGGCTACATTTACAGAAGTATTCTTGACTCCACTTCGATTTTCATATTTTCCTGTGTCCAACTCTGTAAGTAAATAACTTGTATTCAGTTTCCATTACACTTCAAAGACGAAGACCAGTAGTTCAAAGACAGATCAGAAAAGAAAAAAAAAAAAAAAAAGAAAGTATTCTGTAAGAGGAACAAATGCCAAGGATTCCCAGGTTGGTTCTATTTCTCTATAAATGAGGACTTTTCATTTTTTTCCTTTCACGCCTTAGCCCTTCCTGCCAAAAAAAAAAAGAAAACCCATTGAAGGAAGAACCCCCTGTGGGACACTCCAAAGCTTATTTTTCGTACCACTTACCCGGGATGTAGAAGGCCCAGTGTCAAAACACAGGAAGAATGCCAGGGCACACACAGCACTGATGTGATCACTGCTAAAATACAGCCAATGTTGGTGTGCACATGAAAGATGTGAGAACACAAGAAGCAGTTCAAAGGACACGTCAAAACTGGGAAAGCAAACTTTTTGAAGAGAGGCTTGGAAATGTGTCCAGCTTACTGCAGAACAGGTTAAGAGAGGATATGATCATTGTGTATATGGAAACAGAGCTGATAATATCAGGTGACATGCGGTTTTGCTGGCACTGGACCAACAAAATCCAAAAGCTAGCACTGAAGTTAAGAAAATTCAGTCTTGAAACCCTGAAACAGAATCTGTTTTTCTAACTGTAAGGCCTGCTAAACATTAGACACAGGACACAGGAGAACAAGGAGGATAAATAGTGTCTTAGGATTTCTATATGACTAGCTATCCTTTTAAAAAATAATAAAATAAAATAAATTTTTAAAGTAATTTAGCTTCTGGTAAAAGTTCCATGATTGTTGGAAGAGGGAAATTTCAGACTGAGTGTCCTCAGGGATTACTACTGGCCTTGAAATCCATGAAGCTCAGAAGCCCCTTGTTTATCATTTTTCCTTCTTAAGCCATGGGAGACCAAGAGAGTTTGTACTGCTGTTAACGCTTGTAACTCCTACAGCTTGCAACACCTGCAGCCCTGTGTTTAAACAATATCCATAAACAAATCTCAAGCTGCAGGACTTCACTTGGACTCTGGTGGTTGTCAAGAAGGGAGGGTTTTCCCCCAGCACACAAGTATCTCTATGTATGGTTTCAGGGGGAGGTGCGAGGAGGACTTTCCTCTCAAGAATTAGAAACTGGCCATTGCTGAACATGAGGCTGCAGATGGAATGGACCAGAAAAGTTTTGTTTCCTGGACTTCTGTTTTTTACATCCTTCTTTCTCACAGGCCCAGGATTAAATCAGTCACAGCATTTGGGAGAGGGGAGGAGTTTTTCCACAGGTCAAATGGGCAGGAACCTGGCAGTAAATTCCCACCAGCTCTTGTAGATTAACTACTAGAATCATTTTAGCTATTCAGTTTCCATTGTCGTGGACAGCTGAATTTCTCCTGCTCTGTAAACATACAAGGTAGCCTCTCCTCAAGCAATGAAATTCTTTAGCCTAAGCACAGTATACCAGTGAGAGTCTTAATGACTGCAGGTATACAAGAGATCACGCTGTATGATCTAATGTCCCCTTCTGGGGGGGTCTGGGTAACCCTTCAGATAGAAGAACCATCACCCTACAAGGGCAGTCTCTCTGGCCCTGTGAATGCTGCCATATTCAGACCAAGGGGAAGAGCCCCAAGAGGAGCAATCATGATAGATATTCTTGAGCCTGGTGGTTAAAACACCCACCCGAGCTTAGGGAGCCTCAGATTCACATCCCTGTGGTCAGCTAGGCTGAGCAGACTTGCACAGCCTTGCAGGTCTGAGGAGAATGACATTTGTCTTTGGGGGCAGGAAAGTGGGAGGAAATCCTTCTGGATTTCTCTATCACAAGAAATTCCATGTTAAACCTCAGAAAGAGTCTTGGCAGCACTTTCTTCTGAACTCCCAGGATTTCTGTGAAAAGTTTCAGTTTCAATTTACATGTTTTCCTAACCAGCCCCCATCCCAAGGGGTTTAATAGACTGTGATTTGAGTCTGTGCTGCAGCGCTGCTTCATCACAACACCAAACTAGGCTGAGAGGGCTTATTGCATCATGAGACTTGAATACTTCTATCCACACAATTTTTTCTTTACATTTCTTTACTTTTATACTGTTTAATGTTCCTCATTTAATAGTCTTACATAAATTACATGCATTGTGAATTATTTTTTCCTTTACAGAATTCATCAAAAGCTGCCCAGAACCCATCTCCTTGGGGTGCCAGTGGAAAGTAAGTTCACAGGTCACACAGAAACTTACATCAGATTGGCAGTCAGAAATTATATTTGCTTACCTGCAGTGTGTTCTGATACTCTCATGTTTTTAATCCCAACACCCTTTTAAGTAACTGTATTAACATCTGTTTCCAGGAGCACAGGAACTCCATCACCCATGTCCCCTAGCCCTTCTCCAGTCAGCTCCGTAGGATCCCAGGGGAGCACAGGGGCCCCTTCACCATCTCCTATCATCAGCATCCCGCAGCGCATTCATCAGATGGCCGCCAACCACGTCAGCATCACCAACAGCATCCTGCACAGCTATGACTACTGGGAGATGGCTGACAACCTGGCCAAGGAAAACAGAGGTGAGTCAAGGCACTGGACTGTTCTAGAAGATCGTTATGTGATTTTGATCAGGAAAATAACTATTTTGATAGGAATCCTGTCCGCAAAGTAGGACTGCATAGGTGATTTTTTAATTTAGTCTGCCCCTAATCTGTTCCAAAACAGCCCAAAAAGGCAATTTTTATAGCTGTCTCACTCAGAGGTGTCTAATTTTTTTCTTTATTTGGCTGGTCAGGACTGGTGACAGACAGGCCACAGACATAGCTGTGGGTAGCATTCACTGCCATCTGTGTCATTCTGGAGAGAAAGGTTTGTGGGAGGCAAGGCAGCTTCCTGCCCTCCAAAGTCATGGAGCTGGATGGGATGCGTTTAGCCAGACCACATCAAAAAGCAGGAGCACACTTCCTTTCTGCAGAAGGAATGAACAGCCCCTAGCCCTCACCCCATCCAAGCAGACACAGATGGGAACTAGCTGCCTTGCTCCCTTTTCAGAGCAAACTTCTCTCAGCTGAACTGGTTTCCATGAGCAAGTGCCTCAGCATCTGACTTGATGATAAACTATTGCTTGGTTTTCAGGCTAATTTATATATTTAAGGCAGGGGCATGGGCAGGATTCACATCAAAATGAATGCAAATGAATACCAAGAGTTGGTGTGTATGTATGAGTTGGGGGGCTAATCTCCCATTACAGTTGATGGAGCTTTGTTCAATACAAACAGCAGAGTTCAGAGAACTGTTCAGTTCACCCTGAAAGGGACACAGGGATACAATTCAGTTGCCTAACCGTAGCTGCCAAATGTCATTTGAGGTATCCTTACCTACACTGCCACTCTAGAAGTCTCCTGTATGTCCTGTGTTAGATCTGCCAGTCCGGGCTGTGCGTATCAACTGCCTGAGGGCATCTCAAATGGGCACTACATGCCTCTAAGTAGGCAACTGAATTTAGTCCTTAGTGGCTAGTGAGCCAAATTACTCTTTAGGCTGTGATGACCATGTTGTACAGGCCTCTATTTGTCTGTCACGGTAGCCTAGATACCTAGCATATGTTTAGATAGACAAACTTGTGTGTAGGCTTTTTGATTTAGTTGTCCTTAATCTCAAAATAAATCTTGCCCGGCATCTGTTTGCTTTATCAAGACTCAATGGAAATTAATGAAAAGCAAAGCCGAAGAACTCACTGCTTTGTTCTTTAAAAAGAAAATTGTTGTGCATCAGCCTGTAAAATCATGAACCACAGGGCTTTAAAATTAATCTCACCAGCACTAAACTTTCATTCCCATGAAATGTTCAGCTTGACTCAATTTGCAAGAGAATAAAATCTATTAAAGGGTGACAAGCAGCAAATACAGCTTCACTCTTCTGACGCTGAATCTTTTTTCCCCCTGTAGATTTTTTTAACGACTTGGATGCATTGATGGGACCTATCACCTTGCACAGCAGTATGGAGCATTTAGTTCAGTACACTCAGCAAGGACTTCACTGGGTGCGGAATAGCGCTCATTTGTCATAATGACTGTGTGCCATTCACATGGACAGTATACCTTTCATGGATAATTCAGTTATTCTGGACACTGTGCTACAGAAATAGTCAACCACAGCATTGATCCAAACAAAGGTGAATATTTCTTCAATACTGAGCAAAATTTTTCTGAGTGTAGACATGTATGTGTGCTTATATACAATATACCATGATGTCTCTTCAGAATGGATTGCTCTGTACCACTCTCCAAACATTTTCATACACTAGAAATACTAGAAAGAACTGATCTTAATGCACAAAACATACCCTTTCTATTCTTGTGCTGAAAAAAATCTCAGAAACCAAAATCTCATGGGTTGATTGAACCAAGTGCAATAAGCACAGATCCCTATTCAGGAAAGCTCTCAATAGATTCTTAACTTTAAGCTTGTACTGAAATCCCATTGACTTCAGCAGAGCTTAAGCACATACACAAGGGCCTTCCTGAACTGGAATGAATGAGGGCGAATCATAGACATGGAGAACTTTTACTGCGAGCATGGACACGTCACAGAAGGTTCAATATTAACGTGCCATCTCCCTGTTACTTCCCCACTGGGGCACACAGAGGAGTTGTGTAGTCTGCATTAAGTTGGAGAAAGACGGCATTCCTTCATGTGCAATAAGTTTCAACAAATTGCATGCATTTCTTTATCTCCTGTCTTTTTAAATAACTTTAGCTCTTGTTCAGCTCCTCACCAACAGTATAAACTATAGTATCAAGCAAAAAGCTTGAAAAGAGATATGCTGATAGCAAGAACTTAGATGGTGGAAAATTGCATTCTGTTACTGACAGTAAACAGAAATGAAAAAATATGGCAAACTGCAATCCACTTAGAAAAGAAAATGTGTTCATTTCACCTGCATACACAGAGACAGAGAGATATCTATACCAGTTGTTGGTTTTGCATGGGAAGGCTTCATGCCACAGATTTTGACTTTCATATCTTTTTCATCTATCAAAAGTTTGCAGAATTTTGTCCTAGGCTGTATGGGAGCATTACATGCAATTTCCTTTTCTGGGAAGCTGAGTTTGCTGTTCATCAGGCTAAGAACTGTTTCCTATCATAATCCTCTCACTTTTCATGCATAATCCTGAACTAGGCTTTAACATTTCTTGATTTGCGGGATGTTTTCAGTTCCTGTTGACAGGCTGTGTTTTTCATGCCAGAAGAATTAATCCCACAATAATTGGAGTTTAATTTGGGTCAGCTGAGGTCAAGGCCAGTTCATATCAACTGTGCTTGCATTCAATGCATTTTTGTTCATTTTCAGTGGTTTTTACACATTTAGTTTTCTTTTTTTCTATTGGAAATGTAATTTTTTTGCAATCAGATTTGCAGCCCTTGACTCAAGTCAGCAGCTCCAGTGACTTCAATGGACTGTTTCTGTCCGAGTCATTGACTGGACCCTTTGATTGCTGTTTTCTCATCTAATTTATATATTAAGGAAATGTGAGTACAAAAGACTCTTTCAATAGAAGATACAAATAGAAGTAGCCACTGATATTGATGGTTGATTGATTGGTCTGTGCTGCCTTTTTTTTCCTCCCCCATTTTCGAAGAGCTGCATTTTGAAAAAAAAGATACCAAACAATGTGGCACATTTCCTCAGCAAAACATCTTTGGTGACACAGGCTGTATTTACCCTGTGGTAAAGAGTGGGCTTGAGAGCACACTGAGCCCGACGTACCTGCATTTTTTTTGTCGAGGCTGCTTACTATAACTCCAGCTATTGCTCAGACTCAGAGCATTCACTCTGTTCTTTGAAGCAGCTCTGCGGGGCAGCTGAGCCCCAAGCCATCCTGGGCCGATATTTATGTGCCCATTGGTGCTCAGATACTTCCCCCCAAGAGAAGTCCTGAGCTCAGGCTGTGGTCACCTCTTACCACAGACCTAAGTATTATAGTGTGGCTGGTTTTAAGAATGAACATGGACCTACCTTTGACAAAATACACATCCACTGAATCCTCCTGTCACTCTTAACTGTGGCTGTTACCCACCCCAGAAGGAACACAATTTGCTTGGTCACAAGTCTGGTGAACTCGATCAGTGCCTTTCTGTTTATCACTTGCTTGATCTCTGGCTGTGGAAGTCTGTGGTGATTTACTAGACTAGTAGCAACGGATTCTGTCAGCTGCTTCGATACTATATGAAGGTACTGTGGGATTTCTCCTCAGATCAGGAAAGTGAAATTCCAGTTAGATTAGCTTCTGTTTTCTTTGACGGTGCCTATGATGTTTATCTTCAGATAAGATTGGGGGTTTGGGAGCCCTTACTACTATTTAATGTTGAGAAATTTTAGAATTGACATATATTACTTGCCTTAAATGGAGTTTAGTTTTATTGGACATGTGGCATTTGAGTTTCAAGTATGAAACTTTGAAGCATGTTTATTTTACTAAGATTGGGATATTTTTCTTAATCACAATGAACTCTTTGTATGGATGTAATATGTCAAGAAACTTCAAAGAAATGCAAGAATTAATGCTGTCCTGTTGTAACATTTCCAAGTACTAAGGATCTCTTGTAGATGATTGTCCTTTCTTGCACGTTGTTCATATATTGAATTATTCCAGCTAAAATACCTATTGCTTCCATGGGAAAACACACTGGTTTTTTAGTTTTTGTGCTGGCATCATCTGTGTTGTCTGATGAGCACACTGAGCCTTAAATTCTGGTGGTGTAACAGGATGAAATGGCAGCCTTTTAAACCAACTAGACATATAAATGGATTAGAGGGTTTGGCCTTCTCTCCATAGGGTTTCCTGCAGCTATACCATTTTGGTGAGGTTATTTAGAATACTGTTCTGTGCAGACTATTTGCTCTATATGGTTGCTGCTGCTTAGATGACTGAATGTGGCGTGGTGACAACAAATACTTTATTTCATCTTCTTAGAGCCTGATCTGGAAAAGTGCATGTGGCTTTTGGGTCTGGTCCAATTAAGCGTATGTTCCATGTTAAGAACCTGAACAGTCTTAGGCACTTTACCATGAGTCGAAGGTGCTCTGTGTGTTCCGAGTGGGACTAGCAGAGACCATCCTTCTTTGGGGTTCCATGAAAAACGCTTACTTGTTGTAATCCGTTGTAAAAGCCCAGGAACATGCAGGCTTCTTTACACCATAGCAATGTTCAGGTTCATTTTGTTAAAGTAAGTCATTCTGTACAAATCCAGAAGGATTATGCCTGGAAGGAGAGGTTTGCTTACAAACTGAGGCTTCTGAATCAGTCAGGGTTGGTAAAGCAATGGGAATGCATTCAAAGGAACCGTGTATTGCAGGTAGATGCAACACATGCAGAGCAGCCTATAGGATCCTCACAGACAACAAGATCATACAGACCTCTTGGCCTTAATGCTTTATAGTATTCCATGGTGGCATGAATGACAGGTAAGAACAAAGCATATGCAGAGGTTTAAGTGTGGCCAAAAGCCAAGCATAGTCCTCCCTGTCGCATGGCAGGACACCCCAACCCCTTGTTTGCCTATTTCTTTTATCCAAATATGACAAGGCTCCAAAGGAAGAGATCATAGTGAACAGAGGACCTTAGGGAAAGGAGGTTAAGAAGATCAAGCCCTAAGTGTAGATACAAACATATATGTATATACTGTAAATCTAAATAGTAATAAAAGTCACTCAGCATGAAGGATATTACTAGTGCCTACCATTGATCATCAAGTACTCATTACTGAGCAGCCATATCACCTCAGAAGTGCAGTAACTGTTATCAAAATAATTTGTGCAGCTAATTAATTTATAAGAAATGCACCTTTGGGACTGTGCCATAGTATCTCTTTTGTAATACAAATGTTCAACCATTTTTCATGGCTACTGATTCAAATCTACATCACTGAAATGTCAGGATATCTTCTTTCCCCTAGATGAGGACATATACTTAGACCTGGCTAATCTGTGCTTAGTTTATCTACCCAAGAGACTTTAGTAGTCACCAGCCTTAATGCATGTACAGTATATACTATTCACTGACTTAGTTGTAGGTTTTAATCCAAATGAAATTGGAATTTGTGAAATTACTTGGATTAATAGCATCTGCCCCAGATATCCTGCAGATGTGACATTAAATGATTCATGATTTTAAGCAGAAAAGGTTGAATTTTATGTAAATAACAGTGGATAAATTCCTTGATCTTTTTATAAGAAGATTTTTTTTTTTTTTTAAATTAAAACATTGTCAAAGCAATAGGTTTTTTAACTCTCCTAAATTTTCTGGAGGGTCATGGGTTCATGGTCAAAGCTATATTAAGAACATCTCCTTCTGCAATATGCCTCGCCTTTAGATAATCCGCTTAATGCTTAATATGTCGGAAAGAAATGTTTCTTTTTCACAGTGATAGCAACATCTCCCTCCCCCATTCAGGGAGAATCCTCAAACTAAAGAATAAAATCTCCTGGCACAATAGAAATACAAACAATGCCTGAAGAATGTGGACTTGTTAAGATAACAATAGAAGTTTGGCTGGCACAGACCTAACATGCCTCTCATTCTGTTATATTTGTGTTAGCATTTACATCACATATTTGAACTCATTGTGTTTGAAACTAGAGAATTAGTTGGATTTTCATGTCTTAAAAAGGCCTGGTAGGTCTGATCACTATCATAACTGTTACATTAGCTTATGCACTGTGCACCGAGGGTTGGGAAGGCATGTAACCGTAGATAAATTTGTCAGAATGCATTCAGAAAAGCATTTGGATCTTACGTCTAGTCTGTCTCGAAAACTGGAGACCAATGTCTCTCACCCAAGAACATTAGCATGAAAATTTGGCTATTTTAATGTATCTCATAAAGTTGCCATTTGCCCTCCATGAGACCATATTGGTTGCCATGCTGTAAATTGTTCTTGAGGTTAATTAACAAATTCGGGAAGTCACTTTAGACGCTGTTTGTGCGTACCTCACTAAAGCAACATAAAGGAAAAACACAGATTTGGAGCATCCATGGCTCTATCATTCTTTCAAGAGACTATGGTTTTCCTCAGTGAGACAGGCCGGACTCAGCTGGGGTTGTTTCTTCAAGTAATTCCTCTGCCTCTGCTTACTATCTGGCTCTATTGCTCTCAGTAGTCTGCAAGTAAGCCTGCACTTTCAGGAGTGTTTTCTACTTTGGCAGCCCAAGCTACCTTTCAAACAGGGTGCTGGAGCATGGAGCAAGTAATCCACAGGTTGCGTAAGGGGCACTGCTTTCCCGCACAAAACCGGCAGCAAATAGAGCAAGGTTCCCTCTCTTTTCCAATCTGTGTAGCTTGAATCTCACATGCTGTAGCTTGAATCCCAGCCTCATCCCTGCTACCCTTGACGGACTGCAGAGGGTCCAAGGAAAACAAGAGAATGACAAAAAAATGGGGATTTCCTCTGCCCCAAGGCACATACTCCTTTTTGGGAGTGAATATAGAGAAGAGCATGGATCATAAGGCACTCAGGTCTCACGTTTCTCATATGTACTAACATAGGGATACTTAACACTTATCTGCCTCATAGGGCTTTATGAGAATTAATTAATGTTTGCAAATCACTTTCTATCCTCAGAAGTGCTGTAGAAGAGCTATGGAAAAAACTGCTAAGTACACTGGATGAATTTCACCCCTGAGTCCAGAGCTACAAGACCCTCAAAATCCTTAAATACCATGTAAGCTCTCAGTGTAAGCTCCTGAGTGTAGAAAACTTGTGCTTAGCGCTGAGAGGAGTCACATCCTAGGTGAAACTGTCATTCCCAAAGTATCTGTAACTTTGATCCTGGTAGAGAGCAAGAATCACAACAGTACATAATGGGACAAACAGCATAGGTTAACCAAGGCTGTGTAGCCATCCTAAGAATTTCAAATCTTTTTATGTCTTTGAGCCACTTCGTATTTCTGTGAAAGAAATTTGCCTCCCCAGTTGTACCAAGTGTGTTTCTCATAACAGCTTCAGAAGTATTCAAATCATTTGTTATTCCAAATCCAGCTTGAAATAACTTCAAATCAATGGATATTTTCTTTTGGAATGGTGCATTTGCGGTGGGCTGACCCCAGCTGGATGCCAGATGCCCACCAAAGCCACTCTATCACTCCCCTCCTCAGCTGGACAGGGGAGAGAAAATAGAACAAAAGGCTCCTGGGTCGAGATAAGGACAGGGAGAGATCACTCACCAGTTACTGTCATGGGCAAAACAGTCTCAACTTGGAGAAATTAGTTTAATTTATTACCAATCAGATCAGAGTAGGATAATGAGAAAATAAAAAACTAAATCTTAAAGCACCTTCCCCCCACCGCTCCCTTCTTCCTGGGCTTAACTTCACTCCTGATTTCTCTACCTCCTCCCTTCCAGCGGCGCAGGGGGACGGGGAATGGGGATTGCCATCAGTTCATCGCACGTGGTCTCTGCCGCTCCTTCCTCCTCAGGGGGAGGGCTCCTCACACTCTTCCCCTGCTCCAGCCTGGGGTCCCTCCCACAGGAGACAGCCCTCCACAAACTGCTCCAACGTGGGTCCCTTCCCTGGGGTGCAGTCCTTCAGGAACAGACTGCTCCAGCGTGGGTCCCCCTGAGGGTCACAGGTCCTGCCAGCAAACCTGCTCCAGCGTGGGCTCCTCTCTCCATGGGGCCACAGGTCCTGCCAGGAGCTGCTCCAGCACAGCCTTCCCACGGGGTCACAGCCTCCTTCGGGCATCCACCTGCTCTGGCGTGGGGTCCTCCACGGGCTGCAGGTGGATATCTGCTCCACCGCTAACCTCCGTGGGCTGCAGGGGGACAGCCTGCCTCACCGTGGGCTTCACCAGGGGCTGCAGGGGAATCCCTGCTCCAGCACCTGGAGCACCTCCTCCCCCTCCTCCTTCACCGACCTTGGTGTCTGCAGGGCTGTTCCTCTCGCATATTCTCACTCCTCCCTCCAGCTGCCGTTTTCTGTTGCGCAGCCACTTTTTCCCCTTCTTAAATATGTTATCCCAGAGGCGCTACCACCATCGCTGATGGGCTCGGCCTCGGCCAGCGGCGGGTCCGTCTTGGAGCTCTATCGGACATGGGGGAAGCTTCTAGCAGCTTCTCACAGAAGCCACCCCTGTAGCTCCCGTGCTATGAAAACCTTGCCACACAAACCCAATACAGCATTGCAGAGAGGACTAGTCACTTAACGAATCATTAAAAAAAAAGTCTCTCTCATAACAAAATATGTGTCTGTTTGTGATGCACATTACCAGTACCTGAGCTGGGAGGTCAGATATATGTTGGGAACACAGTGTTCAGGGAGTTATCTTCACAAATCACACCATCATTAGCCAGCATCCCAGGGTCAAGCTCCCAGCTCTGTTCTGACACATTACCCCTAGAAGTCATCAGTAAAGCATTTCACCAAGGACTGAACACCAGTCAGATCAACAAAATGTATCTGTTGCTGTTTATGTCATTCGGGCAATACTAACAAATCCTTCCTTCCTTAGCACTAGTTATCCTTTTCTCCTCCACTTGGCATTCTTAGATATGGAATTCTCACCGTGCCAACGGACATAAAGGGAAACACTTCCTGCAGGAACAAGCTAGTCGTAGTTAACATTTACCAAAGGATAGGCCTTTTTTAGTTTTTTCTTACTTCCATTTTGGAAAATACTTGTATTGAAAAAGGATATTTTCATTTGCGGTTTAGATTTATCATAGAAGCATAGAATCACAGAATGGTTTGGCTTGGAAGGGTCCTTCAAAGACTATCTAGTCCAACCCCCCTGCCATGGGCAGGGACATCTTTCACTAGACCAGGTTGCTCAAAGCCCCATCCAACCTGGCCTTGAACACTTCCAGGGATGGGGCACCCACAGCTTCTCTGGGCAACCTGTGCCAGTGTCTCACCACTCTTATTGTAAAAAATGTTTTCCTTATGTCCAGTCTAAATCTACCCTCTTTCAGTTGAAAACTGTTGTCCCTTGTCCTGTCACTATAGGCCCTACTAAAAAGTCTGTCCCCATCTTTCTTATAAGTCCTCTCTAAGTATTGAAAGGCTGCAAGGAAGGCTCCCCGCAGCTTTCTCTTCTCCAGGCTGAAGAATCCCAATTCTCTCAGCCTTTCTTCATAGGAGAGGCGCTCCAGCCTTCTGACCACTTTCATGGCCCTCGGCTGGACCTGCTCCAACAGTTCCATGTCTTTCTTGTACTGGGGACCCCAGAACTGGATGCAGTGCTCCAGGTGGGGTCTCACCAGAGGGAGTAGAGGGGCAGAATCACCTCAACCTGCTGGCCACACTGCTTTTGATGCAGCCCAGGATACATTTTGCCTTCTGGGCTGCGAGTGCACATCACTGCCTCATGTCCAATTTTTCATCTTCCAGTATCCCCAAGTCCTTGCTGTAGGGCTGCTCTCAGTCAGTACATTCCCCGTCTGTACTGATACTGGGGCTTGGCCCAATCCAGGTGCAGGACCCTGCACTTGGCCTTGTTGAACCTCATGACGTTCACATGGGTCCATTCCTCAAGCTTGTCAAGGTCCCTCTGGATGTCAAGGTCCCTTTGGTGATTTGCCTTCACCCGTGACAAGTCTGTCTTCCATTTGCATAAGGTGTTGCATGGGAGGATGGGGACTTCTGCCTTTCCCGAGCAAATCACACATAGCTAACTAGTGCCATGATCAACACAGTAATTAATTTTTTATCTCCTCAGCCTTTTGTTTTGCCTTCCTGGTCCCACAGTCAGCTCATCCTGCAGCTCTAGACATTTTCTTCCACAACCCCATCTCCCAGCCTGGGGTTATGACGTACAGGACAAGGGAGAGCTGAAATTACTGACAGGAAAAAAGACAGAGGGCAGTGCAGAGCTGCTCCGGGCAGTTCAGGATCTTTCTGCTTTCTTCTCATTCCCACCCCACTTGTCGGACTGGCGCCCACCTTCATATATTCCTAGCAAGAAACTTCAGTTCCCTCCTGAGGAAGAAACAGTGAGTGCTGATGACTCCATGCACAATTTCTGACCAACTCTTCTCCTCTGTGTCCAAAGGCAGATGGGAGAGGCCACTAATCTGGGAACCAAGAGCCCTTAGTGCTGGTGACTCACACACCCCATGTGAAACAGCAGTGTAGCTGGAGGGGTTACAGCAGCATCTCCTGGCCCAGCACCATTGCCTGGCATTGTGTTACTGATCTGCTTGAATGAGCATTGCCGTTTATGACCCTGCAGTAGAACCAGAAGGGACTGGTGGTCTCACACCTGTGCAAGAACCTTTTATAGGCCATTGAGGACACACAATCAGCCTTATAACAATTCACTGGGGTTAAATACCAAGAGAAGGTGGAATGGGAGAGAAAAAAGGGTCCTGATTTAAACAGAGAAGTGGGGATTCACCTCATCTTGTACTGAAGGTCTAAAATAAGCACAATGAATCACACCCTAGAAGTGCTTGTTTCTGTCCACTGGCTACAAAGGGAATTTAGGTGATGAGCTCAGATATACTTGTGCTATAAGTCCCACACCAGGTTTACAATTGTACCTGTTGCTAACGAGAATGCCTGCTGAAATTGGTAAAATATCTTAGGATGTGCTGATGCAGATGTGGCTAAGATCACTTTGGGAGGGAGCAGATATGCAGGAAAATTGGTATGGGGTAAATACATTTATTTCTGAGATGTTTAAAGCATATGCTTTAGACCTGGACTATACCTTGCCCACTCTCTCATTCACTGGGCCCAAATCCAAAGTAGTAGTTCCTCGAGGACTGAACGTGCACCTTTCTTCTATTAAGATTACTGAAATATCAAGAAAATATATTTTACAGTTTAGTAAACACTCGAAGGCACTTTTTCCGCGTGTTGTCTGGAAGTAGAGCTGGCTCCCTTTAAACAGAAGAAAGAGTTTTTCTGTAGATGGCGAAAGAGATGAGATTGGCCGTGAGCCCACATAAGGCCAATATTACCTTTTTATGGAAATTCAACAGCATTTTTCAATTCATTATGTGAAAATGGCAATTTTATCCATGATGAACAGCCTGTAGGCCACCCAGGGCCACCCAAAGCTCGTGGCCTGCCTGCAAACCAGCAGTCCTATAGCAGCTCCCAGGGCTGGCCTGGCAGTGTCCCTTGCTATCGGTGGAGGCAGAAAGAGCAGCGGCATGTTGGGAGCTTCAGAGCAGCCGGGTTAAGGTGTGCTTGTGGTGCCATTGGCAGGCTGTCTCTTTCCACTGATGGCTACAGGAGGGGTGGGAGCCGAGACAGAGGAGCCGGGCGGTATAAGAGCTGCTCTCTGGGCAGCCCAAGGCTAACCTCTGGTCCTCCTGCCCAGGGATATCGCTCCGTGCTGACAGCGGCAGGTGGAAACGATAGCCAGTGTAACAAATCATGGCTGCACACACACACACACTTTGCTTACAGCGACTCCCTGCCTTCCTGGGCATATTATTAATGGAAACCTGGACTGTGTTGGTGTCCGCTGACCAGGGCCATGCCACCATGTTGCAGTAGGCATCCTACAAACACTCTCTTCCACAGAGTTGCCACCATGCAGAAGCCAAAACCAAACCACACTGTGGGTGGGCGAGAGAAACAAATGGGCAGGGAAGGCAGTACAGGGCAGCCAAAATAACAGGATGCTTAAATTTGTCATTACTTCTCCAGCCAGTTGCAATAATCGCAGTAGTCCTAATTCCCTCCCCATTTCCCATGCTGTGCGTAGCACCCGCGGCTGAAAAGGCAATGCGGCGGTGCCGGTGTGGGGTCCAGCCACCAACTGTCCTCCTGACGGGCGCACTGGCAGTGCAGACGGCGCACGGCGGGAAACCGCCACAGTACAACCCTTCCCCACCTCTCCTTTTCACACAGCAAACTTCTAAGCGAGGGTCCCTGGCCAGATGAGGTACGCAAAGATCAGCTTATGACCAGAATTATTTTTGTAACAAACCTCAGAGACTCATTACTGTATTTCATTTATAGCAACAAACATCAGCAGATTTTTTGTAAAATTATTCGAGTCAGGATGGCTTTATTTGCAGCTCATAAAACATCGCTCATGTTCCCCTCTGAGGGGGTGCTACCCGAGGCCTCCCCCACCCAGCCAAAGCTATAGCAGTTTATCTTTCCAATGAGCATAATCTCACAATATGTCCCCGTACAGCAGGCAATATTGTTTACACAGGTTAATAAACGGAGTATTCTGTACAGTAATTTATGCTGTAAAGTATGTACATATATCACAGTAGCAGTCACAAATGCTTTAAACTGCCTTATTTATTAGATTGGTTAGCAATTCCCCCCTTGCTCCAGAATATTTTACATTATTTTTATCTTTTGCATTAGGTATTTTTTTAGTTACTGCATTTTGACCCAATTATTGAAAAAAAATTGGTCTTTACAGTAAATAGATACCTAAAATTTAAGTAGAAATAGCAAATTCACTGCCTGTCCAACTAATATAGCTCTGATTATGATTAAAAATACAGTATACTCTTATCTGTGTATCATAGTGTATGCCAGAAATCATATTCCACTTGTGATCGATACAAACAAGAGCTTTAGTAACTTTCACCCATTTCATTCTTCCATTGTGAGGCAAAAAAAAATAAACTATTTTATCTAAAATATTCCCCGTGAGAGCCCTGGTGTTATTCCTCCCTCAGGCAAAACTGACATTGGCTTCAGTGGGAGCTTTACCTAAGTAAAAGTTCAACACAGGGACATTACAAAAATAAATATACCACGTATGAACAGTACTTGTGCTTGGTAGTCATCTGTTTTCTCTTTAGTAAGAAACATAGGGTAAATGCTATATCTGTAATGCTTCTCTGTCTCACTCGTTCCTTTTTGCTGTACGAGTAAAAAATTGAGATTCAAAACCAATTGTATTTGTTCTATTTGCTCAAGCAAAATAAAAATCTTTTGGGGATCAGTTCCAAGTCAAACTAGAAAAAACAAGAAAACTTTGCTTTTGTTTGTTTTCATGTTAAATTATGTTTCATGTTAAATTATGTTTCACGATTAAACAGGTTCATAGGCAAAAAACAGGTACAAAGGCAATGAAATTACTAATGACTTGTTTTACTGTTTGGAGATTTTGCTATGTCCACAGTTCATATAAAACACATGTAGCACAGTTTCTGGGATGGTGAAAAATCCTACTGTAATGTAACAGAATGAGCCTTAAGGATTTGTAAGAATAAGCACTTTTATATTAAAAAGCAAATATTAATTCATCAGTAAGATTACTTTTTTAATGTGACAATAAACCATGAAATCAACATCCTTCTGTCTCAATTACGCCCCATCTGTCTCTTTCTTAAACCTTTTTCTGAGGGAAAAAATTGCCTGGTTTTGTGTTACAGCTTTCAGGTCCCATTGCAGTCGCCTGTGCTCCTGCCTAAGCCACCTACCCTTCTCCACACCTCCTTCATGGGTGAGCTCCTTTGAAACCTTCACACAAGGAAGGAGGAAGGGCTCGTTCATCAAAGCAGATCTCATTAACAAGGCACCGGATTTAACTGGGGTGTCCGACAGAGCCAAGTAGGCAAAAAGAGCCAGCTCTCTGGGGAAAGGAGAACAAAGTCACTGCTACTTTTTAGTGAGGCATGGGATGAGTACATAACCAATCCAAACTTCTCTTTATTTAGATTTAGAAGACAAGCCCCTGTACCTTAAGACCACTAACATCTGTAAGTAGTGCCAAGAGAGCCGTGACCTCAGCAGTTACAGAGCAGCAGTTCACAATTTATAGGCTAGTATTATGATAAAACCACAAGAAATACAAGTACCAAGTCACTTTCCATCCTGTCTTCCCCTGTCCACACACACACACATGCATGCACATGCATTTTTCACCAATTATTTCCCTGTGCCTACAGCTTCTTCCCACATAGGATTGCCATCTCTGAGAAGTATTTATTCCAGCATGCTTTTTTGGGCCCAAACCTATATGCTGCTGTTTTAACTTGACCATTTTGCAAGCGCTAGCTTCTGGTGGTTCTTTTCTGCTCAATCAATACCTGGGAAGTCAGGGTTTGGATGTTTTCCTACTTCTTGCTGGGGAAACCATGTTTTCCCAAGCAGCATCTGACAGCCGGGGCAGGTACTGCCTGAACATTTCAGGAGCAGGCCAGAAGAAATAAGCTTCCCAAAAAATATTCTGCACTTTTGTGACTCACCACGATACACAAACATGTGCTTTTTATGGACTGTAACCATCGCATATTGAAGCATGCAAATGGAAAGCTTTTGCTACTGAGGGCAGGGAATGTATTTCAGGAACAAGCTCTGGTTTATGATGTGCAATGATTCATGACGGGCTGACACAAGACATTGCTGCTGCCCATCACTGCTAGGCGTCTTCTGTTGGGACAGGAGAACAGGCAATGAATGGTCTCCCCAGGTATTGCCATCATCGAAGGATGAAGACAGCTTCCCCAGGCATTGCCTGCAGCGGCTGAGGAGCTGACGTACCATGCACTAGAGGGACAGTTATGTGTAGCTGTGTCTCCGAGACACCAAGGCTCAGAGTGAGCCCACTTCTGCCATCTCCCACACCAGGGCCGGTTCAGTCCTACACACCACACACAGCTCCATGAACTTCTGCTAGGTTGGACCTGCTTGCTTCAGCACTGCCTCTTTCCCTGAACGCCTCAGCGGTTTGCTGGTGATCCTGCAAAATATTCATCCAGAATTTTACTTCCTGACTTGTTCCTCGAAAATGTTCTCTTCTCAGCGTAATTCAAGGTCAGGAAAGAAATCAGGCACCACTGAGCTGAAGACCTGGAGGGCCCATTACGATGATCTAGTCTTACTTCCCAGGAAAACACAGGCCATAACATTTCATCAAGGGATTCCTTTATCAAAGGCTAATAACTTGATGAAGAGAAGCCTAACCTTTTATTGAGGCACCCAGCCTTGATTTAAAGACACAGAGTAATGAAGAATTTACTGCAGCTCTTGGACTGCTATTTGCTAAAAATTCTGCCCCAGGGCTTCACTTTGAATGATATCAAAGCTAACTGCAAAGCCAAACAGAAAAAAACTCAAAACCTGAAGATGGAATATGTGTACTGAAAGAACGGGGGAAAAAATTATGGGGAAACTTTGCATTTTAGGGGAGTTTCTGCTCTTAATTTGAGAAAAGTATGTATAGACAGTAGTATTTGTTGTTCTGAAATAGAATAGGCTGTGATCTTGTTCACTAGACATGAAAGCCCACAGACAAAACACAAAAGGAAACACTGCAACAAGTACTGCTGAAATAAAGACCCTGTCGTGGTCCTTTCACATTTGCGTCAAGCTCACATTCATAATAATGTGAATCTTTCATTTAATTTAATTTAATTTTTTAAGTTTTCTTTAATTTAAGAATAGGAACCAGCAGCATGTGTGGATGTTTCTTAAAATGAAACCCAGGCTGCCCAACTGTCTGGATAGGGATTATTAGCTTGAAATCTCCTGCAATATAAGGAATTGCAAATCAGTAGAGATGTACTATTATAGTGTCTCCTAGGAACATTTATGCAACTCCTGACAGTGTGAGTTTCTACTGATTTGATTTTCTGTAGTCATTTTTCAAACACCAGTATTACAAAGCAGCTATAAGAAGCTAAGGTTACATATGGCAAGAACTATGACTTGATAGCATGTATGCCTATGTGTAGTATAAAATAATGGAGAACCCAATCCTACAGATACAGATCCTTCTTTTTTTTTTTTTTTTTTTTTTCCCTGTTCCCCAGAAAGGAATTTCTCAGTCTCACAGTGCTATGGACAGCTTATGATTTACAAATCGCCCCAGGTAAAGCAGAGAGAGTGGACACTAAGCACAAGGAGTATATCCATTTTGAAAAGCAGCTGGGGAAAGGGTACACATCTTTGAAAGATTGCCTTGAGAGATATCGCCAGCCCCCTCACTGCTAGCATGCTTCTCAAAAAGTACTAAAAGCAAGCTTTTGCAGCTATGGCTAGTTAAGGGTTTAGGCATTGTAACAAGAGACATCATTTTAGGTGCCTGGCCCCAAATAGAGTGCAAAACCCTGTGCCAGGCATGAGGCCACCCTATGCACTACGTGGAGGGATCTGGATGACTTGGATGAACAATTTAAAAGCTTCACTTGAGGAAAGAGCTCCTTGGATCCAGGCAAGCAACAGTGGCTGAGCAGAGTGATAAACTCCAGTCCCTTCTAAACTACCTGATGCAGGGCCACAGACAAGCCTTTCCACCCATATGGATCTAGGCAAAATACATTCCTATAGGCATTCTTCAGGGTACTGAGTAAACCTTTTAGGAAAAAGGAGCCAGGAGACAATAGTTCCAGTGTTTTGGGGGTTTTTTTTGCAGGTCAACATAGCAGGTTATTTGCTACAACCTGGAAGCAAGCTTTCTTAACATAAATACGCCCTCTCTTAGGAAGAGACCCTACTCGAAGCTACACATTGTGACCAACACATGTGACCATTCTCGCTGAAGCTGTGCAGCCCAGAATGGAAGACTCAAAAGGATAGGATGAGAGAAAAACAGTGAGAGTTTGACTTCGAGCCTTATTGGAAAGCTCCTGAGAGAAGTCTGTTTTCTGATCTGCTCCCAAGACCGGCTCCACAGTCCCAGCACCAGCTACAGGGCACCCTCTGCCAAGGGCCTGGGACATCTACCACCACAGCATGTGTGCTCCATCCTTATGTTCTTGCACATCCCACACTGGCAGCAGTCAGAAAAAAAAAAAAATGGTCCTTTGATGTGATCAATAGAGTAGTTCTTACCAGCATCCTAAACTCGCTGATAAACTGAAAAGAGAGGAAGATAAGAGTGATAAAAGTTCTTTAAACTTCAAGGACACAAAACAGTAGACAAGGTATCATGTGTTTTGGCAAGTGGCTGCAACACGGCCAATCTGGACTCAGCAGATTGTTTTTATAGCTCTCTTCATGATGCTGCATGGAGTCAAAGCTTCAAAAAGGTTTAGATGGAGCAGACATAATTTGTTCTTGCTTCATCAGAACATAAATTTTGACTAGGGAGGGATTTAAGGATCTAGGCTTAGGTCCTGTTATCTAGCTTGAGCTAATAGCTTCTAATCAAAACAAGATAAGGCATCCTCTGCTGTCTATTAAGTTGTTTGAGTTGAAACACTGCAAGAGTGGAGGATTTAAGCTTAAACTCAGTGAATGAGGTGTACACAAAAAATTTATTTTGTCTTGTCTTGCTGGTTTAGGTCAGTCTCACAAAACTCCTCATTGTAATCCAGACAAAGCCACAAGAAGAGCATAAAGCTGTATTGTCTGTCTCCAAGCATAAGAAAGGGGTAAATTGATACCCACTTCAAACGCTTTCATACAGCTCCTGTGAAAGCATAAATAGGTGCTTTGAGAAGATGGAAGGCAGTTGGAACCCTGAAAGCAATCCAAAATTCACTTTTGATTATACCTTTATTGTGTGTGTGTTCTGAAAATTTTACACTAAAGAAACAGAAGTGATCCAACTGGGTTTGCTTCTTCAGCTCAGCTATTCTATTCGCCTTTCCATTTGCCTTACAAGTGCCAATTTAAAACATGTGGGTCAGGCACAACTGGCTCATAATGAAGAGATGACATTCAGATTACATTGCATTTATTAAAGTAATAAAAAGACTGCACTAACCAGTGTCTTTCTAATTTTAAGTAGTGTTGCAAATTGTTCACCATCCTAGTTGCCCTCTCTAAAATTAACTGGACAGATCCTAATATCTCTACTGCTCCTTTTTGAGTAAGACTGCAGAAACAAATGCTTTGTGGGTTTCAGCACAATGTGTCACAACCTCAGCACTAAATACTCTCGGTGCCACTTTCCGAGGTAATATTCTTCAGGTGGCTCCCGAACATCACTCAGTCAACTTCTAATTCACCCCCAACTTCCTGCCTTTCTCTAGCCAACACAGCAAAACAGAACTATACTATGAAGTATGCTCAGAAAACACTTGAAAGTCAAATCCTTCTTCTGCTTTAAGAACGTTTGGGGTTTTAGTTCTAGAAGACAGGACTTTGCAAACAGGGCTGCTATACAGAAAGCACAGCCCACAAGGGCTGCATGGGAGAGACACCTTCAGCTCCAAAACTCCAAGAAAGCTTTCTGTACTGAGTCATAACGGGATGGGGGGTGGGATAATCTACATAACTGAGATGCGTTTGAGTGCCTGGCTCCCCTGACAGTCCTGGAGGTCACTGTCTAATCCTACATAAACTGTTTGTGACTTTCTGAGGAGCAATCCACATGACCAAGGAAGCATAGCCAGAAAATGGAGTCCCTCGCCATCAGAGCATTTAGTATAGTGAAGTAGTTGTGGCTCTTTTGACACAGAAGGCACAAATTGGCTTTGCTTTATCAAAGCAAATAGGTTGCCATATCAACCTAGGCTGAGTGGGTTGGAAGGGATACACCTCCTGCTGAATATCAAGGGGAGATCCACCTTCCTTGTACCGCACATGCTTTCACATCTGGGCACATCTTATAGGCATACTATGGAATTCCAGATGACCCTGCATTACCACCCTTCACTGCATCTTGGAGGTATTACCAGAAAACCAGACTTTAAGGATAATCTGAATGACTACAAAGTGGTAATAATAAGAAATCTTGTAGATCGGCACGGAAAAGCTCTTACCATGGAGGCTGCACAGGCAGGGCGAGCAAAGCATGTCAAAACTACTAATACATGAAAAGGAAGACACAAATAGCTTGAGGATGGCATAAAAGCAGACAGATAGGAAAAATAAGCATTAAAAAGGCCTTTTCAAAATAAGGGTAAGACCTTTCTTCTTGACATGGTAGAAAAAAGGATTCAGGAAGGTGAGATAAGGTCAGGTTACTGGATAATGCAGACTTCCTGGGTAGCAAGATATCTGCCCCATGAAGTGAGACAGAATGAATGTTAGAGATGCCAGAGAGGAGCTGGTTCCAGTAATTAAGGTCTGAGGTGATGAGCTCAGCACCAACTGCCTAAAAAATATTATAGGCAGCTCAACGAAGACATCTGCTGAGGGTACAGCTGCAATCCAAACAGCTAACAAGATGTTTGGCTACTCAGTGAATGAGTTGGTGAATAAGACAGAAAATATTCTCCCTTTATACCAATCAGTGCTGAATTCTCCTCTGGCATACTGTCCGTGCCCCTCCCCAAGCACTAAAACATCCTGCAGAAATAAGTGGAGGTCAGAGAGTAAGAATGAGAATAAGCAAGTGGGGAATGAAGGCAGAGGTAAGGACTATCACAGGAAGAGACTGAAAAGAATGAGATTTGTCTATCTCAGAAAGGAGACAGATAAGAAGGGACACAGTAAGATAAAATACCAAATACTCTAGAGAAGAAGTATCTGACACTTGTCTTTACCTTGCTGCATAACACAAGAATAAAGGAACATTCAATGAAATGAAGAGCTCATGTATTCAAACCTGATCAAAGGAAATTCTCTTTCACATAATGTGTAATTGGACAGTGGAAGATATCACCACAGGAAGCACTGAGGTCAAGAACTGTGCAGGATTCAAAGAAAGATTGGACGGCTACAGGGATCACAGGAATATCCAGTCAGAACAATTATGCTAAACTTTGAGAGAAGTATAAAGACAGGCTTTCAGAGTTTAAGCCAGCACCTGACTATGGGAGAATTAAAATTGGGTTTCTATAGGGGTAGATTATCCCACATCTTTCTCTGAGGTCCTTCTGTCTTCTTTGCAAGCAGTTGATGCGAGTCCCTTTAAGGCCAGATCACCAGTCTACATGAACTACACAATTTGTGTTTTCCCACTTCCGCATCAGTTTCAGAGGCACTGAAGAGCTTTGTCTAGCTGCAACACTGTCAGCAAATTCAAACCTGCATTTTGCCACTAGTGATACAGCTATGACACCACCTGTAGTAAATCAGCACAAGGCATTTTTATCACAACACAATTTCCTTTAACATAGGGAGGCTACGACTGTGGAGCTGTAGCCATGTAGACATGGAGTGACACAGTTTGCTACCTTCCTCACCCCACCCCAGACTCAAGCTCCGTCTTGCTCCTTTTCACTGTCTTGCATTCCCTTTTCCAGAAAGGGCAAACAAAGCTTGATCATATCCTAAGCTCAATCCACAGCAAGTAGCTCTCTGTTAGGAGGCTTGTGCATATGAACCTCCTATTTCCTGATGATATACCCCTAAAAACTAACCTTTTCTAATAGAAGTGGTATACTGTCCTCTCTGGCCATGGCGCTGAATGAAACAAGCCCATGCTTTCTGTCATGGTCCATATAGTTAATCTGTATGTTCTAAACCATATCTACCAGCTTCAGGACCTCAGGGCTAAGCAGGAGATATGGGCTCCATCCAGCTCAGCCCAGCGGCAGTGGCAGCAGTTCTGTATCTGCACCACAGCACATGTCAGTAAATTTACTTCAAGTGCCTCCCTGATGCCTACACAACCAAGCACAGATTTTCTGCATCATTCTGGTAGGCTTGGGTGCCTGAAACCTATTTAACTGCAGTTTAAATGCTTACATCCGCTTTTGCAGGTACATATGCTTCCAGTTTTCCCCTCCTTCCCTAGCCTTGTAAACTACCTGCTGACCTCAAATTCAGTCTGTTGCTGTCCCATCTTCTCATACGTGGCAGCCCAACAACTTTTCTCTGTCTTAACTAGACCTGAAGCTAGCTTATTTTCACATGGCATGATCCTGAGCAGAATCAAGAGGGCAGGGCAACATTTACCTTCCCCCTCCCCTTTTCTCCTCTTTGAAGGTGAGTTGGGGGAGCCCACATTCATTATGGCTTGTGTGCAAAGGTTGATCTTCCTATTAGCAGACAGATACACTTTAGGAACCTGCACAATCTGAATCCTAATAAAAACAGACCCTGAAACAGGGACTCTTCCCCTAAACAATTTTGCTATTTTTATCTGTGCCTTTACCATCCTCCTGCTTGTTCCACAGGACAGTTCCACGTACCATAATTGTGCATCACTCACTTGACTGAGCTGCGTGTTCCTGAAGCTGTACTCACCCTTAGCTAACTCAATGAAGTCAGAAGGTAACCGTCTTTTTTTTGTGCAGCAGTTTGTGAAGTTCCTGCTCTCTGCTCAGTACCACTTGCTTAATTTTTATAATCTCATAGAACTATGAGTATTGTCTGGTAATTGTACTGATCATTACTATAATTTTAAAATCTCTTTAAGGTCTCTTTGACCCCTCAGAATGAGCCTCTTAACTTTGCCTCAGAACTGGAATCATCAAAACCATTAGAGTCTAGTTGCTTTATAATGCACCTTTCTCCAAACACAACCTTCCTGAGACAGTGACCCATGCTCCGTGCAGTATCCTGGAGGGGCCTAATAACCATCTTCCAGAGGACTGTATTGCCTCTTTCGTGGTGCATTATAGCTCACTGTTCCATCAGTCTAGTGTCTTGTTTGCCTTTTTTATTGCAGCTGTGCAGTGAAGTGACGGTTTCTATGATTTTTTTCCACAGTAACCCCTTTCTTTCTCCGATCAGCGTGCTGGATGTAACACCCATTCCGTACATTTGCTCTTTGTTCCCAGACTAATTACTTTTCATTTTCTATACCAAGCAGCATTTGCCATCTGCTGGCTCATCAACTAAATGATCCAAATCCCTTTTGAATCCGCTTGCATTGTTCCTTATCACTTCTCTGTGCTTCCAGTTTTACCATCCAGCCAGCAGAGACTTCACACACACAGAGCTCCGCTGAGGCACAGGAGCAGAGACACGGGAATCCACAGGATCTTCTCACACCTTGGGCAGAGCATCCCGCCTGGATTTGCCACTTGCTGCATTCATACAGAAAAGAAGGGTTAGCTCTGGCAAAAATTAGGCTTACATATCCTTCAGGCTGCTTGAGATAAAGGATGGCTTTAAGCCCAGGCCTTGTACTGGAGGACAGTGCAAGGCAGTGTCTTACGCCAGGGACCCCAAAGATTGCAAATGGGCTCTGCAGCTTTCACAGACCCCATCTGGTGTGTCCACACCAAGATACAGCATGTACTCCACTCCCCACCTCACAGCTCTCACTACTAGAACTGGAAGGAGAGGCACATGCCTCATCTCCTCCTCACACTGCGTCCTGTTTGTGTGTGTCTGTCTGTCTGCACATGTGTGCACATGGGGAAAGAAAAAAGGAAGGAGGAACATAGAAATGAAATGAGACTTCACCCATATAGAAACCAGCACTGCTATGGCCCCATAGGCAAAAATACAAATTTCTTCTCAGCCCAACGGTGCAATTTCTGAAAATCCAGCGCAAATAACTTGTTCTGAATCCCCTCAGGAAACATCCCATGCGTGGAAGGTCAGACGTGTGCAGAAGAAGCAGGGGTCAGCTGGGGATACACACTCTTTTCGCAGCTCTGAGCACCAGAATAGTGCAGGGCTAAGTGCTAATGCTTTTAAAGCAGGGTTTATGGGCAAGCCTTATGCTATGCTGACGCATGTGCCACATGGCATTCTCTTGGAAACTCTTTTCTGTCTTAGCAACAGCAAGTCTGACTTGCTGGTTTGTTGCCTTCGCCTTATTTTGTTTGTCATTTAAGAAAAAGATTGTCTTGGATTACCCAAAGCAAGCAATCTTTTGGATGATCTTTTCCGGTCTTCCCTTTAAAGCATTGCATGCACTTGAGGCAGGATCAGTTGCCTACCCAAGATACATTCAGGTAAGAGAAGAACTAGACAACCTGTGCATTTTCTTGCAAATTTTCTAATCATTTACTTATGTGGAAAATGACCATAGAGTTGTCAATTCAGAAAGATAAGATTTTGCAGCTGTTTTATGGTCCACATGTAAAAAGAGCTATTTTTTCTTTAAAGTGCATTGGCTTTTCTGAATGCCAAGTTCAGATATGGTGAGCCTGATTTCAAACATTTGCTGCTCCCATTGATGGTGTTTTTACATGATGATTTGAGTTAGGAGTGCAAAACATGGATCAGTCTTTAATAAGCTACAAACATCAGAGGAAATAACTTGTGCTGTGCCTTTCTCGGGTAGGAAACCAGCATACCCAGCTGCTAACTTGCCCTTGGCTATAACTGTGATTGGAGATACTACATTTTATCCCAAACTTTCCACACACTTAAAATCAGCTGGAGTTCTAGGTGCTCGGCATTTCTGAAAAACAAATTTTCCCTCTATTTGAGCACAGAAAAATCAGCATTTGCTCCATACTACACTCATATCCTCCGTTCTGCTAGGACAGAGTAGTAGGAAAAAAAGAGTTTTGCTCATTCATGGCAGCGTTCTGTTACTCTTTATTAATATGTAACTCAGAGGAATTCATCACAGGCACAAGTGGAAAGATTTTTCACTGTCCACCTCTTAGTCTCAGGTCTCTAAAGGAATGAGGCTCCAAGACAAATTTCACGTAGTTTCACGTCTGAAGAGTTTGCATTCCGGGAGAACAGCAATAGCCAAAATTCGGCCAATAAAACTCCTGCAATGTCATTTAGACCTGTTCTTGTACATCGTAGCTGTATGACTTCTGCAGCATGCAGTCTCATAGAACTGCCTGGAATTCAGGAATGTGATTTGAGCATGCATCTGTAATACTATTCGATTCACTGGAACTTTTATAAACCTCCTCTACCATAACATTTAGACACAGCCTGGCACCTCAGTCTTGCTTTCCCTTCCAGCAATTTTGTATCCAGTGAAAGTAAGACAGAAATCTTGCAAAAAGGGAAGGATTCCAATGTTCCTCCATGAAAGTATGATTTTCCCTATCTCATCATCCAAAGTAACAGAAATTCTCTCCAAGAGCATTGCAGCGTCCTCAGCCTACCTGCAAAAAAAAACCAAACCCTGTATTGATCAGTCTCTTCCTCTGGCCCACAAACATCCTCCAGATCTTTTCCTACCTCAAGCCTCAGCACAAGCTTTTTTGTTTTCTACTACTTTCTACTCCTAGCTCAGTTGTAACGTTCATGCCATTTCGTCCTGCTGACATGCTGTCCTCTTTCCCCCATGTTGCCATCCGCATTCTACATGTTTATCCCTTCCTTAAGTGTTGTGGCAATTCTCTCTCTGGGACTCCACGCTGGGCTGAGAGCCAGAGTAGGCCAGACCAATTCAAGAGACTGCTTTCTCAGGAGCTGTCAGTGGGTTTCCCAGTAGCCCAGAACAACCAAAGGATAAAGTGGTCCCTATTGCCCTTAATGAATCTTCAATGCACTGAGACTTGCAGGATTCACAGGAGTGTCCAGAGTTGAGTTTGAAGACGTTGTCTTACTTACCAAGATTTTCTCATTTCAGACTCGTTAATTTCTCCCACAGCACATTTCCCAGGTAGCCATTATATGTGATACTTGGATTTGTAGCAAAGACATTTGTTTTGCCTTATGCGATTGTTTCTTTTCTCCCTGCCCCTTTATTTTCCTCTATCATTCGCAAATAAAAGAGAGACAGGTTCTGATCCTGCGGCCCATAATCTGACCTCATGTAAGAAGACTGTGATGCATGGCAGAAAGGTGAGATGAATATAAGAGACTGACTTTTATGAGTAAGATTCATCTTAGTTAATATCAAACATTCCAGAGCATAGACCTTTACATATAAGCTAGTCACCCCAGGGTCTCTTTATAGTCAGCGGAGACAGGTACATTCAAGGCTAGCTCAGCTGTAGGTATCTAAATTAGGAGAAATCAATTCAATCCTTCATTTCAGGTTCCAATTGCATCTTCTGTGTCAGCATTCACTAAATCCACTGCATCCACTTCACTGATGTCAATGGCATTTTTCAACACTCACATTCTTGGAGATACCAAAAGACATATCATGCAAAAACAGGCCAGAATACAGCTTTGTCTTCCAAATTACCTCAGGATCCTTCCTGGCTGTTAACTGGAAGTTACAATAGAATCTCTGTAACTTGTTTTTCCGGATATGGCACTCACCATTATTCAGGTACCTCAAACCCTGAGAGACAGAATAAATGTATTGACTGATTTCCACCACTGAAAAGCTGAGCTCTTCTATGGCTTTATAGAGGAAGAACCCCAGCAATAACACCTTGCCGTCTGTGCAGAGAGAAGAGGATATGTAAGCCTGTTTGAATGCTGCCAATGGCACCCATTAAATCCCTGATCACAATAAGAAAAAAACGCTTTTTTTTTTTTTTTTTTCCGTTCAGGCAGCACTGAATGGAAGTAAAATATATGGATTTCTATATAACTGAGATCTCAAACGATTCTGAGGAGAAGGAAGACACTGACTCCAAGTAGAAAAAGGGGAAAAAAGAACTGGGGGTAACTGACCTTTTAACAGAAAAACCCTTCCCCTGCCTTAACACAAATACGGAGTGCCTGGAGTTTACAGCAGAAAACTAACATTTCAGAGAGTAAGAACTCTCCTCTCATGCAATCTGCAAACAAGCCAACAAGGGTCTGCAAAGTCCCGCACCCAGCAGGGAGTCCATCTGCTTGGTCACTGTGAAGAGAGATCCACATTTCTGAATACAGAGAAACTGGGGAGTTAGGTGAGAGACACAGCTTTATTATAGTGACTCAATATGCCTACCTAGTGTTTTATTGTTGGTTTGGGGTTTTTTCCAGTTGCCTAACAGTGACTTTGTTGTTTTGAATAGACAATCCTGTGTTGTAGCAAGCACTTGCTTTTGGCAAAACTCCATAAGAACGTCTGTGTCCAACAATGCTCCAGCCTCAGTTGGAAATGATGAAGAAACTATAATAAGAAACACAGTAACTGAAATCAAGGACTCCATCTCAACTTCTCTTTGAAGTGGAGACGCAGAACTTATAATCAATAAGTGAATATTAGCCTAGGAAGACTATGAAAAGAAAAAGTCAACAGCATAAAGGCACCCATTATATTATATCTATATATAGATAGTATATTATTACCTAACAATATCTTTGAGTACTGAGTCATGGTTTCAGATTCATTGAAAATGGGGCTGCAGGTGGCAATCCACTCATATATTTGCTCTTCACAAAACCAATTTTGCATTGAGGGAGCTGCTGAAATGGAGATGCCAGAGCACTATCAGGATGATGTAGGAATCTTTGCAGATGTGTAATTTTCATCTAAAATAAGTTCCACTGCAGTGTCCTAGACCGCTTCAGCACAAAATTAGCCAAACTAAAACTTATTTTTCTGTAGTTTTCCCAGTTCCAAGGGCAGATGCAGCCCTGACGTATGACTAAGGGAGGACTCACACCATTCTGCTGTGACCACAGAATCTGCACCAGTTAAGAGTGTTGCACCCGTCAATGGTAATGAGCAAGGGGAGGAGAGGACTGAGGGATCTTTAGACTCTTCAGTAAAACCACACTTCGTGCAAAATAGGCCTGATGCATTGGTCCATTCTGGCCACTTTTGCACCACTCCAAAATGACTACTGGGGAGTAAAGTAGGTTGGTAAAATAAAGCCATCAGAACAGGCTCACATGCCAGCATTTTTGCTCTTTTTAGCTGGGCAGGTTGAAGACCCAGAAGTACCCATTGGTGACACCTTTCCCTTCAACCACTGGTCTCATGTACTGCAGCAGTAACATAACCACCATATTGCTCCATCATTAGCAAAATGCCTGGAGCTAACTCTTGGCTCTGATCCTTTCCAACAGCCTTTCCAAGTTTGTCTGTTTTTCATAATTGTTTTGCTTCCCACCATCTTTTAGGATCTTTGTTCTTGTCTTGAGAGTGCCTTCTGTGCAAAGAGCCCCACAGCTATTTCCCCTCATGCCAGGCCCGAACATAGACTGCTGCTCTCTGCAAGTTTTGATCTTACATTGTTTTATCCTTTCTGAACTGCTCTTAGTAACATACTCAGAAAAAGAAAAAGATTGTTTGCAAGTGCAGATTATCCTGCAGAGGGGTTTTTATTTTTTTCTGTGAAGTTTTAAAATCATGCAAGAGAGACAGGGATTTCTATCCCCGGCTAGAAATCTTCCTTAGTTTCTTTCACTGTTGAAATAGCAAGAGCAGCTCTGCTTGTCAGACCTAATTGATTATGATTGTAATAAAACATATATTCCACCTAAAAATATCTGACTGCATTATGTTTTAAGAGCAAATGAAAATTGGCATCGTGGTAAAAAAGTGAGCATACGTAGCGATAGGCCTTACTTAACATGTTAAGGCTAGAACCGAATGCTGCAGATGGGATTTTACAATAGCAGTTTCACTGGTTACCATGAAACAATAGTGCTTGGTCAGGAAACTACTCCAATAATCCTGCAGCTTTTACATGCCAATATTTAGGGCATCACTACAGTAGGCTGTGTTCCTACAGCACTGCAGGAGTTGTGAAATGTGTCTCTGTTGTTCATAATTACCTCTACTCTGCGAGAGACGTGCGAAACTGCAGATGAGCACGTTCTCCCCTTTTCCTCTAGCTGTCTGGCTGATCATTCACCGGCGGGGGGCAGGAACCGTGGGCTTTTCACCGGGGCTGTTCAACTGTAACCCCGCAGCATTGCAAAAGGCCATCGGGGAAACGGCAAGCCGCTGGGGCCCGCCTTACCCACAAGCTGCCGGCCCACCCTGCCGCGCAGGAGGGGATGCGAGCTGGCCGGGGTTCGGAGCTGGTGCACCGTTCCCCAGATGAATGCCTCCAGCTGCGCGCAGCTGGCTGTCGCAGAAGGGGTGCGCGTGTACACACATGTTGGAGTGTAAAAGCACCGCGTTGACGGCCGCGGCCTGAACGACTCACGGGTTGTTGTATTGGGTGTGGTTGGGGAATAATTATGCACATCTGTACAAAACAGCATCACAGGGCTTGTGCATAGAAAAACATTTGGGGGATGAGGGTGGATACACTGTACCAAACTGCTGAATTACAGGGCTGAACCTATTGGTATTAAAGGGTCCAGAGAGCCCAGCCAACACTTTGAGGTGAATTCAGCATCCCCCATTCTCATCTCTGTGCTGCCTGAATAAAAAGCACCTCTGCATTTACTGCTGAAAACTGAACTTGAGTTGGGGAGTCCCCCACCTGGCATGAATCAACACAGGTGACTCTTCCAAGAGCTCCTTGACCAGGAGAACTACAGAGCGAGAAGTAAGGACGTGCCTACCATATGACAAGGAAAAAAGCCCATTAGCTGTCACGTTACAGCCATTCTCAATTGGTTATTTGCCTGTTGGGGACCGCTGCCACAGAACAAGAGCTACAGAAGCCACAGGCCAGTGTCTGGCATGGAAAATCAGAGAGCAGCAACTGGTTGTCAGCTTCACGTTATTGAGTGTCTCTGTCTGGAGATGGGATGAGGGCGGTGAGCCTTCTTTTACTACATGCTCAGCTTGGCTCTAGTAGAGTCAAGCAATTGGCAGTGCTTTTCCCCTTAAACATAAGGGGACCAGCAAGAGAGCAAGCAATGGAATAGCCAACACCAAGTTTTCTCCTTTCTGTACAGAATAGCAAAGGATTGACTTTCTGTTGGCCTGTGTGTTGATACGTACTATGACAGCCCAAGATCGCTCTGGGAAACACGTGAGACTAGAAGGAACACACAGAAGTATCAGCATGGGGAGAGATCTTCTGCCAGTGGCTTGCCATGCCGTTCCTGACAATAAGAGACCCAGAGTTGTTCTATACTTATGACAGCAGCCTTCAGAGGCCATAGCAGCCACCATCGCTGCTTGGTCACGTCTCCCATATCAGGCTGAAAGTAGCATGACGCTAAGCCTCTCATATTTCACCTGGAAATTCCTTTGTGCTGAAGTTACTGAAATTACATCAGATGTACTTTTTGTAAGTTGGAGCAGATTTTGACTCAGAAAGTGGGATTTATATGTAAAGGTTGCTCAACAATAACACTTACCTCATTGAGATGCCCCAGCTAAGACCACAGTCCCATTGAACTGAGGCCTGTACATACAGTGCTTCTCTCCCCAGCCCCAGATTTGATTCCAAACTCGGTGAAGACAGCAAGAATGCTTTTACTGAAGTCAGCATGCTCTGAGCCAGGCTTCACCCTGTAAATATTTACCAATGAATAAGCATATGACCCATTCCCAATCTGGCTACTATAACCTAAGTTGTTTCTCTGTCAGCTCAGGAGCCTGCTGGTGCAGATGCATTGCAATGTGAGGGCTTTATGAGACATAGAAGATCATTTACTCTTGTTAATATTTGGCCCTTTTCCCAAACTTTCCTGGATTTATCCTCTTTTAACATTAATTCCTTTCCTTTTTCTGTTTCTTCTTAAACTAATACTGGCCTATTAACTAATTGCATGCAATCTTTGCTGAAAGTATAGTATGGCTACTTCAGGCTTTTTCACCGTTAACTCTTACCCCAGCTTTACTTCACAAAACAAAACAGTAGTCCCCGCATGCCTCTAAATAATTGTCGGCTTCTCTTCTAATTTGCTTATATGTCAGCTTCTATTTAAAAATAAAATATAATCATTGACTAACCATTTTAAAGCTGTTCTTGCTAACCTAAATTAATCCCTATTCCACTTGTCTTTCTGCCTTTCTGCTCCACAACTGCCCCCTAGAGAAATAGCTCTGTAAGGAAAAAATAATACACACATCCAGTCACGCAGTACTTTTAACAGTTAGTTTACTCCAGACTTGCAAGGACTGAGATTGGTAGAGGCGTTTCTCAGCAAAACTGGAAAACGCTGGCCCAGCGAAATGGATATATTTCAGACAACATAACTTTTCCGAACAAAGTCTTTGTCAGAACCTTTTTTTTTTTTTCAGGTAATATAATTGCTGATGAAAATTAGACAGAAAGCAGCCGGCCACAACACCTCTAAAATTTGTCCGGTTAAACCTGGTCTAAACTCCAGTTAGTGCTTCCCTCTGGCAGGAAACACCCATATTTTGAAGAGGAATTTCATTAAAATACTGAGTGAAAGGCAAAGACTTGGGGTTTTCTCATGAAGTTGCTTGGAGGTTTCCTACAAATACTTTTCTAAGTGAAATGAAAAAAACGCATCCTGGCTAAAAGAGCTGATGGTCAGCCAACCTAGGTAGACCTGAACTTGACTTACTCTTATCCTACCTGGATGCCTTGAGCAAGCAGTATGTAACTAGCTATGGGGAAAAGTCTGGACATTCATAAAGGTCTTGGTTTTATCACACAGTGCAGAGCACGGAAATACTTGAAATTGTAACATTTTTCACAGAGCGGGACAAGTGTTCCTCTGTTCCGGCAATGCAGGTGGAGAAAAGAAGGTTCCACATAAGCACTTTTCTTACAGAGAGAGACAGTTATGCCTTCATCCCTGGAACTGAGTCCATGTGGGCAGACTGATGTGATTCTAGCCAAGCTGGAATTTTGCCCAGTATCAATGGGCACTCCTAGCTGATCTGTCTAAGTGGATACAGTTGTAGGACTGGGACCATCTTCTACTTATCAAACAAACTGCACATAACAGAATTAGAAGAGGTAACTCAATAACAAACAAGTTTTCTGTAAGTAGCACAACAAATAAGGCCTGGTTTCCTAAGGCTTTGTGTCTCATTGCCCCTACATTCCCATAACACAGTAAGTAACGCCCGCTTTCCTATACAACGATCTCCACATACCCTATGTCTTCCCCCACAGCTGGTCTTTCCTTCTCCCCAGCCTCCCCGCAGACACACTTCACAGCATCCCCAATGCTCTCCCATTAGCCGTAACTGGGGAAGAACTGGAGAAGGGCCCACACACACTGCGACTGGCTTGGCACGGGAGCGTGCTGGCTGGCGCTAGAAAGCTCAGTGAGGAAATTACCTTGGGCTCTCATGCTACCTCACTGCTGCTCTTCCTAATGAAACCCGTAAGCTTGGTATTGCTGAGGCCGAGATCCCGTCCTCAAACTGGGCTGAAACAGCCGCTGGATTCGAAAGTTACCAGGGGAGAGCAGGCGGCACCGCTGCACTTCTTTTGGAAAGCTGGCTAATTAAAAATGCAGAATCACACGGAGGACGCCGTGGGTGTTCTTCCCGCATCCAACGAGTGAGCGGGACGAGCAGGCCTTTCTCCTGCGGGAGAAACCCCCTCTAGTGCGAGGCTGGCGCGGCCAGAGGCGGCCTCAGCCCCACTCCAGCCAGAGGGACCCCGCCAGGGCGGGGGCAGGGCGGGCCCATGAGCCGCCCTCCCCTCCCGTCCCCGGGCCCCGGCGGGGCGGGGGGCGCTGCAGGGCCCAACGCAGGCCTCCCCCGCGCCCTTCTTCCCCGAACGGCGGCCTCGGGAGCGCCAACGGGCGGCGGACGGGCGCGGGGGTTCCCCCTCCGCTGCGGCGCGGCCCCGCCCCGGGCGAGCGGGCCGTGCCAGTGCCGGGGGGCAGCGGAGCTGCACCGGGTCCTGCTCCCGCTCCCGCCCCCGCCGGGCTTACGGCGGGACGCGGCCGCGCTGCGGCCGGACGCGCGCACCCCTGGCCTCCGCCGGCCGGCCGATGGCTCCCGGCGGCCCCTGGAAGCGGGAGAGCCGGGCTACCCCCGGCGCGGTGATCCGCCCCCTTCTCCCCGCTGGCCGTCCCGTCCCGTCCCGTCCCGTCCCGTCCCGTCCCCACCCGTCGTGAAATGCCCGCCGCCGCCGCGCCAGCCCCCGCGCGTGCGGCGCGCCCCTCGGGCCGCCAGGGGGCGCCGCCGCCCCGCGCCCTCCCGCAGCCCACCCAGGCGGAGGGGCGGGAGAGGGAAGCCGGGGCGGCGCGCGAGCTGCTCGCGCCCGCCCCGCCCCTCGCCGCCCCGCCCCCGCCCCGCCGTCACGTGCCCGGTGCGAGCGCTCGCCGGCCCTCTCGGCGGCGCCGCACGCGACTTTCGGCGGGGCGAGAGCCGCTAGGGGGCGCCCCACCCCCCCGCGCGGGGGGGGGGGGGGGGGGGCGGGGGGGGCGGGGCGCGGGCCGGCCGGCTGGCCTGCCCGGCGCGCGCCGCTTGTTGACCGAGCGGCGGTTGGTGGCGCGAGACTCTCTCCTGACGCGCTCGCAAGAAGGGCGGGGGGGGGGCGGGAGGAGGGGCTGCTGGTGGGGACACCGAGAGTGGGAGGAGAAGGAGGGGGGAGAGAGGGAGGAAGGAAGGAAGGAAAGCAGGAAGAGAGAGGGAGGAGGGAGGGAGAGCGCGGCCGGGGCTGAGAGCTAGGGAGGAGGAGGAGGAGGAGGAAGGCGGGCAGGAGGCGGCGGTTGCGTGCGTCCGTGCCGGGGGGGAGCCGCGATGTGAAGCCCCCACACGGCCCGGCAGGGCAGGCGGCGGCGGCTGCTGCGCCCCGGGAATGTGCGTCTGGGACGCGGCGAAAGGTGAGCGGCGGCGCGGGGCTGCCGGCGCGGGCGCCTTCTCCCCCCCCCCTCCCCTCCCGGCGCGGCGCGGCGCGGCGGCCCCGGCCCCCATGGCCGCCCGGCGCTCGCGGGCGCGCCCCCGTGCGCGCGTGCGGGGGGCGGCTCGGGGCGAGGGGGGGGGAAAGGAAGGGGGAGCCTGAGGCGGCAGCGGGGCCCGCAGCCCCTGCCCTGCCCCGGCCCCTCCCTGGGCCCGCGGCCTGGTCCTCACCCTCCTCCTCCTCCTCCTCCTCCCCGGCGCGGGGCTCGGCGGGGCGGGGAGGGGGGAGGTGTGCGGGGGGGGGGGGGAAGGGTGGCGCGCGGGGTTATGTAATCGGCGCGGGGGCCCCGCTTGCCCGCGCGTGAGAGGGCGCGCGCCCGGGGGCGGGTGGGGTGGGGGGGGGGGAAGAGGGGGACGGACCCCCGTGGGCGCGCACTCGCGCGCGCTCTTTCGCGCCGCAAGTTGCCGAGGGTGTGCCAGGTGTGTGCGTGTGTGGGTCAGCCGCCCCCGCCCCGCGCCCTCCCCTCCCCTCCCCTCCCCCGCCCGCGGCGGCACCTGTGCGCGCGCGGGTCTGTCACATGGGGCCTGCGCCTCAGACACAACACGGCTCCCGAGTGGGGCAGCGCCGGGGCGATGCCGCCGGTGTTTTGCCAGCTCAGGGGTCATTGCAGGGAAATAGGTTGGAGGAGGAGGAGGAGGAGGAGGAGGAGGAGGAGGAGGAGGAGGAGGAGGGAAAGCCCGAGCCCTGGTGCAGCCATGCCCCCTGGAACGCACCGCGCGCTGTGGCGCTCCGCTGCGTGTGTCTGCCTGCCGTTTTCCGTCGTGTTTGTCACAAGTTGTATTTGCTGAGCAATAGTGCCGGCTATAACCAGTGTGCGGAAAGGAGGAGGACCTGTGCCTGATAAGTAAGCCTGTGCTTACAGAGACCGATGGACAAATGTGTTCCCTGATGCTTCTTCACCCCTTCCAACATCGATGCGTTTTGCCATATAGTTACAATTCACTTGACCTGTGAGACTGGGCAAAAAGCCCCTGGCGGGAGATGTGTGGTTAAAATGGCATGTCAGCCTTAAGAAGGTAGAGAAAGATAATATCACGGGCATGTCTTTTTTTTGGTAGCAAATCTGTGTGTTGTATGCTGTAATATTCCATTCTTTCTGATGCGTTAGGATTAGCGTCAAAGTCTTCAGAATGACAGGGCTGTGAATACGCTGCTTGCGTTAATGAGAGATTTTCCTCATGAAAAGATGAGTTGGTGTTTCTTCTGCATCTTGATTCAAAATCTGGGTCCGATCTCAAATTTGATACTGTAGTCCAAAGAAGCAAAGACAGGGGATTGTAATTTTACAGTCCAGATTCTTTATTCTTTTAGATGCCATTGTCCCTCAGATAGAATTGTTTTAAACAGTTGCCTAATCACCATTAGTTGCAAGAGATTATAGTATTATAGTTAAATTTTATTTCTGGAATAGTTCTGTCTTACTAAGGTTTATGACGTTGAACACAGAAATCCAAACCTCTGACAAATTCTTTGCTATCGCGTCTCAAGCGTGTGGTTATTACTCATTCCCACCATATTGGTCTTTCCTTCAGTCCATTTCTTCCACCGGACAAGGTACCAAATCCCTGTTAGTAAATAATCCCAAACTGTCAGACTAAAGGTCATTGGTAGGACAGTATTAGTGGAGGCAGAGTGCAGACACCTGCCTTGTGACTCACTGATGTTTGACTACTTGAAGATGAATTGTTTTAAAAGTAAAGCTCTAATAGGAAAAATACATTAGTGTATTTCAAGCCTCGATAGTAAACTGATTGTACGTTTTTTCTGTGTACAGTATACATCTCTTCAGTGCATTACTCAGTAATTGGCCTTTCAGATGTGGCACCAGTCCGTCTTTCTGGAGAGTGTGTACGTACTCCTACTTAGTCACAGCCTGTTCTGATGCAGCGATAGTGTGTTTTAACTGAGGGCTGATTTTGATTAGTCTTTTCTGATCCGTTGACCCAGATGTCTCTTTTAAAAAAGTTTCATGGCAAATTTTCAATCTTTCTACCATTCCTTTCAGTTACTAGAGAGATTTAAAAAAAAGGAAGGAAGAATGGTTCAAACACAAAACCAGGTTTTGAGTAGGTAGAAAAAATTAGTATGATTACACAGACTTTTTTTTTTTTTTTTAATAAATCAGTTGTTCAGGACAAGCAGGAAAAGAATAACTTGCCTGACCCTGCCATGTGCTTTCCCCATTTAATTTGTTAGCTATTGTTTATTTCACAAAGAATGAATTTTTTTTGTATTGAACATTTTAGTGTTTTAATTAAAGGTGTATATTATTATCGCCAAGATCTCTGTTGGGTCTTAGCAGCATATTTGCCCGGTATAGATATAGCAAGGGAGCTAAATATCCAAATGCTGAAAACCTCCCTCAAGAATACAATGTAGATTAATTTGGTGATAGTGCCATGTGTTTACCTAAGCATAGCAAATTGAGGAAAAACTGGAAGCAAATAGAAATGAGACTGGGCATGGAGTTATAAAGAAAGTTGAAAGTAAGAGAGCAAATCTAAGTGGATGCAAAAAAAGTGTGAAGAATTCTCCCAACGTGTGTAATATAGTATACTTGTGGAAGTGTCTTTTTTTTTTTTAAGAGATAAATTTGTGTAGTGCTTCTCCCCGAGAGCAGCTTTGTGCTCTGTTGTGGAAACCAGACAGTATTTTAATTGGAGACACAAATGTTTTTAGGGAGGAGGGCCTCCTATGTCTGTGGTCCCCCCACTTCTGTATTTCATGTGGAATAACTGGTACTCGTAAGACAGAAGTCGGAATTAGGACACCCTTCTCCTTTCTTGCTCTTCAGTGGAAGAGAGGTGAGTGGGTAGAACAGCTTTAAATTCTGGGCTGTGATGATAACTTCCATTCCTGTGGCTTGTATTTTCAAAACTAACTGAAGGGCTGCTGCTACTGTAGTTAAGGAATCTGTGACCGTTAAATTCATCTAGGGGATCCTTTTAGTTTGGTATACCCATAGAAAGGTTTGCTGTATCTTCCATATTCTTTGCGGTAAATGCCTAAGCAGAACATGGTCCCTGAATTTCAGTGTGGGGAAAGTAATATTTTATTAATTTGGAGGGGGCGGGGGAACTCCTTTCCTGCCTCAAAGCTTCAGCTCTCCCAGTTGGTATTTCACCCTTTTAATAGTGCCGAAGCTGGTGGTTTGAAATTTAGTTGCTTGCATAAGTAAAGCTTAGCCATATTGTGGTTAACTCTACTGTGTTGGTTTTGCTTTCTGTTCCCAGGTATCTGTAAATACTTAAACCAAATCCCAACATAAGGAAATTATCGGCTGTAACCTCCTTATTTGGTGGTCTTGAATTCATGCAGATCTTTTCACCTCCTTGATTTCTGAAAGTAAATAATCCTGAGAAAGAGAAAGCTAATTTTGCTTAGGAGAAGACACTGCTCAGGTACCTTGCAGAGTCATTCTTGCACAAATGCAGGTGGATTGGTTTGAATGCCAAAACATGAAAGCAGTGCTGAAGCTGTGCGGAATAGGGTTGAGAACTGCTCTAAGGTTTTTCCATATTGACTTAGAGATTGGCGGTATCCTGGCAGGGTGAGGTATGCGGTGCATTTTGGCAGGATCCTGGGGACTGTTGCTAATGTTTTTGGTCAGGTTCTAGTTGTCAGTGAATATCCAAAGTAAAATAAAGTTCTGTCCGCCGTGTTCATGACTTCATCTTTTTGAGGTGACTCAGATCAGCTGTTAGTCCCCGGCATGATGAGTCAGCATCTTGGACAAATGGTTGTATTCCACTTAGGTCATTTTAGAAACCTAGCAGCTGTTGGTATTTGAAGAAAATCATGAAATGCTGTTAATTCTTACAAATGGGAAAGCCCGTGACCCCATGGCATGTAAGGTGATTAGTGCAGTTTACCAAAGAGAGTAAATGTATTTTACCATTTTGTGCTTTTGAATGCAACTCCCAGTTAAACTAAAGAACTAAAATAACTGTCTGTGTTGAAAGGATACTGTTCCTGGTTTCTGAATCTGCCTGTTGTTTTCAGGAAACATTAGAGCATTGGGAAACTGGAAAGAGTGGCTTTTCAGTCACTGTTTCCTATATTTACATGCTGAAATTGCATTATTTGGTAAGCAGTTCCACGAATCATCTTACAAAACACTACTGGGGGAGGGGAATAATGACTTTTCACTCTAATTTCTGGCTGATCAGGAATTTGATGCTGTAAGTGTTGCCCCTCCATAATGATTCCCATAATTTCTACGTTGATTTTTAACCTAAGTTCTCCAAGCATCATGTTTGCCTGGGGTAGGCCGTTTTTGCTCTGTGGCCTTTTTGTTATTGATCTGTCTCCACTAAGCAGCAGTGTAACACTGTTATTTCAATGACAGAAGTACTTAAAATACTGACTTAAAACTACTTCAGGCCAAGAATGCAATTCAGAATTGAGTTTTATTTGGGGGTCCTAAAAAATTAGAGCATTTTTGTTTTGTCCTAAGAACTTAGGACTATGTTTTTCCTAGAAAACACAGAAACACTGTGCTCTATCTTTTTACTTTCCTCTCAGTCTAGGAGGAAACTTGAGAATATGTTGGAGCAGATCAGAAGTTTGCCTAGGTAATAGTAAAGAAACGTACTGAGATAATTTGCCTTTATAATCTGAGTTCCTGTAGTTTGTTATCTTTTTTTCAAAAATAATGAATAAAGAATTTAATGGCTTTTTATTGCATTCATCTGTTCAACCCATATGGACTTCTAGCATCCTTGGTGTGCTGTGTCAGAGAATCCACAAATAAACTAGGGAACGGGAAAAAATATTTCCATTTGTTTTGATCTTTCCACTCACTACTTTATATCTGATTCCTCCTAGTCTTGTTGGTCTGAGTCGATGATAAAAGTAATATCCATGGACTAACAAAAGAGATAGAAAGCTTGAGTAGAAACTTAAAACTTCAAGGCTAAGCACAGAAGCCCTACCTTGTGAAGATTTTACTTCAAAAAAGATTTTGTATTTTGTAGCTGTGAGAGTTTCAAAGGCAAATCCAGAAAAACATTTGGGAACCTGACTGCACAATGTCAGTTGGAATTAATGTCATTCAAAAGCTGGCGTGAACAGAAAATCTACCTATTTTAATACTGAATCTGTATTCGCCAGTACTTTTACTAGTAAAGTTACTTGAGTTCTTAGGGTTTTGCTGCTGTACGAGTTTAGTGCTGCCCGTATGTGAGTAGAGAGATGGTCCTCCTTAGTATCTGACATCAGCTACCACTTGAGATATGCAAAGTTGATGTCTTATCTCTTCTTACCCACCCCCCCCACCCCCCCCCCCCCACCCCCGGCAAAAAGCCTGGCCTGATCACCACGTGCTCAGCGTACACTGAAAACACTGAGCTGAGCATAAAGCACAACTGCCCTGGGCACTTGCCCTGGGCACTTCTCCTAAAAAAAAGTAACTTGTAGAGAAGAAGTGGTGCCTTCTCATTACCTTAGGTAGAGCGTTGGCCCAGAGAGCAGATTTGTTTCCATGCCATTCTCTATTGCCAAATTGGTTAATCTGGATAGTAAGCAAATTGGTCAGCAGCAAAGATAAGTTTGTTGTGTGTGTGTATATACATGCGCTCACGTGCGCACACAAACACACACATATACACACACAGGTATGTCCAAACAAATACATTAAATCAATCAAAAATATGTAGTCTCTTTTGACAAGATTTCACCAGTCTATTGGCCTGAAGTCTATGAATCTGGAGGAGCTGAAGATAGTGTACGTCAGAGGTTTTTGCCAGCACAATATCTCTGAATTTGATATTAACAAATTCAGAGCATTCACAGATTCCTTGCTTTGGTCACCTCATGAAAATTTTCCAGTTATTTTCGAACGATTATAACTCCACTTCTCCTGCCTTGTCAAGTTTTTCTTTAGCTTTACAAGGACACTTCCTTCAGTTGTGCCTAGGAATTTTTAGGAAGTCCTAAATCATTCAGCAGCAGCAACTCTTCTCATTATTTGGGAGGAGGGATCATGGTTTACTTCACCTACCTACCAACTGCTTGACCTACGCCTCAGCATAGGCTTCTTGTGTAAGACTCAAATTGTGGAACTGGATTGTCATCAGACTGAGGAGTGCACAAACTAAAAACTTCCTAAACAAGTGCTCTTGATTTATTAGGTAGAAAAATGAACATCCCACCCTTCCTTTTCAAAGAAGAGAGTGGCACAATTCTCTGTTCTCAGATACTATAGACAGCTAAACATAGGGGCTTGAAGGAAGAACACCCAACTTATGTACTCATCTCACTCTTTCAGATACTCAAGTCCAAGAGAGAAAGAGAATTTCCTTTTGGTGATTTGCAGTCCATTCACTATGTTGCTATTGAGAGTCCTAATTCCACGAGCTACGCTTCTTAGTCTGATTTTACTTAATGGAATTTTTTTGGAATCTAGGCATTTAGAAGCTGGCATAAAGATTGTGAGTGTGCTAAGTCCTCTTGGAGCTGAAGCCCCGAAAGAATATAAGCGCAGAAGAGAAATAATGAAGCCGATTGCTCAAGTCTGCTGAAACTTGCCAGTGTATTGTGGCAATAAGAATGGTTGTATCAAAGAGGTGATATTTAAACTGAAAAGTGAATTGAGCTACATGGTTAAATATAGCAATGAAAATTTATGAAGAAGAGCCGCTCATCACTGAGGAACTCTGAAGGAGGGGGAGAAACTTTACCAAAAAATGCAGAAACGTTGAAACTGAAGCCAGTCTTCTGCAAGCAGAAGGAAAATTCAACCAAGTTAAACCACTACTTGTGACAAGCTCTAAATGGACTGTAGCTGTTGCTGAGTGTTATTCCTAGAGGGGAATGAAACATTGACAGTTGGTCTCAAATTGAATCTGGCTTGCTATTTTTCAAAGAATTAACCATCTCGAATGCCACGTATAAAAGCAAAAAGAGTATCTACTTGAAAACAGATTGGTCAAAGCTGATGCAGACTGTGCAGTGGTGCTGTTTTCTGTACCTTGTGCTCCTCGTTCCTTAAGTTGTGACAATTAAAACAATCATCTGTCCCAGACTCCAAGTCAGTTGTGAAAAGGTCTGAATACTTTTGTCTTGTACAGCTCTCATATAAATGGTTACCTGCTGTACAACTGCTTTAGGTCATTGTGTTGGTTCATCAGCAAAAAAAATGTATATTTCTTAGTTTTTACTTGTATGTAAAGTATTTAGTCCTTGTTGTTAAACTGATCTGAAAGAAAGACCATTTTGATTTGCAAAAATGGTCGGTTTGGAAACTGGATTAGTTTAGCAAAGAGTTCCTGTGTCTCTTTCTGGCGGAGTGATTGAACTGAAGGTCAGAGTATCATTTCTTTGCTGTCAAGCCCAAATGAAAGTATGCACGGAACACAGTTTTAGAATAGTCATCGACACATAAGGAGTTGATTCTAAAGGACTTGCGTTTTTCCATGCTTTATGTGGGCTGTATGGTGTTTCACCTCTCTAGCAAATACTACGGCTGTTCATATTTTAGAAAAATACTATTTCTGAATTTCTCATACTCACTAACAGTTTTGTGCCTAATACTTAATTTGCCCAAGATTTTAATGATTGTTTTTTCCTAACTTATACTCTTAGGTTTACTCACAGGAGATGGGGGTGGTGTTGGGTGTTTATGGGGACAGATTTTTTCCAAATGTCCTTCAGCTAATTTCATTTCTATTGCTTTAAAATATCACCAAAGATTGAACTGCAAAACAGAACTTGCTGGTTGACCCTGTAACATCAGGTGCTTGTAGTTAGAAGTGATTATCATATGGGCACAGGTGGCTTAAGATAGGGAGCTGTTCCATTGTAACTTTCTTTGAAAACTCCTACCCTATGGAAGAGGTGAGGTAGCCTACCCCTGTTGTTTATTGGGGGGAAGAGACATAAGCGGAGCTAGTTAGAGAAGAGTAGCTAGCTCATTGCAACTCTGTATCCCCATTTACACCACGGTTAGTTGGTTATTGCCATGACCCTAAAAGTCGGTTTCTAGAAATGGCTAAGATAATCTTAAGATCCTACTGGCAATGAAAGGAACACTCCTTATCCATTCCTCATCTCTGGCCTGTCTGCTTTGGCTTTGTCCCATGCTTTTGAGAGTCAGTTCTGCTTGCTGAACTGGCAGGAAACTAACCTGTAAAGTTATATCCATTTTCTGTTGATTTAGTGAGCTGAATTGCACATAGCACCAGTATGAGTTCGGGTGTAGTGTGGAGGTTGGGAAGAAGGGATAAATTATGCCTGTTAGGCCAGCAGAGGTTGAAGACCAGAACCATCCCTTTTGGTGGCAGTCAGCCATCGAGTTGACTCAACCATCTTATGAAACTTCACCCTGAGAGTTTATTTCCCACCTAAAATGAAATTCAGTTGCTTTGCAACATACTAATTAGTTTATTTTAATATGGAACAGTAGTGTTAACTCTGAAGTGACTAAAATCATGGGGATTTGAAAGTACAGTACCTTAAAAATTTTTTTTGAACTATCTTTTTTATTTTTAAGTTCTTTTGCTGGATTCTGAACTTTTCAATATGTGGTAGAAAACAGTTTTAGACCCTGTAGCAGCAGCTCTTTTCCAGAAGACTCAGCCAAGAATAGGACTCTCTTGTGCTGAGAAATGTGTAAACACGTAAGACAGTTCTTTCCTCAAAGAACTTGCAGACTAGTGCCAAGTAGAGTGGTGAGTTTGATGTGGTAGCTGGAATGTAGATGCATGAAACTCAAACAGGCCGCAAAATACCCACTTGATGGGAACAACTTTTAAGCCCTGCTGAGCTGGGATGGATTCAATCAACAGTTCAAGCAGAAGTTTCTGATACTCGTTAGCAGTGGCCCGAGATATCCACACTTCCGGTAGCAGTAGAGTTACACCTTCAAGAATAAGGTTTGTGGCCTTTGAATATGTTAATTTAGTCAAGTTCTTTTGCATTAGAGGACATTGACAAGATGTTCACTCTGGTCAGAAATGCAAAATAGCTGTTACACTGTGTTACACTTTCACTCAGCTTTCAGTTACCTGAAATTGGATTATCTGGATTAGAAGTTACTTCTGCCATGTGTTTAGACACAAGCTTGGCAGGGTTATTTTTTGAGTCACAGTGCAGCCTCATTTTGTCTTTGGAAATAGTTCATATGCTTTCCGTTAGTGCAGAGCAATAAAGTGTATATTCTGCCAAGTTGGCTCTCCAAGTTGGCTACTTGAAGAGGCAGCAGAAATGTCTCTGCACCGTACACCTGGGAAGGGAAATGCTGAAGAGCATGGCAGAGACAACTCAAGTTTGGGCAGGACTAGTACTGACCTGGAGTTAAAAAGCTCGTGAGGATCCATGTTTGCTTCTTACAGAGTCATTGAGATCTGTATAATATGCTCCCAAGCAATTTTCCCCATAATACTTGTGGGTTTGGTCTGGGTTTGTCCATTATCGGTGTTGTCCTAACTGCCCGAGATAATGGAAAGCCACTTGTCTTACAACCATGCCATCCTGAATTCAAAATATTTTAAAGAAAACTTTCCTGCATCAGACTGTGTGTGCTACGGATGAGATTAAAACAAACATTAATTTAACATCAACGTTCACATCTACATTCCTTGTTTTGCGATCTAAAATCTCACAGTTGCTGTGCAACTCTTCTATACACACAGGCGTGTATACAATTCATAAAATGTAGACTTAACATTTCTTTCAATTACCTCATCTGTAGGTTTTGATTAACAGTCTTTAATAACAGGATTAAGTGGGTTTGGATTGGTAAGTATAATGTCAGGCCTGTGAAGCAGTGTGCAAAGGGATGTCACGTATCTTTTTCTAGCGGGCCTTATTGACTATTTCTGAACCACCAGTCATGTACAAAGCATCAAAAGTCTTTGTCTTCTAGATTCAGTTTTGAAAAGGATCACCCAACAGAAATTTGGATTTTAGTTAACCCTGTTTTGTAGAATGGTAAAATTTTACCATTTGTATGTGGTCTAGAAAGAGATGCAGGGCCAAATTATGTTAACTTTGATCACAAGAGCTCTTAGCGACTTTTTTTTCTTGAAAGGTTGTTCTTGTTGCACTGAAAACTTGGATTCTATTCCTAGGAATACTATTTCTACCTTTACAGGCTTTTGTGTAGTTTCAGAGTTTGTTCAGATTTTTTTTTTTTTAATTGCTGAAGATTTCTTTGTGTTCACAGGTCCAGAATATGAGCATTTCAATTTTGTTTAAAAAGCTTTTCTCTGGGCGAAGGGTCACTTTTTAGCTTGTCCTTCAGGCTCTAGAGATACCCTGAAAACTAGTAACTATGGTGGTTCACTTTCACTGGAGTCACTCTGCATTTGTGCTCTTGAATTTCTGAAAACAAAGAAAACTGTTCTGAAACAATTTAAATACTATAATCACAAGAAAGATGAACTCTTGTCTGAAATTGGCCTGCTTGTGATGGGTGTTTAAGTCCCCTGTCTTGATTTCCCCCCTCCCCTGCCCCTGCTTCAAGGGTTCTTTACAAAGCATTTCTTTTACTCATCCTTTCATTGTGATTCCTATAGAGGGAGCATCGTATCGTCCTTACATTTCTTATTTCATGAACCAGTGAGCATGTTTCAAATTTTGCTTAACTTTTCCTCTGATTTAATATATCCTGTGCAAAATGTCTCTCACACTCATTCAGTCCTTAGGTTTCAGTGATGCAGCTGTAGAGGTTATCTTCATTCTCAAGGAAAAATTCGCATTGTAAGCACAAGTCTTTAGCAGTGGGGATTCTCCTTAGTCTGGAAACCTTGGTTCATCATTCAGTTCCTGGAACTACAAAGGGAGAAATTAGTCTCCCAAGTTTTCGTATCAGCATTAAGAAAATAATCCATGACTCTCAAGACTTGAGCCAGAGGCATCTAGTAGTCACTGAAGTACCATGGTCTTAACTTGTGTGTTTACAATATAAGTGGACTGGCTGAGTCAAAAATCACATCTGCCAAGGAAATGGTAAATCATTATCAGATGTTGTAAGTAGGCATTACAGCCTAACTTCCCTAGTTTTGCAGGCTCTAGGAAGACAACCTTTGAGCAGTTGGTATGGCCTGTTTTTAACACGCTAACCTGAAGTAGTTTTGTTTTTCTGATTTCTAATCAAACTAGGCACGTACCCATGATTCTGATTTTGATTGGCCCCACTGGTTGTGGTGTTCTGATCTAATGGCTTTTAGATCTTTCTTCCTTGCATCCCAGTGTCCTGAACAAAAATTAAATGTGTTTCGAGGTTTCAGAAAAGCTTACCCTTGTGAAGGCAGTTCTTCAGTTTATCAGGCATTAGATATTTTAGTTTAAGCAACAGGTTGTCTGTATAGGGGTCAGAGTAACTACCTATCAAATCCTATCTTCTCAAGAATTTGGTGATTGGAATAAAGAACATCTTTATTAGACTGATGTTGTGGTGATTCATAGTGTGCATTTCATACAGTCGTGAAGTTTCTTTGGTTTTTTTCAGAGTAAGAGTTTCTTTTTGTATGAGATTTTCGATAGACTGAGAATCATAGAACAGCCGAGGTTGGAAGGGACTTCAGAAGACTATTTAGTCCAACCTTTCACGGCTAGGGAAGCTTAGATGAGATTATCTAGCACGCTGTCCAATTGCATCTTGAAAAACTCCGTTGATTAGGATTCTACCATGTCCCTGAGGAGGTCGTTCCAGTGATTGGTAGTTCTCACTGTAAAAAATTTCTTTCTTAGATCAAGATGAAACCTCTCCTGGTGCAATTTGTACCTGTTGCCTCTTGTCCTCTCCTTGTGAAGAGAGAGAGCCTCTGTACTTTTTGTAGCCACCCTTTAAGACTTTATCATCATTTATTAAGAAGAAAGGGTAATCAGTAGTTAAAATTCTGGTGCCTCTTATGAGCTCATACACTGATACCTATGATATCTAAAAACACTAGATGACATTTTCATGAATAATTTTTTTTTTTGTTGAACATAGACTTTTCTGTTTTCTCCAAGACCTTCTTAGCCAGAAGTGATAGATTTGAATTACAGTTGACTTAGGCTGATGGAAAAATACAAATTTTCCATTTGAAAGAAATCATCTAGCCATTTCCAGTATGTACTGTCCTCTACAGGGAAAAAGTCAATTTTGTATTTCATGTGGTCATCTAGCTCATCTCCTCTCATTTTTCTCACTGCTCCTTAAGAGTTCTGTGGTGTCTATTAGATAAAATCCAAACCACTAAAAATTAATTTCAGAAAGCCCCCAGTGTCTTGGAAATTGGTCTCTGGGTAAGAAATGCAGGTATCTAGAGAGAAAATACAACATACTGAGGAGTGGTTGCTTTGTTTTGGTTGTTGGTGTAGAGCTCATCTCCTTGACAAGTGATTAATCTTCATAATTATATACATATGTGTACGTTATGTATCAGATTACAGCAACTCTAAGAAGAATAGAACCAGGTGCATCATGATCTTCCTGTGTTTGCAGAGGTCCTGAAACGTACAACTGAAACTTGTCTTTTTGAGGTAGTTATACCTGCTTTGACTATAATTCTGTGGTTGCCTAATTTGGCGTATTTGCAGTATTCCATGAAAATGATCGTATTTGTGAAAACTTTCCTGCAGCTGTGTCTTGTTCTGCAATCAAATTGCCTGCAATCCAGGGTGGTTTAACTGGATTTCAGAGTATGCCTGCTTGGTAGCTCTAGAACAAAAGGGATTTAAGAGATGAAAGCTAGAATTCAACTTTCAGCCAGGTTCAGAGGAAACAAAATTTTAATGTGTTAAATGAGGCAGTCTCCAGAACAGTGCGGTAGGAGGCCTGGATAGGAGAATGACCAAAACGTGTTGTTGTCTCCATCCACAACTGTATGTGCTTTCTGGTGGGCTGGAGACTGAGTGAAGCTTCTGTGCTCCGCTACTGGACAATGCCATGGACAGTCCAGACAATAGGTATCTTCCCAAAAGCAGACAAGGATGAAAAAAAACCAGTTGACTTCCTTCTATGTATTAACTCTAGTTTTGTGCATTTTTATGAAGGATAAAGGAAGAGAAATTAAATATTTAATAAAATAGAGGTGACTGACTTAAATCTTATTCCTTTTAGTTCCAGAGTCCTGTCTTCACACTCTAAGATCCGATAGCTCTAAAAGACAAAAACAGTGTTTTTATTTAGGGAACTGGTTAGAGAAGAAAGTGAGAGATGTAATAGCAGGCACTGACCTCATGATCTTACTACATCATTAATCAATATTTTAAAATCAGTGTTACAACAGCTATAGCTAATGTGAATCACTTCAGTGCAGTGAACAGTTGGCCACAGTCCAAAACGTTTCTTTTCCTCTCCACCAGTTCTATTCTAGTCAACTAATAGCTCATCTGGGGTACAGCTCATGGTCCAGGGATAAGTGTCTCGCCTAAAGGAAAACTGCAGTTTGGCTGGTTGGGTATATTTATTTATTTGTTTGTTTGTTTGTTTATTTATTAAGCAACACACACAAACAAAAAACCCCAAAGAAACAAATTACAAACCTAGCTGTAGATCATACTAGGTCATTTAAACAACTGGCTTTTCATTGACCATAAGATGGCCTTTGGGTTTTTTGCTTTTATGTGATGTATTGCATTGGAGCAACAAGTGCTTGGACCTTTTATGATTCACTGTAAAGCCATTGGTGAAATTAATCCAGTCTCTAGTAGCAGGAGGTGTTTGCGTGCATCCCACCTTGCAGATAGTATCAAATAGGAAATAGAAGATTCTTCTTGACCTGGGCGATATTTTGCATGAACGGTAGCAATTGTATTTAAGAACCTTTTATTACTCCTTTTTTAATAGGAGATGTATGATGAACAGGAAGAATTTAATAAATCATAATGGAAACTGAACATCATAATGAGTTTTTTGTATTCTGGGTGAATAGAACAAAATGTGTATGTGTGGGTTTTGATACATAGCAGGAGCTACAGTATGCATTACTACCAAACTGAGTAACTAGGTTTTTAGGCAATTTTTCATTTCTAGGTTAACTCTGTAACTCATATACTTCAGTGGAGCCCATTGAAAAATATAATCTTTGTGATAATCTGTAGATAGCCTGTAATGCATCATTGAAATGCCACTGATGATATTACTAAACATCTAATTGATCAAGCATTTTTCTTCCCATGCAGAAGCTTCAGTATGAGGCGGGGTGGATGGCGGAAACGGGCTGGCGATGGCTGGGGAATATGGGTATGTTCAAAACCAAGTGGCTTTTTTTTTTTTTTTATTAGGGGTAAACGGCACTATGGTTAAAAAGGGTTTACAACTTTGTTGTGTGTCCTAAAGGTATGCTATAAATTAAACCCTTTTGCTTCACTTGAAAACTCATAATTAAGTTCAAAAAAAATTTTTTAAATTACCAGGTTTTGAAGTCTTCGTTCACAATAATCCACTAAATTGCATTATTAGTAAGTGCAGACCCTTGAATAGCTTTAAATCACCATTTAAAAACTAAACTAAATAATTTTAAAACTACTTATGGTTGTCTCCACCACATTCTATACAGTTGGACAAACAACAACCGAGGCACCTAATTTACATAAATATGATACTACTGTCTCGTGTATATTTAAGAACTGAAAATACATCCAGCTTAATGAATATTCTCTACATTGTTTCTTTAGGCAATGAGCCTCCAATTTAGCATCCAAACTTGCATTGTTCCCTTCTTTCTTTTTTCTTCTTTCTTTTTATTCTATAAGAATTTTTATAGAGAAAGAATCTTTTTCTTATAGAATAAGATACAGGAAGTATGAAATAAATCCTGCCATGTTGGTAACAAGATGCAATCATCTTGTAGATAAGAATTTAGGGTGGAGGATTTGCTGATTTTCATTTGGGAAAAGAATATGTCTTTTGTATGTCAACCAAAATCAATTTGAAGGAATGCTGCTTACCTTTCAAGTCTTATAATTGACCAGTTTCTGTCTGTAAACGTTAGAAAACAGACTAGCATCATGGGGTTTGTTTTGTTTTGTTTTAACTTAAAAACTAGGGCGGGTACATGTCAGCAAAGGTTAAGAAATTGGAGGATCAGTTCCGGTCAGATTCAGCCATACAGCACCAGAGGGATGGAAATTCATCGAGTATCTTTAGTGGAGTCGCCATCTATGTCAATGGCTTGACAGGTGAGGCTTTTATTTATTTAAGGATCTGTTCTGTTCTGTCCTAGTGTCTGTTTACCATCCTAAGTGGAGTAAAGAACTGCAAAACACATGAGTTTGCAGCTAAGTAAATATATAACAATTACTGTATATGTTTGGTATATTATGTTCCTTTGTATTTCATGATGAAGGTTTTCAATATAAAATCAGATTTAGGTTCTGAATATAAATACTACTTTACTAAATCATTTACATGAATGGTCACTGATACAAATAAGAGTAAATTTTTCCACCTTTCTGTGGTCTTATTATTTGAAATATTTTTAACTTCCTCCATACTCCTACATATATTAAACTTTCAATTTTCCAAACTATTGATGGTTGCATTGGACTTGGAGTGTATGCATTAAATTTATGTTTGGGTGGATGTGTTGGGGTTTTCTTGCTCAGAGTGGAGTAATGCCTGAAACAGTGAACCCATTAATAGCAGAAGGAGGAACAAGAGAAGAAGTAAGACATATATATGCGTTCTCTGTGATGGACTGATAGTGCATGTTAACTGGAGTAAGATTTTTAATCTACCATAATTACGTTCATATTTCTCCTGGGTTCTGTAAAGCAGCTTAATAACCTTTTTGAAACTTCCCAGAAGCCTCTTTCAGGGACCTATGCCAGGAATGTTGTGACTATTCCAGAACTGATGTGTACAGCTTCTATGATACGGAGCAGTGCTGCTTTGAGCACAGGGCTCAAACAGACTGAAAAAGGTTAAGGTGGACGACATGTTAAACTATTAATACATCTGCATCAGTTATTTATTACAGGCAGTTTCTTTAGTGAGAATCTAGCATTTGCATATTCTTCAAGGTACTAGTTCCTAAATAGAGCTCTGCAAGATGGTTGTCCAAAAGGCTGGAGTAGGAAATATAACACTTGGAGAAAACGTGTACTGTTTTTAGTTAAAAGTTAGAGGTATAATCAAATGTTAGAAATATTTTGAGAGTTGGCAGTAGGCCACTGGAAAGAATTTGTAACTGTATTCTTTAAAAAAATTTTCTTCCTTCCTGTATTGATAAGATTTTTTTCTTCCTTTTTTAGTATCTTGTGCCAGATTTGCTATTCAAAACGTTCTGTTTGCACTGACCCAAACCTTTTGGTGCCAGCATGACACCACTGCAAAGGTTTTCCAAAAGCTAAAACTTTTTTCTTTTTCTTTTTCCCACCTCTGCTTGCAAAATAAGTACTCGTTTTAACATGATTGAGGGAATAAGAGGAGATGTTAGTTTTCAAGGTATTCTCTGCTCCCTGTAACGATTCAAGAATAACCTGGTAAGGAAAGACTGAGTTAACTGCTTCAGTAAACCAGAAATTTTATAGTAGGAGTTCTGTGCTGTTGCTAAACCCTTTTGATATTAATTCTTTTCTACTACTTCTGGGTATAAACTACTCTCCCAAACTCTGGTGAAAAGATAGGTGAGTTAATCTGATTTTGTGTTATGTTGATGTAAAGTGGTTTTTGATGTAGTTTAGCATTAAATCTACTTGAGTATTTCCCCACCACCACCACCATACCTGTTGTGGAAAGATCTGTTACAAGTAGAATGTTTACATTTTGAATCAGTCTCTTCAGAAACAGTTTTCTACATTTCTTCAGAAAAGCTTTTGTGATTTGTTCTTTGAAGAACTTGCAAGGTCTTTCAGGACAAAAATGATGACTTGCACTCTTTCTGATCATGGCATCATATTTCCCAATTAAAGTTGTTTTTCTTACTGTATTTGCTGACACAAAATAGGAATATTTCTGGTTTTAAATTTATAGATCCCTCAGCTGATGAATTAAGACGGCTAATGATGTTGCATGGAGGCCAATACCATGTGTATTATTCCAGATCAAAAACAACTCACATCATTGCCACAAATCTTCCAAATGCCAAAATAAAAGAATTGAAAGGAGAAAAAGTAGTTCGGCCAGAGTGGATCATGGAAAGGTAAGTTTAGGTCTACTGCCTTTGGAGATTTCTCTTTTTGGAAAAAAAAAGACAAAAAAATCTGGAAAAACAGCATTATAGAAGATTGCATTTTGACAGTATGGTTTAGTTTGAAATGAAGCTGTTCTTGCAATAGCTGCATAAAAATACCACTGTTAACATTGAAAATTGCTTGTTAGTGTTTGTTCCTAAAGAAACTGCACTTAGAACATTCAGAAAGTCTCAGGCATTATCAGGAAACTGAACTTCATCCTGTTGATTCCATTTAATATCTAGTCGGTTGACCAGCCTTCATCTCGGTATGTTTAAATAAGTATCAGGTGATTGTTTTTTAATGTCTTGTCTTGTGCATTGCATAAATTTAATTTCATCTGTAAATAAAGAAGAGTGTCAATTGAAAAGGATTTTCATAAAATTGAAATTAATCCATGTAAACATTTATTATGTTGTGACTTCATAGCAAAACAAAAAATGAAAAACAAAAAAGCCCCACAAGTTTTATTTACAAAGAATTTATGTTCTTTGGTTCCTCTATGCACTGGAATATATAGGATCAACTAAAGTTGTCCTCAGGTCCTTGAAAAAAATCAGAGCCAGGCTCAGAGCAGTTAATCTGGCTTGCATCTGTCTTCTTCCATCTGAGGAACCCATGGGAAATAGAACAGGCAGGAATATATTCTGGAAATCATTCTGTCAGTGTCATGCTGTTCTTAACTAGCCTCTTCCCTAGACGACCAGCAGAAACACGCAAGGAGCTGTTCTGCATACATACTTGTAAAATCCTGTTTGCAGTTCCTATTTTCAGTTTGCTGATTTTCAGTCCTTTGGATTCAACTATTTTGTATCATGTATCTTTAAGGTAATTTTTTTTTTTTAATTTAGTCAGAAATGATAGGTTTCTTTGTTTGAAAAAGACTTTAGGTACCTTTTTTAAACAGTTTTAGGGCCTCACCCAAGTTTAAGGACTTGGAAAACTGGTGGTAGGTGTGTTTTTATTTGAATATGTGGCTGTTTTCATTGATGCCATTAAAGCTTGTTGTGATTTTCACCAAGTTGGAAAAATCAATTTGTATACATTTGGTAGAGACTTGCTAGAACCTGATGTATGAAATCTCCTAAAATTTTCCTTATGATGTCTTGTATTCAGGTTCTGCATCTCCTGTTTCTGGAAGGTTGTACTGTAGAACAAGTCAGAAAAACTGAGTACAGACAGATCCATGGGGTTGGGCACAAGGAGACAGGGAACTCAGTGTCTCAGTAGAACAGGGTTTGTGTCAGAATCTGGAATAAAAGCTAATTTCACAACCACCCTCATTTTTTCCCTTCTTCTCAACAGTATTGAAAAACACTCATTTGTTAAATACTCTATCTCTGTGTATGGAATACCAAATGATGTTCTCCTCAGTAGATCAGTTGGTGAAAATCAGTGCAGTGGATGTAGAGGTTCCAAATTTCTTGGAATATTCACGTGCACATCATGTTCATGCAATATAATGGGTTTGGTTTTTTTTTCAGTTTGGTTAAGAATCAACCCTAAAATGTTACTGCGACAAATCGCTGGTAAAGCAGTGTTGTTAGACCTTCAATCTTGTCATCCAGGGTTGCAAAATGAAAAGGTCATTTGTCTGTGGAGCTTTGATTTATTTCTGTGTGTGCACACATTACAATCTAGCCTTAATTACATGATCACATGCCATCTTTTTTCACTATGGTACCTGCCACATTTTCTTCACAGAAAAGATTGAATTCAGGTTGCAAATTGCTAATTCAGTGTCTTGGTTTTTGCTTCTTGTCTCTGTAACCCTGTTCCTTACTTACCACATGTGACACGAATTCTTCCCTGATAATGGAATGAATAATTAATTCCTGTCTTTTATTGGTGCTTATCACTATGGCATCTGTCTGCTTTCCAAAGATTAATGAGCTTACCATGGCACTTATTACAATGGCTATTATTTTCATTTTTTTGTTTGAGAGCCATTAAGGTAAAGCCCCCAAAATGTCAATAATTTGGAATATGCCATGTGAACTATGTAAAATATGTAAGATAGTTACAGAGTTACTTATACAAGGATGGTAAGGCATATGTTGGAAGTTTATTGCTGCATTAAAAGCTTTGCATATTCTGAACTGTGAACAGTTTGAACTATGGGCCAAAATCAGGCTCTCATAAACCTGTTGTTAAATGCAAGTAGCTCTAGAATTTTGGTTTAATTAGCATCACGCAGAGATCCTATGGTAACAGTAGTTGCAAAATCTAATACTGCAGAGTAATGCATGGTCGCTTTAGCGACAAGATCATTCTTTCTGCACTCCCCTTGTTGCGTGCTTTTGCTACCTCTCCATTTCTGCAACAAATGAAGGAAGAGACTTGCAGGCAGACCTCCTTTCTAAATCTTTCTTCCTTTATTCGAAAAATATAAGATGCAGTTATGTAGCTTGGAAATGTTGTTGTGCAGTGTTCAGTGGAAGCCAAATTAAGGTGATCTGAGAGCTTGACTTTCAAATTTGGGTATTCTTTTAACAAACATTCTTCAACATTTATAATAAAATCACTTTTCAGAGACTGAGGATAACTAGCCACTAAAACGAGCTACCAGTAAAATTTGTGTATTCCTTATTTTGATTTTCAGATTGAGTGAATGTTTTCCTTAAAGATCTGTGTTAATCTAACACAAACGTGAAGAAAATAGTTTAAGATAATTTCCCCAGAAAAAAACAAAAAATTAGTCTGGTACATCACCCTTTTCCTTTTTCTGATGAGGATCCAGAATGCAAAATACTTGAATAAATAAAAGCTACCAGTCTTAAAACAGTACAGCTTTCAGAAGAGATGCCACGTTACTTTAGCACAGTAACTTTTTTTGGGAAGTAGCAAAGCATTGAAGGGGAAGGAGATGGCTTTTATAGGTGTATTAGAAGCAAATGGAGCAGGCCTGCTGTTGAATGGTGGGGCAACCTCGTGACAAAGGATGTGGAAAAAGTTGAGGTACTCAGTACTGTCTTTTCTTCAGTGTTCAGTGGCAAGGTCTACTTTCATGCCTTGAAGGCCTGTGTGCCTAGTGGCAGAGTCTGGAGAAAAGAAATGCTGCCAAAGGTATTGGAAGCATAAATTAAAGTTCACTTGAGGAAACATGACATATACAACTCTACAGTACCAGATAGAATGCATCCAAGGGAGCTGAAGAAGCTGGCTGATACCAGTGCTACTTCACACTCTATCATCTTTGAAAATTCGTGGCAATCAGATGAGATTTTCCAGAAGACTGGATAAAAGGCAAATGCCATGCATGTCTTCAGAAAGGGAAAGAAGGATCCAGAGAACTGCACTGTCATTAGCTTCGCCACAGTCACTGAAGGTTATGGAAGATACCTTCCTGGAAGCTGTATCTAGGGTGGCAAATCATGGCTGACCAGCCTGGTTGTCTTCTGTGGTGAGATGACTGGACGATGGGAGAGCAGTAGATACTATTTGCTTTGACTTCAGTAGGGCTTTTGACACAGTCCCCCATTGCATTCTTTTAACCAAGTTGGGGAACTGTGGATTGGATAATGGGCTGCTAGCTGGGTGAAGAACTGTCTCAACTGCCTGGCTCAGACAGTAGCGGTCAAGAGTTCAGAGTAGGAGTAGCAAATGGTTACAAGTGGCATTTCTGAAGGGTCGACACTGGGGCAGATGGAGTTTAATGTCTTGGTTAACGGCGTGGACATTGGCGATGCCGTGTACCTTCAGCAAGTTCATGGATGACAGCAAATAGAAGGGAACAGTTGATATACTGGAGAGCAGGACTGCCCTTCAGAGAGTCTCAACAAACTGGGGGAATGGAATGACAGGAACTTCATGAACTTCCACAAAGTCAAAGGCAGATGGGACAGAATTAATTCCATGCAACCAGACAGGCTAGGGACTCACTGGCTAGGACACACCCTTGTAGGGAGGGACTTTTGAGGGTCCTGGTGGGCTACAAGTTGACCATGGAGCAGCAGTTGTGCCCTTGTGGAGATAAAGGCTAACAGTGTACTGGGTTGCATTAGCAAGACCATAGCCAGCAGGTCAAGGGAAGTGATTCTTCCAATCTGTTTTGCACTTCTGAAGCTACATCTGGAGTTCTGTGTCTGATTTTGCTCTTCTCAATACAAGATACTGACAAACTGGAGCGAGTTCAGAGGAGAACCACCAGCATGAACAGGGGCCTGGAACATGTGATACATGACGAGAGGCTGAGGAAGCTGGTTTTGTTCTGCTTAGAGAGAAGACTAGGAGCGGATCTAATTGTTGTCTTTCGTTACCCATATGGAGGTTACAGAGAGCGTGGAGACAGATTTGTCTTCGAGATGCACAGCAAGCGGACAAGAGGCAATAGTCACAAATTGCAGCAAAGAAAATTTTGACTGGCTATAAGGAAAAGATTTTTCACAGTGAAAGAGAGTAAGCAGTGGAACAGGTGCCTAGAGAGGCTGTGGAATCTCTGCCCTTGGAGATACCAAAAATTTGGGTGGACTCAGCGCTGGGCAACCTGATCTGACTTTAAAGATAACCCTGCTTTGAGCAGTGTTTGGACTAGAGACCTCCAGAGGTCCTTTCCAACCTAATTTTTTTTAGTGGTTATGAAATCTGTGATCCAGGGAGTGGGGAATGGGGAAAGAGGTTGAATAATGAATCTAAAACAGGATTCCTATTGCTGCATCTTAATACAGTTTGAAAACAACCAAACCAACTGTGTATTGATCTAGTAATGCAGCTACTATAGTAGCTAAAATCTTAGCATGAACAAGTTCTTAAATAAATGTGGGGGGTTTTATCACCTTGAAATTGCAGTAATGATTTTGAAATATTACCTGGGTGGTTATGCACCCAGGTTCTCACGGTGAGATGAGAAACAGCCTAACTAGGCATTGTAAAAGCTTAGTTGCTGCATCACCTTTTTCTGTACAAGAAAGCTTTGGAACTCTACCATGTGTATTTTTAACTCTTTTTGGCAATGTTTAATGTAAATGATGTTCCTTTACGAATGCTATATATTCATGTATCAAACAATATTTAACTGATGTATTTTTAGGGCTGTTTTTACTATCCCATTCCCATAGAAACCTTACCAGGTCTCTGTGTGTATGCCTAACTAGTTTTAATTTATCTAATTGGGAAATGTGATCTCTCACTATAGTCTTCTCTAATTGCAGCAAGAAAGCTCCTAAGGGCTTTTGTTCCACTGTCCAGTTCCCTTGACAGTAGTACAGATTTGAGCTAGTTAAAAAGCACATCTCCAAGAGAAAGCATTCAGGTGTTGAAGAACAGAAAAACAGTGTCTGGCACTGAGCTAAATTCTCTTTAAAAATTTGAATCCAGTTGTATCTGTAAAACTGAATGCTAATATTAAGCTTCTTTGATGTGAGAGAGGTTTCTCTGCTGTAAGAAGTTTCAGCATCTCTGACGCAGTGTTCAATATGAAGAGTTGTGTGTGAAGAAGAGGTGAAGTATGGGCTGGGAAGGCTGTTATCTCTACTGCCAGCAATAGGCGTTGGGGTGAAGAGATGAAATCATGCTGTGGTGTATTTTTGAGAGGATTCCACTTCAACGACCCCGACTTCCCTAAGGAATTTAGCAGCTACTGAAGTATAATTGCAGTTTCAGTGGAAGAAGAAAAAGAAGAGGGAGATACAGTGCAACATATAGGACAGAACTGGAATGATTGTGGTAGATATTTATGGAAGGTGTACTTGGAAATTAATCTTCTGTCTAGCTTTCTTCAGTGAATTTTCTCACAAGGGATAATTATCCTTTTGGAGTGGAAAAAAAAGTAGTTCCTTTTCAATAGTGAACCACATCTTAGCTGACCTCCTTCAAATTCTACCCAAATTTGCTTGGAACACATGCATTTGCTTTGTTCTAGGTTAAAGAGCTCGGTCAGCATTGTTCAGTTAGAATAACCTGGACCACTCACCAGGGTTTTTTGACCGGGCATTGTTTATTTTGTTTTTGAAATTAAATATTTGAGTTTTGTGTATGTCAACTAGAGAAGAGAAATGGATGTAGACAACTGACCAACACAACTGTGCAAATATCTTTTATGTACCGATCACCACATCACAAATTATGTTTCAGTTCAATCCAGTTAGTAGTGGGAAAGGTGTTGTGGAAGGGACTGCAAATACATACAGAGAACAGCAAAAGGTAATGACCAAAGTAATAGTTTATTATACATGAGGTATTTTTTAGCATAGAAGGTAGGGGTTTTTTAAAATATCTTTAGTAGTAACCTGTTCCTTTTTTTTTTGTTTGTTTCAGCATTAAAGCTGGACGTCTCCTCTCGCACATTCCGTATCAGCTTTACACCAAGCAGTCAAGTGTACAAAAAGGTCTCAACTTTAATAGCATATGCAAACCTGAAGATGCCATGCCAGGTCCAAGCAATATAGCTAAAGATCTCAACAGGGTGTAAGTGTTTCTGATCTTGTAATGCAGATGCTTATCATTCACCCATAATGGGTTTGCATTTATAACTATATAGCATTTTTAAAATTCATTTCAGCTTTATAAGAGGGAAGCTCTGAGGCACTGAAATTTAAAAATAAGGTATAGGTATATAAATAACTGAGGACAGAACTACAGTTACCTTGTCTCCAAGCCTTGTCTCTAGCCTTTAGACCACACTTTGCTTGATAACGTGACCTAGGAGCTCTAGGATGTAGCATATCTGTATGGAAGTAACAGGCGTACATTAAAGGATTCTGACTAGTGACACTGAAGAGTAGGTCTTTATTTTAAAAGCAAAAAGCTGCTATGATTTGATTACTTTTGCTAAAGATGCCTAGGAATAAATATAAATGCATACTAGTTGTTAAGTTCTTTCTTTAGCTTCTTTTTAAAAAAAAGTCACAGCACACCTTATGTATGCTAACACCAAGCTTTAAGTCATGCTTGAGAGAAAAGAAGGATTAAAAAATCCAATTACAATATAAAAAATTCTCCTAAAAGACTTTGAGAAGGGAATAGAACAGAAACCACCAGCAAAACTCTTAACTGGCAGAGGAATTGGAAGTTAGAAAGAAACCTTCTGCTTCCACTGTTGTGTGGATTTTTTTTAAGAGGGTTCCTGCATCTTTTTCAGAAGCACGCCTGTTGTTTAGAGGCAAGAATCATAAAATTATAGAATGGTTGAGGTTGGAAGAGACCTGGAGGTCATCTGGTCCTACACTACTGCTCAAACAAGGCCAAGGATACTGTACAAGATACTATACTTCCTGATTTGTAATGGTGATCTGTGTTCTTCCACAATCTGCTGATATATTTAAAATTCAGGTCTGCATAATGCTGAGACTTTACCACATGAGTGGGATTTCTCTATATTTAGGAGAAATAAAACCAGTGCCATGAAATTAATATCCTAAGCAGTATTTTTTACCTGTATTTTAAACAAAGAGTGATACAGTCACTATCATATCTTATTATTGAATTGTTAATGTCTTTTAAATGAGAAGAATATTCAGACTTCCAAAAATACCAGTCTGAAAAGCATGAGTTTAAAAGCCTACCCTATTCACTGATACTAAATATGTACCGCTGGATATACAACTTTCAACCATGTAACTCCTCAAAAATATTATGTTTAATATAATTTATGATTGTGATAATCTTAACCAAATTGTTGTCACAGTTAATTGGTTTTCTGGTTTCACTAGTATACTCGATAGCTAATTATTTCCCACCTGTTTTTTGTGTACTTAAATTGCTAGCTTTGGGAGTTGGGAGTGATGGTTGGTTTTTTTTTCAGCAGATCAAGAGTATGCATAACTCTTGAAGGCTTTGGTTTTAATTGCACTTAGGTTTTGTTACAGAAAGCTTCGCGTCTACGCTGTCAGAGTAAATGTAAATTGCCAGTGCTCTTGTGGCAGAATACTTCATTTTATATGCTTTAAAGATGAAAAGTTGTTTGTTTGGGTTTTTGTTAAAAACTAAGAATATGTCTGATTTATAGAGCTTGAACAAATTTTTCCTTGAGAGAAGATAAAATAAATCTAACACATTAAAATAATTTTCTAACAAGTGGAAGCTTTCTATGTATACTTTCTTTTGTTTTTCTTTTTTTTGTTTGTTTGTTTGTAACTAGATAAGGAAAATCACATCTCTTGATAAAAAGATAACTCCTCCTGATGGTTTGCATATTCCTGCACCATTCATGCTGTCCATGGTAGTACAGTTCTGTTAAATAAATATATTGTAATTCGATTGGAGACTGCTGGTCAAACTAAAGGCCTTGGAAATACCTTTTCTAATGTGAGCATGATTTTGGTCACTCCCATGTAAACTCCTGCTAGTGCTGCTTTAATAATACTCCAAATCTGTGAAGTCTTTTGTACAGCAGTGCAGTATTTTAGGACATTGAGAGGACATGGCTCAGAGTTTGAGATAATTGTCTTGAGAATGTAAAAACTACTCAAGTGTGTACTGATAACAATTAGAAAGATAAATACTTACCACTTGAAATGACCTGTAAATGTGCCTTCTTTTATAAAAGATATGGTATTAAATAATCATATCTGTTTCAGAAATCATATTAAAAAGTGTGAGATGGAAAACGAGATCACACCCAATGGAGTAAGTAGCTGGAATGAAGAAGAGGAAGAAGAAAGTGACGATTTTGGATTTACAGAGCTGGAGCAGAACCTTCCTGGACGGAAACAAAATGGGATTCAGTCTCACAAAGACAGCACCGCCATTTTTAATGGACACACACACACTTCTACCAGTGCCTTAAAGACACAGGATTGCTTGGTGCCCTCTGGCAACGGTGTTGCAAGTCGGTTCTCTCCAGGCCCTGTGCAGGAGGAGGGGAAGACTGAAAAAGGCATGGTTGACTTTAGAGACTGCACAACGCAGCAGTTGCAGCAAAGCAACAAAAACACAGACTTTTCGTGGAATCCACATAGGACTATAAGTAATTCATCCTCATCTTCATCTTTGCACAGTAATGCTAAAATAAATGGTGCTCACCACTCCACTGTTCAGGGGCCTTCAAGCACAAAAAGCACTTCTGTACCTACTCCTAGCAAGGCAGCTTCCTTACCTGTGTCCAAACCTTCAGATTGTAGTTTTATTTCTGACTTTTATTCACGTTCAAGACTGCATCATATATCAACATGGAAGTGTGAATTGACAGAGTTTGTCAACAGCCTGCAGAGAAAAAACAGCGGTATATTTCCAGGAAGGGAAAAATTAAAAAAATGGAAAGCAGGCAGGTCTGCACTTAAAACTGACACAGGTAGATACTTGTTTAAGAAGGTTTATGTTGAGAAGGTGCCTTATATTTTTGTTTGTACATTAAATGTCTAACTGAGACTAAGTAGGTTAGTGTTCAATATTCACGTTACAGTCAGGCAATCTGGAAAAGCTTGGTGACTTTCATGCACTAAAAACTAAAGGATCCAACTGCTTTTGGTTTTGTTTGTTTGTTTTTTTTTTAACTTAAAATGTGACTTAATGTGATACTTTGGTCTATATTCAATTCCTCCTTGTAGTAATAAGATACCTGACTTTACCAAGATATGGATTGATCAAGGGAAAAATATTATATATATCTAAATACACAAGTCTGGAGTTGCTATGTGAAAATCTAAAGGGAAAAAACAGAAGAAAAAACCTTGCTGCTTATAGTTCAGTGTGAAAATGTAAAAGATGAGTAGCATTTGGAAGTGAACTAAAATCTGAAGGGTTTTTTTATTAGTAAGAGTTTTATATACTTTTGGGTCTGTTTAAATGGGTAGCAGTGTCATATGAGACTTCTGAACCTGGCACGTGACAGAATAGAAATGTTTTATGTCATTACATCAAGGGCCAAAATGAAAAAATATGTGTAATTCATGAGAAGCAAAGTGTTACAAGTATAGGTAAAGTATTTTGCATCTTTAGAATCTCCATTTACAGTTTTATTCAATTAAAAGGCTAGCTCTGTACCATCAAAGAGATTCTGATTCTGTTGTGCTGTAAAAATATTCACCTGTAATCATGAAAATATGCTTGATGATAAATTACCCCATCCTAAAAAATTATTGTTAGATAAATAAATTAACTGATTCTGTGTTTGTGCAAGGACACCCCAGTTATAAAACATCTTAGCTTACGAACTACCTTTAGTGTGTAATTTTTTCCATCAAAATGGGGTATAAGCTAATATATTTTTATTTTCTCTTTGATTTGGCCTAGGGTATTCACATAGTTAATGACTGTGTTTCAGTTGACAAGCAGCAGCTGCTTAAGCGTTGACTTGATCACTTGATTTGTAAATATGCCCTTTATAAGACAGTCCTTATTTTTCAAAGAATGACTTCAAATGGTAAATTATTAAAAACAAGAAAACATTTTTCTGATTGCTCAGTAATTAACTCAAATGTTAAGCAGAACAATTCACTTGATGTATTGAAGTATTTTTTTCACTGTTACACTTTATGCATTGTTCAAATTGAGATTTTTTTTGTCGTTGTTAGATACAGCCTCCTCTGGTAGGTCAGCAACATAGACATGCAGACTTGAATTTCTACAATATTTGACACAAGTATTTCTAGTGCTTTAGGTGTGTAGGTTTTTCAGTCTGGAGCTATCTTGCTCATCTTTGCTGAATGTTTGCATGAGTGTAGGTACAGCAATGACAAAATCCAATTGCATGGGAGGTTTAAAACTAATTTTGATGTGTTTCATGAAGAATTAATGGTAGCTCTTAGTGCAGCTAAGCTTTTTTTTTTATCTTTTGGAACAGTCTTCTGACTGATGAACAAAAAGGAGTAAAGTTCTCTGTTTAGATTCAGTGTTAACAAAATTAAGATACAGTTCCCACAACATGCATTAATCTCCTTGGTTTGGGGGAACTTGTTAGGTAGAAGGTGTTAATTACGAGAAAGGAAAATAGAAACTTTGATGCATTGTTTAGGCTCCTTGTCTACTGCTTATGTTTACATTTCTCTAAGAATTTTGTAAATGTAAGTATCTTTTTGGTGAGAAGAAACAAAAATCTTTATAATTTAAGGTCGTAAAAATCTGATAATAGTCCTTGATGACTACTGTGAGTAGTACCAAAGTGTATAAATTAGGGTTCAAGTTTTCTATTGGTGTATCTTCATACTAGGTAATGTGTCTGTTGCGAGCTCAGCCAAGCCACAGAGCTGTATAATGCACGTGGATATGGATTGCTTCTTTGTGTCTGTGGCTATCCGAAATAGACCAGATCTCAAAGGTTAGTAGTTAATTCTACATGTTACAGTTTACTCAGTTAAGCCTTTAAAAACAAAACCAAACTTGCATGCTTTCAAAATGAACTTTGCATGTTAACCTTTTCTTCTGGCATCTTTGATAGTCAGACCATGCAACTTTCATATTCCTGCTTACTTTGTCACAATCCAAAAGCAAGTGGAAGAGAGAAGTGGAATTCTCCTTGCTGTCTCTTTTCAGTACCTACAGTAAGAAGAGGGGAGTAAAATCTGGAGTAACCGTTCTCTATAACATTGCACATATCTTATTGAGACTTGAATCTATCGTATTAGAAATCGGAGATCAAATTCAAGCTGTGCCAAAAGTGCAGTTTGGTCACTCTCTGTTAGGAAAAAAAAAAAAAAAAAATGCAATATCCTAATAATTTTCCTGAAGTAATGTAAGGAGCTTTGTTTAACTAGAAAAGTGGAAAGGTCAAGGCTGAGAATTAATTGTCTCTTTGCCTGATTCATCTTTTTCAAGGGGTATTTGCTTCTCCTTCCCTTTTCTATCTAAGGTCTTACACATGAAATATTATAAGACCTGGAGGATGAACAATTCAGTTGGCATTGTCTGAGTTGTGTGATCATCCTTAGGGCATAGGAAGAGTTAGTGGAGCTCATTAGCAAGTTTTGTTGGGTTTTTTTTTTACAAGTGTACCATTCAGAAAAGGAGATAGTAGTTGCTCTGTGCAAACACTGAACTTTGGTGATGCACAAGTCTGAAGACTTGGTGCAGTGGTGACTATTTGACAGCCAGCTATCATAGACCTTGGGAAAGAAGAGCAAGCAGTATATACAATTCCTCTGCTCTCTTCTGTCCAAAGGCAGGAGTAACTGTATCAAAGATACTCCTGGTATGTTTGGGTCTTTAAAACTTCATTTTTCTGCCGAGTTTCAAATTCCATCACTGGAATATAAAGAACCTAGGACTTTCCTGCTAATATTTTTTCCATTCCACGGAAGTCTGCCAGAACTTTCAGTGCATAAATTAGCTTCCTGTAGAAAAATTACGGAGGTGTTGATATTACTAAAAAGTCAAAAGTTTACTAAAGATTTGATTTTGTACAGTTAATTAAACAAGTGGAACTGAGTGTGTTGGTGTGCATATACTCTTACAGTTTACTTAAGCTAATACACATGATGAAGTATTTAAAATCAGTACAGAGTTTGCTGTGTCTTAAACTAATGAATCATTAGGACGTAGGTGAAGTTTCACAGCTTCCATTTATACTTGCTATTAAAGACAAACTAGTATGGCTGTATTTTCACTCTTTAAAAGCTTTTCTTCTTTACACGTGACTGCAATTATGACAGTAAATTAATAGTCACAATGCAAGGTCACTTTCATAGCTGTTTCCTCCTTAATGCTGTAAGAGTGTATAAGCTTGAAAGAAATTATAAAAAAGTAAAGCAGACACCTTTATGATCTTACCCTACTTGTGCTACTATTAAAATGTAAGCTATTACAGATGTTGACTTATAAGTAAATGCATTTCTTCTCCACAGGAAAACCAGTAGCTGTTACTAGTAACAGAGGTGCAGGAAAGGCGCCACTGCGCCCTGGTGCAAACCCCCAGCTTGAACAGCAATATTACCAGCATAAGCTATTGAATGGCAAAGCAGGTACAGATAAGTCTGTCTGATTGTTTGTTTGTCTGTATGTTTTTAACTTTTGTTATTAAAGACTTTTTCCTTAAAGTTATTAATGAAGTGCACGATGGATGAATTTTGTTTTTTCATGCGGGGGATTTCAGAAAAGAAATATCTTTGGACAACGTGGTGCTCTGTCGCCTCAGTAATAACATGCCACTGTGACTTCTTGTTAGTTAGCTTTGCTCAGTATGGGTGAATTATTTTAGAGTAATTTTAGGTTTTACTCACTTTCATTGAGGTTGAGTATAATACATAATGTTACGTAATTATTTAAAATAAGAAATAAATACAGATTGTCCGGGATCACTTTGTTCTTCGTAAGTCTATTACAGAGAAGAAGGTACAAAATAAATTTTAAAAGGCTACTAAAATTTTTTTACTATAAAAGTAGAAATGACAGCACATGGCCAGTGAGAAATTGATTGTTTGAAGTTGGCTTTTTGAATTGCATGTGCACAATATTTGTGTACAATGAGGTAATTTGGGTGGTCCTGAGAGCATTTTAGGTTTCTGGAAAGTCGGTGCAACTTCCATGAGTTCTGACTCTCTGGTACTTTGTTTCCTCAAAACCAGGGCATCGGTTGTAGTTTGAGAATTCCTTACTTGCCTGCAGTAATTTAGAAATTTGTTAATTTCTATGTCCTCAAATAGTAGTATACTAACGTAAACAAAACACACTTTCATTAACAAGTTTTATTATTATACTCCCTGACCATGAGAAAGTATATTGATAAACATTGGCAACTTGTTTCTCTTTTTTTCTCCCAACAGTCTGCTTAATCAGCTTGAAACTTAGTTTTTACCTCACGGTTGGTAAAAAGTGCATATACAAGGGGCAGCTGCTATTTAATTTCAGTTTAGATTTGAAAGTTGAGTTCCTCCTTTGCCCCTTGTATATGCACTTTTTACCAACCTTGTGGTAGCAAGTACTACTGTTATGAAGTTTACACCTCAGTGAGTTATTTTGTTGATACAAGAGGTGGAAAAAGACAAGTTGTTCTTCCATGGTTGTTCCTGAAATGTTAGTTACTTAAAAAAGAAACAAACAACCCAAAACTAAGAAATTCTGCCAATTTTCAAAGACATTTGGAAACAAGGTATTACAGGAAGTTATGCCATTTTATTTGTATTTTTGCTGTAGTTTAAGAACACTTCAAAACTGAGGTAGAATATATGTTTGTGGAACCCACTGGCTTTTAACTTTTTAAGGACTTTTCAGGATGCTCCAGAGTTAGCTTCTGCTGTGTTGTTTGCAATGCCTTGTATAAGTGCGTTACAAATAGCTGTGTTTTTTATGGAGTTGGATTTTCTGTAGTGTATCTTGTGTATGAACTATTTATTGGTAGTTCAGTTTTATACAGTGACCTTGTAACTTTTATTAGGACCTTACACTGGGAAGGGCATGACTTCATAGAATCAAGTGATGTTTGGAGAGTGAGGCAGTTAAATTATGGAAGTTTAGCTGATATCTAGCATGTTCTTTGTGATTCACAGATTCAACAGTATCTCTTCTAGTATATTTACTGCTTAAGGGTACAGCAGATTTCAGCCTCGTTGTGTAACAAACTCAGTTTCTTACTGCAGCAGCTTTTTCTGGATATCCACACATTCATTTCTTTAACTTCAGCATCCAGTCTCACTGGCTTGCACACAGGCAGGCAGCTAGATCTTTCATTCTTGATACTTAGTCTGACTGTGCAACCTATTATTTTGGTGAAAGGATTTTTTCCTAACACTCTTTTTATAGTCTCTATCTCATTAGCTGGGTTCATAATATTTTTTTAGTCTCTTTATTAATTTTTATCTCCATGTACAATGTTTTTATGAACAAAAAATACAACCTGTTTCTGCTTGCATTCTCATAAGTACATGGCTTGTCTTCCTTTTGGGGAAAATAAATTACAGTTAGTTATGGTCTTAGATGAAAAGGTGGAATTGCAGGTTAGGCTTTTCTAACATCACAGTATCTTAGAAGGTGTATGTGAAACACTTCACAGCGTGTGTTTATCCATGCCATGCCAGAGGTAAATATGGCCCAGTAGGCACATGTATCACATGGAAAAGTACTTTTTCTAAAATATCAAAAATCCACAATGCTGAATTATGCTATTAAACATACACATGTTTGGGGACATGTTATATAAATGAAATAAAAAGGTAGTTGGGACCAACTTTGAAAATGAGCATATTTTTACATCCATGCTTCAACATGGAGCCCACTTCATTTTTTGATGCTTCATGCTTTCCAGGCTGTTCTCTGATTTTGCCTTCTCCAGGTCTTGCTTATTAGAAAAAATGTTCCAAATTAAAAAAACCCAAACAAACAAAACAAAAATAAACAAACAAACCCCTTATGAATCACTTTTGACCAAATACTGAATTCTGCTGCTTCAGCTACTTCTATTTTTTGCAAATTACTTCTTTAGTGATGCTGGTTCCTGCCTTTGATCTGCATTGCCAGACAAATATCTAGTGTCAGTAGAATCTTGAATCTTTTATGAAATACTTTCTTTTTCTTGTTTGAATTCATCCAAAAATGTTTAACTTTTAAATTTAAAACTTGCTATCATTCTCACCCTAAATCTCCAAATTGGAGATAGCTTTTCTGGGTAGTAGAGATTACTTCTCTACATACATGCCATCTTTAACATTCATATTCTAAAGATAGGAGATTAACACATGTTAATCGGGATTCATAGTTTGGGGTCTCTTTTCCATGGCCAGGATGCCCAAGATGTGAATGTTTTCTAGGCTTCCTTTCCCTCAACCCTAGTATCTCCCTTTTTTCATTCTAAAGAGCAGCAGATTTTAACCATCATATTAGTCACAGATTTATTCTCAGCGATTTCTTTTTCACAGACTTGGGTCCTGGCCTCTGATTTCTCCATCCGTTGCTCCACATTCACCATGTGCCTGTCTAGTTTCCCAGCTTTTGATGAGAGGTTCTCTACCTTGCCTTCCATTGAGGACAATGTGTTCTGCATTGCCCTGAATTTCACATGAAGTGACTCCATCAGCTCATGGGGGGATCTGCTCTGCTGCGATGTGGAAAAAGTCGACGAGTCCAGTGAAGATAGACAAGATGACAGCATCATCTCAGGCCAGGGCACAGGAAGGCATGGACTAAAGAAATTGTTCTTGGCATTCTTATCTTTATTTGGGGCATAATTTTGCTCTGATTTTCAGTTGCAGACATCTTAGGTAACTTACTGAGCTCATCATACATTAAAATATTTAAGACATTAAAAGGTGCACAAATTTAGCAGAAATTCTAAATAAAAGCAGTTTTTCATGAGTCAGGCTCTACCTCTGCTGTCTCCACTCACTCATTACAACACTTTCTCTGGTCTGATAACTACTTGTATGTGCACATAGCACCATGTTTCCTTTCAGTCAAATTGTCAGTGTGTAAGTTGGTAGTACCATGAAATATAATTAGGCATTGTGGCACTCTGAAGAAAGCTCCCTGTTTATTATATTACAAAGGTGTATGGTATTAAATAGACTACAGTAATGAAAAAGAACTATAACATACATATTGGATTTAATTTTAAGTAAATAGAAGCTTTTTGTCTGTATGACACCTTGTTGTTTTGATTCTGATGAGGTGTTTGGGAGGGCATAGTAGTTTTTGCATCTAGCCATTTTGTTAGGCTGATCTATATTTAGAGTCTAGGCATGTACCTTTCAAGGCTTATATACTGTGAAAACGCAAATAGAAAGGAATAGAAAATGCTTTACTTGATTCCAGTGTTCAGTGTCATGGAAGTCTGTTCTAGTACCTAGTATGCAGTGGGCCTGGAGGACTCTTTAAAATTTATCTAAGAGCATGCAGTAAAGTTTTATAGAATTAGGGAAGGTCTGTCTCATTTTAAGTCTGGGGTTGCAGTATTTATAATTGTATCATTTTGATCCAACATAAATTTATGGTGATATTAGGATATGTCAACTTATTTCAGATAAGATAATTATTAGGAAGTAACAGCAGAAGTTTTGTCAATTAATAGCCCCATAAGAGTATTAAAGGAAATACAAGTTTATAGCTAGTGTTTTTTTAATTTGAGCTAATTAGCATTCTGGTTATTTCACTTCTGAAAAATCACTTTGCGGTATCTAGATTATTAGAAACATAGTTTTAAGTAAGAGGTTGTAAGTATGATAAAAAGTGGGTTTGTATTCTGAATTTAATTTGTGTTCTGGTGGTAGTTGTGCTTTCTGTAAAAAGGCATGTAGCTAAGTGTCTTCTTGTTCAGCCAATGAGTTGGTAAATTTTCTAGTGTCTTTTATTTGTTTACAGGATATGGTTGTAGCAGTTAGCCTCAAGTGTTTGATCATTTTTATTGTCATTAAAGCTAACTGAGATCAGTCTTATTTTACAGTATGTTGTATGTAGTCACCAGCAAGCTGCTGTCTAGTAATTTGGGGGAAAATAGAAACAGAATTTCTCTGTAGCTTACTATTCTTCTCAGTAATATTTATAAACCTATCTGCAGAGAGATATTACTGTGCGGGGGCAGGGTCTGGGTTTTTTTTTCTGGACCATGATATAAATCAATATAGTGTTAAGAACAAGAGGTAGCAGTATAGAAATTGTATAAAATAAAATCCATAACTTTTATTATATTCACATTCATTCTGTTGAACTCTTAAGAAAAATAACATAAAAACAAATATGAATATTACTTTCCAAGCAGAAATTAGAGTACCTGATAAACTGGACTCATCAGTCTGGGAGCATCCGGATTCCACACATGTAAATGGAGCTGACTTCGATCTCACTGTTCTGTCCATGGCTGAAATAGCTTCTTGTAGTTATGAAGCCAGGTAGGTAAAAGTTACCAATCGGGTTGCTTGAAAATCTCATACAGATTGGCATAAAATGTCCAAAAATAGCAGTTGTTAAGTCAGTTCCTTTAAATTTATCTCAAGAGGAGTGTTTTTTAATGTTTTCAAAAGCTGTAGTTACATACGTTAGAATTTAACACAAGGTCTTCCCTATGGATGTTGCTGCTTTTTAACCACAGCTTAATAGCTCTCAACCTAACATACATGTTACTTGAAACAAAGCCTATTAGGGAAAACCGTATGCCATTCACTGCGATATTGTTGATTTCATAATGTTACCTTTATTTCTTTGTATCAAAATTGCATTCTCTTATGGAATTAAGAACACTTTGTCACTGAAGGTGTTAGTTAAAATCAGACAGTGAGTGTGATTATTAAACTTAAAACCAGTTCTTGCGCAGATTATGTTGAGCATCCCTAATAACATAGCTTATAAATGTTCAGAATATGAAACAACTTGTTACAAATATAAGCACAGTGTAAGAAATACGATTTCCTTCCCTGATGGAAATGATAATCCAGAAATTATTCCTTCATTGGAACCTTTCTCAAGCATGCTAGGATAGGCAGGCATACATTTGTATCTCAAAAGGTTAGAGAGAATTCATTTTTGTGGGAAAAGACAAATCCTTCATTTGGAAATATACCATATTAATCTGTGGAAAAGTTAGTACTGTGTTTATTGGGGTTTTTTTTATTATTTGATTTTAGACAAGTTGGCATAAAGAATGGAATGTTTTTTGGTCAAGCAAAAAAGTTGTGTCCAAATCTCCAAGCAGTTCCATATGATTTTGATGCGTACAAAGAAGTTGCACGGACAGTATATGAAATATTAGCAAGGTAACGTGTTGTTTGTTTACATTATCTTTCATGGGGAGGTTATCAAGCATATTTTATTTGCCACTGCTGAATGCCATTATTCGATTTAGTGTTTTCATCTCCATGTTACTCTTCAGCTTCAATAAAGCCATTCCTATTTAAGATCTTCCTTTTGTAGTATTTTTGTTACTTTGAGCACCGTGCTTCTTCTGAGCATTCTTTTATCTTGAAGCCAAATACTGTAAACAGTCAATATCTGACTTCCAAAGGAGTCATTGTTAAATTTTTTCCTGATTACACTATGAGAAGCAGATCCTTGCTCAGTAGTGAGATTATTCCAAGAGGTTTGAGTAACTTAAGAATGGGTTATTGGAGTAATATCTATTAGAAACTACTTTCTGGTTTAAAATGCACTTGAACAAAACTGGAAGTTCATTATTGTCAATGAAAAATAAGCATTCAACTCCTTCTCCAGCTGTTCCTTTAAAATCACGCATGTTGAAATTAGTCCTACATTAGTAATGTTGCTGTAATTTGCTATTTTAGCATTTGTAATACGTAAGTGATGTGTGATACAAAATAAGCAGGGAAATGCCACCACAAAAGGAAGACTTTATTTGCTACATATTTGTTTTAACAGATGGTGAGCTGTTGCTGGTGTTTCACCTCCTTTACTTTGTGTTGATAGCTATACTCATAACATCGAAGCAGTCAGTTGTGATGAAGCACTAGTAGATATCACTGAAATCCTTACAGAGACCAGACTGACTCCTGATGAACTTGCAAATGCTATCCGCACCGAAATCAAGGCCCAAACTAAATGCCCTGCTTCTATTGGGATGGGTAAGTACCTTACTTCATTTCTGTTTGCAAGCAGTGCCTGCTATTGCCAGGTGTATCAAAGCTATGTAAGATTGCTAAAACTCGTGTTTGTGCAATATGGAATATATTGCCATTTACATTAGTGTAAACAAAAATGCAAGAAAATCTTCATGAATGCAAAGTTTTAAGCAAAAATTTATAAAATTGCTATCACTTCTTTGTTATCTGAACAGTATGCTAAAATTGCATCTGTGTGGTATTCTTACATTCTTTTGTATGAAATGCTACTGTATCTTTCCAGTAAACAGAAAAATGAGCACAGACACTGTTGCTTATCAGAGATAGCAGTTAAGAGTTTATGGGGTGGCATGATTTAGCATAATTATTATAAGGTATTGAAAGCAAAGATTTGTGTGATTTGTAGTAGGTATTGTATATAAAATCACACATCTGAAAAGACTTCCCTGATTTCTTTTCGCTTGGCCTCTTCCTTTCTCCTTTGTTTTTGTCCCTAATTAATACTAGAGTTGAGTATCTGTAAATAAATATACTGAGTGTATCCAAGTGTATGAAATCCACTTGTGAGACAAGCTGAAATTCATTATTGTAAGCGGAACTCTTCCTTTATTTCTTATGATACCATAGCACGGAGGCTGTAATTCCCTGGATTCCTGTTTGTGTCTTGTTTTGAATTGAAACATATTTGTAATCTCTTTTATATGCTTATTTAGTGTGTTTGTTTTTTCTATACAAAGAGTGGAATTAGTTTTTAAAGCGTTACTTTCTAATCTGATATCGTAGTTTTCTTACTGATTGAAAGAGACAAACACCCATGAGCAATTTTTTTTTTCCTAATAATCAATTTCTGTGAGATATTGGAAAATAATTTTGGTATCCTGTCTAGAAATTCATATGGTAGCTACACTACAAGGACTTCGTCTCTTGATTTATAATTAAATAAAGTAAAATAAATAAGTCAGAGGAAACAATTGTACTTGTACTGTGACATGAATGCAGACACCTTATTTCAAAAACATGATCTGCCAGAAACGTACATCTTGTGTAACTGATTTATATGTTGCCCAGTGGGAAAGTTGTACTAATATAATAAAATGTAAACTGAATAGATACTGTTACACTATTGACATCTCCTCTCAACACTGTTGTCTGATTAGAGATAAATTAAGAAGGACGTGCTTATGCCAGTTGAATAAACTTAATTTATACCCTAGATATTTTAGTGGCTAAACTAAACTGATTTAAACAACTCAACTATAAACATCCTGTATCTTGGTTTCTCATTTGTTAAGTGAGGTATTAGTTTTTTCCTACTTTACTTCAGTGTTCTGGGAATAATGCACTGCAGAAGGTAAATCGCTGAGATGTCATGGTATTAGAGCCTATGTTGATATGTTTGGTAAATAAGAGGATCAGAAATCTTCAGATAGACAAAACATGGATCCCCAAAGTTAAATAGGAAATTAGATGAGGAATCTGTCATTAATTGTTTCCTCAATTTAACCTCTCAGGAGAAACAGTGCATGTAAAACTCTGTTACTGTTCTTATTGACTAAAATTTTAGAACAGACAAAAAGAACATGAACATAGGTGGGAGGAGAAGAGCGAAGTAACACAGTGCTGTGAGCTGTGAATTCCCCTGACTTTTTATTAGTTTGCTTTATCTTAGTACAGGGTGTTTGAGTGGCAATAATGAATCTCTTTAGGTATCATTTCAGAGATCTTATTGGCTGGGCACGAATAAGCCTATAAACAGGCAAGAAAAAATGCTGAAATCGGTCTTGTTCCCACCACACTTTATGAGTGCATGTAATCATTTAATAAAGTCATTGGATTTTTTTTTTTGTGAATACTCAGGCCCAAATATTAGCTTCATTCCAGTACTTCACATATAATATACTTGATAGAATTGTCACCTAAGTATTATTTAAATTGACCACAATGGATTTTTTGAAGTTCTGCAGTGTTAAAATATTACACTTCTAAATTTTCAGCCATTTGCAATTAACTGTTCATCTGTACTTCTACGTGCATAAAACATAACCAAGACAAATAAATTCAGTGTTCTTATTGAAGTGTCCTGCACTTATGTGTTGGTTGTTTTGGATTTTTTGGTGGGTTTTTGTTTGGTTGGTTTTAACTTTGCAATTGCAGTTAACACTACAGTTACACTGTCGTAATCACAAATACTGCTAGTTGCTAATTTGGAAACAGATACTGCAAATATAAATGAATATATTTCATTAATTTCTTTGTAAAAGACAAAGAATTTGGCTATACTTTCTGCATTTTTCATTGCCTGTTGAACTGCAGCATTCTACTTGGGAAGACAGAAGTTACCACAGACATAGTTTAATTTGTTGTTTCTACAGGTTCCAATATTCTGCTGGCCAGAATGGCAACTCGTAAAGCAAAACCAGATGGACAGTATCACTTAAAACCTGAAGAAGTGGATGACTTTATCAGAGGGCAACTTGTTACCAGTCTTCCAGGTACTCCTCTCTTTTACAGGACATTTTGCTTCCTGATATTAAAACACTTTCAGGTACAAATCTGTGTTCTGGATCAAACAAGATTAGATGCTATTTCATGGTTATGATCTGAAAAAAGAGAGTATACTGATTTCTGAAAATTTCTGAAATTTCTGAAAAGAATCTCTGTGACCTTTTTGTATCTTTGAGAAGCATCTTTTTTAGCAAAGGATTTTACAGATCACACAGCATGATCTATGGAAGAAGCTCACAGTTTAGTATGTTACACAACCTTATATTCTATTAATAAAATTATTTAGATGAGTCATTTTAAGTGGGTGCTAGCTTGTTGTATCATAATGAATATAATAAAATAGTAACATTGGGTAGTTATCACTGAGAGAGGCAGGGTTTCCTTAGGACTGAGAACTAGCCCACAAAAGTATTCTTTCTAAAAAGGAGTGTATGAAGTCAGGAGTTGGAAAAAACAGTACAGATGCCATAATAAAGCAGAGAGTATATGAAGGGAAAAAGGGAGAGGAGAGAGGAGTTTGTTTAATCTCTGCTGCATCTAAGAAACTCTGAGAGATTTAGAAGAGAATAAGGACAGAAGGAAAATTAAGAAATAAAATTTGGCAGAGGACAGTGTTACCAAACTAGAGAAGTGTTTCTACTTGCAACATGAGCTGTATTAGAATGGCTGATAAATAGAGAGGAAGATAGAAGGTAAGGCTACTGTGGGAGTATTACCACTGCTATGCTCTGCAACCAGCTATAGACAGTTGTTTAGTTCGGGTAGACCTAGAATACACATTAGGCATTTGTTACACAGGTAATTATTTTTTTGTGTAAGGATCTTTAGTCAATGATGTACGGCAAACTGTGACAGAATGTGTTGATTCTTTTAAAGAAGAACAACAGGTTTGTCAAATTACAACTGGTTTTTTTTGCCTACTTGTCTGAAGAAATGATTGTGAGAATGGTTATGATTTATAATTTGCAATTACGACAGTACTAATAATTTTATGAACTGTTTGGCAATTTCAGCCAAATCTTACTGTGAGGTAGAAGTTCTAATGACATAATGTTTCCACAAGTTTTGTGAAAAATGACAGCTTGACAGAGGGGAGTGATCCAAATGAGTACATCCTTTGAGGGACAGGCAGGCAAAATTCAACCATTTTACATTTTGGCAGTAGTTCCCAGTCATCATATGTATAGCCAGAGCACATGTTTTCTGTCCTGCATTCCTTGGTCTGATAGGAGAGAGGATATTTCACTAAAGGAGAATTGGAGCGATTGAGTGGGATGCCTGTGGACATAGAGAAGACCAAGGAGAGAGCTGGAGGGGAGGAAAGAAGCATTTCTGGCTCACAGGTTTTAGGGAGGTTCTCCAAGGCATAGCAGCATTCACAGAGAGATGGCAGGGAACTGGAGTTACTGTGCTGGGAGAGTGATAGACAGCAAGGACATATGGAATACACCTGTTTGAAAACAGGCTTTATTGTATTTTTTATTGTTCCAGGAAAATACTTAAAAGATTTGTAAGCTAAAGTGTTTCCTGGCATGTAACTCTGTATTGCATCATTATTCAATACTTTAGTAGTGTAATGTGACACAGACATAGTGCAGAAAGTGCTGAGTAAGCACTCATTAATGCTTTGTATGTTAGTGATCAGCTGAGCTCGGCCTGCATGTGTACATACATATTTAGTGTTAAATGTTCAAAATAGTATTTTTCTCTGTTTAAGAAAAAAAAAGAGAAGGGAAATAAAAACCAGACAGCAATAGACACTGAAATGGAAAAGTGGTAGGAACAGCGTACACAGACAGAGTAGGTTTACCAGAAATTCTCTTTACATATCCCCTTCCATGGCCAAATGTAATTTACAGCACAGCACCATTTCTCTTTGGCATAACTTATAGGAGATACTTTTCCTCCAGAAAATTGTTCATCTAGTACTGTGCTTTAACTTGAATATTTTAAAAGTTTTCAGAATTCACGTGCATGTTCACAGTAAAAACTTTCTAGTGTTTGTATCAATAATGCCACCTAGACAAAGAAACAGATTATGAAAGATAGAAGCTGATTACCTGAGATTCCTAACTTTCACTGACTTTGGTAGTATAAACTCATAGGACTAATATTTTTCAGAAATAACAGGCCACCTCTCCAAAACCCAGAAATATACTTAAGTTTATCACACTTATATATGTGCCATTGCCATGGATACCTACAATATCCAGTGTTTGGTAATTCAAAGCACAAGTGATACAGGTACGCTATCACTTCTACTTGAAATACTATTTTTCTACCCAGAAAGCATTGGAGCAGTAGTAAAAATTTTTATTTGTTGGTTTTCTTTTAGTTTACATCATTTGTATATGATGGCAAAACATATTACATGTTGGACACTCTTTTTGGACTGACTGTTGTGTTCAGAGCTATATACTCTGTAACAGGCAGTACCTTGTCAAGAAGATTTGCAAGCAGGAGTCATTCATATTTTACCCAGAAATAAAGAAACACACTGCAGTATGACATCTTAAACTAAATATATAAAACACATTAAAGAAATACAGGTGAAGACAGCAAAAATTTCCATTTGAACCATGTTTTATTGAGTGGAATTTATTTTTTGTGGTGTATATTTATTTATTAGTTTGATACAACCTAGTGTAGCTTTAAAAAGACAAATTTTATTTGTTCAAAACCTGACTGGCTCTGAATTGTGTAGAGTTAACAGAACTAATTGCTTTGTTGTTAGGAGTTGGCAGGACAATGGAATCTAAGCTGGCTTCTTTGGGAATTAAAACCTGTGGAGATCTGCAGTGTGCTTCAATGTCAAAACTACAAAAAGAATTTGGTCCAAAAACAGGACAAATGCTTTACAGATTTTGTCGTGGTTTGGATGATCGACCTGTTCGTACAGAAAAAGAAAGAAAATCTGTTTCAGCAGAAATCAACTATGGAATAAGGTTTACACAGGTAAATTCAAACTTACTTTCTTTTCTGCAGTGATTTCTTTCAGCTGTAGAAGAATCTTCTCATATTCTGATTATTTTCACTTACACTTTCATCTGTTAGAGCACCATCTTAGCCACCAAATAGTAAAGAGGAAAATGAAGAAGTAGGAGACCAAACGATAAAATGGGAGGAGAGACTGCAAAAGTATTGGACTGAAAAGAAGCTTGCAGAAAATTAGCTGGCTATTCTGCATTCGTTGTACAAGTCTGGTACAGAAAAAGAGAACTGCAGTAGGTTTGTCAGCACCTAGCATTCTCTTTCATTTAAATGCTGATTATTCAAAGATGCCAGTGCCTGAAACCATCACCAGCTGCTCCAGTACAACGTTTTTATTAGACTTTTTACAAATATGTAGAGGGCGGGAGTGTTGTTGACCAAATTGTATTAAAAAAATAACTTGGCTCTTTGTTGAGAACTCAAGCATTTATAGAAATTATAGAAGAATCAGGCTGGGAGAGACCTCATGATGTTGTGTAGTCCAGCCTTTTGCTCAAAGCAGGGGAAGCTATGAGATCCGACCAGTTGCTCAGGACTTTATCCAGTCGGGTGTTGGAAACGTCCAAGAACGAAGACTGCACAACTTCTCTGAGCAACATGTTCCACTGCTTGACTTTCCTCATGGTGAAAAAGATTTTCCTTATAAGCCCTATACTTTTCATCTTCTAGGTGTGTGCTTAAAGTTAGACTTGCAGTTCTGTGCTGGGTTTCTGAATACATTATTTTTAAAGACTTATTTCCAAAAGGACTTAATATTTCCTGCTTACTTCAGCATTAAGATAGGAATCTACCATCTCACCTAACTTCAGCGACCTACAATGTAAACAAAACACTTCAAGTTAAATAAGACAATTGCCTGTGAGTCAGCTTGTTCTTTTCAGTTTACACAGTCTGGATTACATTAACCCTTAATGATTTACCTTCAGTATTTGAAAACTAGTAATTACCTAAACGTGTTATTTTTCCCCTTCAGCCTAAGGAAGCAGAAGCTTTCCTTCTGAGCCTCTCAGAAGAAATCCAACGTAGACTTGAAGCTGCTGGTATGAAGGGTAAACGATTGACCCTTAAAATTATGGTCAGAAAGGCTGGAGCACCAGTGGAGCCTGCAAAATACGGAGGTCATGGAATCTGTGATAATATCGCCAGGTAACTATGCATGGAAAAAAGAATGGTCAGTAGTTGGCACGAGCACACTTTTGCAGGATGTCTTGAGCACCAAAACTTACAGGAAGACAGGACAGAAATTTTGAAGCACTTGGTACGTCTTTGTCTATGTATCAAACCTGCACCAAAATCGGAAGTAGAATACCATTATTAAAAGTCCTCTGTGTTTGGGTTGGTCATTTGTGGTCCTTTGGCCATTAGCATGGTATGTAAGTACCCCAGTGATAAAAAACACAGCAGATTGGGAGGAGAAAGAAGGAAGAGACTAAGGTGCCCAGTTCAGAAAGAGAGAACAATTTCAACAGTCATCTTTTGCCTTTGCGTTTCTTCAAAGAGAAAAATGGGGAAAAAAGAAAATATATCAGAAGTTGAAAGGTTTTGGGCATAGAAGAAACAATTTGTGGTTTTTGGAGGAAGAAGGAATTGGAAAGAAGGAATCTGACTCCACAAGTGCATTCTTTGTGGTTTCAGATTGCTTTCTTGAGAGAATGTACTCTTGTGTGTCTGTGGATGCTACTTAAAAATGGAAGTGATTTAGTGAAATACTTTCAATGAATTATTGTGACTATCCATTTCTCTTTGTAGGGAGGTACATTTTTTTCTCTTCATTTTTTACTTAATAGTCTGTAGTTTTAAGGTTGATCTTAATTTGATAAGTCTCATGAAATACTATCTAATAAAGGCATTTGATCTTTCAAACAATAACACATATGTACATGTATATTGTTGGTGTACATTTCTCCAGCTTGCTCAATACTGGAGCCGTTTTTCCTTTTGCAGTACTAGTAGAAGACATATTTACATCCTGCGCTATGACACACATGCAGCAGCATTTTTATTTCTTTCAGTGACCAGCTGAGTTGAAATGTTCTGCTGCTGCAAACTGTTTCTTCTCCCTGAGTTGTGTAGTGTTGGGTACTTCCCTTTTTCTTGAGGGGCTTTCTGCTGTTCTGGACAGGTTGTTGGTCACATGCTGATTGCGACAGTTGGAGTCAGTTCTCAAAGAAAATTGCCTTTGTACTGGTCAAGAAGGATGTCTGATCAGTACCATTCTCCTTCAAGTCTAGAGCACATGGGGACTAGGGCAGTATTTGCAGAATAACTTGCTGGAGAAGACTGAGGGGCTGCTTTGGATTCTGAAGATTGGAGCTGGCGTCAGACACCTTGGACTGCAGTTGTCCGTCTTAGTACAGACAAGTTTCTTTGTGTCAAATCTGTCTTTCCTGTTGTTTCACCAGTAAGTCTGCTGGGAATTTTTTTGGTCCTAGAAGAGAAAATACAATGAAGATCTGAAGTGGAGCTAAGAAAGTTGAATCTCAAAATCTCAACGTCATGGGACTGTGCTCCATGTTTCAGCTGTTCAAGAAGGCAACTTGTTCATGTCTCTTGACCTGCACAGTTATTTTTGTTCATATAGTTGTAAGTTCCTCATCAGAAGTGCCTTTGTTTTCTTGTGGATCATTATCAGTGTAATAAAGTCTCTTTCTACTTGGTCTCACTGCAGCACTGTTGATCTTATTGAGATGCTACCTGTAGTGGCTGCCCATCCCTGCTGAAATGGGATAATGCCATTACTCTGCCTGGGTAGTCAGTTGATAGGTCACTGTCAAAGGAGTAGGACCTTCAGCTTCCAGAAGCAGTGCTGTTACTCTTACCCATTATTTTTTTCTGATTCTTCTTTGTTTCCTGTTGTTCAAGTGGATGATGTTGACTAAAGTTTTTCTCTCAAATTTATTTATATGCTTGCATACTGAAAACACAAGAATGAAATCTAGGCATAGAGCAGCATCATGTCGTTATATGCTGTTTCATACAAGACTATCTCAGAACCTTCTAAATACACATTTATTCCTCAGGCAGACACGTCTGTATCAAAGCAGTTGTTCCTTAGGTAAAGGGATGATCCTGGCTTTCATGTGAGGGCGCATCTGGCATCTTCGAAGATAGGTCTTTTCTACTTTTCCCTCCATCTCAGGTTGCTGTAAAAGATGAATTCCTCCTGAACTGAAGGGTCATTTGTTCAGGCTTGCTGATAATGGAAGAGGTGGGGTTGTTCTTTCAGTGGGTTAGAGCTCAACAGTAGGACTTGCATGCATAGGGTCTGTCTCATACTTGTGAGCTTGTGACATACAATTCAGCTGTATTAAAAACTGAAACTACAAAATTCACCTTTCACTCTCAGAAGCTCATCACCTTTTGGCATTGGTATATCAAGAAGAAAATCCAGCAGTCTATACTTTTGTCTTCTGGCCGTCCTGAATTCTTTGAGCTGAAGATTTATTCTTAACAGCCTAAGAACATATTTTTAGGATTGAGATGTGTTGAGATAGAGCTTTATTCCTCCTTTATTGGAACTAATGACAGACTGCTTTCTCATGAACAGGTCAATGCTTTGGACCTCATTTCTGTGGTCAGGCATGCTAAAGTACATGTGCCCTGAAATTTCCCTAATTCATAAAGTCTTCATTAAGGTAAGATGAGGGGGTACCCAAGAATGCTAAGCTGTTCACACATAGCGGAAGCAGTTCTGATGCCAGGATCTCATTTGGCAGCGTCTCTGTTTCTGCTTCTGGCTTTACTAATGAACTTGGCAACCCCAGTCAATCCAAATTATGCTATTTGATGATACAGGTGCTGCATTCTTGTCTTTGTTAGAGTATTCTGTTCAGTCCAGTGAAAGGTTTTTTAGCAGCAGCAGGGTAAAGTCTGGAAGTTGCATCCAGGCAAATGGATTAGAATCTCAGAGTGGTGTTCCCTCAGGTGTGCTTTCCCTATGTACAGCCTAGTTCCAACAGTTTGGGATTATTTACTGGAGCTAAAAGTGACCAGTTTCTCTCTTCAGTTTAAGATTTTCTTTGTAGCTACAGCTCATGACCCATTTCTTGCCCCCTCACCTCACAGGTGAATGAGTTGCTATGCTTTCTCATCCTACAGGTCAAGATTCGCTAGAATGATAATCATAGTCCTACAAAGGATTCAGACTCAGACTTGCTTAAAATCAAATTCAACTTCTGAGATGTTAATGGTATTTTTACTGCATCATTGATATCAAGTCCTCATAGTACACCATAGACCTCTGTAAAATATTCTTCTGAAATGCTGTGTAACTTTAGACCCATCCTGCATTTCTCCCTAATATTTTGCATAGTTGCATTTTCATGGTGATACTGATCTCCTTTTTCTTAAAAATGTTAATGTGTATGGCTCAGGGAGGTCTTCATATCATTCACAGCAGGAAGGTTTTTCCTTTTCATATTGGCAGAACCACACCTTTCTGGAGATCACTTGGCTGTACCTGGTGGTTTCTGACATATTCAAATGTAGAGTAAAATTTAAGGAGACACCGTCAAAGTGTTTAGTAAGTTGTCAGGATGGCACCCTGTCAAAACCCCAGGGTGGAACTTCTTTTGTCCATAGAGCCCACTCCATCAGAGTTAAAACTGCATCAGTTACCTCAGTGAGAAGACTTTACATCACTCACCTATGTCTGAGTAGTCGCCTGAAATTCTGTCCTTACCTGTCTCAAATGTTAGGCCATTAGAAAATCCAGAACTACCAAGCACTACTACTGCCCTACCAAGCTCTCAGGTGGCAGTTTGTAAAACTCACAACCAGGTAATTTTGTGAGAGTTGTTGCAGAAAATTGCCCACAGTATAGATGTGTATTTGGAATGTTGTTTAAAGTTAAAGTTACTTACCATGAATCCGAGTTCTTTGTTGTTGGTAATCCACATGCACATGCCTATATCTGTTTCTCCCTCAGAGTTTCTTCTGAAACTCTTGCTTTAGACATTTGACAATTGACAACTGAAATAATACTGAGCAAACTCTTTATGAAGCAAGCTTGTGTGAAGGATAGTGCACGAGTGCATTTCTGCGAGTACTGTGAAGTGAAACATTTTTGTCTGGCTTCAGTAGATAGCATGTATATAAATCTGTACTATATTTGACAATTTAATGTGTGGACCGTGCACTGAGAATGTTCAATTAGTAACCTTTTTTTTTTTCCTGTAGAACATGCTTAGTTCTAATTACCTTTAAAAAGAAACAACAAAAAAACAGTGTTCAGTTTCTCTGTGCCAAGAAATTATTATCTGTCTTTGTCTGAGGTCCCCTCTGGAATAAATACAGAATTGTTGTCTTCAGGATTTGTGAAAGTTTCCTTTTTAACCATACTTTTTCATTCTTTGTAGAACTGTGACTCTAGACCATGCAACAGACAGTGCAAAAGTAATTGGGAAAGAAACTCTAAACATGTTTCACACAATGAAACTGAACATATCAGATATGCGAGGGGTGAGTTAATGGGAAAACTGAAATTTATTCTCTTTATCAACCTTCTTTGTTGTCTTTCATAAATTTTCAGTTCTCCAGGGTAGATGATAACCAAACTTAAACAAAAGTGTAGGTATTACAAAGCTTATGTAAATTAGGCTATGCAATCATATTATGTTTTGTATGTTTACCTTTGAAAAACACGGTTACAAAGCCATAAATTAAAAAAAAAAGAAAATTCTATTGTGGTATGGATTAATTCACAACTTAAAACAGCCTGAGGTAACAAAGTTAGACTCTATCTTCTACAGTTCTGTTAGCACATGTAAATTTTATTTTGTCTTAAAATTTTCTGTAGACTTTTGCACAGTTATTAGTTAAGTAACTAATATAACTACTGCTTGTAATGCAAACCAAAGATACAGATCAGAGGAGTCTTTGCTCTAGACTGCAAGTCTTAGAGCCAGAAAAGTTACCAGCCGATGGTTTGGCCTTTGTTTGAATGTGAATTGCTGGCTCTTTTGAATCATGGTTTATTTTAGAACACTCTTGCTCATCTCAGTGGTTTTGTCATAGCAATATGAACCCATGATAAGACTATTTTGGCATCAGCCATTTGTTACAACAGAGCACAGAGGCTTTCTAAAACAAACCTGCATTTATTGGTCATCTAGATGTAGAAGTAGGGTTTTGATTCACAATGTTGCCTTGCAAAGTCAGCTCCATGGCTTGCGTTTCTTCTTGTAGCTGAGGAAATAGTTATCGTCCTCTCCCTGTCTTTTTTAGTTTCTTGTCTGTGTGTCTCCTTTGCTGTCTTTCCTGCATTCTTACATCATTCTATTTCACTTGATTTCTTTAGCCTTTGTTTTAGAGGATTCTTCTTTAAAGTTAGTATCCTGTGGGTGTTGCACATGTTGCACACACTAACTCAAACACTCGTCCGAAAGTGCAGTTGACAAGTGCAGTTGTTGTCAAACACTTGTCCAAAAAGGCCAAAAAACCCAAGGCAAAGTTGTTGCACAGCACAGCAAACACAGTATTCCAAAGGCCTCTTATAAGTTCTAGAACTCAAATCTAGAAATATTTCACAGCACAAAGATAAAAGTGCAAAGAAAACTTCTTACAATGATGTTTTAATATCCCATTATTGCAACTAAGAAACTGTTAACAAACAAAATCCTTGCTATGCGGTTTTGGAAGACGACCTGGTGGAAACTCAGTCACTAGTTCCTTCCTGCTTTCTGAGTCCTGTATACAATTTTTTTTAAGTGTTGTTTTTTTTCTAAATAATTATGGCGGTTTAGCAGTAAACTTGCATGATGTACCAGTGCATTGTTAGGTGGACACAGTTTTTGAACCTCCATTGATTTGGTATTTAAAAGTTAATGAAAAGCGAGGATGTCTTTCAAAACGAGGAACACTTCATCTGATAAACACTACTTTCACCAAAGTACTTTCATCCATAGAGACTCTGTGAGAACCATGTCTAAAAGTGAAACAACATTATTTTTCTCATTTGTAGACTGAAGTGATGGTTTTAGTATAGATTGTCCTTAGGAAAAACATTCCTTTCTTGTATAGATAGCCAGGTTTAATACTAATTGCTTCCTGATTGGTACTTCTGTATTTGTGAGTGTCTAAGAAATTTCATAATAGACACATTGTTTCACGATCTTGTTGACAGCACTTTTCTATATCAGAGAAGTTAAGATGGTATTATCTTTCTAATTTCTTAGTTGTTGGATTGTGGTGGATAATCCTGGGATTTGTTTGGGATGTTTTTCAGTGGCTATTTATGTGTATTGCAACATACTTTTATTCATTCTCTCCCCCACCCACAACAGGCAGCCAATTTCAGAGAAGGCAATGCTATTATGAAAGAATTACAGATATATATTTTTTTTTTAACTTCATAAAATGAATCTATTAATGTTTTGGATTTAGGTTGGAATTCAGGTACAGCAGTTAGTTCCCATCAGTAAAACCACTTCGGCTTGCTCAACAGTACAATCTGGATCACATTCAGTTATTGATCTTTTTCATGTTCAGAAAGCAAAAAAGTGCTCAGAAGAAGAACATAAAGAAGGTCAGTAAGCTTTGTACTTTGCATGTGTGATAATTATCAGTTCTGAAGGGCTCCAACGTAGATTACCTTTTGGAATACTCTTCAATATTATACCAGTACAAATTATTGAACATAAACCCTTTGAGAGTGGGTTTTGCTGCTGCAGATGAAAATGCTACACATAAAACTTTGTATAGGGTTATTCCAATGATTTTTAAAAGTTTATAGTAACAAGGGATACTTTAAAATAGGACGTGTAATAATTATGCTATATATTGTATAAACTATTTAGCAAAGAAAACTGGAAATTAGCTTCACTGTGTCTTGAATCTTCAGAGTATTTTTAACTATTAGATGATCATTCTGTATTTTGTTTTCATATGTATAGTATTTGTGGCTGCTATGGACCTTGAAATCTCTTCTGATTCAAGAACTTGCACTTTTCTTCCATCTCGCGGTACCCATCTCACATCTGGTCTCAATTCTAATGTTAACAACACCGAGTCTGCTGTCAAATGGAATGGTGTACATTCTCCTATCAGCGTAAAATCCAGGCTTAATTTGAGTATTGAGGTTCCATCTGCTTCCCAGGTAAAGTCTGAGAATATAAAACATCTGCAATATATTGTAATAACTTGGGATTGCTTGCCTTATTTGGATAGAGCAAAAAAAGTTACATTACACTTTTTTTAAATAAAAAGAGCTCTAGTAGAGTGCAATGCACAGTAAGAAACTGTTATTCATGCAAAACTATTTTGCCTTAATGAAAGGATTTTTACAGAGCAGTCATTTGTAGACTAACTCAAAAAAAGTTTACAGTTTTTCAAAGGAAAGAAGTTTAATTTTCCAGTATCTTTTTCCCTTCCCATCACTTGCCAAAGAATTGGAACAGAACAGGAATGGAAAAGATGCTGAGGATGAAATATTAAAAAACATTAACTTCCACCTTGCACAAACAAAGCCCAGAGCCTAATTATAGTAACGTGAAATAAACTTTAGAAGAACTTCCATCGGAGACATTAGACACATTCTATAGTTAATGCTCAGTGTTTATATGATCATGATATGGTGCAGATTTGTAAATTCCCTTTTCTGATGCTAGCTCTTAAAAATTATTTCTGATTAGCTTAATCGCTGATGAGTGGCTCAGGAAGAATTTTGACGAGTATTTTGTGTCATTTTCACAAAGACAGAACTCCTAAATGTTTTCCGTCCTTCTTTATGGCAGCAATATTCTTTGCCACAGGTGCCAATAAATGATAATCGGGTAGTCTTCTCCACATAATTTCTTAAAGTCATGTGTTCTATACCAGTCTTCAAATTACACTATAAATCTGTCTTCAAGCTTTAGTCAGTGAGAAGGAACTGAACAGCAACTAGTCTTACACTACCTCATAAACTTTTACAATGGTTGTGCTCTAAGTTTCTGTCTAAAAGAAGTTCAAACTTGTATTTAATTATTCATCTTCCTGGGATTTTTTCAAATTTTCTTCAAATAATATCGAAGCTAAGATGCACATTTAACATTTGTACAGAATATGACCTTTTAGATGAGAGGAGGACAATCTTTAAGTAAAATATTTCTGTGGGTTTAGAGGTTTTGTTGTGTGTTTTAACAAAGGAAGAGCCTCCTTATTTCTACCCCACATGTTACTCAAGCGAACATCTGTTCTAAGGGTCTGCTATGAGCAAGGTGCACTGAATTCTGTAGGTGTCTTAGGTATAAGCAGATTTACATTCTTTTCTGTAGAAATCTGTAATTTTAATTTCTGAAATTTAAATCTGTAAAAGCATTTCTTGATGTTCTGTTAATGGCTTTACCAACTATGTATACATTTTTAGAAGCCAGTTATGCTTTTGGCAGAAAACTCTTTTTTCCATAATGCAATATCCAAGCTAGCTCAGGATCTAAAAGCAACTTGACTGAACAATGTGAAGCTCCATATACTCAGATTCTCCTATAGGAGGAATAAGTATGAACAAGCGAAAAATGCACTAGCTGTGCAGTGGAGTTCCTAAAGCTTTGGTGGCCTTCGGGCACAATATACTTATCTTTCCTTCTGTTTTATAACCATATTATAATATGGAATATAATATGGAATTCGGTACAGAGAAGGAGTGGTGAGAGTTAGTCCCGTACTGCTGTTTGTGTACTGTGTGCTAGAAAAGCAACAGCAAGGTATTTTACATCCTGGATTTCCAGGAAACGTTTACAGAGGTATATATGTAGCAAGTTTGGAACAAGGGAGCACAAGTAGTATGTAGAATGAATAACTGAAGAGATTAATAATACAGACAGCTTTTGTCAAAACCTCTCAGTTACCATAAGCCAAATATCTTTTCATAGATAATCTGTAGTTCTTCTCTGTAAATCCAGAATCTGGTCATAAACTCCAAATTTTCCTCTTAAAGGTAAAAGATAAAGTTTTGTAACACTGCTGTGGAGTCTCATTGAGCAGAACTTATGGGCAAGCACTGGCATTTATCTACAGAGTTTTACTCAAATTTTATTTATGAGAAAAATGATGCTGTAAATCTGCTTGTCAGTCTCATTCGTTCTGTCACTTGTGCAGCTGTCATTGTATACAGCAACTTCTAGGTGCTGAGGGGTCATTTCAGTTGTTTCAAGTTGCTAGTTGATGGTAAGCGCCAATTACGGCAAGCAAAAATTTGAATCTAAAGCTTATTTCGTTATCAAAATCTATGACAGGAGTCTGACAGTTCGCAAACATACATGATACCATTAAAGTAAATAGTAGCATGTATCCTAGAACTATGTAAAGAAAGAAATTAATTGCTTACTGTTTTGTACCAGACACCATTTTAGTATTCATATCAACATGTAGCCTATGTAATTTGAACTCAGAATTTGAGTTTCCGTATCACTAGGTAGTTGTAGAGGAAACGTTATGTATGATTTGTGATGAGAGCACTGACCATTGTGAAAAAATAAAACGGAGCATTCATATTTACTGAACTGCTTAGTCTTAAATGATATTTTTACATTTTGCTGCTGCAGAGTGTAACTGTCAGGTTCCTAAGTATGTTTGCGTACACAGATTAAAATTAATATTTTTTTTCTAAAATTCAAGAACTGTAGAACTAATTTTTGAGTAAAATTAACTCTGTTATCTGTTCCTCAGAAAAAACTAAAAGCTTTTATATATTTGCAGCTAGATAAGTCTGTGCTAGAAGCTCTGCCGCCTGATCTCCGAGAACAAGTTGAGCAAATATACGCCATTCAGCAGGGAGAGAATTACGGAGATAGCAAAAAAGAGGCAATAAATGGATGTAACACTGCACTTCTGTCACAACCAGTTGGAACAGTGCTTTTACAAATACCAGAGCTCCAAGAAGCAAATACCGATATGGGAATTAATGTGATAGCCTTGCCAGCTTTCTCACAGGTAGGGTGTTTGCAGGGTATCAATAAACATCAACTTTCCACCTATAGGAAGAGTTAACAGCTTCTTCTTGAGACAGCATTACTAGAATCTGTGACTTACCAAAATTACATATGGTCCTTTAATATCTTAAAAAATCTGTGCTTGGAAACGTAACTTAATTTATCACAAACATAGCATGGATAGTATTTATTAAAGATTTATAGTCATCAGTATGCCTATGTTTTTGCTGTTGTTTGATGTAAAACCTCCTCATTTACACTTCGCTTTGCAATCCAGTGTGTAAATAGCCTTTTTTCTGCATTGCAGCTGAGTTACACTGCACCATCAGTCTGAAGCAGTCCTAAAATCTGCTTAGCTAGTCACAGGAGACTCACTCTGTTTAAGTGGATGTTTTGATAGTGTAAAGCCAGCCTCTCCTAGCTTCTGTAGATGTGATTGTTTGTATCACATTCCTGGGAGAAAGGCAGGCGTGGCTAAAGATTGTGCATACCTCCATAATTTTTAAATGAGCTCATATACAGCACGTCCAGGATGAGGGAAGTGCAAAGTTGTTTCTCAAAGTAGGAGCCTGAAGCAGTAATGACGCTTCTCATTATATTCCACCCTTCAATCCAAGATGATGCTGAACAAATGTAGGGTAAAAAAAAAAAAAAATCAAAGATTGGATTACCCAGAGATACGATATCTTGTATATGCATCGTTTAAAATAGAGCAGTATTTTTATTTTTCAATTTGCTGTGCCATTGCTCCATTGCTGTTCTCAAACAAAGTGATAGCACCTCATCAGATTTATAGAGAGATTTGTTGCCGTTTCTAAGGCATAACGCTGCTTAACTGACAAAGAATCCAGAGAAAATTAGATAGAAATTCCTGACCTGTTTTCAGTAAATAGTAGTTCATGCATAATTGTTACTTAGAAGATGTGTAGTCTATTCTACTCCTAAAATTTCTTCACCTTGATTCAAGTTCATTGGTTCAAAAACAGTTGTGTCAGTTTTTATTCCTGAACTGCGAAGTTGGGTTTCCCCTGTGGAGATATTGTGCAAATAGTATATGCATTCTCCGTACCCCAGCTGTTTTAAATTAAGTAGTTACATTCATTCATAGGCAAGAGTTTATCTTGGACTTGCGTGTTAAATTATGGTGTGCTTTAAAGTACACCCCTCCACACTTGTTTTACCACTCGGTATTCTTTTTCAGGGTAAATTTTAACTGCATATGGCTTTCTGTAAAAACTACATTTAGTTTGTGTTTGTGCTTTGTCTGTCTATTAATTAGGTAGTTGAGAATTGATTGGTGTTTCTTTATAACAGCATTACTTCTTGAAATTGTCTTAGAAATACCTAATTTACACACTCAAATGCACTGGTTTCCCTGTCTCTATCTCCTAATGCATTTTGTGACTCTCTTACTTGATGCAAAAATGTCAGCTTAGCAGAGCAGCCTTTTTGTTTGAAGATGTGCTTCAGGAAGAATTGGCTACTTCGTATTTATTTGTCGGGTATATCCATACTGTCTATTTTAGAATGCTTTATGCTTGTACTCCAGATTTGCTCCTGAAAACCATTCAGCTTTCTTTATTGGCAAAAGGAGAATTAAGATTTAAAATTTTCATTTTCTGAGTTAAGTCCAAGTTTTATACGTAGAATAGTACGGTTGAATAGCTTTCTTATGCTTGGAGAAAAAACATGCTAAAACTGGTTCATTAATAGGAGAGGATTTTTTCCTGTGTTAAAATCAAATGTGAACTTAATTCAAAAATATCATCTTTGTCTAAATATAGTTTGACACAATTTTTTTGTTATTGTTACAGTCTTTGTGGGAGTGTGTATTGTATGAGTGCACACAAACATTTAAGATTACTTTCTTTCAAATGATGCAGTGAACTAAGTAGTAATAGGTTTCAGGTATAGAAATATTGCAAGCCACTCCAAAGTGAGTACTTCAGCTACATCAGCTCAGCAAATGTAAATGATGCCCTGCCATCTTTTTATAGCTTAATTAATTTTGTTTTTCAACCCTTCATTCCTTTTGTCTGAACTATGTTTCTGTAACCAGGTGCCAAGTTAATTGGCCGATAGTGATTTATTCATTAGAAAACACGTGGAAAATGTCCTTTGTTGAGTAAGCGTTCTCCCATAAAAAGAACGCAGATAGGTTGCATTCATTTCCATCAGCTGCTGAAGTAATCTTAAAAGTTAGAAGAGCTGTATATCTCTGTAGCAGCTGAGACCTGGAAAAGCATAGGATGCAAGAAGTAAAGATTCCAGATGCTTAGAAATGAGTGACATTTGTAGTAGTGGAGTTAATTACTGGTGGGAAATTTGCGCCTTGTCCTTACGTCGTCTTAACATGGTATAAAGATTCCTTCTAAGGAAATTTATACAGCACATCAAAAATACTGATAGCTGTATGCTGAGGTACTACATGAATTTATAAAATCAAGGGCCTCCACAATGTGAATGTGATACGGCTATGTGGAAGGTATGTTAGGACACTCTGGCTGTACAGTAAATTACCTGAAACTCCAATTAATCAGTGTAGAATTCATATGAACTGAACTGGTTGCACTTCTAACTGAATTTTTACATATTACACTTTCAGAGGGCAATGATGGGGGAATAACAAAAACATGTCCAGTTCCCTGTACTGCATTATTTCTGCATGAATTATTGAGTGGTGTACACAAAAAACAGTGTTAATACAGGGCCTCCCAAATTCCTCACTCTCGAGTGCTTAACGAGAGAACACTAACCTTTTTAAAATAGTTTTATTAAATAAAATTTATATCTAAAAATAACTTAAGCCTCTGGACTTAATTGGCTACATTCCACTATAGTGCTTTGTTCTGCGCAATGTATGCAGTAGTTGAGGTCAGAGTAGTTCCCATTTCTTCCTTTAATTAGTGCATATTTTGTGTGTTGAAAAATTTGTGTTGGCACATGGAGTTCTAAAAATGGAAGAAACGTTGTGCTAAATTGATGAGTTTTACCTGTGGGAGCATGTTCATGTTTATTATCTATATAATTTAGACATCGTATGTGTGTGAATAGCACAGCCTACCTTCCTGACATAACATACATATTTTGGCTTAAAAAAAAAGATCAAATCCCTCTTGAAAATAAGAGGTAACTTTTAATATATATGCATACTGAAGTGTAATAAATACAGTATCTCAGATAATGGTAGAAATTGTATTGTGCCCTTAGAATACTAATAGTAGTTTTGAATACATTTTTTTTTGTTTGTGCACATGTTCAAATTTTACCACTGAAATGAAGGGCACTCTCCCACTGGGCAGATTTAATCCTCTAAATGATAGGTTTGCTTTTATGAATTAGATTTTGCAGATTATGAGCTGAAAACACTGTCCAATAATATTGGGAAACTCGGAATACAAGACTAGTCTGTCACTAATTTGCTACTTCAGAGACACAGTGAGGGAAGATAACTGATAATACATGACACTTTATTTTGTCCATATGAGTGTGTGTGGCAATTGGCAGCAAATGATTTCCTGTCTAGAATTGAAGCCCCGAGGACAGTTGGAAGGGACCGCATTTGTATCAGTCGAACAAGGGGTGGACAACTGTGGGAGAAAGAAATGAAACCCTTTTGTGCTAGTTCAAAATATGAGGTAGCTGGACTTGCATTTCCTGTCCTTAAAGAAGCGAGACTCTTTCCAAGGCTATTTTGTTAGAGGAGTGTAGCACCTTCCAGGAAATAAAAGTATCAAAAGAAAAGGAGGAACAAAAGTCTGAGTGTCACAGTGTTTGAGTTCAGAAATTTGAAGGGAGTGTTCTCTGAGTTAGGCTTAATTGTGCTGTTAATTTAGCTGTACTCTATATGAGTTGGTGAATAAAGTGGGTGAATAAAGACGGTTAGTGTATTGTAGGCCCATAAATAGTCATTTTATAAAATAATAAATGCGGAGTAATAGTAAAAGGAAAATTTTATGGGTTTTACAAGCTAAAGCACATGAAGAAAATGCGCAATGTATTTTACAGTGTTTCAGTTATATCTCATTTATTTTTGCTTGGCATAAAACATAAATACCTTTCTCATGTGAGTGATCTAGAGGAAAGCAGGCAGTGTTGCTCACTGGTAATCAAATAAGTCTTTTGTTACTGTTCAGGTGGACCCTGAGGTTTTTGCTGCACTACCTGCTGAGTTGCAAGCAGAGCTGAAAGATGCATATGATCAACGGCAAAAGCAATCAGAGCAGCAACCTGCTAACACTTTTGGTGAGTATATATAGTTGTACAGTAGCTTGGTAGAGGGGTTGTTTACTATTCAAAGAGATTTATGCAACCCTAAATAACAAACTGGAAAATACAACTAAAGCTTCTATGAAGATGCCATGTTAAATCGCATCTCTGTATATATTTTTGACAGACTGTCAATTACAACCAGCTGTGGTCTCATTTTGCAAACAGATGCCGAGCTTTACTTAAATGGGTAATTAATTCAATTCATTGGGACTGTGGCACTAAACTTACCCATGTCCATATGTTTGCAGAATGGAATCTAAACTTGATATGTCTTGTGATTTAAAGTGTTACATCTTCAGTACTGAAGTTAGTTAAAGTATGTTCAGAAAGCATTCTCATGGTTCCCTGAAACCCATAGCACCGGTATGGGTTTCAGGCAACTAGAGATATGATACATCTCACCATATGTCTGATAGTCGGATGGTTTTACTCTGAGCTGATCACCCAGGTCTCCTTTTTATAATCAGTAGAAAGAAATAAGATTAATTCCCTGTGCACGTGCTCTGTCGTAAAATAGGTTGGAAACGTCATTGGGTTCATTGCCAGTTAAATACTGCATTACTATAATCAAACCTTGATTTCATAGTCAGTGGACTAATGCAGATATGTTAGTATGGTGGAATGAGAGCGATTTCCTCGGTAAACTATGGTAAAAGCAGTTTGGGGGGCTTTTTGCTGCTGGTTTTGCTGGTAACCGCTGGTGGGAAGTCTTAGCGGGTATCAAGGTGGGACAGTGCTCTGACTGAGGCGAAGCAATTTGTCCAGTAGGCTTCAGGTTTCACCAGCTGCTCATACTCAAGCACTGAAATGCTTGATATTAAAAGGCTTATGAATAGTTGAGTATCCTCTGAGTACACTAATGTCTAGCAGTGCTTTTCAAATACTTAAAACATTGCCCATATGTGGAATGGCATGTGAGTGTTAAGTCGCTTTATCTAGGTTATATTCTCCCAACTGATCCATAGATTTTTATGGCAGATAAAGAGTCCCCTTTTCAATGGCGAAGTATTAAATTTTAAATGTGTCAACCGCTGACTATTCCTGTGTTTTTCAGTGTCAAAAAATCCTTTCCTACACCTGAAGCATGCAACAATGAAAAACAAGAAAAAAATCAGGAAAAAAAATCCAGTGAGTCCTGTAAAAAAGATTCAGAGTCCTTTGAAAAACAAACTCGTTGGTAGCCCTGCAAAAAACATGCTGGCTACATCTGGAAGCCCACAGAAGCTAATAGATGGTTTCTTAAAACAAGAAGGAACAGCTGCTCAGGTAATTATAGTGCTAACAGCTTTTGGTAAAGCTAGGTCGGTTTCTTTAGACTTAGTCTATGTTCACAAATGCAGCTCGTTTTCTTTACCGGATTCTTTACTAGATGCTTATCTGTGTATAGATACGGTGTTACTATGTTTGTCAGACTGAGCATTATCAACTTCTATGTTTGGAACAGCCGGAAGCAGTTCCATCAACTTCAGATTCTTCAGGCCCATCAGCTCTGCAGACTGAACAGCCTGGTTCATTTAGGCCACAAGCACCCAACCTAGCTGGAGCTGTTGAATTCAACGATGTAAAGATGTTGTTGAAAGAATGGATTACAACTATTTCAGGTACGGGATGTCATGCTAGTGACGATCTTGCATGCATCACAAGGAAAACTACTTTTTGGTAGGCTTTTTTGGACTTTCTTCCTTTCACTGGTTATTTTTCACAGTAATCTTGAAGTCTCACTGCCTTGCAGTCTTGGAGTAACTTGGTTCTTCCTACTCAGTTGTTATTCTGTGTTTTTGCCAGCTCCTGTTTCTTGCTTTGCATCATGCAAATGTACCCGCTTTCCTTTCAACCCATTTGTCAGGCCCTTGTCTTCCGCCTTGATGTTAACGTGTGTGGGAGGTTTTCCTTATTTTGTCCAACCACTAGGATGAAAGCTAGTGAAAGGGAATTCCTCTTATATGAAGATGTCATTTTAGAGGCAAAGGAATGCAGTTTTTTTCAAAATAACTGCTGGAAAGAATTCTAGAGTAAAGTGCAAAAGTGTAACACCGTTGCTAAATTGTGATTTGAATTTTAACATTATGTCAAACAATTGTCAAACTTCCCAAGATATTAAGGCATTGCTCTGTGAGAGCCCTCATACCCTGGACGTCGCTGCTCTCCTAAGACTTTCAAAACAGCCATTCCATTCTAAATTCCGATTTCTTTTCCCTTTGGTTAATATTAGCTTGGCTGTCATTTGTTCCTACTGAAGGACGAAAAGAAGAGGTCTACGAAACAGATATGTCAGGACCTCGCAATCCTTTTGTGTACACAACTTGTGATGTTGGGGGGAGGTATGGGAATACGGCAATTGTCGGATCAGCCCCTGATGCATGAACACTGCAGAATTTCTTTCTATTGTATTCCAGTTATTCTATGAGCATATTCTAAGTATACATAGAGAAAAGTTTTCTCTTCTTTATTACAGATCCTATGGAAGAAGACATTCTACAGGTTGTGAAGTATTGTACTGATCTAATAGAAGAAAAAGATTTGGAAAAGTTAGATCTGGTTGTTAAGTACATGAAAAGGTAGCTTGTTTGCTAGTACTTGTGACACTTAGACTGTTTTTGTTAGCACTTACACACTAGATGCTTCCTTGTGAGGCCACAAGCCTATTAGACATTCCATCCATGAGCGTAAATATTTCTCTCCAAAAATCGGGGAGGGAGTAAAGATGTTGGGCAGATAAAATAGGTAATTTGTGAAAAAATAATAGCAGCATTTAATAGTATTTTCTACAAAGTCTTTTGTTTCCAGACAAAGGATGTAGGTTTTTTTCATCACCATCCTTTTTCTTCATCCTGTTTTCCTTCATTTTTCATGTCACCTTAGATCTTTCCTTGTTTCATCTGATTTCAGTTCTCCTGCCGTATCCAGGTCCTGTCTCACCTCGCCAACCTGTTAAATCCATTTTTATTACTTAGCTACTGTGCTCCTGTTGGTCTTCCCATGAGTCAGGAGGCCCAAGTTCCATTTATGACTTGCTTACTAACTGATACTTAACTACAGAGCTCCACTTTCCATGTCTTAGATCTGGGAAGTATTTGTTTCACGGAATTAATCAACACCCAAGAGACTAGAGCAATGTAAAAACTTTGCTATGCTTTTGTATTATGGGATGTCTTTAGGCCTCAGAAAACGCAAAGCGCACAGTGCGGTTAATGGCTTTGTAGAATGCTATACGGTAAATTCTTCATAAAACTCTTCAGGAAGCATCACTTCCCATTCCTGCTCCCGCTATGAGACGTGCGCTGGTGGCAGCACGTCTCTCCAAAGCCTGGTAACAAGCGTAGGACAAGGAATCGGGAGTTGGATGATACGCAGTTGGCCGTACGATACTGGTGTTAGGTCTTCCAGAGCCGTAATTGTAGGAACCCTCTGCCCTCCTGTGATAGTGATCTAGAAGGGGATTTTGGGAGTGCAGAGCTACTTTGTTTTCCTTGGGCATTTCCTTAATTTGCTACTAGGAGCAGCTGAATGATAGAAGGAACTCACAGCTCTCTGTGGGCCTCCATGATTTGGTTCCATTTTTAGCAATAAACACAGTATTTTGTGCCCCCAAAACCTATTATGTAAATGTCTTAATCGCCCTTGGCATTCCTTGGAAGAAAAAAGTAGCATGTGTGTTCTTGGGTTGAGGAAGGAAAGATCAGGACCCAGAAGCTTGCCATTTCTGATTCTTCAGTATGAGGTTGGTAGAGGTCGCCACTTTGATCGCAGGCTTACCACCACTGCAAAATGCTGACATGTCCGAGTCGGTGTGACACCGTTCAAGTCGGAAATCTCACCGCTGAACGGCAGAGGAAGCTGTGGCACTAGATAAGACTTGGTGTATTTGGAGAGATAGGGCTTCACCAAGACTGAATCAAAACATCATTCATCGTGAACTGTTGCGATCTCGTTTTCCAGTGTAAAGACCAAAACTTACCGTAGACAGGACTGGTTCTGTAATGGTAATTTTCTCCCTCTTCTTCCTTTTCCCCTTCAGGTTAATGCAGTCATCTGTGGAATCAGTTTGGAATATGGCATTTGACTTCATTCTTGACAATGTTCAGGTAGTTTTACAACAAACTTACGGAAGCACATTAAAAGTTATCTGAACTTGTAGTAAAGAGCTTGATGAGAGCCTGGAGCTCTCTGCTAGCTGTGCCATAAGTGCTTGTGAGGTATTTGCAAAGTGCATGATAGTAATGCCCTGAGTTTTTATAATTTCAAATTTCTTTTTAAACAACAAAGTGTTTTGTACATTTCTTTTCAGAAAGTGCCAAATTTGTCAGTATTGCATGTAAATAATTGTGTTAAAATTCTTTTATTGTAGTATAGAATCTATTTACAAAATGTTTGTTTATAAAGTTTTATGGATTTTTACAGTGAAGTGTTTACAGTTGTTTAATAAAGAACTGTATGTATATTTTTGTACTGATTCTATTTTGTGATGCTTCAGTTTGAATATACCTAACCCCTTTTACTAAAGCCGCAGCTTTGATTCATTTCACAAAAGTTTTACAGAGTGCCACTGCCTCAACACATGTAGGAAACGGCTGTGCATCCTGGCTGCTTTTTGTTTCTTCTCCGCTGACTTTATTACAGATTTGAAGCCGAGGGAAGAACATTAGTGCATTTTTACTTCCGTCCTTCAAAGACAAACCAGTGCGGCCCAGCCATGCCCAAAGCCCACACGGCGTTGGCCGGAGCGCAGTTGCTCTCCGAGCTCTGTGTATTCAGGTGGGCTCTCACCTCGAGAGATGTGTGCTCGCGGAGGAGAACAAATGGAGCTCTTTGAACAGTTACCCAAAAGAAGCGCTGTAAGGCACCACAGAGCACTGTTTAAGCCCGTATCAGTCCTCGGCCTGGCTCCTACGCAGGGTGGAGCCACGTTCCACCCTTAAAATACCATCATTCTTCCCAGCCCTTGACAGGCGTTTCTTTTATGCAACGTAACAAAATAGGTTGTAATAAGTAGCAGAAGTGAAATATATAGCCGTGTCTATTTGTGTCCCTGGTAGGGAGGGGGTATGCTTGCAGCTCTACAGTTTGTGTTCTGGGCAAGTCTGCTCTTTCCAGATGCACGCCAGCCTCGTATAGTCATATTTGGCCCAATACAGCAAAGGCTGTTCAGGTGCCTGGAAAGAATGAAGACCACTTGAAGGAAATCCAGGTGGTGAGAAAATTTTCATTTTATGAAGAAATGACAGGGGAGGGTGGGGGTGGAAATCAGAGGTACCCCACATAACCCTGGATGGGTGTGGACCCACGTGGCTGTAGAACTGAAAGCTGGAACACAAACTGGAGCTAGCCCTGGAGCAGGATTTGCAGCACCAGCTTCTCCAGAAGCATCTCCGCTACTGAAGGGCAGAAGCTGCTGCGCTCAGATTAGCCCCAGCTAACAGACCAGCTAGAGCAGGGACCGCGCTGCAGTCACTGCACTGGCTGCAGCACAGGTTACAGCAGCGACAACTTTTTTTTTTTTTTTTTTTTTTTTTTTAGCTTTAGGTTGTGCCCTGGGCATCCCTTGTAACGCAGCGACGTGGCAGCCTTCTACAACAAAGGCGATGGATGAGGGAAGGGCAGTAGATGTTATTTCCCTTGACTTCAGTAAGGCTTTTCCTACTATCTCCTGTAACATCCTGCTGGACAAGCTGATGAACCATGGGTTAGAGCCAGGGCCACGGACTGAACAGTACCTGGGCGGGCAGGCGCTGGGCACGGTGAGCAGTGGCACAACCTCGTGTTAGGGGCCAGGCTCAAGTGATGTAACCGCAGCGGCAGCGCCGGTCCCGTTCCGCATCTTCATTGATGCCGTGGGTGATGGGGCAGAGCGCACCCTCAGCGAGTTTGCTGATGAGACAAGCCTGGCTGATAGGGCAGAGGGCCATGCTGCACCTAGAGCCAGCCGCAGGCTGGAGAAAGGGGCTGGTGGGAACCTCGTGAAGTTCAACAAGGAGAAGGGCGGAGTTGTGCACCCAGGGAGGGGCGATCCCAGGCACTGGGCACAAACTGGCCAGAAAGCAGCTCCCCAGCGAAGGCCCTGGGGGTGCCTGAGCCCAGCAGTACTCGCTCACAGCGGAGGCAGGCAACAGCGCCTCAGGCTGCGTGAGGCAGAGCATTCCCAGCAGGTCAAGGGAGGCGACCCTTCCGCTCTGCTCAGCCGTGGTAGGACACACGTGGAGCGCTGGGGCCAGTTCTGGGCTCCCCAGTACAAGAGGGACACAGGCATACAGAGCAATGCCAACACGAGGCACCAAAGGTGCTTACAGGAGGGGAGCTTTCTCATAGAACAAGGAGAGGCTGCGAGGGCTGGGCTGCCCAGCCTGGAGAAGAGAGAGCTCAGGGGGATCTTACCCACGTGTATAAACAAATGATGGGGGGATAAGGAAGACAGAGACAGACACTCCTCTGTGGTATCAAGTGAAAGGGCACAAGCCAGTACAAACCGTTCCTTTTAGACACCCTCCCACAGGGCGTCCACAGGAGTTGTGGATCCTCCAGCAGTGGAGATGCTCAAAACCCTGCCAGACGCGATCCTGGGCAGCCTGCTCTGACTGTCCCTCCCCTGAGCACAGGGAGGGGTTGGACTTGATGACTGCAAGAGGTGCCTTCCAACCACATCCAGGCTGTGATAAAACTGATTTTTGCAGCTCAAGTTCCCTTGTTAGATGTCTGTCTGTCTGTCTAACTGCATCTGTGTGCAGATATATACCTACCATGAGAGAGGGACCTTACCTGAATCAAGTCATCTAGGTTTCCACTAGTTTCCTTTAGAGCCCCTTTAGTTGCTGCTTTTGAAGCTGCCTTTTTCTTTTTTCCTTATTTGAGAACACTGGCATGTTAACTGTTCACACAGAAGAAATGTATTTGCTGACATTCAAACAAGTATGTTACCACTTAAGTTGCAGGTACACAGCTCCGGTTGTACGAGTGCTGCTCAAGACAGACTTGAAACCAGGATCTTTAACAAAAAAACACACCCCAAAAAACCTCAACACATTACCTAACTAAGGCTATTTGTAATTATATTTTCATTTTCCCTTACTGATCCCTGCTTCAAGCCCTTAAATGTAACATTCAGCAGTCACCTGCTTCCTTAAAGCCTTTAGCAAAGGTGTTTTATAAGTTCCGCAACGGCAGCACGATCCTTTGAAGCGCCCCCTTCCACATCTGAGGAAACAATCAAGAATACATCAAGACCACAATGTTTGACATCTGGGTTCTTAAGTTAAGATCTTTTTATTAGTGTAGTTTTCATGATTGCATAGTTTGCAAAGGAAAAATCATAACAATTAAATGCAGTCTCCTCCCTGCGATCATTCTGTTCTAAGCCACCGACGCACCCAGCCATGTGAATTTGCACCACGCACCAACCATGCCGAAAAGGTCCTCTGCAATGGCAAGTTTAAAGTCTTAAAACACCAAAAAACCCTGGTAATTTAAATTCCATTGCCAAAGGAGGTAAGTTATTATTAAATGTTCCTTTGTAATGGAGTCCGCACAATCCCAATTATAAAGATCAGATTTTTCTAACAAAAATATTAACCTAAGTGACAGAAGAAATCCCATCAAACTGCACATTGCAAATTAAATTCCTGTAAATATTTTAAACGCTAAAAACCTCAGCTACGTGAAAGATCATTATCGATTTTGTTTCAGCTTGTGCTTTTGAAAAGCATTTGTTCAGCTCCTCTCAACATGAGCTGTAAGTGACCGGGAGACTACCTGCGGAGAGGTGTGTCAAGCTGTCATCCGAAGCAGGGAACCAGGGCGGGGGGCGGGAAGGCGGGGTAGGAGGATGCCGGGATTCCAGACCGACCGACTCCCGGTCAGCACAGACAACGTTAACCAAAGGCCTTTTGAACTGGTTCAGTCCCGTGGCGTCGGATGACTCAACAGCTTTGATGCAGCATCCAAGGTCACCGCTCGCTTGCGGACAATCGTTTTGCAGGTGCTCACCCCCACTCTGAGCAGCAGTTGGAGAAGAGACGCCGCATCCAAACTCCTCCCAGCAGAGCCCCTCAGGGAATCGGGGCTCGCTAAACACCGGGCCCGCAAGTCCGGTGCTTCGGGAAGACGGCAAGAAACGTGAGCCAACCGGGGGATCGCCACCGCGCGCTCCGCGAGGGGAAGCGAAGCCAGAGGAAGCAACACCTTTGAGAGGAAACACCTTTGCTGGAACGCGCCTCCGTTGCTTTGCCAGGCACAGAGAGGCAAGCCTCCGCCTGGCGCTTCCACGTCTGTCACAGCCCATGAAGCGAAACTTTGTTTATTGAAGCAAACTGTAAAACAAATGGGCTACTATGTCCATCTCCTTTATTTGCGGCTCTGCGTTATAATGATTACAGGTCGACTTTCATGAACTGTACAAGCAGTAAAAGGCGGCCAACTATGCTTTACATCATTGTTTCACACAAAGCAAATACAGAAATATCCAATTGCCTAATTTTCTATTTAAAAAAATTTCTATAGGCACAAAGCAGAAGAATGTTGGAAAAGAGAGTCAAGGGGAGAGGTATGCATAAATAAAGAAGTACTTCTTACATCAAAAATGTCCCAAGAATCACAAAGTCTGCAGAAGCTTGGTTAATCAAATACTGCAGTACTGATCTCATCAGTATAAAAGTGAAAGAGCTTTAGTTCTGTAATAAAAATTCAATTTATTTTGTTTTATTTTGGAAAGAGGGAAGGAAAGAGGGTGGAAGGAAGGTGTAAGAGAAGGAAGGGCAAACTTTAAAACAGCAGCCAGTATTAGGAAGGGCAGTAGGAGAGGTCAACAGGCACATTGGAACCATGGGAACATGAAAATTGACCACTGTCAAACCAGTGTAAATTTCTTGGTTTCTCATGGAAAACATTTTATCCGCATATTTTCCTCCCAAACGTATATCCAACACTGTCTTCAATATACGACTTTGTTGGTAACTTTTAGAACAGGAATAGCGCGTTTATTCCTGCCTCCCCATTGCTGTGAAAAGTTATCTAGATGATTTCAAACACTTTCTTCAGCTCTACTATAAGCTGCCAGTCAGACTTCTGCATTTCATCCCTGAACCAGTCCTTCAGAGCATCGATGGACTGACGGCTGATCTGTAATACACAAGACAAACCCATCAGAAACGTGCACGTGCGTGTTAAAAGGCAGCTTGTAGCGCGTTGGAAGCAATTAATCTGAAGAAAGGGCATCCGTTTGCACGGCAGGAAAGCCGGCGCTAATCCCAGTTTTGTGACTCGTCTGCTGCGTGACCCGTCCCATTCGCGTCGCTTCCCTTCACTTCTCCCCACGGCCTTTACCCGGGCTTCGGAGGCCGCAGAAGCACAGACCATCTTGCGCCTTGTGCCATAAGGCAAGAATCTGCGGCCGAAGAGGACTTCCCGCCTCCCCGGCGCCCGCAGCACCAGCACCACCTCCCGGGCCCCGTCGCAGGCCCTGCATCTCCAGCTGAAAAGCCCCTACGGCTACTCGCCCCCCGCATGTGCGTGGCGGGCGCATCTTACCACGCAGTACCTAAAGCGGCTGGGGTGCAGAGAGCTCTGGCTTTGCCTCTGACAGCAGAAAACCGAGCAAGGGACCATCTCCTCATCCAAGCCCAGCGTTCCAGAATCGGAGCAACTGAAGTATTGCTATTTATTGCACAATTTCAAAACTAGGCAGACACAAGCATGCTGTCGTGCCACAGGGGACTCTGCTAAGCTGCTCTGAGCACCGGCTACACGCAACGGTATGCAAATAGCTTATTTAGCATTTTACCCTCTCAGGTGCAGTAAGCGGCAAGGTATTTTTAGCTACTGCACATCGCTCCTTCGGTCCTCTTGAGGGGCGCTACCATAAACCTCAAAACAAGGCTACAGAGAAACTCGGCTGAACAATGCCACACACGAACCATTTCAAGTGCCTGTCGGTCTCTGATGGAGGGTTTCTAGCGTACGTTTTCCAGGCTTCATGCAAGGTTTCCACTTCGCATAAGCTACCACTATGTCATAAGCCCTCTCCAAAAATGCAGATTGCTTTTACCTTGCTGACGAGGATATCTGTTGCTTCAAAATGTCGTCCATACATTTTAGGCGATTCACCAGGAATAGGTTCTATTTTCACACATACTTCTTGGCCTTTTTTTGCAACCTCCACCGGCTTATGGTTTATTTCAATACTTGTAACTATTCCAATTTCAATGAACTGTAATACAATGAAGAAACTGTAATACAGGCCCACAAAACCCCAGTGTGCACCCCCACACACACACCCCTGTTTACATATACAGACTTGCTCAGAAGTACCGCACTAGCGGAGCGGCCACCTCAGAACTGGCAAAGCCCTACACGCTGCACTGTAAGCGCATCGTATGGAAGAGGGCAGCGACATCAAACCATCCACAGTTCCATCCATGTCCATCTGGGGTGTCAATTTATCCCTTAAGATGTCAGTTGTCGTCCTCCCCCCTTATGAGCTACCAGGAATGACAACTTTGCTGGTTACTTTCTATCACAACAGGGAAAGGGCAGCGGGGGAGGAGGGAGGCTGACTGACAAACACCCTCTAGCCGTGCTTCCTGGCAGGGCCGGCGGCAGTCCGGAGGCTGTGCCCTGCTACAGGCCTCGCCTCTGTTCCAGCAGAGAACAGTGTTATCACTGGGAAAGACACTTGATCTAAGAGTCTGGATCTCATCTCCTACCAAAACTCTGCACGCTGGGGAAAGGGACGCAAGCGTTCCTGGTGCATTGTCCCAGGAACCACTGGGCAGATCAAACGTCCACTGGGAAGAGGTGCTTACTTACGTTTTTGCTAGGTACGCACATGGGAGTCCCCTGCTTCACCTGGCCGGCCTCCACCACGACACCCATCACTATTGGGTCACGAGAGTTGAAAATGAACTGAGGGAGTATTTTCATCTTGCAAGGAAACACTGCTATATGCCTGGAGAATAACAAAGCAGAGGCATTTGAAATAGATAGCAGAGCAACTTACAGAACATTAACAGCTCGGCCTTCTCCCACACTCCCTGGGCATTTATTCGAGGAGTGTCACCCGGGGAAAGATAGAGCAGGAAAACACTCTTTTCCAATCTTGCTAATTCTAGTCAATACTTGATCTTCAAGAACTACAGGGAACAATAATCAAGCATGGCTGGCGTGAATTTTATTTTGACTGCCTTGGGCAGTCAACTAAGACCAAAACCAGAGGAACAGTAATTTTACAGTATAATTAGAGTCTCAGAAGAGCACAGGAACAGAAATATTATTGCCTCAACCCATCACAGGGACTCCAGAAATTCAAAGTTTTTGTTTAAAGTGAACCAATACGTTTGAATGCTGAGGTACGCAAACTCCAGTTGGGATCAATATGAAATGAAATACATTTTCATGTATATCGTCTGTCCTTACTTTACTGAGTATCAGCCAATGACACAGATGCCAAAAATTCATTTTGGGTCCCTATAAATCCTTTAACGATTGCATATTCACGTTACTGCAGTCAGAATTAAGCCTTATACACTGGAATTGCATAAATACGAAACAACAGAATCCAAATGCCTTTAGTTTTGCATCTTAACTCTGCAAGACTAACCCACCTGTCACAAACTAGAATCAGGAGCCAAGCATACAAAGTGAACCTTAATAAGAACACTCTATATTACACAATAGTTTTGGCTAAATCTTAGCACTGCCTCGCAACTCTCACCCTACTAAGCCTAATCCCAGGTGTAAACAATTAGACTGGAGTTGTCATCCTACCCTCTTCCTCCTTTCCTTCCTTCCCATCAGAGCTACATGCTAAATAACATGGAAACAAGAAGTTAAATACAATTTCATTTACATTAAAACAATTAAGAGACACTTATTTGAGAAGCATCCAGAACAGGATTGCTCTTACTTACTTGAATTCCTCTTGTTTCTGTTTTTTGTAGTCTTGTCTATATTTTGTGAAGGCATCAAATAAGTGATAAATTATTTCAGCACTAAAAATTCGAACTCCTAAACTATCAGCCATTTCCTGCGCATCCCGTTCAATCCTCACATCGAATGCCAGGATGACTGCGTATCTGCAAGTAAAAAGAAGTCAAGCAGTTCACTAGACAGACCACAGAGCCAGAGCCAAGGAGGGGCCCTTCCTCAAACACCACCACACGTTTAACAACATAGTCAAGCAAAGAAGTTACTTACTGTGGGTCATGCTCCAACATAACCGATGCCTTCATAACGTCTTTTTTATGGACAGGACCTATATTAATTCCTGAATACTGACGAAGAGGAAAGCCACACAGATCAGTCACTAATCATTCTAAGTTGAAAGGAAACAGTTATCAACTAAAATGTAGAAACAACATCATCAGGCACAGCATAGAAGTACTTACTGGCACTTCTGACGTTTTAAGAAATTCAAGTAATGCTTCTAAAGAGCCTAAAGTAGAAGCCTGGACATAAACACCTTTCTCTTCTAATTTGATTGCATTCAGTGTTTGCTTCAGTTCATGTATTAGTTCATCCTTCAGAGAAAAGAAGAAACAAAAGCAAGTTTTAGTTCTATTGCTATTATGCCTCAGGGTACAAAAGTCTTTCTGATCATGAGCTGCTCGAAGTATGGGGCAGCCATACCCAGAGGTACCGACTTACAGACTTGCAGCATGGGTCACGCACAGCCCTGCAATACACTGCTGCTCGTTTCTGGCACTGGAGTCTGCACTGAGCTGGACTCGAGGATTTTGCAAGAAGGTGATCATGTGGCACAAAGCAGATGCCCATCTTGGGAACAAGGAACATCCCTCCGCAGACTACACGTTGCTCTCCCCTCCCTCTTAGGTTTCTACTGGCAAGACTGAGTGCGCACATGCCCCGCAGCGCATGGCACTATCTGTGGTTGCCTAACTGAGGGTCAACAATAGAAGCAGACACTCCTAAAACTGTGAGCTGGAAAGGGCTCTGAATGCTCTTTAGGCCTAGGTACAAAACAGAGGATAAGAGCAGCAAGGCCATTTAGCTGCTTTCAGAGATGTTAAAAAAAATGTTTTAAGAGCCCATGCCTTTTAAACCCAACTCAGTCTTTTCCTCTGCCAGCTGAATAGGTGGTGCCATTTACTTTAAGCCCTCACTTATCTACTAGCACACTTCACACACAGTCATGTGTACCCAGAAACAAGGTCTGTATTTGGTGGACCTGACAGATTAACCGCCCTTTAGAGACAAAGGTAAGTAGACAGAAGGCGAAAGCAAAACTAAGCTATCAACATATGAGTTTCCTTCTTAAACTAACTTTCTGGCTTTGGAGAACAGGAGCATCTCATCCCAATGTTGGTTTTAGGATAGCTACGTTCTTTCCTCTGCCATTTTTAAAGTGCAAGTCACAGAAGACATTTACTACAGCAGTCTTAAATCGGCTTTGCAATTACACTAGTTTGAAGAACTCCACTAGCAGATATTTGCCTAATACAATTTAATTGGAAGATATGCATAAATTACTACAAATACCAAAGCAGTAATTAACATAGTCCAACTAAGCTATGACACTTGTTTTCAAACCTTATTCTACCAGCACAGACACCTCAGCAAAATATCAGGGAAAAGCTAAGGGTCAAGATACTAAAAGCATTAGCATGGTGATGCTTCACACTGATACAAGGCTATGGCACATTATTGTTTTTAAAATGCAACCAAAAAAAACCAAGTTACTTGCATACTGAGCTCCCAACATTTGAATGAGCTTCATCACCAGAGGACTCAGTTACCCTCCATTTAAGTGTCTTATTTCAACATTAGCCATCTCACCTTGAGGACCGGGACTTCATCCTCTTTATGTGCCACAAGCAATGGCAAACCGGCCAATGTTTTTTCCAAATCTTTCCCAAGAATCTTCACACCTTGAGCAGCAACGACCTCTTTGTGCTTTTCATACTGGTTCTGAAGAGGAGAATATGCAATAGCAAGGAGTTCACGTAGATGCTACACAGCAGGACAAAGTAGTGCTGAGCAGCTGAAGAACTTGCCGCCAGCAAGCACAGCAGACAGCACATCAGTGAAGTCCAACACCTCCCATCTTTCATCAGTGATTTTTTTCTGCCTCACATTCCTGGCATGCATGTTTCAGTCTGCATGCTCCCCTCCCATCAGATACCTTCCCGCCCCCGCCAAGGCGGGTAGGGCAGGGGGAATCTCTAAAAACAAAGAAGGCAGCCAAAAAGGGATATATACTAGAAAAGAGCAAGCAGGGAAAGGCAGCTGCTTACTAAAAAAAACCCCACAAATTCAGTCCCATAAAAAACCCTTCAGTCTCAGAGTTTCACACACCAGTTTATCTTCTCCTTTAAATAAAGGGAAGCAAATAGACAGAAATGCTTTTGATTCATTCCTCACAGTACCAGAATATATTCAACAGCTTCCAGCAAAGCAGAGAACATAACCTAAGCATAAACATCAATTCTCCTTTTGCCACTCTCTGGCCATTATCAAGTTATTACTGTAAAGCCACGCTCCAGAGTGGGAAGCCTGACTTAATATTGTCCAAGGCAACTGTCCTACCCCACAGGTGTATCAGACTGCCACACGCACAAGTGGGAAGATTGGCTCATCTTCGTATTTAAAGGAGGCCAAGAAGCTCTTGCTCAGATTACACCTCAACATCAATACTGCACCTCAGCACCTCTGAGGCCACAGTGGTCTCATGACTGAAGATCACTATGGCAGAGAGAACGCCAACGTCAACCCAGGCCCCAGCAATTATTAGCACTACTTTACAAGAGTATCTAAGTTTGCAGGAAGGAATTAAACACTAAGGACTGCAGTGGCCTGCAGCGACACAGTGCTCCAATGAAATGAAGCACACCACAATTGTTATGGCCTTAGATTAGGACTCCAACACTAGTTTTCCACCGCTAAACCAAACCTTTAAGGCCTGTCCTAATACATTCACCTAGGTTATCTGTATGGTTTTCTCTTTGCCTTCAGCAAAATCTGTGCAGACACTTATTCCTTCCCTTTTAAACAGGAAATATCAGAGCAGCTCTTTTCATCATCTTTGAATTGTATGTGTCAATATTAACATACGTATTGAAGTATTTATAGCCTTTAGTTTCTGTGGCTCTCCTCCTCCTTTCATGGAAAGCAAGAGAGGCAGGATCTCCAGTTCAGTCTCTCTCCCCAGTCTATTAAGACTAGGGCAGCAAAACCCCCAACAACCCTCGAAAATGACAGAAGGCTGCAGATTCTGCCAAGGTCCTGGTCATCGCTGCTCACCAACTACTCCTAGAAACTCACTTGGTCACTCTTCTCAAATCTAAATGTATATGATTTTTGTTATTTAAAAAAACACTTTTACTAATAATATATACTTTAACTCAGAAGTCACTGTACTAGTACACTCCAATTTCCATTTAAGATGGGCATCTCCCTCTCACATGTAGCCACATGCTTGAATCCCTTATTAAAGTATACACATCTTAAAGCTCACTGCAAGGCAACTTGTTGATCCTTTACCACTATTCTAACAGACACACCAATAAGTATATACAAGTAACATCCATGACAACACTAGATATGCGCTGTCTTCCCCTTTAAGTCGTCCATAGATACTGCTAACGTAACTGCACTCTACTACGTTCTCATTTTTTATAAAACTGGGGTTTTTTTTTTCCCTCTGGTTCTAAACCTTCTCTGAACATCACCACACTAACCAGTTTCCATACCTTAACTCGTAGCTCCTTCATCGGAGGTGGTAACAAAAGACCTCTAATCTGAGTTACTATAGGGCCTTCTACCCCAGGAACAATAATGGTGTCTCCTTCTCTCAGGCGTCCATTAATCAAAATAACATCTATGGTAGTGCCCATGCCTGGCAGTGCTTTAACCTGAATGAAAGGGAGGGGAAAAAAAAGTTACTCCCTACTTAAGCACTTCAACCACACCTTTTTTAACCAGGAAGAAGGGAGCAGGGAAGAGAGAAATTTCTAGATGAATTTCAAAGAATGCTGCTGAATTACCTCCATGACTTGAGCTCTCAGCTCCTGACACTCAGCCAGTCTCTTGGTCAGCATAGTTTGTGTTAGCTCAACGAGAAGAGCTATCAGACTTCCCATGCCATCCCCTGTGTGAGCAGAGGTAGGTACAAGAGAAACAAAAGTGCGGGGATCCTTATTCTCATAAAACAAGGCAGCGTTCAAGCCCTAGAATCAGGATTAATAGTTACATAGGGAACAACATGCATACACACATCAGCATTAACAGTAACGTTCAAACCCAGTCAATTACTATTGCATTTTTTAAATCCCAATTTAAAAAAAGAAAAAACCAATTGTCACTGACAGTATGTTATGGAACATGAAGCCTCAACCCACACTTCGGATACAGCAGGGGATAACTCTACAAAGCTAATTTCCACATTTAACTTCTAGACAGCATTGTATGTCACCAACAGTAAGTTCCCAGAACTGATGCGATTCATGCCCTGCCAGCGTCCAAGGGAACAAGAGACAGATGGGATTCTCTGAGGCGATTCCCAAAGAGAGAAAGAATAGGGACAGAAAACTTAATCTGCTGTTCATGACTCCATTGACCACACACAGAAATTAGCTGCTACTTTTCGCCAAACTAGCACTCTAAGGACAGAGCAGTTAAAAGAGATTAATTTAGCAGCAACAAAGTTTTGTTTATGAGGTAAACACCAATGCGTCAGAAGAGATGCAACAGTTCTCTTGATATTGCAAGTTGTTTTGTGGAAAGAAAAAACCACCAAAACAAAACACCCCACACAAACCACAACACCCACTCACCCACCACCTTTACTATCACTTTTGTTAACCAAAGCGCCTACTGAGTATTCCAGCTTACCTGTTTCGCAAATTCCACTATGATAGCTTTTGCACGTTCCTCAAATTCATCTTTCGTATTCTTTTTCTGCTTCTTTAAGGTGACAGCTACATCTGTATCCGGACTTTTTTTCCAGTCGTATAACCTATCAATCTTGAAAATACAGCAATACATCATCTTAGGCAGCATACTAAAGGGCATCTTTATGCTTCCGCCACATCATCTGTGATACTTTACCAGCCAACATCACTAGCCATCTATTTGCTCCAGTAATCAAATTATATCTTTTCATTTGCTTTAGCTGCTATATTTATCTCTGTTTATGTGTTTACCCACTGTTGGACAGTATTTCATGATAGCTTGAATTTTTAAAACCTGAAATAGTATTGCTATAATAATCTAGGTTCATATGGGAAAAGTTTATATACATTAATTAGGTCAAGTTTAAGGTAAAACATTCAGGAGAAAGAATATACAAATATATATATACACATATACAAAAAAAATGTTTTTCTTCTGAAAAGAGATTGTACTAGTTTTACAAAGGACTTCTAAAGCTTACTGGTGAACTTGGACCCTTTCCTGTGTTGCTACAGAGAAGGGATCACAGGGGGGTTGTTCAAAAAAGACAGAACCACACACTTTAGAAATACTTCCCTAAGTAAGTTTTCAAAGCAAGATGGACTTAGTCCAAAAAACTATTACATCTGCTGTACAAATCAAAGCTACACCTTTAGAAAGCGGATTATAACCTGGTCAAATGATAGAACTAAGACCTGAAATGCAAGAACTTTTGGCTATTTAATCTCAGGCTCACCATAGGGCTTAGCACCCCTCCATCCAATAGTTTTAAAAAAGCAGCTGTTTTCAGCAATGAGAACGGCCACCTCAGTTCCAACAACCTTCAATCTCAATGCTCATCTCTTTTTTTAAAGTATACTGCAATTTTTACACTGCATATGAATACCCTCCTGTAAGTTCTCTGTCAGCATGTCAGATAGCATCCGAAGTCATTGGACACGAGTAATTTCCTTATTAAAATTCATATAAGTCATCACAAACAGCCAGCATAATTTCTCATGCACAGAATTTCTAAAAACAAGGCTGAAAATAACTGGCTTTACCATCTAATATTGCAGAGCCTGAAATACTTCCCACCAGTGATCAACATGACTGTTCCATGAGCTTAAATGTCAGTTTGTCTTCAAGTCAAACTAACAACTATCAGTAGCTAAAATAAAGACTTTTTTTTTTCAACATGAAGCTCGTCTTTCAATTTTATCAGAAAATGCCCACAAATCCATATAAGTAGGTGCAAGAAAAACCACAACTGAAGTACAACTTCCAGAAGTGTGAACCATATACGGAAGTTACATAAGGTAAAGAAACTTATCTGTAAGGACTCTAAGAACTGACAGATTGTTCTGCAAAGCTCCTACAAAGCCACTGGGGTATCAAGGACATGAAAAATGCAACAGAGGATCTAAGAACCACTGCTTCAGACTTTACACAAACAATTCCAAGTTCATTGAAGAAAACAGAAGATTGTCAGATGCCAAATACCTATCAGAGTAGAAAAACACGCTATTAGAGTAAAAAGCTATCTTACCTTGTTGAGAGCTACTATAAAGGGGCATTTCTTTGATTTCAATAGATTTATTGATTCAATTGTCTGTGGCTCCAAACCATGCATGATGTCAACTACAAGTATAGCAATATCACAAAGTGAGCTTCCTCTATTTCTTAGATTGCTGTGGCATTAAAAAGGAGAAAAATCAGTCATGTAGCAACAGAACTTTAATAAAAACATCAGATACAATGTCAAACTTACATTGACCAACAAAAAGCTAAAGCTAATCAAGTAGTTATTTTTCCCTCAAAAATCTGAACTATATTAAAAAAAACATTGAAACCACACTGTGTAAATTCAATTTAACAGAATGTATTAGAGTATGTGTAAGCAAAAATAAGAAACTATTATTCTCCCAAGAGTTCTCCCTATTATTATATATTTTTACAAGTTATGTTCTGATTTTTTTTTTCTGAGAATTGAGGCAGTTACGGAGAAACACAGGAGTGCAAAGTCTAAACAAGATGGTTTATTATACAATACTACATAAACACTAAGATTATCAGACATCCTCGGTGCCAAACAAAACCTGGCTAGAAGACGAAGAGCTGTAAGTAGTACGATGCCCAGGAACCAATGAGAACATTACCAAGTGCCCTAAGACATGGCATTTCAATGGTTGCAGAGTTTTATGTTTAAGAACATCACAAAGTCTTAATCCTTCTGTTTGGAGATTTCAGCCAAGCACTACCTCAGTGAGTACAGTTATGCATATCATGTTTTAAACTTAAAAGTTGATTTAGTGGCTTGCCTGCATGCCACTGGTGTTCCTAGACAGCGTATCATCTCTGCCAAGACTGAGCTGACTTGTGCAACTGATAACTTCCAGTCTTATGAACTCATTTACCTTAACTGGGTCACTATGAACTGGAGGCTAGGACAGACATTTTAATTTTTCCATAGCAGAGTACCTAGGTCACCTGAAATCCTCACCTTTTCTTCTCCAGCTAGCTTCCTGCTTCCATCTTTCCTGTTACACTATTAAAAGAAGTTATTTACATGCTTTTTCAGGTATTCATGGCTCAACTGGCATGAAGACAGAAAATTAATCAGATATAAAAGGCCAGCAATTAACCAGATATAAAAAGCACCTGCAAACTAAGCAAATCCACTTATTCCTCTACCTTAGGTTGGTTTTGTTTTTTTTTGTTTTGTTTTTTTTTTTAAGTGAGCAGAAACACAATGGATTAGGCAAACACCTAGCACTTTGTTAAAAATATGTCTAGATGCTTTAGCCATCACTTCTGGGAAGTACTATATTGTGAGAAAACGTTACCTGAAAGACTCATGTCCTGGAGTGTCGATTATCAGCATGCCTGGAATTTTTATGTTCTCTCTGTCAAACTAACATTTCAAAATATTAGCCATCTTGTAAAGATTGCACAAGAAGAAAAAAAAAACCTAAGAGCTGGCAGCATTACTGACAGCCTTCACTTCAAAAATCCACATTTTACAAAAGGCCAGTACCGTTCTTAAACCAAATCAGTCAAAGCTCATTTCAATACAAAAAAAAATACAATGCAGCACATTCCCCTAGGTATCAAGCAGCCATAAGCTCAGCTAAAATTTGCAAGACAAGGCAGCCTACACAGGAAAAAATAGTTCAGGCTAGCAAGATTTATCATCCTTGTCTTGAACATCTCCTCCTCTCCACTGACTTTACATTTTTGATAAATTGAGTAAATTCTTGGAAAAAGCCATCACTACCAAGGTTTTTCAGTCAGCTGCTGCTGCAAGCAAAATAAGATATAGTATCCAAAACAAGCAATACAGAACAGTTACTATTTCTGTAACACAATCAAATTCAGCACCCAGGAACTGGCTCAATTTCAGCACACAGAGTAAAAAGGTAAGTTCTTATCAGAAAATACACTCAGTTTCAAAAATCTCAATTTCCAAAATATTGACAAATAAGCAGTCTATGTACATATGTGTACTGTCCAGAACAGACCAAGCAGTATTTGTGTATTTTTCTGAAGAAGTGGCAACGCATTAAATGAAACCAAATGTATCAACTAAAATGAAAAATGAGACAGCCTCCCCTTTGTAGGGTGGGGAAGGGGCAAAGGATAGGAATTTAAAAAAAAAACAAACACCCCAATATTAGAGATGGGGGGAAGTACACCTGCCCATGTCAGGAAATCTCATAATCTCCTTAACTAGTTTACATTTCATATTTTTTAAAAAACAGTCTTCGACATGCTATTACTTACATTTTTCACCATCTTAGTTTGCTCATTAATAGCTTCAAGCGGAACATTAGTCGCACCAATCTGCTGAGTGATACCACCAGCTTCACTGTCCTGTACATGAGTATGGCGGAGCTAAAGAAAAAAAAAGACGACCAGAAATATTTACACGTAAGAGACTAAAGTAATCTCTAAGTACACCTTAATTCTTTCTGTTTTCAACCAAAAGAACCACAGGCATAAACAAGATGCACAAGCAGTGCCTTCACATTCCACATCTTACCTTATCTAAAATTTTGGTCTTGCCTGTGTCTACATGCCCCAGGACACAGATAACTGGTGCTCTGAGCTTTTCAGTGTTCATATTTTTGCTGTTTTCAGCTCGTCGCTTCTATGTAAGAGACACATAAAAATTGGTAAGTATGAACCAAAAACCACATCTCACCTCTTGACTCAATTACATTCATACATAAAACAGAGTTAACTGTGTGACTTAAATTTTCAAGGCAATTCAAGGTCTGTCATCCCTTTTGTGGCAAATCAAAAATCTACAACTAAGTTTGTTTGTTGGATTTTGGTTACAGTCTAGTAGGCTAAGTTGTTAGATCCACTAACATGTAGTTTTGTTGACAGTACATTCTGAAGAAGCATCTTGGGTAAGGACCGAGGACACTAGCAGCCACAAAAATGTTGAACAGTTTAGAAATGAATCTTTTAAAATGCTGAAATATCTATCTGTAATGGATAAAAGCCTCTTTCTCCAGGAGGGGGAGAGGTGGAGGGGAACAACACTGAAGTGCATATTCTTTGTGATCAATTTGCCTAAAATCAAATACTTCAGCTTCAGGCAAAACCAGGCCTTTTTTCTTAATTAACTCAATTTTTGGACCTGCTTAAATATTAGTCATGACATAACCATCATTTTGACAAATATTGTTAAAAGGCCTTTCAGTGAACAGAAGATTAACTTGTTTCTTATACAACACAAGAGTCCGGCTGTTCAAATAAAGTTGTATCTCAGTACCTCAATTCTCCGCTTAGCTTTGTCATAAGCACGTTCTTCCTTAGTGCGGTCATCATCAGAGTCGTACTCAGAATCAGAGCTAATTTCCTTGCTGGGCTTTTTTTCCATAGATTGTTTTCCAATAGCTTGGGAGTCTGCCTCTCTCTCATCTGAAGTCTTTTCATCGTCATCTTCACTCCCTTCACTATCTTCAGATTCTTCACTCTCTTCTTCCTCTTCCTCCTCATCTTCTTCCTCCTCCTCTTCCTCTTCCACTTCATTTTGTTCTTTGACTTCAATGTGGACAGGTTTGCTCTCTGTTAAAAAAAAAAAGTCCAAAATAAAAATCCTGTATTAAATTCACACTTGTGGGGGAGAAGGCAAGAAAAAAAAACCAAAGAGACTACTCTAGAAGAGTAAGGACTGAGAGCAGGTTCCATTCAAGAAGTGCTAGTCAAAATCATTTTCAACTTTCAATATAAAAATGTGTTTCATGTTCAGACTTGCTGACTTGTGTTTAGAATCTGTGCAAGCAGAGTGATTTTGGGGTGGGGGGAGGAATGACACTATCGGCACACTTATGCTTGACATCATTTGCAAATACTCAGATAAAGTGAATATTCTTTAAATTCAAACATTCTTTAAAGCTGTGTACTCTTCATAAAGGAATGAACGCACTAACACCTTTAAACAGAAAGCCAAAGTACTCCAAATTCAACACAATATCGATTCTATGTTACTGATCAGGAATGCACACTTAAGCAGAAGTAACAATCAGAACAAATGGTCTCTTCTGTATCTTTAAAAGTCTCATCTTAAGGTTTTCCTGCACTGTTCAGAGAAGATTCATATTTTTCAGAGGAATTCTTCAGTAAACAAAGAAAAAGAACTATCAAAAAGTAACTTACTTTCTTTGAACGCTTCCCATTTATCATACTTGCAAAATTGTAAGACAAGCTAATAAACACTTTAAAGCCATGCACTGTCTCTTCCTTACAGAGCTGCTAGGAGGCTCACTGCTCTTAGAGATTAGTTATGTTTCCTTGCATGCTGAAAGTCCATCAGCTTAGTAATACACCAAATCTAATTCCTAGAAAGGCTCTTCTTCTGGATCACATTGGCAAATCCTTCAAATCCAAGCAACAAGAAGTGGGATGTGACATTCTCCCCAGGACAGTGGCAACAGACTAAAACAGACTTTCAAGAAAGTGAGCAGCCCTCAGTACTCTAAGTAGAACAGTTCAGCACCACAGAAACACAGACTTGGGCTGAAGTAAAATCCATACTGTATGTATAAAAAAATTACACTCGAAAGCACAGGTGCCAGAAGTACAGGGCTAGGCAAGTCAAAAAATACTTGATGAACAGTCTTTGATCTTAAGAAACAACGAAGACACGCCAAGGAAGCGCTAAGAACAGTAATCAACTGTTCAGGAAGACTCACAGCAGTACAGCTTTCTCCACCACTGCAAGAAAACACCTGAGAAGTTATTCCTGCATTCTTGTGCAGCTCTAACTTCCCCATAAACATCACTGTTGGCCACAGACAGAAAGTGGGCTTTGGCATATATGTGCAGGAATATGAATGTTCTAGCAATTCTTCCTTTTCTTCCACACCTGCCTCTCAAAGAAGCAGATGAGAAAAGGTATCTAGAACCTATTATAATGCATGCATACTAACCTTCACACCATCTTAGTCCCTCAGTTCTTTGAGAACTTGTCTCAAAAAGTACTCTCCTAGATGTTGCCAGTTTTGTGTAGAAGAACTGTTATAGCTTTGGAACAGTTACTAGAGAAAAACAGTACCAAGTAAAAGGTTTCCCTAAAATCCCAGAAGTTGCTTAAGCTTATATTAAGAAGAGAGGATTTTTACTCTCATAAAAATGAACAAAAAATTCCAACTGATTTATTTTAAGCAATAACTGCACCTAAATGCAGTTGGATTGCTCCAATAATGGAGTATTTCCAAAGGGTCTTCTTGAAGAGTATTTGTGCAGTTTCTGAAAGCTCTGCCTTTGAGAAGAGGAACTTGTGTCTCTATCACCACACTTGCCTCACAATTTATCCAATGGGGCAGGGAGAGAATCTAAATACAATATTGTTTTCTACAGAAACAAAAAACTCGGCCCAAAGAAACCTCTTAATCAGAAAAAGCATCCGTTTGGTATTTACATGCCCACCTTTGTCTTCATCTTCATCACTAACCATAGCTTCCCAGTCATCCAAACCCGCATCTTCTGTTTCTTCTTCCTCCTCCTTTTCTTCTGAAACTAAGAAATCCAACATTAAGGGAAAGAAATTGCCCAGCAACATATGTTTTTAGATGCCCCTTCCTTTGACATATTGACAACTGCAACTTACAAGTTTGCTGCTACCATAATTCTACCAAATTGTCTCCGTGTTCCCTAAACAGAAAACGCTGCATACCTAAGAAAGAATCTTCAGTTCTCTCCACAAAATCTTGTAGTGCTAGCATCTTTGCCTAGCAAAACATATTTTTGGAAGACATAGCTAAACCACTCATCTAGTTCGTGTCTACGTATCATGCAAGCGCCTGCATAATGCATGCCACACAAACCTCTACCACAACCACGCTCCTTGAAAGGAGCTGCCCAATTAACAGTTAGCCACGTGTAACAAAGTGGCAGAGAAACAAGAAAACAAGTTGGGTTACAGCATTAATTTTAATTACCAGGAAAATAACACGTTGTCTATAAAAAGTGCTATTTTAGGACTCCAGGTGCCTTAACATAATTATACCATGGATTCCAGAAGTGTTAAACATATTCATTTCAGCAGGAATTCAGTCAGATATATGAAGAGACTGCAGCTCTTAATAACAGACAAATGGAAAAATGCAAACTTTTAACCCTCTCCAGAAGAGGCATTAAACAATACATATGTGGCAGCACAAGGAGCGTCATGAAATTTCAGCTCTTTGAAATGAAGTGTAAGTTCCAGACTGCTAGAATATTAACTGGGAACTAATGTTTTGCCAGAGCCCTTCTCTTTTTATGGCAATGGAATTGCTCCTTCAAGAGATAAGTCAAGCTAGAATTAGAGTACACATTCAGCTTTGTTTTCAAAAAGCTGGAAATTTTGTCAGTGTTTGTCTGACTTAAGAATAAGGGTAAAAATTGAAACAGTCTCTTTGCTGAGGAAGAAGTCCAGTACAACGTGATTTTGCCAAAACAAGTACAAGTAGGCAAAAATGAGGGCAATAACCACTTGCTATGTTGATATTCACTTTCACAAGCTAACCCATATTCACTGCATTCAGCACTTGTGAAACCAAAACATTTGGAATCAAGAATACAACCACTGTGAATACTGCAGTATCAATACTAGAAGCAGCATATTTCCCCCCCTGCCCCCACCTAATCACTGACAAACCACCCTTTTAGAAAGCAAATGAAAAGTCAAGAGAACTAATCATAAGGCACTGAATGTGCTTATTTGAGAGAGTTGCCTAAGCCAATTAAACACTGGAGTTCACCCAGAATAAGGGACCTTTACGGTCTCATTCTGAAGCTTCATGCCTTCTTATTCCGTAAAGTTCCATCAATTCCCCCCTTAGGAAAAGAAAAAAAAAACAGCAACTACCCCAAGAAAGGATGGGTACTCAGCCCCCATCCAACGAGGTATGATGCCTACCACGCAGCACTGCCACACAGTCTTACTGTGTGTTTAAAGTTTGTTAGCATTACTACTAACCTGGCTCTACTGGAAGAGGAGTCTCTTCTTTTACTGGTGTTTCCAGTTCTACAGCATCTTCAGCTGGGGAAGTTACCTCCACACTTTCTGAAATTGCAAGGAAGCAAATTGGTTCCTACATTCTGCCACAGTGCAAAGCAAATTAGACATACAGCTTCACATTTAAAGTTCTATGGTGTGCTGTTACAGGTAAACAAAGTCTGAATTTCTTTAAAACCAAACTGACTGACCTCCCAGTTACTGCGCCAAAACAAAAGTTAGAGCATGTGGCTTATTTGAAAAACATCTGGCTTTTCAAGCAGTTAAACAGATTTATGTGATAGGTCAGTTAGTGTCTAAGAGGATTACCACTGCTTTTGAACATTAAAAAAACCCCTCACTTTCTTTAAAATACAAGAGAAAATGAAGTAATAGTAATGAACTACCCATTCTTGCTCTACTGTTCCATATAAAAAATAAAAATCACCAATACAATTCAGATAAGCACTGCTCTCAATTCTTTACACATGCTCCTACTTAAGTGGTAAGTAGCCACATAAATCTCATGTCGAATGTAGAGAAAACTAGCTAAACAACAAAAAAACACTGATGCAAGGAGGTTTTGTTTCGTTCAAACTACAGGATAGTCTTAAGAGCCACAGTAATACCCTCACAGGAAAACCACAAAGCACAAAAGTAAAAAATTCTGACACATTTCTCTATGTCTAACTAGTGCAATAAATTCTAAGTTTACAAAAATGCAAGCTCTATGAACCACTCATGCCCTGGAAACTGAATACCGTCTTTATATAAAAAAAACCAAAAAATTGTCTCCAACTTAAAAGTACTAAAACTAGGACCAATCCCCTCTCAACCTGGGACATCTACTTAGACTTAATCACAAGTCATTATTATTTACACTACTTTGTATTTAACCCACATATGCACATAAGCATTCAACCTCACATTCATAAAAGGCCTTTACATTCTGTTCATCTCCAACATTTAGAAATTCTAAAGAAAATCCCAATGTTAGAAAAAAAATAACAGTCAAGTAGATTGTAAAACAAAGGATTAAGTGAGCAGTCTTCAAAACAACTTTAGGATCCCAATACATCAGCACTTGCATGTGGCGATGTCAAAAGAACCTCGCAGGCACCCTCCCGAAGTGCCATTAGTTTAGGATTAGCTGATTTATTCCACAACACTTCCAGAAACCTATCTGTTAAGTTTCCCTATAGACAAACCACACCTTCTTTATTTTCCGGCTGCTGCTGCTTCTTTTTCTTTTTGTCTTCATATATTGGCCTCTTCTTTGGCACAGAGTCTTTGGATGGCACTTCAACACCTGAAAAAAATTGTTAGAAAAAAAATCCAAGTGATTAATTACTAAACATAAGCTTTGGTTCACACGAGAACACATTCTCCAGAATTGCAAGGTGAAGGAAGGGAGGGAGTGGAAAGTAGGCTCGATGCATATTTTATCTTGTTAAAAAGTCTGATTTTCAAAAGCTGCAAAACTTGAGCAAAGTATGGTTCTTCAGATACTCTGAACGCTCCCAAAAAGAAGTTAGATTACTAATGGGGGAAAAAAAAAAACAAACCAAAAAAATCTGATCCTAAGACTCCAGGTTCGAAGCTATTACATACTTACACAGGATTTCATGAATACACATTCCTCAAGTTTAACAAGCATATGTCAATTTAGAGTCTGCTATGCTAAAACTAACTTAATTAAAACCAGTCTGCCAGTCATCCTAGTTTCAGACAATCTGGACCAGTTAAGAGGCACAGCTCTTCTTAAAAGCTTAAGGTTGTTCAATAGATAGTATTTTCCCTTTTGCTCAGTGCTGAGCATTGGCTTGTTTGGTTTAAGAACATAGATGTTTTTTAGGTATTAAGATAATGCCAGGTTCAATTCATCAGCTTCATCTCCACCTCACCAGAAAGACAGCACTGTAATTTTGGAAGGGATGCAGTTAAAAACAGAAGTTTGGTGCAAAGACAAATTAATAATTTAATTACTGCTGTACCTTCTGAAACACTCAAAACTCCTTCAGGTACTGTGTGATTTACAGTGTAGATTTGATAAAAACACAGTTGTGGCAGCACACAAATAGAAGGATTCTAATAACTACAGAAACAACTGAAGAGAAATGGCCTTTGTGTATGTTTAAAAGCTCCAAATATTTTACTAGCTACAGAGGTTCTTACCCTTGCATATCCACCTACCAAAGTGTCAGATAGTGTTCTCTACAAATACAAAAAGGAGGATACTCAGCACTCAGGAATTCATTTCTTGCCTTAGCCACAAACAAGTCACAAACTAGGACCTGGGCTTACAATACATTGGATATATTTACTTCATTGCAATGGAAACAGATTATATTTGACAGAAAAGTAGGAAAGCTCCTATGCCACACAAAGAAGCTAATATACTGTTCCCATGGACTAGCTAACTTGAGGCAAAACAATGCACTTGCTTAAGCGAACACATGAATTAATCTAAGAGGATCCAGATCACTGGTTTTACAAGACCTGCAGCACAGCCCATCTGCTTTCCCCAGCCTTTGGACTAAGCAATGGAAAGAAGTGATTTTTCCTAATCCCATAACTAACATCTTTAAATCACAAGTGGAATGTATTAAAAAGTTGGATATTTAAAGTGTAAGATGAAAATGTACAGACATTTAAACCTACTTAAAAAAGGTGGGGGGCCACACACACTGCCTTCCTTGACATCAGAGCAGCTTTACATGGAATTACTCAGTATTTGCCCTCCTAGCTCCAGATAGAAAAAACAAGCACAGAGCAGTAAGGGGTATGAAATTTTTATTATTATTTTAAACGTTACTGCTTACCCTGAGCTTGGAGTAGTTTAAGAGTAGCCTCCGCTCTGGCTCTTGCTTCTCGTTGAGCTTTTGTTAAGAGTTTTCCCTCCTTCTTCAAACGCTCCTTCCTCTCTTTTTCCTTCTGTTTCTTTCTTTCTTTCCTCTCTTGCTCTAATCGTTCCTAGGACAAGATTAAAAAATGTGCAGAAATTTTAAAACATGCTTTACACAAAAGCTGGCCAAGTGTATATTCTATTGATGAGAAACACATTAAGGACTAATCCACCAACTGCAGCAGCAAGGGTACAGGTTAAGATCACCCCCTCCCTCAATCTATCCTCAAGGTAAGATACACAGTACCTCCTCTTTGCGCTTTGCTTCTAGTTCCTCCAGTCGTCTTATGCGTTCTTCCTCCTCTCTTTTTGCCCTTTCCTCCTCCTCTTTCATTTTAGCCAAGGCTTCTTGCATAGCTTTAACCGTGGCTTTACTGGGACCCTTTTTCTTCTCTTTCTCTTTTTCTTCTTTCTCACCTTTCTTTTTTTTCTTGTCTTTTTTCTTTTTGTCCCCCTCATTGTCATCAGCTACAGAAAGAAGAGTCATACATTCAAAGATCCCAGAAGTGTTAAAGATACTATAAATACAATTAATGTCTCAAATATGATAAACACCACCAAAGCAGGAACATTTTGACTGGCTACTACATAAGCACTTAAGAAAAAAAAAACTGTCTCTCAAGTTAAAAAGTCAGGGCCTGAAGTCTTGAAGTAACAGAATAACTGGAAGTTAAAAAGTATGTTTGCAATACAGAACCGTAAGCATATACCGTAAAGAGAATTCGCCATCTGGGTTTTGTTTTCTCATGTACCTGAACAAACTACAGGCCAGAAAAAACAGCCACGTGAGCCAACACAAAGAGGCAGACAAGGCTACCAAATGTCTGGTACTCCCGATTCAGAATAAAGCAACAAATCCTCCTCACTGCGTGCCAACTCTCTGGCCTTCTTATGAAAGCTACAGTGTTTAAATTACAGTTTTAGAAACCACGTTACAAACCCTCTGTTCCTGCAGGAGTCTCTTTTTCCCCAGGGCCAGCGGTTGCCATGACTTCCAGAGAAGCCTTCTCTTCAGCTTTTTTTGGAGCTTCCTTCAGCTTTGCTGGTTCTTTACCACCTTCTAATTCTTCCTTCTCTTTCTGCTTCCTCAGTTTGGCTTTTTCTTCCTCACGTTTTTTCCTTTCACGTTCTTTTTTTTCTGCCTTCTTTTGAGCCACTGTTTTTACTTTGAATGAAGGTTCTTCATCATCATCCCCACTTTCAGCAGCGGGAGTGGACTTTGGTTTTTGGTTTTTCTTTTGTCCTTTTCTAGACTGGGAGACCTCATCTGATTCATCACCACTCTCACCTGTAGACCCTGCCCCCCCACGCTCTTTGCTTTTCTTAATGTTAGTTTCATCTTCTTCTGAGAGATCGTGCTTTTTATTTGACTTCTGAGTTTTCCCTTTGCTTTTCTTAAGCTGCGCCTCATGATCATCATCATCACTGCCAGCAAGCATGTCTTGTTTTGCTTTCTGAGATTTTTTAGGTTTTTTATCTTTATCTTCCACTTCCTCACTGTCGTAGTCATTTTCCAGACTGGCTTTTTTACTCTTTCCTTTCCTTTTTTTATCTTGTTTTGATAAGCTGTCTTCGTTGTCATTTTCAACCTGGTAATTAAACAATTAAATAATCAGCCATGAAAAATTACTTGCTATTGTGAGATAAGAAGTAGCAGTGAGAGATGTCAAGAAAAACTTCTCTTATTGAAGACAAAGTTTGAAAGCAATAACTATTCTTGACAAGTGTACTACACCTCAGCCCACAATTAAAATTTATTCTGATCAACTTTGAATAACTATCAGCATGGCTTCTGGTAAAATCTTTCACAATCGACTTTACTATGAAAAGATGATCAAGTATAATTAAGAAACCATGCTAGCTGCCAAGTTGTACATAGGATCTCCAACCACACTGCAACATTAGAACTTTTCTGGGACAGAGATGTCTCATATTCCAAATATTTCCTGTTAAATAGCCCACCTCCCTCTCAGTGTTCACCTTTCCTGTAGAAGGTTCCCTGTCAACTTTCCCTCCTTGCGCCTCTATTGACAGTTCTTCCAGCTCCTTCAGAATATCATCTTCACTAAAATAAGAAAGAAGTTATGGTACTTAAGTAACTGAGTTTTTGTATACTGAAATAAAATAAGACAGATAGGAAGAAACCCAAACTTACTCAAAATCCTGTTTCTTCTTTTCTTTTTTCTTTTTGCCTTTGGATTTCTGAGGCTCTTGCTCCCTTGCAGCTCCTGCACCTTCTATCTCAGCAGCAAGGGCATCAATATCAATATCATCTTTTGCACTAAAACGCAAAAGGAAAGCGGGATTTATCAAGAGTTCAAACATTAACTTTACATAAGTAGAAGCCATCTGCATAAAACAAACAAAAGCTTCAAAATGTAAAATCAATCACAAAACATAAGCAATGCAGAGGCAAAAACCACTTTTAACACACCATTACACACTATTACCTTATTCCACCCAGTAGGACGAAAAGGAAAAACCTTCACACATGTCGTTGGCTTGAAGGAAGGTGGAACAGTAAAACATGTCTAGTTCTTGCAACACTGACTTTAAAAGTTTAGATGTAAGATTTGATAAAACTTCTTGGAAGAATGTAACTAGACTGTTCCACTTTGTTCCTCCAAAAGATAAATTGTTTAGCCCTTCAAATTACGGTAGGTGTCGTTGATAGAAAAGCAGCCCCCACAATGAAAGTCCAAATAGGAAGCACAAATAGGAGAAACCTTGCAATTCAGTAACCAGGAAATTCTATTAAGAAGCACTTATCTGCCCCTTTAAACACCCTTTAGCAAACAAAAAAAAGGCGACTGTATTATTATTTAGCAAGTGGAAGTTCTTCATAGCTTCCAATTTATGGTAAGAGTTGCCTATGCTCTGCCATCAGACTGAAAAGTCTGATTCTTATCTTTCAAGAAAAGAAGTCACATGGAGGAACACAGTTCAGCCCCAAGCCAGACTCTAAAGCAGATCAGAAAAAATGCCAGTGCAGTTGGCAAGCAATTGTTTCCACCACTTGCCTTAGGATTACCTCTCCCAGACCTAAAGAAAGCCAAAAGAAGTTTCACTAAGCATCCAAAATACGCATCCTTCCTCATTAGATCTCATTACATCAAGTTTCTCTTTCAAAAGCATTTTCTTTTCTTGCTATAAATAACCTCTCATCTGCAACTAAACAGAAGTTGCTTTTTCCCCTCCCCTCCTTTATCAATAGCTGTAGTTCAGATGAACTTTTTTCTTGACTCGTACCATGAGAATTGAACAAAGACTAAGTCTAGGGTTTTTCCACCTAATGACACTCACAGAACAATTGTAAGAAAGGAGACTTACCTATTCCCTGCTTCACACATAGAACTCCAGTGCTCAGACCAAAACTGGTCTACTACAGTAGCAAATATTAGGATGCTACTTTTATCACAGCTTGCAGTTTCAAAAACCTTTTAATCAATATGCTATCAATATATCATCTAACTCCTTTTCTTAGATATGTGGGCAGAAAACTGTTCTTTGTTTCACAATTTCACTGTCTCAATTATTACCACCCTCTTTGGACAAATCAGTCAGGCAAAGGCTGACCCACCAAATACCTGATTCTATATCCAGAAAATAAAGGAAATAGATTTCTTACAAATTCAGGACCTCCAAGATAAATTCTAAACTACCAGAGCTCCAGCCTTGTCAATCTACAAACCCAGAAGTTGAGTATTAATAAAGAAAATCAAGTACTTATTGAATTTCAGAATCTTCAAAGGAATAATTAGGTCTAAGTTGTATTTCCCTTTGCAAAAGGAGAGGGCTAAATCATTTTACAACCTTAAGTGAATGATGACATCCACAAACCCATTATATCGCAAAAATTGGGCATAAGCAAGTCACCAAACACTGTTTATATGTGACAATAGCACAAGCAAGCAACAATGCCCTTTTTTTTAAAGGCCAAGATTGATCATTTGTATTTTCAAGATCTTAAATTTTCTTCTACAGAGACTGAACAAACCAAATAAAAAACAGCACAATGAAGCACTTCACTGTACAGCATCCTTATTACCAGAGATACTTGTAGTGAAGAGAAGAAAAAACCATGCCTTGAATATACCTAGTAGTCCTTATGTGCTGACGTGATAAGTAATACATTTCTCAAAGAAATGTAACTCTCAAATAGTTAACGCAAGATTTCTAAACCAATCCCCACCTCCCCCAAGAGGAAAGAATAAACTTTTGGGCCATTTCCACCTTAATAATAGCTGACTTGATGTTTCAGCAATTTAAGAGCTGTTTTTATAAGCAGTTTAACTGGCTGTGCACCTGGGGTAGCATAGACAGCTGAAATAGAAATGTCAACAATCATCTCTACACCTAGAGTTAAAGCCCGCATATCAGACTAACTATATTACATCTACGCCTACACACAAGCCCTCACGTTTCTTTTTGCATTAAGTGCAGCATGTCAGTTTATTAAGCACACTTGCTCACCTCCTCCTACTCTAGGAGTTAATGGAGGAGACTGAGTCAAATCCAAGCTTGAAATAGTTTGAAGAGACCAAAATACAAGCTCCACTACTACTTCTTCCGTGGCTGTACTGCTCCCACTACTACAGGATCTTAACAATGTGGTTGTAGAGATGTTAAAGAGCCAAGCCTTTAAAGAGCTTATATTTTACATGGATATGCTCAAGGCTGACTTTTCACATTGCAACTTTGCAGAAAGTTATGTCCAAACATAAACCACATGGTTTTTATGCTACTAGCAAAGAGGATGCTTATGGTACCTTATGTTTTCCAGGATACAGGTTTTAAGGTGGTAGAGGTTTATTTGTTTTTAAAATCAACTCACTTCAACTGAACCTTGAAGAAGAAAACTTCTCTGGGGGAAAAAAAAAATCTCTCAAACCAAACACTGAAAAAAACTAATCCACAGACATTAAGCTTTAACACCCACCAGCAAGAACACTTTAGGAATAATAACGAAGACTGTTCAGCTGTCACAACAGTGGCATAAACAAGGTACAAGAGCCTTTCCAACCTTGGCTTCCACTGCTCAAGTCAATGGTTCCATTTACTAAGAAACAACACAGCAGGCTTCAAACATTTGAGCCTGGATGAAGTAAAATAAAATTCAGGCTGCATGCATTTATATATACAGCAACATATACACTTATAATTAAGAACTGTAAAGCAAGAATATTTTGGAAAGCCAAGGAATTCAAATATTGGCTTCCATCACTAAGAGTTTATTCCCATACAGAACTTGAATTTCCTTACCTTTTAAAACTCTAATAACATTCCACTAGGATTTCATAACAAAAGAAAGTTGAAAAGAAGATTGAGAAGGTGCCCTCCCTCTCTTCCTGGGAGATTCTTAAGTCATAAGGAACCCACTGCATTTAGATACATAACAGGAGAGCTTCTTTCACAGAATCACAGAATGGTTTGGGTCGGAAGGGATCTTAAAAGACCATCTGGTTCCAACCCCCCTGCCACAGGCAGGGACACCTTCCACTAGACCAGGTTGCTCAAAGCCCCATCCAACCTGGCCTTGGCATTTGAAGATACACCTAGGAAACTTTTTGCTGTAAACCTTTTTAAGCAGTTCCCAAACACATTTCAGAAACGCAAACACTCTTGCCAGGAACCTCCTCCTCCAAGTCCTCCAAAAGGTCTCCACGCATCCTCTCTTGCCCCTCCACTCAGCCTTTGCAAGAGTCCTAACCCCAACCCTAAGAGCACCTGATACAGGAATCTGAAAGCATCAGTATGCACAAACAGTTTTCAACTCTGACCTCAAATTGCTTTCGCATGAGGACTTTATATACAGACTTCACAGCCTCACTACCTTAGGCCATTCAAGCTCATAATGCTTTGGGCTCAAAGGAGGCTTGCCGTTGATCTGTACCACACACCAAGATAAGCCCATGTTTGCCCAGCACAAGAGGCTCAAGGAGGTCTGGAAAGAGCGAAACTGAAAGCAAAGCACTACTGCACTGCTGAGAAGGGGTTAATTCCCTGATTTTCTTTTGTCTGTTTCAGAAGTGAAGCCTGAGCCACCTTCCTTATTCACATACTTTTGATTCCAGCCTCTATATTTGCTGTCAGATATGAAAAGAGTTGATATTGCTCAATCAGCATTTCAATGCAGTAAATTACAGCAAGAGTTAGGTGTGTGTAATTTACTCACAAACCTAAACAATTTTCAAAGCATTAAATGGCTGCAGACATTTCTCCATGGAGGTCTGTGCCTAATACAGGGCAAAACTATGCAGTGGGAGAAGACACAGCAGCCAAGCTAATTAAAGGAGATGGCAGTAATCCATAACAAGTATGCAGAGATCACCACGTGTCAGATACCAAGCCAAACTATTTTTCTTTAGAATCACATCACTGATCACAAAAGTGTTCTACATTTCCCCTACGCAATTTTATTGCCTTTTGCCATTTAAGGATTAGAGCAATGTAAGACTTCAAAATATTCCAAAGCATTTTAAAAGTAGCATATAGAAACATCCACATACTTTATACTGAAAAATATTGACCTTACTGCCCTAAAAATTACATTAAGAAATCATATGTTGCCCAAAAGGATTCTAGTACAAGTTGCCTGCATAGACTACTGAAAATCTGCAGTACACAGGGAAAGCCCCTTATGAATAGATTCTCAAATATTCACTGGGTCACTAGTTAAATGCTGTGCTAGCCCATCATTCTGTACCAGAACAGCATCAAATATACTCAGATCATCCCAAGTAAGCATTTGGAGATTATTAAGACAGGCACAGGCAACAAAGGAAATTCAACATCTCTCACACAATCAAAGCATCAAATGAGGCCAGTATCAGAAAGTGACACTCCAAAATCCAACCTAAACTAGTGTTACATGTTAAGCAAAACCAATGACAAGTAAAGCTAAAATCCCAAATCCTGCCTATAAGAGAAAATATGAAACATTTTCAGTGTGAAGATTAAAGGAGAGTTAGGAAATAAATGACGAGCTGTCACCTACCGCTGGCTAAGTCAGATGTAAGACGACGGCCAGTAGCTCTCCTACTTGTAAGATCCCACACAGTTGCAAGCTATTGAGTCAGAAAAGTGGAAAAAACCCGTGACTAATAGATGCAGGGTCCGTAGAAAAAAACATCACGGTGTTTCTCTTGCTAGTACAGCAAGGAAACAATATTTAAAACTAGAATCCCAGTCAAAAAAACACAAAACAAAACAAAACACCACACTAAAAAACCACTCAAACCCTCAGCTGTTACTTAGCATCTGCTGAAAAATCTAAAATGGCACATACCTTAATGTGTTGGGCTTTTTTTTTTTCCTTTGGGGGTGGGGGGGTGGTGTGTGCATAAAACATGAGAAACAAGTACAGTTTTGGAGCAAGTTCTTTTTCTGATGCAATGGCCTGCAACAGCCAGAACCTAGAAATTCCCTCTGAAAGTCATCACGAGGCCAGAGTTCACCCTAACACAAGCTTTGATATACAGATGTTCAAGCTTATGTTAATCCTAGTTTCCACATACTAGGGTTTGCTTTAGTCTTTTAAGGGCATGCTTTGCCATTTTGCTTACAAACACTTAAACTGTAAAGTTTCATAGTTTCTAACACATGCACAATTAGATATATTTTTGAAGTTTGAAGTTTTACCTTTTCTTTTGCAGTCTAGGATATTACAGGGGTTAATTAGCGCACATCTCACCAGAACAGAAGCTGTCACGCTCCAAATCAAGATTTAAACTTACAATTCTGAAATAAGATAAAAACCATCAGAGCTTCCTAACAAAGTATTTCAGAACAGTTATAAGTACATTTTAATTATCCATCACTTTTCTCTTTCATAGAAGATTAAAAAAATGACTCCAAGTACTGGCATAGTTAATACATTCATCCCTAGGGATTTTCATAGTGTGAGGCTTCCATGCTAAGGACAGATACCTCATGCAATATAATTTCTGTAACAGACGAATCTAGGCATAGAAACTTGAAAGACTTCCTAGGCATTGCCCTGGAAAACAAGGCCAGATGTGGGGAAGACAGGACTACAGCTACTGAGATAAGAATCAACAGACTTCTAGCATTTTTTCTTTGCTCAGTGACCCTCTGCAGCTGAAACGCGTAACTGCCTTTCCTTGCCCAACAAGCTCCTCCAGCTTTCCAGCAGGTTCTAGTGAAGGACAGCCTTGCAAGCCAACTGACACCAACAACATTTCACAGATGCTCTCTGGTAATAGACAAGCATAGTGTATTAGCAAGACCACCAGCAAACATGCATGTTTTCCTCATGCTCCTTCCTAAGATCATATACAATTTTGACTCTGAGTACACCTCTTACAGTGCCAACAATACATATCCCCAAACACTGGGCAAAACTTCATTACAAATAGGCACTGTGCATCTACATGCGACAGAGATGGCATCCTGACTAGGCAGCAATAAGATAAAGAGCAGAGGAAACTATTAATCCATACATGAACTGAAAGACTGGAGCAAGAGGATTAATTAGCAGTACACAAAGGAGCTGCACTACCCTCATTTATATCAATCTGAATCATACAATTAGTTAAATGAAACCACAGAAATAAAATGGAAGAATTCAGCTTAAAATGAGAACAAGGCCTTAACTACTGGAAATCCAACATCCAGCTTTGCAAACAAAGTTAACAGGATAACACACTCTTGCTGAAACTAAAAGTAAAAGGTACATGGAGACTCAAAGACAACACGGACTTTTTGATCCACTGCACTGACCGACACAAATATGATTACTAAAGCTTGCCTTCATCTTGCAGCTAACTGAGATAACAAGCTAAGTCAAATCAGGCTAAAAATATTTTAGTTAGGATTGGTTTTAAGCTGTCTCTGTAAAGATGAAGTTCAAATATCAGAAAACACTGTACAATTAAAAACAGACTAAAAAAACCAAACATTCATGTGCATGGAGCAGAAGAGTCAGCAAGTCGACACAGCAAGAAAGTTGCATCACTACTGTGAACTCACTGCCCACATTCCTGCATAATCAGAAGACTCATTTTTGCTGAGGCAACTTTGGAGATATTTCATCATCTACATAACACCAGCTCTTCTAACCACCTTCAAAGGAACACCACTGTCATTAAGTCATTTTCTTTTGCTTAAAAAAAGCCCTTGAACTTCAAAAAGACTGAAAAGAAGCTGAACCATCTGTTTCCACGTGTTTGGTTTTGCAATAGTTTTAGACAAAGTAAAACTACTTTCAGACAGGTCTTTACCATTACTACCTTACCCACCCTCTGTATATGTGGGTCGTAAGCCCAGTAATAAGGATGCATTTCTAAATACAAGCTTATCCAAAATTAGCAAGTTACCAATGCTGAATGGCCTATTTGTAGTTGGTTTTACTTGTAGGTATTAAGATAAACTGGCATTCTCTCTTCCAAAAAAAAGTTCTTTTAGAGCAACTGGTTTAAAATGCTACAGAACATAAACTACTTTGGAAGTAATTATTTAATTGTTCAAAACCACGCACGACCAACTTCTTTAAGTGGGTTATGAAATTGAAAATGCAAGCATCTGCTGGCTCAGCAAGGTTATTCAAAACATAAAAACAAAGCTATGGCCTTTTTCTCATTCTTACCTATCAAAGAATGTGAACACCACAAACTTCTCTTTTAGAAGTAGAAGTCACCTTGTTTTTCCTGCTGAAAACATTTAACTTACATATGCGTAAGACAGTTTGAAATTCAGGAAAGAATGAACTGCACTCCTTCCTCAGCCCCAGAAGTGAAGGGGTATCCACGTGAGCACCAGCTGTGCAACGCTGCATTGCAGCTGACAGCTGCTAAAAAAAAAATCACAGCCCCAGAAAAAGGCCACCCTCCCCTTGCCTTTCCTCAAACTATGAGGCAGGGGAGGGGAGCAGTGACTTCCTTCCTCATTCCCAGCCATGCTTTCCCCTCCTGTCAGCTCAGGGGATCCTGAGGCCACAAGTCCTTGCAGAAAACACTTTTTCGGCTGGCAGATCAAATCGCACCCCCGAGTTGTACGGTGGGCACGTAAACACTGGATCCAATGCAATGGAAGCAGTTAGAGCATACAGCTAGGGACAGCAAGGGCAAGACCACAAGGTGTGAAACTTCTGATAGCTCAAGTGAGTTAAGTGTGATGTGAAACTACACCTTAGCTATTTTTCCCTAGTAAGATGAAGGAAGCTGGTGATGCTACCTAATTACATGAGATGGCAAGGAAGTAAAATTTGACTAAAAGGGTAATTGCTTTTTATTCAGGCTCCCAAGACAATGATTCAATTTTTTTAATATTAAAGAGTCATGCCTTCTCTTTCAAGTTTGCCAGGGGAAAAAGAAGAGTAGAATAACTATCAGCTAAGGAAAGCCTTCTGAAAAAGGCATAGAAAACATAACTTTTAACCCCAACAGATTTTAGAAAAAACAGAAAGCTCCTTTATACAACTCAGATCTTAAAAAAAAAATTCAAAAAGCTCACCACAACCTCAAATTCCCATTTAACAAAGACATAGCAAAACTTCAAGATAAAAAGCTTCTGTTGTGGCTAGTAGTTAGCAACACAGAGCTCTGGAAGAAAGCAGTTCTTCAAGGTTCAGTTTAAGTGTTTACATCCCAAGACAAGATAACTAGAAGCATGGAATATGAAACATTAAGTAAAGAACTAGCATTCACTCTCCCCTGAACTACTTCTTTTGGGTTTTGTTTGTTCAGAAAAAGTGCAGAGATGACAAGAATTACCTCCAAGTCCAGTGTTTCACAACTTCCTATGTATCCTATGTATCTCTCATTGTATAAAATCAAAATACATCACAAAAATACCACTTGGAACACTTCAAGATTTACACTTAAGATTGTCTATAATCCTGAAGAGCAAAGGATGCCCACCTACATTAACTATAATTAAACCTCATACTTCATCTAACAGCACAAATTTCTAAAGAAATATATTTCAGAGTTAAGATAGCAGATTCGTGTTTAAAATCTCCGCTAGACTATTGTAAAAGAAAAAAACGCAACATATGGGAAGAATAAGTCATCAGTGCTGTAAACACCAGGATCATCAAAACACACATCATCTGTAAGATACCAACTGCTTTCAGATCAGAACACCCACCAGACTGCACTGTACTTTTTTAGCAAGCCAAACTTAATGACTGAATTATGCGCACACATAATTTGTCTGCAGAAAAATTATTTCCTATACCAATCCAGGGGACTTAATTCTTGTGGAGGGAGTCAGAGGGAGAGAGAAAAAATATTATGCAAGCATTAAAAGTTACTAAACTGGAGGTTTTGTCCAGAACTGTAACCTTGACTCCTAGGCAGCTTTTAAGCTACGAACAGCACAGAACAAATGTACAGCAATGTACCTGAGCCCAGAGCCAGAAAAACATGACAGTGCTAATGCAATTAAAACTGGCAAAGGTATGTAGAACTGTTAGCTCGTCTGGCTTGATATTATGAGTGTCAACAGCAGCAGCAGCAACATTTAACTTGCCACAAAACTCTCCATTCTGAGCAAGGCAGGCTTTCCAGGGATCTTCAGGGAACGGAAAGAACAGTTCCTGCAATTTCTGCTGGCTTGCAATGCACTATTTTCATACTTTTCATAAACAGTAGTTACACATAAGGTTTAGATGCCTTCATGAAGGTAACAGATGAAGAGAATTAAGATTTCGACAAGAAAAGCTGCTTCTAACAATCTACTTAGTGTACTATAGTGCTTTTTGGTTTATGTTGCCATTACCGCAAATATTTGAAGACCCTTACAGTCTTTTCACAATGATGCTTTGCTTAAAAAAAAATCCAGTGTATAAAAATAGTTTTCATATCAATATGAAATGCCTGTGTTAAAAACTATCGGTTTTTGCGGAACAGAAATATACATGCGCATAGAACAGGCCAATAAATTTCCGTAATGGAGAAATTATTTTGCATTATTTTACTCCATCTTTCAGTACAAAATCCTGTCATCTTCCAGATGAGACTTCCAAAACAAGGATTTCAAGGGTTTATCAGCTGTTCTCCTTGACAGAGCTGCAGAAAGCTTTGCTTGTGGAAGTATTTTTGAGAAGCAGACAGAGACAGTTATTGTAAGTTTTCTGGTGTACAGAATGTTTCTGAACTACAGGTGTCCATACGCTTTCTAGCCTTCACAACATTAAAAAGATTTTACTTAACACACTAATAAAAAAGAGCCAAATAGAATGACTAGACAATGTCAGCAATTTAATTTGCAGAAGAGAAAGCAATATATAGCATCAGCACTCTAAGTCTTATTTTAGCAGCAGTGTTCACTCTTGGCTGCAGAATCACAGCTGGCACCTGTACCTTCTAAAGCAATATGCATGAATGATCAAAGTGGTATGCCTAGGCAACAGTTCCCAGCTATTAAGGGGCACGAGAATAAACACACCTAAGGACTACCTACTGGAAGCTAAGGAAAACTACTAAGAGAAGAAGCTGACTCAAAGCTGGGAGAAGAGGAACAACACATGAAAATCTAACACCATCAGGGGAAAGATCCATATTCCAGGCAGGAAATAATTTGTAACGTACAGCATATAGCACACTTATTTGGAAATCTACAGCAGCATTTTGAGGCTTGAATTCAAAGCAGAGTTCTGTAGTTTACAGCAGCCTTTCCTCCCACACATCAAAAAAAAAGTCCTATACTAAATTCACAAAGACAGCAGGGGAGAACCTTGACATACCTTCTGCCATTACAGCTCTATCCAAGAACCAAAGCATAACACATCACTCCCAGGAGGAGCTAGACTACACATCAGAACACCCACTCTTCCATTAGTAAAGCCTGGAAATTCAGATAACTCATATTTTTATTGAAAGCTTTGCTATGATTTTTCATTTGAAAATGAGTGATCAACACAACCATAAAAATTCCAAGGAGGAAACAATTCAAGCAGCTTCCATATGGCTTAGGAGCTATTTATGACCCAAGACACTCTCCACCTTTACAAAGCACCTCTCTAACACACGACACTTGAGTTTTTCCTACAGCAACCATATATACCTGCCATTCTAGATAAATGTGTTCTCCATGGACAGACAAACAGCAATCAAGCAGCAGGAGTCGATAAAAGAGTTCCAGAGGAACATAACAGAGATGCTGGTATATTTGTTCAGGTAGCAATCTGTATTCATAACAAGCTACAGTCCTACAATCCCATTCTCTCCCTGCTCACCAGAGGTATCATCTCATTTGTGGTCCTGTCCCTGTGTACTTATATCCTCTTCCCATGACAGAATTCATCCTCACCCTCATTTACCAGCACATGTCCCGGTCATATCTCAATACTCATCAGTATGACCTCTACTGTACTCTGAAGAAACAAGGGAGGGGGAATCTACACAACAGAAGTCAAAGCTATGGGGGTTAGGGGAGAAAAGCAGAGTAAAGATGACTTGTACCTTTTGTAACTTGTCTCAGTACCTCAGAAGACAAACAGATCTCCTTCCTGTCACATCAATTCTCAAACCAATGTTCACAACAGAATACCACCTGCATCTTCTCACGTGTTTCCTCCACACTGCAAGTTATGCCCTTGAGCTGCTGCCTGCTTTGGGAGATGCAGACAAAAGGGATGTAAGGGACTGTACCTATAACATAGTTGTTGGGGAAGGAAAGAGAGGAAAAGAAGGAGGAAACAAGTAACACTGCATAGCACAGAACTGAAGATGCAGGAGACAAAATTGAGTGGAAGCCTTTGCTTCCACAGTGCCATTTTTCCTCGCTCTGCTGGGAACAGAAGGGGGACTGATGGCAAATGACAAAGTCCAACTTCAAGCTACAGATTCAAATATGTGATGCAGCATCTCCCTCGAAGGAGCCTGACATTCACGGGGGTGGCAGCTAGAGCCAGCACCACCAGATGATGGGGGAACCTCTGCAGATAAAGCCTATTCCAAAACATCATTGGCCTTCCAGGCCACTCCTCACTCCCATCCCCTCAAACTCTCTGCTATAAAGTATACCCTATCTAACTGTCCTGTCCTACTTCTCAAATACATATCTGTTTGAATTCTTCTTCCACATCATCCCTCCCATTGCCATACAACCATGTAGGCCTGTAACACGGTATTGCCACTGCTAGCAGCAGCCCATAAGCTCTGTCCTGCATTTGCAAGGCCTTACGACTAAAGCCTTTAAGGCTTACTTTGGCTGAACTCCTCTTGACCTGCCTGCAACTTTTACTTGATTTTGCTGTGATGGCAATTTCCCTAATTGACCAGGTGCTTATGCCTACTTGGTTCTACTTTCATTTTCCTGGGCATGCTGCAACCACAGGTCCACAAAGAAAGCAATAGCAAGCAGTCACTCTGTATAGAATGAGATATTCAGAACTCTGCAATAATGACGGAGTGTAGAGAAATGCAGGCCTGGTACAGTAGCAGAGGCCTTGAGAAGTGGAGACACGGGATGCAGCAGAGAGGAGCGCATGCATGGGATAAACAGAGATGGCTCATACAGGACTCGGCACTGGATGCCCCACAACTCACCAGTGGTCAGCTAAAAGAAATGCAGACCTGGACAAAACTGGTTTTAGAAGTAACAAACAAGAAAGAAATAGTATCTGACATATAGTGTCTTTTACATATGTGGATGTAACACAGAGCTGCAAACCAACGAAGAGCAAAGGTGTATAAGCATGTTAGCAAGCATATGAAAATGATCTCAAGTGGGTCCTACAGTGAGGAAGATGAAACCATCAACATGAATGACCATATCGCTCCTTGTGAAGGGCACCTGATGCTGACAACTCACCGTAGCAGCTCACCACCACCAGGATGAAACCACTGCCCTTAGGACTCAGAGCAGCAGTGAGATGGATAAGCATAACTACTTTACCTGCGTTATAGCTCCTACTTTTTTTGTAACAATTAGAGCTGGACCAATAATCATTAGGCTCTTAAGATGTCAGTTATTCTAACAATAAATTCTTGGCCGCACTTTTAAGGTACGCTTCCATTTAGACATAAATGAGATTTTGCCCATAGCACCCAACAGAGGCCCATGCTCAGTAATTTACAGAGGCACAGAAATGCATGCAGAGAAACAAAGAGAACAAGGTATCCCGTAGGCACCAAGACTCTCAAAGCGTCCCCTGCACACCAGCCATTGTCACTGGAAGGGCCCCGAGCAGTAGCGCTTCCGTACCAGAAGGCTTCTGCATGATTCTGGCATCTACCACACCAGCTACAAAGATCAGCACCAGGCCTTCTTTCCTTGAGCACAAAGGTCCAACCCTTCCTTCTTCTCTCTCAAATCACACCTGACTCATCTCCTCACTGGAGCTGCTCCCAAGATACACCTGTGAAATAAAGCCTGCAAAACAAGCTGGTAACAACAGACACTACAAAGCAGCATACATAGTACAGCAAAATGTGTGAGGAAAAATAGTTAGACGACCAAAATACCTCACCAACAAATATCCATTACCCAGAAAAGACCAGAGGAACCAAAACAGTTTACACCCTAACCTGGTAAAGGTAAACCTTAAGTCACTAACATCAACTTCTTAATGCAATGCACATCTGGTTAGTAAAAAAAATGCTTAGAGAGGAAGTAATATTTTGTGAAACAGCCTTCACAGGGAGTACTTTCATGAAAAAAACACTTAATGACTCAAAAAGGATACACAAAATGAGCAGTCTAGGTAAGGAAAAAGAGTTGTACTCTTTCTAGTTCATATATGTTCATATGTTTTAAGAAAACAGTTTTCATTTAACTCCTTGTCAGTATTAACAACTAAAAACACTCTCCAAATTGACTGTATCTTTTTATTTATTATTTTACAGTGACAAGCAACATGTTCTCTCCTGCTGGCGTATGTACACTCAAGGTTATTCAGTCAGCATCCCATATGGTTAGTATACCTGCCGTTCTAAGAATCTCTTACAAAAAAAAAAGTTCGCTGAGAGTACAGACTCCAAGATGATACGCACATAACCACAGGAGGGATCCTCTTATCCCACAATCACTAAAATATCTAACAGCTGCATTTGTTAAACGTGCACAAACCACTAAGAGCGGGGTCTACGGCACTGTCTCCCATTAAAACAAAAAAAAACCACAAAACCCACGCCACTTCAGGCGCTGCAATTGCCCCAAGAAGCTATTTTTAGCCGACAACCGAGATGCGCGCTGACAAGCGCCGGCCCTGCCCCGCCTGCATCCCGGACAAACTCCCCAGGAGCCCGGGGGAGGCTCAGGGAAGCGCCTTTCGGCGGCGGCGGCGGCGGCAGCAGCACAGCCGCTCCGGCACCGAGCGCCAAGCTTCCAGCCCCGCCGCCCGCGGGACACCCGGCCGCCCCTCCCCCCTCGGCCGCCCTCTCCTCGGGCCTCCGGCGCCGGCCGGGCCGGGCCCGCGCAGCCGGTGCCGCTGCTCCCCCGGGCGAGGGGCACGCACCGGGCCTTCCGCCCCGACGCCGCCCGGCCAACGACCGCCGGGCCGGGCCGGGCCGGGCCGGGCCTAGCGAGGCGCCGCCTGCCCGCCGCCTCCGGAGGAGGCCGCCAGCCCCGGCGGCGGGGCCTGACTCAGCGCCGCGGCACCGGCGCTCGCCGCCGCTGTCAGCGGCCCGGGGAGGAAGGGACGGGGGGGGGGAGGCGCGGGGAGGGGCGAGGGGCGCCGCCGCCCTACCTGTCCTCGCTCTTGTTCTTCTGCTTCTTGCCCATGACGGCGGCGGCGGCGGCCCCGGCCCTCGTCCCCCGCCTCCGCGCTGCCCGCCCGCCCGCGCGCAGCCCCGTGCATATGGGTAAGCCGCCGCCCCGCCGCGCGCCGCGCACGCGCCCGCCCCGCCCCCGACGTCCCGGCCTGCCCCGCGCCGGCACGCGACGAGCGGCGGCCTCTTCGCCGGACGGGCGGCGCCTCTCGGCGCTGGCGCCCCCTGCCGACCGGAGGGGGAGCGGGCCCGGCACCGGCAGTGCCCGCCTTGGCCCCCCCCCCCCCCCCCGCCGGGGACACCGGCCGCTCCCGGGGGTCCTTTAGCGGAGGCGAAGCCCGCCCTCGGCCGCTGCGGTGACCGGCCTCCAGCCAGAACGGGGGGTCAGGGTCGGGTTTACAGCCGGGTGCGGAGGCGATGATCGCACTCGGCTCCGGGGGGAGAGGTTCCCCTGCAGGGAGCTCGGCTGCTGGGTAGCACGTTACAAGTATGGCGTTTCCTTCCCTCCTCGCCAGATCTCCTCAGTGTACAAAGCTTTTCCTCCCTCGCCCCTCCGAGCAGCCTTGCAGCCCGAGAACTGCAGAAAAGGCGCCGCGCTCCCTCTCAGGAGAGGCTGCGGCGGGGCCGGGGAAGGCGGCGGGGAAGCTGCACGGCAAAGGCTGTGTGTTATGGCAGAGGGGCTCTCGGGTGCAACCCCGTCTCCTCCCGGCCACCCTTCTCAAGAGCGAGGCAGGACGGAGCAGGAGGAACAGCGGTCACGGACATCACGCTGGTTAATACGCTTTGGGAGCTGCACGTTTTCCGTCGTTGTCATCGCCCCGTCAGAGCAATTCTTTTTGCGGGCAGAGAAAGCCTCACCGTTCCCTTCATCTTTCAGCCTCAGGATCACCACCTCCATCTTGCTTCGCTCCCGAAAACCCCCACTTCTTACTTCTCTCTGCCTTTACACAGCTGCAACTCCGTATCAGCCCCTCCCGCCCGGGCTCCCAGCGGACCGCTGATAAGGCCAAGTGTTTATCTTCCCGCCCCACCTTCCTCACCAGCGTACTTCGGTACCGGGGAGTCAGATTTCCAGGAAACAAGAAAGCAAAAAACACTTGGGTTTTTTTGAAAACACATTTTAATATCCCATCATTTAAATCTGTGGATCTTCTAAGCGCATTTCCAAGAAGAGCAAAGAGACGACGAGCCCCGGCTACACCGAGACAGCCGTCTTCTCAACGAGCCTTGCCGGAGCGGTGCGGCCGAGCCGCGCCGCGCCGCGCCGCAGCCCGGCGCCCGCCCCCGCCCAGGCGCCGCCGCGCCGGCCGCCCTTACCTCACGGTACCGCTCCAGGGGATCGGCCCCGCCGCTCCCGGCCGTTACGCCCCCGGCTCCCTGCGGGGGCTCGGCCTCGGCCTCACACGCCCAACCCCCGGCAAGGGTTCCCCAGAGAGGAGGAGGAGTTGGAGGAGAGGGCGGGCCCTCCCCGCCGCCGGCCGCTACAACCGCCCGGCAGCCGTTGCACACTGAGGTGAGGGAAGGGGCGGGGCAGGACACGCCCCCTCGCGGCCAAGCCCCGCCCAGAGCGGCGCGGCGGCGGGATGCCGGCGGCCTAGAGCGGGAAGGGGCAGGTCTCCACCTTCCCCTCCGGCGGGTTAGGGGAGGGAAGGGCGGGGAGGGCCGCTGCACACGGCGGGAGGGGCGCGGTTGCCAGTGAGAGGGGAGGCGGGTGGGCAGCGCCTCCCGGTACCGGTTAGTCCCCGCGGGGCGGAGCGGCGGCGCGGAAGGGGAGGGGCCGCGTGCGAGCCCCGCCCCTCCCGGCCATTGCCCGCCGGTGCAAACACCGACACCGGCACCGCGCATGCGCGCTGGGCGCATGGCCGCCGCGGGGACGCGCTCGCCGCCCCGACCAATGAAAGGCGTCGGGGAGCTCTGCGCGCGCGCCGTAGGGGCGCAGCCCCGGCTCTCGCGAGACGCTAGCGGGGTGCGGCCGGCCGGCAGGCGGGGCGGGGAGAGACGCGGAGCGGCGGAGGAAGAGGAAGAGGAGGAGGAGGAGGGGTGAGCGGTGAGCGGCGGTTGCGCGGCGGGGGCCGGTGCCGTGGCCAGGGGAGGGTGACCCTTGTCTGTCAGGGCCCGGCGGAGGTGCGCGGCGGCTGCGCGACGCCCCGCCGTCTGCCGGCGCCCCCCGGCCCCGCTGCGGGCGGTCTCCGGCGGGCGGTGCTGGCCGGGCCCTCAGCGCCCATCTCTGATGGAGCGGGTGGTGGGTCAGAGCCCCCGGAGCGGGCCCCGGGCGCAGGCCCCCTGCTGCGGTGGGGGGGGGGGGGGGGGGGCTCGTTGGCAGCCAGGCTGCCTGCGGGTGGGGGTGCCGGGAGGCCTCTGGGGGCTCTGGAGACTGGCTGGGGTTGTTTTTTCGTTTTCCTTCTGATTTGCTTGGAGGACAAGCCTTCCTTTGCCTCAGCTGAGCAGGGTTCCCTCCCTCTCCTGAAGAGGTAGTGACCTCTGATCTGTGCGAGGGAGGTTCTTACTTTCTCTGGAAATACAACAAAGGGCGATGGAAAATGCTAACGGAGAGACTTTGTAGTTAGCAGCTTCGGGGAGAGGGACTGAAAACAAGGTGCTGTGGGTCGGAGCAAGCGTGGCCGTGACACGAGAGGAGCGTGGCAGCAGGCTTAGCACTGCTGATGCTGCGTTACGCTTGGAGTGCTGCCGTGGTGTTGGTGCTTTGCCCATCGCTACTTAAAATGCTTCCTTGCCTCTGTACGCAAGGTGCTTACAAAGCCAAAGGCATTGGTAGTATGGCTATTTTGAAATACAGCCAAGGGTACTCTGGAACCGAAATTTAGCATATCAGATCCCTGGCGTGCAGGTTGAGAATCTGATTAGGGTGATTGTGCACTGTCCCCTTTTCAAAACTGTCACTCATTACAGTGATAGTTTTTTGTAGCGTAAGTTTATTGGGGAGAACAATCAGTTATGCTGCCCAGCTCTTCATGCACCCCAGTCTTAGTATTTTGTGCCTTTTGAAGTGTTTGGGCTGGGAGAACTTTACAGAAAATTATTTTAGCTGTGTTTCTTTACACAGCAATTAGGTACTGGTTGTTGGGGTTTTTCAAATCCTTTCGCTGGCTGCCATAGGGTGGTGTTTGCGGTAGCAGTTTTCTTGTACTAATTGAAGCGGTGTATTGGCCTAAAGCGTTTGCTGTTGAGTGCCTTGTCTTTCTTTTAGCTGAGGAGAGGAGTGTTAATTCATATTTAAATATATTAACATGCATCAGGTATTTAAAGTAATTACATTTAAACTACTGGCGGAAACTTATATACTGAGCATTGCTTAGGCTTATTCTGAGACATCTTATGCCTCTTCCCAGCAGCTTGGAGCTTTCTGATTGCGTCTTCTAGTTTCGGAATATTTATTAAAGGTACATGGATCTGGCCCAGGATGAGTGTTCCTTTGGACCTGGTGATTTTTACTTCATATTGACAAGTAATTTCAGGTTCATGTGCGCTTTCAACAGCTGCCTTTAGGATTGAGAGGATAGGACTTGACTGGTATCTCTGTTGCCATCTGTGTTCCTTGTGAAAGTATTCTCCACAGGGGCTTGCAATATAGAAAAGAACGATCTACTGTTATCTTCAAATAGCATAGCATTTTGTTTCTCTACAGTGTGAACTGCAAGTAAGAGATGTCAGGCTTTTAATGAAGTGTTTGTATAAATATTAATTCCATGTATCACTATTTCCACAGCTCTGAAAAGATCACTTTCTAGTTAAAAATGGCTGCCGATACCTCTGTTGAAATACTTCAGAAAGTTCTGGAGAATGAAATACTTCAGACTACCAAGGTTGTGGAAGAACATCTGGATGCTGAAATGCAGAAGCTAGACCAAATGGATGAAGATGAATTGGAACGCCTTAAACAAAGGAGGCTTGAGGCACTAAAAAAGGCCCAGCAGCAGAAACAAGTAAGTCCTGTAGCAATATAAACTCCAGATGTGTACAGTGTAACAGACTTTTTGGAAATCCTCAGAAAATTGTATATGTGAACTAAGTGTTTTGGGGTTGCTAAGGTTTTTGGGGTTTTTTTTCTTCCTCACCTTTCTATACTTATTAATTTTAAATTATTTAGCAAAGCAAGCGTCTGTCCACGTGTGCATGCCTTGTAATTTTAACAGAAGGAGAGAAGAACTTCTGTGATTGTTTACAATAAGGATAGGATAAAGAGTCTCGTACAAAGATTTGAGTTTGTCCGTATTCCCTGAACATTGCTATCTGGAAGCATAAGGCTTGTAGGCAACGTAGTTGTAAGCCTTTAGGCTCCTTAAGCTTCTGAATTCTGGAGATTGTTAGTTATGGCATGTAAGTGATGCATGCTCTTCTCTTAAGTTATTTTGTAGAAGAATGATACAGGGTCTTTCCTTGTTCCTGGGGTGGAATTGTTTGTCCCAGTCCTTCTAACCCAATGAAATGTTCTCTTTGTAAGACTGCTCGTTTCTTCTCACGGGAAAGAAATTCTGTTTTGGTCCCTGACACCTCATGCTAAATTGTGATCTTTATGCTCCCTAGAAAGTCTCTTTGAACATAGTTCTCACCAAAATTAGGGTAACATATGGTGTGAGATCTGAATTGTCAATAGGAGAGCCATAGGTCTCTTAGCTTACTCCATCTGAGCAAACGTAAACAAAGAAATAGACTGGGTTGGGGGGGAGGTGACTGGGTTGAAAGGAGATGCTCTGGCTGTGGTGGAACCCATAAGAGCTAATGCCATGCTTTGAAACGGGAATGCAGCAAAATGCCATGGCATGGTTGGGATGCTGGAGAACAGGCAGTGGTAGTGGCTTTGATTCTCTAAACACGGAAGTAGAGAAAGTGGCGCGCTATTTGCTTGTCTCCAGAAGTTCAGTTTATGTTTGATTCTAGTGTTTTCCTTTTCCAGAAGTCATAAAACTTGGATGTTCTTGGATGCGAGCACGTGCTAGTTCTCATGTGAAAACTTGTTCGTGTCACTTGACCTTAAGTCACTGTTCTCCTGCATTTTCAAACGCAAATTTGAAGTAGGGGACTACTCAGTAAAAGGAGTAAACTGCCACGCTCTTCTGGAATAGGATTGTGCAGAGCAGAATTAATGTGTACCCACTGCTGAAGGATAAGTCAGTTCTTGATTTATGTCATGATGACTTCTTTGTGTGCTCATACTTCTGTGCATTGTTAATGTGTGCACTGTTCAGGAAATTCTTTGTTCTATCCTAATTTAGCTTACAGGACATTTCTGGTTTGCTTGGAAACCTTTTTTTTTTTCTTTCTCTCCCCACTCTGCTAAGACAAAACTGCACGATCAAGAACAGTGATTTATCTAAATTCCCCCTCCCCCCCCCACCCTGGAAACTAAAGTTTTTTGTCAGGTTCTAGTTGTTCTAGTTCTTCCAGTCAATTCAAGTTCTTCTCTGTCAAGTCATACTGCACTACTTCTAATCATTTAGCTTAGTCTGTGCTTGTTTTATTACACTACAGTTAACTTCCGGTATTGTAGAAGCTGGGTTTTCTTCTTAAGGGCATTTGTTGAAAATCTAGAAGATTAGCTTTTTCAAAACTGTATTTGTACACTTAATCAGGCAGTTTTTGAAGTTGCCTGTAAATTTTAGCTTGTGAAATTCCGTTTCTCCATACATTTTGTGACTGATGGTAGGCATGTGTTTTCTAAATGGTTTTCTGGAAGCCTGGCTCATATTAACATACGTTCAGTATCTATTTGATAAACATCATCTGTTGCAGGTGAGTTAGTAGGCTTTTTTCGTACTGACTTTTTCATAGAGGGGAAAAATTAGAAGAAATCTGTTTTAATACATGTTACAACTTGAATCAGTTTTAGGCAAGAGTTCTTTCTTTGAGTGTACAAATACATTTTAGAGAGAGTAGTCCAAGCTGTCAATTAACAGTTTTCAAATGCTGAAAATTTTCTGTCGTTGGTGTTCTCTTTGAACTGGTCTAGCCTTATTGAGAGGCTGTGCTGCAGAAAGTTATGCAGCTCTGAACAAGATTTATATTACCAAATGGGTAAGGTAGCTTTACTGCGTCAGCCACCTATCTGTTGTTGAGAAAGAGGCAACCCAGAAGTATTGTCTAGCCTAATGGCATTTGCATATTTTCAAAAAAGGGGGCAAGTAATTTGTTTTTCTTTCTATTACTGTATGAAATGGGTTTCCACTACAGGCCCCCTCATTTTCTTAAAAGCCGTGGAGCTTGCAAGACAGGTGTGGGACCAACAAACTCCATACTAATTATTTCCTTTTATGTTTTCCAAAAGGAGTGGCTTTCAAAAGGACATGGAGAATACAGAGAAATCCCAAGTGAGAGAGACTTTTTCCAAGAAGTAAAAGAAAGTAAAAACGTGGTTTGCCATTTCTATAGAGATACAACTTTCAGGTATAGTAAATAAGCTATGCTCAAGAAACCTTTTGTTTATAGAATTCTATAAAAACGGACATGTTCTTTTGTTCTTTCAAATCCCACAAATAAATAGGCATTTTTAGAAGTATTCAAATTCCTTCATTTTCCAAGTCTCGCTCCCTTCTCAAGATGTTTGATTTTTTTAATTTTTTTTTGCATTCTAGTTAATCTGGACATGATTTGGCAATGATTGATACTCTGTTACATAGCTGATTAGAATATAAATGTATTACTTTTTTGACAATATTTAAGAGAGTGCTGTGTTTCATTATCGATTTAGTTTGAGGGAGCCAGGTCTGTAAACGTAGTGACTGTGCAGGAGCAGCATTTCAAAAAGATCACTTTGGTTATTCCAGACACAGATTCTCTGGACAGTTTTGGCAAACAAAAATAAAAATATAAACAAAAACTTGTCTAGGCATCTTCAGAATTTAACCTTTTACTATGAAAGGATCTGTGGATACCAGTGGCAGCTGCTTTCCCTTTGTGCGTGTGCATTTGTGATTACATCACTTTTTTAGGGTGTTAGAGCCCTAGGTCTAAGAATATGTCCCAGCTCAGAATGGGAACCTAAAATATGATATCCCACTTCCAAGGAAGGATTTCAGAAGTTCTGGTTTGTAGGCTATTCCTCAGTGGGTCTGTCTCAATGTCTTCTGTTAAAATGCTATTGCAAAGTAGAGTAGTTCATTGAAGGAGGAGCATTTGTCCTGTTTTTGATTGGTTGGTTGGGGGTTTTTTTGCCCCCTAAAGTGTTATGTTCTCCCTAGCTTATAGAATATAACCTGAAACAGCTTCAATATGAGAAATTGAAAGAGGTCAAAGCTGGATTATGCAGTGAGGTATCTGCGTCCTACATTTTCTAAGTTAAATGTGTGAGTTTCAGAAATACCTGAAGCTAGCTTTTACTCGAAGTTGAAAGACTGTCTCTGCAAATAAAGTTGCTTAGAACAGGTTTGGGTTGTTTGGTCCTTGTTTCTTGAACCAACAAAGTCTGTAGAATCAGACAGGAGAAAGAACTTTCTCTAAAGTTCTCTGTAAAATGTGTCATGCTGACAACCAGCTTGAAGCTAGTGTGTCAGGTTTCCCAACCACAATATCAAGTTGCTTTCATCCTTGTCCACTCCAGCTTTTTGATCTGCTCGGCTCTCCTCTTGAGTTAAAGGACAGTCACATCACAGAGTTCATGCAACTGAGCCAAACCACTTAAAGACAGTCCAGGAAGTGGAGACTGCAGGTGACAAGTCCACAAATCTCTGTCACCTGACAAGTATTTTGAGCAGTTCATGTTGCTGCCCCTTAGCTGAGAAACAGTAATTGTATGGTCACTCCTATTCTGTTGCAACAGAAAAGCGAAATATTCTTGCCTATAACACTACTGAAGCACTCTGTGCAAATCACTTTTTTTCTGTGCAGTGAGTTACTCAGTTGTGGAGTTGGTGACTGAAAAAAAACCAAAATGCTGTAACATGTTGAAAGTACTTTTCTGAAGGCATTAAGTTTGTTATAGAGAAATATAGCAGTGAGGCTAGAGCAGGAAGAATAGAAGTCAGAGGGAAATTTCATCAGTAAATGCAGGCCTCAAGAAATGAGAGAGGCTTTCCGGTGTATGTTGGAGTAATTAGGAAGAGATAGGAGAAATGAATGGTGTAATTGTGCAGTAAAGGTGCTCCAGGGTGTTATTCTATTAGTCATTAATTCCAGCTTCCTTTGAAACACAGTTTCTCTTGAAACAGAATTCTTAATTATAAAGGTCATGTCTGAGGAATTAACATGATAGAACTAGCTCTTTACTGTTACTTTTAAACTTTCTCTAAAATACACGTTCTTCAGCTTATTGATTCTAAAACTTTACGTATTTTGGGTTTTTTTTCTTCACAGGTGCCAAATAATGGACAAACATTTGACTGTATTGGCAAAAAAGCATGTTGAGACAAAATTCTTGAAACTAAATGCTGAAAAATCTCCTTTCTTGTGTGAGAGACTGCGCATCAAAGTAATTCCCACTCTAGCACTAGTAAAAGATGGAAAAACACAAGACTATGTTGTGGGCTTTACTGATCTCGGTAACACTGATGACTTCACTACAGAGACCTTAGAATGGAGATTAGGCTGTGCAAATGTAATTAATTACAGGTAAATAATTGTTTTGTGATTGTTTTCAGATACAGTGCAAGGAGAACATGCTTGCAGACAGGAGAATCTGTAAAAGTTTGTAACTTTGATATGTTCTATGCTTAAGACACTCGAGTTTAATCCTGTTATATAATCTGTGTACTTTGGCAAGGGAAGGAAGAGAGTATCTCTTTGGCAAAGTATTAAAATGTTATAATGAGTGTTACATTGTCCTTTTTGTACAGTAATAAAAAACAATGGAATTCTTGCCATGAGGGGTGTAGAGTAGCTATACTGCTTTGACGTGGCCTCTGAGTCATGCACCTCATGTAATCCTTTCTAAATCAGCTACAGATGCTTAGATGTCACAGTTGCAATGCAGTAAAGTTTGAGCATTTTTAATCTGCTTGAGAGAAAGCTCAGCAAGTCACCCTTAAACTGCATCTTAGTCTATATTACATACATGAATATGGGGTTTTTTCCAATGAACAGTACAGAAAGTGAAAATAAGTTGCAGAAGTGCAAATAAATTATTTGTGTAGCAGTACAATATAATCATCATAAATCCCACATTTAAGACTATGGGATAGAAGGCAGTAGAAGATAACTGTCACCACAATAGCCTAACTTTACAGGAGAATCATTTACCAGAACTTTCTGCTTTGCTTTCCATCATCGTAATCTTTTTAGGTTAATTTTGCTCTTATGTTTTAAATGTCTTTGGCTTTTTTTTTTTAATTTTAAACTTCATTATCTGAATTTATTTCAATGTCTAATTTCCAAATTTTGGCAAGAATTATTGTTGTATCTTAAAGGCAAAGAAACTACTGTTCAATTTAGCTTAGTAGCTGTTGGACTTAAGATGAAATGACTGAAATGGAAATTTGTAGTTCAAAACAAGTGGCAATACCCACTTCCCAGTTCAGTAACAAGCAAATACGCAGAGGAGTGAAAGGCAGCTTGGTAATACGTTCTGACAGCAACAGCCTTTTATGGGAGAAGTACTTCAGTGGAGTTGTACCAAGCTGCATTGTATTTTGTAAATGTTAGTACGTTGGCTTACGGCATAATTTTACTTCCTACTTGGCTCTATTAGTACTGTGTATTCTGCTCTTAGCTCCTTGTGGAGTGGGGGAGTTGTTTCATTCTTTGTTCGTTTTGCCAGATCCTGAGTTTGGTACTCTGGCTTTGCAAAGTGAACCACGATATCTGCCCAGCTCAGAGGATCTGTTCCAGGAGACATCCATTTCTGTACAAGTGTTGCATTTCCACGCTGCTCTGAATGTAATGTCCCGCTCTCTGGAGTTCCCGAAAAGGAGATAGTCCTCCTTGGAGCCTAGGAACAGTTCTTTTTTCTTCAACCTGTGGGATAGCAGATGGTGAAAAGATATACTATATTTAGGGGAAAAACTGTTCAGGTCACATTGTTTGGCCAAAATCAGGATTCATGTGGTGTATTGACTTATTACTGACATGATATTAACTAGCAATCAGTGAACTGTACATTTAGGATCAATATCAGCAAAATGTTACTTGCAAAATGTTAACACCTACAGATTTCTAAACATCCTTCTATAGTTAATTCCAGAAAGTTCTAATTGCTTGCTCGCTCACTGACACTTAGCTGCAAACCCCTCACAGGTCATGTGAGTGAAAGCACGCACACCGTTTTCTGAGCAAGGGGAGGGGATTCCCTCCTCGTGCACCCCTGCTGTAGCGGATATGGGTGCTCCAGCTTTACATGAGCACCTGCTGTTCCCGGCAACCCATGGACCGACACAGTGGTGAGAAAGCCCCCACAGGGTCGTACATGCGCACTGAGGCGTGAGTCCTGCCATACTCCCCTAACTGGAGTACAGTGTCCAATGGGGAAACTGCTGTGTCTGGCCTAGGCAGAGGTAGTACAAAGTGACTTCTGGCAGTACAAAACCCAGTTTTGACTCATCTGTTTCTACTCCAAAGTCCCTGTTACAAAATTTTAGCTTCTTTTGTACTTCTGGCGCCTCATTTGTTTTGAAAAGTCTCTTTGCAATTCCCTGGTTACTGTTTAATCTGACAGATGGTTGTCTTTAGCACAATCAGTTCGCAGCAAAAGCCCTTTCAGCAGTTTTTGTCTAGAGCTCCACTTGCAGGTGCTGCTTACACTCACATTCGTGTCTTAACGACAGTTATCCAGGCCATTTTGTCCAGGAAATGCTATGCTAGCAGCACCGCAACACTACTTAGGGTGCCTTTAGGGAGTAGGGGTTGTGTTCTTTTACAGTGTTTTCCTGGAGAAACAGGTAATTAGAGATGCTACTTACTGTCTGCATGAATACGGCTTTAATCAACATGTCTTACTCTTTTCCTCTAGTGGAAACTTGATGGACCCACCTTTTCAAAGTCAAAAGAAATTTGGAACAAGCTTTACGAAGTTGGATAAGAAGACCATCAGAGGAAAGAAATATGATTCAGATTCTGATGATGACTAGAAGAACAGCTAAATGTATTTGTAAATCATCTTTTGTTTATGCTTGGTACATTTCTAAGAATGTTTTTTATAAAGCTTACTGCTTTTCATTACATCTGCACATAATGCTCATTTTTCTATACAGTTTTATACAACTGAGTCATAGCAGAAAAAAGCTTAAATATTTTTTTTCCTCCTTTGGAAGTCATTTATAATTCAAAACCCTGAGTCCTTCTAACTAAATAACATGACAAATGATGAAGTTTGTCTTAAGTATAAGTTTATGAAGTGTTCTGAAGTAACTGTTAGAAGCAACTGTACCAAGTCAGACCAAAGGTCCCTCTGGCCCAGCATCCAGTCTCAATGGCCAAAAGCAGATGCACAAGGAAGAGTAAAAACCGGGTGAGCAGATAGCAATTCTTCCCTAGAATATACTTTAAGCAGTGTGTGGCTTGGGGAACTCCGTATCTAAGAGCATTTGCTGGTTAAAATCATGGAAGAAAAACCTCTTTAAATCCTCACAGTGTCCTAGCATCCACATCATGTGGCAAGGAATCCACAGTTTAACTGTGTTGTGTGAAGAACTACTTCTTACTGTTTTCCTTGAATCTCACAGTTCCAGGTTTTTTCTACTTTTCTTTATTAAAGGACATGATAGACACTTTTTTTGCAAGATTTTTCCCTATCAGTTCCTCTTCCCGTTGTCTTTTTAAATTTATTGGTACTTTTATTATCAGTAAAGCACTGCAAAATGATTAATAAAGGAGTTGTGCGTTTTAACGAATGATTGCTTATCTTATGGTGCCATATCATGACATTGAATAACTTAACTACATTGCACTATAAGTTGTAAAAACAGTCGTAACTTCTGTGAATTCTGAAATAGATGGTCAAGAGGAATGCCCTTTTACCATCTATGTACGCTGCATGTTAAAGCTGATACAGCGGGTGATAGCACATAGTAACGAGCGTATTGAAAACAGCCTTGTTTGCAGGTTTGTATAATTCTGTGGTTTTGAATGTGTGGATTTTATAGCAGATGCTTTGTACAAGACAGTAGAATAGAGAAAAGTATTTGGGAGAAACTTTGATCTGTTAAGTTTAGATATAGCACCGCATACTGTGTACTGTTCTTCAGTAATGGGCAGAATTTTCAAGGGAGATCTTCCTTGGAACACAGCATAAAACTTCTGGCCAGGTGAAGAGTAGATGAGTTTTCTTTTCGTTTTCAAAAAAAAAGAATAGTTTGCTGTGTGCTGAAGGACCCTTTTGAGGTGGTACTTTCGATCCAGTTGGCCCAAAAAGCAGTGAAGTGGGTCTGGTCAGTCTTGCTGCCTTGTAGTGGAGAACACTTGTGGTTAGGCCAGCCCAGCAATATATCCCTGTAACTAAGTTTAAAAAAATTATACTTTATTTCTGTTCATGTACACTGAAATAAAATTATTTTAATTCTAATGTTGACTTTTGCATCCTTTCAAATAAGGTGGTCTAGGTGCTGTGGGTTATTTTTTGCTTTTAATAAGGTCCATCAGAAAGTTGCGTGTGCTCTCTCTAGATTTCTAGCAAACTACATACAGTTCTGTCTAACATCACCTTGAGAAGCCAATCATAAGATGTACACAGCTGCCCATTAATCTACTAGAAGCATAAAGTAGACTTGCTTTGAGTTGATCTCCTTTTTCATGCACAAAATCTCGAAATGCACTAGAAAGTGCTTTTTTTTTTTTTTTCCTTCCCATCCAGTTGCATGAAATTTAATTAGGAAACCAATGTTCCAACAGTACTTCTAAGAGTTCCTTAGCAGGACTCATCTCTGAGTCCTAATTATGTTGAATAGGTTGTGGAAATATAAAACCATGTCTAATGTAGTTGTGTGCTGTTTGGAAACACATGTGGGCTTGTCAGGATTCCAGCATGGTGCGTTGTTAGAGGTTATTCAGCTCCATGTGTGAATGGCCCCATTACAAACTCAATGCAAAGCCCAGTCAGAGTCTGTGGTTTCATGTCACTTTAAGCTGCTGATTTTCTAGGTTAATCTTCAGTTGGACTTCTTCCTTCATCTGGCTTGTATACGGCCACACACGCTCCAGTGCTGATACAAGGAGTTTGCAGGAATGGGTGGTTTGGGTAAAAGGGGAAGTTGAGACTGATGTACTAAGAAGTTTAAATTTAATTTTGAAGTAGCAGCCTCATAGATCCATCTGCTTCAAGTCTTTACTTCCATGTCTGCTTTGTGCAATTTTTTGTCTTGAATGAAGATTAAAACTGTCATTGAATGGTCCTCTTGGTAAGATCTCCATTCTTGATCTGCATATTACTTTGAGATGAACAATCCAAATCCAAGAATTTTATTTTGGCTGAAACTTAAAAATTCTTTAAGAACTGGAAAATTCTTCTGGTTTGAGTAGTGAGGAACAAATTATTCTTCTGTGGTAGAGCTTGGTGCTTTTGCAGTGCAGATTAAATAATGAAGTGTCCATAAGACCTGGGTCAGCAAGTTAGAAGTGTAAGCAATGCAGAGAACACCAACTCAAACAAATGTCAGCCATACAGACTTGAAAAGCACAAAGCTTAACTTTGTCAATAGCGATCTACTGGCAATATGGCTGATAGATGAGAAGGTGATGATGATACGCGATATCTAGAAAGGATGCAGGTTGCCTGTGATTGCTTACAGCAGACAGATCGTGTGTGTAAGGACATGACTAAATAAGGTTCCTAAGCCTAGACTAATGACAAAATGGTACCTGGTCTGGCATGTGTTAGCCATGAAAGGGTATTATACAATAAAGAGATGAGAAATGTTCTTGTACAGCTTTTGAGGTTATGGGGCTTATGCATGAACTCAGCATGTAACTCTAGTAATGATTAGTGCTTAAGTCTGTGCTTGATGCTTGAATGAAGTAATCATTAAAGAAATGCACGGAGACAATAACCAAACAAGATCTGTCTTGTTCAGCTCTTAATGCTCGATTATTTGGACTTAACCGGACACTCTTTGATCACCGATTGATCACGCATTATGCTTGTGATGGTCTGCTCAAGAAATCCACCTGAAAGTGAAGTGCTGAGTTGAGCTTTGGGATTTGGGAAGTGTGAAGAAGTCTGGTCCCTGAAAGAGATGGGATGAGAAACAAACTCTGGAGAGGGCAACAACTGAGCAGCTGCTCTCAGAACCCCTTAGTAGGTTGGATTGTAATTGCAAGTGTAATAGGGGTCATTGAGGGAGGCCAACTCGAAAGATGAATTGATGCCTCCCAGTCCTCGGTTCCAAGTAATCCACATTGTGCTATTTCCCATCTAGAAATTCTAAAAGGAATACGTTTCTACAGAAATTCCTATAGAAAATTTGGGCTTTGACCAGTGTGGTTTCTAAAACAAGCCCTTTGTCTTCCGTGTCAGAGTAAAGCCAGTGTCCTCAACCCAGTGCCAGTGATGTTGTCCTTTTGTCTCTTGCATACACACACGCACAAGCTGATGCAGAAATCGTATGGCTGTTGTACTCATTGCATATTCAATAGCTGTGTATTCCACTTCTTTAAAGGAAAATTCTGTCAGTAGTGGGTTGCTTGTCTGCCTCTTTAGAACTGCTGTATACGACAGTTTGAGAGTGAGGTTACGCTCCAGAGCTTAAGGAAAGCCTCTCTAGGAATCGGAAGCAGAGGGCACTTCATGTTACAGTAGAATATTTTAGAACTGTTCTAAGGGGGATGTTGGCCCTGAGCCCCCTGTAAAGGATAAATAGATAGATAGGTTCCACCACATTTGAGCAAATTACGGCTCTGAAGGTCTACTCTGATCTTTTTTCTTGGATCATGC